>JAALGY010000051.1:0-1440929 GCA_032358165.1 Diplosphaera chodatii | reverse complement strand
AAACTCATTGCCTGGTAGCTCTGAGGACAGGTAATTGTGTGTTGCAGGTATGAGGGCGGTCAGGCCGAATTTGCTAGAGTCCTGTTTGGTGCGTCTGGTGGAAGCATGTGTACAGCTGCTGCCACCCACCCTGATTCATATCGGCTTGCCTGATCTTACCAAATCAAGCTTGTTGCTGACTATGTTCATGCACCTGTCATGTAGCTGACTTCAACCTGATGAAGGTTCCATCCACTGGCGATGATGAGAAGTGAGTGGCATGTGGTCCAGGCAACAGCGTGAACAACCTCTCGAGGCTTTGATTTGTCTTCTGGGTGTGATACATAGCACATTGCCCAGCACCTGGAAGGCTGGCTAGGATGCATGCAGCAAGCCAACTGCAACCAACTGCAAACCAGATGGTGCCTGTCCGTTGCCAACTGAGGCAAGCGGCCTGGCCATGCAGGTACCTGTACCTGACAGACATTTTGCCCACAGCATGGCACGGCACAGAGCTCTCCGAAGTTGGCAAGGGCGATACCGTCGCTGTCTGGGGCGTCGGACCAGGCAAGCATTTCATTTGCAGAGCTGGCAGGCATTCACATGGATGGCTCACCACTACAGTTCATTTGCTATGTTAGGGAGTATAGCTGCTAATTAGCTGGCATTAGCATCCGCTGTAAAATAGCTGCCCACATAGCTGCTGAACAGCAATGGCCTATGTCCATCAGTGCACACCTGTTGACAGAGGGTAAACCTCATGCCGCAGTGGGGCAACTGGCTGTCATGTGTGCATGGGTTCGAGGGGCTAAGCGGGTGATTGCCATAGACGAGGTGCCTGCACGCTTGCAGAAAGTCCAGGTGCGCTTCTGTTAAGCCTGGATATTGAGATGTTACTTCACGTTGTCCAACAGCTGCTGATCATGTGACCTCATCAAGCGTGCAACGCCAAAGATGTGCGCCTGATGATGTTAGTTTATTGCAGTCGAGCCTCTAGTCGTATTGGCGACTCTAAGATATGTAGCACTGCTTGATCAAACAGGAGCTGGCGCCAGGCACAGAGATTATTGATCGGCGGGATGCCGATGTGCGAGAGACCCTCAAAGCCATGACCAACAACCATGGCCCCGATGTGGGCATCGAGGCTGCAGGCTTCCATTATGCAAAGGGTGTAGTGCACAAGGTGTGGTGTGCCAAATCGCCTGAGTGCAGAAGTAGTCACGGTGGCTTCCTTCCCATGTTGACCGTCACAGAAGCTCACTGCGGGCAGCAGCTGCATGGTGTTGCGTATGAGACCGTTGCAATGCACCAAATGTGATGCGTGTTTTCCGTTGACAGATCGAGATGAAGCTGAAACTGGAGACAGGTGAGCATGCACACATGTCCAGGGTGACAGTGTCGCTCAGACACGCGCAGTTGCAGGGTACGTACTTGCATAGTTGGGGTGCTGCAGAGCTTCTGAGTGAGCACCGACTCCTTTGCCACCTGCAGATCCCTCTTACATTGTCAACGAGATGATTTACTCAGTTCGGAAGGCGGGAAGGATTGGACTCATCGGCGACTACATGGTGAGGCTGTGGTGCTGGGATCAGGCAGTGACAATGTTGGGACAGCTTCGTAGCTGAAGGCCATGTGCTGCAACTGCACCCGTGCTCCCTGATGTTGCACTAATTTCGACACGCTCTCGTGCACTTGTGGTTGTATGCTAGCCCAACCCTGCAAATAACATGTAGGGCTTCACCAACCACTTCAACCTTGGGGCCCTGATGGAGAAGGTGGGACTGCGCTGACATGCAACTCAGCAGTGATGCGCGATGCTACATCACGGCACATGTTTCAGCATGCTGCTGTATTCTGATGGTGGCTGTGCGCAACATGGTGTCCCCCAATATTCACAGGCGATCACGATCAGAGGTGCAAGCTCGCAATTTCGGTCGCTTGGCAGTATTGAGACGTTGGCGTCTGCCATCAGTATGGCTGTGTACATGAATGCTGTAATGCTGAGTCAAGGGTTGTCCGCCACGCTTCAGGGGGCCAGAACTACAACCACAAGTACCGCAAGATGCTGCTGCAGGCAACTCGATCGGGCCTATGTCATGGGTCCTCAGACTGCTTGTATCACCCCAGCCGTATGGATGTGCAGTGAGCACTGATCTGACAGAGTCGTGTATCACATGCTATGATGTTTATTATGTTGATACCAATCCCGTACAGATGATTGAGGAGGGCAGGATGCAACCGTGGAAGGTTACCAGCCATCAGCTGCCGCTTACTGAGGCGGCCATGGGCTATGCAAAGTTTGACGCAAAAGAATACAACAAGGTGCAACCACTAGTAGACAGCTTGTTGTGCTGCTGGCTGCTGATTGCTCCAATGTCATACACTGTCCTTGCCTTATCTGTGCAGCTGACTCTCACGTGATGCGAACGTGAATTTCTGAATTCTCAAGCGAGGGCCAACTCTGCTTGCTTTGTGCTCAGGTTGTGCTCAAGCCGCTGGCAAGTGCCAGCGCTTAGTACAGGGGTCAGCTGGAGGCAATCTTGTTAACACTTGCCTGATACACTCCAAAAGGGAGTGGCCAACACATTCCGATTACAGCACATGATGCTATACTTCAGGGTTTGTCATCTGTGTAACAGATGTCATTGAAGTTGCATTGGTCTACTTACATGCGCCCTTTTGGAGTGTGTAAGCAAGCCATCGTCCGGCCTGAGAAATTGTAAATGAGTGGCTGCCTCATCACAACACCTGCATCGTAATCATTTACATTCCGCAGACCTCTTGTCTACAAGCAGACGCTGCTGAACTACCCGGTAACCCAAACAAAACTTGGCACTAGTAATCTTGCCGTCAGCTGCATTCGTGTGTCATGACCCTAGCTCGTATGTGCGCGTTGGCAGTATGCGCATGGCCGAGATGCAGTCCAGCAGCCAGACCGCCTGCAGCACCAGGACGCCCGCCCGCCCCTGCGCTGACGCAGCAACCAGTCAGTACGCTGTCGTCACTGCGGCGTACCGGAGCCATCTTGTGTTGCCAGGTGGACAACTGGCAGCTTCAAGTGCAAAACCGCTCGCAGGGCGACCCTGTGCCCTCACCGACAGCTCAGCAGCCTCAGCCGCATCCCGCCCATTCGCCAGCACGTACAGCGTCGGCCGATGCGCCGGCTGTGGGGGTGCGCACAGCTGGGTGTCTTGGCCGCCGGCTGCAGCTGCCGCGGCCACGGCCGCCGCGGTGGCGGCGCACGCACCCTGCTCAGCCCGAGCGACGGCGGCCGGAAGATTGGTGACCAGGTTGCCGCCCGCCTCGTGCACGAGCACCTCCAGCTCGTTGCGCGACAGCGGCTTCGCATCTGGAGGACAGCAGCGCCGCACAGTCAGCCCCGCGCTGCACCTTGCACAGTGTTGCGGCAGCATGCTGAACAGCCTGCTGCTACAGTCGTGGCGGTGCCTGACCCTGCCAGACCTGGTTCAACCGCTTGCTCCAGCTGCACATGTGGATCAGCAGCAGTGGCGCCGATCGCACCAGCGGTGACGGAGGCGGCCAGGCAGATGGCCTCTTCCATGCCGTGCAGCAGCTTGGGCTTGCCCTGCGCGTGCCGCTGGCGCGCCCTGCTGGGCCCGTCGGTCTTCAGCAGCTCATCGCCAGTCGCCACGCCCTGCACCGTGGGAATAGGCACAGTACAGCTGCTTCCTGCCTTTGGTGTGCAGCGGAGTGAGGGCCTGCCTGTCAGGCATCACGCAGACTGGCGACCCGAAGTGGTCCTTTGTCAGCACACCGGTGGGTGCGCAGCCGCACCTGGACCTCATAGTCGGCCTCGGGCTGCCAGGTGCCCACCCTGCCTGAGTCGATGACCCAATCCCACGACAGCAGCCAGCAGCCCCGCAGCATGGCGCGCAACACCTGTGCAAGCGCCAAGCACATGTCGCAGCGGGCTCGCACACCGCAGCTTGCACGGGCACAGGAACACGCGCCGTCAGCTGTTGAGACACACATTGTGTGCGGTGCTGGAGCTAGGCACCTTGAGGGTGCGGCGAGCGGGCTGCCCGCGACTTGCGTTCACCACCAAATGCGTCGTGCCCCTGCAGCGGCCGGGGGTGACCGGGTCAGACGGACGTTGCTGCGACGCTCTGGACCACGGGCTAAGTTGCTGGGCAAGTTGAATGGTGATGTCGATGGGCTCGTATGCAGTCTGCTCCGCGTCAGGGGCGACATCCACCAGCACACACAAGGCTGGTTTCATGCGCACTCGGGCGGCGCTGTGGAGCGGCTGTTCAGGGCGAACTCTGTCCCCATCTGCGTCGCAAATCGGCCCAGCTGTTTCACCTGCCCGGCGGGCAGCTGTGAGCAGGAGATGACCCGCTTGCGGCTGCACCACATGCCACAGCCAGAGTCAGGCGGGTGCTTGTGCTGGGCTTGCAAGCCGAATGAAGCCTGGGCCCAGTAAGTTCAAAGCTGCAAATGTCTGCCAAAAATACTTTTGGATGTGATTCAAAGCAAAGGCACCATGCATCCCTGCAGATGGGCTCACCCGTCTGGCTGGCGCTGTGACAGGGTCGTCAGTGGGCTGCGCCCGCCGCGCGCCTTCATCAGGCTTTGACTGCCAGGCTGTCCCGTCTGAACGGGAAACAGAGCATCACATTTTGTGGTCGATGTGACATGTGTGATCCCTGTCACTCCGCCGCCGATATGTCACTGCAAGCTGGAGCACAGCATCAGAGGCTGGGCAGCCCTCCTCTGAAGCAGATGCCTCACCCTGGGTGTTTCGACGTCGGAGCGGGCACGCAAAGCGGATGGCGTCTGCGTGGCGTGCCGTGTCGGCGGGTCCCTCGGACCGTCAGGCGGCAGGCATGCAAACAGCGGTTCGCTGTCGGGCGGCTGGCGGTAGGAGGGCGGATCACCTTGTGTGGCCCTGCCCAAGGGACTGCGCACCAGAGCACAGGCGGTCTGGTCACTGCATGGTCGTGCAAAGCAGGCCAGGATGCTCAGCGGCCGAGCCAGGCGATGGTGCGGTCTGCAAACCCTGATTCACATTGATGTCCGTGTGCGAGTGTGGGTAGCCAGGTGCTTTGGGTCACCTGTTGTGGCGCTGGGTGGTCGCCAGGGTGGACACCCACCACTCGGGGGTGCGGCCGCCCGTGGTGGAGCCGCTCACCCGCCGCAGCGCGGGCGTGCGGTGCGCGGACCTCGACCCGCCCGATGGCCTGCACCTGCTCACGCGCGGAGCGAGCACGAGAATGTGGACGTGCCGACAACAAGCTGGCAGGATGCCAAGATAGGACTGGGCCACCTGCCGGTCACCTGGCATGCTCAAATTGGCTCACACACAGTAGCAACATGGTGGATGTGACAAGCGCACCCGATGCTGCAGGGTCGCTCAGCGCCGGCCGCGGGTGTGCGCAGTGCTGCGCCCGGCGTGTGGGCGGGCCGTGGGCTGGGCACCTGCCCTGCTGCCGGTGGTGCCCCGCCCGCTGCCTGTGCCTCCGGCACCGACGTCAGCTGAGCGCGGCTAGGCAAACCTCCAGACGCGGGTGCCACCCTGGCTGTGCCATTGCCGCCACTGGCTCCATGCTGCTGCGTGGCAGTAGTTGCTCGGCGACTGCACCCTGGTGAACGGCTTCTGCCAACTGCCTGGGTGCCATCTGCCCCTGCTTCAACAGCTGCCGTATATAGCAGCCCCGTCAGCAGCTCTGCAGCCCCCTGAGTGTCCAGCATGGCTGGGCGCGGGCCGGCCACTGGAGCGGGCTTCACGGGCGGAGGGCTGCGGCGTGATGCTGGTGCAGCCGCGACGGCTGTGCCATCGCGTCCGCCTGCTGAGGCGGCGGCTCCAGCCTGCGACGTCGGCGTCGGCGGCTGCAGCATGCCGGGTGGTGGCAGAGGAGGAGCCGTTGTGGGCCCCCTTCTGACGGTCTGGCGTGCAGCGAGGGTGTCGCTGCCACTGCTGTCATCCTCCAGGATGTCACTGCTGCTGTCGAATTCATGGCCGCTGCCGCCGCCTGTCACCTGGTTGCCTGCCTCAGCGCCTGCTGCAAAGGCAATCTGTTTGCCACCGCCTGATGGCTGCTGCCGCTGGTGCCGCCGCCGCCGCCGCCCGCTGCGGGGCGGCAGGGGAATGCCTGGTGCAGGTGCCATGCCGCTGCGGGAAGGCTTTGGCGGCGGGCCCTCATCATTGACCAGCCGCCAGCGCTCCTCGGCCATGTGCAACTCCTCCAGCTCGCCGTCATCGTACTGGAAGGCGTGCGTCCCCTGCCAAGGTGACATGCACGTCTGTACATACTGTTGCTTCTTGATAGGAGTCGGGCCTTGTCTGCGGCCCACCACCTGCTCGCAGCAATTGTTGCATGAGGGAATCTGCCTGAGCCACCAATCATGCTTCCTTGCAAGCTGCGTGGTTGCGGGTTACGCTGCAGGACCCTCGTACCTCTTTTCCATTGTAAAAAGCAGCAGATCCAGGATACCACTTGCCGTCAGCCTCCCAGTACACCTCCACCTTCTGGCCGACCAGGCTGGGCCCGCGCTTGCGCCCTACAGATGAGCTGGCTTTCAACCGCAACTGCTGCGAGGTCCCTCAAGCGCAGTCATGCACAGCAATGTGATGCCTGCACTTTGCACGGGAGCAGCCACCACACTTGCTTGCCTGCGCTTGGCTGGATGTGCCGCTGGTCATCAGCATTTGCTGCCGCTGACGCGGCCCCCTGCCTGCCGTCCCGGTCGCAGGGCACGCTGTGCAGGGAGCCGCCCAGGTGGCTGGTGGCCACGGTGGCAGCTCGGGCACCGTCGGCAGGGGCGCCTGACGCTGGCTGTGCAGCTGCGCCAGATGGCAGCGCCTTCCGAAGCCGGCGCAGCTTTGACGGACGCTGCTGTTCTGGACTGCCTTCACTGCCTCGCCACGCCCCTTCGCTCACGTCCACTTGGCTGCCACCCGCAACCGCTGGGACGGCATGAGCTGCAGGCAGCGCGGAGCCCGGGGCGGCCTGGCCGACGGCCCTGAGTCGTCGTGGCTCCAGCTTGCTGGCAGCGGCTGCTGCGGTTGCGTCTAGCTGCTGCTGTGGATCGTGGCTACCGAGTGGTGGCAAGTCCGGCTGGCAGGGCACCACCGCTGCAGCGCCGAACAACTGCTGCTCCTCAGAGCGATCCAGTGGCACGCTGCGCAGCAAGTGCAACCGGTCTGAAGCATTTGCACGACGTCAAAACTCGGTGATCTCACGTGCCGACCTGGCGCTGCTTGGGCGCCTGCCAAACAGCACTTGGGCACCTGTAGCCCCGGGCGCGCATCGCGGCATCGATGGCGCCCAGGCTGCGCTCGGTGCCTGCCGGACACGAGTCGTCGAGGCCCAGTGTGTCGGCGCCCAGGGTGCTGCCCCGGGCGAGCGCCCGGGGCGGCGGCGCCGCCGGCATGTCCGCGATGCTGCACTGCACCCGCGCGATGGCCCACTTGATGTGGTCCAGGTCCGCCTCCAGGGCCGCCTCCTCGTCAGACGCGTCCTGCAGTGGCACCCGCAGTGCATCGCCGGGCTTGAGGCTTATTCAACTCGAGGGCGAGTGCCTGACGACTCCCATGCAAAAGCATGAAGACAGAGCAGTATCCATTTGAATGCAGTGATGACAGCAGCGCCGCACACCTTGTTGAGGTGGAGGTACACGTCCTCTTCAGTGATGCCGTCCCTGAGCATGACCGGAGGCAGGAACGAGGGCTGTGATGTCAGCTTGTTTGGTCACTGTCCAGGGCCAGGCGAAACCATTGCAGAGCTTCTGTTCTGTCATGTCTAATATCTTACTAAGCCATGTTATCACATCCTCAGGGCGCGCGACAAAGGTTCCAGTCGAAGTACATGGACGCTGACGAAATCGACAGCATTCTGCGCATCCAGTGGCGATCCTTGCACAACGGACCATCATATGTTGAGGATTTCTACTATCAGGTGAGTAAACGGAAGCCTGAAGCCACAGCTATGGGAAGTCAACAGCATCTGGGGTCGATGTACCCATGTAAGGTGGTGTCATCTGCATGTCACAACATAATACCCCCAGCTGTCGCTTCCTTCACTGCTGCTGCTCAGTTGCCCTGACAACAGAGCCTGTCCTGCGTAAACCTGCACAGGCATTCATCAACAAGCACTTCAAGGGGTGCAACACGCGCTGGTTTGCGCCCGAGCGCATCCGGGAGCTGGCGCCGTCGGAGCGCGGGGAGCGGGGCGCGGCCACCTTCGTCAGCCTGGAGGGCCTCGGCAAGATCCCCTTCTCCAACATCCGGCGCCCCAAGCCCCTCATGGACGTCGGCAATGCACCCAGCGACAACCAGGTGACCCAGGCGACGCTGCACCAGACATCTTTCCTGCAGTGGTCAGGCGGCTCAGGAGAGGTACATCTCGAAACGTGATCTCCAAGGTGCATACCGCTTTGAGGTGTGCGAGGGTCTGGGCTGGTTCGCAGTGCCCGGCAGAACTTCAATACCGTAGCCGCTTGCACTGCCAGACCGCGCAGGACAGCGGAGAAGGCAGCCAGAACGGCGGGAGCAGGAAGGCGAGGAGGCCCCTGGAGCAGGAGCCGGCGATGGCGGCGCGCATCATGATCGAGGACTGCCTGGCGCTGCTGCTGGACGTGCAGGACGTCGACCGCCTGTTCGCCGCATCCCCCAGTGCGCCGCCCCGCCCACCCCAACTGCCGCGTGGTGCATGAAGGTTATAGTTTGCTAACGACGAATTCAGGACGGACGTCATGGTCACGTCATCAGGCTTTTGAGTGGTCCATGCGGTTCCCGTAGCGCACACCCAACGGCATGTACATGTGACCAATGTGCAGGCGGGAGCCCGGAGGGAGAGTTGGCGTTGCGGCGGAGGCGTGCCCTGCTGATGGACGGCCTGTCCGCGTCGCTGCGCCTGGCGCCGCCAGAGGCCTTCACGCCGGAGGGCGCCCATGACAGCGCCGCCGGCGGCGGCGGCAGGAAGGGCAGCAGGGGGCGCAGGGGTGCGCCGGACGACGGGGTGCTCCGGCGGCTGCTGGGCCTGCGCAAGGGGCGCGACCTGCTGGCCCGCGCTCTCGCACTCATGTGCCCACCCCAGGTGCGACACCGCCACAGCCCCGCATGTGCCGTGCTGCGCTGTTGTGCTGCGCAGAGCTGTACAGCTGCAGGCTTACACATCGGCTCCATCCTGATGTTGTCAACATTTGCCATCTAGCACTCCACTGCAGATGTGCGGGCAGGGTACGGAACAGGGTGTGATGTCATGCTGCGTTGCAGGGTGCACACACCGAGCCGGGCGGCCGGGCAGTCAAGGTGCAGAGCATGGCGCTGCTGTGCGGGCTGCTGCGCAACCTGCGCCTAGTGTTCGAGCTGCCACCGGCGCCTGACCAGGTGCTGCAGCCTCTTCGCATACCCGCTGCGGTGCTGCCACTGTTATTCCTGCCTCCTGCAATTCGTCTGATGCACAGGAGCACACTCATCGTCTCATGACCAAAGGACACCAGACCTCACATCTGTTGGCGTCCATATCGACAACATGCGACCAGCTCCTCAGAGCTCGTACTGCCACAGGAGGACCTGTCGCTGGGTCTGCGGGTGGCATCAGCGGCGGTGGGCGTCATCCGACGCATCGACTCGCCGCTTGCCATCGCCAGCGCGCTCACTGCGGCTGCGGGGGGCGACCTGGCGCCGGCGGGCGCCATTGGCCCGCCCGAGGACGCCGGCAATGGGGAAGCGCAGCAGCAGCCCCCCAGCCCCGACTCCCTACTCCCCCTCTACCCGCCAGGTCCGGGCTCTTATAGAGTTACCCGTGCAGATTACTTGGTCGCAGTGCACAGCATGTGCTGGTGGCTTTGGCCGTGCTGCGCGTGGACATGGGCACAAGACTGCGGCCTGACAGCAAGTGTGTCTGCATGTGTGTTAGATACAAAGGCAGGGGAGGGGCAGGGCTTGTGGCTTGCGGAGCTGCTGGCGGCGCTGCTGGTGCGCGCCGCAGAGGTGGAGCCCGCAGCCGCATCGCAGCCGGCGCCGGATGCGTGGGACAAGGCCTGGACGATGTTCTTCCCCCTGCTGGCACGGCATCTGGAAACGCTGCAGGTGCACTGCCTGGTCCCAGAGAATTGCTGCTGCACTGCTCAGGACCGCCTGCTTTGTGCACGGCTTGTCCTTTATGTGATGGCCGCCAAACTATTTGTCAATCTCATTGTGTCAAGTGCTGGATCGACCGGCCCCTGCAGGTGGTGCATGCGATGGCCAAGGAGCAGGGCCTCGGCCCGGCAGCAGAGCTGGCGCAGGGCATGGTGCCCATCCCGCTCATTCGGGCCGCGCTGCTGCACGCCTCGCAGCAGCAGCAGGAGCGCATCCGTGCCCTGCTGGCGCAGCTGGCCTGATGCTGTGGTCCTGCAGCACGTCACGCGACGGCAATGCTGCATTGTGATGCCGTGCGGGCAGCTACGTCAGCAGTCCCCTCAGCGAACATGACGTGCCCACGCACTGCTTGCACAAACATCAGGTCTGTCGTGCGGCCGTGGCTTTGTGCAGAGAGAACCTTCCGTCCGCCGCCTGCTGTGCGGCATGCTACGGGACTCAGGGACACAGTTTTTGACGTGACTCCCTGCGCCTGCGTGCTACCATGTGATGCTCTGGTGACCTGTTGCTATTGCGCAGACGTGCAAGGATTGCACAGCAGAAAGAAGTGCTGGCCCGTACAATCTCCTGAGAATCTCACTTGGATGGGCAGCTGCGTGCATGCCGGCCCAAAAGCAAAGAGGATGACCAGGTGGCAGGGCTTCTGCAGAGATTCCTGCTGACTATGCTATGATTAGGCTCGCGATGTGACCAATGGTCAGACACATTGTCACACACCACCCCATCTTTTTGTGAGACACATACACGAAGTGCAGCATATCAGAGAGCACCGCAGGCAGGCATCTCTCACACTTGGCGCGCCAGCAACAAGGTTCACATCATGGCAGAGGCCCTGGGTCTGAAGCCAGCGCCGAACGTGATGCCCTAGTCCCATTGTTGCCAAGCGACCACATGCACAGCGTCGATCTGCATACCTCAACAGACATGCCAAACAAACCTACAGAACTGGTTGAAGTGGCATTGAATGTGCATAGAACGACGGCGCGGGTCAGACACGGAACCTACATGTCATGCTTTGCAGGAGATCAATGACCCAGGTCTACCGCATGTCACAGTAAGACCTCAACATGATAGGGGGACAACAATGCAGGTCTCTGCCATTATACTCGCTTCAACCACGTGTCAATTGTCCTTGACGCTCTTTTCAATAACGGTCAGGCTGCCAAGCTGCCGCTGCACATTGCATCCCAGCAAATATCAGCGCCAAATAATGCGGGTGGATGTCATGATAGCCCCGCATCAGATTGCCCAAGTAACGGCGTGCCTTCGGGACGAGCAAGTGCATTATTGCAACTGCCTGAAGTAGCAGCACCCAGCTACGGTCTTGTGAAGATTTATGTGGCTGATGCATGATGTGCATGGACCGCAGGCCGTGGAGTGGGGAGGCAAGAAGAAGATTGTGGTGAACACCAGTCGGCCTGTTCCCGTAATCACTGACCCGGTGAGCAGACGGGACAGCAATGGCAGGCCACTGCTTGCAACCCAATAATGCCTTGTTGATGTCAGCGCCATGATGGCGATGCACTGGTCCTGCCCTGCTATCGAGCACGTTGAGCAAGTTGACACGACAGCCAGCTGAAGGCCGCTTACGAAGTGCGTCCGCTGCAGGGCGATGCAATCATCAAAGTCACGTCCACAGCCATCTGCGGATCCGACCTCCACATGTGTGCTGCGACCTGACCGATATCTTGCTCAAAGGGACAATTTGCAGTACACACCACACGTTTCATGATGCGGGTTCGCACTTGCTGGTGTTATCCCCTGGTAGGTACCTTGGCACGATGCCGGGCATGCGCAAGGGTGACTTGCTCGGCCACGAGGTGAGCTGCGTAAGACGTGCACACGCTGTCAGCAGGCCGACACCCTAAGCACGTGTTTGCCGCATCATCTGATTCGGCAGCATAGAGGCTCGCGCAGGCCGTGGAGGTGCCATGGTCCGACAACTCTGAGGCGTTCTCCATGGCTGCAATGCAGTTTATGGGCATCGTCGTCGCTGTTGGCCCCGATGTGAGAACTTTTCAGCCTGGCGACCGGGTGGTGGTCTCCTGCATCATCGCTTGCGGCGTCTGCAGGTGCGCAGGCTTGCACATGTATGCTTTTGCAGACTGTAGGGAGCCTGCGCTGAGCAGCATGACAACCCAGTGATGAACGGCGAGCTTGGGACCGATCCACACCACCAGAGGCAGAAAAGCGAACAGCCGCGAAGAGGCTGTATCGATCATATGCAACCCACACTGAACGCAGCTACTGCAAGCGTGGCGAAACATCCCTGTGTGACACCACCAACGAGTCCCACGACATGAAGATGCTCTACGGCGATGATATCTCTGGGGTGCATGGCTATGGCCATTTGACCGGGGGGTGAGTCAGGCGCCCTATGTGATCACAATGGAGCTATTGCCGTGCGTGCAGCTCTACCTGCATGCGCCCTGCACCACAGTGCACCAGTGCGTGTGGCCTAGGCTTATCCAGATTCTATATCTTGCCTTATCGAGCAGTTGGAAACTCATTGCCTGGTAGCTCTGAGGACAGGTAATTGTGTGTTGCAGGTATGAGGGCGGTCAGGCCGAATTTGCTAGAGTCCTGTTTGGTGCGTCTGGTGGAAGCATGTGTACAGCTGCTGCCACCCACCCTGATTCATATCGGCTTGCCTGATCTTACCAAATCAAGGTTGTTGCTGACTATGTTCATGCACCTGTCATGTAGCTGACTTCAACCTGATGAAGGTTCCATCCACTGGCGATGATGAGAAGTGAGTGGCATGTGGTCCAGGCAACAGCGTGAACAACCTCTCGAGGCTTTGATTTGTCTTCTGGGTGTGATACATAGCACATTGCCCAGCACCTGGAAGGCTGGCTAGGATGCATGCAGCAAGCCAACTGCAACCAACTGCAAACCAGATGGTGCCTGTCCGTTGCCAACTGAGGCAAGCGGCCTGGCCATGCAGGTACCTGTACCTGACAGACATTTTGCCCACAGCATGGCACGGCACAGAGCTCTCCGAAGTTGGCAAGGGCGATACCGTCGCTGTCTGGGGCGTCGGACCAGGCAAGCATTTCATTTGCAGAGCTGGCAGGCATTCACATGGATGGCTCACCACTACAGTTCATTTGCTATGTTAGGGAGTATAGCTGCTAATTAGCTGGCATTAGCATCCGCTGTAAAATAGCTGCCCACATAGCTGCTGAACAGCAATGGCCTATGTCCATCAGTGCACACCTGTTGACAGAGGGTAAACCTCATGCCGCAGTGGGGCAACTGGCTGTCATGTGTGCATGGGTTCGAGGGGCTAAGCGGGTGATTGCCATAGACGAGGTGCCTGCACGCTTGCAGAAAGTCCAGGTGCGCTTCTGTTAAGCCTGGATATTGAGATGTTACTTCACGTTGTCCAACAGCTGCTGATCATGTGACCTCATCAAGCGTGCAACGCCAAAGATGTGCGCCTGATGATGTTAGTTTATTGCAGTCGAGCCTCTAGTCGTATTGGCGACTCTAAGATATGTAGCACTGCTTGATCAAACAGGAGCTGGCGCCAGGCACAGAGATTATTGATCGGCGGGATGCCGATGTGCGAGAGACCCTCAAAGCCATGACCAACAACCATGGCCCCGATGTGGGCATCGAGGCTGCAGGCTTCCATTATGCAAAGGGTGTAGTGCACAAGGTGTGGTGTGCCAAATCGCCTGAGTGCAGAAGTAGTCACGGTGGCTTCCTTCCCATGTTGACCGTCACAGAAGCTCACTGCGGGCAGCAGCTGCATGGTGTTGCGTATGAGACCGTTGCAATGCACCAAATGTGATGCGTGTTTTCCGTTGACAGATCGAGATGAAGCTGAAACTGGAGACAGGTGAGCATGCACACATGTCCAGGGTGACAGTGTCGCTCAGACACGCGCAGTTGCAGGGTACGTACTTGCATAGTTGGGGTGCTGCAGAGCTTCTGAGTGAGCACCGACTCCTTTGCCACCTGCAGATCCCTCTTACATTGTCAACGAGATGATTTACTCAGTTCGGAAGGCGGGAAGGATTGGACTCATCGGCGACTACATGGTGAGGCTGTGGTGCTGGGATCAGGCAGTGACAATGTTGGGACAGCTTCGTAGCTGAAGGCCATGTGCTGCAACTGCACCCGTGCTCCCTGATGTTGCACTAATTTCGACACGCTCTCGTGCACTTGTGGTTGTATGCTAGCCCAACCCTGCAAATAACATGTAGGGCTTCACCAACCACTTCAACCTTGGGGCCCTGATGGAGAAGGTGGGACTGCGCTGACATGCAACTCAGCAGTGATGCGCGATGCTACATCACGGCACATGTTTCAGCATGCTGCTGTATTCTGATGGTGGCTGTGCGCAACATGGTGTCCCCCAATATTCACAGGCGATCACGATCAGAGGTGCAAGCTCGCAATTTCGGTCGCTTGGCAGTATTGAGACGTTGGCGTCTGCCATCAGTATGGCTGTGTACATGAATGCTGTAATGCTGAGTCAAGGGTTGTCCGCCACGCTTCAGGGGGCCAGAACTACAACCACAAGTACCGCAAGATGCTGCTGCAGGCAACTCGATCGGGCCTATGTCATGGGTCCTCAGACTGCTTGTATCACCCCAGCCGTATGGATGTGCAGTGAGCACTGATCTGACAGAGTCGTGTATCACATGCTATGATGTTTATTATGTTGATACCAATCCCGTACAGATGATTGAGGAGGGCAGGATGCAACCGTGGAAGGTTACCAGCCATCAGCTGCCGCTTACTGAGGCGGCCATGGGCTATGCAAAGTTTGACGCAAAAGAATACAACAAGGTGCAACCACTAGTAGACAGCTTGTTGTGCTGCTGGCTGCTGATTGCTCCAATGTCATACACTGTCCTTGCCTTATCTGTGCAGCTGACTCTCACGTGATGCGAACGTGAATTTCTGAATTCTCAAGCGAGGGCCAACTCTGCTTGCTTTGTGCTCAGGTTGTGCTCAAGCCGCTGGCAAGTGCCAGCGCTTAGTACAGGGGTCAGCTGGAGGCAATCTTGTTAACACTTGCCTGATACACTCCAAAAGGGAGTGGCCAACACATTCCGATTACAGCACATGATGCTATACTTCAGGGTTTGTCATCTGTGTAACAGATGTCATTGAAGTTGCATTGGTCTACTTACATGCGCCCTTTTGGAGTGTGTAAGCAAGCCATCGTCCGGCCTGAGAAATTGTAAATGAGTGGCTGCCTCATCACAACACCTGCATCGTAATCATTTACATTCCGCAGACCTCTTGTCTACAAGCAGACGCTGCTGAACTACCCGGTAACCCAAACAAAACTTGGCACTAGTAATCTTGCCGTCAGCTGCATTCGTGTGTCATGACCCTAGCTCGTATGTGCGCGTTGGCAGTATGCGCATGGCCGAGATGCAGTCCAGCAGCCAGACCGCCTGCAGCACCAGGACGCCCGCCCGCCCCTGCGCTGACGCAGCAACCAGTCAGTACGCTGTCGTCACTGCGGCGTACCGGAGCCATCTTGTGTTGCCAGGTGGACAACTGGCAGCTTCAAGTGCAAAACCGCTCGCAGGGCGACCCTGTGCCCTCACCGACAGCTCAGCAGCCTCAGCCGCATCCCGCCCATTCGCCAGCACGTACAGCGTCGGCCGATGCGCCGGCTGTGGGGGTGCGCACAGCTGGGTGTCTTGGCCGCCGGCTGCAGCTGCCGCGGCCACGGCCGCCGCGGTGGCGGCGCACGCACCCTGCTCAGCCCGAGCGACGGCGGCCGGAAGATTGGTGACCAGGTTGCCGCCCGCCTCGTGCACGAGCACCTCCAGCTCGTTGCGCGACAGCGGCTTCGCATCTGGAGGACAGCAGCGCCGCACAGTCAGCCCCGCGCTGCACCTTGCACAGTGTTGCGGCAGCATGCTGAACAGCCTGCTGCTACAGTCGTGGCGGTGCCTGACCCTGCCAGACCTGGTTCAACCGCTTGCTCCAGCTGCACATGTGGATCAGCAGCAGTGGCGCCGATCGCACCAGCGGTGACGGAGGCGGCCAGGCAGATGGCCTCTTCCATGCCGTGCAGCAGCTTGGGCTTGCCCTGCGCGTGCCGCTGGCGCGCCCTGCTGGGCCCGTCGGTCTTCAGCAGCTCATCGCCAGTCGCCACGCCCTGCACCGTGGGAATAGGCACAGTACAGCTGCTTCCTGCCTTTGGTGTGCAGCGGAGTGAGGGCCTGCCTGTCAGGCATCACGCAGACTGGCGACCCGAAGTGGTCCTTTGTCAGCACACCGGTGGGTGCGCAGCCGCACCTGGACCTCATAGTCGGCCTCGGGCTGCCAGGTGCCCACCCTGCCTGAGTCGATGACCCAATCCCACGACAGCAGCCAGCAGCCCCGCAGCATGGCGCGCAACACCTGTGCAAGCGCCAAGCACATGTCGCAGCGGGCTCGCACACCGCAGCTTGCACGGGCACAGGAACACGCGCCGTCAGCTGTTGAGACACACATTGTGTGCGGTGCTGGAGCTAGGCACCTTGAGGGTGCGGCGAGCGGGCTGCCCGCGACTTGCGTTCACCACCAAATGCGTCGTGCCCCTGCAGCGGCCGGGGGTGACCGGGTCAGACGGACGTTGCTGCGACGCTCTGGACCACGGGCTAAGTTGCTGGGCAAGTTGAATGGTGATGTCGATGGGCTCGTATGCAGTCTGCTCCGCGTCAGGGGCGACATCCACCAGCACACACAAGGCTGGTTTCATGCGCACTCGGGCGGCGCTGTGGAGCGGCTGTTCAGGGCGAACTCTGTCCTCATCTGCGTCGCAAATCGGCCCAGCTGTTTCACCTGCCCGGCGGGCAGCTGTGAGCAGGAGATGACCCGCTTGCGGCTGCACCACATGCCACAGCCAGAGTCAGGCGGGTGCTTGTGCTGGGCTTGCAAGCCGAATGAAGCCTGGGCCCAGTAAGTTCAAAGCTGCAAATGTCTGCCAAAAATACTTTTGGATGTGATTCAAAGCAAAGGCACCATGCATCCCTGCAGATGGGCTCACCCGTCTGGCTGGCGCTGTGACAGGGTCGTCAGTGGGCTGCGCCCGCCGCGCGCCTTCATCAGGCTTTGACTGCCAGGCTGTCCCGTCTGAACGGGAAACAGAGCATCACATTTTGTGGTCGATGTGACATGTGTGATCCCTGTCACTCCGCCGCCGATATGTCACTGCAAGCTGGAGCACAGCATCAGAGGCTGGGCAGCCCTCCTCTGAAGCAGATGCCTCACCCTGGGTGTTTCGACGTCGGAGCGGGCACGCAAAGCGGATGGCGTCTGCGTGGCGTGCCGTGTCGGCGGGTCCCTCGGACCGTCAGGCGGCAGGCATGCAAACAGCGGTTCGCTGTCGGGCGGCTGGCGGTAGGAGGGCGGATCACCTTGTGTGGCCCTGCCCAAGGGACTGCGCACCAGAGCACAGGCGGTCTGGTCACTGCATGGTCGTGCAAAGCAGGCCAGGATGCTCAGCGGCCGAGCCAGGCGATGGTGCGGTCTGCAAACCCTGATTCACATTGATGTCCGTGTGCGAGTGTGGGTAGCCAGGTGCTTTGGGTCACCTGTTGTGGCGCTGGGTGGTCGCCAGGGTGGACACCCACCACTCGGGGGTGCGGCCGCCCGTGGTGGAGCCGCTCACCCGCCGCAGCGCGGGCGTGCGGTGCGTGGACCTCGACCCGCCCGATGGCCTGCACCTGCTCACGCGCGGAGCGAGCACGAGAATGTGGACGTGCCGACAACAAGCTGGCAGGATGCCAAGATAGGACTGGGCCACCTGCCGGTCACCTGGCATGCTCAAATTGGCTCACACACAGTAGCAACATGGTGGATGTGACAAGCGCACCCGATGCTGCAGGGTCGCTCAGCGCCGGCCGCGGGTGTGCGCAGTGCTGCGCCCGGCGTGTGGGCGGGCCGTGGGCTGGGCACCTGCCCTGCTGCCGGTGGTGCCCCGCCCGCTGCCTGTGCCTCCGGCACCGACGTCAGCTGAGCGCGGCTAGGCAAACCTCCAGACGCGGGTGCCACCCTGGCTGTGCCATTGCCGCCACTGGCTCCATGCTGCTGCGTGGCAGTAGTTGCTCGGCGACTGCACCCTGGTGAACGGCTTCTGCCAACTGCCTGGGTGCCATCTGCCCCTGCTTCAACAGCTGCCGTATATAGCAGCCCCGTCAGCAGCTCTGCAGCCCCCTGAGTGTCCAGCATGGCTGGGCGCGGGCCGGCCACTGGAGCGGGCTTCACGGGCGGAGGGCTGCGGCGTGATGCTGGTGCAGCCGCGACGGCTGTGCCATCGCGTCCGCCTGCTGAGGCGGCGGCTCCAGCCTGCGACGTCGGCGTCGGCGGCTGCAGCATGCCGGGTGGTGGCAGAGGAGGAGCCGTTGTGGGCCCCCTTCTGACGGTCTGGCGTGCAGCGAGGGTGTCGCTGCCACTGCTGTCATCCTCCAGGATGTCACTGCTGCTGTCGAATTCATGGCCGCTGCCGCCGCCTGTCACCTGGTTGCCTGCCTCAGCGCCTGCTGCAAAGGCAATCTGTTTGCCACCGCCTGATGGCTGCTGCCGCTGGTGCCGCCGCCGCCGCCGCCGCCCGCTGCGGGGCGGCAGGGGAATGCCTGGTGCAGGTGCCATGCCGCTGCGGGAACGCTTTGGCGGCGGGCCCTCATCATTGACCAGCCGCCAGCGCTCCTCGGCCATGTGCAACTCCTCCAGCTCGCCGTCATCGTACTGGAAGGCGTGCGTCCCCTGCCAAGGTGACATGCACGTCTGTACATACTGTTGCTTCTTGATAGGAGTCGGGCCTTGTCTGCGGCCCACCACCTGCTCGCAGCAATTGTTGCATGAGGGAATCTGCCTGAGCCACCAATCATGCTTCCTTGCAAGCTGCGTGGTTGCGGGTTACGCTGCAGGACCCTCGTACCTCTTTTCCATTGTAAAAAGCAGCAGATCCAGGATACCACTTGCCGTCAGCCTCCCAGTACACCTCCACCTTCTGGCCGACCAGGCTGGGCCCGCGCTTGCGCCCTACAGATGAGCTGGCTTTCAACCGCAACTGCTGCGAGGTCCCTCAAGCGCAGTCATGCACAGCAATGTGATGCCTGCACTTTGCACGGGAGCAGCCACCACACTTGCTTGCCTGCGCTTGGCTGGATGTGCCGCTGGTCATCAGCATTTGCTGCCGCTGGTGCGGCCCCCTGCCTGCCGTCCCGGTCGCAGGGCACGCTGTGCAGGGAGCCGCCCAGGTGGCTGGTGGCCACGGTGGCAGCTCGGGCACCGTCGGCAGGGGCGCCTGACGCTGGCTGTGCAGCTGCGCCAGATGGCAGCGCCTTCCGAAGCCGGCGCAGCTTTGGCGGACGCTGCCGTTCTGGACTGCCTTCACTGCCTCGCCACGCCCCTTCGCCCACGTCCACTTGGCTGCCACCCGCAGCCGCTGGGACGGCGTTCTCTGCAGGCAGCGCGGAGCGAGGAGCGGCCTGGCCGACGGCCCTGAGTCGTCGTGGCTCCAGCTTGCTGGCAGCGGCTGCTGCGAATGCGTCTAGCTGCTGCTGTGGATCGGGGCTACCAAGTGGTGGCAAGTCCGGCTGGCAGGGCACCACCGCTGCAGCGCCGTCCAACTGCTGCTCCTCCGAGCGATCCAGGGGCACACTGCGCAGCAAGTGCAACCGGTCTGAAGCAGTTGCATAATGTCTAAACTCGGTGATCTCACATGACGACCTGGCGCTGCTTGGACGCCGGCTAAACAGCAGTAAGGCACCTGTAGCCCCGGGCACGCATCGCGGCATCGATGGCGCCCAGGCTGCGCTCGGTGCCTGCTGGACACGAGTCGTCGAGGCCCAGTGTGTCGGCGCCCAGGGTGCTGCCCTGGGCGAGCGCCCGGCGCGGCGGCGGCGCCGCCGGCATGTCCGCGATGCTGCACTGCACCCGCGCGATGGCCCACTTGATGTGGTCCAGGTCCGCCTCCAGGGCCGCCTCCTCGTCAGACGCGTCCTGCAGTGGCACCCGCAGTGCATTGCCGGGCTTGAGGCTTATTGAACTCGAGGGCGAGTGCCTGACGACTCCCATGCAAAAGATAGAGGAGCTGACATAGAGCAGTTATCCATGTGATGAATGCCGTGATAATAGCGGCGCCGCGTACCTCGTTGAGGTGGAGGTACACATCCTCCTCAGTGATGCCGATCCTGAGCATATCGTGCTCCCCTGCACAGGGCTGCGCCAGGCTGTCATGTCGCACTGCTCTCGCTACTGCTGCTGCTGTCAGCACTGTCTCTGTTGGGACTTCTGCTGGCTGTTCTGAGTTACGCTGCTGACTGTGCTGCTGCTCAACATGACGCTGCGGCCGCCGCGGCTGGCATACAGTTGACTGACTAGGTGGCTGACTGTTTGCGTCAGGTGGTGGCGCCATCAATGGCTGACGTGCTTCGTCTGCTGAGTCCGCTGCTCCAGTTGAGCTGGGCCCGAGCTGCCAGGGTGCCTGCCTTGCGGTGTCATCCCCCTGAGGTGCTGCTGTTGTGACAACAGGCAGCTCCTGCCGCGGCTGTGATCTGGGCGACGCTGCGTCGTGCTCACCAGGGTCAGCAGGCAGCATGCGGGCTGCCGGAGCGTGCTGGCTGGCTGATGCAGGGTGGGCCGCTGCGCTGGCAGGCGCTGAATCTGCCGCGGCCTCGGCTGCGCCTGCTCCGGCACCAGCATCGTCTCCAGCCAGCTGTCCACCACCGCTCCGGACATGCTGCGGCGGCACTGCTGCCAGGACTGGCCCTGCCGCATGGTTCAACGCTGGCTGGGCAACGTCTGATGCCTGATATGGCCCACATGGTGACCGCTGAGGTGGGGACTGCGACGCTTCACCGCCTCGGCACGCCGGCTGGTCACCCTCTGCTGCCAGGGGGCTGCTGACGCCCGAGGCATCCAGCAGCCGCTGCCGTTTGTGCTGTTCTGTACGAGGTGCTGCATGAGGCTGGCTCACACCCTCGCTGGCTGCACTTTGCTGATGGCTGCTGTCTGCAACCTGCTGGCAGCTTTCCAGCAGCTGTGTGTCTGCCCGAGGTGAGGAAGGTGCAAGCGCAGCTGCAGCGAAGGCAGTCTTGATGTCAGTTTTAACTACTCTCCTGACGTCCTTGCCTGTTGCAAGCATGCTTTGCAGCATTGCGGCGTGTTTTTTGGACAGCTAACTCACACACACCGGCGTGTCTGCCTGGCTGTTGCAGGCTGCGCAGGTGAGCAGCAACGCCCCGGAGCAGCAAGTGCGGCTGAAGCTCCTTCTTCCAGCCGGGCTGACCGCACGTGGGGCATTTTGACTCGTTGATGCCGATGCCTTCCAGTGTCGGGATGACGCAATCACTGCAGCAGCTCAGTGAACGTCAGGAAGTGTACCGAGATCGGTACTGGGAAAAGCGTGCTGCAGCTAGATTCACGACAGTTGTATGATAGACGTACTAGCAGAAGACGTGGTCGCAGCCGCTGAAAGTGTGCGGGTTGGCAAACAGTTCACCGCTGCGCCACACAAGGATAGTGTGTCAGTCAGCGTGCCGATGTGAGCTGCGCACTCACGAGGTCACTCAGAAGCTGCAGCACGATAGCTCCGTACCAGAGTGGGCATGTGCACTCTGCCTCGATAGAGCGCAGGCATTTGTCAAAGCACTCGCCGACATGCCGCAGCTGCCCCGGCATCAGGGCCAAGGCCCTTTCATGTCACTTTTGCATGCCCATATGCATGCTGGCGCCTATCTTTGCATGCCAGCCAGGGTCGCACACGCAGCTGCTGCGTTCCTTGATGTGTCCCAGCAAGCCCAGCAGGTGTTACAGCACGGTTGTGAAATCAACCGGCCATGAGAAGGCGCAGGCCCGTCTGCTACAACAGCTTCAGCTGTCAATGAATGACGTCGTGACAGTAGGTACGGCGCGCAATGGTCACGGTCTCTGAAGTGACCTTGTGTGTCTGAGCATTTGAGATTTGCACTGAATGCAGGTCATCAGGGTTCTTCCCCACGCACGAGCGACGAGCCCCAAGTTTACAGGATGCGCGGCGATGTCACAAGCCACTTGCTAGACATCAGCAGGCCGCGAACCTATGTAACGCTGTCGAATCCGCGCAGGTCTTGTTGGCATCGTGCATGCTGTGCCGCACCGGCACGTTCACATCGAACCTGAACAGAACTGCACCCTGCGATCTGCATTGCACGTAACAGTCGCTCACCGTGACTCATCATCGCGGCCCACTGCTCGTGCCGGACGGAGCAGTGCCAGTTGAATATGGCTGTGCATGGCACAGCGCAGCTGCTGTCGCCCAGTCAGCGCCAATTCTTTGACGACAATGGTGCGGCTGTGAGCAACTGAATGGCCCTAGGTTCGGTTCACAAACCTTCTGATAGTATATTTGTAACATACATGGTGCATCAGGTTACCTGGTGCTTGAGGATTTTGCCGCACCAGATGAGGTGGCGAAACTGAAACAGCGGGCCGAGGAGATCATCGACGAGTACGATGCGTCCAACCCATCTGTGTTCAGCACTGTCAACCAGGCATGCGAGTGTTCAACCATGTGCATGTTCTGTCAACCATGTGCATGTATTGTACGTATGCGTCTGTGCACTAAGGAGCAGATGATGCACCTCGGCCGATCGGCATGCCGCTGAAAACATGCACCAATCCAGTGCAACATGTACAGGTTAAGGTTGTGCGAATGGGCGGTGTCGTGTCGCAATGCGAACGTGAGTCGTGACATGATCATCAGTGCTGCACCGCAGAAGTTCCGCACGGACAACCAGTTTCTGGACAGCGCCAATGGGATCTCAGTGTTTCTGGAGGAGAAAGCGATGGACGGTGACAACAGGCTGCAGAAGCCAAAGGCGCTTGCCGTCAACAAAATTGGTCACGCCATGCATGACCTCGACCCTGTGTTTCGAGACTTTTCCAGGTCTGGAGTGACCGCGGATCGTCAAGAGCATGGCGTTCAAGTGGACAACGTTGTCGAGCCTATGGACTAACACACCTACTGCTCAGTCGTGCCTTTGACGGCAGGTCAGAGAAGATGCAGTCGCTGTTTCGCTCGTTGGCTTTCCAGCGTCCGCTTCCAGTGCAGAGCATGTACATATGTAAACAGCCGAAGATCGGTGGCGAGGTGGTGCCGCATCAGGACAGCACCTTCCTGTGGTGCGATTTTGCGTTGCCTCCCTGTTGAGATATGTATCCACTGCCAGTCCTCACCCTGCTGTACAAGTGTAGAAGTGCCCTGCGCAGGACTGATCCGCCCACAGCCACTGGCATCTGGGTCGCACTGGAGGATGCCACGAGGGAGAATGGTGACGCCCCCTGCTGCGATGTCTGTTGCACAGTGGGCACCTGTGATGGTGCACTGCCGGTGGCACGCGGCCTGAGGGATGGGGCGCGGCTCAAGGATCACAGTTGCCGCACAGGCTGCCTGTGGACATGGCCGGGGTCACACAAGCCGGGCGTGAGCCGCCGCTTCAAGCGCAAGCAGGACGACAGTGTCTGGTTTGATGGCGAGCAAACGCAGTACGACCTGCAAAAGTTTGTGCCCTTGGAGGTGCGCACTGCGGGTGCCGAGCAAGAGACAGATCGGGCTGCATGTGGTGTCAGCAAGTACAGTATGCCTTGCTTCCTGCCTGGCCTATGAGGCTGGTGTGTAAAACCCTACTGCAGGCGAAGGCAGGCACACTTGTGCTGTTGCATGGCGCCAATGTGCATTTCTCACACGAGAACACATCTCCAAATTCACGGCACGCCTACAGGTGAACCCCTTGCATCATTCTCAACCAAATCATGGCATCACGTATGCATTGAATTGTGTAGCATTTGGTCTGGGATGCAGCCGAACCTCCGCTGCGTTGCTTTGCAGTATGCACATCGTGGACAGCGGACCAGCAGCCGAGTGGTCGTCCGAAAATTGGTGCAGAGACCGAGCAAACCCTCACTGCTGCACAAGATGATTCCTGATGGATCATCCACCTTGCGCCGCAGCCAGTAATATAGCCCATTGCTCACATGAATTCATGCTTCCTGTGCTCACGCAGGCTGCAGCGCTCGCCTGACTTCCCCTTCATGCCGTTGTTTGATGATCAGGCAGCATCGGCATCCTGATCCTCAGGACGTTTGGCACGCGCTTCACCAGCCACTCATTATAGATTGACTTTGAGCAGGCTGCAGAACTCACAAATCTGCATGCGGCAGATATGCAGTTACCGTACACCAGTACATTGTGGAGACCCACATTGATGAAACTGATGGCTATAGCAGGACGTTGCAGCCGTTGTATACATCAACGGCTTTTCAGGCTACGTTGTATGAATAGCACACGTTAATGCACCACGCTTGGCGGCATATGGTACTTGTCGTGGAGCTGATTGATGCACGTGTCACCGTCCATACCACCACACGGTCGGAAGCACGAGTCCGTGAAGATCGACTGATTATTGTGTGTTGCGTTGAAACTCGTAGACTGCACTGGTCCTGGTTTAGATCGAGGTGCAGACTGCCCGCCGATGGATGTAGCGGCGGGCCTCCTGTGGGTCGATTCCTCGTTGCCTGACGCTGACCAGAGTTGCAGCAGCAGCGAGCTAGCGCCCGCCCATACGTTATGCGCTATATGCTTGACTGTAAATGTTGGATATCTGAGTGCATATCTCGCGATGAATGTGAGCGGCTATGGCCATTGATCCAGGCATGTTGAGGTAGCACTGCGTGCGTTTCAGAACGCCTGCCACACCTAAGAGACAATCGATCACCTGAACTCGTCCTCAATAACGCTCTGACGCGGCTCTAGCATCATCATGCGTTTCTGCTTTGCGGAGCCGGACGACTTTCGGCGAAGACATGGAGGCATCTTAGTCATTCCGGCCTTTCGGCAGCACAGCCTCCAGCCTCTGCGGGCATGTGCACCACTCGTGAGTCCTCTTGATTGTATGCCATCTTGATCAGCCGGATGTGTATGCGCACGGCCTTAATGCAGCTATGTTGTGCGGTATGCGGTCAGTCAAGTGCCGACCATGCAGGCCACCATTTCAGCGTCGTTTTCAGCAGCGGAGCCGAGATCCGGGGCACAACCTGACGAAGACGACGGCCATCCGAAGAAGCGATGGCCGCGCCAGCTGCTCAGGAAACCAGCTCCGCCGCAGAGCATGGCACCTTGGCACACGCTGCCGTACATGGGCCGAGAGGTCAGAACGACTGTGCCATCTGACAGTCGCCGCATCAAGTTCTTGCCGAGCCTCGATACCGACGGAGCGTCACGGTTGCAGGTGCATTATCTGGCTGGCGTCTTGCGGCATAAGGTTGGCAGCAAACTTGCACACGCAAGGCACAGGTGCGCCTCACGACCATAGCCTCCTTGCTTCATTCCTGTTTCCATTTTGTGATGCAGCTCATGTTAACGTGTGCACACAGCTCACAGTTCAATTGTTGGTACACGAATGCACACAGCTGGCAGGAGCATCGGCGAGCTGTGAAGGCGCGGCGGACACAGTCGAAGCAAGGCAGCCACCTGCACCTGCGGCTGCCGTGGCACCGGCGGCAGCACAATAGGCGGGACAGCAAGCAGCGGTGAGCATTTGATGAGGAAGACAGGAATGCATTTGCCGGTCAATCCTCGCACGGCCGGTGCGCATGGTGTGCTTGAATCATGTTCGTTTTGCCTGCAGCACCAGAGAGCGCACGGCAGCCGAGGCGGCGGAGGCTGCTGCCCAGCGGGGCCTGCAGCTGCAGCGCGACCTTGACATCCGGGCAGCCATCACAGCCTTCGAAGTGCGTAGTGCTGCGGTCCATTGCACCATCTGCGCAGGGCAGGGGTTCATGGGGCTGTGGGTTGCCAAACATGTGCATGTCACACTGGCCACATGCAAGCGTGACCCACCACCTGGTCGTTGCACACCGACGAATTAATGCATGGTGCTGTGGGTGCAGGAGGCTAACCAGCTGCTGCCGGGCAATGCGCTGTATTTGTCGCTGCTGTCCAAGCAGTGGAGCGACATCACCTTCATCCCGAGCACGCCCAAGGCTGAGGCCAAGAGCTGTGCTGAGAGAGGCCTGGCCATTGCCGAGGAGGTGCATTTCGGCGCAGTTCGCATGGCAGGGCTGCTCAATCCGATAGCATCTGCTGCATTGCTGTAGCAGCAGTGCAGTGCGGCTTTGTGCTGTTGAAGGATGACGCATTCCTTGCGGCTGGTACAGTACACCCACCTGCTGTGGCACATCATCTGCAGGCAGTTGCTGCGGATCCCAGCTGCTGCATGGCGCACATAGCGGCGTGTGTGGCGAAGGGACGCCTCACCTTCTTCGTCGACAATAGGCGCAAGGTATTGCCCCGAGGCCACATCGCTGACCCTGGATCATGGCAGCGACATGCTGCTGCCATATCGGCAGCAGACTCAGCAACAGAATGTCCACAGCACGAGTGCGGATCGCAGGTGGAGCTTGCAGCGGGGGCAGCTCAGGACACTCAGGCTGCACTGGCGGCGGACCCCGAGAATGACCTGGCCCACCACCTACTGGGCCGCTGGCACACAGAGATGGCGCAGGTGTGCACAAGGGTCCCGATGCTTCCCACCGTTTGCAACACTGGCATAGTGTGCATGTGATCATCATGATCATGCTCGAGCAGCAAATGCCTTGCCGTCAGGCTTCGTCTTCACAGCTTCATGCTCCATGCTGCAGCTCAACTTCGTGGTGCGTGCGCTCATCAAGATGGTCTTTGGCGCAACGCTGGGTCCTGGCAGCCATGCGGTGAGGGGCATCCGCTCAACTTTATTGGAACTGATGGTTCATAGTGTGCGGATGCTTCGTCCACTTATTTGATGCCACAGCATATGTTATACACCTGCCGACGCTGCAGGAAGCGCTTTCAGCCTATCAGCGCGCAGTTGACCTTGCGCCCAGCCGCCTCATCCACCGCGTGGAGCTGGCGCGGTCGGCGCTGCGCCTCGGCCAAGTCACCCGCGCTGCGCGTGAGCTGCAGGTGCGCTGGGGACTGCACCAGCACATCGCTGGATCTGCACTGCCTCGGTCTGCTGTGAAACGTTTTTCTCATTGCGAGCGGGTTGGGCAACATGGTCGCTGAGTACTAGGGTCCCCTGCTCGAGGTGCACGACACTGCATTCGCGGCCTGCCTGCAGCTGGCATGTGCGAGGCGGTCAGCAGCTCAAGGTGTGTTGACTGTTGTGTGTGTCGTCAGGTGGCGGTGCACCTGGAGGTGGAGGACATCAACGCGCACCTGACCCGCCTGGACGGCGTGGAGATGCTGGACAGGCTGCGGAAGGAGGGCCGCCTGGCGGAGACGCTGCAGCTGGCGGTGCCGATTGCGGACGGTGCCGGCGCTGAGCACAGGGGTTCAATCGTCGGCATCACGGAGCAGGGGCAGCAGCACAAACATGGCGGTGGCGATGTAGGCAGCCAAGCTGCTGGCGTCGGGGCAGCTGTAGCATAGCTGGTGCTACTGCTGTGCTAAGCAGCACTGACTCCGTGGTTTGGCCAAGCAACACTGCATCAGTTGCTTGATTCAGCTTTTGCCTCCCCGTGGTTGCAATATCTCTGTCACAGATTACGACGCCGCAATAGTTGTGTCCCAGTAGGGTGACATGATATGCGAACGTCGCGGGCTTCAGATCAGCATTTGTACAGCAACAATGCCAATTGTCGTGCCACAACGTCAGTTTGATACACTGCGATCATTGCAAGTTTTCCATCTGCTTGCGCACTTCGTCTGAACCTTGGCTTGCCATGCCCTGTGTGCAGATGGCAAGGAATTTGCGAGTGTTCGCTGATGACGCGGCCAGCAGATGACATGTCATATCCGGGTTTGGGTCAGCTACAACGCCAACATGTCAGCAAGTACCTTCATAAGCATCTCCATCATAGGGTTGGCACTGCCCTTCTCTTCAAACTGCAATGTGTATTGCTGGTCCTCTCCCCCTGCAGAACATGACCGAGGCCTCGAAACAAGGATCAGAGGAAGCCGAGCTCACAGATTGCTGCCGGGCACCTGAAGTGTTGCCTGGTTCCTTGCACTTCACGGATGCTGCAGGTTGTCATGGCATGCTGTCGCCTCAGCCGAGCAATAAAGCCTTACCAAAAGCCAGCTGCGCTCCGGGGGCCACAAGGTATGCGATGCCGTGCCTGCACGCATGGTTGGTCCGATGAAGACCGCACCGCCTTGTTTAGGCACTATCTCATGACACATCAGATAGTGCACACTTTCATCCAGCATGCATGTGCCAGCGTGTCTTCAAGCTGACCGCAGCTGGCTGCCGTCCAGCCAGGTGTAAGTGTCACTCAGCAGTTCGTCAGCATCCCCAGCCAGCGCGACGCAATAGAGGCGGCCCCCTTTACGCTCCAGCTGCGCATGCTGCGGCTGCACTGCAAGCAGGCGGTGTGACGCTCACCATGCATGTGCATGTCACAGGTGCACGGGAGGGACCACGCCATTGACACTGCGGTAGTGCAACACCGGGCTGAGGACTCACCATTGTCCGATGCCACATGCAGGTCGGACTCTCTGCTGCTCCCGATCGTGAACACGTCCTGCGGATCGCAACCACTCGGAGCTTGAGCAACGTCACCTGACATCATAGGCAAGTTGGCGTCGAAACGAGTATCACCTTGTCCATAGGGACTGTCCGTCCGTCTGGGTGCTGCAATGCGATGCCTGCGCTGCTGACGGCGGGGGCGCGTGTCCGTCGCCGCTGCAATGTGCCCAAGTGCTGCAGCCTGCACACATGACGACCTAGGGATCCGCCATACCCTTGCGTTCGTGGACTGAAGCTTCCCAGGCATGAGTGTCTGGCCACATGTGCAGCACTGTGGTCTAAGGGATCCGCTCGGCTGTATGCTCCAAGCGGGGCGGCGGCGGCAGCACAACCAACATGTGCGCTTAGGCAGGGCGGCATCGGGACAAGGCAGCACTTGAGCAGTCCTCTACATGATGATGTCAGCTGGATAATTGCAAAATCAAACTCAGGCCATCGTGCAGCAGCACAGATCACCCGGCAGAGGTTTGCCAGCTCAGCATGCAAAGCAGATGGGACCATGGGAATGCCGAACTGGCAAATCAGTCTGCTGAATGCCATGCCTCAAAACAGCATCCTAGCCTGCACGATCGTCTATCGTGTTGACGCTTGACGGTGCTTACTTCACGATCATCCTACTTGCCTGATGCCTTTCGGAACGTCTGTTCACCTGCGACTCCAAAGGTTTTTCGATGCTATGACATGACTGGCTTTCGCAGCAATGCTTAAGCGCAGTGGACAGCAACGGGCCGCAGCGGATAGTTTGTTACAGTAAGCTGTGAGATGGCGCAAAAAGTTGCGGTTGCAACACATGCTGTCGCCATCCTCGTGCTGCTTTCATGGCACTTGCGGGAAGCAGGTCAGACTGTGTGCTGAACACTGTGGATGAGTGTGACAACGACGATGTCAGGACATCACATTCCCTGTGATGTGGGCGCCAGTGGCATCACAGCGCCTCTCATTTGCAATACGCCACTTCAATGCAGCATCCAGCGGGGAGCAGGAGACAGTGGATCAGCTGCTGGGCAGAATGACGCTCAAAGAGAAGATTTCCCAACTGTCTTCAGATGCCCCCGCCATTGACCACCTCGGCATCAGCGCCTTCAACTTTTGGGCAGGTGCGATGTCCATTGCATTCGCTTGAGCCGCTCAGTATGTCTACAGCACAGGAGGGACCCGGTCACCACGTGTAGCGTTCCGAGATGCGCCCGGGCTGATCGGCAGGGGCAACGTTGCAAGCAGCATGCACCACATCGGCCATGCCACACCTGCTGGCAGTCAGCTGGGCCTGTCACGCCTGATGCTGAGCCTAGAATCTCGTGCCGCGTCCTTGGCGTCATACGCCGCATCGCGCATGGCTGCCACCTGATTTTCTCTTTGCCGCACGTTCTTGAATGCAAATGGAATCGCGCCCAGCGCCAGCGCGGCTGACACTCCCAAAAACACGTTCCTCCTGCTCACTACTCGAGTGGACATCGACATGACTGCTGTGTGTTGTGTATACTACATCAGAAGACGACGTCAAGTTTGCAGCTGCAGCACCCCGTTCAGAGTGTTTAGCAGAATGGGATGAGTGAGGTGGCAAGCACAGTTCTCTGCAGCTTAGCACTCACAGCAGAACGTGCAGATGTACCTGACGGACAACCACACAGAGAGCGGCGTGAGTAGGCTGCAGAATGTGCAAGGCCTGATCCGCTTGATAGTCTGCAGCCTCGGCCAGCACTGTAGGGCGTGGAGAGGCTGGAAGTAGGAAGCAGTCAGTCCGCAACTCACCGTTCCCCTCTCACAGCTGTGGAGCACTGGTGCACTGATTGCAGAGTGCCTTCACGGAGTCCAAGAGCACAATCATGCGGAGGGAGGCACCATCTACCCCTCACCGCTGGGCCTGGCGGCAACCTGGGACCAGGCACTTGTGCATCGCATTGGCGGCCAGGTGGGTGTGGTGCCATTGATGCTGAATGCCTGCCGATGTCACCGATTGACGCCATGGATGCACACAAACGTACTTTGACGTCGATTGCCTGCTCACGTCCTGCTGTGCTGCAGATTGCCACCGAAATGCGTGCCAAGAATAATGTCGAGCTGCAGCGCACTAATCGCAGCCGCATGCTGAATTGTTTTGACCCAAACATCAATATCGCAAGGTGAAGTCATGTGTTTTGTGATGTACCCCCAAGCAAGCATCGTCATGCAGCGGCTTCTACGCTGTTGCTTCTAAGCGCTGGGGTTGCTGTCTTGCAGAGACGCACGCTGGGGCCGTGTGCAGGAGACCTATGGCGAGGACCCACACCTCACAGGAACAATGGCAACGCATTTTGTGCAAGGGCTGCAGTCTGGCAGCCATAAGTTCTACAAGGTCGGCCCTTTGCTGACAGGCAGTCTGGACATCTTGCTGTGGCATATCGTTGACAACAACCATGCGATGGTACGCACTTGCAGGTTGGGGCCACCTGCAAGCATTTTGCTGCCTACAGCCTAGAGCAGGCGGCGGGAACGACTCGCTTCCGCTTCAATGCTGAAGTTTCAGACATGTACGGACGCACACATTGTACCATGTGCCATGCGGGGTGGTCTGCTGCCAGCCTCATAGGAGCAGTTGCAACCCGGTCTCAACGCCTTTCACAGGGATGCTGCGGAGACTTACCTGCCCGCCTTTGAGGCGTGCGTCCGTGGTGGCGGCGTGTCATCCATCATGTGCAGTTACAACGCAGTGCGTGCTGCAGCGTCCTGCATGCTTGTGTGGGCTTCTGTGCTGCTGTGATGCCGTCAACGTCAACATACCGTCCTTTCTGTGATTCCCGCACAGGTGAATGGCATCCCGGCATGCGCGGACGCACAGCTGCTGAACGCCACCTTGCGGCAGCAGTGGGGCTTTGACGGCTTTGTTGTCAGCGACTGCGGGGCTGTAGAGGCCGCAGCTTGGGGCCATAACTACAGGAAGTGCGTCTGCATGCAAACGTGTTGCATCCAGTCATCGTAATCACCTCAGTCGGGAACTCTCCCTCACCGCCAGGGTGCTGTCTGTAGGGACAATGCAGGCGCTGCTGCCGCGACGCTGGCTGCTGGCACAGACATGAGCTGTGTAGGTAAGCGACATCGAATTGGCACACTGAGCATGGCGCCCCTGTCCAGCTGCAGCACCGTAGTTGCCGTTCCTGACAACCTGTGACGCTTGACGAACAGACTACTCATATCTGGAAGCGGCGCATGCTGCTGGCCTGGTACCTGAACCGGACATCACACAGGTGGGCGGGACTGCGTATTCTCATGGCAGATGCACACTCTTTCTCAGCACTCCTTGCTCCTTGGACTCAGCGACTGTGTATCAAGCAACCTGACTGCACCTTTCATGAGTAGGCTGCGCGCCGTGTGCTGACGGCGCGCTACAGGCTGGGCATGTTCCAGCTGCCCAGCAGCGTGCCTTTTTCTTCAATCAGCCCCGAAGTCATTGGCTCGGCGGAGCACAAGGCCGCAGCCATCGAAGCGGTGGAGAAGGGTGCGTCCCTGCAGCCCTTTGCCCGGCGTGCATGGGCCCCAGCCTGCCTGGTTTGTGGGCTGTCAAGAGGTCCGTCCGACAATGTCTGGCTCCGCAGTCGATTTGGCTGCGTGTTGCTGCAGGGTCGGTACTGCTGAAGAATATCGCAAGTGGCAGCAGGACCCGCATGCTGCCGCTTGACAAGGCCAGCAAGCAGCGCATCGTTGTTGCAGGACCCATGGTGCGGCTGCACCTGGGTGTGCCGGCCGGGCAAGATGTGCATGACAGGAAACAGCGCAGCAGCAGCAGCTGCTGACTGCAGAAGCCTGCGGTATGGACAGAGTTACCCCAAATGCAAACGTGGTCCGTCAATCACCGGAAAACTGCAGGCGCACACCACCGAGTACCTGCTGGGCAACTACTATGGCATACCAGCCGGCAGGGTCACCACGCCATTCACAGCCATCAAGGTGCGCATGGTGTGCCTACAGATGCAACGTGACCCAGTCCTGCTGAGGGTTTTCATATGCCCACAAGCTGGAAGCTGCTGATGGGGTCCCTCGGGTCTGCACAGGACAAGGTCGATGGTGGGAAGGGCACGGACCTGGTAACGCACCGCTGGGGTGCTCGCATCGATGGCTGGTTTGCAAGTGTGGACGAAACAATAGGTGCCGTAATTCTTCGATGCCGCAACAACATCAATCGCATGGCGCTGTGGACAGGAACTGTGCTGCATGCAGCATGTACCTGATGACTGTGGCCACCCTCCTACTCTTGCAGGCCACTGCAGCAGGGCAGATGTGTGCGTGCTGTGCCTCGGCACCTCCTCGATCAATGGGCACTCGGCCAACGACCCCAAAGGCCGGTTCTCCATGTGGAGCCCCATCCAGGAGGTGCGACCGTACCCCTGCTGCGGCCGGCCACTGCAGGACGGGAGCATGCTGTTCCTGTGCAGTGGAGCCAGCAGGCGAGGGTATGCTCCGGGCACAGTGCGCAGCTGGGTGTCGGGCTGCAGCCGTGCCGGGCAAAGGGCGTGCCCCTGAATGCATGGTCCGCCACCGACCTTGATGCGCTGTGGTGCCTCCCGGGCAGGCGGAGATGCTGGACCGCGCGGACCTGCGGCTGCCGGGCGCCCAGGAGGACCTGGTCAAGGTGCAGTCCGAGCAACACCTGCTGCCTCAGGATGCCACTGGGCATCGAGTGCAGCTGGACGTAGTGTATGCAGCCAAAATCTGATCCAGAGTCAAACTTGCACCGGGGTGTGGGTTGTGCTGCAGGCGGTGGCCAAGTACACGGAAGCGCACATCGTCGTGCTGCTGATCCACGGCGGCCCGCTGGACGTGTCGTGGCTGCAGCAGTCTGATCGAGTCGGCGCCATCCTGACGTCCTGGTACCCTGGTCAGGTGTGCTGCCGGATGCGATGGTGGCAATCGCACCAGATAGGCGCTCGGCTGCACATGCTCAGCTGGTGCACCAGTCCGTGCAGCAGACACGATGCAGCTATGCCTGAATGCTGTGTGTGTACGCTGACGCATGTGTCGTTTCACAGGGCGCTGCAGGCATCGCCAACCTCCTCTTTGGAGACGCATCCCCCTCGGGCCGGCTGCCAGTGTCCTTTGTGTTCGACAACTACACACAGCAGATCGAGATGACTGACATGCGCATCACCGCCTGGCCAGGTGAGGACTGCCCCCAGCATTCCAGCCTGACGACAGGACCTTGTACGTTGCAATCGCAAACGAAAGGAGAATAATGGTCATGCAATGGGCTCATATCAGCGGTTGTCGGCCTGCAGGTCGGACATACCGCCACCTGCAGGTGCCGGTGCTATACCCCTTTGGCTATGGTCTGTCGTACACGACATTTGAATACAGCAACTTGCGGAGCATGCGCAGCGCATCTGTCGATGGCGCATTCCAGCACACAGTATCTGTGCGTGTGCGCAACACAGGCAAGTCAAGATCTGTCGTGCGAGTCGCTGGTCCACCGATGAAAGCCTTGCAACATCAGTTGCTGCCTGTGTACCCAGCTGTCCACTGGGGCTGCATGCACAGGCGGCATCCCTGGCGATGAAGTCGTCATGCTCTTTGTGAAGCCGCACAGCTGCCCAACAGCCAATAGGGACCCCGCCACCCTCCCTTTCAAGTCGCTCAAGGGGTACAAACGCGTCAGCCTGCAGCCACGGCAGACCAGGCTTGTCCGCCTCAGTCTAGCGGCATCAGACCTGCAGCTGCATGGCGTCCCTGGTATGTGGCCTTCCAAGCAGTCAATTTTTGATCAGGACGCGCCACCTGTGTTACTGGCCATGCTCCTGCATGAACTAAGGGACACATGTGAGCAACAACTTCTTTGTGCTGTCATACGCAGATGCACATGCACAGTGCCGCTGGACTGCTGAAGTGGGAGGACAGCAGCTTGAGATGCAGGCGGAGCAGTTGGCTGTACTATGAGACACCTCTACAGCAACGTTCGCGTTGGGAGCACTGCATGCATCCAACAGTAGTGTTGCTTCCGGGAAACATGCTGCACTGCCCTGTAGTGCATACGCCGTTGCCAGGTGCATTGCATATCTCAGTAGCGATTCATAATCGCACTTTCAACTTTTTCAACTAATCAATGGTCAGTACACATCCTCCCGCCCGTGTGAAAAGATCCTTGGTGTGGTGCGAGATGGCAGCACGCTGAAAGCGTCCATGGAAACACTCGAGCCAGCACTAAGACACCCTGACTCGCCATGTCGTCCGGAGCAGCAGAGCCCTGCGTGACGGTCAAGTTCGTGTCAGATGCTCCTGATCTGATATTAAGGCTGGGCGAGCGTGCAACAGCTGCCGCATTGATTGAGGAGGTCAGAAGTGCACGCCTGTTGCCTGCGGCATGATGCATTCCGCATGGTGCATTTGACCGCCTTCCAGGGGCGAGCCACGTTGCTGCTACACGCAAAGGTACAGAAGCACCACCTAGTCAGAAGACTGAACAACGCGCTGACGCAGGTGCGGCGGCAGCGCCATGTTGCAGATGAGCAGCGGGTGCGCCTCATACATGGCGGCACAGAGCTGACTGGCGACCAGCCGCTGCCGCCGCAGCCGTGCGTGGTGCACTGCACGCTCACGAGCGCGCCTCGCCCTGAGCGAGCGCCTCCGCCGCCGGACTGGGTGCGGACACGCCTTCCTTGGCGTCGGGCGCTGACACCATGCAAGAAGCACGTCCGACTCTGTCTCGACAGAGGCACATGAAGTGAGACTTGTCTCAGAAACCTACGCCTTGCTGCGCAGCTTGATGCCATTGGCCCCCGGCGCCTGCTGCAATGGTCTATTGGAGGGTTTCTGGCATACGCGAATTACAGTTGTTTTTCGGGGCGTGCCGGGATCATGGCAGGGTTGCTGGTCTGCGTCATTGATGCGGCGTACGTTCTGACCTGCTTCCCACAGCTTCTGGTGAGCCTGTGGTCATGATGAAACCGCAAAGCCACAGTGTGTACTGGTCAGGTGCACATGACACAAATGGCGACGGTTGATGGTGTTGAAGACAGTTTTGCGATCGTGGCAGGTGCTGATGCGCTGATGTAGTACGGCCACGGTGCCACGATAATCTCTACAAGCCAATCACTGCCGGAGCAGGATGCTCAAGGTCAGAGATGTGCGCTGCTGCACATGTGCAAACGAGCTGCATGCCTTGCTGATGGTATAGTCCATGCGAGACATTATTACATTGGTGCAGGTGTGAACGGTACTTGTGCTGACAACCGTGGAACTTGGGGAGTTGCGGGCACGCCGTCCGGAGCCTGCCTGCCGAACAATGAAGATGACTTGCTGCTGTCTCGATGCGTGGTACTTGAAGGTTGTGCGCTATGCCGTCATGTGTGGGGAGCATCATATGCCAGGTCATACAGGGCGTGTAATTCCCAAGGTCAATGTGACTTCCAACCACCGCTTCTGCCACCATGCCGCACTCCACCCAAGTACCCACCCATATATGCCCCCAAATCGCCCTCGATTGCGCAGCGGATGCAACATCAGGCGCCCTTTCTTTGCAGTGCTCCCACGTGAGTGGTGCTACAGCCCAGCGAAGGATCTGCGACGCCAGTCAGTGGCAGCAATCCCTGCATCATCCTACCCGTGACTGTATGTTTATCGCTTACGGACCGCGTGCAAGCAGCCGTTGGTCGATTGGCGACCATGTAGTACCAGAAGGATGTTGGTGATGCAAGTGCTCACGCCTGTGATAGAGTGAGGGTACATCAGCGGCAGTTTGGCGCCGCGGACCACGCAATGGAGCATTACACAAAGGGGGAGGTGCTCGGCAAAGGGACATTTGGCGTCGTCGTCAGAGCTACTCATAAGCTGGTAAACACTGGTGCACCCCCTGCTTGCGACCTGTTGCATCAGCAACTGGCGTCATGCAGGTTGTGGGTGCCGCTGCTGCTTTGAGCGTGGGGGCTCCAAAGGTCGACCCACTTCACCTTTGACATGCTGCAGACTGGTCAGGAAGTGGCCATCAAGAAGATCAACCTGGGGGACGTGCGAGAGGTGACTGTGCATGGCGCTTGGCTGCATCTATGGGTTGCGGACGCAGCAGCCTGCTGCTTTGTTGCTTTTGTGGGCATGCACACACTGACTGCCAGGCACTGCCCTGCTACAGGGCGTCAACGTGACTGCGCTGCGGGAGATCAAGCTGCTGCGGGAGCTGCGAGGCCCCAATATTGTCCAGCTGCTGGACGTCTTTGCGCACAAGCGCAAGAACCTCCAGCTGGTGCGAAGTTGATTATCATACCAGCTACTTAAAGTGCTGAGACTGTGACGGTGAATGGGGACCGAAGTCAGTCAGGCGTGTGGCCTCAAGCATGCAATGAGTCAGCAGCTTATGGCAATTGCCGGACCTGGGTTGGGATCCGAAGTGCAGGTGTTCGAGTACTGCGAGACAGACTTGGAGCTGGTCATCAAGGACAGCTCCCTAATCTTCTCGGCGGCGGATGTGAAGTCGTATATGCAGGTGGGCCGCTGCTGGTCATGTATTGCAGCAGCACAGATTCGTTTCCATGATGGCACGTGCCCATTGGCGCTGTGGAACAGGCGGTTGCAAACGCCTGCAGCATGGTGCGTCTGTGGGCTTGACCGCTGCCACCATGCGATGCAGATGGTGCTGAGGGCGCTGAACTTTTGTCATGCGCGCTGGGTGCTTCACCGGGACATCAAGCCCAATAACTTTCTGATCGCACCCGATGGTGAGTCCTGACAATGCTGTCGCGGTGGGCCAAAGGAAGACCGAGAGGGTGCTATAAGGAGTATGGAAGGAGATCGCTCTGTCCAGGGTGTGGTGTATATCTGTCAGCTCTGCCGACAGTGCGCGTGCTGAAGCTGCTGCGCATGAGCTGTGCAGGCCACCTGAAGCTGGCTGACTTCGGACTCTCCCGCATTTTCGGCAGCCCAGACCGCAAGTACACCAATCAGGTTGGTGCACTCTGTTGACAACGCTGCTGAGCGCAGGTGTGGACCCTTGCTCTTCGCCAGCACCTGGGTGCACTGGGCCCTGCAGTGTGTGTTGTGTACGTGCGCAGGTGTTTGCGCGGTGGTACCGGGCACCCGAGCTGCTGTTTGGCAGCACGCTGTACACCTCGGCGGTCGACATGTGGGCGGCCGGCTGCGTGTTTGCAGGTGACCATGCCTCAGCACATCTGCCTGTGTTTTGGCATGTGACATGGGAAACGTCATGCAGCACTCCTGCAATCAGCAGGGAGCACGGGCCATGCATCTCGCCCTCAGTTGCATGGTCACTGGTGTGCCACAACGACCACCTGGAGACCGTTCACCGGCTTAAGCCTGCGTCGTCCGTCGTCAGAGCTGCTGCTGCGGCGGCCGTGGTGGCCGGGGGAGAGCGACATCGAGCAGCTGGGCATGGTGTTCGAGGCGCTGGGCACGCCCACGCCCGCCAGCTGGCCGGGCGCCGCCGACCTGCCCAACTTCCTGCACTTCGAGCCCCGGCCCCCGCGCAGGCTGTCCGCCGTCTTCAAGAACGTGGGGCCGCCGTGCAGCCGCTTTGCTTCGACACTGTATGGCATGCAGTAAGCTGCCATGGGCCTGGACCTCCATACACTTGCACCGCGCAAGTGGACACTGACTGCAGCCATATTCGCTCGTCACACCAGCCTGCGTATCCTGCGTTGGCATGATGCCGCGCTTGCAAACACTGCAGGCGTCCGAGGATGCGCTGGACCTGCTGGGCCGGCTGCTGGCGTTCGACCCCGCGCGCCGCATCACGGCGGCCGACGCGCTGCAGCACCGCTACTTCCGCACCGCGCCCGAGGCCACGCCGCCCGAGCGGCTGCCGCGCCCCGCGCTGCGCCACCCCCGCCCCGCCCCAGCCGCCACCCCGGTAGCTTCTCGGGGATGCTGTCGCAGGGTTGCGGAGCTCATGCATGGCGTGGCGCTGCACAGCACACCGTTCGTGGCGGCTGTCTGTCTGCACACCCTGGTTCTGGCTGTGCGCCAAACCTCTATTCGACTGCATGACGCATGGATGCCAGACCTACAGCAGCGTGCTTGCAGGCAGTGAATGGGGCCCAACCAGCAGGCACAGCTGCGGGGCCGGATCAGGCCAACGGCAGCCGCTTGTCGAGTGCCCCCAATAGCCAGCAGCCGGCAGGGGCGAGCAGCAAGCAGCAGCTTTCTCCAACGCATCTGCACAGCACAGCTGCCGCCGATGGAACTGGTGCACAGCCAACTCCCGCAGCAGACACGGCAACTCGGCGGCTGGAGCTGAATACAGGGGATACGGCCCCGAAACGGTGCGTCAACCTGTGCATATCATCTGTCAGATGGCATAAATCCCTTACGATGTTGCAGCTGTACGGTGTGTGGTGACACCCTGGGAAAGCAGCGGGCAACCGTGACATATGCGCCTGGCGAATCCCTGCAGCATGAATGTGTAGGACTTGTCTGCTCCCAGGCAGAAAGTGGGCAAAGGGCTGGCAGTGCCGCGGCACAGCGACATCCCCCCGCCGCCGCTGTTCCCGCACTCAGAGGAGGACACCCCCGGCGGCCGGGTCCACCCCAGCACCGGGCCCAGCACAGGGTGGGTTGCAACATGTACCGTCTCATTGCAGAAGTCTGTTGAACGATGACTGCAGGAGTTGAGCTATTCCGCTGGCATGGGGGATTCAGTGTCAGATCTGTTTCAAACGGCGCTCCAGATGGCAATTGCAGGGTGCAAAGCAAGCAAGGTGCCGTGCCCTGTGCAGGTGGGCAGTGGACGAGCGGCCGCAGATGGCCAGCAGGGACCTGGCCTATCTGCGCAAGCGCAAGCTGGACATGGACTCCGCATTCGACGCCGCTCGCAGCCCGCAGGAGTCCCTTACGCCGCATACGAGCAGCCCACAGCACATGCCACGAAGCTAGCGTCCGGCACACAGTTCAGCCAGTTTACATTGTGCGATTGTAAAGCTCTTAGGGACACGGCACACAACCTCCAATCCGAGCGGTGGCCAAATTTTGTTGTCAACGGTATGCAGTTTGCCCCAAGTAAAGGAAAGGTGACAAGACGCTGCATCAGTCTGGCGAGGTATCATCAGCATGATGCCAGAGTGAAAGGACGAGCAGGCTGGCCCAGACTTTCATTCAACCCCAAGCTGGGTGAGGTACCCTCTGCTATAGAACTCTGCATGTGTGCTCAACAGATCTAACCACGGTAAGGCTCCAAACACTTCGTGCAGTTCGATGGTCCTGCTGCCGATGGCAGGCACCGCACACACTATATTGCGCTTCACTTTTTGGGCCGCTCATGGAATGAGCATTACCGATCCCGAGATTGCCACGACGTCGATGTTGGCCTGATCCGTCAGCGTGGCATCGCGCAGGCCAAGCAGGCCATAATACTTGGGGTCGAACACAACCTGCATGGTGAGGGTGTCATTGAGGCTCACGCGTCTGACCCACAACGCTGCACTTGTCAACAGACCACAGCGAGCAGCATGCTGTGGGGTGTATATAACAGAGTGACATATCATGAGCAGGACTTTGAGGCAGAAGCCAGTCGGCAACAGCATGCATGACGCGGCATGCACACCTCGAAGAAGACGGTGCCGGTGTTGTCTGCAGATGGGGAACAAGAGCGGATTAGCACTGTCGGTACAAGCTTGGTCTGTCAAGCGACTTAATAGCCGGTTTACAAAACGACAGCACGATGGCAGCCATACTCACAAAGCGGGATGACGATCTCATCCCAGGACTCGGAACCCTCCTTTGCAACCTGCAGTAGGGCATTGCATCTGCACTTGTTAGCATGGGCGTCCATGGACACATGGCGCTCTCAAGCACCCTGCCGTCGCGCCGTGTAACCTTGTTACCACTGCAGTTCAGCTGGGTCCATCAGCATTCTGGCTCAGTGCTGCACCTCGGCAAAGTAGTACAGGCCACCCCCATAGCCATGGATGAGCTTGTATGCCTCCAACAGGTAGCGCTGGTAGCATGGCTGGCCGATGACCCCCGACTTGAACTGTAGCAGGTTGATGCCGCTCATCTGCACAGCCAGCAGTGCTCGTCAGTCACCAGGCCTACAAACAATGCCCACCAGACAGTAGGATCATTGAAGCCACCTAGACTACAAGCAGTCAGCCTATAGATTGTGATGGCATGATCGCTGTCCACCGGAGGAGCACAGAACCAGCGCGCACCGCTTCGTCGGGTTTCACGGGGAGCTTCGGGTCCTTGGGGTCAGCTTGCAGCATTGCATACCACTTCTTGAAGTTGCCAAACATCGCATCCACTTCTGGTTTGACTGCTGCAATAGCCTGCACCCATCAGACAAGCGCTTTCAGATGGCAATGTTGCCCAGCATGCATGTCAAGGGTAGCAGTGGTGACCTAAGTCGGCTGTCCCAACTCGTAAACAGTTTTCTGGCCTCCACGGTGATGAGCGTCCAGGTGCACAGGAGGAAAGGCGTGTGTTCAGAATATCCTGCAGGGTGAGCTGGCATTCACCTGATCCAGGTCGGGACCGTCAGGGCATGTGGCGGCGATTGCCTCTGATGGTAGCGGCCTGGGCCGAACCTCCACCCTGTAGGTGTCCACTGCCACGCCAGCACCAACAGCTGTTGGTGGCACAGTGCACCCGACTGGGAAGCGCACCACCAGCGTCACACTCCAGGCCTGCAAACATGCACACCGTGCACATCATACATGCCTGCACATACTGCACCAACATGCACTGGCGTGCCAAACATAGCCGCACTGAGTATGGACGATGTGTTTGTCGTTAAAGCTGAGCCAGGTGCACACCTTCTTCATGTTGGGGCCAGGCACTTTGGTGGCAGGGAAGTTGCGGGGGCCAACATTGGCGGCGTACAGAACTTCAGGTGCAGGGCCTGCATCCAAAGGAGTTTTGAAGGTGCAGTCATAGCATGGGAGGACACAGTCATCATGTCGACTCGAGTGCAGTCATAATGTTCAAAGCAGCACACTGCGGAACCTGCAGGCATACAGAATGCTGGCCGCATCAACAGCAGCGTACCACTGGACGCTGGGTGCTTGCTGAGGAGGTACTTCAGCAGCGAGGAGGTGTCTGACGCCGCCGGGGCGTCCTTAGGCAGCTCAATCACGTAGAAATAGTCTGCATCGACTGTCGATGGTGTCTGCGCCGGAGCCGGGGATGGAGTGGGTGACACCTGCAAGGTCAGCTAGCAGCTAGTTACAGGAATCTCCATGCCCGCTCCTTCTGCAATGGCAGGTACTCGGGGTCAACGCTGCATGCACCAGGACCCCTCACTCGGTCAGCTCAAAACATTTTACAGGTTTCGCCTTACAGAGACACGATCGACTCAAGCCGCGGCTGGGCTGTGTATCAAAGCTGCAAACATGGCTCAATAAATAGTCAACTGCAGTACTGCTGATGTGCCTGTCAACCAACAGCATCGTGCTATACCACCCTCAACCATCCTGGCCTACAGCTTCCCCGTATGAATTCTGATCTGGCTGTCGTGCGCGTCACGCGGTGCTCACTTGGGGGTGCGCGGCCTTGCACTTGCCAGTGGCAGCCACCCCGCGGCCCCAGTTCTGCAGGAACCTGCAGCATGCCAAGGACACGATTCAGCATTGATCACTGTGAGGGCCTGCTCTTCGTTTTATGGTATTCATGCAACAGAGCATCAACGCATGTGTTGCAGGCTGTGTATGCATGAACCGTTTATAGGTGTCACCCAGCAATCGTGCAGTAGCTGGGTATGCAACAGCATGTATGTCAGCGGCGATGCAAGCAGTAGAGATCGCACGGTATGCGGTTGTTGATGAAGTCGTTGTTGATGGTGTCGTAGAACTTGGAGGTCAGGGAAGGGTCCTTTGCCACTATTGTGGCAGTGTAGGTAAAGAGCGTTTTTGATGGGTCGGCGGGCAGTGGCACAATTGTCAGGTCGCCCCTGTACACCTCGCCAATGGTGTCCATAAACCCACCTGCGCATGTGTGCATCGCAGCTGAGCAACCGCCAAGCAACAACACTCAGGCACTGATGACGGAAGGCACCTTAGTGGACAGCGGCTTTAGGCTTTAGGAGGAAGAAGCCAACTTTTACGCCAAGTGCCTCAAGAAGAAGTCAGCAGCGCACCGCCAAGCATGTAGTAGATGAGGCGGTGGCCATTCGCGGGCTGCTCAGGATCTGGCAGCGGCTTGGTCTGGCGGATCACGGGCACATCGGTCGTCTTAAAGTGCAGGACGCGGAGGAAGGGTGTGAGCTCTGTGATGCCCTGCACATGATACAGACTATAGTTGGTTTTGATGGAAATGCCTCGCATGCGCAAATGTAAGCAGAGTTGTGTGCTATATGAACATGGCTGCAGTCCATCATGCCTCCAGCTGTCGAGGCTGCACATGTGCAGCAGGATGGCTATGTGGAACCTTGCAGCAAACAGGGGTCCACAGCCCACCTGCGAGCCCTGCACCCAGGTGCAGTCGGTGCTCCAGGCGTCGATCTTCTCCCAGAGGCACTCCACTGGCGCGTCTATCACCGTGGACATTGGGATGCTGACTGGCTGCGCTTCCTTCTCTGCCTCAGAGCACGGGATCATAGCCTGCAGCCATTGGACACTGTCACGTGGGCAGGCCAGGTGACACCGGTGCACTGGCTGCAGGATTGACAAGCCTCTGCTGCAACCAGCGCGGCTGCAAGTGGCGGGTGGCAGACGTCCGCAGGTGCCACATGAGGCAGTGGTCGACCGACACTGCACCTTGAAGGGGCCCTCCAGCTTCTGGCTGGCCAGCAGGTTGCCAAAGGCCTGGGAGAAGAACACACGCGCCACGGCGGGCGAGGTGTAGATGTGCTTGTACAGCGAGCGGATGGAGGACCAGGACTCGAAGAACTTCACTGTCAGGTCGTCGTCGCCGCCCCACGCCTCCTCGTAGTACAGGTTGCCGTCCTCCTGCCGGATGGGACCTGCGTCCGCAAGCAGCATGATTAGTGAGAAAGCATGAGGATGTATGATAACTTCGTGGGCAAGTGGGATTCGATGCGCCTGTGCCAGAGTAGTGCATGTGCAACCTTGGCAAAGCCATGTCCTAGCTTTGCCTAGTTGCACAACTCGCAGCAGTGCGCAAGTTTCAATACATACCGGGCATTGTTGCAACCATGTCCCTCATCTTCTCGCCCATGCCAGGCTTGGCGACGATGGTGGTGGTGCCAGTCAGCTTCGTGTGTGACGGGCACAGCGACTCGTTGCTGGCTGCAGGCAAGGCGTACAAAGACAGTCAACTGGTTGTGCCTCGGCACACCGGCATGGGGTGCCAGACGTAACCAGCCACAGCCATCAATGCAGGGTTGCGGGACAGACGCCGATGACGCAGCCGGTGCGGCACCTCTGGCGCCGGACCCGCCGGTGTAAGTAGCAGCACTGGTGCCGGGGACTGCGGGGACGCCGCCGTCCCTTGGGATACCACTCCTGGTCCCGCTCAAGTCCGAGGCAGCACCCACGGCGGCGTGCTCAGGCGGCAGCACCTGCCCGGGGGCGACCTGCAGGCCAACGCCAGGCATGCCTCCAGGGTGCTTGCTGCAGCCGGATGGTGCCAATGTTGCCATGTCACATCAGCATGCTGCTACAGCGTGGCATGTCTCTGACTTCAGATAGGCCCCGAACGACGCACCTCCATGGCGGCTGGTGGGCACAGTGGGATGATCTTGGCAGGGCCCAGAATGGTGGCGCAACTGCACAGCAGCGCGATCACCACCCAGAGGGAGAACGTTTTGATGGGCACCGAAAGGTCCTTGCCCTTCCCATTTGCTTCACCCTTGGAAGTGACCAAGTCGTCATCCCTGCATGCAGTAAGCACGGCATTCAGGAGTGAGCAAAAGGCTGGCATGCTGTCTACACCGTTGCTCAGCATCCTCCACTCAGCCACACTACTGGGCAACCAGTTGTCGTACTTCGAATCGTCAAAGCCCTGAACCATGCGATGGTAGCAATAGAATGTGACCGGCGTAGAGAAGCTGATCAGGAGGCAGCCTGCGTATGCAGACATCACGCTAGTTTGTGCTTCTGATGCTGGCCCACAGCCTGTGCAGGCAACACAGCAACTGCTAAAATGCATATGCTGCGCATGGTATGCAGGCGCGCACCCGCTGTAGAGGGAACCTTGACCAGCCCGATCAGGAGGGACACCAGTGGAAGAATCTCCATCATGTGGCCGACCTGCACATCACACGGGGGTCTGCGTCTAGGAGACAAGCAGCCTTTTCGCTGCATTTGGTTTGCTGCTGAATCCACAAGGATCTATGTCCAGTCCAGTTGATCCAAACAAGGGAGTGAGTGACTTCGGCACAGTGTACAGTGCTACCCCTGACAGCCTCGGGAGGGGTCATCATTATGTCAGGCGGCCCTGTAGAGGGGCGTGCGCAGCCTCACCGCGCCAAACAGGCCCCAGATGACGTACTTGCGCTTGCCAGCATCGGACTTGTGGTATAGCATCGACCACACGCCCAGCAGGAGCCAGTCGCATGTCAGGCCCACGATCTGCTCGAAGCCGCCGCCCTCTGTAATGGTTGGTGCGAACAGGATGACCTGCAGAACACAGAGGTGGGAGATCAACTCAAAATAGCCACTGGTGTCCTGCCGCACACTTGCATGGAACCGCAAGGAATGTTACAAATGAAATATGATGCAGTGACATGCAGTGACAATGAATACCTGTGACACTGCCAGCACCCAGAGCTGCGATCGCCACCAGTGTGCATCGGCGTCGCGTGCCTGCACGGCAGTCGATCGTCCCACGGTGTTCAAGCCATCGCTCAGAGAGTAGAGGCGCTGCAGCCTGGGCATGTGTTGTCATGGTCTTGCTGACAGCGTCGGTTTGTCCATGTGAACATGGCATGCCAGGAAGTCTACCTTGAACACGGTAAACCCAATGACGCCCCATTCGGCAAGGTTATGCAGCGCCGCCCAAACCAGCGCTGCGGAACCGGATGGCGGAGGTGTCAAGTGCTGGTCCAAGCAGCATCATAGAGGAGAGAATGAGAACAGCATGCACGCAGTGCATGGGGCTTACCAAAGCGGCTGACGTCCCACACGAAGCGGGTGAGCTGTGGCAGAAACATGACACAGTGAATGTTACCCCCAGAAGACTCTCCCGCACTATACGTGTGCAGTTGTGCAGTCAGGCTGAAGGTGCAGGTCGTGCAAACGTATTCAAGGACGTGCCTCCACAATGCCGGTGACGAACATGTAGGCGGTGATGAGGTTGCGCAGCAGGGACGGTCTGCCAGGGGCCTTCCTTCCAGCCATGTAGGTCAGGATACCTGGAGTGGGGACATCCCACAGTGATCAAAGCCCGAAATTGCTGGCTACGCAGGTCAGCAGACAACAGGAGCAGGGGCGCATGCTGCGCACAGATGACTGCCAGCAGGCCGTTGCGCACCAAGGTAGAAAAGATTGCCGGCCGTGAACAGGGGCGCGACCCATGGTCCCTCCCTGCCCGACTGCGGACCAAACCAGTAGGCTGCGGGCGGCCACAAACGGTTCAGTACTTCAGAAGTGTGCTGTAATGTTTCTGCGCAGCTCATAGAGCTCGCTGCGTGCAAGCAGCTGCGATGCAGCACTACACTTGGAAAGCATGGTGCGCGGGTGCTATGTCACACCTGACCCGAAGGCGCGCACGGTTTCCATCCCGAAAGTTTGCGCACCGCCCAGGAGCGGCTCGCGGCACACCATGGTGGCCAACGTTCGTCACCTACAGGACAGTTGCATGCAAGGGACTTCTGCAACAGGTGCTGTGCGGTATATCCAAAGACGGTGACGTGCGGGCTGCCGCCATGTCCCTGGCAACGCGGTGCTTCAAAGATTGGCACTTGTCAGCCTACACCCGGCAAGGTCAGCATCCCACATGTTGCGCCTTGCCAGCATCCTGATTGTCATGCTGTTGATGGGGACTGAGACCGCTGCCCGCACCCTTGCGGGACTCATTGTCAAGTCTTGGGCTCCCATATGTTGTCCGCATCGCCACACTCCACTGCTGAACTGCTTACGGACGAGTCAATGCAGGTGCAAGCGTTTCGCGAGCGTACGAGGTGACAAAATGGCGACAATGGTACAGTGGCCTACAGGACATTCTGGGCAGACATTCGACAGCGGGGCCGTCTGGCCATGCGGAAGCAGCATGAGTCCGTTGCTGTCGTCTACCAGCAGGTCTGCGCCTGACCGCACACGTGCTCTGCACATGACCAGGCACCCAGGCCGGAGGCATGCCAGCTCTCTCCTCAAGCCTTTGTATGTCGGCAGCGACGCCGATCGCGACTATCAACGCCGCGATACGTGCTCAGGCAGCCAGCCTGTTAGTACCACGGCGCTGCGGCAATATTCCTGATGCAGCTCGCCCATCCCCGGCAGCCAGCTGTCCATGCAACTGGTGATGCCGGTACCGATCCCTGAGAGGGTGTACATGCATGCGCACGATCGCCGAGCACCAAGCTGATCCAGTTGTTCGGCTGTCAGCACCTTGCAGTTGCGCATACGCAGCCGTAGGTGGCGGATCGTGATGCAGGGCCTTCCGATCCGGTGCGATTTCAGGTGATCATGGGCGTGAAAGCACACGCCCGTATGCGCTCAAGTCATCGAGACGCTTGCCGCGTTGCCCGAGCGCTGATCCGGAACCCCAGCGCGGCAAACTGCCGACAGCCTGTTGCGTCGCGATACTCCAGATAATGGCATGCATGCTGAGGCAAGCAGATCATCAGACACTGCAACCCATGCTGGGCTACGTGCGTCTCGAAGGGCTCAGTAGCCGCCCATCGGAGCTGCACGCATGTCGAGAAGGCGACGCCATGCTCTATGCGAGGTTATGCAGTATTGCGATGGGGCTTGAAAATCTACCTGGCCGGGTGGCAGACGTCGGGGTTCGCGGCGCGCCCGCGCGCTGCTGCGCGCCCGACAGTAACCAAGAAACGGTAACAAAAGACAGGGGCGCGTCAGCTGCAAACGATGTCTGGCGTTTTCAACAGCCGTACCAAGGTTGCGACCCGCATTGCACGAGCTCACGAGGGTCTCGGTCACGAGATGGCCACCGTGGCGTTGCATCATCTGATCCAGGCGTGAATGTCCAGGCGCGCCTCATGTGAAGGCTGTACAAATGCACATGCCGAAGTGTCACGGCGGTCAGCTCCAGCTGGTTCCTACATCCAGGAGAGCTTGGGTGCTCACAGGGGCGTTCAGGCGTCCACATGCCTTCGCAGTGCTGGTGGCACATGAGGCTGTGCTGGAGTTTGGCTGTGGTATGCTGCTTACAACCATTTGCTGTGACATTGCAGGTTCCGCAGGCGACGTCGAACAAACGGTGGTTGTTGCGCCAGCTGCACGCCCCTCAGGCCCCGCATCCCCAACCAGGTGACCAAGCCGCCACACCTGCCCAGGAGAACCTCCACACAACCCACTGCTGCTTGCCCAGCTGCCTACACCTCGATCTGCTCACGCAGGCGACGGATGGTCGACCGCACAGTGACCGAGGCGCCAGTGCTGCGAAGTGGACACAGGCAGCACTCAGTCTGGCCTTCATCATAGGCATCTGGTCACCAGAACGCCAGCGTGTGACCTCCTGATGAGATGGGACGGGTGATCCACTCTCCAGCAAAGCCGGGAAAGCATGAAGATGCTGCGGGCGGTTGACGAAGCAGGCAGCAGCCGCATGCAAAGGTGCGCACTTGAGGGTGTAGGCGCCGCCAGCCTGGACCTTCTTGCACGCCTTGCACTTCCAGATGCCCACCGCCGTGCGCTTCATGTTGTACTGCACGAGCAGGAAACGTTTGTTGAGGCACATCATGCAGCCGCTCCTTCCGGCCTGGAATGCTCACGGGCTGGTAGTCTCAATATGCCATGGGAACAGCCACTGTTAAGCAGCTGTGCGTTTGTCTGCCCCTCTGCTCGACTGCTCGCTTCTGACACTCCGAAAAACATCTCGCTGAGCCCTGGCTGCTCAGCAGGGCTGATGCAGCCGCGGACAAGGGTGGACGGCATGTGCGTTGCCGCCTGCCAACAGCTTGCAGCGCTGGAACATGCAGCAGCTGGCTGCGCATGCTGCAGCTGAGTCCATCAGGACGAAAGCTGACGCGCCGCGAGACCATGACTTGTGCTGGACGCCGGTTCTCGCTGGCGCTGTGCTGCGGAGCTGCTGCCGCCCACGGCCCTGCTGTAGAACTTCCATGCAGGCTGAGGGTGGAACAAGTTGCGCAACAGCTGCAGGTGGTTGAGGGCCGTCCGAAGGACGCTCACCTTGCCGCAGAATGGGCAGAAGTACTTGCTGTGCTGGCTGACCTCAATCTTCTTAATCTGCTTGCGCAGACTCGCACCATACCGCGTGCCGTACTTGCCGACAATGCCCACCTTCTTGGTGCGCTTCGACTGCACCACAGAACACCATGCATGACTTCCTCAGCTTGTAATGGGACCAGGGCGCACAGCAGGCCAGCATCCATCCGAATGTTCCTGACTGCAGCTGGACGCCTGTTTCCAGACCGGCATACTCAGGCGCCCGCACCATGGTGGCACACTGGCAGGACGGCCGCCCCACGCCGCCTCGCAACTGCCGGAGAGGTCAGCTTGCTCAAGCTTGCGCGCTCTTGTGCAGGCGGCGACATGGAAGTAGGACGTATCAGAGAAAGCCAAAGTTCAGCCGCAGACCCACGAGCACCGTTCCCGTGTCGTGATCGAGGGCTTGCAGACGGGCCTACTGTCCTGTTCGCCGTGGCATCGGCAGTGCTTGGGTGGTGAGTGGACGACAGCGCCGGTTTGGTCGTCATGATGGGCCTGACGTCGCCGCCCACAGCCTGCTCCGGCAGGCACGCATCCCTTGGCCGCCCTGTCGCAGTTGAAGCCACGACTGCACGCGGCGACTCAAAACACATGTTACAGGCGTCTTGCGACCCGTTTGCTGGAGCTGCCGGTCGCTGGGGCTCGATCCTGCTCCGATGGGGTCTTCAGAGCCACCACATGCTGCCCTGGCAGGGTGCCTGACTTGACCCTGTTCTGCTGCTATGTTGTGCAGGTGCAGCAGCCCGGCAGCCCCAGCACAGCAGCTCAGCTTCAGGTCGACCCTCGGCAGCTGTCAGCACCTGCACAGGCGACCATGCTGGCAGCCGCGCAACCAGCGACACAGCCTCCAGGTGCCGCAACACCGTGATTCTTTGTGGTTTTCGACTGCGCTGTCGCCGTGATATTCAGGGATGCAATGTGACCTGCTTGCCCCGTGCACGTGCCTGGACGGCACATCAGGAGGCAGCCCGCGCCCACAGTCATGCAGCGGCAGAGGCATCATGGTGCTGGGATCCACGATGCGAGCGGCATGACGACAAGCATGTCAACTCCACCTGTCTGCAGGTCCGCAGCGCGCTGTCGCGTACGCGGAAGGAGGAGACAATAGATAAGCTGGTGGCCGGGCTCGAGTCCAGCGTGTGCGTGTTTGGCGTGCGCTACAAGGGCATCTCGGTGAGCTGCTGGCGCCCTCACTAGGCATCAGGCCAGCGAGCGTGCTCATGTCAGCTATCAACTTCGACAACCACCATCTTGCACAGCATGCTGGCGGCCCTGCAGCGAGCCTTGCCATGATCCTTGATGGCGCTAGGTACAGGTCCTGGATATGCCATGTGCCCCTGCCCAACAGGTCAGAGTACCGACCGTACCCATTCGCTGCACAGGTGAAGGAGTTCCAGGACTTCAGGCGGTCGCTGCCGCAGGACTCGCAGATCATCGTGTGCAAAAACACGCTGATGAAGAAGGCCACAGAGCGCGTGGAGCGCTTCCTCCCCCTGGACACCGCGCTCGCGGTGTGTGCAGCCAGTGGACGTTCCAACATCACGGCAGTGGCTTGTAGCTTCGACGGCATGCTGACAACTTCGGATTCGTTCGTCTGGCGGCATGCATGCGGCGGCAGCCGAGGCGCTCAGGTTGGTTGACGATATTTGCTTGGTCATGTGCAGAACGAGAACGCCTGGGTGTTCTGCCCCGAGGAGTCGCTCGGCGCCAGCGTAAAGGCGTACATGGAGTTTGAGAAGCAGCTCAAGGAGAAGCTTCCCAAGGAGCAGCGGGCAAAGGTGCGGGCAGGCTCCTCAATCCCGTGGCGGTTCTAGCATGTAATATGACAGGCCTGATGTTCTGACAAGCAGACGGGTCAATTGTTTGTGTTTGTTGTCTGCATTGTCAGCGCAGCATGACAGCTCCAAACTGCCTGCTACGACTAATTACTTTTAGTAGCTTGTATTCTAGAAAAACCACAGTCGTTCTCCGCATGTGCAGGCAAAGCCAACAGACATCTCGGGGGCGGTGTTCGACGGCCAGGCGCTCGACTACGCCGGCGTCATGAAGCTGGAGAAGATGCCCACCAAGCTGGAGCTGGTCGGCACCATCGCCCGCCTCATCAAGCAGGTGCCCACACGGGCGCTCCCGTCTCGGAGCTTGGCAGTCGCAGCCCTCGAACTCCTGGGCTCATGTGGTGCCAGCCATTCGCACCTTCATGGGAGGCAGGCACTCTTGGTCTCAGGACCCATTCGACCAGTGGTGTTTGGCGATGCACTGGGATGGGCGCCTGGAGCTGACACCGTCTTGCTCGAATGCAGGTGCCGACGAAGGTGGCGGTGGGCATCAAGCAGGTGCCCACAAAGATGGTGCTGGGCATCAAGCAGCTGGCGGACGAGGAGAACCAGACCCGCGATGCAGTGGTCGGCGACGTGTTCCCCAAGGCCAGCTAGGCAGAATGTCAGCAAATCATTGTTGTCAGCAAATGGTTCACTGCAGCGTTTGGTACATCGAAGAGGGCCACGAGTGAACTCTGGAAGCACAATGGCAACCCTATTGCAAGGCAAATGGAACCTTTGCACCAGAAGCAGGACTTTCGTAGCTGGTGTCATGGCCTGTGCGTCTGCAGTCGCTCAGGTGCAGCCCCTACTTGCCAATGCAGAAGCGGCTGAATATAGTGTCCAGCACTTCTTCCGCCACGTCCTGCCCACTGACCTCGCCCAGGGCAACGGCAGCGCCCCGCAGATCTATGGTCCAGAAGTCCAGCGGCAGCTGGTGCCCGATGCTCTCCTGGCATCGCGCCAGGGCCTCCTGAGCCCGCAGTAGCGCCTCTGCCTGCCGCTCGTTGACCACCCATGCTGAGCCGCCTGCACACATCAGACCATCACACATCAACCAGCACGTCAAGCACAGTTCCACATGTACGCTCAGCACTGCAACTTCGTTGTCTACCGTCCAGCAACTCAGGTGCACCATCACTGTTGCAGAGAGGCGCGCCTGTCGCCAGCTGTGGGGTATCTGTCAGCGTGAGTACCGCCTGCTTGAGCGCCTCCAGGCCCTCTCCAGTTTTCGCTGATGTGTGCACCACTGCTGACGCCGCGCTGCGCAGCGCTGCTGGCATGGCTGCGGCTATGGGAGATGCTGCGTGACTGACGGCACCGCATGGCGCTGCTATGCTGTCCTGAGGCCCTGCACCATTTGTTGACGCGTCCACAGCAAGAGGCACACCATTTCCCGGGGTGCCATTAGCTGTGGTGGGGTCTGATAGACTGCTGGGGACTCCCAGGTCGCACTTGTTAGCGATCAACAGCAGCGGCGGGTACTGCGCTATGCTGCCATCACTGCTAGAGGGCCGCAGTTGCTGCAGCACTGCCTCGTCATCTGCTGTCCATCCCACCTGCATGTGCATCGTGTCACCACAGAGTGCGGCGGGTGCGATGCTGCCATTGCATACGTCTCATCATTACTTCAGAGGATCGCGAAGCTGTGCCATCGTGCGCAGCCAGCACATCTGAGAACCGCCACACACCAGGCGTGACCTACAGCACACCCACCTCTGCATCGGTGACCATGATGACAATATCGGCGGCGCGGGCCGCTGCCGCTGAGCGCTGCACACCAATCTGTTCGGCAGCATCGACCGCCTCCCGCATGCCAGCTGTGTCCAGCAGCGTCACAGGAATGCCGCCCACCGTCACGCCTGCATTCATGTCAGGTGATGTGCGACAGGCAGCGGCTGCCGAGGGGCTGCTACTCACTTATGGCAAATGGAGGCTAAGCAGCACCATGGAGTGAACTGCAGCCTCCGGCAGGCAGGGAAAGCCATCGGAAATGACTGCCAGGTGCCCAAAACCTGTGCTTGTGCGGGGCGCCGCACCTGCTTCCACGATGTCGCGGGTTGTGCCGGCGACATTGGTGACGATGGCGCGCTGGCTGCCCGACCAAGCATTGAGCAGGCTGGACTTGCCGACGTTTGGGCGGCCGACTAGGGCCACTCGCAGCCCACTGTGCAGCAGCTGACCCTGGCGGGCCGTTGCCAGCGCGTCCTGCACGTTTCAGGAGGCTTTGGGGAATCGGCAGCACTCGCATGGCAAGCACCTGGAGCCCCGCGCAGCAGCTGCACAGTTTGCCGGAGATGTCCAAGCATGCTGTCGCATCTAGCGCAATGAAGGTCCTAGTTTGCGGCCAAGCAATCTTGAGCCGTGACCTGAAGGATAAAGGCCAACTGGTGGATGCTACTGTGGATGCAGGCGGAGCACACCTGCACTTGCCGACCGAGGGCGCTGATGCGCGCGCTGAGGGCCGCTGCGTCCAGCGGCGGGAGGTCCTCATCAAAGTCCAGCCGCGCCTCCAGCTCTGCCTGCCGAGCGGGTTCGAGCTGTCGGTGTGACGGTTGTGGCAGTCACGAGCTGCATGGTATGCCAGCACCTCGTGTCTGAGGTGCGCGCACCGTGCCAAACTTGGCACCATGTGCTTACCAGGATGTCGATGACAGCTGTGCGAACATCGGCCACGCATGCGCCCAGGCCGCCAGACAGCCCAGCCAGCGCAGCGTCTGCTGCGGCAGCTGTGCGGGCGTTGACCAGCTGACTCACTGCTTCCGCCTGTGATGTAAGGACAATGCGCTTGGCCGCAGGTGAAAGTGAGTCATGTGCAGTCATGCCGTGGGAACCTTATGCCTTCGGTGGCATGCAGGCCTGTTGTAAACTGATGCGTGCTCAAGACCACCCACAGGTGCATGGATAAACACCATGGTCTCCTCAGATGCTGCCACAGAACACCCGACAGCAACTCCACCTGGGTGAGGTCCAGGCGGCCATTGAGGAAGGCGCGGAGGGTGAACTCGCCGGGGCCGGCCAGCCGCGCGCCGGCGGCAAGCAGGGCGTCCAGCACGCGGCGGGCGGACACGCCACCGCCGTGCGTGTGCACCTCCACCACGTCCTCCGCCGTGAAGGAGCGCGGCGCTAGCATCGCCAGCGCCAGCACCTGCCGCGGGGCACAGACATCCACCCGGGTCGTGCAACGCTGCAGCATCGATGTCGGCTGGCCGGGTGCATCCGAAGGCCGGGTGCATCCGAAGGCTGGCAGGGACCTCCCCATAGGCGCTGTACAAGCAAGCGCGTCAGAAATGTCTGGCCCAGCTACCTCGTCAAGGACGGTGCCGTCGGGACCGACCGCCCTGCCGTAGTACACCCTGTGACTCTCAGGCTGCCAGGGCTGCTGCGGTCGCTGTTGCTGGCCGCTGCCCGGCTGAAATACCCGCTGCGCTGTTGCGACCGCGTCAGGGCCAGACAGCCTGACGATAGCCACCGCACTCTGTTGTGCACCTACAACACAGCAGGGCTCACCAATGTTGAAAGGCTAATGCATGCACGGCACATGGCATGCCAGCATGCGCACCTGTCACGATTGCGGCGATCGTGTCGTCATCCGCACTGGGTGTGCCATCGGTCTCTCGTATGACAAACTCATCTGTACAGACCAGCGCAACCAATCGTTCAACATGCACAGCAGGGATGGCATAAGCTGTGGCGTCATTGGCATTGCAAGATGGTGACCACGCAGTAGCATCAACTCACCTTCTGAACCGACTTGGCTGACATTGAGCGGCTGCTGCGCGGTGTGAGACGCGAAGCTGTGGGTAATGCCGCCACGACCCACACACTGCAGCGGCGGGCATGCTGCCGGCTTGGCCGGTGCACCACATCTACAGACCGAGAGTTCTGACGGTTTCCAGTGGGAAGCTAGCTTCACATGTGGCCCGAGTGGACCAGCACGAACCGCAGACGGCAGAGAAAGGTGCTCTGTTGCGTGCAGCCGTGCGTTTGCCGCATGCAGCAGCGGCGTGCGGCAGTAGGGACATGGCAGGCGGTATGAAGTCATGCAGCGGCGCAGCACGTTCAGCATGAATGGATTGGAAGCAGATGCGACACTGTAAAGGCCTTAAAGAGATATATAATCTGCTGGGCAGGAGGGCACCTCCAAATCAGCAATCCGAGATTTCGGCACCTGCATCAGGTCATTGGGCATGGCAGGATCCTGCATAAGCATAGGCGATGTGCAACACTTTCGAGTTTCCAGTCACAGGCCTAACCGCGTAGTAACGTTCTGGTGATGTCTAGGTGCACAAATAGACTCATCGCTGTGTTTGTGGCGCTGCTTGTTGCATCCGCAGCGGGGGCGCCGGTGAATCAGACCAACTGCGACAGATACAGAAGTCGGAAAGCTCAAGTGGTTGTGCAAGACTACATATTGCCGAGGGCGGGGAAGCTGGGATATACTCTGCCAGAGGGCTGCCTGATTCACCCCAGGCGCAACATGTGCGCCGTGCATTCACAACCTCCGAGCGTGCTGCTGCGGCCCAACGAAAGACTGCCGTGCCTGTGACGCACGGTGTACGAACACACTGTCTTCAGCATGAATGCAAGTTTCGAGAGGTTGCTCGGTGGTCTGCAGATACGCGTTGCAACAGGCGCAGAGTATCGAGCTGCAGCGTGGACAATGGAAGTGCGGCATCTGCAGCCAGACTGTGCGTGGGCTGCACCATCTGGACGCCCACATGGACGAGCATCACCAGGACCAGCTGATAGAGGCACGGATGAGCGAAGTGCATGACTGTACCAGTCGGAATCATGAACATGGCCGTCACGCCACTGCTAAGGTTGACGCAGGTATCCAGTGATGCCATTATGGCCATGAACGCATCTCGATGTGGCAGCTGGAGTGTCTGCTGATGCTACGCAGAAGCCGGACAGTTTCTGCTTGGCGGACGTGTGCACGGCGTTGCACTGCGATTTCTTCAGCCACTTTGTGTCGGGGCACATGGGGTATGGCTTTGGCGCGGATGCACCGTGCCGCGAGGCTGTTGTGAAGAAGCATCGTCAACTGTGCGAGGTATGCCACAGGCAGGTGCATGCCCGTCTGGCAGCGGCGGCTTGATCGATGATGAGAGTGAACTGCTGAAGAGGTGGGGCTGTTGCTCTTCTGCAGGAGGTAGCGGACACTTGCTTCCCACCGCATTACAGCAGTGCGGCCAGGAAGCTGCATGGTGAGCAATGAACAATGCTTCTCAGAGTGTGTTTCCAGTGCCATACCATACCATGAGGTGACACAGCATTAGCAGCAGCCACCACATGAGATGCAGCTGACAGTTACTGCATCATCTTGTAGACTACATGATGCAAAGCCTGTGCAAGGCGCACACCTGCCACTTGGCGACGCACAGGCAGATGCTGCACAAGATTGTGAAGGTCTGCCTGCTGAACTTTGATACCTTCCAGACCTCGTGCGTATTTCTACTAACTGTACTAATCGGTTTCTGCAAAGGTTACCCTGGTGGGCCTGTCTATTGCGCAGGCAGAGAAGAAACCCCACGGCGGCTACAGGGTGTTTGCCGTTTTTGTCTTCCTGTTTGTGCTCGCATTTTATGGCGGATTGTGGTGGTACTATCGCCAGCACAGGTGCAGTGTGTTTCCAGCGTTGCAGTTGCCTGCAACACGCCAGCAAAGACCATTGCATGCTTCCACAACTTGTGGGCCTACCGGATCTGCAACCCTGAGCACATAGTGAGGGCTTGTGTAAGCAGTGTGCGATGTGTATGCAGTGGCTATCGCAGCTCTGAGGCGGTGCGGCGGATGCACCCCAAGCGAGGCTCGCTGTCGGACATGCTGCTGCAACCTTTTGGGAAGCGCAAGCACAAAAAGCAGTTTTGACCCGGGGTTGTGCCAAGACCAACGTGACACTCAAGCTCAGGGTCTTGGATTCACACCTGAACCCTGAGCATGAAGGCGCACACAGGTTTAGACATCAGTGCCTTGGTAGCTATGTTGATGTACAGTATCAGGTTGCTGCATTCACACGATGCCATAGTGCAAAGACGACAATGGTCAACCCCCTCATGTATGTGACGATACTCTGCAATGCCACAGACATCCACTTCCATCAGTTGACACAGATCAGATGCTGGTCGACAGTCTCTACAACAAATCTGCCACATCAGCGGCGATAGCTACACTTCTTTTGGCTGCGCCAGTTGTCTATCCACTCCTTGGCACTCATCTGGCTGCTGCCATTCTGGTTTGTGCTGGTGTTGCTTGTGGCACTGCTCTCCTGCGCGCTGCTGCTCGATGATCCATTGCCAGCTCCATTGCCAGCAGCTGCCTGCAGTGACAGGCCACACTACCGTGCCTCTCCCCTGTCAGTACTAATGTTGCATGGGCCGACAGCGCACATTTGATTGCAATGAAAAGTAGAAGCTGGTAGTGCCGCCGCTGTGTTTGCTGTGCAAGATGGGTGGTGCGGCCGCACTGAGCGGGAGTGTATATCTGAAACGTATTGGTACCTGCATTGAGCGCCAGGCGGCCACCCAGGCGCGAGCCGAGTTGCTGCTGCCGCTGGGCTGCGGTGGTGCCTGTTGCAGTGCGGCAGATGTCACATTGGACCAGCCGAAACGATCAGCCATCAGGTGTGGATCAGCTTTCAACAAGTGTGGACCCAACAGCAGCACGCTTAGCCGGAGCTCCAGGCAGCGCAGTGGGCACCACGCTGACATCCGGGCGATGCAGCGGACGGACCTCGGGCGCTGGGGAGGCGCCGGGGCGGCCGTCGCCCGTCACGGTCACGCTGCCGGCGGCGCTGGTCTCCTGCTCCGAGCGCACCCGACCCCCGCGACCTGCCTTGATCGCGGACTGCACCCTGTCGTCGCTCAGGATCTCCTGCGCAACCGAATTGGTGGGTTGACGGCGCCCCGACTTTGCAGCCCTGGGGACAGCAGCATGCAGGTCGAAAGCTGCAGAGCTTGCTCTTGTCAGTCGTCACTGCACGCGTTCTACAACACACCACTGTTGGCACCGTCGCACCGCCCACCTTGGTGCGCTCCTCGGAGGGCGCGGGCGGCGGCGGGGCGGCCTTGGGGAAGGGGAACAGCCCGGCGCGCGGGCGGTGGCGGTCCTGCACCAGCCCCAGGAACAGCTGCTGCCAGGCGCGCGGGCCCATGGCCCTGCCCCGCCCGTCGCGCGCCTCCGACCGCCGCACCTCGAACGTCTTGCCTGTGCATTAAAACGTGTACACGCTTCAGCCTCAGCTACCCGCCACAAACACAGTTTTGGAGGTTCCATGCAGCAGTAGGTGCATGCGCTCCAAGCATTTCGAGGTTACAGCAGCAGCCAGGCATCCATCTGTCGGCGCGCACCAGCTGCATGAGAGGTGCTGAGTGCGTTCGCGACGACCTGCGCCACCTCCGCCCGCGAGATCTTGCCGCTGATCGCGTCCCCCTGCCGCGCCTCCAGCAGAAACTGCTCGCCCTCATCCTCCGTGGTCAGCCCCACAGGGCGGAGCACCGTGTACGGCACCCCCGCCGCACGCACCGCATTCTCGCCAGTGTACTTGTGGTTCAGCGTGCCTGCGACAGCATGTCATCGCATCAGGTCTGCTTGTCGGCGTTGACAAGTGGTGCCCTGATCACACTACAGCCAAACCCTAAGGCGTCAGCAACACCCACTGCTTGTGAGATGGGAAACAGTGGTCAGTTGCACAGAGTTTTCGGAGTTTGAAATGCTTGATGTTGCAGCGGGAGGTTCTCACCGCCTGGGTTGAGCTGTACAATAGGGATGTCAGCTTTGCGGGCTGCCTCATCATCGCCAATGATGGCATTTCGCTCGACCTACAGGGTAGTGTCCGACAGTCAACGACGGGTGTCCTTGATATAGCGACACCAGCATATCCAGCGCAGTTCTGCAAGCCAAATGCAGAGCATGTTTGGTGCCGTTGATAAGAGCATACTGCCGCTGTGGATGTCATGATGAGTGCCGGCTTTGGGGCACGATACGCGCCAATGCCGCCATCGATCTCCAGCCGAAATTTGCCGGGTCTGCGTGTAGAAGCACTGTGTTTCACGCTGGCCACCTTTGCAAGATAAAGCGTTCTCATGCCACGGTATAAAGTCGCACTGCTACTCTGAAGGCCTGCCTGTATTGGTCATTGGCATAGCCATCGAAGCTGAAGCGGCTCAGGACCAGGCCAAACTGCCTGACCTCCGCTGGGTTGACTGGCGGCATGCTGCGGTCCACCTACACAACATCAGACCTGCCTCAGCACCGTGAGGGTATATATGCGAACATGCAAACATGCCCTACTGCTCAGCGTACAACACAGTGCAGCACCTGTGCGCGCTTCACGGGCACAAACTCGTGCCATGGCAATTGTACAGTCGTCCATCATCTGCTGTGTCGAACTGTGCCTGATACGTCGACTCTGGTGTGCTCTCCTGGTCAGCCTGTACGCAAATCGTGCTACATATCAACACAGACGAATAGGGTGCGCTGCATGCCACCCGCTGCGGCGTGCATATGCAGGGAGATGGCATGTGCAGCACTCATCACAGGGAAAGCATGACGTCGAGCGTTTCCAGCAGAAACGATCACCGTTTTGAGGTTCAGCTTGAACGTTTGACCATTGCCACGCACGCGCAGGCGGATGCCCTCGTAGCTGTCCAAATCCAGGTCCCTGCTCTCGGTGCGCTGACCGCAGAAGCCACCACCCTCCTGCAAAATGTCGTCAACCTGGTGTTAGCGAGCACGTGCTCCACTGTCAGGGAGGGTGGGGACCTGTCTAACTGTACAACCGGCAAGGCAACGATGCAAGCACCTTAGGGTGCACGCATGTGAGCATACCACAATGAGATCGCCAATCCAGATGGCAGTGCCGTCGGCCGTGACATCAAGCTTGCTGTTGGACTGTCCACCCATGATGGTGTCGTCCAGCTGCCGCCATAGCTGCGTTTTGGGATTGGTGAGCGTTGTCAGAGCGTGCTGAAGTGTGTCAGAAAACTCCGTAACAATTGTGGCCCTGAGCTTGGCTGTCACAAAACAGTATCGACTCGTGAGCCTGCCATTGTCACAGCACAAAGCGCCAGAGCACCTTGAGGTCGTCAGCGTTCCCCATGCTGATGATCTGCGCTGACTCAGCTGCCTGCTTCGGCAGCTTCTGTGCAAGCTTGGCGATGTTGGCAACACCTCCTGCATCCACCCGCTCACTGCTCATGTCGTCCAGATACCCCATCTTGCCATCCGGCGTACGGCCAAACACCTTCAAGAGACACACCCAAAAGAAATGCCGCGACGGCTTCTGTGTATCGGACCAACGCCTGAACGTCAACGTAGGGCACGAGGGCAACGTGCCTCGCATCAACAAACACCACCCTCATGCAGGTCGGTACACCAGCAAGCACCCACCGGCCCAACTGCCGAGACGATCTGGGTGACACCCTCTACCAGCTCATCGCTGAGTGTGATGGGATTGGTGATGTCGATGCCAGTCTTGATGAACAGGGTGCCTGGCAGGCTGTCCGGTTCCAGCTCTGCAAACACCTCCGCTTTGTCCGCGGAGCGCGCCGCTGCGACCACATTGCGGCCAGCAAGCAGCAGCTGCATGCATGTCACGAGCCATCAAATGTAGCCGTGTCGCTACTCGGAAGACTCTTATGAAACCAGTGAGCGCGTGTGAACATTGTCCTAGGACCAGAACGGGCAAAGTGCATGCCGTACCTGCTTGACCACCAGGCGGCCCAGCTTGCCGGTGGAACCAAAGACGAGCACCGCATCCGCTGGCTTGGCTGCCTCACTAGGGGAGGTCATACCGGCACCTGTGTCTGCTGTACCCAGCCCTTGCTGTGCCCTGCTGCCTGCCCAGGCAATGGCGCCAACCACAACACCTTCGCGCATCATGAAGCTGTGTGGAGGTAGAGGGTGCAGATCCTCGTTGACAGCATATGACCATGCAACACCCATCGTATGGTGGCGCATGCGTCGCAATCAATATGTTCAAGCCATCGCACGATTGTGTTCATGGAAGTACACATATTGTATTCGACACATATATCAGCCCACCGATGGCTCCGATGCCAGCAGCAAGCACGGTGGGGCTAACACTGAGCGCGTCTGCCGTCGATTGCACTGAAGATGTCAATGTGTCGACGAGCTCAGGCGATGGCTCAGATAGCTCAGCGCGGATGCGGGCAGACTGCTGCCTCCTGCTGGTCCTGAATGCTGCAGGCTTCCTCAGCGCATGCTGTGGTCGCAACAGCAGCTGCGGCCGGCTGTCAAGCAGGCTCACCGCATTGTGCATGATTGCAACGCAGCTGCAAATGCCGATGGCTGCAGCATGCGCTCCTTATGGGTTGGCGCGCCACGCTGGCAGCATGGATCTCTTGGTGGGCAAGGATCTGAGATTCAAGATCTCTCGTCAGGGCAACCCCGCAGATCGTAAGCCAATGCAACACGCAAGGTAGCATGCGGCTATCCTTTGGCATTGGCGGTGCTTATGCTGCTCGCTTTGGGTGCCTTGTTCATGTCCGCACTGAACCTGCTGTCTGGCCTACAGCGGCTTGCCGGTCGAGATCACCTCCCGACACGGCGACTCGCTGCCTCTTCACACGGTATGTACGTGTCGATGATGAACCTCGCATCTCGCTTCACTGCTACTGCGTGTCGGTGTGATCGTCGCCTGGGTGCGTGCCATGTTGTTCCCGATTTGTTTGCTCCAGTCAACCTCTCCTCACATGCCGTATATGTTGCCTGTCAGGTACGCTCTCGAAAGTGAGCGCCTCTGCCATGACAGTGAACGGTCGCCTTCCTGCTTTCTTTCTTACACATGGCGGTGGCCCACTGCCACTCATGAATGACCCATCACATGCGCCGCTCATCAAGCACTGGCAACAGCTGCGGACAGGTGACACCCACGTCAGCAGTGTCAGCAATGCACATGCGCGGTGCAGGTTCTGTGGTCACTTGATGAGCATCTTGCATCACTACGATGCACGGGGCTCATCTTGTATCACAACGCTGCAGAGATAGCGCAGGAGCTGAAGCCCCACATCAAAGCCGTTGTGGTGGTGTCGGCTCACTGGGAAAGCGTGAGTAGTGTCCGCTTCAGAGTGCTGCTTGTGGGGTGCACAGCTGCTTGCTGCAGCGCCTGACCTGAAAGCATCTACCCCCAGCGTCAGCACACTCACTTGTTCGTTGGCACGCCAGGATGGGGGTCCCACCGTGACGTCCTGGGAGGGACCGCGGGATCTGCTGTTTGATTACTACGGCTTCCCACCGGAGAGCTACAAGTTCAAGTACCCATCGCCTGGCAGCCCACAGCTGGCTGAGCGCATCGTGTCCCTCTTCAAGTGGGTGGTCTGGTACACTGCGTAACAGTCTGCCGAGGCACAATGGCATATTTGCAGAAAGCCTTCCGACTTGAAAGAAGCGCATCTCCTGATGCAGGAAGCGCGGCATTGATGCAAAGACAGATACTTCCCGCGGCTTTGATCACGCGGTATTCGTGCCACTGCTCGGCTTGATGCCAGAGGCTGATGTCCCAGTGGTCGCGATCAGCGTGATCAGCAACATGGATCCCGAGGTACGTCCCTCCCTCCCAGCTCACGCTGACATTGTCGCAAGTGGCTTCCGACATGCGGCTGACAACTTGATCCTGCATGTCATGTGTGCTCGAATGTGCCAGGCTCACTCTGCAGGCACACATCGAGATGGGAAAGGCACTGGCACCTTTGCGCGATGAGGGTGTGCTGCTGGTGGGGTCCGGCTCCACCTTCCACTCCCTCAATGCGCTCTTCAGCGGCAAAGGCGACACGAGCAAAGCTGCAGGTTGGCACGTGCTGGCGGGATGGCTGTGTTTACTGTCGTGTTGGTGTCCAACATCAGTACAGTTAGCATGGAACCGCAATGAACAGCGGCTGTGTCGCAGCGTGCAATGCCTGCCTCTGCAGAGTTTGATGACTATCTGCACAGCGCTGTGACGGCGCAGTCGCCCGCGGAGAGGGAGGCGAAGCTGACGTCATGGTTGTCAGCACCAAACGCCCGCTACTGCCAACCCCGGGAGGAGCACCTCGTGAGACCCTCACGTCGGTTCCTGAATGTTGCTGAGCTTGCAATGTTGCACTTTCGGCAACCTTGTGAAATGGCGGTGTGCAGGTGCCTCTGATGGCCATTGCTGGGGCAGCACACGATGCAGGCAAAGGCACAGTCATCTTTTCGGATCAGCTCATGGGGATGAGGACAAGTAGCTTCCGCTTCGACTGATGGATACAGCCGTTGATGCATGCGCCGCAGCAAAGGTGCAATGCCAGCAGACGCACATCCAGCACACAACTGCACAGCGTTCCTAGCGATGACACGTTGCCGTTTGATCGTTTGACCCCTCAGAAACTCTTATGAAGCAGCAGCGTCGAGAAATGTCTCAACATCGGATTTCAGAGCACTGAGCCGCCCCTCTGTGGTGATTTGTACGCCATCTGCAGTCTTCAACGTGATCAGAACCTTGGCGTCAAAGGCCGTCGAGTAGGCGTTGGGGTTGCAGAACACCTCCAGGTGCTGCAGCTCCCTCGCCTCTGGGTTGCCTGCCGCGGCCACATGTGCCAAAGTATGTCACAAAAGACCACTGCCGGCGGCCATATCAGTATTGCACTCTTCAGACGGTTGCCCAGACACTGACCTCTGTGTTTAAACTCCATCATGCTCCAACGCTTCGGCCGTTCTGCCTTCTGCTTCTCTGCAAACGTCTCAAGCAAACTCCTGACCGAGCTGCTCAGCTGCTGCGCCTGCTCCCGCTGGAACGGAAACTCGATGGTTGTTTCACCCACGTGAATGGCCATCGTCGAATCTGTAAAGAGAAGTCAGTGCCTTCACGTCTGTTTGAAGTCTTTGGTTTCAGCGGCACAGTGCTCGTCTGCTAGTTTGACGGCGTGCGGCTGTGGCAGACCTGAATTTCCAGCTGCAAGGCACTGCAACCTCCTGCCAGCCGCTCTGCAACGATGGGCTCGGTGGTGTGCCGCGCTGATACGGCGAAAGAGGCATGCCTCCGCAACAGAAGTTCTGTGTTGTAGCGGTAGCGCTGTCATGATCTACAGTTGCCACCTGCACAGTTTTTCTGTTGCACGCTGACCTGACCAGCTAAGACCGTTGATTGATGTGCTGTGAGGTGATATATTCCACTCAGCTTAATGCAATCCCAATGTTGCAACGGAGGGGCGTGCAGCTGTGCAGGCTGTGCAGGTACAGGATCTGCAGATGATAAGCGTACTGCAACTCTGCAAGCTGCACCGCGGCTGCAGGTTGTCACAGCAGCCTAGTATGCTCCCCCATCTGAGGCTTTGAGGGGTTCAGGCGCAAAATTTGTAATTTCAAATGTGCTGGCGACATCCGTTGACAGCTGCTGAATATCAGACCCATAACTAGGCGCGAACGGGGTCACGCGCCCGGTGCACATCAGTCCCCCTGGAATCCCTGGGAATCCATACTCCCCCGTCTGGGGTTTGAGGGTCCCGGGGTTCTGGCGCTCGGCTGCTGAAACCCTACGGGCCCCCAAGCCTAGCTGATGTATCCTGCTTTGAATTGAACCTCCGGGTTTAATTCTAAAGTTGTGAGCCAGTATGCTAGTGTGGGGATCAAGCAAGCCCAAGAGGTGAGCACCAAGAGTTGGGCCTCGAAGCCAGTGAGTGAGTGACTAGCAGCAATCGTATTGGTGTTGAGTTGTGCTGATGATGATGACACAGCCAACTTCTTACATCATATCAATGCATTCGTTCTTGCGCCAACACACATTGACATCGTTTGACACGATCGAACGTCCGGCTGGAATGATCTACCGCCCGAAGAACACCACCAGGAGTCAGCAATGCATGGCTCAGAAGCCATAGCTCTGCCCGCTGCGATGAGCGCAAGCTGGTACGCTTCAGAGCTTGTTGAGCGCATTCGACACTGCATCAGCACTGATGCCGAACTCCTTGTAGAGCACGGGACCAGGGGCGGATGCGCCAAAGGTGTCGACACCGATGCAGATGCCGTCTGAGCCTGTGTACTTCTCCCAGCCGAATGTTGAACCCGCCTCAATGGACACGCGGGCCTTCACATCAGGCGGCAGCACGGACGTCTTGTATGAGTCGTCCTGCTCGTCGAACAGCTCCCAGCACGGCATTGACACCACCCGCACCTTCTTGCTGCTCTTCTCTGCTGCCTCCACTGCAAACGCCAGCTCGGATCCGGTGGCGATCACGATGGCATCAGGCTTCTCGTCGCCACCGTACACAACATAGCCGCCCTTGGCCACACCCTCAATGGATGTGCCCTCCAGGTTGGGGAGGTTTTGCCGTGACAGAGCCAGAATAGACGGCCGTTTCCGGTTCTCTGGGTTCTTGCCCTTAGTGTTGAGGACGGCAGCCTTGTAGCAGCCGGCTGTCTCAGTGCCGTCTCCCGGGCGCATCATGAGGATGTTGGGCATGGCACGGAAGCTGGCCAGGTGCTCGATCGGCTGGTGGGTGGGGCCATCCTCACCCAGGCCGATGGAGTCGTGTGTCATGACGAAGATGACACCCGCCTCTGACAGGGCTGACATGCGCATGGCGCCGCGCATGTAGTCTGTGAAGATGAAGAATGTCGCGCAGTACGGGATCAGGCCGCTATTGTGCAGCGCGAGGCCATTGGTGATGGCTCCCATGCCGTGCTCCCGCACACCGAAGCGGACATTCCGCTCAGCATAGTCTCCAATGCCGCTGGCTGGGTTCTGGAAGTCACCGGTGCCCTTCATGATGGTCAGGTTGGAGGGCGCCAGGTCAGCTGAGCCGCCAATCAGACCCGGCAGCACTGGCTGCAGCACGTTCAGCATCGTCTGCGAGTGCGCGCGCGTAGCGAGTGCCTTGTCCTCGGGCGTGAAGGTGGGCAGCACCTTCTCCCAGCCGTCCGGCAGCTCGCCAGATGTGAGCTGCTTGAACTCGGCAGCCTCCTCGGGGTACTTCTTCTCGTACTCGGCCACCTTCGCATTCCAGTCCTCCTCCAGCTTGGCACCCTCCTCCACACGGCTCATGGTTTCCTTCACGCCATCGGGCAGCTCGAAGGGCGGGTACTTCCACTGCAGGTTGTTGCGCGTCTCCTCCGTCTCGGGCTCGCCCAGCGCGGCGCCGTGCACGTCGTGCGTGCCCGCCTTGTTTGGTGAGCCGTAGCCGATGAGCGTGGACACCTTGATCAGCGTCGGCTTGTCGGTGACGGACTTGGCCTTGGCAATGGCGTTGCGGATGCCGTCAATGTCAGTGTTGCCATCCTTGACGTGCAGCACGTGCCAGCCCAGCGCCTCATAGCGGGCGCACACGTCCTCCGTGAAGGAGATGTCGGTGTTGCCATCAATGGAGATCTGGTTGTCGTCGTAGAAGGCAATCAGCTTGCCCAGGCCCCAGTGGCCCGCCAGCGATGCCGCCTCGTTGGACACACCCTCCATGTTGCACCCGTCGCCCATGATGCAGTAGGTGTAGTGGTCCACGATCTTGCAGTCGTCCTTGTTGAAGCGCGCCGCCAGGTGCGCCTCTGCCGCCGCCAGCCCGACGGCGTTGCCGACACCCTGGCCCAGGGGACCGGTGGTGACCTCCACGCCGGGGGTCAGGAAGTTCTCCGGGTGACCAGGCGTCTTGCTGTCCCACTGGCGGAACTGCTTCAGGTCATCAACCTGGACAGAGTCGAAGCCGGCCAGGTACAGCAGCGAGTACTGCAGCATCGACCCGTGGCCAGCTGACAGCACAAAGCGGTCGCGGTTGAAGAAGGACGGGTTCTTTGGGTTCAGCTTCATGGTCTCCTTCCACAGCACGTACGCCATCGGGGCACAGCCCATGGGCAGTCCCGGATGACCGGACTTGGCTGCGTTGACGCCATCGATCGACAGGAAGCGGATAGCGTTCACAGCGTCGTCGATCTCAGGCTCCTTGATCTTGACGACGTCAGGGACCTCAATGCCGCTGGCTGTTGTCACCATGCGCTGCGGCAGCCTGATCTGCACACCAGCGCGGCGCGCCAGCAGCGGGGTGCCGGCAAGACTGTGCTTTGCACACGCAGGCTGCTGGTGAGCCGCCTTCAGGCCGTTGATCGACGCGTGCATCATGACCGCCACCATGATTGCACTCGGAGGGCGTGCGGCCAGGGGAGCGCGTGACACGCAGCGTGGTCTGCGTGAAGAGGGGCTCCCCGAAGGTGCGGATGCCGGACATATGGCTGAGCACGGCTGCGATTATCGACACAGGGCGGCTGCTCGCAGAAATGGGTTTCCTGCATCCTGTCATTCCTGTGCGACCCACATTCAACAACATATTTGCAGCCTGCAATTTTGGTGCGCCGCATCTCACATGTACTGCAGCTCTGTTTGACAATACATAGGTAGCACTGCGTGCAAGCACTTGGTCGTCTGTGGAAGTTTGGGAACACCTGATCTCAGTGGCAACTCTCGGAGTGCAGTGGCCGTACTTGACATACAAACCGAGGCCATGCTGCTGCATATATTCTGATCTGGTCTGTTGTCCGGGCCCCACATCATGATCGATCCGATCGCTGCTCATGATGATGTGTGGGGATGCGCTTCACGCAGTTGACATCGTCCCAGCAAAGGTTTTTCCAGCACGCTTGGTGCGGGAGAGGACAGGAAGGGCTTGCGCCGATATGATGCATCGCTCTGCGCAGCGGCACTATGAGTTTTGTGGGCCGCGGCTTGGGCCGCTTGCCATCATCGTCGGTCTGCCGGCGGTGCTGTATGGCTTGATCGGCGTCTGCAATGCGCGCGGCTGTCTGGCCCTGTGGCCGCGGCTGCAGCTGCCAGGATGGCCCCTCGGCACGCCGCTGTTCACATGGCAGGCGTGCGGCGTGTGGCTGGGCTGGCTGGCATTCCAGGTTGGACTGCACCTGCTGCTGCCAGGGCGGCGGCTGCAGGGCACCGAGCTGCGTGACGGCAGCCGCCTGACGTACAAGCTCACAGGCAGGCTGTTGCTGTGCATTGCTGCAGGGCATTGCAATCGATCTGCTATGCCAGAGGCCTGCTCATGGCCGGCGGGTGAGCATGGCACAGGCACCGTGGCGGACTGGGCAGGCTGCGCTGTGCAGGTGTCTACAACCTCGGCATCTCACTTGCCGCTGCAGCAGCACTAGCGCTGACGACCGAGAAGCTAGCATGGGTGCACGCCAACTTCGTGCCACTGATGACGGCATCGCTGCTGTTCAGCTTCGCACTGTCCACATGGCTGTACGCCTCTTCATTCTGGGGCAACAAGATGCTGGCACCACATCTTGAGCCGCGCACGAATGGCCACAGCAGCAGCGGCACTAATGGCAGCACAACCAACGGTAGAGCCGGCAGCAGCAGGCCAAAGGGCAGCAGTGGGCATCCAGAGAGCAGCGAGTGGCCACAGTATTTCATATACGACTTCTTCATGGGAAGGGAGCTGAACCCGCGCATTGGCTCTTTGGATCTGAAGGAGTTTTGTGAGCTATACCCCGGCATGATAGGTAAGTTTGCACCCTGCAGCTGGCGTGGCACATCAAATCTCTGTCGGGAAACTGGCCACACACTGCCATCGCGTTGTTGTTGGTGCATGGAGCGTCTACAGCAGGCCCATCTCAGGGCTTACTGTTTCTGTGCTGCTGCACGCCGGCATGCTGACCTGCCTCATGTTGGTGTGCATGACTTTTTGCTGCTTACCCCACCCTGCAGGTTGGGCGGTGCTGAACCTGGGCATGATGCAGGCAGAGTATTTGCAGGCAGGACGTGTGAGCATGGCAATGGTGCTGGTGGTCGCATTTCAGCTGCTGTACATAGCGGATTCGGTTTACTTTGAGCCGTCAATCTTGACGACCATGGACATCACTTCCGACGGTTTTGGTTTCATGCTGGTGAGCACCAGGCACCCTAATGGTTGTGCATGCTCACTAAACCATCATGCTCGTGGTGCACAAGTATTCATACTCATAGCATGCATGTATGGTCGCAGGCTTTTGGCGATCTCACATGGGTGCCATTTATATACACTCTTCAGGCGCGCTACTTGGCAGACCATCCACAGGTGAACATCAGTGCGTCCTTGCTCCCTGAGCATGTGAGGTAGCTGTGCTGTGCTAACATGCTGCCCCTCCTGAGCTGCGTTCCACTTCCCGGATCAGCTCTCAGCGAGAACAGGCATCTCCGCCGGAAACAACCTATGCGCATGTGAGTGCAGCTGTTCACTCCTGCAGGCGCTGTCGTGGCTGGCAATCAGCGGCATCCTGCTCATCAAGGCGGCAGGGTACCTCACCTTCCGTGGCAGCAACTCCCAGAAGGACTTGTTCCGGCGAGACCCGGGGCACCCAAGGGTGCGCGGCCTGCAGACCATCAAAACGGAGCGCGGGCGGCAGCTGCTGGTATCGGGCTGGTGGGGCGTCGCCCGCCACATCAACTACTTTGGCGACTGGCTCATGGCGTGAGCATTTGTTGCAAATTTGAAGTCATGTTGTTGAGTCTCATCCACATGAGTCGCCTGTTCAGCGCTTGACACTGCCATTGTACGTGGCCATGGTGCCCGATATTTCTAGTGCAGCTTCAGCATCGACATGCTGCAGGCGTGCAACGGCCTTGACATCTGTCCTTCACAGTGTCTCACTGCATTGCAGATGGGCGTGGTGCTTGCCATGTGGCTTTGATAGCGTGGTTCCATACTTCTATGTCATATACTTCGGGATCCTCCTAGGTGAGTTGAGCGTACGCTGGCTCAGTCAGGTTCTGCAGATGTGCTTGCCAACTGTTAATAAGACTTTCAACTGTGTGGTGGCCATATGCAGTGCACCGGGATCGGCGGGATGATCATGCATGCAAGCTGAAGTATGGGAAGGACTGGGACATGTATACAACAAAGGTCAGGTACCGCATCATTCCGCTGATCTACTGAGGGGTGAGTGACGAGCACTCTTGATCGACCGTGAGCGCAGCGAACGCGAGCAGGGGGAAACTCACATGAAGAAGCCTTTGAGAATGGGCTTATCGAGTCCAGTATCGTTGAGGACTTCATACACACGATACACGTTTGGAAGGTCATAACTTCTGCTGGGTCACAGAGGGGACCAACGTCTCACTCTCCTCATACATAAAGGCTGCTGACACAATGTCCTCTCCTGAGACCTGACACGCCAAAATTGGATTGTCCTATGCATTGCGATTGACGATGTCTTGCACAAGCTTGTCAGAAAGCGACCCGGCCTTCTGGAAATGGCGCATGTGCAGAATAGGCTCGCATCCAGCCTGTGCAAGTTTACATGCAAACCCGTCAGCATGTAGTCAGGGGGCCCTGCACTGGCATGCCTTAACCACATCAACATGAGCAGTATAGTTCACAAAGAAGCTACGAACGGAAATCGCTGGAAGTGTGCCTGGCTCACCTGTGCCATCGTGCGACCGCCAACAGTCTCCAGGTATGCACGCGGCTTGTACGCTTCGAGCATGGCCTCGCCGGCAGGAGTGCCCACCCGGTCGCACACCGAGCGCAGCGCCGTCAGGCTGTTCATCTTCATATATGGGCACGATGCACACCCCCCCTCAGCCGAACACCCCTCGCCTGTAAGGCACCACAGGTGGCAACCGCTCAGCAAGTGGCTCGTCAGCGTATGCTCTAGCACAGCTAGCGCATGCTCATCACTGCTACGCGGTCGCGCCGTCATGCAGGAGAGAGCAAGGGGTGGAGGCAAAGGCGGCGCACCCTTGGCTGCACCCGGGACCACAGCCAGACCGCCCGGAAGCGTGGGCGGCGCGCCAGTCGCGTCGGTCTGCCCCGAGGTGGTGATGGCGTCACTGGAGACGGGGAACACGATCTCGACGGCGACGTCGCGGCGGCCGGACGCCGCGATCAGCGCCCGCACCTTGCGCACGATGGAGGTGACCATGCCCGACTCCGTGCCCAGCACAAACTGCAGCCTGCAGTGCACAGAAGAAGTGGTGAGGACCAGCATGAGTACACGCTGTCAGTGACAGGCACACAGCATACTGCATCATGTGGTTGCAGTTCAATGTGAATGCACACAGGCACATGCCAACCTTGACCGTGCTGAGCACAACATCAGACATCATGACGCCAGATGAGCATGGCTCGAAGGGAGGCCAAAGGCGCACTTGTCGCTAAAGGGCTGCTCCAGCGCGGCGGACAGCTTGGCGGCGATGAAGTCCAGGATGTTCTGGGTGGAGCCCACCACGCCCATGCCGCGCTCCCGGCGCGCCGCCATTGCCAGCTCGAACATCTCGCCCGGCACCTGGATTGGCACAGGATCGTGTGATCAGCATGGCCTTCTCCAGTACATACATAGCAGCAGCAACCCCTCGCTCGACATCAACGAATTGCTGCACACCAAACTTGTGTGCCAGCTGCTGTTCAGTGGGATGGTAGGGCAGGGGCATGCGAGGCAAGTGTGGAGGCAGGTAAGACGACTGGAGGAGACCAACCTCAAAGTGCGCCGTCAGATATGCGTCCGAGTAGGCTGCAGCAACCATCTCGGTCACACGGCCACCAAAGATGTGGTGCACGATGCAGGTGCCCTCCTGGAAATAGTGCAGACGCGGCAGCAGAGCTCGCACTGTCGACTGAGTGTGCTCTGCAGGCCAGCGATAAAAAGACTGTGAGCAACTGCTGCTAAGGACTTGCAAGATGCTGTGCAGATTGCAGATGCTGACACCTTGCTTGCAGGCTGCACGGGACAGTTACAGAGTGCAGTCAGGTAGGCACTGACCAGGGTGGATGGCACGAATCTCATCATCCGACATTTGCGCCAGTGAGGTGAACAGCGCCGCAAGATTCTCCCCCATGTAGGTGTCAGGGCCATACCAAACCGAGACATCCGGCACCTGCATGACCAGAAAACTGAGTAATTTGGCAGCTCAAGACACCCCAAGTGGCGAAACTGGCGAACCAACAAAGTTCCTGCTGACGGAGCTCTGCTTCTGTAAACAGACCGTGCAGCAGGGCGTGCACACCTGGGCGAATGCCTGCAGCACTGTCTGCACCACGTTGGAGGAGGTGCAGGTGATGGTGGGCACTGCCTCATGCGCGTACGCCTTGGTGCGCAGCGACGTGTTGATGTACACCTGCGGATGAGAATGCGTAGTTTCACTGTCATGCATGACTTTCGACGTGTGGCAACCCCAAACAAATTCAATGCGAGTCTTGATGATGTATTGCAGTCTGCTCACCACATGCAGGGAGCGCGGCGTGGCCTGCGCTTGCGCCAGATACGTCTCATACGGCTTCGCCTCGGCTGCTTCAGCAAGCGAGCAGCCAATGTCATCTGCCGCCATGCGGTACACCTGCAAAGCATCTTGGCAAGTCCAGACTCAGCGCAACCTACAGTAAGACGCTACTGGATGCAGTCAATGACACAAGGTAGTCAGTCGCACAAGGTCTGCTTTGCTGTGTAGAAGAGATATTCTTCCAGCTTACTGTTCCAGCTCACCTGCACATCGCGGTGGCCAGCCTCATCCAGGATGGCGCGCACGTTCTCCGACATGAAGTCCACGCCCAGCACGCACACCGCCCTGCAGCCAGCCTCCGCCATGGCCACCGCACGGTCCGCCATGACCAGCGAGTCGGAGATGTGGATGTGCGGCCAGCGCTCTGCCGCCGACATGAGCACGCCCTGAACCTGATGCACTTAACATAGCAGGGTGAGCAATGAAGTTGCTGACGCTTGCAGGCTGAGAACAGGATGGTTCTGCAATGCAACACGGTCAACAGGCAGCATCACACTACCAGAGACAGCTGAGACAGTATTACATCTGCAACAATATGCTGACACACCTGCGGGTCCATGTAGAAGTGCGCCACAATGCCGATCTTCTTGGAGGAAAGCGCCTGCACCAAGCCGTCAACCTGCGCCATGTTTGGCTGCAGGTACTCTGCTTGCGCCCGTGCAAAGTCGCCCTGCAATACCACTGCCACCATCAGACGAAGGCAACTGGAGTGCGAGCACAAGATAGCGCAGGGCAGCAGCCGGAAACAGTATTTATGACAGAAAACAAGACTTACAGCAGCAGCACAAAGAAGTGCTGCCAGCTGCTGTGGGTGTGGGTCTCACCTGCGCGGTGAAGCCCTCGTGGTCGATGAGCAGGGACGGGAATGTGGGCAGGTCGGCCGTCAGCATGCGCGTGCGGCGGCGCACCGCCTCCAGCATGTTGGCAAACCCGTTCACCCTCGACGGCGTCAGCACACTGGGGCCCAAACCCTGCACCAGGCGGCACACGAACTTGGCGCTCACCCCGATTACAACTTGGCTGCGTGCTCCTGGCATCAGCAATACATGTCAGCAGGAAACCAGCATCAACACATATTATAAAGCCCAGGCCTCACCAGGCCAGCCAGAGATGCTGGTTCCACGGACAACACCGCCTCCGGTGTGAGGCCCGACAGGCTGTGCACCAGGACAGCCACCAGGCCACGGGTCAGTGCGCTGTCGCTGTCGCCGGACAGCTGCACGCGCCCATCGCTATCCAACTCCGCAGCAACCCATGCCTACAACAACGCAAAATACGCCTAGGCTTGCTGTCACAGCACTACATTGTTCACATACTGCCACGTGACTTCCTGTTCAGAACACTTCACGGTCAATTGCAGAAGCGAGGTCCCAGCGCTCACCTGTGCTGTGCAGCCCATGACACGGTTGGCATCAGTCTTGTCCTCAGCTGGCAGCGGCTTGAGGTGCTTGCTGTAGTCGATCAGCAGCTTCAGGCGGTCCTGCGCGTTGGGCACCGCCGAAAACTTGGCGGTGACCTCATCGAGCCGCGTGCTGCCCGGCTGTACATCTACCGTCAGTCTCTCTGCCACCTACAGTATGTCACATATGAAGTCAGGCCGCCGCATGATGCAAGCGCCATAAGAGGACAACACTGGCTGTGACAGCGCTGCTGCATCGAGGCGAGGGGCTTGCCTGGGGGGCAGCAATGGCAAGGACGTTCCTCCCAGCCGCGGCAGGAGGGGCGAGCCGGCCACATCTGGCAGCACGCCCCACCGCAGCATGCTGCACAGGCCTCGTAACCTTGTGGCTCAGACGTGCGCCACTGGGGCAGTGTGACAAGCTCAACGCGCTCGTCATTGTGCTCTGAAACTCCCGCTGAAGCAAAGTCTAACAAACTGAGCCCAGTGCCAAAACCACTCCGCTACTCTCACTCGCTCGCTCGCTCACGCACTCAGGAACCAGGCAAGCTCAAGCTCGGAGGTTTAACTGCTGCTCTGGCCACTTCTTCGTCCTGCGAGTGACGAGACCGCAAACATTACAGACATGCTCCAGCGGGCAGCACTGAGGCGTCCGTGCTCTGCATACAATTGCATGGTCAGCAGCAGCAGACGGTGACCAAGCAGCACAGAAGCATGCCGCACCACAGCCACGACTTGGGAGCCACTGTCATCGCCGCTGATGCATGCAGGAGTCTAGGCTAGCTTGGAAATCGACTAAGACCGGGGCGGATGACTTGTGGTGCAGCTGCGAGGCTGAGCAAACACGGCAGGGACAACGTGCCACACCAGCGGCCGGGTGCAGCTCGCAAAGTGCCTAGCTCGACGTCTCTGCCGATGGCGTAACTGCAAATGGGGTTGCTGACATGACGTGCACCACCTGTGAAGGTGCTTTACGTCGTGGCGGACAAAGCCCTAAATGCGGAGCCCGCGGGTGCGCCGAATCAAGGTGCCCAGGGGGTCCGTACTGTCTGGTGACCCCCTATGCCTGCGCGTTGTGAGTGTGCACCTTCGCTCACTGATAGTGAGGCACAGCTGATCACTTGTTGTAAAGTGAGGTGTAACATACCCTCTCTGTGACTGCGTGGTGCCTGCTCAGCTGCTGCCGACAGCAGGCGGCGTGATGCGGGCCTCGATCAGGACTGCGTTTACTGTGCTGCTGCTGTTCGCCTCGATCGCTGCGCCGGCATGCGCACAGGACAGCACTTCATCATCAGAGGATGACGAGTATGCAGACGAGGAGAAGGCCTTCCTCATTGTGCGCAAAGCACCGTTGGAGGACGATGTGGTGGTCGGCAGCAATCTTACAGTTGTGATCGACATTCACAATGCCGGCTCAAGGTATGCAAGTAACGACTCTGTCGCAAGGCCTCACATTCTTGCTGCAATCACGACAGCCGAGAATGCACCAACAGACCACCTTGCTTGTCTCAAGTGCCTGGCGCATGTGCGGAGACCACACCTGGCAGTGCCTGCTGCTGTGGTGCCAGACTGTGACATCTTGACATCTTGACATCACACCTCTCATTCCATGCACGCGCGCGCAGTATGAGCCCCTAGTGCATGTCATCACCACGTACTGACCATCACCCCTTACAACATGCCCAGTCAACCTGCCACCAATGCAAAGGGCTGCCAGCTAGAAGATGAGCCGTTCTGGATGCAGCTCGGCGTACAGCGTGGACCTGCAGGACATCCTGCCGCCGGCGGGCGCGTTTTCGCTGCTGGGCGGCAGCCCCAGCGCCAAGTTCGACCGCATCGCGGTGGGCGCCACGGAGCGGCACGCCTACTCTGTGACGCCAAAGGTGGGTCTTGGGAACTGATCACGAAACACTTGACATCATGTGCTCATGCGGCTAGGGATGCGAGTGCGCAGCTTGGCATCTGGGAAGGCCGATGCTGACAACAGCATCTTCGTGGCTTGGACCAAAGGCTAGCATCTTGCCGCACATGTGTGCAGGTCAGCGGCGTCCACAAGAGCATGCCGGCCACCGTGACGTACAAACCGGACTCTCCGAGCAGCACGGAGCAGCAGGTGGCACGCAAGCACATGGTATCATTGATGTCGACTGTGCTGTTGCCAGGACCCTTGCCGATGAGGCTGGTAAATGTGGACCCCACCCTCGGCCTGTTGAAGTGCAGGTGGTGTACTCGACAGACTGCACCTTCACGGTGCTGTCCCATGCGCAGAACTACACCCGCTTCCTCTTGAAACTGGTGGGCCATCTTGTCGCAGATCTCAAGCCTGCCACAGCACTGCAGTGCTGTGCCCTGTAGCCACCGCCGCTCCTGGGCTCCCCCATCTGCACACTTGGTGGCGTTTTCACCCATGCCACTGATGTGTGCACCTCATGCCACTGCAGGGGAGGTTCGTGACCATGGGCCTGTTCACGACCGTGTCGCAGTGGGCCAGGTTCGCTGCGCTGGTGGGCTCTGTCGGCGCCGTGCTGACAGCCCACTGGCTGTACACCAGCGTGACGGAGGGCCGGAAGCAGCGGCGGTACCAGCGCGCCTTGGAGGATGTTGCCAAGATGAAGTGAGGCGGGTCAGGATGTGGCGTGTTGGACTGCCCACTAAGCAGTGCCCAAGCAAGCCACCGGCTCTGGTATTAAGCTGTCCTGCTTGCCAAGGCGTTGGGTGCTTTGGTCTGCTGTCGCGACGAACGACATGCTGTGCAGTGTGCAGCTGCTGGACTGGAGCTGTTTTCCATGTCTGCAGATGGCAGATGTGCTGCTCGTTACGAGCAAAGCAGTGTGTAGACTGCCTTTGATGCTGGCTGGTTCATGGTGGCCTGACGCAAGCCTGCACAGCGCCTTCCGTCTGATCCTTGGCATGTTTGCAATGGTTTTACTGCACCAGCAGCGAGAAGCGATGATGCGCCCAGGATCCGCCCCGCTGGCACAGAATGGTGCGACCGATAGCAGAAGACACCACAGGGTTCAGTACAGCCCAGGATGTCAATGTACATCGCAACAACCATCATGGTGCCGTTGCATTTGAGGCAAAGAATGACAGGCGGTTGAGCGCTGCATAGAGCCGTGTGGCGGCTGGCGGCGGCTGCACCTTCCCTGCCAGCACAGCTTCCCGAGTAGCCTCCTCACCGTACAGCTGCTTGATGTCCTCATCCTTGACGCTAATGCCAGCGCCTGCACAGCCCGCAGTTGCCCTGTCAATTACCACACACCAGCGCACCCTCATTGCACTTGCAGATCACTGAGACGGGGCCATGCAGAAGGAACGTGCGCACCATTCCAGCTGCCATCGATCATGACCCCGTGCGACACCGAGTAGCAGAAGCGTTTGAAGCTGTTGCCAGGATGCAAGACGTCCAAGGCTGTCTCGGAGGCATTTGCGCCCAGTGCGCTGCCGGCACTGAGGTTCAGGTGGCTGTCCAGAGACACCTGCACGCCCATTGCAAGAAGCGCAAAAGCTACGGTGACATGCTGCCTGATCACCGTCAAGGCAGTGCATCGAACTGCGGCCAGCTTGCCACGCTGCACTTGAGACACTGCAACATGCCAGGTGCATCACCTCACCTGCGTCTTCAAGAACTCCTGGACAGCCTCAGCTGAATCCAAAATCATGAGCGTATCCACCTGCACCATCAAACTGGGATGTTGATTGGCGTCAGACAAGTTGTCTTCAGTGTCAGATGTCATGCTGCTGCATGCTGACAGTGCTCATGACTCCACAAACGCCCTCACCTCGCTGTACCCAATGGTCACGCCCACGCCTGTGGTGGTGACATGGAACGGCAGAGGCGAGGACCAGCCTGGTTTGCCATTCAGCTTGGCCAGGACGAAGCCGCTGCCATGAGATACCTGCACTTATCGCGACATGTTGCACACTGAGCAGACACATCAGCATGCAGCCACAGCAGCTACAGCAGAAGGTTATTGCTTTGAATCGAAAAGCACACTCACAGAAAGTCCAAGGCCGGCCTTCTTGGAGAACACGAAAGCGATGCCTGCGTAGAGTTGGCGCACACATTGTTGCATGCCAGCAGTGCGCATGTAAGTTATAGGTCTGACATGTTTGCATGCAGTCGCACAAGTGCAGGGCAGCGCCTTCTGTTTGGCAGCACACACCTGCGGCGTAAGCGATCTCGTCGCCTTTTAGACTCAGGGTCCCTGGGACATGCTTCTCCTTTTCCTCTCCCACCGGCACACCCTCTACCGGCGTTGCTGTGTTACTTAGTTGGTCAAGCGTGGCGATCGCTTTGGCACACTGCGCATCAACGTCAAACATGGTGCTGGTGTGTGGCACCCCGCTGGCTGGTCACTGCAGCTGCTGATCAAAACCCCCTGAATATGAACATGCGAAGAGGTATGTACTGCGTTCCCGTGAAGTCGTGCATGTGCCCCAAGGTAACAGCGTGACCTTGAGAAGTGAGGTGCTACGTTCCGTCACAACATAAGCGTGTTCTGCGCTTGTGTTGTTGTTGCAAGGTTTCCAGGTCAGCAAGATCAGCGGAGATCCGCGAAGCCAGATGCATGAAATTGGTAATGTGCGAAATCAGGCACCAACTTCAGAAGTTTCGACCAGATCAGCGTCCCTTCTCCATCTCGACCGGCGACAATGCTGAGGTGCTTACATCATGACAGTGCCGCAGAGTGTAGACTTCACAGACACTGTAAACAGACCAGGCTTAGGCCCAAATGTCGCTAGAGCAGTCGCCGCCTGGGAAGCGAACCTCGTGCGCAAGCACCGGACCATCCGGCTCCTTTCCAAAGTCGATGATGAAGTCATCGTCAATAGCCAGGCCGCCATTCTCAGTGTCCACGTTGATGCGCAGCAGCTGTGACCCTTGCTTCAGCATGTCAGGGTAGAACTGCCGGTCCCACGGCGAAAACAGGCTGTTGGTGACGTACAGACGCTTGCCGTCCAGACTGAGCTGGATCATCTGCGGGCCGCCCTGCAGCGTGACGCCCTTCACCGTTGGGATTTCAGGCTGTGCATCCTTGAACTCCCCCTCTGTGACGGTGACGCCGGAGCCCTTACGGATGCTGCCTCCAACCCACACTCGGCCCACATGCTTTGGGTTCTCAGGGTCTGAAATGTCGTACTGGTTGATGTCTCCACGAATCCAGTTGCTGAAGTAAAGGTGCTTGTCGTCCAAAGATACCAGGATGTCTGTGATGAGCGGCGGTTGCTCCGGCAATGCCCATCCTGACACCTTGGTCCACGGCTGCCGCACGACCACTGTCGTTGTCCACTCCTTGTCGTCGGCCGTCTTGTGGATGCGGTGGATGTTGGAAGAAAGCGCAGCGCCCAGGAATCCCACAGGCTGGTCAGGGTTGTGCAGGAAGCGGATCTCCAGTGGGATGAGGCCATCAGGCCCCAGGTCGATCACCTGCTGATGCTCGCGCGTCTCCCAGGACCAGACATGTAGGCGGCTGCCATACTTGTCCCCCACAAGTGAGGGGTCGAAACCCTGCTTGAAGGCATTGGGGCTGCCAAATTCGCTGGAGATGACGACGTCGAACCGTGGTTGATACCAAAAGTCGTAGCCATAGGCAGTAGTCTTGTCGGTCCAGGTGCCCTTGATCTTGAACTCCTGATCCAGGACCAGAAAGCCGCCGCGGCCATCGCCCTTTTCATCTCCCAACATGGAGACTACCATCTCGCCGGTGCCCAGGCAGTGCGCGGTGTGTGGCCAAGACAGGCCCGTGGCGTCCAGGATCTGCTGGGCCTCTACCACGTGCGCGAGCGATGGCGCCTGGGGGTTCTTCTGCACATCCAGCGCGTGGATGCGGCCTGAAGCGAAGCCTGGCAGTATGAGGTAGTTGCGGCCGTAGCCCGCGTCGCCATAGCATGATGAGCATGCATTCCAGCCTGTGTGGTGCAGCTCATCACCCTTGTTGGGCATGTGCGTCCTGTGGATGACCTGCTGGTACGTCTCTGACTGCGGGTCCACATCCACCACGGCGAGGTAGTCGGGCCGGCTCTGGTCCGGCACAATCGCTGGCACGTACAGCAGCGTTTCCCTGTCCCCGCTGTTGAATGCGTCAAGTGGTGTCGGATAGCCGGGGCCTGAGGTCGTTCCGTCTGCATGCCTGCAGCATGCATGGCCTCCACGGTGTACCAAGCCGTTTTCTGCCGCCGACATGGCTGCGGTTCGGTAGGCTGCACTAGATGCCAGATGAGCTCCACGCACTCCCTCAGACATGTGTGTGGAGTGACTGCGACATGGATTGGAGTGTGCCTCATTCAGAGGGTCGTAAGCACACGTGTGCAAGTGACAGAGACACGTGCCATTGGTCGCATTGTGTGTCTGCCCCCTGAAGCTACACTAGTGACTTGACATGTACTTTGGCGACTCTGTTGTACTGTCAAGGTCCCTCTCATGCCGTCTTCGCGCGCTTTGCATCACCGCTGACCCCAGCCTCGGCTGTGTCGCCACATCCGCCACGCTTCCTTGCAGGTATCACCTTCTCAAGGGCAGCTCCCCAGTCCGCTGTCTCTAGGTATACCAGCATTATTTCCACAACCTGCAGGTAAACAGCTTCGCAGGCTGTGTGGTCGAAAGGACGAGGGACGTGAACGGGCTGACATCCTGATCATGACAGTCTCCACATTCACCTGGTTGACAGTCAGCACCATGGATGATGTTAGCTGCACACGACCGCTGATGGGCAGGCGCGCTGTCCTGATGCCCTGCGGGGGCCCGTCAAAACACACCGCAACTCGAAACGTACTCTCCAATTGATGTGGTGCCCTTTGACACCATCAGGGATCTCAGGTTGATGCATGCGCCCAGGGCTTACAGGCGCCCTACCTGTTCCTGAGCCCGTTCCAGGCAGATGTTTTTGTGCCTGTTTCGATCCACCAGCCCACCAATAATGTAGACGTCCTGCAGTCCACAAGCAATCGCGATTGCAGAGAGGACTCAGCTGTGCTATGCCATGAGACAGATCTTTCGTTGCAGCATGTGCTGACGCGCACTCTCCTGCCCAAGCATGATTGGCGGACCCCACCTGGGGATCCAGTTCTCCCAGCTCCGTCTCTGCATCTGCCGTCAGGTACACCAACCGCTGCCGCTCTTCCGCAAACAGGTTGATGTACGAGTCAGCGCTGCGAGTGACCTGCGAGCAAAGGAGGCTTACCATCACTGCAAGGTATGGTCTGTGACGGTGTTTTTGCCAAGTCAGTAGCTTGATGCAGCAACTTGGACATCGTGTACCACCTTCCACTTGTCGAAGCCCGACAACTGCCTGTCGATCTGCTGTTGGATGCTGCCCTGCAAGATATGAGTTCATGCACTTCTATCAATCTGTGTGCCCCCGACGCACTCCTGGACCAACTGGTGTTCACCTCGCCAGTGTGCGTATACGGTGTGGCCTCCAACTGCATGGCTCAGGTTGCAGCACGACCATGCAGAATCATATTGATCCAGGGGTGCCATCAGATGGATACATCAGAAGCATGCGCGCAGCACCTTGACGCTGGTGAAGTGCAGGTGGCACGGCACTGCGGCCCGGGAGTTGGCCGAGTAGCTGTGCATGAGCTGGTTGCAGATGCTGCTGACCTCTGCCGGCGTCATGAGCCCCTCAAAGTCCAGGTCCACAACGAGGCGCTGCCCCTGAGTGAGCGCCTGCACAGGTGTGGCCGTCGTTTCAGATTGATTACCCTGACTGAGACCATTGCTGCCTGGCCTGCCAGCAGGGAGGACACCAGCAGAGAGATGTTTTTGAGGCACACCTTGTTCTGGCGCTCCTTCTTGTCAGCAGCTTCCTGTCGCCGTGCTGCCAGGCGGGCAACCTTCTCCGCATGATGAGCCGCCCGCTGTTCCTCCGTCATGCTGGCATTTCGTGCCTATGACATGCCGGTGGACAGCCTTGACAGTTGACGGAGCATACAGACGGTGCCTCAACTCTGTGACGCAGGACTATGTGAGCACACTACAGCGAGCATGCAGCAAAAGCTGGTGCATGCACCCATGCTGCAGGCCCAGCGTTGCAGCACCTGCGCCTCAGCACGCCGAGCTTCCTGCTTGGCCGCCCTCTGCGCTTTCTCCTCCGCTTTGCGCTGCGCCTTCACCTCCTGCCGCCTGCACATGGGGCACATAGCTTGCGATTGGTGGTGCATCCCGGCGGACATGATCCGTTGGGTGCACTCCTATCAGTGACGGCTGCAAGCAGCAGCCATGGCACCTCTGCATCTTCCGCAACTTCTTCTGCTGGTTTTTGGACAGTGGCTGATCCTCAGTGGCAGGTTCAGCGTCCACTGCCGCCTGACTAGCGTCTGTGTGGTTTGCTGGTGTCTCCAAGGCGGCCTTGTTGCCTGCTGATGCTGCGCTGGCGTCCTGACAGTCCACATTGGGAGGAATGGAGCCCGGAGCTTGATCGCCTGCGGCCACATCGGCGCCACCATCTGCTATAACTGCCGTTGCCTGGGTTGCGACCGGTTGTGCTGCTGTGCTTTCCATCTGCCTGCTGTCTGTAACAGGTTGGCCGGTGCCTTGATTTGCCTGCGTCACTGAGTCACCCGCAGCCGCCGATGCAATGTCCGCTCTGATCATGCCTGCTGACCTTCTGTCCAGGACTACCAGACGTGCATTTCGTGCATACAAGACCTGAGATGTCCTGGAAGTGTCACACCAACGATCGATCAACTGTGGACAGTTGGTGCGCCTCAGGGTGCATTGGCCGGTGCGACACCTGCGGCGGGTATGGCTCTGAACGCTGTGCAGCAAAGCGATACGTCTGTTGCTGCATAGCCTGACAGAATTGGGCCATGTACAGGTCAGCATGCAAGCGAACAATGCATGGAAGAAGTGCAGGTTTTGCTTGCATGTCGATCTCCGATCTCGGATGGGAGTGTGCACCAAGACACCAATAGACGGGCCCCAAGTTCACCAGCTCCATTGTCCGTTTTTCCGCTTTCAGTTTCTACACAACAGATATTACCCGACTGCCGACGCGAGGAGCTATTGCCTCAGATCCGCATCACTGCTCGACCACAGCTGATGCGCATGCCAAGACATCGATTTCATCTCGAGCAGCATATCCTGTCGAATGGCACACGTATGGGACAACTAACGATCCTGTAACACATTGGATGGGATTGTTGAGATGATGCCTGGTTGCTGATGTTTTCTCAAGGCCCTCATGGTATGACCTTTGGACGCATGTGCGCCAGCCACACAGCGTTGCAGATCACAAATGACTCTTGTTCTACGGCTGCTGCCTCAGCAACAGAGCTACTTCCCTGGCGACACCGTCACAGCTACACTTGAGGTAATCTTCGTTCGAGAGATCTCATTTTGCTTTGCGCGGAGCAAGGCAGCACAACACCTCTCTGGAGTGCTGCACGGAGCACGTCCTGTGCATCCATGCCGTGATGCCGCTTCTGGCAGGTCATCATCCGCAGCTTGAACGCCTGCAGGTGGCATGCCGGCCAGCGCGGCAGGTGGGCTCAGGAACCGGGGTGCAGCTGGCGTCTGTGTGGGTCGAGGCTGTGGGATCGGAGCGTGTTGACAGCAGCTGGGTGGCTGCTGGCTATGCAGCGGACGTTCCTGTTGCGGCACGGCAGGTGACTATACAATGACCATGGGCCCTGCGCAGGGCAGACACAACGGCCAGGGCGGCCGCGCCCAGCTAGAGTAGGCCACTTGCCAATGCGCCGCCGACAGTATCAACTTGCTGACTGTAGGGACGGCACCTGCTTCGGCACATATTTCATGTGCACTCACGCCCGGTGCTGCAGCATGCGCTGCTCACGCCTGGGTTCTCCCAGCGTTTTGCAGTCAGGTCAGTATGTAGAGTACTATGCTGCTGCTGCCAGAACATGGCATACATGACATCAGCACTTTCAGCACGTCATCCTGTTGCAACAGGCTGAAATTGCCAGATGCCTTGCCGCCAAGCTTCAAGGGAACAGCGGTCACATACAGCTACCAGCTCGAAGCGCACGCGCGCTTTGCCATTGCAGCGGTGATGCCCCGCCACCAGCGGCATCCCAGTGGGTCGTCTGTGGGTTCAGACGGTATGCAGGTATGCTGCTGCAGCCAAGGCATGATCAGCACACAATGATGGAATCAGACCTCAGGCACACCTGTCGTTGGGACGAGTGCAACCATGATGGGCATACCTATGCATACAGTGAGGTCTGACGATGTGTGCGCCACAGGCAAACGGGAGGCTTCCCGGTGCTGAGGCGCAGAGAGTGCCTCCGAAGGGACAGATGCCACTGCAACAGCGCACAGCCCGTGTGTCGTTGAAGGTGCGGCCGCTGGTGCATCCACGCTTGCTACATGCGCAGCGTGCTGGAAGCTTCGTCAGATTGTGCCAGGGCATCTGCATCAGGCAGGGCAATGACACTGGAGCAGGTGCTGTAACCCAATTGCTGCATTGCAGGTGCACCCAACAGACAAGCAAGGCAGCGTCGGCAGCGCAGCAACAACAGCTGACCAGCCTTTGCCAGCTGCGCTCCAGTACAATGTGCCGAGCAGTGAACTGGCAGTGGAGATCAAGGTGAGCCTGGGACGAGGATCGCCTGCATTCTGGTTCCGCCGCAGGCATGACCAGTGTTGATTGAGCAACTCGAGTCTGGTGTGCAGGCAGCATCTCCAGACGACGTTTCAGACCCTGCAGCATCGCCAGGTGGCGCCGCACGGCTGATGCATGCAGCCTCGCAGCCAGCGATGCTGGACGGCATGCTCAAAGGTGATACCAGTGGGCGGCACACCCGCACGCGCCGCCGCAGACGACATGGTCTTTGCATCGACATTACTCCCTTCATAACTGGGCAGTGCATGACATGCCGGTTGCCGTGTGCAGGCAGCGGGCACGAACCCAGCGGCAACTCCACCACGCGACGGGTGTCAACGGCTGAAACGCCTGTGCTTGGCAGGGAACCGCCACCACTGCTTCGCACCTACAACCTGAGGTACAGCAACGTAGCAAGGGTTGCGTCTGCATGTCAGCTATGTCGGTTGGTCATCACATGGAGGACGACTTGAGAGGAGGCGCTGCAGAGTTGTCACCAACCATGCGCCGCAGGATGGGTGACTCACCGCTTGTCAGACTGGCTGTCCATCAGCAGCCAGAGGGCTTGCTCCAGCGGGGAGCCTTGCTCGCCTGCACGCTGGACTTCCAAGCGGGGCGGGAGGCTGCGGCCAGTGGTGCAGCCCCCTGCTGCACCGAGGTGTGCGCTGCAAACTGTTATGCTGCTGGCTATGATACAGGCATGGTGTTTAATGTGTACAGCAGTATTGTGCTGTATGCTGTGATGCTCCTGGACCCTCTCCAGGGCCAAGGGTCTTTGTCTGAAGCCTGTGACTATATGTGCAGGTCCTGGTGTTGCTGGAGACTGAGGAAGTTGTAGCAGAGCGGTGGCGGCCAGTCCAACGCCCAGGCAGCGGCATCATCCGTAAGGCAAGCATGATGCATTGCCACCATGGTTGTGGTTGGTGCAGCTGTGCACTGCAAGCGCTCATGCTCCGGTAAGTCTGATGGGAAAATGCATGCTGTCATGATGCGCACGACACCATCCTGCCTCAAATGCACTCCCAGGTCTGGGACGAGTGGAGCGAGCTGACACAGGATACGATGATGACACATTTCCAGTTCAGCATGCCGCTCAATGCGCCGCCGACGTTTGCCACGCCCGCCGTGCGGCTTCAGTGGTTGCTGCGCTTCTGCTTCACTGCCCAGGTACACACTTGCTCATCGCACGGCAAGACTGCGCAGGATGCACCACTTGTGCACAGTGTTGTTAATCTACAATCCGCTATGTGTAGAGCAGCCTTGTGGTCAGGAGTCCAAGTTACAGCAACAGGTTCTGTCTGGCTGTGCAGCCGCCAGTGGTGGTGAGCGGCGGCGGCTGGGGGCTGCGACTGGGCGGAAGTGCGGCGCCAGCACCCGAGCAAATTACATGGACGCTGCCGCTGGCTGTGCAGCCGCCCGGTGCCCCCGCCTGAAGTGGCTACTTGGTGGTGTGCGCGGCGCGCCCGCGCCATCTGTACCTCTGGCTCAGCCGGCAACTTTCACCAAGGGGTTGTTCTTCTGCTGTGGGCGGTGCCTGATCTGTGTGCTCCATTCTGCCGCAGCTTTATTGAAAAGCATTCTGAGCACAGCATGCCTGTGGCATGGCAGCCAGCAGGCCGAGGTCATGTATGCAACCAGCGCCTGCTCTCTGTACACGGGCAAGTTTCGGTGTGGAGCAGACCAAAGGGTTGTAATATAACATCTGCAGCCGGTCGCAGGCGCAGTGCATGCACACATCAGCTCTGATGAGATGGAATTCTGTCAAGGACAGCAGAGGCCGTCTGCGCAGGGCACGAGAGCGTATGCGTCGGCCGTGGTTCAACTTAGCGGTGATTTGAGCCCAGCACCAGCACATTGAGCAGTTCTTAATGTCGTCAGCACCTTTCAGGATATACCACCATCGAGCCAAAGCAACGCAACGGGCAAAGCAACGCAGGCTCAAAGTCCAGAGCTATCACTGCTGCCACTATCCCTGCGCTGCAATGCCTCATCCTCCGAGGTGTTGAAAAGCGGTGGCAGCGGCGGTATCCTGCGCAGCGCAAGTAGTCACACATCGATGCCGGCGCTGCAGGGTCTGCCCTGGTGGCCGACAGACACCCGCGGTCTGCAAGCAAAGGTCGTTCAAAGAGGCAATGCACCGTTTGCTGTACCTGACAGAGCTGGGATCTGGGATGTGCACTTGCGGCTCGGCAGGCGCCTCGCCCTTGCTGACACTACGCTGATGCTTCCTGATCGCCTGTGGGACAAGGTCATACCAACGCTTTGTGCGAATCACAAATGGGTCTCGCCGACCTTCAGCAGGAGTACGTCAGCCACTACCCCGACATGTTGTCCCACAGCAGACCTCCATGCTCCTTACCAACTCATGAACCCAACTCACAGCATCATTGCAAAGAAACGCCTGCCGCATGCAAGCCTACCAAAGTGAGTGTCTTCATGGCACCCTTGTAGACATCTGATGACGGCGCAGGCGCAAGCTCAAAAGCCATGTCGATGGCCTTGAGCGCCTCTGGGTCTTGCACCCCAAAGCGAAATGCCTGACATGTCATGTAAAGGATTTTGGTGCACAGCCAGTTTCCAGCTCTCCTGCAGCATGCAACTAGATGCTTGTGATGGCTTTAGGATGGTTGCCTTACCGCGATGAGGTGGCCGAACAGCTGATCGTGCATGTTTGCCTGCGCCAGGAACGCCGCCATAAGCAACTGCTTCTGCCGCATGCTGATCCCTGGAGAGCTGTATATGTCACCGTACAAGTGCATCCTGCGACGTACGAAGATTGCACCGTGTCTGGTGCAAAGAGAGTGCACTTGAGCAGTTGAGTGAGTATTGAGTGGCCCGCCATGCTGCCTCCTCTACCTGATGTACTCTCCAAGCACAGGGTCGGCAGCGTGCATGTTGCGCCGCACTTTGTCCGTCACCCGCTCATACACCACCTCAAAGGCGTCGCCCGGCGGGCCACCGACCTTGCCCGGCGTCTCCTCTGGCAACAGCTGCAGGACAACAGGGAAGCGCTACAGGTGAGCAGGAGAGGAGACCATTGTATTCTCAGTCGAACATCCACAAGAACACCTTCACTTGACGCAGCTGACGCCTGCTGACATGCCATAAGCATGAACACGATGCAGCTGAGCAGGCGCCAACCTTGCTCTTGAACAGGTGGAGGGTCGCCGCCAGGCAGGGCCCATAGCCTGCCACCCTGCAGCATTGCAACCGCACACATTGCGAGACGGACAACTGCTGCAGTCCTGAGCGGGAGTGTACACCAGCGTCTGAGCTGCAGCCTAGCTCACTGCCAAGGCAGTGTATGCTCACACAATCAGATGGCGGACACAACCCCGCACTTCTGCCACGGTGCAGCCCACTGTGTAGCAGGCCTTCCCCAACCCTGTGAAAATTCCAACGTCGGATGTTTCAAGTATGCAAATGCCAGCACGGGCAAGGCATGCATCGTGCACCGCCCCCACAATGGGCCCACCCTCCAGCAGTTCCCAGCGATGAAAGCAGGCCGCCATGAACAGGCGCACAAGCGCCTTGTCCTTCTCATTCAGCCTCGGCTCAATCTGCGGCATCCTGAGGTTACTGCTGCCGCTGACACCAGACAGAAGATCCGCAGACAGCCCAGCAGCTGCTGCGCCGCGCAATTGTTCGCCTCCTGCTGCGCTGCTGTTGGAACGCTGTGAATGAGCTGCTGGATCCGCTGCCGCGCATGCACCTGACCTGCAAGCTGTGCCGTGGTGCGTCAGGCCTGAGGTTCTCCTGTTGAACGCCGTAAACCTCACATCTCTAATAAATTGGCAACCCTGCCGGCTATCCGATCTCGGCTTGGATGTGTGTCGTCATGGTGCATTGACATCATGTGATAGCACTCAGGTGCTGCTTGCTGCAGCCTCTTGGACATGCCCAGCAACCTGCCACAGAAGATCAACAGTCAAAGCCTGGCTTCACTTGACATCTATCATGCTGATCAGGTCACTCACTGGCTTGTGTTGCTGCTGTGCAGTGTTGGATGAGGTGAGATTGCGCGGAGGGAACTACAGATACTGCGCAGCTCAGCTGGAGCCACCTGCGACAACCGTGTTGTGGGCCCTATCAGGGATCTCAGAAGCATTGCAATCTGCGCCGGTGCCAGCAGATGGTGCCGGACGCAGTCTCATCTATGCGTGTCGCTCAGCAAAAGCCGCACGTATTTCCGGTTCACATATTTCCGGAGGTGCAATTGTAGCCCACACTGCTTAGTCACCATGTGAACAGTCCAAGATCCTGATGGAGATCCTTCACACAGCCATGCACCTGTCATAGGTGCGCCTCCGATCTAGCCCAGTTTGCTCAGCATAAACGGCTGCCTACATGAACAAACACCCAACCAGGCGTGCGAGCCCACAGCGGGGCATTCCACGTGCGCCCCACTCAGGCGTGCGCACTTGCAGGATGGTGTCCCCAAAGCTCTGTGAATACTGCTGGAGGCAGATGTCGCGCTTGCTTTGGTGCCGGCTGGACTTGCCGCTCAGGCGTGGAACTCCTGCAATCATTCACCGACGTTGACCAACCTGCTGTCGATGCAGATAGTTGCATGGCATCTAGCAGGAGTGGCAGCAATCATGTCCAATGCGACGCTGGCGCACTAACCCACCTGATGTGAAGGACACATCTATGCGCAGCCATGGCCGTACAAACATTGTGGCTGGGCTGCTGCGTGTGGCATTTGCCACGATGAAGTTCATCAAGATGTCTTCGCAGTTGAAGAGCTCATCTACAAGTGCAGTGTATGCTGCTGCCTGTTGGTACACTGGGAAGTACAGCTGATGGTCCAGAAACGCTGACCCGGTCAGAATAATGTTGTATTGATTCCTGCACCGCACAGAATCTGACACGAGGTGGTCAAGACATGTCGATCCGGCTGTCATCACGGGAAACATGGACGCGATGAATGGATGAGCACATGTAGCTTATCTAAATACAACTTGCCTGGTCACGACATTGTGCTCAGGCGTGTAGTGAAGCGGAACGCCCTCAGCTAGCCGAGGATGAAACCCAACGAGGGCACGTGGGTGTTGCCGCCAGTGAGCAAACCCATGCTCTGTGATAATTATAAAAATGTGTCACCAGTGAGGACGGGACTGGCACAGCGGAAGGGCATCGGCCAGCATGCCGTCTATCCAGCATTGCAAGTTCATGCATCGCACCTATGTCAGAGCAGGGCATGAAGATGTCGTCGTCCAGCGAGAGCACTGCCTGTGTGCGGATGTCGCCATCCGGTGCGAAGCGGTTGTTCAGCGAGTTACGGGTCTCCACACGGATACGCACAGGCACCCGAGATCTGAAGCTGGCCGCCTTGGGTGCCTGCATAAATAGATCACAAGCAGCCTTCTGTACCTCGTGTTTCTGTTCCGCATCGTGACAGTGCAACAGCAAGCCTCTGATGCAACCGCGTCCATTGCGTTTAGCATGTGTGGCAGGCACCTCGCCCATGTTCCAAACGACTAGGATCTCCGACACCGAGGCACACCGCGAGTAATGCCGAATAAAGCTGTACAGCAACGGCAGCCGCTCTGAATACGTGAGCACGAGTAGCGTAAAGCTCGCAAGCTGGCCGTCGACGGGAACTGGGGCTGGGTCTGCAGAATCAGATTGCCTGGCTGTACTGAGCTGCACCAGATTGTAGCCTTATCTCTTGACTGACAACACGTTGCTTCACGCACCTGCCAGCGCGTTGACGATGTACCACCTGATGTGCATATGCACAATGAACCCAGACACTACTATACAACTGAAAACAGCAGCCCCTGCAAAGGCATATTGCGCAGCTATGGACGCGTTGCTGTCGAAATGCAGGCAATGGCATACCCAAAAAGCAGCGTGCTGTGACCCACCGGCCACCAGAAGGATGGCGGCACGGAGGATGGCATTGGAAGGCAGCACTGCAGCTATCCGGCGCCATGCCCACTTATGCCGAATGCGCATAGCTGGCTGCTTCTACGTTCGTGCAGACGGCTGTGAGCATCAGTCTATTCTGCTAATGCTGCCACGTGGCTGTGAAATCAGACGTGCATCCCAAATTTGTTCTGACAGACACAATCAGTTCATGCAGGCACGCCAGCTGCGATCACCTTGCAGATCATGCTCCAACGGCACCACAAGCTTGCTCAAAACTTGTGCCACACATCCTTAGGTGTACGGTGTGCTGTGACCTCCTGGCAGGCAGAGCTTTGCGAACAGGATGCTGCTGCCTGATCATGGCGCAACAACCGCACATGCGTGCACCAATAGCATATGTTGTCAAATGTGGCGTGGGACGACAGCTGCATGATATTTGCTACACAAACAGGCATGACGTGCAGACTTACACGCAGGCACAGCAGCGCGCGAAGTTACCGCACACAAGCACAGTCCTACGAGAGCTTGTCCTACTGAGCACTGTGCACTCGGCTCATTACGTAACGCGGAATACCCTGCCGAAAGCTTCCTGGTTCCGGTGGGTTCCGGGTATCTGGCGCCCTGCAGTGCTCCAGTTGTTACACGGTGAAGGCAATGGTGTATATGCGTTGCTGCTGCACGTGGCTTTCGTGAGGCGGTGGCTGCACGCCCTCCACTGCACAGCACAAAGATGCACATCTTTGCTCGCTGTGGTCAGTCCTGCACATTGACGCTCAGCGTGCCGGCCAATGGGAGCTTTGCCGACCTGCGTGCAGCTCTGCTGGCAAAGCGGCCCAGACTGGCAGCATGCGATGATTTGGTGGGCATGGATGCCGCGGACGGAGCATGGTGTCTCACTGCACCCAGCACTGGACCCAGGCAGCCACGTGTGATACCCATTGTCTCTGCCGCTTGTAGGCGTTCACGTACGGAGGCAAGCTGTGCGGGGAGCGGCTAGCCCTTGCAGCAGCAGGCGTGCAGCGGGACTGCACCGTGGATGTGCAGCGGCGACTGCGCGGTGGCGGGGGCGATGGCGGTGCCACTGGCGCCGAGTCGCGGGTCTCGTACCTGGAAATGTACATGTCCAAGAAGCCCGACAAGGTGTGTGCGCTGCACTGCGGAGTGTCGGCTGGGTTTGGTCGTCTGGGGCATGCGCCGAGTGGTGTGCAGCCATCCTACATGAGTTGGACCTACAGTACTGCCCAACATGTGCATGTCCTGGGTGTTGCACTCTGATATCGCGTCCCGGCGCATCGAGTTGACACAGGTCTGCCCTTCTCGCATAGGTTGACCCTAACGTGGAGCGGGTCGCCAAGTGGACACGCTGCCACCTGTCGGGCGAGCTGCTGACACCACCATGCGTGGCTGACGAGCTGGGTCACCTATTCAACAAGGACGCCATCGTTTCAGGTCCCTGCCTGTAGCGACCATCCGTCGATGCCTGGTCGTTCACCACTTGATCTGCATGATCTGCTGTCAGGCAGCAGCACTGTATGCAGTTGTGTGTCATGCTGTGATGGTCTTTTCTTCCTGTGCCACCAACAATGGCTCATGCTGGTGCAGCGTTGGTGGCCAAAGCTGTGCCGCCGCCATTGGCGCACATCTCCAGCATTCGGCATCTCATTGACCTGAAACTGGAGCGAAACCCCAATTATCGGGAGGCGGACCCCAATGATGCCGCAGCTGCACCAGAGTCACGGTTTCACTGCCCCGTAAGGCTGCTGTTGCCCACAGTGGTATGATGAACACTGATCGCATTGCCGCCAAACCCTCTGGATATGTCAGATGTCATGTGCTTGCTGACTGAGCGCAGGTCACTGGCTTGGATTTCAATGGCCGCTTCCGCTTTGTGGTGCTGCGGCCATCAGGGCATGTTATCAGTGAGCGCGCCATCAAGCAGGTCTGCATAGCACATGAGTGGAGTTGTTCAGAATGCTGCCAACGCAATTGCTCCTCAGACGCTGGGCAGCTCATCGTGAAGCCACGTGATGCAGGTACCTGCGGCTGTTGAGGACCATGTGGGCGGCAAGTGGGACAGCATGCTGCCCATCAATGGCACCCAGGATGAGGTGGACGCCCTGCGGCAGGCTGTGTTAAAGGAGCGGGCACTCCAAAAGGTAAACACCTGCCTGCCCTGCTGGTGCGTGACATCAATACAGCAAGCATATACTGACCGCGGCACCGCCCGGGTGGACAATGGTATGCTGCTACCCGCTGCTACAGCTGCATCACTCAGCTGAACATATGATCCAGTAGGCTGGGAAGGCGGCGGACAAGGCGGCAAAGAGGGCCAAGAAGCAGATGAAGGCTGGCGGTGACACGCCAGTGGTCAGCATCATTGCTGAGGCCGGGCGTGGCGGTGGCGGTGCACCCTCCGCAGCGCAGGCAGCAGCGCTGTTGTCAGCATCTGCGGAGCAGGCCAAAGACACGCAGAACTCAAAGCGTGACGCACAGGTGCATCCTCCTGTACCTGTGCCGAGAGCTTGAGGGGTCAGTGTGCATGCTGCCATCTGTTGGGCTGCTCAGTCTGTCGTTGATGTTGCCTGGTGTTCACTGGGCACATGATGTGGTCCTGAGTCATGCTTGCGGGGTCAAACTTCAGGTACAGACCTCGCGCTTGCTGCCTTGCAGGTGTTGGCGGGCAACGAGGAGCAGGCGCACCCGAAGAAGTACAGGGCCTGGGACCACATGCCTGCGGGCGCAAACACAAGCGTGTATGCTTCCATTTTCACCTCCAGCAGCAAACCTGTCAAGGAGACATATGGAGCGCGGTCAATTGGGGCGCGCTTCATTTGACCTCACGGCCACTGGTGTGACCAGCCGAGGCTGGCGAGCAGGTTGCAGACGCCGATGTCCAGACATTTGCACCGTAACAGACTGAACAATTCGCACCTCATTACTCGTGCATGAGTAGGGCATGAGCGTGGCACTTGTCAGTACTGCTGAGTGACAGCAGCCTTGAACGTCCTGCACAGCAACAGCTGTCGCCAGAAAGCCAGGTTGCACCGCAGATCACACACAGCCACTCTGTTACTGCAGTCGACTGTCACAGCTGGCGGCATCGGCTACCGTACAATGTGTACCAGCAGATTTGGATGCAGCGTTGATGAATGCACCCCCGGCACTTGCATCGCCCACCAAAGAGATCGCTTGTCGGCGACTCAATCGACCATGCAAACTCGCCAACAAAAGCTGCAATTGCCTTGCTGTTGAAATCATGCGCATCTGGATATCTGGTCTTGCAAATGCAGATGGTCTCAGCTTGTAGCATTGCGCGATCAGCGCGCGATCAACTCCAGCAGTTGCAACGGCTGACCATGCTTCACTGAGAGATATTCCACACACGATGGTGCCGGCAAGGCGGACAGCGCTGCCGCTAATTGCGTTGCAGATCGTTTGTGTGGCAGTTGTCAGCACGAACGGGCTGCAATCACGGGACGATGCTTTCATCGGCTATAGTGAAGGGACGAAAGCCAAGTGCAGTGATCAGCAGAGGTGGGCAAGGGAGGCTTACCAGGTTTAGGTGTGCACACAACATGACGCGGAACCAAAAAAGCTCTGCAAATGTGATGCAGTGGCTGTGCAAGCTGGAGGGATGGAAAGGAGTGTCTTCTCAACCCGTTGTTTATGCGCATTGAGTGTGCGAAGACTTGCGGGAGCTGCAAGGGCATCGATCTGCGGGTGCGCATGCCGCTATGTGTCCTTGCAAAGGACTTCAGATGGGTAAGTCTATCAATGTGATTCTGACAGGCCATCAGAGTCTGCTATCCCGAAACTGCATCAGGCGCAAGGCAGGATCACCGGCGCCATCACAGTGGAGGATTCAAAGGAGTTTTCTGCATCATATCCTTCAGCGTCAGTGCAGCCTGTGGGCCAATCGCACTTCAGATATGATCCATCGATGAGCGAGCTGCGGCAGCTGGGTGCGGGCAATCTGCAGTTTGGAGTGATGTGATGCATTCTCATGGTCGCACCATAAAACACACACCGGCCAACACATGGCGACCACATCAACTGCAGGCGATGGCATGCGCAATCGACCATGGTGAGTCTACCACACCAGACTGCTCCTGCTGCCGTCACGTGCTCATACGCCTGATGTGTTCATGGCGCAACTGGTCTATGCCACCTGCAGGATCACGCTGAGCTCGCTTGGCGTAGGTGACATTCTGCAGTATGTGCATGATGCGCAAAATCCTCCAATGCGTGAACATAGCACAGTAGCAACCCCAGGTCCTGACACGGAAGCTCACAAGTACAACATGTGCATGCACACAGGGACATACCTCGGGATGGAGGATGAGGAGACGGATGAGCAGGTGACGAGCGCCATTATCAAGACCGTCGCCCATGGCTGCAATGTCATCGACACAGCCCGCAACTACAGGCGCGTGCTGCCACCCGCAATTGCCTGCTGCAGCTGCGGCGGCGCAGGAAGCCAGCCACCTGTCGTGACCATTGCATGGACATGCACTGTCTACAGGGCCCGACTTGAAAGCTGTTGTGCTTGCTGACAGGCGCGGCCGCGGGGAGGATTCCGTGCACAGGGCGCTGATGTACCTGCTGCAGCATGGTGTCAACCGCCGCAGCCTCTTCGTCTCCACCAAGGCCGGCTTCATGCCAGGTGGCCATGCTGACTCCTGCAGGAGTCTCGACAACACCACCGGCTCGAGCTGTGGTAGCCATGCAGGGATTTGGCGTATGACATGGTGCATGATGATCTCTGCTGCTGGCAGAAGGCCGTGCAGATGACTTAACGAAGAAGCTGCTGGCAGAAGGCAGTATCGTTGCAAGCGACCTGCACAGTGGCAACTGCATGCACCCAGCCTGCCTGCGCGCCTCTCTGGAGCAGAGCCTGGCCACACTCAACGTCGAGACGGTAGGTCGCTGAAAGGACTCGCCACTGTTGGCTGCTCGAACACCAACAGTGTCCCGCGGCCCACCCAGCAAAACATGAACCTGTGGTGGTTCCGCATAGGTGGATTTGCTGTACCTGCACAATGCAGCCGAGTCTCAGCTCGAAGCACTGGGCAAGCGTCGGTTCGTTGAGCGCCTTGCAAATGCATTTCGGGGAATGGAGATGTTCAGGTGCGGCTTGATGTGCCCAGCGGCTTCGAGGGCGCACAGAGGCGTGCACACATGCCGATGTTCCGTACCAGCTCAGGCCAATAAGCTTGCAGCTGTGCTGCATGACGCACAAGATAGACAATCCTCCAAGCTAGTCATCATGCATGGGCAATATGGCAGCCGAGCACTCTCGAGAGCCAATGTGCTGACCTAGGATGAGGCAAAATTGCAGGGACGAGGGCAAGATCCAGGCGTATGGGATGGCGACTTGGACCTGCTTCAGGGCGCCGCCAGGCGACCCTGGTCACCTATCGCTGCAGGAGGTTTGGAACATTGCGGCCAGGATCGGGGGCAGAAACCATGGCTTCAGGTCAGTGAAGGCTGGTTGTGGCAAGCATGCAACACGTTGAACAACAAGTAAACTGTACACTTTTCCCGAGCGCTGTGCCTGTGCCCGCCGTGCGTGTTCAGATCACACGGAGTTCCATGTCTCGAATGATGTTGCCACTTCAGCAAAACCACGAATACATGCCTGCGGTAGGTACGTCCAGCTGCCGATCAACGTGGCCATGCGTCAGGGCTGGCAGGAGCTCTGGCAGCCGTTCGAGCAGCAGGGCCAGCCCACCAGCAGTGAGCCGCAGATGCTGCCGCTAACAGCCGTCGCAGCCCGCCTTGGCATAGGCGTGTTTGCCTCTGGGCCCCTGTCAGAGGCAGGTCTGCTGCAGGACTCCAGCCTCATGGTGGGCTTCTATGCGCATCCAGTCCACACAGATGTCGTCACCCTCACAGTGCGTATACAGGAGCACTTGAAACATGCAACCGTCGGCAGGGTCTAGATGGCGACACATCGCAGCAGTGCCATAACACTGTCACCACAATCATCATCCCTTATACCTTCAGTTTCTACGAACTGCTTCACCCCTTATGTTTGGATTCATGCAGGCCAAGCTCAGGGCGTCCCCGCAGATCGCAGGCGACAGTTCCATTGCCAGCGATGCGGCGGCAGCACTGCAGGTTGCCCGGTCCACACCGTACGTGGTGTCTGCCATCGTAGGCCACAAAGCACCGGCACACGTGGATGAGAACCTGAAGGTGGTGCGTGCCGAGCTGCTGGAGCGGCAGACGTTCATGGCTCTCATGCAGTACTTGAAACTACCGTGATTCTTCAAGGACCCTTGTGTGCGACTCGTGAGTGTGCAGGCTCGTATAGACATTGGCAACAGGGGCTACATATCCAAAGCATGTACTGCAGTAGTGTTCCCGCCTACAATACATTCGTTGCACTCCATGATCCATACTTCCTAGCTACGACCTTGGGCAGTACATGGCCCACCATACTTCACAGCCGCCTGAATCCCCTATATACGAAAAACCAATACAAACCAAGGTCTACAATGCGCAAGGACGATCGAGATGTTGCCTGGTGGGACATCAGTACTTGCGCAGCCCAAGCATGCGCAGGAAGAAGTCCATCATTGGCTTGAGGATGTAATTGAGCACGAAAAGGCTGTTGCGTCCGCTCTCGCCCTCGAAGCCCTGCACAAGCAAGCACATGTTGTTAACAGTCAGAACGTGTATCGGAGTTCATCGGCTTCAGCAAGCCTATGCCCCACAAGTGTCAAGCCCACAACACCATCGTACAAGGACTCCACCTTGTTGGCGATGTGGCTGTCTGGCACTGACCGCTGCACTAATTGCTCCGCCTCATGCCACACCTGTAAGATATCCACCTCGAACATCGGGAATCTCGACTATGCTGCTCATTTATGGCCATGTGTTTTCATCGAAATCCTACACCCAGGACCGTTCGATGGCAGCGCACATACGCCATGACGCAGGAGGTTATGGCACGGCCAAGCATGACAAACAGTCATACTCGTGCATGACAAAACAGCCATACCCGCTGAGCGTGGTGGGCGCTGCTTAATGTGGGGCTTTTCGTGACGGTTTTGCACTCCGACACAAGAGTGCCGGTGTGGATGCCATGGCTGTGGCTGCTTCGGAAGGAACTGCGTCGCTTTCCAACGTCTGTCTCCGGAGCCACCAAGCAGAACAGTGGCGTTGCAGCAGCCTGCAATGTTTGGAAACAGGTTGCAACCATGATCCCGGCAGCATCATGGGCGCATGGCAGGCATCTGCAGGGACATCACATGTGGCTGCATGCAGCACGGACTGGTACTGCACATTCTGGAGCTTTTGATTAGTCAGTCAAATGTATCGATGCCTGCACATGCCCATTTAGGCATGCAGGGTCGCAGGTGCACGCACCTGCGATACCGTCTTGAGGAACGGCTTGCCAATCAGGGAAATGGCCATAAGCGGTCCCTGCAATTGGGTGTGGAAACTTTGTAAGACGACCCTGGTGGACATGCTACTTATTGCTTAATTAGCACCAGGAGATGAGGGCCGAGTCAAAGCAACCCAACAGCGTGCAGCTGCTCACCCCATACTTGTTGATGTTAGTCTCGCCTGTGCAAAGCACATTCAATGCTGTCAACTGAGGTTACGAAGGTCAACAGAAGCATGAGGCCTGTGAGCCATCACATGTAGTGTCACAAGCCAGAGTCGCACTCACCAGTATTGCCGGGGTCCGCAGCATACACAGTGATGTTGCTGTCTGCAGTGCGAGCGGCCAGCTCCTTCGCAAACAGGGCCAGCGCCATCTTGGATCCCTTGTACGCTTTCAGCGGGTCATAGTTGACCTTGCTGAAGTTGAGGTCGTTCATGCGCAGCGCTGCACCAGGCAGGTGCAGCACATGAGCTGGATGCTGCTGAGCGAGTGCAGGTGCTGCCACATGGAGCACACTGCCATGCTGCAAGGTGCGCATGTGTTGCTGCAATGCTCGACAGCACGTGTGAACGCCATAGCACGTTTATGAAGATCGCACTTGGGTCCAGTTCGCCCTTGCAGGTGACAGCCACGATGCGCACTGGGCGTTGCTGCCGCTGCAGCATGGGCAGCATCAGCTGCACCAGATGGAAGTGCCCGAGGAAGTTGACGCCTGCGGTGCAGCGAGTGAAAAGGTGTCAGGGACTCAGCCAAGACGCCTTGGCAGGCCCATTGCCTCTGGCATGGGGGCAGCACCCGGGAAGCATGCTGTGTTACTGCGGCACATCTCGCGCACCCATCTGCAGCTCGTGTCCCTCCTTGGTGTACCACTTTGGTGTTGCCTTGACCGCCGCATTGAGCACCAGGAAGTCGACGTTCAGGTTGCGTGCCTGCAAGGTGAACAGGAGCACACGCTGCTGTGGCTGAGCGCAGTATAAATAGCAAAACCTGTGCAACCGATGCACAAGTGCAAGGACACAGGCCAATAATCCACTCTTCACCTGCAAGTTGGCGGCAAAGGCGCGTATCTGTGTGAATGATGCCAGGTCGCACTGGACTACCTCCACCTGGCCAACTGCCATGCCCGACGAGAAGCCCTCTCTGTGAAACACACCAACATGCTTGCAGCTGAACGGATGTATACAGAGCCTCACGATGGTCACCTTTTGTGGATGATGTCGCTGCTAGGTCCGCCAACAGTCATGACAGAGTGTGCATCTGGTATGTGAGGAACGTGCGCAGCGTAAGACCGGTAAGCACCTGAGCTGCTTGGCGGCATACTCGCCAGCCGCTTGCTTGCGTACAACCATGATGACATTGCCGCCTGCCTGAGCCAGATGCTTCGTCATTTCCCGGCCGATTCCTGACGATGCGCCAGTGATGATCGTAATTGTGCCCTGCCCGGCAACATCACGCACGCTGGTTTGCATATGTGCGCGATGATAGCAATGTGCATCCACTCTGCGGTTGAGTCAGCTTACTGCACCATGAAACGAACGAATGACGATCAGACCAACGTCAGGATCACAGGCAGGAGTGCATGTGTTGAGTGTGTGCGCACCCGCAGGTCCTTCCCCTTCATGATTTCCTCGCTGGTCTTTGAACCTCTGTTGAGGAACGCCATGGCGCAGTGCTTGCCTGGTTAGTTGCACTTGTCTGTGTGCTGAAACGACCAGCGTCGGCACACGCAGGAGTTGCAGCTGTGCAGCAGGGCTTAGGAAGCTTTTAGATCAGGAAAGGCGACGTGCAACTTGCTGTGGTGCGTAGTGCTGAGGGGTTTCCGGCTTCAATAGCTACAATCAGTATTATGCTTCTTAGTGGTAGACGGGATGCAAGGCCAAAGCGAAGAACTACTGCTGCCGCGAAGATGCCTTGAAGCCGCACCAGTCCGGAGGAGCTGTGCCCGGACGATTGCCCGGACATATTCATGATCGGCATTCCAGCTGCAAGACTGCGCTGCACACCGATGCTTTACAGGCGTGTCTTGGAACATGTTGCAAGGCTCTGCCATCCATCTCTACCATGAAGCACGTTGACGCGGATACCAGTGAGACGATCCAGCTGGTGCGGCCAGCTGGGTTGCAGAAAGGTATGTGCAGGTGGAGCCACAGCCGCGAAACGCTGCATATCCCCACGAAATCATGTGATGTAGAATGAACTGTTTCGAACATGGCGGCTGATCGACCAGCATCGGTCCGCTTTGCTGCACAGATCATCCTGTTACTTCAAAGTGCGCGGACTTGAAAGCATGTCATGACAGCCACCCAACAACGCTCGAGGGGGAGTCACAACACCACTGGGCGCAATGCGCATCATGCCACAAGTGGCGGATGGTCTCTGCGGATATCAGCGCCACGGCTGAGGTGCAGATGACCAAAGCTGTCAGTGCAGGTAGATGCGCTCCGCATGTTCTTGTGCGATCACGCCACATCTGAGAAGTAATGCGATCGCTCTTTGGTGTACAGTTGAAAGAAGACTGGCACTGTGGCCTGCTGGTCAGTGTGTCCTGCGATTTGCGAGACGATTGGGAGACACTGCAGCATCGGCTGGAGCGCAGTGCTGTACGAACGTCTGCACACCAGCGGGCAGCACAGGTGGCGGCGGCGACCCTCGAGGTGGTCATTGGAATGCTACACATCACAGGCACCAATGCACGCTTTGCGTAAAAGCAGATTGCCCAGTTGAAAGCATTGTCCTTTGTGTGCCCTTGCTGCAGCTGAAAGTGAGCATGGCCTCCAAGCGGCACTGCCGCAGGCAGCAACGAGCTGATGGCATCCCGGCATCAGAACGTTACAAAAGCTGCGAAGGCGACGCCCTTCGCGTGTTGCAGGTACCGACGGTAGAGGCTGTCTACAATTACTGCTCGGTGTACATGCGAATCTGCTGTTCAGGTTGTGTGCCCGGTGCAGCGCAGGTTGACGCGGACACCTGCTGTGACGATGTGGTGTCCGACGACTGGATGAGGGCGAAGAAGCAAGGCAAGCGAAGTAAAGGTACACCAGACACTATCAATGCTGAAGCTTGGGCAGCAACCCAACCTTGTGATGCATGCCAAAGGATCAAAGGACAGTCAGCAGGCACCGAGGTGTACAATGAGTTTTGCGTGAGTTCATTCCAGGCGCACAAACACAAGATGATATTCCGTCTGGGCCAGCGCTGCAGTGTGAGCGCTGGGCACCATGCAGCTGTGGCCACTTTGAGCCGCTGGATGACACTGGGTGCGGCATGTGTCGCAGCTGCGGGGCGGTCATCGAGGCCCAGCTGCCGGCAGCCGTGCAGGCCTGGGTCCAGGTTGGCATGCTAGTTGGCAGGTTTGCCACAACGAACGGTGCTTACTGCTACATGTCGTCAGTGCCAACATCAAAACCCATGCTACACTGACCGTTTGCAGTGTGATCTCTGTGGGAAGTGGCGCGCCGTGCCACACGGCGTGGCGAAGTGAGGCCATGATATGTGTCTGTGGTACCCTGTGGGTGTGACCTACCCTTGCATCTTCAACGAAGTCGCTTCGTGCTGTGTCGGCTCCTGCATAGAAGGCACGCACGACAGAAAAAGTCGTGTCCAGATCTACAGGAATATCGCCGAGGCGGACAGCAGTTGGGAGTGCAGCATGCTGAAGCCAGGCGCTTCCAGCTGCCGGTCCAGCGCATCCGACTGGGGCAGCTTTGTGCGACGCAAAGAGGTCCTGCAGGACATGCTGCGGCGCGCATTTGGGACTGACCTGCAGGTGGGTGATCCTCACATGGAGGTTTACAAGCCGCTCCTGTGAGTACTCCCGCGAGCTAGGCACGAAAGGCCCTAAAACGACTTTGCCCTTGAAGTCTGCCAGCGATTTTGCCGGTCAAGCAAGCTACATGCATGCTGGTATGGCAGGGGTGCAGCCCGGCAAATTGCAGCGCATGCAGTTGACGTTCGCAACAGCAGCTGCTTGCAAAGTCTGGGTGCTGCGAGCTGCTATACACGCATCGATGCTCGAGATATTAGCCACAGGCCGGTTTACACATACCTGCGGTTTGCTGCTGTTCCGCAAGCGTTGTGCTGTGTCTACGAGCACACGTGGCCTTGCAACAGTTTGTGCATCAGTCAAATTGCCAGCTAGACTTGCTGAGAAGCATGCCTCTAAGGCAAAGCAGCGTGTAGCACAGCAGCAGCCTGCTGAGCCAAGTCGCGCAAAGACTGCTGCTCATACCGGCGTGAACAGCGAGAAGAAGAAACAGAAACCTGTACCCCTGCAGCAGGTTGCTGTCAGACGGATGCGCAGCATGTCAACGTCGCTGTCGTAATGTCATGATTCCCATCATTTGGTCTCGTGCCGCATGCATTGACGCCTGAATGCATCGCTGTGTACTGTACAGCTGAGCCAACGCTCGGCATCCGCCGGCGCATTGGACGCAGAAACTTTGCGCTGGCAGTGCATTCCGCCTGCCAGCAGCAACCTGTTTTTGGAGTTCATTCCTGGCCGCGACGTGCTACACAGCTCAGAGCAGCTCGCAGCAGGTGACCTGAGATCTTGTGTAGACATGTTTTGCCATGCTTAGCCCGACTATGGACGAAACCGCATCTCAATTGTCATGGTGGCCCGCAGGGCTCACTGCATACGATGCAGCCAGCGGAGAGCATGTGCTGCAGACGCAGCGGCTGCCCGCAAAGGTGCTGAAGCTCGTCACGCCGCTTGTCCTCAGGTGGGCATTTGAACAGAATAGAGCCCCACACAAGCATGCTGTGGCTTGCGGAGCTTACGGTCGAGTTGCTGCCTGTTGTGTGCATCAGTGCTGGTTTGTGATGCAGGGGACTGCAATTATTTCAGATGCGACAGCTACCTCATGTGACGGATGGCCGTGCTAGCGCTGGACCCGTCGACACGGCAGTGTTCTTGGCGCAGCCTGGTGTTCAGGAGCAGGTGTGTTGCTGCTGTTGAGTTTGCCCGAAGCCTTGCAACATGTGACAACATGCTTGACCCCAGAATACTTCGCTGGGTGTGACTTCAGCATGCTTTCAAACTGTTACATGGAGGCGAGGCTGAGGCATGCCTGCTTCGTGCAAACACTTCGCAGGTGCAGCAGGCGCTGCACAAGCGTACTGCACGGCTGAAGAAGGCAGGCCACCGCATCGCCAGGAAGCAGCAGGAGCTCATGCACGTGGTGCATGTGTCCACTGACCTGCGAAAGGCAAATGCGTTCAGCTGTACTGTGCTGCATGCACCTTGTCACAGCTGCGTATGTATGTGCAGAAATGTTGGCAAGCAAGCACTGGTGGGTATCGCATCACATGCTGTGTGGTTTGCGATGTGTCGCAGGTGTACATTGGCGACGAGTATGACATGACCCGCAATGGCACAAGGTGGCTACCAGCAGGCATGACTGCATGCTGCAGAGGCTGGAGCCTGTTTAGGCACCAACTCTGCGCATAAAGTTCTGAACCCCAAGCCAACGTGCAGGATTATGTCGTTCCTGAAGGCCTGGAAAAGTCTTCCGCTGCATACGTGGTCTGGCGGGCAGAAGATGGCAGGTGGGCAGACCACAAATTCATGAAAGGAGGTTTGGCAAGGCTGAGGTCATTCAGCTGCTTTCCAGCTTAGCGTGTTGGCATTGAGCGCATGCACTCCGATGCAGACATGCCTGGCGGTCAGCCACCCAAACTGGTGGCGTCACAGCTGTCGACCCTCCTCAAGGCAGAGGAGCAGCAACTCATCGAGGTGCACTTTACCGCGGTGCTGAACCCAATGCCATGCGAGTATGTGTGGATACTCATTTCAGGCGTCGATATGCCAGCTCTGTGGTATGCAGGCAGCCAATCTGCTGTGGGATGCTTTTGCCAGCGACCCACGTACAGCCGAGGCAGCAGAGCGCATGCTGGTGCACTTTCGGCCTCTGCTTGCGCATACTGGCACCCCAGTAGCTCCTTTCATTTCTGGCATGTATGATCATGTGGCATACAGGTGGTCGAAGGCCCACGCAGAACAAGCACTTACGTCTTGCCTTGAGCAGGCACACACGCGCACAAATCCTATCAGGCAGGCTTCAGCCCTGGGCCGGACTGCCTGGAATGCGTACGCATTTAATGTCAGCTACAGGACAGGTGTGGGGATTGTGTTGCTGTTTGCATCATTGAGTTGCGTACTGCATTTAAAGAAGTGCGGGCATTTGCGCTGTCGTACGATTTGCTGCGGACAAATGGATCCAAGGTGTCAGGCTCCCAAGTTGTCTGCTCCCCGGCATAATTCCCTGAGCATCAGCAAGTTGTTGCAGGGCCGCATGTGGATGGCAAGAACGTCGCAGGCAGCTACAGCGCGCTGATGGTATGCGAGGTTGGCGACCCTGTGGCGGGTGGCTTCTACATGCTGCCGCAGTATAGAGCAGCGCTTGACATCCGGCAGGGTGCGCGATTTGCACTGCAGTACTTTGGCGAGTGTGCAACACCGCTTGGATCAAGCTGGTCAGTTCCATCGTCGGCCCATGTACCTGCTGACAGAAATGAATGTCCATTTGTGTAGGAGTGGTGATGTTCCACCGGTCAGGGGATGCCGATGTTGGTTTGCACGGAAACAGCGGCATGTGGTGCGTCTCTCCCAATTTTGCACGCCCACTGACACGAATGCAGGCATCACCGTTTCTACGATCTGATGCGGAGCTCACCCACGAGTGAGCTCCTGGCTGGCTGTCGGTGATGAGGGTTTCCGCTGCTGAGTGTAGGGCGCCAAACACACACTCCCACAGGATCGCACTGGTGCTGTATCAGACTGAGCTGAAAGTGGGTGATGGGGTGGACAATGCAGAAGAAAACAAGGGAGATGATATCAAGGAAGATGATATTCAGCCTGATGACCTACTGAATTGACAGGCAATATTTTAGCAGCTAAGCAGGCGCACAGAGGAGTCGCAGAACGTGCGGCGCTATCTAGCTATGACTGGAAGAGACGATAGCTTGATCAACTTTTGAACAAACTTTTGAACAAACTGATTTTGTTCAGGCTGGGTATGACAGCAATCTCTTGTACAGTATCCTCATCAAGTTGCCCTCTGCTCATTGCATCGTCTAAGCAGCCGTTGTGTTGTCTGGGGATCTGTTGCCGTCAAACAGACCGTAGTCCACAACCCGCAGGCTTGCCAGTATCCGCGGGAACAGGGACAGCGCGGCTAGGTGCTCTGTCTTAGAACCAGCGCCTGCATGCTCTGCCGCAGCACTGCAGTGCACAACAGCCAACTCTCACTACATGTCTCTCCTCCCACCATCGTGCAACACTGCAGCCAGCCAGTCAGGCACTTGTTGCCCTACAACAATAGGTCTGCGACGCTTAGGCCCATTATACCAGATGCTGCTCAGCATCATGCTCATAGCCACCTGTGCTGCGAGATGAAGAGCGGCGTGTTGAGACTCAGCACCAAATCACTGCCATGTTGTGGTAGCCGTATGACAGCCAATAGAATCTGCATAGCAGAGCTACCCATGGGGTCAGAGCGCTCATATCACCAGCAGGTCAAAGCCTGAGCCCAGTAGGCCCCACTTAACAACAGGAGAAGCACACCATGCGTGTTGGATGTCGCAACCCGTGCAAGACGAGACCTGGACAGTGTTGGATGCGTTGCTGGCTTGTCTGCCCTTGGACACTTCCTGCGTGCCCGCTGCCAGCGCTGTGTACGTTTCAGATGGCAGATAAGGACACATTGCGCCATCTGCAACAGGCACAGCCATTTCTTGTCTGACACGAGAGGAGCAAACAATGCATGCTAGGTGTGAGGGCCATGCTCCACTGTGCATATCCTGACCTGTTCGGATTGGACCATCAAACAAGCTGGTTATGGCATCGTTCTGTGCGGCCAGGTCTTCAAAGTAGTGCCCTGAAGCCGCCGCGTCAGTGACGTTGGCTTGATGTTCCTGCAATTGCTTGCACCCGTGATACCACGGTGCAGCAACCTATTCCTTACACATGGACAGCACGCTACGTTAGTGGATTGCCTTGTGAGTGGTGCGCTTACTAGTATCTCGACAACCAACGACTGGTCCTTTGCGCCATCGGCAAACGCCTGCATGTGCATGGCAGCATGCGCGGTAGGAAGACAGTGGCCTTGCGTTGTGTAGGGTGACATAGCACGTACGCGTCGTTCCATGATTGCACTAGGCAGAAAGCACCTCCTGATGGTCCGGCACGGGCCGAAAGTCTGAGATGTCGAGCATCGCAGGAGGGCATGCCAGCTCGATTGCGCCACCGAACAGCTGTCGCTGGGTCAAGGGGTTTTCGACAGCCATCATGACAGAGGTCTACTGATGGTACCTCAAGCCGGCTGCTGCCCTCCCGATCCCGAGCGAGGCAGAAGAAGACTGCGATGTGCTCTTCTGCTGATGTTGCTCCGACACTCATTAGGTCATTACTAATCAAGATTCATAACGCTGGCAAATGCTCAGTTTGCGGCTTGCATGCTGACATCCGACTGTGAACATTGCATTCAAGGTTGTAATGCCACATGCCACGATCGGAAGGCCGCATCCATTGATAGCCACCCGCCAACAGCAAGCACATGCACAGCGCTGGCAGGAAGATCATTGCTGGTGCAGTACACCACGCCTGATACTCCGATCGCCTCAGAGAGGTGGGTCTGACAGCCTGGTGCGATCGTTGTGCATGGGTATACAAGGACCTACGGACTTTCAGGCAGTCAACTGTGGGCGCCCGTCTATGTGTGCAGGTGTCATCCGCGCAGCTGCCATGTCATCTCAAACCGGGCAGTACCTCGAGACTGCCGAGTACACGCCTCCCGAGTGGGCGAAGCACCTCACGCTGGCGCGTGCAGTACAGCTGTCAAGCTGCAAGACATCCGGCAGTGGATGCTGTTTGGTGTAGGTCGCCGTGCGTGGTTCGAGGGTCTCCTGGTGTTGGCAGGTGCCGAAGCAGCGCGTGCACCTGGCGGTCGGCCTGCCGACGCCTGTGCACAGGTGGAATGTGCCGGGTGTGCCGGATGGCGTGGAGCTGTGGATCAAGCGCGATGACCTCACTGGCCTGCAGCTGTCTGGCAACAAGGCAAGCTGCTCTGTGCATGCCAGTCTGATGCATCCCAACCTATAGGTGGAGCAGGGAGACGAATCATAGCTGTCTCATGGTGTTTTTTTGATCGCTGAGGTGAGCAGCATGGGCAGAGGAGGTTGCAACAGCTTCGTCGGGCACGATAATCTGTGCATGAAGTGGATTTCTGATAAGAGCTTTTCAATTTTTAGGTAAGGAAACTGGAATTCCTCCTGGCGGAGGTGAAGGCGCAGGGCCACGATTGCGTCATCACCATCGGCGGCATCCAGTCCAACCACTGCCGGTGCGCAGCGTCGATCTCTTGCATGGCATATGACGCTCACGCCTCACCTGCCAACACAGCAGATCCGTGCCGAGACCTACCAGCTGAAAGCCCAAGGCTGCGCTGAAGACCGCGGGGCGCCTGCCAGGGAGCACAGGGTCAACAACAAGGGCCTGCGCATGCAGGGCGACGGCGGTGGCGGCGCGGTACCTGGGGCTGGACTGCCACCTGATCCTGCGCAACTCACGAGCACTGGCAGATGCCGACCCGGGCCTCACCGGCAACCTTCTCGTCGGGCGGCTGGCAGGCGCTGAGATCCATCAGGTGCGCGTGCTGCAGCAACACGGGGTTTTGACATCGTTGCTGCGGAATTGGAGCATGCCCCAGCTGCCGTCTAATGACTCGGCCATCCCAGGATGCCTGGGCCTCCCTGCATGCAGGTGACAAAGGAGGAGTATCAGCAGGTTGGCAGCCTGCAGCTGGGGCGTCAGTTGGAGGCAAAGCTCAGGGCGCAGGGACGCAACCCCTTTGTCATCGCTGTAGGCGGCAGCACACCCCTTGGTGAGCTCATCATGGTAGCGTAGACCCTGACCCAAGCCGCCCTCACAACCAACGAACACAACCGTGCAATTGTCAAAATGTCCTATGGTCAGGCCCGTGCGGCCGAGGTCGCGCTGATGGGGCAGCATCAGTCTGTGGTGTCTGCAGGTACATGGGGCTACCTTCAGGCAGCGCACGAGATGCTGGAGCAGATAGCAGGGCAGGGCTTCAACCACCTAGCAGTGGTGGGTGAAAAATGTCCCCGAAGCTGGAGATCACGGTCCTGCGCCCGCCCAACTGTAAGCTTGCACTACCTGGCCCGTCGCAGGCGTGCGGCAGTGGAGGCACCACCGCTGGCCTTGCACTTGGCCTGCGCCTCTCTGGCAGCGACATGGCAATGACATCCTATGGCGTGTGCGACTCGCCCGAGGTCTTTTACAGCGACGTGAACAGCCTCCTGGAAGGCCTTGGCCACGACACCGGCAGCGGTATGACTGCATGCCGGCAAATGACCAGGAAAAGCCGGTGTTGATGCCACAACATGCAATGATGCAGCATGTGACCGTTTTGGGTGGTCAGGCACGAGTCTCTGTTCAACCATCCCTCTTCGTGACCCTTCTGCTGCAGGCGCATCAGCTAGCGACATGTTCACAGCAGTACAAGCAAAGGGTGTCGGCTATGCCATGAGCACAGAGGCCGAGCTGAAATTCACTCTGGACATCGCCCAACAGACAGGCAAGGCACCCGTGCATAGCGACAGCGTTGTCCTCAGTCCTCACAAGCCTGCTTCCCACCGAGACTGACCTGCTACACACACCAAAGTATCACCATTGGGACACCCTGCTGGGACGTCGTTGTATGTTGGTGCACCTCCATGTGCAGGTGTGATACTTGACCCAGTGTACAGCGGCAAGGCGGTGTACCAGATGGTGCAGCAAATGCAGGAGGAGCCAGCCGCCTGGCGTGGCAAGGTGATCATGAATGTATCTTCAGTACAACGATGCTTGAAATGTTGAGCCTCCTCCACACGCTGATGTGGCTGTTGCCGCTGACTTGTTGCCGTCCGTGGGAAAGCTTTTTAGCAGGGTGACATTGCTTGCCCCGCAGGTGCTCTTTGTGCATACAGGCGGCCTGCTGGGCACATTCGACAAAGTGCCTCAGCTGCAGCCGTTGATAGAGTCGCTTGGGAAATCGCACAGGATGCATGTTGACGGCTGAAATTTTCGCAGAAAGGCATTGCTATTCATTGCCTGTCACACCTGTTGACTCTTTGGCACCCAGTCGGCAGAAACAGCATGGAAACACAAGCCTACAATGCCAGGTTGCATTGGCAACTGCATGCTGCAGGCTGTTCAGCACAATGCCTGCCGATCAAGCCTTGCAGTCTCTACAAACCACAGCGCACCCACCAGCTCGGTTGATCAAAATCCAGCCCGTGTTCCCCGCGGTTGTTCGGTGTCATGTTGTTGTTGCTGGCATGCTGCCGCCGCTGTTTTACCAGAGACCTACCGGTTTGGGTCCATCAGACTTGAACCCATACACGCCCGCATGCTCGACGCATGTGTTGATCACACCCCAAGAATGGTTATCCCCGGCATGGCTCGAGAGCTTGCCTCGATGTTTGCTACAATACAGGTGCTGCGTCGCTTGTTTGCTCGACACCGCTAGCAATAAAGGAATCCAGCACGCACGCTCCCAATCCCGGTGCCGCTGCAACACTTGAAGTTGCTTGCAGCTCTACTGCCCAGCTGGTAGACGCTGCGAATCCCAACCATTAACACAGGCTCAGTTCAAGGTACCGGCTCCCCAGGTATTGCCGGTTGCGTTCCCGTGCACACCGCAGCGCCTCCTCTGGCGTCTCGAATGTGAGCCAGCCTTCACCGGAGGGCCGCCCCCGACCGTCGGTGCCCAGGAACAGCGTGTCACGCAGCACCCCGTACCCGTCAAAGAATGCCAGTATCTCCTCACGTGCCGCCCGAAAGGGCAGCCCCCGAACCTTGATGGTGCTGCCGTCTGTTCTGACGAGGCGCTGCTGTGGGCGCTGCGCCAGCTCGCCCGAGGAGCCGAAGCTGCCGCTGCCAGCCGGGTGATGTGCACCCAGCCCATGCTGCCCTGGCGACACGTGTTCCTGCCCGATGGGCGGGGCGGCAGGGTGGCTGCCACCCGGGATGCCAATGCCCATGCCCATCCCCATACCCATGCCCAGCGCGCCGCCGGCCGGCAGCGCCTGCTGCTGGAACTGGGGCATGCTGGCGCTGCCGCTGCCCAGCGCCGCCTGCTGGTACGACGGCGCCGCCGCTGTTGCCACTGCCCGCTGCGCCTCGCGTATGGCTGCCTATGATCGCGCAGCAGGATGCCGGTCGCAATTGCATGTGACGGTAAGGCTTACTGCATCCCTGCACTGCTGTGTTATCGTTGCTACACACGTCACAGACTTGCCTGCTGCTCTGCAATCAGGATCGCGATGGGTTTCTGGTGGTTGTCCTGTGGCAGGTTGAGCGGCAATGCACCGCCCTCAGACTCGCTCCCCGCCCAGGCTCCGAGTGCCCCGGGTGCTCCCCCCAAACCATTCCTATGGCAATGGCATCATGTTCTGTCAGTTTGCTGACCTGTGGGAGCAGGGCCTGCAAACCCCAGCAGGGCTGCAGCCTGAAATGCTGCAGGATACGCCTTGAATCGCTGTCATGACTCACCCCGAAAACATGTTTTGCTGGTGGCCGTTAAAGCTGGGACCCTGCTGCTGCGGCTGCATGGGGTTGTACCCGCCAAATGCCTGCGGAGCGGTCATGGGGCTCCAACCGCCTTGGCCCGGTCCACCAAATGCCCCCTGCTGTCCTGCCAACCCAAAACCCTGCTGCTGCCCAAGTGCCCCAAAGCCGACGAGCGGCGGCTGCCCTTGCTGCTGGCCAAAGCCACTTTGCTCCGCAGGCGCATTTGTCTGTGGGCAAACAGTATTCACACAATCTTTGAAACTACGCCACATGCTCGACCAGCTGCCCATGCTGATGGACTGTTCCACACGTGCATAGCTGCGTATGCAAGAAGCATGCAAGAAGCATCTGGCACATACCTGCCCCCATGCTGCTGGGCGCATTTGCCCGGGCTGCTGCGGCCGCGAGCCGGGCCCCTGTGCAAAGCCTGGCTGCATGGCAAACCCGCTGCTCGTGCCAAGCATGCCGCCAGATGGGCTGCTGCCCAGCAAACCGCCACCCATGCCGGTCTGCTCCTCCATCTCCTCCGGCGGCACACGCAGCAGCTTCACATAGCGGTCACCAATGTAGTCACCATTGCGCGCTGACATCGCCCGCACCGCTTCCTCGCTGCTCTCGAACTCTGCAAACGCCTGGAAAAACAGGGCACAGGGCTGAGACTACTTTAATCTCAAACCAAATGTGTTGCTCTGCACGAAACTTGCGGGTGTGCGCCCTTTTCGGCCGGGGCGGGTGTCGGGTACGAAGCAAGTGAAGCGACGCTCACCAGGCCCGACGGTCGGCCATCGGGCTCCGACACCAGAGCGACCCGCAGCAGCTTGAAGTTCTGGAAGAAGTCCTGCAGATCTCCCTCCTTGGTGGCGTAGGGCAGACCCTTGAGTTTCAGAATTCTCGACTCGGTCGCCGGCGTTGTCCGCCTGACAAAGCGCTGCATCCGGCCCGCGGTCAGCGCCCAGCAATGCCAGGCCTTCTGAATTAAACGTGCACAAAACCTGCTGTCGCTAGACAGCTTGCATTGCCCGCCAAACAGCCGGGCCTGAGCGTCGTCAATCACGAGAGTTGGCTCGACTGCAGGCGTGTCTTGGTCGGACAGGGCGTCAGATGGAAGTTGCAACCGCGTATGGACTGCCTATCGGGACGGAGTTGTGCGGCGCGGCGTGCAAGCCTACTTCCCTGCTGACTTCCCTCGAGGCTGACTGTGCATGCTGGTCACCTTTCGGCAGTCAGGGCCGCCGAAAATCAGCAATTTCGAATTGAAATCTGGTGTTGAGGTTCCTCCCAAGGGGGCCAAACATGTGACAGACCCACGTTGTTGCTTTGGTATTTTGTGAGGCGCACCAATGAATATCGCATGCACCGCACAGAAGCGCTGGAGGGTGGCTGGGTTGCATCGAATCAGGCTGCCGGTCGGCGGTCAGGTGGTGCTGCGGAGTAGCAGCTGGCTGTGGCAGCAGACAGTCACATGGCAAGAAACAGAAGGGCGCTCTTCTTACTCTCCCACTGGTACAGAGGGGCCCTTTCCAGACCCGGACGCCCTGCGCCAACTTCATGCACAATGGCGCAGTGAAGTTGAACTGGCATGTTCGAAAGTGCTTGCATCAGGCAACAGGGACCGTGACCAATGGTCAGCTCCATGGTGCCGGCAGAGGTGGCAGCACTCTGGCAAACATATGATGAGTTCATTTCAACCTCAGTTTTTTCAGGCCTGCAGGCGATCGGTCTCAGCGATGCGAGCAAACCAGCCAGCAGAATCACCAAGGATCTGCCTCTTATCGACTCACCGACCCCAGCGGTTACAATTATAGTAGCATACCTGCTGATCGTGACGGTCGGCTCGGCATTCCTCAGGCGATCGCAGCCTGCCAGGGGGCCTGACCCAGGGTGGCTGAGATCATTGGTGCAGGTGAACGCGGATGCAAAAGTGTCCACATGCATGACCCACCACAGTTTTGAGGGCACGATGCAGGAACCATTCCCAAGCCGCCGCCATGTGATTGATGATGTGCGCTTGCAGATCCACAATGTGGTGCTCATTGTGCTCAGCGCTGGTATGGCGGCGTCGTCGGTGTACTGGGCGCGGGCTCACGGCTATAGGTTTTGGGGCAATGCATACCGGTCGAGCGAGCGCAATATGGGGCTGACAATCTATGTGTTTTATGTATCCAAGTTCTACGAGTTCTTCGACACGGTAGGACTGGCATTGAGTGGACATATGGCATGCTTGCACAGCCCAACATGCAGGACGTGCCGTGGTCATCACACGGCCTGCTCTCTGCGCAGATCATCATGCTATTGAAAGGCAAGGTGCAGCAAATATCGCTGCTGCATGTGTACCATCATGCGTCCATCTCCTTCATCTGGTGGGTGACACAGCACCTGCTGCAATCAATAGTCTTGCACTGTGAGCGTCAGAGGCCGATCCATGACACTGCTCGCGCACAAGCACAACTGCACCTGATGGGCAGGCCTTGCTGTATGTAGGTGGATCATCGCACGTATTGCACCTGGCGGAGATGGTGGGTGCTTGTCCTGTTAATGTTGCGCGCACGGTTGTTGCCGCTGCAGACTGCTGATGGACGTATCAATGGTTCAATCTGATGTTCCGCATGTGCAGCGTACTACTCCTGCGCCCTCAACTCCTTCGTCCATGTGCTGATGTGAGCCTGCATTGTGCACATCCAGCGCAAATTTACGCAATTTTACTATTGCATGATTCTGTAATTCATCAACATTGCAAGGGTCGCCGAGCTCCGATTGTCGTGGGCCCAGGTACACCTATTATCTGATGGCAACACTATTCACAGACCCGCGGACCAAGCGAAAGTACCTGTGGTGGGGCCGCTACCTAACACAATTCCAGGTGCATAGCATATCTGTGCTTCGAACATCAAGTATATGCAGCGCAGGTGTGCCCTTGTCTGATCTGGCTGTTGCCAGCATTCAATGTTTGCCAGCCTGACTGTGCCTTCACCTGCAGATGTTCCAGTTCGTTACCAACATGGCACAAGCAGCGTACTGCCAGCTGTACTCACCGTATCCTAAGCAGCTGTCAACGCTGCTGTTTTTCTACATGATCACGCTGCTTGCACTATTCCTCAACTTCTACCTGGCCAAGCATGGCGACAACAAGCGGCGTCGGCAGCCTCAGCCCCAGCACAGCCACGAGAAAGCTGTATGATGATAGATCCGTTCCAGTGACGATAGCAGCGTGCGCAGCGGAAGCGGGCAGTGTTTCTGACACAGAGTGGTCTGTGAGTGTGGTCAAAACTAACCTCGTTTTTGTAGGCGTGAGTGTCAGCACCTCAGCCAGATTTGGGACATGCGAGCCGGGCCACACACGCAGAGCAGCTGCGACAGGCCGTTGCGCAGTCAGTAGAGCTGTTGAGGGATGTCGCCTTGAAGTAACCTTGGAGAGCCTGTGCAAGAGGGCTATTGCTTGCAACCAGCAATTTGCAGTGTTGTCTGTTGAACACACAGAAGGTCGTCTTGACACTTGTTTGCAGCAACTTCGCCAGCAATTGATTGTCACGAATGTGTGTCCAGCAGCCTCAAAGAAACCACTTGGTTTCACATCGTCATGTTTGGTTGAGCAGTCCCGCAAAACTCTTGTCTCTGAGCCGCCCTTTCCTACGCTGGCTCTTGATACCCTGCGGCAGCCTAAACGGGTGTGCTTCTGTGTTGAAGACATATGTGTCGAGCGGCAGCAGCTCCTCTGGGCTGAACAGCAGGTACAAGTACTTCAATGTCTCCTGCGTGGCAGCAGTGTGCAGTAGTCACACGACTGCAGCATCTCAGACCGCTTGCAGCCAGAACAAAGCAGTGCACAAAATGGTGCGCACCGCTAGGAAGAAGGACTGCATCGTCTCGTCATGGGCCGGCGGCACACGTGTAACATCCGGCGTGCCGACATACCCGTTGTCAACTTTGCAGTACTTCTCAAACGCCTGGAACACCCTGCGCAGCCAGTGACACATGATTGCACAGGGTTGTCAGACGACAGCATGCACGCCCCACAAATGCAACAGCTGCCTTGGCAGCACGACAGCTGCGCGCTTACCTCCAGCCCCACTCCTGATAAACTGGATCACCAGTCACACGCCATAAATAGAAGAAAGACTCGACGGTCTCCGGTCGGAGAATGTTGTACGCAGGGCTCGCCGTCAGCTCTTTGGCTTTGTCAGTGGTATCATACATTATTGCCGCCTCTGGCGACAGCCCTGCAGAGAGAGTGCTGACAGTGACTGGATGATACTGTGCAGCATGCAGCCCACCAACTGCCCATCGAACTGGCAGGGGTGCACACACCCTCACCATTGAGGCTCCTCATCAGGGACAGTCAGCCAGGGAGTCTGATGTGACCGCTCACCCGAAGGCATACGTTCATACATCTGCCAGCAGGTGTGGGTCACCGCCTTGGCGACACGCATGTACTCGTCCGCTTTTGCGCCGGTCACCGCACCAGTGTACACGCCCAGCGCCATGTTGCCAGGGAAGAAGCAAGCCAGGTGCTCCTGCAGCAGGGGTTCACCTTTCAGCTGGTGCGGTTGGCGACTGGCACCTGCCCTTGAGCAGCAGCACAACGGAAGGTGCTACAGTTGGAGCACCGTGCGTGCAACATGGTCTGACTGTTGAAGCACCCACCCCCTGTGTAGCACGACAGCTGCTGTATTGGGCCGCACAAGTCAGCAACCACAGCATTCCTGACCCACTCTGCGGTTGCAGTGCGCTCTTCGGCTGGCAAACAACCAACGAGGGTCCACAGAAGTGTCACCTGTCGGGCGTCCAGGTGGCCATAATTGCTGGCGCCGAAGAATGTCAGGTTGCTAGCCTTGGTGTGGCCTGTCAGCCGCCCCAGGGTGTCGTCCACCACCATCTCCCACGTCTTCCGCCACTGGTCCTCCTGCACAGGCACAGGACAGGGCGTCTTTCCCGCATCACGAGCGTGCTGTGCGCTACTATCCTTAGAGTCTCAAGCTAGTTGCCCACCATGGCCCACGTGCATCGTGCATCACAACCCACGACCAGTGTTCTGCACATTACCCGCATGACACCGGGGCAGTGTGGCAGGTGTGGCCTTCGTGATGGAGTGCAGCAGTCTCTCATTAGTGAATGTTAATCATATATCGCCCGAACAGCTGTTCCCAATGGCGTTGGTGACCCAGAGACCGCAGGGCTTATGCGACAGAGCCAATGTATGCACCTTCTGGCCGCCAAGCAGCCATAGCTTCAGCAGGTACTCGTAGTAGGAGTCTGCCGCAGCTCCCACACTGAATGTGGCGCCTCCACTTCCCGACTGTCTGTTGATGGTCGTTGGAATCAGCCCCTGCACCGAAAGGGACAAACGATGCAGCTACTAGCCTTCGCCGTTCAGGCTGGTTGCCAGGTTGAACGGCCGGCAATGGACATCACTACACAGCTGACAGCTATCGTACATGAGCTGAGCACAGGCAAGCTCGCCTGGTCTGGGTACACGTCGTGCAGCTTGTGGAAGATCTTCTGAGATTTTGTGGCATACACATGCTTGCCAGTACGCTGCGACAGCGCCGTCCACTCCAGCTGCAGCGTGTGAATGCACCTTCGTCATCACGCAAGTCCGTCTGCTCTGACCACAGTGCATTTGGCGACATAGCTGGCATGGGGCTGCACGTCCTGGCTGGTCGCAAGGTGGCAGTTGGCACCTGCAGTGACCCGCATTCTGCAATCGAAGCTGTGCTCCTGTACTCGTTGGACGGCTGCCCGAGGATGATCGAGTTTGCTGGGATGCCTACGGACCGACATCAGCTTGCTGCAAGGTGCCTGGCTGGACAATGTCAGAGGTGCTGCACTTGTATCCCGCAGATGTCAGTCGGAAACAGCTGTGCAGGCGGCAGTCGGGGCCACCTGTTGGCATGCCCTCCATAGCGGGCAGCATGAGGTCGACCAGCTCAACCGTCCGCCGCAGGAATGCCTGCAGTCGAGCATGGTCACTCCAATCCCACCATATTATAGCATGACTGTCCGACTGCCACAGCAATGCAACTATTGCAGGTCGCTCAGCAACTAGGTGGCACACACCTTGTCGCCAGAAAAGTCGTAAGCTGACAGCAGGCCGCCAACAATCCGGATGTTCGTCTCGAACAGGCTGATCTCCTGAGGCCAAACACCAATACACAGATTCAGCGTGACCCTTGTGATCCCTGCTACGCATGCCGCAACTGACGGTGCGGTCCGCTCGACAGATAGAAGCACATTGTGTACGCGTCCCACCACGTCTTTTGGGAACGAGAGATTTTTCGCCACCCAGTCGCGCCCGCGGTAGAACTCGTCTTTTAGCCCCATGAGCCACAGCGTGGACAGGCCATCCACGAGCGTCGCGCCCATGCCGGCAAAGCTGTTCTTGCCTGCTTGCTGCTCCGGCATCAGCTCGTCCTGGCCCCAGGCATACTTCTCGTACCTGCCATGCCATGGCAGACAAACGCACATGTCAGCACCTTTACCACGCATCGTCATCCTTGCACTGACAGGGCTGGGTCGTGCACCTTCGTTTAAAAACCACCAAACAAACATGAATTCCCGCAGTCTAGCAGCAGAGGCTGTGCAGATGTTACCAGTCTGGTGCATGCATGCTGCATACATCGCCTGTTGGTAGGAAACGGATCAATCCCAAAGGCCCTGAAGACCAGCTGACAGCAACACTGACTCACCCGCGCCAAGCGTGCACCATGGCTGCTTTGACAGCTGCAGCACGTGCGGTATTGCCTGTCACATCTGCGAGGTCTGTGCCGCTGCTGTGGGCCCTGCCGCTGCTGCTGCTGTCTGATGCGCTGCTGCTAGACACTTCTGTGCCGCCACCTGCTGACCTTCGGCCACCACCCTTGCGGCCGTGTTTTCTGTGTACCGCCTTGATAAGATGGTTCAGGCCAGAGGCCTCCAGCATCTGTCCCGCATTGGCACGGCTGGCGACTGCCTTGCTCGAGGAGTTCATGCTGTGGCTCTGGAACTGCAGCATCCTCAAAGCATCATCATGAGGGGTTCTGTCAAGAATAAGCCCTCAGATGCATTCATTGCCCCCGGCAGCTTCCAGGAGGCTGCTACATCAGGATGCTAGTTTGCTTGCCTGGTCGCGAAGGGCTTTCATCTCAATGCGTAGGTGCTTCTTGTGCGTGTTGCCCATGCCAGCAGCGTCCTGTGAGTTCAGGGCCAACAGCGTCTGCCTTTTTGCCAGTCAGTGACACCAGATGTTCACGCTCAGCATCAGACCTGCAAAACTTCACAGCGAGCACGACTGCACCATACCGGCAGGTGGAACTTGTGCTGTATGATGATGGTATACGTGCCAACCACAAGGATGAAAAACAGCAGCACCTGGAAGCATCAGGAAGCTGCAGTGTGTCAGAAGATTGTCAGCGACGTAGTTATGTACTACTGTACACATGACGCACCAACTGATGCACCGTCTCACCAGCTTGGTGTTGCTTGCAGGCGCTTGCCGCTTGCCACCAGGCCCAGCTGGCCCCACATCTTTGGATACATCGCCAAATGTCTGATCGTACATTGCCTTCCAGCACTCAATGCTTAACAGTGCCCCTCCTGCCAGTGGGAAGCTTCATTGCAGCAGATACGGCAGCATGCACTGCACCCTGTGCCCCAACAGCTGCTGCCGCGGCTGCTCCGCCAATCGCTGGGAAGATCAACAAGCAGCGAAGCCGGCAATCGACTGAAAGCAATCAGAAATCAACAGAATTACTACAAAACGCCACGGTGCTGACCACACTCAGGAAGGACAGGATGGCTGTGATCTGACATAAGTGTGGAAGTGCACGTCATGCCAGAAGCCCCCGGATGTTGCAGGACATGACAAGGCAATGCTCTCGTAGCTGGTGTCATGTGTGCCTCATCGACATGCCATTTGCCATGCACGATGCACCGGAGCACCGCTGCACGGCAGAAATGCTCCCAAGACTACCGGCTTGGCTGGCCAACCAGATTCCCGCAACGTCCTGCTGCCGCACGCGCAGCCGTCTTGGGAGCGCAACACTGGGTGCGGCCTTTTCGGGGCCAGCGTGTGTCAGCTGTGGGGCCAAGCACCATGGGTGAGCTGACAGGGCTCCATACCCGAGTCGTTGTGTGAGAGTGGATGCAAGGCTGCTGTCAAGAGTTGTTTGGATGCGAGTGCAGCAACAGGACGTTTGGCAGCGTGACTGATGTTGTGTTGATATGCAAAATGCTATATTTTCATGCTTGCAGCCCGCATCAAGGCGCACGAGCTGCGTGGCAAGAGCAAGGAGGACTTGACCAACCAGGTGGAGTTTGCGGGCCTGCCAGCACCAAGTCGTCGGATGGTGCCACAGCTGACGCAGCCGCTGCAATGTGAGACTGCAAGAGTGCAGGTCAGGGCCTATCAGCTGATCCGCTCTGGCTGTGCCCGCAGCTGAAGGAGCTGAAGCAGGAGCTGGGCGCTCTGCGGGTCGCAAAGGTCACTGGCGGCGCCCCCAACAAGCTCTCAAAGATGTGGGTTTGCGTGTGCTGCCCTGCGCGGTGGCTATCGCTTGACTGTTTCGTTCGGTCATGAAGGCCATGTTGTCCTCTGTCTTCTGCACGCCAGCTGCAGGTTTGCTGACTGGCTTTGCTTCTTATGTTGCTGCAGCAAGGTTGTCCGCAAGTCAATTGCGCGCCTGCTCACCGTCATTTCACAGCAACAGAGGGCAGCGCTGCGCGAGGTGTTCAAGGGCAAGGTGAGCAAACATGTATGGAATGCGTCTGAGGCATGGTGGCGGCGAAGACAGCAAATGGCCGCCGCAGCTGTGCAGGATCGTCAGCACAGAAAACTATAAGTTACCACAGCGCCGAGCAGCCAACAGGGCTCCTTTAGCTTTCTGGCAGCTCAGCAAGGGTGCAGCTGCTGCTGGATAGCTGTGCGCTACGTCAGCATCGCACATCAGCAGCTGCAGCAGCACACCTTGGTGGCATCATACACCATATTGTCCCCTCGTGTGTTGCAGAAGTACCAGCCCCTGGATCTGCGCACCAAGAAGACGCGTGCCATCCGCCGGCGGCTCACAAAGCACCAGGTGCTGCAACACCTGAGTGTCAGCAGGCCGTTTGGGACTGACTGCTGGGCCTCAGTCACTCTGCAACCCTGCTGCATGACATGAGCACCATGCCCTAAACCACTGCACAGCTGTGTGCATTGGGTGTTTCAGCCATGAGGCGTGACACTGGATGCATGCGTGCAGGCGGCCCTGAGGACAGAGAAGCAGCAGAAGAAGGATGCCGCTTTCCCCAAGCGGCGGTATGCAGTGAAGGCGTGAGCCCTGCGCAATGCCGTGTTGACAACGTGTCCAGCTTGATTGGGAGGCTGTGTCACCGTGGAAGGCCACCTGTAAAGCTGGACAGTCAGTCGTGTATGCAACCCCTCTGTAGGCCCTCTGTTCTTCTCCCCCGTCTGTCACAGTGAGCTCATACCCATTGTGTCCTGTTACCGACATCGCAGTGTGCTGACGTCAGCACTGATCGAGACTTCTCATGCCGTCACATCAAAGTGTTGCACAGCATGGCATCGGCATGCACGAAGAGAGGCTGAGACTTGAGATTGTGAAGGGGCTGTTGAGTCAGGCGCTTGCAGGCTTGCACCAAACCCTTTTACAGTGTGCCAGCTGTCATGCACGTCTGCATGGTTTCTCTCAACAATTCATGCAGCTGCTGAAGACATGAACAGCACAGCAATACCTAGTGTGCTTCTCAACAAAACTGCAGCCGCACACAGCTGTGGATGTTGAACCTTAATTCGGCTGCCAAGGCTACAAATGACCCAAACTCCTCAGATGCGACCGCGTGGGCCCACCACCTGCATAAGCAGAAACATCTGCTCTTACAACTGCATTGTTTGCTGTGTAAGGGCAAACGTCTCATGCACGCCATTGCAATGTGGCGTTGGAGGGAGTGTGAAACTGCAACACTTCAGGCAACTATATCGTGCTTGTACCCAAACAGAAGGTTCAAAGTCCGATGCTACCATGGAGTCTTTCAGCTACCACACTGTAGCATGTGCAAGCAGGCCCTCCATGTGCTCACCGCTGGCTTCTGCGGGCCGCGGGTGATTGGCAGCTTGGCATCCTTTGAACCCTTGCCGCCCCAGATCAGGACGCCACCCGTGAAGGCTGCGAGCAAGCGAACACAACGCACTTGGTGTGCCTCCCGCTGCATTCAGCCGTCTGGGCACAGCAGCGATTAATCCACTGACAACATGCCAGCAAACGAGAGGATGCAGGTCTGCTACGCCCGCCCGCCACAGCCACCCAGCATTGTCTGCTCACTGTACAGCCACGTGATGCCGCGAAAGCGCATGGAAAAGGAGCTCCAGCGACTCACCCAGTGCCAGGAACGAAAAGACAGACTCCCGACGCGTCAGCGGGCCTGCCGCTCGCTCAAAGAACTCTGACTGGATGTCTGGGTAGCGCTTGCTGTCCTCCACGCCGTACATCTCCCATGAGCCGACGGTGTTCTCCAGGTCCTGCATTGCGGCTTCAGAATGTCAGGATTGCATGCCTGCTCAATGTGGGCATGCCACCAAGCGTTTGTGGCCTGCATTCCGAACTATGATGACAAGCAGCAGCAGCAAGTGGCTCACATCCAGGTCGAAGAACTGGCTCTCGTTGCCATACTTCGCTGTGACCGGGCGAACTGCCCTGCAGGCATGAACACCGACAAGTCACGGCTTGCTGGGCTTCATCAAGGGGAGTGGGAGGGCCCGTCGCCGCATGCCCCGCGGGTCCACAGGAAAGCTGGATGCTCGTTGCTGCTCGTGGTGCAACCAGTCTGGAGCTGTGGGTGATGCTCCAGGCTGCACCTGTGTGCGCGGCCTGCGGATGGGCGTGGGGCCGACCGCAGCTGAGCGCCGCTCAGGAAGACTGACGCCTTGGCTGTGGCTGCGAACGACGCCATGCTGTCAGCTCCCTCTCAGCCCACGGAACAGCTGGTACACGCGACGGCAGGGACTTGCATCGGCCCGGCGCCTTGCCGATCTTAGCCATATCGTGACGGTGGGGATGTAGCGGATGCAGTTGGGCAGCTGTCTGACGGCCTCTAATATTTGGCGGCTCATGTGGCTTTCCAGCACAATGCACCGTTCGTGCGAGCACCGACAACCGCTCCACCAGATCTAAGATTGCGAAATACGTACTGATCGACACCACGCGATGCGAGCCGGATCTGCCAGCGAAGTTCTGACCTGCTGGTGGTCTATGACGTAGTGTGTATCCATCAGTCGATGATTGAACTTGCTCGGAGCATGTCATGCCAGCACCAAGCTGTTCCGGACGCCGATACGACATCAGATGTACCAAACTAAATCGTGGCACAACATTTCTATATGATTTAGTACTTCTTCCCCTGAAGTGCAATTGAGGTGGCAAATCGACACACAGAAGTGATCCATCAGATCAGATGCGCAGAAAATGAGCTTGAATCAGAATTGCTGCTCAGACTGTTCAGCCCATAGCAAAGCTTCCAGCTGGCAGGCTGCTGCCGTGCACCCCTGCCGGATGCAAGTGCCCTGGCTGCTGCCCCGGTCCAGAACCTCCGTGGTCGTGGTGCTGGTCTGCACAGGCACCCAAGGTGCAGCTGGCAGCAACACCCGGCTTGCCAGCATCCCGGGCGCACGCCGCGGCCAGCGTTTCAGGGCGGACACCCGCCTACGGCACAGCGTTGGACCATCATCCATGATGTCGTTACAGTGTGCCCATGTGTCCGAGAACCATGCCAAGCTGCAACAGCAACGATGCGCAGCTGTTGTGGCATGGCAGCCAAGCTCAAGGGTTCTGCTTCATCTACAGAGTTTCGGCACGCCATCAATCTGAGGGTTATACCTGCAGCAGGACGTAGTCCTCGCGACGGCGGCGCCGCCGAGCGCGCGACTCAGCAAGCTCCTTGCTGGCCAGCTGCGCTGAGCGCACGGCTGCTGTGACTGAGAAACGTGGGACCTGCTTCGCTACAGCCTCCGGCCCCGCCTGCTACGCAACACACAGGTGAATTTGTCGCCACTTTCCAACCACAACGGCCACACGGCTCACAGAGCATTGTGTTCTGTATGAGGCAGACGTCACAAAGCCAGCATCACCATGCGCTGACACTAGCCCCATTGGCGATATCGTGCAGAATAGTACCTGCATGAGGTCGCTGTAGATGCTGCTCCAGTCTGGGGAATGCTGTAGCCGCCAGAACTGCAGACAGTTGGCGGCGGGCCCAGCATCGAAGGGGTTCAGAAACGAGTCGTCGCGGGAGTCGGCCAGGTATCCGAAGCGCGATGGCCGCATCAGCTCATTTGTTGTCAGGTTGGCGGCGGCGCAGAACAGCGCCCGCGCCACCAGCAGGATATTCAGAGCGACGGCTGGCACCTGTGCGAGTGCAAGCAGAACGATGCCAGGGTGCCAGGCGGACGCCCGCCACAGGGCGCCAAGAAAGCTGGCATGTGGCGTCTGTGCAGCCACGCGACAGAAGGCGGCAACCAAGTGCAGGAACAGCAGCTGCGCGGGGAGGAGCGTCATGCAATACACCAGGAAAAGCCGTGCATTGCCCTGCCCCACGCAACTGTTGATGACCTGCAGTACATGCAGTCCCCTATAGAAACTCGGCAGCAGCATCAAAACCGCAAATAGCACCACTTCATGCAGGCTCTGGACCATGTGTCATGCATGCCTGTTGGCTACTTACCGGGCAGTGGTGGTCACAGCCTTCGACACACCTGTTTTCAGGAAGACAACATTAGGCGTGACTGACTTTGCTGCCATGCCCGCTCCTGAAACATGCAGCACTTCAGCAAGATGCCCTCAGAGGGCACCGAGCGGTACAATGTCTGCGCACTTATTGCAGTGGTCGCAGTGCTTGGACCGCAGAGGCCGCACAATCTTGCAGGTCTCACACAGCCCCAGGTTGAAACGCGGGGCGGATGCTGCCCTGACCTCGGGATCGCTCACAGTTGACAGGTAGCCTGGATCCTTTACTGCTGCCCTGCAAACATAAGGGGTTCAATCCATGCAGGCAGCACTGTTCTCAGCGATGAGTGATGATGGGCAATACTGAAAGTGTCACCATAGAACCGAACCCAGCATCAGACGCCAGGCATGCATTATGTGGCAGTCCGTGTGTCCTTACCTGTAATGTTGCACGAACACCAGCGAGCCAAGGCACACAGCTGCAATGCTCTGCAGGCGGTGCTGCGGCAGCCGTGGCAGGACCATGGCAGCAAAGACAGCAAAGGACAGCGCCTCTAGCGTCACCACGAATGCACAAGTAAAGCGTGTGGCAGGCAGCCGCCTTGGGTCTATGCCGCCACCTGCTCATATACAACCGGTGATGTATGTGCTCCTCTACACCTCATTGCCAGATCAACGTGCCATCGACAGCGACACATGGCCAGCAAATGCACTGCAGCACTATGTTGTTGCCGTTCTCACCCACGAAGACGATATAGTGCACGCCAAAGCCAAAGCTGGGCACCAACAGCGCCAGTACCAGCCAAAATGGTAGCAGCCGCCCGGCAAACTGACACAATGCGCCAATTGCTAAGCAGTATACCAGGGGAAAAAGCATGTCGGCGTGTGGTATTGTCGGCTTGGCTGGTGGCTGCCCTGGCAGTGGCTCCTGCTGCCAGCCGTAGCCTGCATGCGGGTGGCCTGCACATGCCAGCATGCCTCACGCCGGCATGGCAGTGAGCATCCGAGCTGCAGACACAATGGGGTTGTGCAGCCGGAGCCCTCACAATGTCAGCAGCAAGTTGCACGGAAGAACGCACCATTCAAGCGGGGCGAGGGCGGCATGCCCGTGGACCACCGGCTGCCTGTGCTAGAAAGAGCACCGCCAGCAGCCTCGGGGGGCGGCACCCAGGACACCGGCAGCTGCTGCGCTGGCTGGATCTCTGAGCTGACCTCAGCACGCTGGCGCTGCTGCTGCTGGGCCGGCACCCCTGCCGTTGACTGCTGTGGTACCGCCCCTGCTTGAACACCTGGCAGCGTACCCCATGGTGCATGCCGGCCCGACATGCTGGCTGGCATGGCACCCGCTGCGGGCTGGGCCGTCTGCATGCCTGGGCTGAAGGCAGCTGTTGCATCCGACAGAGCGGGTGCCTGCTGCGCCAGGACAGCAGCGCCTGACCCAGCACGATCCTGCCGAAGCTGCTGAGAGTAGGCATTCAGGCGTGCAACTGTGTCCATGTGCTGCTCTGCATCCTGCCCGAGCACGCTGGCATACTGCTGAGTTTGACCTGTGCAGCACCAGGCTTCGGGATCGTCCTGGTCGACATGCTACTGCTGTGTGAATTCGGGCTGATCCTGTCACGGTGGTAGCACCGACCGGTGTTGCCTGCGGGACAGGTGCGCACCTGAGAGCAGGCCGCGCATTGCATCCGGCGAGGACAACAGCTGCTGCAGCCGTGGATTGCCATTCATGATGGCCTGCGCTGCTGGTGTTGACTGCAGGACCTTTGCCAGCATGCCGGGGTCGGCCATTGCCTGCATGCAACCTGGCATGGTTTCTTGTGTGCAGGAAGCAGCATGGGTGTTGCAGCAGGTTACGCTGAGAGGTGCGCACGCCACCTGACGTGCCAAAGGCGATTCTGCCAGCTGCCTGCGCCGCTGCTCCATGACGGCATGCAGCTTGGCAGGGTCCATGCCGCCAGCTGCACCAGTCATCATCCCGGACAACATGCCAGCCACATCTGCGCCGCTGGGTGGGCGCATGCTGGCAGCGGCAACCGGTGTCGTGCCATTTGCAGCTTGTTGGTCCTGCATTGCACCATGATCTGATGTGAGCACTGCGTCCGCCTCGTCCACATGACTGCCCACACATCACATGTGGTTCACCTCCAGGCGCATGCACATATATTGATCACATGGTTGTACTTTCCAGAAGCAAGCGTACATGCTGCAGGCTGGGGGAAGCCTCGCGGTGGTCTGTCGCAACCTGGTGCACGGGGAGCGTGCTCTGCGGCGCAGCAGAGGTCCGCCGGGGACGCGCCCTTGCGCCCGGCAGAGGCTTCAACCCGAGTGGCCCGTCACTAGCGTTCATTGTCTGATTTGCAGCATGTCCCTCACCCTCCCGTGTTGGCTTGTGTTGTTGCCCAAATTGCACAGCAGATTTAGAGTCCAGTGTTCATGTTATGCTGCCGAGACGGTGTGCATCTGAGGTGCAATGCACAAGCTTGACTGCAGGTAGGCATAGAAAACACAAATCAGAATGCACAAGCATATGGACAAAGGGTAGCTTTCGTGTCGGGGTCTTGCTCGCGTTGTCAGTCCCGTGAGCGAAATGCGTTGGCTGCCAGGTCAGCACGACTGCGGCACGTTGGCAGCGCAGGCCCTGCCGCAGACTTGTGTGCAGAACCTACTGCCATCTATATGTGCCGTGCCTCATTGTATTGCAAGATGCTGAAGAGTATCAGCCGTGGCCCGACGCTGCAGGCTTCGCTGCAACGATGCTTCACCGCATCAGCAGCCAGGCCAGGTGAGCATCAGCCTGCAAGGCTTCATGCATGCAAGCTGCTCTCTCTGTGGTTGTATCACGATGTGTGAGTGTAAAGCGATGCGCTGTAACGCGAGTCCTGGTCTTGCCAATCTATGAGTCATGCCTGCCTTATAGCTCAGCGCCGGCACAGCATTGCATCTGACAAGGCTGCTCCATGTGCAGCCTCCTGGTTTGGAGATGTGCCGATGGCTCCGACCGATCCTATCCTCGGCATCACTGAGGTTAGTGCACCAACAGCATTCTGCACTGTCTGCGGGTGTGGCAGGTGGCGCTCATGCATGCCGGCTGGCAGTCCGCACAAACGTGTCACCAGAAGCCAAGGGCATGTTACGCAGGCTTTCAACGCCAGCAAGGACCCGCACAAGATGAATCTGGGCGTGGGCGCTTATCGTGACGACCAAGGCAAGCCGGTGGTGCTGGATGTTGTGCGCGAGGCGGAGGCCAAGATTGCCGGCGAGCGCTACATGGAGTGAGTACAGCTGCTTGCAGGATGTTGCCGCTGGTACTTGACCCTGCACGGCAAGCCGGTCAGGATGAGCACGCAGTCACATACGATATGTGCTGGCATTGCACCACATTACATGCTGTCGGCGTCGTCACTGCATTCTGAGCCCTGCTCATGATCTCAGGTATCTGCCGATCGCCGGCTACAAGCCATTCATCAACAGCGCCGTGCAACTGGCGCTGGGCGACGACAGCCAGGCCATCAAGGACAACAGGGTGGCGGCCATCCAGTCGCTGTCGGGCACCGGCGCCTGCCGCATCATGGCGGAGTTCATGCACCGCTTCATGCCAGGTTGCATATGTTGTCAGCAGTCATCCAACCACACACACTTGTGGCCAGCAATGTTCTGGGTGTGGTGTTTCTGCTTGGCAGGGCCATTGTCTGCTTTCCAAGTGTTTGGTAGTGTGTTGCAGGCTCGAAGATCCTGATCAGCAACCCGACATGGGCCAACCATCACAACATCTTCAGGGATGCAGGTGACTGGTGCACCGCTGCATGGCACTATACATGGATTCCGCTGACGTTCTGCAAGCGCACTTACAGCCCCGCCAGCGTGAATTGTGGTGTCTTGCACTTTGCAGGTGTTGAGCGGGAGCTGTACAGGTACTACAAAGCTGAGACATGTGGCCTCGACTTTGAGGGCATGATTGCCGATTTGGAGGTACATCACGCTGCATGATACGCTTTGCATAATGACCATGTTGCAGCATCAAATATCTTGTGCCACCTGGCTGACACTCCGTCGCCACCTGCACAGGGTGCCTCGGAGGGCACAGTCGTGCTGCTGCACGCTTGCGCCCACAACCCGACTGGGGTCGACCCGACAGCAGAGCAGTGGGAGCAGATATCGGATGTCATCAAACAGAAGAAGCTGTTCCCGTTTTTTGACAGCGCGTGAGTCTGCTCTAGACCTGCCCTGGATCCTGCCGTGTAGATATCAGCGCTGCCACTGCAGACTTCATGGAGTGCATGGATGGAACCCAATGTCGACAGCAATCTGCATCAAAGCGGGCAACTAACTGCAGTCCACCGCTGACACCTCCAACTTGACTGCTATGTGCAAACTTCAGATACCAGGGCTTTGCGACAGGCGACTGTGAGCGGGATGCGCGCGCCCCGCGCATGTTCCTGGAGCAGGGCCACGCCATCGGCCTGAGCCAGTCTTTTGCGAAGGTAGCTCGAGTGCATGCAGCAAGCAGATTCAAGTGATCTCCTTTCATACCAACCAGGCATGGTGCCCGGAATTCCAGGAGTACCTGTATCCTGCCTCCCAGTCCTAACGTGTTGATGTGTCACCATGCAGAACATGGGGCTATATGGGCAGCGTATTGGCACCTTCTCTCTGGTGACTGCAGACCCTGAGGAGACCAAAAAGGTGGAGTCCCAAATGAAGGTGAGGTTTCGGCAGGGATGATGCTGCTCTTACGGTACACAACAGCTTGTCACGAGCTGGGGTAGCTTGTCAGGTAGTACACTCACTACATCATGCTGTGACAGCATGCTGCATTGAGAAGTCACACCCAGCGTCCATTTGCTAACCATGTCACTGTCCGCATTGCCCGCAGCTTATTGCGCGGGCCATGTACAGCAACCCTCCACAGGCGGGGGCACACTTGGTGGCTGAGATCCTCGGGGACAGCAACCTGAAGCAGCGATGGTACAAGGAGGTGTGTCTGCCATGTGTGCTGATTTTTGAGTTGGTTGATGCAGTCGGCTTGCAGCCTGCCAGCTGCACTTGAGTGCATCACTGTTACGCAGCCTGCAGCAATGAGGCAGAGCGAGCATGCTGTCTCTGCGCCTTCCCACAGGTGGCAGGCATGGCTACACGCATCATCGACATGCGCAAGCTGCTGCGGGAGAACATCGAGATGAGCGGCAGCTCCCGCTCATGGCAGCATATCACAGACCAGATTGGCATGTTTGCCTACACCGGGCTTACAGGTACATAACGGGCTTCATTGTGGACGTTCATGCCTTCGTACCATATCATGTTGCTTTCCTGTACCTCACCAGAGGACCCTTACGAAAGTCAGAGTGCACGCAGACTGATTTGAGCACGGGGGCTGAACTCTGCAGGTGAGCAGGTGGATACACTGGCGGAAAAGTCCCACATATACATGGTAAGCTTGTGAGTGCTGTGTGTGTGTATGTGTGTCTGCCTCTGCACTGCCTGTCTGGACGTGGCTGGTTGGGATAAGCCGCTGTTTGGCGTTCTGACAAGTCGTGTGCCATGGTCTCACCCGGTCTATACTGTGCAGACGCGGAACGGGCGCATCAGCATGGCGGGTGTTAACTCTGGGAATGTTGAGCGCCTGGCTGCGGCCATTGCTGAGGTCACCAAGTAGACAGAGCGCTCGCTCGTCGAGTCCTCCTCTGCAGTTGTGAAGCGGCCTGTCTCTGCACATTGCAGAGAGATTTTGCCAGCTATTCTTCAAAGGAGCAGCACCTGGTTGCTGGCTGCACATTGCCGGCCTGCACCTGTTGCGGGTTTTGTGTGTCGACACATCCTGTGCACCACTGCCGCCACAGAGTTGCATTTTTGGTACCCTGGTGTGATGCACTTGCGTGAAGGTGAACGGTATATCTTCGCTGCGTTTGGCCAGATGCAGGGCCAATGTTATGGCAAGGTCTGTAAGAGCAGAGCAGTACAGAGTCCTGTACGGCCATTCACCAACATGCTATCAACCCTTGCAGTTCAAAACATGCACGAGAAACTCTCGATGGCAAACATTCCGCAGGCTGCAGCAATCTTGGCAACCGCTGCGCATCCGCACCGCATCACATCCTTTCTGACGACATCGGCCGTGTCGCCACGTCCGCTGACAAGCAGTCGCAGCGGCGTGCATCAGCCGACACAGCGGCCTCCGACAACAGCAGTCATGGCCGAATATGAGGCCGAGCGCCTGGCACGCATCGCTGAGAACAAGCGGCGCATGACAGAGATCGGCCTTGCACAGGTGAAGCTTGTCGCAACTCTTGAGATCACCAGGCCCGTTCCTGATCGCCTCTGACACAGCTCCGGAAAGATTGCCGCGAGACATGCATTCACAGACCTGAGCGCATGTGGTCATGCATCGCAACGTTTCATGCAAATGATTTGCTTCGCGCCGCGCATGCGGCAGCACAACAGCTTTTAGCACCTCAGTGACATGGAACATGTCCCGAGTCACGGCCGGGGCTTTGTGAGCAGACGACGCTTCAGTGCAGTGCATCGCGTGATCGCATCAGACAATCGTATGGACTCGGCCTTTGCATTGTGATCACGGTCTGCAATTCTCCCGGCCTGCGACTGCTGCTCTGACAATGCTCCCCGAAATTGGCAGGCTTCCAGCAACCTGCACCGGGCGTCGGTGCCCCAGCAGCGGCGGCCGGTCAAGCGGCGGTCCTCAGAGCCAGCAGTGCGCATCGCGCCGTCGGAGCGGCGTCGCTCGTCCCGCACAGAGGTGCCGCCGCCATCTATCCCCTCCTTGCATTCGAAGGCCCATGCATGTGCCAGGCTTGCCGCCTGGCATGCTGCCCATACTGTTGCCACAGATACGCACGCATGAAAATCGAATTCTGTTGCATGCAGGGCAAGCCGGCGCCAAACTACAGCGACAGTGCGCTTGATGCGGCAGATAAGGCAGTCGGCGCAAAGCGGCGACGCACTTTCGACACCCTGATTGGTGGGCACAGCTCGGTCGGGACACATGCTGACTCCGTGTGTTCATCTATTATCGAAGCGAGCAAGCATCAACATCGTCACGGGATGGACCTTTCTGGCCGGTCATCGTCTTGATTCTAGGTCGATGCAGCAGCGCCGTGTCACAGGCACCCTGAGGTGTTCTCGTCATGTATGCAGTGGGCGCTGCAGAGGAGAAGTACACGCAGGAGCATGTTGCCATGCTGGGCGAGTGCCAGCAGCCATGGTGAGCTGATGGAAAGCCTGCCTGTGCCCAGCAGCTCAAGTGGGCGCGGAAACAAAGCAGATCTTATGCTGACCTGCACCTGCACACGCACTGCTGTGAATCAGGTGATCTGCCAATCGCCAGGAAGTCTGAGACTGCAAGTGTTGACCCGTGCCATCTGCCTGCAGGGACCTGTTCGTGGACGGCTATGATGCACAGGGCAACCGCATCTATGACAAGGTGGAGGGGCAGACGTGCCACCAGTGCCGCCAGAAGACGATGGGCAAGCGCACCTCCTGCTCGCAGTGCCAATCACTTTCGGTGTGCAATCCTACCAAATGCGCTTTCTTGACGGTTCCTCTGCGATTTGCATGCTGTGAACCACAACTGGGTCAGACAGCATCTGGATAGCCATTCCCGCAGCAGGTGCGTGTGGCCGCATCCAAGGCACCAAAACCCCTGCCTGTTGCCAAGCCATCGACAATGGACCAGCTGGCTGCGCTGCAGGGGGTGTTCTGCGGGGACTGCCTGTTCATGCGGTACGGCGAGAATGTGGATGAGGTGAACGCCAACCCGGGCTGGACCTGCCCGCACTGCCGCGACCCGCTGCTGTGCAACTGCAGCCAGCACCGCACCCGCCGCGGCTGGGCGCCCACCGGCGCCCTGTACCGCAAGGCCATCGCCATGGGTGCGCCTCCGCCGCGCCAGCACTCTTGACCCGCAGACCCTGCGGTGCCAAAGGCCGTCGGGGCCTGCTGCTGCTGTGCTTTCGGTGTTCAGCCTGACCATGTCGATCCGACAGCATGCAAGACACCACCACCATGTTAATGTGGATGACACTTCTGCAGGCGGAAAAGGCCACAAGATGTTTTCATACGCCCACCTCCTCGACTGCAGGGTTCAAGTCGGTGGCCCACTACCTGGTGCTGAACCACCTGGAGGGTGCTGACGATGCGCAGCCGACTGCGTCAGCCGCCGAGCAGCAGGCAGCAGACGTTCCGCCTGCGCCCCCCACCCCGCCGCGCGATGGTGCGCCTTGCAGATGCTTTACATACGGCACTCTTGGGCTTGACCGATGCGACATGCTGCTTGACACATGTTGTTTTCTGCTGGCTTCAGCGCCAAAAGTGCATCTGCGGCGTGGTGACACCTTCTCTGCGCTGCACTGCAGAGGATGCGGGTGCCTCCGAGGCGAGGTGTCCATCAGAACAGGGGCCAGCAGCGCCTGCGTCGGCGCCATCACGCACCCGCCAGTCGCGTATCGACGAGGCGATGCCCCAGCGCAAGGCGCTAGCGAGCCGCGGTCGCAGCGCCCAGAAGGCAGCAGCAGCCACCTCCACAAAGGCCGCGGCATCAGTGCTGAAGCTGACGGCCGGCGGCAAGCGCGTCTCTGCGGGGCCCCCAGCGCCTGAGACGCCGCTCGCCGCCCGCCGCCGCAGCTGCCGCCTGGCTGCCTAGAATCCACGTAGGTCTGGACTCCAGAATTTCTGTGAGATCAAGAGGCTGCTGCCTGCATTCACGGCTGCCAGTTAACAATCGGGGGAATAATGTATGTGGAAGCCCCAATATCCGCACCCGTATGCGGCCCCGACATTGAGCGCCTTGGGATCTGCTGGTGTATGTTCTGCGACGGCAATATGCCTGCTAGGTTCTCTGGGTGGATGTGGTTCCTTTGCGCTGACGTGTGCAAAGTAGGACATCAGGCAGTGCCATGAACAAGTTAGGTCCTTCAGTACGATCGTGATGTATAGCACTGTTCTTGGTCAGCTTCAGTGATCAGTAGTTGTAGGCTGAGTGCACTTCAGATACACACTTCTGAAGTACTCAGCGTGACTGTAAATTGCATGCAATGCCTTGACCGTGTCTATACATGCGACAGCTCCTCCCCAGACTTGATGAGCTCCTGATGCTCGGAAGTCAGACTCAGCTCCGGATGCAGGATTTCCCGGATGGTCTTCTTCGGCGGCCTCTTCAGCGTCTCATATGCTGCTGCTTCCTGCAGGCGTCATCCACACAACAGTGTCAATGCCTCCACATGTCATGCATGTCAAAACATGAAGCAGAACATCAGTAACACGCATCAGCCGAGGTATGAACATGACTGCAGTGCCCAGGAGAGGTGCAGATTTGAAGTGACACACACCTGCATCATAGCAACCTGCTCATCCGCGTCCAGGTTGGTGGGGTCCCGCGCCCGGCTCTTGGATAGCAGCGCCAGCGTCTTCTTCCGCTCCGTCGACGACTGCATTCAAGTGCCAACAAAGCACAGCTGAGTGCTGAGACAACAGCTACGCCGGCAAGCAGCTGGTGACCGCCACAGCGCTGTCTCATGTGGCTGATGCACCGGTCCTTCGGCCCACTGAAAACTGGTGTCCTGATAATGCAGACAGAGGATGGTCTTGTGGCGCACTGGCGTCATGTGCATGACGAACACGGCTGGCAGGCAGATGATGCCGATGAAGGGCAGCAGCACCACGAAGCCCAGCAGCAGCCCCTGCCGCACCTGCAGCATATGCAACCTGGAAGTGCGCACACCAGCCAAACCACCCCATCATCATCAACAGCTCTGAGGCCGACGCTGTTGCTCACTTCTTGCCATGCCGCACGTGCTGTGCAACCATGTATGTGTTAGTGGGAGGTGAAGAAGCCACTGTCACGGAGGTGTGAAGCGTACGACGAGCAGCGTCTTGAAGGTGTTGGCGTCCTTGTCGCTGATGGAGAAGCGGATGCGCAGCCAGTGGCTCGGCATCCACATGGTCCTGCGATCGCTGAACCTGTTGGGTGGTCCCTTTGAAAGCCCGGCTGAAGCCTCAGACAGCAGCGGGAGCAGATCAGTGGCTAGACTGCTTCAAGGGCCGATCTGGTTGCGTGTGCGCACCTGCCAGGCGACTTCATCCAGACGTTGGGGTACACCACATCGGTGGGGTAGATCAGGTGGTTGGTCTGGTATGTGCGGTGCCCCTGCATGCAGAGTACGCGGCATGCACTTGCATTGCATACCAGCAGAGATCGGCACACACTGCAATGCGCCCCATCAGGACCTTGACATCGTATAGCCACTGAGGGCACAGCCTGCAGCACACCCTGATGGTGAGGCCGCTAATGTGCTCCACATCGTAGTTCCATGAGTGGTCATCATAGTTGGTGGTGAAGGTGTTGCCGGTGGTGGCCGCCACAGCGGGGTCGGCACCATAGAAGCGGGCGCGCGTCAGCAGCGTCGGGGTCTGGTATGTCAGCGACATGTTCCAGGTGCCATTGTACACCTCTGGGTACGCGCACCGATCAATCGCCCTACAACAATGTTCAGTGCGCAAGCTGGTCGACAGACAAGCGGGCACTGCTCCTGTTGCTCTTTACTGCACACATTAACACACACATATCAGGTGAAGTGCATGGGACCCACGTGTCAAAGGTGATGTTGCGGCCGGCTTTGGTCGCGAGCTGCAAGTCCGCTGTGCGGTTGACCAGTTGGGCCGCGCAGTTCCAGGAGCTGGTGTTGGCCACTGTGTACTCATAGGTGGTCATGTTCTTGACCTTGGGCTCCAGTCCTGCAGAGGCTTCTGCGACTCATTAGGGTCCACACCAGTGACTTTACCTGCGACTGTTCCCGCACTGTTGTGTCTGTGGTGAAGTGCATCGTGTAAACAATGACGAGCAGCACCCGTCACGATGGCAGATCAGCAGCAGCTCGTGTGCATGGCAGAGCACACGCCGTGCACCTGCAAAGGTGATGTCCACGGCACGGTACAGTGTAGGGTCAAACATCTGCTGCTGCGCCGTCTTGTTGAGGTACAACGGATAAATGAGACCATTGTCTGCGCCGGTGACGTTGATCTTCCCATATGGCAGCTGCAGTTCTCGTAAGGTGTTGTACTCTAGGATCTGCAAGGGCCAGACGATGGCTCCTGTTGAATGCCTGGTTGGTTGATTGTTGTCAAGGGTTCAGTGCAATGCAAGCCCCACTCGATGCATCCTGCTTGCCGGCACCTGTGCAGGGATCTGCCCCTTGTTCCGCCCTGTGGTCAGGTTACGATAGAAGACGAGCTGCGAGTCTTGATAACTGATATCCGAAAGGTTCTTCCCAAAAGTCTGCATGATGCACAGCAACAGAAACAGTCAGCTGCACCTGCAGTCTGATGTCACATGGGTGAGACGCTTGATTATTCAATGTCCATCGACAGACGTCCAATATCTGACAGCATTTTGATCTGACCAGCAGTGTCCAACTCGCAGCAGATACCTGCATCGGTGCCTCGCGTGTCTCCCAAGCAGATGTGAGCGACACCTTTGCTGCTGGACAGTCGGTGCATCCAGCGCCAGTCGCCAGCAGCGGGTCCACCCAGCCTGCAAACCAGGTACTGCTGACATGCAGGATCATGATACAGCTTGCCAGGCTCTACATTTAACTGGTGGAGCGGTCATATGAGCAGGACACGGGTTGCGGCTTGGACTCGTTCTCCTCCCCACATCCTCACCATACAACCAGTCGTGCACGCTGCGCTTGGCAATGTACCCTCCTGCATTTGCCGACAGCAGCGGACCACCGAGCACGAAACTCTGCATGGCAGGCCCGCCATACACGCTGGTGATATAGTAAAGGTAGCCCTTGAGCAGGCCGACCCAGGCTGCTGGCAGCTGCGTTGTCGAAACAATGACACCCACGGGTGCGTACGCAAAAAGATTTGTGACCTGCAGCGCTGCGGGGTCGATGCCACTGCGGCGCAGCAACATGCACTGACTTTGGTGCTGAGATTCAGGCGACGGATGTGCTTGATGCGCCACACATATGCAGCCAGCTTTGTATTGAGGGGTGGCGTCCAGTGTACCCACCTGGCTGAGGTGGCACCAATCCACTGCAGCAGCAACGGCTGAGTGTACTGCGCCATGGCCTGAAGGGTCCACAATGGGAGACCGATGAGACCACAATGGTGCGCACCGGACATCCATGATGACACATGCAGTGTGTGACTGCTGTTGTCTAGCAGCGCAGGCGGTGACAGCAGGTCCGGCACGCACCTGCAGCGTGGGCAGGTCAAAAGCCGGCTGGTACACCCGCTGCGCATAGCCGCACAGGTCGGGCCAGGGGCCGCTGGGGTCGCCCACGCTGTTGCCGCCCGGCACCACCGCACAGCTGGTCCACTGTGCCAGCGCGAGCTGGATTGCCGGCACGCCTATCAACCCTGGCAGCCCCGCCTGGCCAGCAGGCACGATGCTCAGTGGGTAGCATGCATGGCACCGTGGACGCAGACAGGGCAGCAGCAGCGCCTTCACGAGCAGCTGGTGTCTCAGTAGTGCAGGTGATTGTATATGTGGGTGGTCACAGGGTGCTGCTGAAGGTGCATACTGCATCAAAGGCGCCCGCAATGTTGGTCAGGATGCCGCCTAGCAGTGCAGGTGCCAGCTGCAAGGCAATCGGGTACTCTGTGCCCCCAAGAGACACCAGAACATTCTGATATGCCCTGCGCGATGCCAAATAAAGCACTTCAGCCATATGAACCAGAGCCTGAGGGATGGCTTGCTGTGCAAATGATCATCACTTTCAGCTGGCATGTACAATTCATGTCGACTGTACCGGTTGATGCCCACAAAGGAATCTGTTAGTGAGCACCCTTTGCAGCTTTGCTGAGGCAGAAAGGTTTGGTACTCGTAGTATGAGTATGCAACCTCTGTGTAGTTCACCGTGAACTCAATGTTGTACCGTACATCCTTCACCTGGGTGTATCAAACATGTAGTGCTTGTGCTGCGATCGTCATGTCAAGTCGGTCGTGCAAAGACGATGAACAAAAGTCTGCTTGGAGGCACATGTAGATGTAACAGAACACTTGAGCGAGCTGGAATGGTTTCGTATGATCAGCATAGAGGCCAGACAGCCTTTGGACCTCAAATGCATATGGTCCAATTTCATCAAGCTCCGGCGCTGCTGTCCCCGCAATGAACTGCAGTTACACAAACATCTCCAGGTGGGTCTCGCAAACGTTGCACTTGATGGCAAGCTAGTATCTCTTCGCTCTTGCGATATGTGAAAGCAGGCACAGCAGCACCAGCCAGCAGAATGCCCACTAGCGAGCGGATATGCAGCTGCACCTGATCCGGGTTTGTGATGTTCCAAAAGTAGTAGTCGAACTGCGATACGGAGTCACACACGTTCACAGCCTCTTTCAGGCACTGTGTCTCCGCCGTGAGCTGTCTGCTCTCCGCGATGCCCATCTCAATGAGCGGACTGATGACAAACAGACCCACCAGCGGACCAAACCAAGGCAGAATCAACCCCATCATCTGCATTGTAGCGCACACTCTCGGTCAGCTGCGTGGAAAGCTGCGGATGAAGCATGCTCTTATATTTGTGTCGCACATGCACCGGCTCACCACTGCAAACTCTAGCCCAAATCTTCTCCAGTTTGCCCCAGAGTCGCCACTGAGCTTATATCCCCGGATGACAGCATGATGATGTGGGTCCGTATGGTGTGATAGGTCTTCAACCTTTGCGATACTCATGACTGAGTCCAACACGATGTCCGCCAGGTTCGAAAGCTGCGTATTCACCTCATGATGCCAGCCAGCCAGGAATGCCCGGGGTCACGTCGGCCATGGAAACGGCCAGCCGAACCCGTGCTTCTCTGCTAGAAGTCAGTAAAACATCCTTAAAGGCCACGTAAACGCGTTGCGTCCAGTCAAGGCCGGGCGCGACCCTGCGACCCAGCCAGGGAGACCTCTGGCAACTTTTCTTACCCCCCTTGAAAGTGTGATCTACCCTCGGATCACCCAAACTCCTGAGTTGTCTGCCCTGTGCGGTCGACGTCGCAATCGGCAAGTCGAGCTGTGGATGCATGCGCATTGATGACTGCAGAGCGTCATTTGTTGCTAAGTCGGCGCTCAGCACGACACGCTTACACGTTGGCCAGGCGCTGTATCAGGAGTCCAGGTGCAGCTGGCAAACTCGCGCACAACAATCAGCCTTCTGTACTACTTCCTCACTCACGCTCGCTACACTTGCCCCTCAAGCGTGTACGGCCTGTTGCAACGAGCTGCCAAGATTCAGCAGCTGCAAGAACTCGTCTGCGCCGTCACAGAGTGCCTGCAGCAATGCACAGACACCATCTCAGTGGGCTGTATGGCGCCTGCAAAGAGGCTGGAAGAATGACATTGCAGTATGTGGCGATGCATTCACGGGTTACAGTGCACATTCCCTTAAACGAGGTTGCCAGCACATGGAGCGTCCGTGCTAGACTCGGCACTGGGACGGGATCTGGCGGCACCTTGTCTGCCAGGGCGACGGCTGAGCATGCCTTCGCACGCTGGTCGTCTCTGAGGGTGTCATCTGACAGCACTGCCGACTGCACCTCCAGCAATACTGACTGCATCTGTGCAGAGGACACAGACATGCTGCCCTCAGCTCAGGCACAGCTCGATAGTGTCACGGCGTCTGCACCCTCCGAGACGCCAAGGCCTGCCTGCGCCAGGCTTGCAAAAAGCTGGCAGTGCTGTGGGCGGGACACGAAGCACTGCGCACCAGCCAGCCCTCTGCGATGAGGTCGTTGACCGCCTGCTGCACAGCCTGGAAGCCGCCTGACCGCGCTGCGTCCAGCAGCTTCTGGACTGTTTCCTGCAGTGTGAGCAGGAGTAGCATCATATGCATGTGCTGGACACTTCAGTGGCACGCTGAAGTACACCTTACCGGCAGTTTGTGATCTAGCTCGCTGATGCATTTGCTTCTATCTGAGCATGGTGTCACGCAGCTGACGCCACAACAGGGCATGAACGGCGAACTACAGGGTGCCTCACTTTGGGGACAGCGCCAGCGACGTCCAGCACGGTGGCTGGAGCCACAGCAGGGCCCCGCAGGCGCACCGCACTCTGCAGGGTGGTGATTGCCTTTCGGAGGTCGCCATTTGCCACCCGTGACAGCGTGTCAAAGGTGCCCTCGTTCATCGTAACCTCCTCCGCTGCATGTTTAACCAGGAGCTCAGTTCGGCTAAATGTTTTCCGAGGAGGATTTGCCTTGTACACTTGCAGCCGAAGATTGCAAATGGTGTCGATGTAGCTGAGGCACGAACCTGTCGAGCAACAGAGCACCAGTGGCAGCATGCCAACTGCACCAGGCAGGCATGCACCCCTCCACACAACCAGCATGGGACCAACAGCACTGGACGCTCACTGCTGCAGATGTGGTTTATCCGCTCGGCGATGATGTCGCCATGCATGGGCTTGAAGCGGAACTTCGCGCATCGCGACGCCAGCGGCTCAATGATGCGGGAGATGTAGTTGCAGATGAAGACGAAGCGCGTGATCTTCGAGTGCGCCTCCATCGTCCGCCGCAGTGCATTCTGCGCATCCTGCAGCAACATGCATGTGTGCAAGACTCGAGGCTCGCTTGAAAGCCAACATCGAGCTCACACTGTTGGCTCCAGCTGCAGCTTTGCTGGCTTAGTCACTATGCTGGAGACCTGGGAGAGATGACATCACCTGTGTCATGGAGTCAGCCTCGTCCAGGATGAGCAGCTTGTAGGGCGGGCAAGGGTACCCCTTGGCCGGCTCGCCGATCGCAGACGACGCAAACTGCTTGATCTTGTTGCGCACGACGCCAATGCCGCGCTCGTCTGACGCGTTCAGTTCCATGACCCGCACCTTCATCAGCTCTGGCCTGCCACGTGCCAGGACAATCGTATCAAGCCAAGCGCTCTGCTTTGCTGCTTTCTGACTTACAGGTTCGTAGGACGCCACTGGACAAATCGTAAAGGCTGTATTTGTGACCAGACCCGTAGAGCTGTCGGGCAATTGCCAGCGCTGTCGAAGTTTTGCCCGTGCCGGGCGGCCCATAGAACAGCAGGTGCGGCAGCTGCATTGCCACCGGTCAACGATTCAGCTACTCGTCGAAGCGCGACATGCGTCAGGCACTCTATGCACGAGCTCGGAGTTGCAGGACAGTGGCTCAGGCGCAATGCTTCTCACATTTGCTGTCTCCAGTGCCCGTCGCAGCGTCTGCACCACCTCCTCCTGATGCGCGACTTCGTCCACAGTTTTGGGACGGCTGCAGACATCAGCACAGGATACCGCTGTATCAACAACAACAGCAATGGTAGAACGCGATCCCTCACTGTCAGGCAGCATGCATGCATAGGGCGGCCGCGCACTATTTGTCCACCCATGGCGCGGTAGACATGCTGATCTAGAGCGCTCCCAAGCTCTGGCTGTCAACTCCACAACGTGATCATCCACCGCTGCCAGCGTACACACTTATGAGTGGCTATGACGAGTATACTGCCTTGAATCAGCAGCGAGAGGCTTCAAAATCAAAGCACTGATCAAGTGCAGGTTTGTGTGCAGACTCCTTTCACTGATTGATCACTCTATGACGTGGATCTGGCGCCTATACTGTCGCAGATGGCAAACTCCGGGAGGCTCGCAGAAGTATTGGCCTGCAACCTGCATTGCTGACGTGGCATACAAGTTGACAGCTTCATGACTGAATTGCTCGCTTCTTGTCGTACCGCATGCAGTTACGACCCCCGATCAGGAAAGTAGGACTCGAGAGACAACAGGAGCTTCGGCCAGGACGATTGGACGCAACCCTTCGTGCCTGACTTGAGCACTGCGCAGCTGACGGACAGAGGTCCAGCCACTTCGCACAGGCGCCAGCATGGCATCTGATGCGGTGGTGGAAGGGGTGTCAGGGGCGGCAGGTGGGCTTCGACAGTGCAGTCGATGCAATAGCGCCATCGATGCTGCGCAGGTTGCGAAGTTACAGTGATGCATCCTGATGCTCTGAAACATTTTGCAGGCGGCATCGTGGCGTTGCTGGCCACATACCCCCTAATGACCATCTCGACGATGCAAGCCACACGGCAGAAGGCACCGCAGGGCGCTGCGGAAGCACCCTCGCCGCTGTCGCCCTCGCCCAAGGGCGGCAACAGCCAGCCGCTGGTGGTGCAGAAGACGCCCCGCGGTGCCTTCGCAGACATCCTCGATGTGAGGACTCAACCATCTGTAACGATCTCGTGATATGACACTTCGTGTGGTCCCTACCTGGACAAAAGTAGCCACTGACCTGTGCGTTGTAAACGCCGGACAGGCTGTGAAGAGCGTCGGCATCAAGGGACTATACTCCGGGCTGCAGGCCTCCATCCTGGGCACGGCCGTGTCTCAGGGCGTGTACTTCTATCTGTGCGTCCTTGTATAGATCATACGCACAGCCCCAGCAGTTGAAACATGTGCATGAGGCCTTGAGCGCATGACACCACCGCAACGCCACCCGCCCTGTCGTCCTATTCTGGCTTCTGGGATCATCGAGGCGGCTGCTTGCAGGTACTCGTTGTTGCGGGACGCCGCGGTGAAGCGGAAACACCTGCTGGCGGGCACCCAGGCGGGCGCCGGCAGCCTGCGGCAGGAGGAGCTGGGGATCGGTGCCAGCCTGGCGGTGGCCGCCGCCGCTGGGTGCGGCAACGTGCTGCTCACCAACCCCATCTGGTGAGGCTTCTGGAGGTCACAGTAGTCAGCACTCGCCATGGCAATTGCTGCTTGGCAAGGAACAGCACGGCATGCCGCCGTACAGCAGTACCTAGTAGGTGGAAGCACAGCATGCCATGTATCCACTGTGCGTAGCACAACATGCCAGTACACTGTTATCGACAGAGATGCAACGACACAAAGCCAAGCACCATCGGTTGACCTGTCGTCGATCACTTGTGCACTGTATGCAGCTGCTCCTGGTGCTTCCAGCGCTTGTCGGCATCTGTAAACCCGATCGCCACTGGCTGCAGGGTGGTTGCCACACGGATGCAGTCGAACAAGCACAAGCGGGGGAACCCACTCGTGTCGCCCGACGACCCTGTCAAGCGTGTTGGGCCGCTCGCCGTCGCGCAGGAGATATTCAAGCATGATGGGATCACGGTGGGTATACATCCAAATGTCAATCATCCTCTGAAAACATATCTCCACGCCTGCACAGCATGGCTGGGCAGCTGCCTTTGACATTGTGCACAAATTTTGGGCTGAAGTGGGTCCCCCGCATTTTTGTGTGCAGGGCTTCTGGAAGGGCGTGCTGCCGTCGCTGGTGATGGTGTGCAACCCGACGGTGCAGTATGTCCTTTTTGAGTGGCTGCTGGCACGCATCAGGGAGGCGCGCACCAAGGCCGGCCGCAAGGGCTCAGCCATTGCGCCCACCGGCTTCCAGGTGGGTGTGCAGGGTTCTACTTGCCAGAGCGCCCCTGTCCCTTGATGGAAGTCAGCGATGCTTCACGAGGCGACACTGACATCTGCAGGTGACGCAGGGCAGCCTGCCTCAGGGGTTCCCTGCTGCTGGAGTACGTACGCACTCAAGCGCAGGCCTGCTCTGGCTGTCTGGTAGCTGACCTGTGGCCCGCCGGTCCTGCAGATCTTCCTGATCGGCGCGCTGGCGAAGCTGGGGGCGACGGTGGTGACGTACCCGCTGCTGCTCATCAAGTCGCGGCTCATGTCGCAGTCCAAGACGGACGCGGCCGAGCACCAGTACACCGGGACCCTGGACGCCCTCCTGCGCATCTACAAGAACGACGGTGCGCGCCACCCCACCTGCCAGCGGCGAACAAGTTGCCTGATGCATGCTCCTCCAGACCTTGGCGCCCCACCGCCACCGGCTGAACTTGCCTCATCCAGCCGATGTCGCTGCATGGTGACGACCCCAGGCTGGCTGTGCTCCTGCAGGGCTGGCGGGCTTCTACAATGGGTTGAGGGCCAAGATCGTGCAGTCAGTCCTGGCGGCAGCTATCCTGTTCTACATCCGTGAGGAGGTCTATCTTGCGGTGCGGCTTCATCACTTCTGCCTGTCCGTCAGTTCCTGTTCCATCATGCACCATTGGTCGAGACACAATCAAATCTGCCTGTGCTCTCACCCGTGCGAGGCAAGTTCAAGATGCTGCTTTGGCCTGCACGGCCCCTATGTGGTAGGACACCATCACGTGTTGGGTGGTTGCTTACAGGTGCGAGCAGTGCTGCGGGTGCCCGCGCCGATCATTAAGCCGCCAAAGGCAGTGAACTGAGTGCGCAGCCCCAGCTCTGCTTTATGACGCTGCTGTGCATCGTCGTGCTGTGCTACGCTGAGCAATGATGCTACGGTGAGCACGGGCAGCAAAGGGTTGCTTGATGCATTGCCATAGCTCGCACGAACTTAGGGCTCGTGAAACTGCCTTGCAATGTTTACAGGACTTGTCTAGGTCTTCAGGCTATCATAAGAGCTAGGTGCAGTGCTTGCAATGCTTTCAATGGTCGAATGTACTGCAACCTCTACCTAACAGGCTTCCTGTTGCTGTCACTTGCTTGCACAACTGACAGACGTGTAGGCTGCAAGTATGAAGCACAACCTCCACCAGGAAATATCTTGAGAACGTGGCAAGCAACTCTTGCCAACACAGTGACGACAAAACTGGTATGGCCATCAAGGACCGGCGAAACCGCCCCGCTCATAGTCGAACCGCCGGCCGTTCAGGTCCTGGACGTAGCGCGAGTTCATGTCCAGGGTGGAACCCTTCCCGAGCAGTCGCTGGAAGCGCAGCACCTGGATAGCCAAGCATATGCGCTCGGCCCAGTCCACGGGGAACTACAACGACGCAGGCAGCATCATCGCGCTTCGCGCAGGTTCCTACACCCCAGACATGCAACCCGGCTTGCATGCAACGACATGGTGAAGTGGCACCTGAGCGGCACTCAGCGGCCGCGACTCCAGCAGCACGTACCTATTACCAGGCGATTAGCACGGTTATAGCTAGCAGCAATAGAGGAAGCAGGCTGTGCAATGCGGACTGCAATTGCACACAAGTGCTGGTGTGCACATGCAGCTGCACAGGGTCGCCCACGGCGCACCAGTTGACGTCCTGGCTGCAGGGCGGCGTCGTGAGGCTGCCCATGTAGTGCACGTGCGGGAGCACCGCTGTCTCTGGTCGGTTTGATGCGAGACTGCCGAGCAGCATGGCGGAGAAACCGTCTGTCGGGGTGCTGCCAAGCAGCAGGGACGAAAAGGTGTCTGCAGCGAGGCTGAAGCGCTCTGTGGACAGCAGAAACCCAGTGTTATCTCATGTCACCAACACAGGGTCGCTCGATGCTTGATTGCCCCTGGTGCTGATTGCAGTCTGTTGTCACGCCAGTTGCAAGCGAACCGGCAGGAACAGGAGAGGAGCGTGTTGCGCAGCTGCACCAGAGCCTTGGTCCAAAGCTCACCTGAGGTGTTTCCGACCTGGGCGGGCACCATTGCCAGCGATTGCTCCAGGGCGGAACAGCCCTGCGGGCTGTCCTCTCTGGCGGTTTGCAGCAGGATACCGACCACCGCCAGTCCACCTGCAGCATGGTGCCACCCAAGTGGACCTATGTTGCAACGTCATCTGAGACAAAGCGTCGGCCCTGATCCAGCCCGAAGCCTCGGATAGCCTCAACTGCTGCTGTATGATGCCAGTCGCCGGCTGCTATCAGCCGACCATGGCATCGGCCATGGCCGTGCACACGCCATAGGCAGGGGAGGTTCTGTGCCGACATGAGTGCAGGCCTGCGGGGCGTGCCTGTCTCGAGGTTCTTGTGGACGAGGTGCAGCTCCATGTCGGCGCGCCACCCGCCGACCGAGTGCTCGCTGGGGGAGTGGAAGTGGTACTGCACCATCTGATACCGCTGTCCGTTGCATGTCATGATGTTGCCGGGCGCGATGTTCACCTGCAGCCGCCACAGGTGATCAGATGCTGCAAGGGCACGCTGCTTCAGGAGGCACACCAGACGTCCTGTTCACGTGGAGCATGAACCCATGCAGGAACCGCACCCTGTTCACACCACAGGCCAGTACTGCATCATGGCGACGTTCACCTGGGCGCCGTGGCCGGTGTTCACCACGGTCGCATCCTTCAGCGACTTGTAGTCAAAGACCATTGTGCCCGCACTCGGTCGCCGCAGCATCGTGTCGATGCCAATGTCCACAGGGCTCTGCGCCCTGCCGGTGCCGCACATGCCTGGCCAGTGCTTCTGCCCTTCCTGCAATGAGGCAAACTGCAGTTGCCTGACTGCCAGAGCACAGGACAACAGCATCCGCCACGCCTGAGCAGCCTGCCGATGCGCCACGATATGGTTCATGCATGCTGACGTAAGTTCAGCGCGCAAGCCACACCTGCTGACCATACTCAAACTGCGCGCCGCCGGAGGCGGCGGCTGTGCCCGGAGAGAGCGCCAGCCAGCAGCAGGAGCATGCTGCCATTTTAGCCACATCGCCCAGCACGGTCCGCCGCCGCACGGAGCTGATCAGTGGCGGCGGTTGTCGCTGCTGCGCTACCGACCCCTGTGGCGCTGCGGCGCTGTCCGAGCCTGTCTCGGCGGCGGACGTGTGGCCCGCGACGCTGCCAATGCAGCCGGAGCGTCGAGCTGGACGCTGGGACGCGCTGCGGCCTGCTGCAGTGCTGCTTGCCCGCATTCTCGTGCATCGGTGCAGACACTGCATTGCAAGGTTTGCTGGAGGCGGCAGCGCCTGCGCAAGACATGTCTTTGGCTGGGCAGTCTGTAACATGCTGATCAGTGACCTGACGTACTCTAGGTGTCGAAGAGATGTTGCACGATATGCCTTTAGACGCTCATGCAAAGTAGTTGACGACGGCAACTGCAACAGCTGCCTCGAGCGACATATGACGCAGACAGCAGCGAGAGTGTCTGCAAACGAGAGAAGCCGGCGAGGCCGATATGGCGTAGCTGCCGTGACGACCAACAGATCAGCCTGCGGGCTCTAAACTACCGCGGAAATTCATGGTGCGCACGTGTGCTACAGGGTGCTTTATCCTCACCGAGCCGCTGGCCGCCGGTGGTCTTCATCGAACCGCAACGGATGTATGATCCCGGCATGCATCATGGATATGGCGTGTCTGCAATCATATGTCAAAATTGTAGCCCTGCAATGACCCTGCAAAACACACGGAAAATTTTGTTGGTCTGCTGCAGGTGTCATGAACGAGCAGCCAGCTTTCGCATGCAGGTCCAGCTGCGCGATGCAAAGAACGGCAAAAGATATTAATGAAAACATATAAGGATACACGAGCTCGACGGCGTGTGGTGCGCTCAGAATATAGGAAAGAGTGCGTTTCTTCAAGGCCGCCTCTCAGGGCCTCAGCACGGCGAGTGAACGTATCATCATCACGGCGCGCCACACAAGACTCAAAGTGCAGTTGCAGTTCAGCACACTCTCCTGGTTTGTCAGCCTGCGCCGCCGTGCAGGACTGCCGCAAGGGTAATCTCAGGCGGCGGGCAGGTGCATGGGAGCAAAGCATGCAGCAGCAGCCGATCGACCCATTTCTGTTTCTGTCCTGGTGAGCAGACTTCTTAACATGCAAATGCATACTGAGGTGTGTCTGCTGCGATACGCCTTGCAATAGTTGGCGCTGACGCAGGGCGCAGGTGCCGTGTCATGTGAAGCTGACCTAATCCTCGGATTGATCAACAGAGTTCCCAAAGGGGTTACTCAACCCTGCAGGGCAAGCCGCAAGATAGAGGGGGTGACTGCAAAACATGCGCTTGGCACTTGTCTGTAGCGCTTGCAGACTGTGCTCGAGGGACTCGAGCACTGTGGCTAGGCGCAGTATGGCTTGTCAGTGCTTACAACAAATGCGTTACACCAAAGCAAGCACGCCGACGAGCAATGCCGAAATACAGTTTGCCTATGGCACGACTGCTTTGGTGGTAGCGTGTTGTCTCCCAGCTTAAGCGCTGCCGCTGCTGGGGCCACGAGTCACAAGCACATCCTGTACAAGGCCAGCGCCCAACACATACATCTGTGCAAGGGCCGCTGGTAGGTCGGTTGCAGCTGTCTGCGGGGGTAGTGTACCATTGCCCTTCACACTTGACGGCTTCAGGAATGCTGAAGACTGCGAACCCGACTGAACGACGTCCTCAGCTGCTGGCGGGCCACGAGCCGCTGAGTGCAGTACAGCAGGCTGCCACCTGCAGCACGGCATGTACTCACCATCAGACAGCTGCTGGTATGGCTGCATGGTACAGACCGGTAGGTCAGGCAGGTGGTGCAGAAAGTGCATGTACCACCACAGGCGGCAGCCGTCTCACCTGATGCCGATTGCGTGGCCGCCGAAGCCGTCATAGAAGAAGGTGGCCAGGTGGCCGAAGCTGCGCTCCAGCAGCGCCACAAACAGGGGCACCGGCTCGAAGCCCACAAGCAGCTCTCGCCGCAGACGCTTGACACCCCTCTCCCGCACCACCTCTGCCGAGCACATCGAACTCTTGAAGCAGTTAGGGTCCAGCCTCTTGGACACGAGCGGCAAGTGGCGCACAACACACACCTCGACACCTGCTGTATTGCTGCACATCTGGATGAACGGAGGCACATTATATGGCATCACAGCACAGTGAATCCTTCCACTTCTGGTCGAGCCACCACATGGCCAGGCACCCTCCGCCGTGACTCTGAGGCAGCAGTGCTGCAGGGAGCCATGCCCACCTGCAGGGATGCTGGACAGCACGGCGCGGGCCTGCTTGGGGGGCGCAGCGGCGCGCTGGCCCGCCGGCAGCATGCTGGCCGCCCCGGGCGCCGCGGCCGCCACATCCGGCAGCAGGCTGTGTCCCGCCTGAAGTGCAGCATGCAACAGATGTGTGTACCCACCTCAGAGACATCCGGGGACCCACAGGCAGGGGTCGAAACCGCAGGTCGGCAGCGAGATTGCGGCCAAGGTGACGACATGATTGCAGAGGATGACGTGTTCATGCACCCTGAGTCGGGGTCCGCAGCCTACGTGGGGCAGCGCCTCGGGGCGCAGCACCAGCAGCGCATCAAAGGCGGCCAGCGGCGTGCGGAAGATCAGCAGGCCAACGTCCTCTGGATCGGCCTCACCACCGCTGCCAGCAATGCACTCCTGCTGCACACATGACAGCCTTTCACACGAGAACATCGCAAAACCCTTGCCAACAGGTTGACGCACGCCGGCGCAGGGCCGCCAGTGTGCTCAAATTCTATGGGTGTTCATGTCTGTCTGTCATGGCCGCCTGAGAGGCAGCCAGTCAGAACGAGGAATGATGTTCTCATCATCGCACACACATGGCGACTGGTGCAGGCAGGCACCGCATCAACATAGCCTCCACACAAGCAGCCAACTCCCGATATCAGGCGCCAAACAGTCGCAAAACTGCTGCTGGACAAACCATCAGGGAGCGGTGCAGGGACGAGGTGCACGACTTGCTGTCCCGCAGCACACCTGCAGAGCAGCGATGGAGTGACGTGCGCAGGCGAGCAGGCGCTGCAGCGCGGCACGCGTGAGGCTGGGCCCCACCCACGGCGCCGGGGCCGCGCCGCTGTGGGGCGCCGCCAACCACATTGCGGGTGCGCTGCCTGCTGCTGTCGCTGCGTCAAACGCCTGCAACAAGGCGCGGTGCAGGGTTTACAACATGCACACCTGCTGTTCAGCCCAGGCGGGCAGGGGCTCAGATTGCGGCAAGAGCCCATCAGATGGCCTGCATGCCGCCTGCTGATGCAGGTGTGACCCCATCTGCATGCACAGGCCCTGGGTTCCCGCCCACCACAAGCACGAGCATGGAGCCCACAGGTACCATCAAACAACATGTGCTGGAGTGCAGCAATGTCCTGCAACCCGCAGTCAGTCAGGACATGCTGTGCACCTGCACCACAGCATGTCGGTCGGCGGGGCCCATCTCGGAAGCTGGATCGATGACCAGGGGCCGCACGCTCCAGGGGTGGCCTGCCAGCAGCGCCAGCACCCGCAGGAACCCCGCCACCCCCGTCGCTGTTGCATGACAACCATGCCAAAGTGTCAACACGGCGGTCATCCATCCATGAGTCGAGGCATGCATCCCAGTGGCTGCAGCATCACCATGCAGCCCTGCCTCCGATTGGTGGCTGAAGGAAACCACGTTTGTGGGTTGTACAACGTCACATGTTGCGCTGATACTTGAGCAAGGGATCAGCCTTGTGCCGCGGGGCAACTAAATTAACCTGTCACGCCCGCGGCTCACCCTGCTCACCCGTGACCAACATGCTCTATCTATCTGGCGTTACGGGAGGCTGGCTCAAAGCACGCATGCTACACAGCCTCTGCTTTTACCAGAATGTGTTTCGAGTGACACTGAGTGTAACATGACACCGGGCAGATATGCAATGCAGCTGACCGCTCAAATGTATCTGCTCAGCACAGCGGAGAAATAAGTCTAATCATGAGAGCATCGCGCCCTCGATCAGCTCTGTTGAGCTTGAATTTCTTTGTGCTCATCATCGCAGAACTATGCTCACCCAGTGCAGCTGGACATGAGGTGTGTCATGAGGTGCCATCCTCGCAGGACGCGCACCTGGCTGTGGAAGGGAAGATGGGCCGGTGAATGCTGCGACCGTGAGCAGCTCTGCCGCTTCAGGCGCCAGGCACCCACTGAACATGTGCGCAGCAACCCACCTGTACCATGAAACCCCAAGTATGATTGACGACCCCAAATCAGCTTCGCCATGCGTTGAAGCAGACCTAGCCCCTCATGTGCCATCTTCGGCCACAACTAAAGCCTGGGCAACCGAATACATGGCCTGCATGGGCAGCTGCTCGCTGCTGTGTGAAAGAATGTAGCACTCACCTGACAACGAGTGCCGCAGTTGCTGCCAATGCTGGCGCCTCGGCCGCAGCTGCCGACACGAGGCCGTGGTGCGCCGCACGCTGCACCAGCGACGGCTCAGCAGATGCGGGGGGCTGTCCGGCAGCCACAGACTGCGCCATCGCCTCATCTCTGCAAGTGGTGCAGCCCACTGTCGCAACACGCCCTCTGCGCGACGTCAGGTGCTCAGCAGCCAACACAGTGCATGCATGCGCGCTGCGGCGTGCTTCTGGTTGTGTTGAGTGGGACAACTACCTGGTGGACCACAGGAACAGGCGAAAGGCGAAGCCGTCCAGCAGGATGTCGACGCAATCCTCGGCGGCGGTCGCCCAGGCGCCAAAGGCGGAGCCCAGCGCATCCGCCAGCTGGCAGCCGAGCGCCGCCTTCGTCTTTCGGAAAGCTGCCTCATCTGCCGGCCAGCGGCCTGCAGCACACATGCTGATGATACAGAAGCTGAGGTCGGTTGCATCGAGCCACAGGTTGGAACAGTACTGGCAGAACCAAAGGGTCCGCATTCTGTGTGTAGTATGTTCGGGAGTGCCACCAACACACCTGAGCCCTCGAGGTGGACCAGCAGCTCGACGGCCTGCAAGCAGCGGGGCACAGCGGCGTCGCCCACAGCAGCGGCGCCAGACCCCGCCTGCAGCCAGCGGCGTTTACTCGGCTGCCATCCACCTGTGTGTTGCTGATGCTTGTGCCATGCCAGCAGTGCCAGAGATGCCTCAGCGGCATCCTTGATGGCGCACCTGGGCCAGGGGGTGGGGCTGCGGCGGGAAGGGGGCGGTGCGGCGGGAGGCAGCACCCAGCGGCTGCACCGACACAACGCGCAGCGCCAGGTCCGACAGCCCCCGCAGCTGCTTGCCCAGCTTGTCGGTGGCCGCCTCCAGCTGCCTGCAGCGCACACTCGAGCCCGTTTGTACCCTTCCGGCCGTTCTGCTGCATCGTGTGCAACAGGCACCATGCAGACGCCGCTCAGCAGCGTCAGCAGTGCCTGGAGGCTACTGTGTTGTTGTCTGCCGTTGTCAAGGAATGCGCCGCTGCCACAACAGGCCAAGGCATGCTGCGGGCGCAGCAGTGGCGAGCAGCAGTCGGGTCTAAGGTACCGGACCTGGTTGCGGCGACGGCGTCGGACAGGTCGCCGCCTGCCGGGGCCAGGGCGCCGTCCAGCATGGCGCAGTGCGTCTGCACGGATGCGCCCAGCGGCAGGTGCCGCCGCAGCGCATACGCCAGCAGCCCGTCCACGATGAGATGGCGCTCCCCGGGCGGCACCTCCCACACCACTGCCTCCGCGATGCTGCCATCCTGCGGACCGCCGAGGCGCAGCTGGGTCAGCAGGTGGCGGTGCGACGGCACCCACACATCAGTGCCAGCACCAGGACAGCTGACTCACACTGCTGCACAGCATTTGCATGTACATTGCATGACAAGTGTGCAGGCAGCTGCAGTGGTATGCTACCACTCATAGCCGACTGATGCACCAGAGAATTCCGACTCGCAAATCATGTCTGGCCATGGCAGCTGCTGCTGAAACGCACCGGGAAGCGGCGCAGCTCGGCCTTGTTGCCCCAGAAGGCACGAAAGTCAGCAGCAGCTGCTGTGTCCTCGGCCGCTGGCCCCATGTCCACAGGCCGCATGGCTGCTGTTGGGTCAAGCGTCACACCCAGCAGCACCTGTGGCAACAGGCAGGTTGGATCACATGCTGATCCAAGGACATGCGAAAGCATCCCTGGCGCAGGGGTTCCACCACAGCAGCACGCACGCATTGCTGGGTGGGTCTGTGGTCACCTCGTCTGTGGCAGCATGGGCGACCCCCTGGGCGGGCCGCACTGGAGCCGCTCGCCGCCGCAGCGCCTGCACCAGAGTTGCCCGTGTGCCCAAGGCGCGCTTGGCTATGCGCTCAACATCCGCATCCTGGCTCCTGCGCACACCACACCCCAGGCCTCAGCAGGGTTCTGGTTTTGATGAGCTTCAGTGTGCCTGAGTCGAGGTATGGCTAGTACAAGCTAGAGGTGTGGGGAGCGCAGTAAGCAAGTTCGCCCAGTATCAAGAGCGGCTGCCCATAAGCCCCCTGCGTCCGTCTTGGCTTCGGTTATATACAAGCTAGCCTCATGGCCACGAGAGCTGGCTACTTGCGAGTATAAAGCCTTGGGTTGCACGGTATGTCCACCATACATCTTGGTGTGCACACGGTTGTGCAAGATGCAGAAAGGTGCCCACGGGCAATACCTCCAGGCCGGCATGTCGGCAGTGGTCAGCTCGGCATCCACAGCCGCCGGCAGCGTGACATGCACCACACAGTCAAAACCAGCCGCGACGCTGGCATGATTCGCCAGGAACGCCGCGTCAAAGGCATCGTCAGAGCTGCTCAGTAGGTCCAGCAGCTTGACAGTACGAGCGGCAGCCCGCCGAGCCTGCTCATCGCAGAGACCACCCGTCAGGACAGCTGCTCAAACACTGCCATCTGCTAATCCTCCACAAGCTCAACACTGTAGTGTTTACAGGCAACAGGATGGCCGTAGGTGGCATGGGTCACTCACATGCTGCAGCGCACTGCCGCTGACCCCCGCCATGATGTTCAGCCAGCTGCTGTTGTCCACAAACACAACCTCAAAGCGCTGCTGGAAAGCGGCAGCAGCAGGCGGCGGCGGCAGGTCGCTGTCCACCTCCCTCGACATGAACACCCCCTTCTCAAAGGTGCGGGGCGCAGCCAGCTTAGCCAGCACGCAGCGCATCAACTGCGGCGCTGCCATGGCTGACGGCTGCAGGTGAATAGTGCATGGTCAGCCTCCTGCTGTCATACGAAGGTGTTGCATGGATGTGTATGTCGAGCAACTGTCGGCATGGGCGTGCACCTGACAACTATCCCAGCCAGTGGCCATGCAGCATTGCTCACCAGGCCGCCCTGCTGTTGCAGGTGGACGGCCAGCATGGCGACATGGAAGCCCGTCACACCATCTGGTGCAGCAGCCAGGCCATGACGGCGTGCCCAGCTGCGCAGCAATGCGATGGCATCACCCAGGCGCGGCAGTGTGGCCACTGCAGCCCCTATCGCTGCTGCATGGCGCGGTAGCAATGCATCCTGTGCCAACCAACATAGACAAGATGTGTGCAAATGCGTGCCTTGTGTGCACATGAGGGCACCAGGGTCCATTGCATACGCTTGTTCCTCAATATGCAACCACACCTGCAGTACGCTGGTGTTGTAGTGGGGCGTGGGGCTGCCAGACTGGCTAGGCTGTGTTTTGGCTGTGGTGTTGACAGATGTGGCGGCAGGCTGGCTGCTGATCGTGCGGACAGCATTTGCGTCTGGCAACAGCTTGCGCAGCTGCAGCACTTGCGGGTCGCAGGTGGGCAGCAGACGCAGCGTCAGAGCAGCGCTGCCTGGCTTGCTGCAGTGGATGTGCAATGTCGGCTTCCTGCAAATGTGAGACGTCGACGGTAGGTGGGCCCTGAGATAGTACATTGCCCTGAGATAGTACATTGCCTGGCAGCAGCCCCTGTCAAGTGTAACATATCAATGCATGTTGGCTTTGACATCATCTGGCTGATTACCTGACGTCATCGTCGAAGAGGCCCCACTGCTGCTCTGCGTATGCGGGCTGCTTCCGGAGGTGCTGCGCTACGGCGGCTAGGTACAGCGCACGCTTTGCGTGGTACCGGTGGTTGAGGTGGTCCTTATGCTCGAAGCAGGATGCTGGCATCGCGACTGCAACGTCGACGACATTGTCTCCCTGTATGGCTGTGTCTGTTGCATGGCTGCCGATGATGCTGACGCTGGTGGGCGGTGCAAATGGCAGCGGTCGCTGCAATCAAGAAGCAGATGAAAAGCTCAGCACAGAGCGCAAGACCGATTGAGAACAGGTACAGCCTGTGAAGTTGCGAAAATGACATCGATAGCGGGGTCCCCGGGCTCACCGCCTCCGTGTCGAAGCCTGTTGCGGCTGCAAAGGCCTTGATCTTGGCGGGAGGCACCTGCAAGCAGTGCCCAGCTTGTTGTTCAGCTCTCTCGTGCTGACGACGAACGGCATGCATGCGATTGCGTCAGTGTCTGGATCTGCAGCACGCACCTCGCGGGCGGGCAGGCCCATCAGTGTTGCCGCAAGCTGCTCAACGCTGGCCTGTGCGTTCTTCGCAGCAATGTCCACTCGGATCTCTTGCAGCAGCGCTTGCAGCTGCACATCCACACGAAAACGTCAGGGTTGGCAACAACTTTGATGGCCAACAGGGATACGGCGACAGGAAGTGCGATGATCTGCTGATGCGCGCATGCATGCAGACCTGCAACTGTGCGAAACTGGCGGCGTTGCTGACGTTGGGCGCACGAATGTCGACAGCTTCGAGGTCGCGGGCAGCAATCTCTGGCTGCTTGTTTGCAGCATGGACATGTTGCGATGCAGCCTTGCTGCTCTTGTGGGGGCGCGCATCTAGATTGTCAGTCACTGCCGCGCTTAGATCAGCTGCATGCCCTGCCGGCCGCTGCCGCTTAGTGACAGTCATCGGAGCGGTCTGGACTTGATCTCACGCATGCCGTCGGTTGATGAAGCCTTGCGCTGTCATCGTCAATGGGCCATCACTGCCAGCGCATGCACAAACAGTTCTGGGCTTGGCCGCCAGTCATAGATCTCTGCAGGCAAGAATTTGAAAAACAACAAAGGATGTCCTGAATGCAAGCGAACGGATCAGCACGCCTGAAGAAGCCCGCAAGACTCAGCCGCCTGGGGGCCTGTTTGCACTTGCTTCCACCCCTGCAAGCCACGCTGGTGCCCAGTACCGAGTCTGCATCCATACCTTATGCGCACTGTTTTCGGCTCTGTCGCTGCCCTGATTCCCTGCATGTGAGCGGCTGGCGCTGTGCTTCGCTCGGAAGAACTTCACAGGGGTACAGGTGGCAGCATTCCGGCGCAATCTTGCATGCTCGATCGCGGCGGATGGTCACCTGGCGCATTGTGATGGGGGTGAGAGACAGGTACCACTTTGATGAAGGGTGCCTGGCGTAGGCTTGTGAATTACGTTCGTCACGACCTGCGGGAGATCGTTGCACCGTCGTCGCTGCCAGACCCGCCCGGTGTGAAGCCTGAGCGACGCCTGACGCTGCAGGAGTGGCGGCAGGTAAGGCATGCTTCAGAAACCCGCTTAGTCCTGCCCACTGTCATCATGCTTGGCAAACTGTGTCAGCATGCTCTGGTGTGCTGACGAAGCCGATGCCATGCACCGTAGTTGTGGAACGAGACCTGGCGCGATTACAAAGCATCGTGGAAGTCTGCACCGTGCGAGGCGCCAGCGTCAACGCCTGAGGCAGGGCAGGCAGGGGACGGAGTGAGTGGCGCCCAGCTGCGGGAAGACATTGGTGAGCGATGTCGCTTTCAGCGAAAAGATGCCCATGTGCCTGTGCGTCATTCCGACGCAGTCAACCCATCTCAAAGCTAACCTGTATGCAAACAAAGCACCTGGCGTGCAGGTGTGATCAGCAGGGGCGGTGCGGCTCAGCTGCGGCCAATCCTGCAGCGCATGTATGCAGAGCGGCTAGCGGCGCTGCAGGTGTGCCCTTCGGTGCAGACTGTCGCCAGCATGCATACCACCACTTCTGCAGCGTCATGTGCACTGTGATAACATTTACGGGGCAGGCAAGTGCGTCACAGATTGACCCTGAGTCGGCGTGCTTCTGCTGCTCTGGCCAGTAGTGCAGGCAGGCACTCTGCTGACCGATCGACTCTTTCCAACCGTTGTCTTGGTCTGCAGGATGCTGGCCGTGCTTTTGTTGACGGCTACCGTGGCGGGCTCGAGAAGGCAAAGCAGGACACGCTGCTTGAGGACCTAGCGGACAAGCTGTGGCGCCAGACAGCGCCGGACAAAGGGCAGGGGCACGGGACAGCAGAAAGTGCCAGCAGCTTGCAGCAGCCGCTGCAGCATACAGCATCGGCTGCAGGTGGTGGAGCAGCGCCACAGCATGTGGCACCTCTACAGGCTGCTGCACGGAGTTCCCAGGCAGCCACAAGTATGGACACGACCCCCGCTGCAGAGACTGAATCTGGGGCGCTTGAGCAGCAACAAGCTTCACCCCTGACCAGCGGGCGTGCTACAGACTACCCGCGTGGTGATCCAGACCAGCACGCACAGCCGCTGCAGCAGTTCAGCCAGCAGGAGCACATCCAGCAGCAGCAGCAGCACAGCATACAGCAGGGTTCTGCAGCAACACATCTGCAAGATGGGAAGTCAGAAGCAGGAGGAAGACGGCTAAGATGATTAGCCAGAGCATTTGCGCATTGTGATTACTTGTTGAGTCAGCCCATTGCGCCTTCTGGTAGTGTCAGAAGATGCCTTTATCAATGCGGGCAGACATATCAGGTTACTGCCCTTGTGCAATCGTGCAAGGTGTGCCAAAGCTTTCGGTCGTGCCTCGGCGCCCAGTAGCGCAGTAGGAGCTTTCGAGAAGCCGCGATCTGAACGGCCCCCTTTCCCAATTGCCGGAGCGTTGCACACCTCATTCTTTCCGATCACGAGCCACCCGACGTAATACCAAGCCGACGCCATCGCTGCTGGCAAACGCCGCTTGCACCTTGCCCCAAGGACCCGCGCAACCTGCTGCCCACGAGCATCGCCTTTCTCACTTGCAGTGCTAGCCTTCGTAGCCCGCACAGAGCTTAGCCGATGGCTGTTTGCCCCTGCTCCATTCTCCACCAATAACCATGGTGAGCTTGCCGTGTCATTGACTGCTCCCCATTGCGCATGAGCGCGCTTCAATGCCCAAGTGCACATGTTTTCCGGGCTCGTGAGACGGGTCAGCCCGCTTGCCGCCCCGCACGCGTGCAGCCCTATCTCAGGACCAGAGAGCTTAATGATGTTGTGGCATGCGCAGGGATCCGCCAAGGCAGGTTGGGTGTTCAACAACAAGTGGCCGATCAGTGTCCAGGTGCGACTTGAGCTGTTGATGTGTTGTGTGGTCTGAGGTTGCTGCCCGCCGGTGTGTGGTCTGCACCCCGTATCCGTGTTGACCCTGTTGCTGCTGCGCTGCAGACACCGTGAGCCACCTAGGTCGTAGCCAGCCCGTATCGCCTCCAGCGCCCTGGCAGTCAGCACGCCGCTGGGCAGCATGGCAGCGCCGGCTGCAGCCAACAGGTGCAGCCCCCTTTCACCGGCCATCACCTCCTCTCGCTGGGCGACCCCACGCCCCGGCGGCCGCACGGGAGAAACGAAGCCATCATGGAAGGCCTCAGCACGCTTTGCGACGCGGCCGGATGCCCGCCGGCGCCCCGCCCGTCCGGTGTGCCTCAGCGCCACCCCCGTCGAGCAACTGCTGCCGGGCACGGCCAGCAACAACATCCTGCCGCTGCAGCAGGCGCCCGCTCTGCAGCCGGCCAAGCAGTTCGACTTCCTGGTCGTCGGCAGCGGCATCGCGGGCCTGTCCTACGCCCTCAAGGTCGCGGAGCACGGCTCGGTTGCTGTCGTCACCAAGGCCGGAGCCAGCGACGGGTGCACCCAGTATGCTCAGGGCGGCGTCTGCGCCGTGCTGGACGCCGCGGACTCCGTGGAGAGCCACATCCGCGACACGTTCGTGGCCGGCTGCTTCCTCAACAACCTGGGGTGAGTGTTCATGCTATTGGCGCCTGCCGCATGCATGTATGCGCTTGTCCTAATGTTGTCATCTCTTCCATCATCTCTTCTGGCTCGGTACTGACTCTTCATAGTTTCCTCGATTGCAGGGCGGTGGAGGCAGTGTGCCGTGAGGGGGCGGACCGCGTGCTGGAGCTGGTCGCGCTGGGCGCCGAGTTCACGCGCGGCGCCGACGGCGAGCTGCACCTCACCCGCGAGGGCGGCCACACGCACCGCCGCATTGTGCACGCCGCTGACGTCACGGGCCGCGAGATCGAGCGCGCGCTGGTGGCGGCGGCGATGGCGCATCCAAACATCACCCTGTTCGAGCACCACCTGGCCGTGGACCTGGTCACCGACGAGGTGAGGGGCCAGCACACAGCAGCATTGCCAGCCTTGAAAGACGCTGTATGACAGCTTGAGGATGGTCTGCATTACGGGGTGCGTGATGTGTTTTGACGCACAATCAACGCTCATGCCCTAGACTGGAGCTCAGGGTCGGCACCCTGCTCCCTGCAGGTCGGCGGCATGAAGCACTGCCTCGGCATGGACGTGCTGGACCAGCGCGCCGGCACGATGGCGCGCTTCGTGGCGCCGGTCACCATGCTCGCCACCGGCGGCTGCGGGCAGGTGTACCCCAACACCACCAACCCGGGCGTGACGACGGGCGACGGCATGGCGATCGCGCACCGCGCCAAGGCGGCCATGGCCAACATGGAGTTTGTGCAGTTCCACCCCACCTCGCTGTTCCAGGCGGGCCGCCCCGCCGGCGACCGCTCCTTCCTCATCTCTGAGGCGGTCCGCGGCGAGGGCGGCCTGCTGTTCAACCAGGCCGGCGAGCGCTTCATGTTCGGGTGACTCCCGTAATCTGATGTCTCATATCACCACCTTCTGCTTGCGTCTTGGCACGTCATCGTTGTTGCAGACTTCCTGGTCTGTGTGCATCGTCTGCTAGGCTCTAGTCATATGCTAACATCTGCCCTTTTACCCATACAGGTATGATGAGCGGCTGGAGCTGGCGCCCCGGGATGTTGTGGCTCGTGCCATTCAGGACCAGATGCTGGGGCGTGGCCAGTCTCATGTCCTGCTGGACATCTCCCACAAGCCCGCTGGCAAGGTGCAGCAATATCCCTGTTGCATGTCACTTGTTTGTAGGGTGCTGCTTCTCAGTTTGGCTGTGGCTGGTGCAATTTTGGAGCTTGCAGTCAAGCTCACAGTCAGCTGACCTGGACCTGACCATTGTCCTTCTGGCTCAGGTCCTGGAGCACTTCCCCAACATCGCGGCACGTTGCGCTGAGGCGGGTGTCGACATCACGCGTGACCCCATCCCGGTGGTGCCCGCCCAGCACTACATGTGCGGCGGCGTGCAGACGGGGCTCACCGGCCAGACCTCTGTTGCTGGCCTGTTCGCCTGTGGCGAGGTGCGCACGAGATTAGGCTCCGTCCATACTGTTGCCTGTACCTACTGTGTCAGCAACGCCTGCACGTGCAGTGGGCTGACCTGCCCGCTGCCTGCCTGTACAGGTGGCCTGCACCGGGTTGCATGGCGCCAACCGGCTGGCCAGCAACAGCCTGCTGGAGGGCCTGGTGTTTGCCGCCCGCGCTGTCAAGCCCTCGGTCGATCACCTCTCTGCCGTCCGCTCAGCAGCGCCTCTGGTGGGTGCCAGGAGGGCTGCTCAGCTGCCGGTCGACTCGCTCTGGTGCCGCTTCCTGTTCCGTGTCTACCTCGCCGCAGCCTTCAGCATCGCTTGCCGGCAATGCACCATTGAGCAAGGCCAGCCGGGTTGTGTTGGCTTCTTGGACGTGTCCAGTGCACGATTCCTCTTGTTCCTGTGCTCAGGCGCTGGAGTACGCTGCGGGCCGGTCCAGCGGCAAGGTGCCGCAGCGGCTGGGCGCGGCGGCCGCCGCCTGGGTGGCGGAGAAGCGCACGCGGCTGAACACGCTGATGTGGTCCTGCGCCGGCATCGTGCGCAACCAGACGCACCTCAAGGTGCGCCGGCGTCATGCGCCGTCTGAACAGTGGGCGCCATCATCACAGCTTTGACTTGCCATGACATGCCATCAGCTGACCTGATGTAACTGCTCACCAGCCGGTTGGAGCATCAGATCGTCAGCTCTTGGTCACACATAGTAGGGTGTAGTTTCGTGACTATGATGCCTGGGTGCATCTCGTCCAGTCCTAGTGTCGCCAAGTGCTGCCAGGTGTCAGTGAGAGGACGTGGTGTGACAATGCTGGCTGACTGCTGTTTGTGGTTGTTATGTCACCCCACGTGTGTGCAGGCGGCCCTGGGGCAGCTGGCGGAGCTGTATGTGGAGACCAAGGCGCTGGGGGAGGCGTACGGCTGCAACACGGAGCTGGTGGAGCTGCGCAACCTGGTCACCTGCGCCGAGCTCATCGTGTCGTCCGCGCTGCAGCGCCGCGAGTCGCGCGGCCTGCACTTCTGCTCTGACTTCCCCGCCTCCGCCGCCGAGGAGGTGCGCAAATCCCAGCTGTCTGTTGTCTCCAGCTTGCGAGGCTATTGGTTGGTTGCAGCTTTGGTTGCAGCTTTGGGACTGTCACGAGCTCCAGATTGTCACGAGCTCCAGACCCTGTTGTTCACAATACATGCCTGTTGCAGTACCTGGACATGCTGCTCATGCGGACTCGAGTGTTCAACGTACGTGTCTCGCCATCGTTCTGCAGGCGCACGAGACAATCATCCGCACGAGCTTCCGCCGCCGGTACGACATGAGCGGCGTGAAGGAGGCGCTTGTGGCGCCCCGCGCGCCGACCGGCACCCTGTCCAGCGCGCTGCGCCTGAACCCCAAGCCGGTGGCGGCCCCCAAGGCTGCACCCGCGCCCGCGCGCGCCCGCGATGTGGTGCTGCGCTCCCAGAAGGACGAGTCCTGATCAGGCCATAGTTCGTTCTGGAGTTGTCGCATGAGGAGACGCCCTTGGGCATGTGTTGAGCGGTGTGCCTGACATGCAGCTGTTCGTTGTGCATGTGGTGTGGTGGGAGGCACCAGCACCCGATGTATATAACGTCACTCTTTTGAGGGTTTGACAATTCAGTTTCAGCGTTTCTCAGCCGTCTGATGTGGGGGTTTTGTGCGGGATATGTTACGCGTAGTCCTTGGGAGAAGCCCACTATAGCAAGGTGTTCACAGCAAGGTTTCAAAAGAGCAAATACGTGAATCAATCAACGTTGACACGATCAGGTTCTCTGACTGCTGCTGGCTGTGTTTGCATTCGCAGTGAGATATCCAGAGCCGTCACTGAGTGCGTGATAGCCCCTGTTGAGATGTGCGTCACCCCAGACGCTGCAATGGCCGCCACCGTCTGCAGGCTGACATTGCCAGAGGCCTCGGTCTCGACCTGCCGGTCGCCAATGAGCTGGACGGCCTCCCGCAGCAATGAGATATCGACCGCGCCTGCAGCAAAATGATTGTCAGTCATGCCCGCACCCTTCATCAAGAAGAACACCAGTCCAATGCCATATGCTGCCACTACCAACGCCACATGTTGCCACCGTCAATTGCGGTCGCCAGCAAATACCTGGCTGTGCTGTGTCGTACTTCGCCATGTTGTCCAGCATGATGCGTGTCACACAGCAGCCTGGATCGCCGTCCAGCAGCCGCAGCACCTCCGCCACTTCACTCAGATCAGTTGTCTCCACCTCAACTGGGAGACTGAGCTTGTTTGCTGCCATGTACTCCTGCACGCGTCACACAAGCCATATAAGCCATCAGTCCTGAGCCGGAGGCGCTCCCATGCACTTGCACAGTGGTGTGCACACATGCCAGGTTCATGCCCAGAAAATCACAAACCTGTGCGCGGGCCACCGCTGCTGTTATGCCGCCCGCGGCAGCGATGTGATTGTCTTTGATCATGAGCATGTCATAGAGGCCCATGCGGTGGTTCACGCCGCCGCCGATCAGCACCGCCCACTTGTCCAGCAGCCGCAGACCCGGAAGCGTCTTGCGCGTGTCAAGCACCTGCGCCCTGTGACCCTGCAGGAGCGAATGCAACACTGCAGGACCCCGGCAAGGAGGTATGCATCTGATCCACTCCGTCCACGCCTGGGCATGTGCCCCTGTGGAAGTCTTCAGGGCCGTCATGCCCAGCAATGCACACTGCACCAATGTGGTGTAGAATATCGCCCTGTGCGGTCTGATGCTAACAAAAGCTGCTGCGCCCTCAGCTGCTGCGATCCCCAAATGAGCAGCAGCGCCAGGCAGCTCGGCACCTGGACAGCGGCCACCATGGCAGCGGTGGCGGTGGCGACGCCGCTCATCCGCTGCATGAAGTTGAGCGCCACGCGCTCCCCCGTCAGGATGGACAGCGCGCTGCCGCGCAGCGTGCCGAAGGTGGTGCCCTTGGACACACGCTGCCCATCCGCCGCTGACCATGTGACCTGGACTGTGGGGTCGACCACTGCAAACACCTGCAAACCAAGGATACCCTGCATGAGCAGGTGTGTACATGCGGGTCATCTGAACGCCTCTGCACGGTTGCACGCTTGCTGTCCGCATATGAAGTCACAGCGTGGGGCGTCACCTCATCAACGACAGCAAGCCCCGCCAGCACACCGTCAGCCTTGGCTACAAATGCCGCCGTCGCCTGCGTGCCCGGCGGCACACTGCAGCACCATGCAGCACCATCTCATGAGCAACGGATGACGATGAGGCGAAAGTACAAGCGGCGGCCACGAGGCCCAAAAGCTACAAGCGCAGGCATCTATGGCAAATAGCAGCAGCACACGTTGACAGCGTCGTGACGTCGCCCAGCTGTCCTGCGTCCTCCTCCAGCGCCAACCGTGCGCACGCGTGGAGGTCAAATGTGGGATGTGGAGGCGGCAGGATGGGAGCATGCGGCCTGCAAATGCATGCGCCACATCATGTCATGCGCACGAGCAGCAATGGTGGCGTCTAGCGGCTGCGTGATGAGCTGCGTGTAGGGTTGTAGCGTTCCAGCCTATACCCACCTAGTGCTCTGGCCACTATGCCATGGCTGTCTCCAAGCCATCTGGCTTTGCTCCTGCGGCATTGCGTGCAATGTGGATTTCACAGGCACTCCTATCACAGAACAGCAGATTCAGCGGTCGTCGCAATCGAATGATATGCGACATGCAATGTGCAACCGCAGACTCCCATGTGTGCAATGCCGGGCCCAATTGTACACCTGCTGGTGATGTGTGCCGGAAGCAGAGGAATGGAGTCTTCAATGTCATCACATGCACATGCAAATCCTGTAAGTATGCTCGCCGTCGAGGCGTGCACACGGCAGCAAGATGAAGGATAGACAGTAGCTCTGCGATGGGCTGCGCCGCTGTGTGCAGGCGGATTGATCATCACTCACTGAGCACGCACAGTCGCACACCGGTGAACGCTGCACGGATTGCAGAGCCTGCTTGATACAACCACACTACCTATTGAGACGGTTTCAGATCCAGAGTAGGCCCAGGCTGCGGACGCATCATCAGATGCAGCCTTCGTCAGGTAGGAGCACTTGCTCATGCTTCACTCGCCTGCAGATTGTTGCATGCCGGGACACAACAGGTGTGCGGCACTGCCAGAGGTGGCATGCAGCTGAGAAACAGCTGCGACTGCGACTGCGTGCTGCCCCGTCAAACAATGGGTTGCTGTGCTGTCCCAGGGCTGTGCATCTCAGAGCGCCTTGGTCACGACGCCGGCGGCAACGGTGCGGCTGCCCTCCCGCACCGCAAAGCGCAGGCCGGGCTCCAGCGCCACTGGCGTGATGAGGTCGAAGCTGGCTGTCACGTTGTCGCCTGGCATCACCATCTCCACGCTCTCTGGCAGCGTCACTGTGCCTGTTGGCACAAGTAAGCAATATAGACACCATGTTCAACATCGGCACTGTTCTCCTACTGGGCTTCTAGGAGTACTTCAGGGCATTGAGCACGTTCATGTGTACACAGGTGGCGACAGCATGGCTGCAGAAGAGAGACACAGCGTGCAAACCTGTGACGTCGGCTGTGCGGAAGAAGAACTGCGGGCGGTAGTTGCTGAAGAAGGGGGTGTGGCGGCCGCCCTCCTCCTTTGTCAGGGCGTACAGCTCCGCCTCAAACCTGCGGGCGGGGAACGCGGCTGTGACCAGGGGCCAGTGAAAACACACGCCACGGAGCAGCTGGTTATGAAGCTGGCTGATCACGCAGGGTGTGCCCTTTCTGCTGCCCTGCTTCAGCAGGCTGACAGGCGGCAGGATGCCTGTTCTGGCGCTCGCCACAGCAATGGAATTGTGTCCGATCTGCGTGTGCGACTCTAGACACATGCGCGCACTTCTGGTGGGGCTTGATGGTGCCGGGCTTGCAGGCGACCTGGCCGCGCAGCACGTCCTCCCGCTTGATGCCGCGCACCAGCAGCCCCACGTTGTCGCCGGCCTGGCCCTGGTTGAGGCTCTTCTTGAACATCTCCACGCCTGTGCGGCCAGGACGCACGGGTCACGATCCCGCTGAGTGCAGCAACACAGATTCATGCCAATGGAAGCACATGCTGCGCAGGACAGACAGCGAACAGTGGGCCGACAGCCGCTCCAATCCCCAGGCATGCAAGCCCTGAATACTTGCAGCAGCAACAAGGTGACGGGGGTTGGCAGCTGCGCACCGGTGACGACGGTGGTGGTGGGCGTGCCCTGGATGCCCACCAGCTCGATGTTGTCGCCCACCTTGACGACACCCTGCTCCACCCTGCCTGTGATCACCGTGCCGCGACCCTGCAGGCCGGCAGCAGCTGCAGATGTAGGGGACACGGACCACCGCACAGCTGCAAATGCATGACAGTATGGATACGATGGCGGCACTATCTGCTGGCCTGCGCTCGCTATCGACATGTCTACCCCTCGCATGCGTGCAGGCTGTCCAGTGGTTGCTTGCAAACAGGGGCGCAATTGCTGCCTGATGACTCGGGCGGACACGAGGAAGGTGGCAACGTAGAGTTACCTGGATGGAGAACACGTCCTCGACGGGCATGGAGAAGGGCTTGTCCAGGGCGCGCTGCGGGTTGGGGATGTAGTCGTCGACCGCCTTCATGAGCGCCACGATGGCATCGTGCCCGATGTCGGGCTTGTCGCCGTTCAGGGCTGCCAGGGCGCTGCCGCGCACGATGGGGATGTCGTCGCCCGGGAACCTGCACTTGACAGCTTGTAGGTTGCAGTCTGTGGTAGCCTCGCTTCCCAGCGCCGCAGCCGACAATTAGAAACGATAGGTTGGCTGCACCGGGGCACAGCATGCCTTGCCCCGCACTGATTGGCAGGAGGTTTCCGCAAATCAGCAACGGCTGGGGAAAATTTAACGACTGGGCAGCCAGGCCAGGCAGCAGGCGCACTTGTAGAAGGACAGCAGCTCCCGCAGCTCCATCTCCACCAGCTCCACCAGCTCCTCGTCGTCCACCGTGTCGATCTTGTTCAGGAACACCACCAGCGATGGCACGCCCACCTGCGCCGCGGTGCTCACCCCATCGTATAAGTCATTGCACACGGTACAAACGTCGCTGAGCTGCGCCAGAGTTGCGTACAATGTGACTCGTGACACTCACCTGCCGGGCAAGGAGGATGTGCTCTCGTGTCTGTGGCATTGGCCCGTCTGCTGCTGACACCACCAGGATGCCTCCGTCCATCTGCATCATGACAGCGGCAGCGTGTTGCAGCCAGGCAGATGGACATTTTGACAGGCAGCGTCTGTACCAGGACGCTGACGAAAGCAAGAGCGGAGCGTTGAAGCAGCGGCCGACCTGCGCTGCGCCTGTGATCATGTTCTTCACATAGTCTGCGTGGCCTGGGCAGTCTACATGGGCGTAATGCCGCGCTTCCGTCTCATACTCGACTGCGGCACGTGACCAACCAGTCAGCACCATGAAGGTAGCTTCAAATGACGGCTGAGGCAGTGTCTTCAACTCCACGCAATGCTTGGACTCCTCAGCACTGCTTCACCACACCGTGTGCAGTGGAGATGGTGATGCCGCGTGCCTTCTCCTCTGGCGCCTTATCAATCTGGTCAAACGCCACTGCTGTGCTGCCGCCTGTCTCCGCCATCACCTGCATGCCATTGCAACTCCAGGGATACGGTATCCTGCTTACGGTAACGTGCTCCCCCAGCCAACCCTTGACATAGTGGCAAGCACGTCTGCATAGTGCTCCTGGCATGTACCTTTGTGATTGCAGCTGTGAGCGTCGTTTTGCCATGGTCGACATGCCCAATTGTGCCTATGTTCAAGTGCGGCTTTGCCCTGGAGTTGATGTCATAGGCGAGGCCCCTGGCCGCAAAGCTGGGTGCCGCACACCTGGCCAGGCTCTCCAGTGCGAATGCATGCTCCAGACACCTGCGCGCATGCGCTGTGTGACTTGTGCAATGCTGAAACCATGTTGTGCGGTTTTGCAGCATCAGAGCGTTGTGCGTGCGCTGGCACACAAGCAACCGTGCGACATGTTTGCTCCATGCATGCCCAGCATGCACATGCGCGACACTTGCAGTCCACCTGCCAGACCTGCATGCAAATACATATCACGAACCGAAGGAAGTGCGCCATGCCCACCTGAGCTGCAAGGATGGTAGGACGGAGGGTGCAGCCAGCTGCTCCAGTGCCCCAGCCTTCGCAATGGAAGCAGCTGCAAGCGTCACCGCTCGCCGCCCCAGTCCAAAGGCCACCGCCATCCTTGCTATCCGGCTTGCACGCAACCTGCACGCCTGCTCGCCCTCTGTGAACATTGCCAGCGAGAACGCAATGTGGCCGCAATGGTACATCCTGCTTCCTGCACGCCACAGGGCGGGCTGCACTGGTATTTCGTGCCCTTGCTTGATGATTTACACATGATGAGTTACACATCATTCTTTGGTGCTTTGATCAGAAGTACAGCGGATGAGCACTCAGACATGGCGTCAACAGAACGAGCGAATGGACAATCATGAGACTGGAGCATGCACAGCTGATTCAGGAGCTGCCCGTACAGCATTGTACTGATTGAAGCGATCGCCGCTTTGCAGTTGTCAGAAAACGACTCTGCGCACTGATTGCAGTCTGCCACTCACGGCTTTCTGGTGACCACTCAGCCGATGGTCTCACCGTATGTGAAGATGCAGACAAGCGAACTGTCTGTCACGAAGTGCTGAGAAAATGTATGCTGAGTGACGATCTACATACGGCTTTAAAGTGGACGGCCCCATTCTGTTTCTGGGGTCTCGCCTCGTCAATTCGTGGGTTGCTGTCCAATAGGTGCGCAGATGGCTGGGGTTTCACTGGCGCTACCGAATGGCCAGTGCAGTCGTGCATGCCACGGCACCAGTAGATGAGCACCGGCAGCTCTCAACGCCGCACGGGCATGGACATCCTGACGCTCCCGTGTGCACAGCCATGGGGCGTGCCGCCACCCGGTGTGCTGTTCACGCCAGCGGCATACAGGCGCTACTCTGTCGCCTTCCAGCAGGTGCGCCTCTGAGGCCTGGCACAGCAAAAGGGCAGTGCAAGCCAGGTCCAGGAAGCACTGTTGCTGCTGGGCACAGATTGCAAAACGCCTCCTGCTGCGCAGGCTGAGCTGAGTGTGCCCAGGGAGCTGCACAGCCCCCTGCTCTCGCCGCCCATAGCAGGTCAGCTCACTGCAGCCTCGAAGGTGGTTTCTTGTTCAACCTTCAAGCTTCAAGTTGGTCATCGACCGAAAGCCTCCACACAACCTGCAGGCGGATCCGCTGACTCTGATGGTGGCGGCAGCATGGAGGCCTTGTCAGGGTACGCATCACCCGGCCAACAAATGCCAGACGCCACCGATGATGACTGGGAGCCCGGCGATGCAGCTGACGATTTGCCAGCTGCAGCTGCTGGTGAGCGCATTCCTGTCGGCATTGGCGGCCCGACACGAGCTGCAATGTCGCCAACAGCGGGCAGCAGCAAGCGGATGACGGTGGCCCAAGGTATCCCCCAAGGGGCGGCAGCGCCTCATGTAGGCACCTCAGTGCCAATGGCACTGGTTGACAGCGATGCTGGCGGCAAGAAGGCAAAAACAAGCCGCACACAGCAACACCGGCAGCCAGCAAGTGGAAGTGTGCAGCCTGCATCCCGGAAGCGTAAGGCATTCAGCCAGGTACGTTTCTCGTGTGGTGTCAATCTTGGAGTCCTGATTCTGTCGTCATGTGTCTCTTTATATGCACTTTGTGAACTGCATGCAGCTTCACGGATGCAGGGTGGTGCTACTGGCAATGAGGTGGAGATCATCACCTCGGATGAGCCAGTAGCAGGCAATAAGTCAGCCGCTGCCAATGCCCCGAACATGGGGCCCGGAGACAGCGGGCTTCTGCACCAGAAGACGGCAGCCGCAGCTAATAGGGAGCAGGGCAGCCAGCAGCCCAGTGGCAGGGCCTCAAAAGGTGGCGCAGCACAGGACTCCGGAACCACAGCTGCGCACAGGCAGCAGCACAAGAAGCGCAAGCACCAGGAGCAGCACTGGTCCTCGCTCAGCGCGGAGGACCACGCCTGGTTCCTGGCCCGGCAGGGTGCGCGTTGCGCTGAAGCCGACTGCTCAGTGGCGATGCCAAGCATCCTGCAGGGCGTGTGCCGCTCGGCTCTTTCACACCCTGTTGCAAACCCTGACAATTCGACATGCAAGCGAGTCCTGTGTGGCGGCTGCAGGGAGGGAGCTGGAGGGGCAGGAGGCGCTGGTGTTCCAGGCGCTGGCGGAGCATGTGGCTGCGGAGCGTGCCGCCGTGCTCGCCGCCCAGCGGGACGCGGCTGCTGCGTTCTCAGACAAGTACCGCTTCGCCGCCCGCCGCTCGCTGCAGCAGATGGAGGTGGGAAGGAAGCCGGCCGTGCGGACGCCTGCGGGGTTGACACCCGATCAGCTGAATGCAAATGTGGTTCCCCGTCTGCATCATCGATGGTCCCTGCACGGCTGGCTGTACTTCACCATGTTTGGGCGCTGGAACAGGCGGACAATGTGCAGCGACGTGCGCGGGTGCGCAACTATCCCCGCTTGTACCGGGTGCACGCGGCGCCCATCCCCATACCAGCTGCCGGCACGGATGCGGAGGGCGTGCAGGGGCAGGAGCGCGGCGCTGGCGAGGGCGCAGACGCCCCCGACATGTGGCACCTGCAGCAGCTGCAGCGGTCAGCGCCCGACATGGAGCTGGCGCTTCCCAGGTTGGTCGCCACCAAGCCTGGCAATGCTGTCTGGTCTGCAGCGATGGTGCGTGGCATGCAGGGCATAGTCTTTCATGGTCAAGCAGTGCTTGACAGTACCAATTCTCAATCACTTCCCTGCATGCTCGGGCGGGCTCACTTGCATGTCCTGTTGCAGATGCCCATTCCGCGTGCCACTGGATGTGCCGTACCTCCCCAGCGAGGTGGAGATCGGGCCGCAGGTGCAGCCGAAGCAGGCTACTGTCGCCACAGCTGCCGGCATGCACCATCCCGATGCAGAAGCTGGCAGTGGACCCAGGGTGAGCAGCCCTTGGCGCTGCACCATCTCAGGCTGCACACTTGCGGGTGTTCAGGATGTTCAGGCCCAGCTTACAGCTGCTGTCGTGTTGTGATTGCGCAAGCACGTTGATCCAGGACACACTACCTGTGCAGGTGAAAGCCAGCATCGCGTCAGTGCGCAAGTCACCTGCGCCAGAGGTCAGCCAGGACCCACGGCTGGCGGCCCTGTTGGCGACAGCAGCTGACACCGGCGATGCGGTGGATGTTGCCATGGCAGCGGCCACCTTTGAGACGCTTGTGGCTACACTCCCGCATGACCTGAGCCTCGGGTGAGCATCTCGGTCAAGCTGTTCGTCGGACCCAGCGTGTTCACATGCTGCCAGCAGCCTGCTGTGGTGCTTCATGAAGCTTGACCACCTATACATGGCTTGAGCGTGTGTGCTGAGCTTTTGCAGGTGGGAGATTCCGGTACGCATTGGGCCAACAGAGGTCGATGACGTGCGTGTGAGCAGTGCCAGTGCCGAGCATGGCATGCAGCGCAAGCAGGGAGGCGGCGGCAATGAAGTCAACCCCAGCAGGTGAAGGCAGCAATGCACAGTGTGCGTGTGCAACCAAACCTGCTGCCGCACAACAGTCTCTGACGGCAGGGCATCCATGTCCTGGAACCAGGTGCATATTCCTGGACAAGCCGCTGCTGCGGCGGGGACTGACAATGCGAGAGCGCCACGAACGGCTGTATAAACATGCGCTGCTGTCCATCGCGCTGCGGTGATCATTTGACCCGAAGTGCTGCAACGTGTGAATTACAGCAACCCCGAATGCTGACCTGCTCAAGATGATCTGTGCCTGTTGGAAGACCAATGTGTGATTAGCTCAATAATGGCGTGCAGATCTGCGAGGAATGCGGAGTCTGCCGCCTTTGGAGCGCCGCTGCGGGTGGGCTCCGATGCAGCGCGAGCAGCGACGGCGAGCGCTTCATTCACAGAGGCTGCCGCAGAGCAGCCTGACCAGCAGGCGGAGGCGCCACATGCGCAGGCGGGCACAGCGGCAAGCGCCGGCGCCGGCGGAGCGAGTCCTTCCCCCGAGCCCGCCATGCCACGGCGCGTCACCAGGGCGGCAGCCCGGGCTGCTGATTCCGTGGGCGGCGGTGCCGATGCGCGCCACACCGCTGGGGACAGCCCGCACCCCGCACCCCATGAGGCTCAGCGGCCGGGCCGGGCAGGCGCCGCGGAAGGTGCCGCCCGCGCAGGTGACGGTGGCAAGGGCGCCGCCGCGGGGGAGCAGCAGCCTGACAGCAGCACACAGGTGGTGGTCCATTCGCAGTGTATACAAGACTTCAGCCTGGAGGGCCTGCTGTCCTGATCAGCAATTGTGGACCGCCACCGGGTAGCAGTGCAGCGTCCGAGCTCAAGGGCCTGCTATGAGCGGTGCAGGCAGCTCTCCCAGCTCCCAGCCTGATCGCCACCACGCGGCGCGGGCGCGCATACGACCTGTGGCAGCTGGGACGCTACAGGGTGGTGGTCCGCGCCCACGAGGCCGCGGTGCTGCGCGACCCGGCGCGCCCCGCCCTGCTGGCGCGCGCCAAGATGGAGTACATGCCCAAGTTCTCCCTGGAGGCGGTGAGCACGCACCCGCACACACGTGCAGACCTGCGGAGGTGTTTTGGAGTGATGTACGCCACGCTAGCCAAGTGCTCAGCATCTTGAGAAGGGTGGTCTCCGCTCAAGGCATCTGCTGCGGCGGCCCCCACGACGTGGGCGATCTATGGTGCTGTAGCATCAAATCACGATGTGGCGCTTGCCTAAAGTGCCATCGCCGGCTGAGGCTGTGCACACCAACCCAATCGACGAGGCCTGATGTGCCTGCCGTCACATGGCGTGCAGGTGACGGCGCAGGAGGTGGCTCGGCGGTGGGCGGCGCTGCAGCTGCGGCCCGAGGCCGCGCTGCTGGTCGGCCGCTTCGCCGTGGAGACCAGCGAGCTGCTGCGCGTGGAGCTGCTCAGGTGCCCCACTATGCTGAGGTCCCATATCGAAGCCAGATCCCAAAGATCATGCAACATGGCAAATTGTCGCTGAGCTGCCAGCTCTGGACGTGAATGAATACACAGCTCCTGTGTCATTGAGCAGCACAAACACACCTGTCCCACTTGTTTGTGCTGGTCGCACTGCAGGCTGGCGGATGTGCTGGCGCAGGGCGAGGAGACCGGGTTCCGGCCTGCGCACGCCTACCGCCTCATCGCGGCCCTGCTGCAGACGCTCTCCAGTGCCCCGCCCGGCAGGCGAGCGTGGTTATACACATGTTCTGTTGCAGCTGTGTCGTGGCGGTCGTATGGTCACGACATGGTTAGATGTGCCAGGCCAGTCTGCCGTCCTGGAGCAGGCTGCAGCGGTGCGCAGTGCAGGGGTGAAGCCACGCCGCTGATCTGCAGGTACCTGCTGACGCACATGCCGGGCTCAGACATCGTCACCTGCTTCCAGGCGCTCCCACCCGAGCTGGATACGCTCCAGGTCCGCTTTCCTGCCTAACGCTGCATTTCACTGCACGGTGCTCTGCCTGCCTGATTGCGTGGGAGTGGTCCCTCCTTCCGTCACACACCATCATGTCATTCATGCACACGCTCAGCTGTGTCGCTGCAACCAGGTGCGGGCGCAGCCGCTGCCGTGCGCCGGCGCACAGCCGGGCGCGGTGTACGACCTGCACGCGGCGCACGCGGAGTCGGGCGCCACCGACGAGGCGGCCTTCCCGTTCGTGCCGCCGCAGTGGCGCCCCTTCAACGAGCACGTGCCCCAGATCCCCGGCACCTTCCCGGTGTGGACCTGTGTGCAGGCAGTGACCCTGTCCAGCGGCCGTTGCAGTTGTGGGACACACGACCCCGTGAGAAGGACGTGCCTGTCGCTGAGCCATATCTCCGCTCTTCAGTTGCACCCGCGCTGCTGTGGCAGTGGTGAGCCAGGAAGACGGTATTGCAGCTGCAGGCGCTGTGTGTTGGGCAGTGCAGCCGGTCACCTTCCTGTGGGACTGCAGGTGAGGGTGCGCGGAGCGCCGAAGCCCGGGGTGCCGCGTGCGGACGAGGCAACAAAGGAGAGGCGGCGCATGCGCAAGCTGCTGCCCAGCGCCTGGGCGCACCTGGGCATAGGCAACGACTGGGACACGACAGCCACTGGTGGGCTGGCTGGGTTCTGCACATGTGCCACGTCATCACGGGGTCTGATGGCTGGGTGCAGCACAGCAAGCAGCAACCGCCATGCCCCGAATGCAAGCTCCCAGTCAATCCTGTGCAGGGTGGGACGGCGGCAGCGGCACCGGTGGTGGCGGCAAAGCGGCGTATGCGAGGGCATTGGAGGAGGGTGCCGAGGAACTGTAGGAAAGGGGAATCAGCTTTGTTCGTGGTTTGTGTCCACAGGACATACCTGTAATCTGCGCCATGAGCTTGTTCTGGACAATGTTCTAGCAGGCAAGTCTACCAAGGATCAAGAATGAACGTGCCAGGATCACGTAAAAATGTGTGCAGAGGTTCAGCAAGCTGCCTGCATCATGCTGCCACCTGCCGGTGCTGCTGCTGCATGTCACGAATGACCAAAACCGTGCTGCCCCTGCATTGCGGCATCAATGGGTGTTCTAATGATCTACTGCATCCTGCGCAACTCAAATCTACTCTATCATCGATGCTGGTTCGCTAACACTATGGCTCTGCTCCGGCAGTGCCAGCCCCCTCGGCGATGATCAAGGAGCAGTGCGCCATCAATCATCTGTGTACCCTACATGCTCACCTACTCATCTGATCCGAGTTCGTACTTCATTCAGTTTATGCTGTGTCCACGTGTCGATCTGGACGTCAGATTCAGAGGCTGGCGGCGGACGCCCCTCACAGCAGTGCCACGGCCAGGCAGGCGGCCGCTGCAGCGACAGCGGCAGTCGGCACGGCAGCACGCAGGGCAGGGTCCGCTGACTGGGGCGCCGGCGCAGGCGCTGCATCTGTCGCAGCGGCGGCGGTGGTGCCGGCGGTCGGCGCCGCGGTCGGCGTCGTGTCGGCGGGCGCTGACTCGGCGCCGGCGGCGGCTCCGGCTGCAGAAGCTGCCGAGCTGCCGGTGCTGCTGTCAGGCGCCACATCGCCGCCTGCACACAGCGCTCACCACAGTCAGTACAGGTGCTCGGCCATCAGGACAGCGCAAGTACGCTTTGGCTTGGCAGGCGAACAGGGCCCATATCTGCAACCTGCAGCTGCTGCAGTTCAATGCCCGCTGTTGCAGCTGCCGACATGGTCTGCTGTTGACAAGCTGCGCGGGGCGATGCTCACCAACTGCAGTGTCGGGTGCCAGAGGGCTGCCCTCGACGGTGGAGAGACCAGGAGCAGGTGCAGGAGCAGGTGCAGACACAGGAATTGCTGCGGTTGCGACAGCGCGGTTTGCAGCTGCGCCAGAGGCAGCCTCTGGTGCCGTCGGCTTTGCTGCCGTCGGCTCAGGTGTTGCGGGCCTTGGTGTGGCGCGGCGACGTGGAGCAGTGGGCTTGCCTGTACACCAGGGGTGACATGGAAGACAATGATGCATGCACTCTCACATGGCTGCAATCCCCCCTGCGGCCAGCTGTTGCTGCGGAAACTTAGCTGCAGCGGGCATACCATACACCTCACCAGGTGCCGCGTGCCAGCATTGGAACCCCGCTGTGCAGCTGAACCTAGCCCTGACCCTCTTGTGTACCGATGTACCTATGTAGAGCTCCACATTGCGCTGCACCTGCTGCCCTGACCTCTCCAGTCTAGTTGTAACCTGAATGCATTCAGCCAGAAGGATCACTCACTTGTGGGTGCCTCGGTGGCCGGCAGCGTGGCGCCCACGATGGCTGGGCTGGTGCCATTGGCAGCCGAGTCCCGCGTCGAGCTTGCCGTGGGCTCTGCAGTGGGTGCTGCAGTGGCCCTGGCTACTGTGCGTGGTGCTGTTGGCTTCGCGGTAGGCTCTGCTGTAGGCTCTGCAGTGGGCTCTGTGGTAGGCTTGGCTGTGGGCTTGGCTGTGGGCTTTACTGTGGGCTTGGGTGCCGGGCTGCGGACGGTGATCGCAGGTGACTTGCCTGCAGAAGAGAACAAAACACACTGGCAACATAAGAGCGACTTTATCCCTGCAGCCACCGGCTGGACTACAACTTGCTTTGAAGAGTCTCTGGCAGAAGCTCGATCCAGACGCTTGTCCGCACCTGCACACAACATACTGCTCCGCCCCCAGTCAGCTCACTTCTGCACCTTGACAGGAAAGCGCACCTGAGCATTCGGCAGTGTTGTCGATGGACTTAGAGGTGACGGTGGCGTTGGGGTGGCTCCACCCCAGGTCCAGGCCGCAGTCGTCCTGCTTCGTCTGCATGGTGGTGAAGTACTCGCTGAGGGCCGCCAGGGCGCCCGTGATGCCGGTCACGCCATCTGCAGGGTGCATGGCAAGGCGCGTCAGGGTGACGACCAATGGTGGCTCGAAGGTGTCAGGCACACCTTGCGGATGGCAGTGTAGGAAGTGGGTCGGTTCGGCATATGCCTGGCGACGGTGCAAGTCATGTGGACCACGGACCAACCTGTGGTGGACTCGGCGTAGGTGTAGTCCTTGCGGGAGACGGGCAGGTTGTCGTCGCCCAGGGGTGCGCCGTACAGCGCCCCGTACGCGATGAAGCGCTGCGGGGTCCTGGACCCTGCACAAGCGATACGTGATGTGTTCAGGCCATTGCACAGTGTCAGTGTGCCAGGTACAGGCCCCAGCAGGAACCTCATTCTGCTTTAGTTGTGATACACCATACAGAGGCCTGTAACGGAGGTCCTCTCCTGCTGTGAATGGGTTGTGCCTTGGCAGCATAACCTGTCCCACAGTCGCATACCTTCCATGTCAAACTTGGAGGCCTGCGCAGTGATGAGCTGCTTGAACTTGCCGGTCGTCTGCTGCGCCGTCCAGTTGGCGTAGATGGTGACACCCCGCATGGGCCAGTCAATGTACCTGATCAAAGCAGAGGGCCGGTTCGGCATTTGCTCAATTCGCTGCTGTGCAGAGCGCACGTGGCTAGGTCGACGTCTCAAGGCGTAATGCAACAGATCGACAGCAGAAAGCAAAGGATCTGCGCACGTGTTGTATGACAGCTTGTGCCACAGGAACTCCGGATAGTCCTCGCCAAATCCGATGAGCCATGAGCGGCCAGAGTCCCCCAGCACATAGTCGATCTGGTACTTGGCATAGTTGAACAGCTGTGCGGCGTATGACGCGTCACCGCCGCCGGCACGCAGCTGCTTGGACTCGATGAGCGCCAGCATTGCCACCTGCAGAAACCAAATGGTGGTGATACCTCAAGCGCTCAGCAATGCAGTACCTGTGGAGGACTTATCTCTATGTGAGATGACAGGATACGAGGCCATGCAGCCTAGCTCGCATATAGTACTCGCCTGAGTTGCTGGCCGCAGAGCTCCCCAGTGGTATGGGTAGGCCAGGCCGCGCGGCGTGTGCCTGCGCAGCAGGCGTGAGTTGAAATCAGATAAATAATGTCACGAACCCACGGGCATCTCCGCAGTGTAGCGCTGGGTCGACAAGGGAGCAGCTGGGTCACGCACGGGATCGTTTGACCAAGGTACTGGTCGAAGAACTGCTTGGCATTGCTCTGGTAGTCGCCCGCATTGTCCGGATCGATATCGCCCATCAGGACATTCAGCCCCGGCCCCTTCTCTCCAGTCTCGAAACTGTACCCCGGCAGGGCGATCTGCGCAGCAGAGGGTTGCTCACAGTCAATGAGATTGACGCAACCAGGCTCGACGAATGCAACATTGTGCTTCCAGGACCTTCAAGAGCAGCAAAGCTTCAAGCGGCAAGTGCAGACCTGGGAGTAGTATTTCTTGGCATCGGCAAGGTATGAAGCGGTGCCGGTGGCCTTGTACAGCCAAGCCGCCGCCCAGGCCAGCTCATCGATGAAGCCCGTTGACTTGTACAACAGCTGCAAGTAGAAAAGCATGCCAAGATCAGCATGCCACCACACAGATGCCTAGTGACTGGCAGCAAGACGCAACAACATGGCATCCACTACGGGAAGGGTACCAGGCCCCGAGTGAACACCCGAGAGGATGCAACATCTACAGCACAGCCAGCGCACCCCATGCTGAGCAAGGCACTCGTCGGTCAGATCCTGGTACGAGCCCTGCGCCGAGGTGGCGAAGCTGTACAGCTGCTTGGCGTGCGTGAGGTAGCCCTGCAGCTCAGCGCTGCTGGCGCCGCTGTTGGCCTTCAGCGCAATGTAGGCTGCCGCCAGGCCAGCTGCTGCCTCGCCGGCAATCTCTGAGCCTGCGACCGAGACGAACAACAACTGATCATCTCCCTGTTGATGCTTTTTCCGGTAGAAAAGGCTGGCATTTACCACGACCTCCCCACGTACATCACTCCAAGCTCAGTCATGCTTGGTGAACGCAGATGTGCGCCCAAGACAGTAGAGCAATCGGTGAGAACGTGCCTGGGTTGGCGTCATCGATGTAGCAGGCTGGGCGGCTCTTGACGTAGGTGGCATACTCCTCCACCGGGCCGTAGTAGTTGAAGTCCAGCGTGGAGTTGCCCACCACTGCAGCGCAGTCATTGCGCAGATGATTGGCAGCGGGAGGCATGCTGCTGGCTGTTGATAAGAGGCCATGACCAATGCTTGCAGAACCGACCAAGCAAGGGTTCAATGTTGCAGCATCTGAGGTAACGAAAAGTGTAGGCACTAGCAGGCTGGGGTGCAGCATCACCATACTCCAGCACTGCCAGTACATTGCCCATACAAAGGCCTGCTCTTGACCCATCACATGGCTCCAACTTTGCCACCACCAGCCTGCCAGCTCGTCTGGCTGCAGAGGCAGGGGGTGGACAAGTGAACAGGCAGCAGTGCTAAACGTAACAGTGGGGCGGCGGACCTGCCACGAAGCGGTTGGGGGCGGAGTGGGCGGCCACCAGGTAGTCGGCGCCCCACTTGGTGGCGGCCAGCGCGTTGTCCAGGTCGCCCGCCTTGGTGAACCCGGCGGGGAAGCTGTCCACCGACCAGCCCAGCATCGTCACCTGTGCCAATTAGTCGACGCCTCAACAGCTGCCGTCGGCTTCAGCTGCTCGCAGGCAATGGTCACTGCACGTCATGACTGGGTGGAAGCTGACGTTGTGACAAGTTGCAGGTACAAGCAGCTGGAATACCAGAGCAGTTGTTAGTCGGCTGCGCGAGCGTGATGCACAGACTGATCAGGCTACAGCTGCATGTCAGGATCCAGTTACCAGCTGGCTATTCAGAGAGTGCTGGCGCACCAGGAATGCCTCCACGAGGCCCAGCTTCAGGAAGGAGCCGCCGGCCTCGTAGTAGCCGCCGCTCACATCCTCGCCCTCCGGCCCCACGCAGTCCTCGCACGAGTCACTGCGCCTGTGTGTTGCATGCACAGCTGGTCAGCAGATGGTGCTGTGGTCCGTGCTGACTCAACCCTGCTGGTCTCAAAGGCCTCGCACTGTGCTGCCACCCAACCGCGCTCCAAGAACAGCACGTTCAAAGGCCGTCCATGTGCACCCAATGGCTCATGAGCAAGGCAGCGAGAGCAGCGGCGTGTGCGCACCAGGCCAGGCGCTGGCGGTCGAGCTTGCCAGAGCGCATGCTCTCGAAGAAGATCAGCGTCTTGTGCAGGCCCTCCGTGTAGCTGTACTGTGCCGAGCCAGCGGCAGGCAGCGAGGTGTCAGCCGCTGCCGCCTTGACACCTGCAAGAAGGTCTCGGCTGAATCCGCGCCTGCAGCCCAATGCACGAAAGGCAACGTCCAGCATCGGATGTTTGCACTGCCGACAACATGCGTTGACGCACCGCCAGCAGCGCTGCTTGCAGAGCCGGTGGCGATGAAGGTGCCGTTGGGGTTGTAGAAGCACACGCCGGCTGACTGCGGGCAGCTGTAGCCGCCGCAGTCGGCGTCGCACTTGTTCTTCCATGTCAGGCCGAACGCGCACACAGGGTCGTACGGCGAGTCGCCGCAAATGCAGTCTGCAAGGCAAGAGCTCGGAGTCACGACTCACGCTGTCATGCGCACTGTTATAAGCATGCATGTGTACGAACCGTCAGCACGTCCGTGCTCACCTCCTGGCTTGATGTCGCACACGGGGCACTGCCCCTTGCTAATGATCAGCACATTGGCACACTGAGCCACGCACTGCATCGAATAGGACATCTGCATGTCATTCGTCAGCCTGCTTACAGCAGTGTTAGGGCACATAGACCGCCTGACTCGGCAGTTCTTTAGGTGGCTATTGCTGCCTGCTGCTCACCTCGTTGCCGTATGTCACCAGGTCATTGGCGCACACTGGATCATCATCATCGGCGGGTGTGTCCTCACAGTTGCACGCTGTCAGGAGCACATGAACACACCCTCAGTGGATGCTTGCTGCAGCATCTGCATGCGTGTTGTCAAGGACTCTCCACAAGCTGTTGCGCCAAGTGTGCAAGTCTGCAACCCTGCAGACCGTGCTGGCGGGGCAGCAACGCCCGCGCTGCTGTCATGCAGCAGCGTCAGGGGGAAGATGGGGCGATTGAACATGCTAGCTGCTTGCCCACTTCATAGCTCTATGGTAGCAGGTCACAGATGCACTTCGCGCACAAGCTGCAAACACGTCGGAGTGATGGGCCAGCAGACAAAACAAGGCAGCCAGAAAGCGTGGCAAGGCCATGTGCTTGAGGTATGTGCCACAGGCTGCCAAGGCGGAGTGACTCTGCAGCTGTGCCCAGGACACGAACAGAACACTACAGGCGGGAAATGGCAGCACGAGAACCGGGGCATGGCGCTCACCTCCCGTCGGGTTAGGGAGCCGGTAACCTGAGGGCAGGGCAGGCCCCGCACCCAACGCCGGCACCGCGATAGCGAGCAGGCAGAGGACACTGAGTGCCGCACGCGCCATGCCTGTCGGATGAGCCCTGCACGCATGAAAAAGTACAAGTCTGGGTTGCCCGACCGACCGGCTGCAATGCCTTGCTGCAAGCTACGGCGTCGGTCGGCGCACGGCCGTGCGCGCTCAACAGCTGACAGCGGATGCACATGTCTACCGACTATGACTCACTGTGCTACCGGTGAGCAGGGATCGCCGTCTGCGCTGCTGTTGCACCTGTTGTCTCTTCGCCGACCCTGTTTCACAGTGAGACATGGCGGCTGTGAGCTCCCTGGTGGGGTACACTGTGCATGCTAGCGGCTGGTCAGCATGGCTACCAGATTCATACACTCCTTTCAGTCTGGCAATCTGTTTGAGAGCACAATTTGCCTGTGTTGCGCCCGACCAGCCTGCCGGAGTCTGTATACTTTCTGGCGACTCGCCGTGCTGGACGGCCGTGCAGCACCCTGATCTGTACCTCAGGACAAGCTTTTGGTTCGATTAGCGTCACGTTGACGTGTATGGATTGTGCTGGTCGTCGGCCGTCCAAGTGCACTTCTGAGCAACATCTGGAGGGCTTGGTTACGTGAGGGTGGCACCTACCCAGAAATCAGCATGCAAGGGAGGTGTTCATGTGTCCCTCGCTTCGAAGGCTCGGTGGCAATGTGCAATGTGGGCACAGCGACTGTGCGACATCGTCGGCGTGTCGACGAGGTGCAACATGAAGAAAGGTGCCAGCAAAGCCTCCAGTTCCAAGGCGGCGGCCAGGGCTGGGGCCGATGTGGGCGTCGGTTTTGGAGGGTGGGTCTGATCATGCTAGCCTCCATGCCAGCGTCACAAAACGCTGATCGGCTGCTTTGGACAGGTGGATGCATGCTTGCGACAATGAGCGATGTATATGCTAAGCTCTTCGACATGTTGTCGGTGCAGCTTTCTTGGTGGCCACGCACTGTCATCAGCGGCATCCAGCAATTCCGCAGGCGACCATGGCGTAGGCAGTCCTGCACCAGGTGCGTGACATGTTGTTGCTATCAGCGCACGCCTACAAGCCTGCACTCTCGGCTGCAGGTTGACCTCTGTTGCTTCAATGCTTGTTGCCTAGGGGACGTGTCGGCGGATGTCGCACAGCACCTGAAGCGGCTGACCAAGCGGGAGGCTGTGACACGCGTCAAAGCGCTTCAAGTGAGACCGCACCTCATGCTGCCTTTTCTTGTCCTTAGTTTGCATGCAAGCTGCAGTCAGCTGCCATCCGCTGGGGTGATACCTTGCTCAGCCGCCAGCTCATGTCGGAGCGCATGCATGCACAGGCGCTGCGGGAGCTGCTGCAGCAGCAACCCGATGAGTCTGTGGCGGGCGTGCTGCCGCAGTGGGCCCACGTTTTTCCACGTCTGGTGCTGGACAATGACCGCGGCGTGCGGCTGGCCGCAGCAGACCTCATGCAGCTGCTTGCGCAGGTATTGCTGGGCCTGGATGTGCAAGCTCATGTTTGCAGACGCCGTCTTACTGTATGCAGCTTTGTAGTAGCGTGGGGCTGCAGATCAGTATATGCATGCAACTCCCAACTTGGTACATGCATGCAATGTTGATTCGAAACTGAACCTATGCATGCAACTGCAGCGTGCCGGACGCAAGCTGGCGCCATTTCTGCGGGTCCTGCTGCCGTCTTGGTGGCTGGCATGCTCAGACGGCCACTCCGACACTGCAGCTGTGGCGCAGGCAGCTATGCAGACTGCTTTCCCGGGCACTAAGCAGCGCGAGGCAACCCTGTTCTGCCGCAGGGAGGTGAGATGGGGTGGAGTCGACATTGCAAGTTCGATCCTGGGGTTGCTTTGCACTCCAGACAGTCAGCTGTCATGAGCGTGATGCCCCTGCGCACCAGAAGTGCCAGCGAGATATGTAACCAGCCACACTGCCATTGGCAGGTGGTGGGCTTGCTGGAGGATAACCTCAAGGCCACTCCGGAGCAGCTTGGGGATGCAGCACGGGAATCTGCCGACGAGCTGGCGCAGCGGCATGAGCGTGTGGTGGCCGCCAGCCTGCTGGCCCTGGCAGCGCTTGCAGACACAGCCGCGCAGCTAAACGCCAGCGACATGCCAGCAAGTCCTTCTGAGGCAGAGCCCAGAGCAACGAATGGCCACTGCGCCGCCGCTGGAGGCACTGCTGACGGCAGCGGCACAGAGCAGCAGCCGCAGCCAGAAGCGCAGCTGCTGCAGCGAGTGGCAGCCATCGTGGACGGCAGCGGCTTCTGGAAGCGGCTGTATGGCTCCAAGAGCCCGATGGTGCGGCAAGCGGCGTATGTCTTCACCGCGCGGCTCGGTGCAAGGTGCGGCCAATGATGTGAGTGGTGTTCCAATATAGTCACAGCAACTCTTCATTACCAACAACTACGCCATGCTTCCGCAGGCATCCGCAAATGCTGGAAGTCAGCCTGGCAGCCAGTGCACCAGTGGTGCTGGGCGTCTTTGCCGAGAAGCATGCGCCCAACCATGGCGCCATGTGGGAGGCGCTGCTGGTCTACTGCCGCCGCTTTCCAGCCGCTTGGGATTTCGTGGATGTGGCGAAGGCGGTGATGCCGCGTTTGACATCCTTCCTCAGGTGCCAGATATCTTTGCACATGTCCATGTCGATAGGAACCCCAACACACTGCCAACTACAGTGTATTGGGGCTCTGACAGAATTGGTTTGTGGTGTTCAATTCTTGAGGCTGTAGGAACAAGCCACAGCACTTAACTGGAAACATTTCTTGTCCTTGCAGCCATGCGTGCTATGGCTCCTTTGAGTCATCGCACCCAGCGCTGCTGCCCTTCATCAACTGCATGCCGCAGCGGCTGGGAGAGATGGCACCACGGCAGCCTGCGGCTGTTGTCTCTGCACTGTGGAGTGGCTGTGAAAAGCTCACAGCCCCTGCTCAGCGCACCACAGCCGCGACCTGCTTTCAGGTGAATGGTGCTGAAGGTATCAAGCCCAGGTTCACATGAGCAAGAAGTGTACTCACCATGCCAGTCGTTGTTGCTGACAGCTCTTTTGCACATCTGCAGGAGTGCTACTGCTTCCTGCTATCTCGAGCAGCAGCAATTGGAGCGACACAGAGCACAGCGGCAGCGCCTGACCCTGGTACAGCAGCATGGCCCACCAGCTCAGCAGGCGGCAGCCCCACACAGCTGCTGCACGCAGCGTTATGCCAGGGTCCAGTGGAGACTGCATTGCTGCCCGGCAGCCCTGGGCTCGCTGCCATGGGTGCCGAGGCCGTCGCCGCTGTTCTGACGCAGGTGGACAGCACTGCTGCTGCTGCCTCGATATCGTGAGGCACCAGTGGTAGTATTTTGGCGGCAAACTGACGCAAGCTGCATGTCAAGGCACGTACATTAGGGCGTAGCACACACAGCCAGGAGCAAGAACGCATCCTGATGATCCATGCTCTGCTCTGCTCTGCAGCTGGGCGGCAGGTCCCAGGCTGCAGGCGCTGATGATGGCAGCACTGCAATGCTGCAACAGCTGCTGGAAGCTGTTGGCGCAAGCGTGGCAGACAACCTGCGGCACAGCCTTCAGCAGGCAGGCAGCGCGGCTGATGCGGCGTGCACCATGGCGGCAGCACTGATGTCCCGCCTTGCTGATGCTGGGGCCGGTGCCCACAGGTACGTCGCACATGCGGTCCTCTCCCCTTGTGGCTGGTGCTCTACTGTGACACTTGGACTGATGGGACTCAAGACAGCTAGGCTGCCCCAAAGTGGAGAAAAGCGGTTCGCCTGACTGCAGGCAGCTGGTGGCGCGGTGCGTTGTGCCCCCCGTGGCGGCGCAGCTGCTGCCGTACGGCAGCCAGGGCGACCATGTGGCCGGGGTGCCCCGCCTGCTGGCCACCATCGTGCAGCTGTTCGGTGCTGGCAGCGTGCCAACCTCTACAGCAGGTTGGCTGTCATGCAGATCCAGTTCTGACTGCACTGTCCTTGTGTCGTCTTACAACATTGCATGCCAGCATCAAAAGCAGTAAGCAGCCTGTAACGATGCCCGTGCTTGTGATCTGCTAGGCTCAGCGGCTGCTTCCTCCGGCAGCTTGGACCCAGTCGCGATCGTGGACAGGGTGATGGCAGGTGGCTGGGCAGGCACTGCAGGTGCTGGCCTCGAAGCACAAGCAGACCTGCTGGCAGCGTGCCTTGCGCAGCAACCAGACATGGCGGCTGCCTGCGGCGCGGCATTGCTGCAGCTTGCGGGCATTGAGCCAGTCGCGTCAGGTGCTGCCATGCCCTTGCGAAATCAGTCTGTGCCACTGCTGTCGCTGCCAGAGCAATCATTTGTTGCTCCGAACCGCCGTGTATGTGGTCCGTTTTGAAGCTTGCAGTGCAATTGATTCCTTGTGCTGTGGTGTAGAGGCCGAAAGCCGGGCACAGGGGCTGCACATGGCCTGCTTGCTGGTCGATCGTCTGTGGCCGCAGCAGTCCAGTGCCAATGGCGCCGGGCGGCGGTCAGTCTCCTTTGCGAGGGCACCAGCACCAGCGGCAGCAGCTAGCAGCACCGCAGCAGCTGTGCGTGCTCAGGCGGACCCGTTGCTGTGGCGGTCAGACGCCCTGGATCGGCTGGCTACGGCACTGGCAGCTCCAGAGGTGCTGTGCCGCAATCCGGCGGCACCACCGCTGCTTGGCCGACTGCTAGCCGGCTTGGGGCCACTCCCACTGGTCGGCGAAGCTGCAGTGCAGACAGCGCTGGGCTCGCTGAACCAAGTGTTGGGCGCTGTCCTCAGCCCGGGTGCAGGTGGACCCCCTCCTCCTCAAGTCATCGTCAATGTCAGACGTAGAAGTGGGCTGACATGTACATGCAGCTCAGTGCGTGCCTCTGCAACCATCAGCAGCGACAGACGCTGGTCCAGCCAGGCCAGGCCAGGCCAGGCAATGATTTGGCTCGGTTGCTGTGACCGCAGAGCCGAAGACGATCGAGGCTGCTGCCGCGGCGCTGCGCACACTGGAACTTTGCCTGTACAGCACAGCGCTTGGAGCCTCGCCGCAGCTGGCTACCAGCCGTGCCGTGCTCCTGTGCAGCGTGCTCCAGCTGACTTGGCAGGCAGACTATGCAGCTGCTACTGATAGTGCCACAGACATGCAGTTTGCTGCTGCTGCCGCTGCGCATGGCAGCACTGATGGCGATGCCGATAGTGCAGCAGGCAGCGATGATGACAGCAGCGCTGCAGCGGCCAGCACTGCTGCAGCGCAGCTGCAGCTGTCCGCACTCTCTCGGCAGCTATGGGCGCGTGGGCAACGCACAGCAGAGCTGCTCCAGCAGACATCGGCAGAAGGCGCTGCAGCAACCATAGCTGGGCTGACAGACTGCTTGATGCAGGGCGTTGACAGCAGTGTGGCAGAGGTGAGCACCCAGACTGTCTTCTCCAGGAACAGCAGCTGCAAGATGGGCTGCTTCTGGGTTGCTCATGGTCTCCACTTATTGCCATCAAGGTACAGCAGGACAGCCGTGTTCCACGCTGCAGCACCTCCTGCTGTGATGCCAGTCCTGGTGTTGGTGCCAGCAGGGCATGGACTGGGCAGGCGTTTGGGCCACCCGAATCGCAGAGCTGCATGAGGCTCTGGACGCCGCGCCGCCCGCAGCCGGCCGCTTGGTCGGCGCAGTCCTGGCCCCCCGGGCCGGCTGGCCGCAACATGCTGCTCTAGGGCAGGGTGCCCAGCAGCACAGCCGCACAAAGGCGGACAGCCAGGTGGATGCAGACGTTGTAGCGGCGGCGATGGACGCCCTGGCAGCGGCTCTGGCAGCGCAGCTTGGCGCTGCTGCAGTCTTCATGCCCAGCAGTGGGGACAGCAGGTGAGCTGCGTAGACATTAGGTTAAGGCATAGGTCCGGGCTGCGCTTGTGGCTTGACACATCAAAACCAGCCGCTCGGCATAGGACATGAACAGCGCTGACCAGCTAGTGCTGCTGTCAGGCCCTGGCTGCTGGAGGAACTGCTCTGTTCCAGCCATGGCCCCAGAAGCAGCGAAGGCGCAGCAGCCCCAATGGGTGGGGGTCAGGCGAGCCAGGTGCTGACGGCTGCTGTCAACCAGCTGGACGTACAGCCTGCGCTTGAGCTGCTACACGGCTTGCTCGACAGGTGACCAGCACATCTTTCACATATGCACATATCCTGCCGCCACGTCCTTCATGCCTTGCGCAGGCTGCTGTCCTGTTCAATACCGGTGCCATTCCAGCAGAGTCTGTGGCTTGCAGGCTGTGGGATGCTTCTGCAGCTGGCACATCAGAGGAGCGGAGCATCCATGCCTTGGCAACTACAGCCACGCTCCAGCAGCTGAGCGTGCTCAGCCAACAGCACGACAGTGCAGCAGCTGCACTGTGCCAACTCGCAGCCCGCAAGCTGCAGCATCCTACAGCCGGCGCCCAGCTGGCTACTGACCTGCTGTGTCAGTTCGTCTCCATCCTTGCATGCTTTGCCAGGTTAGCCACCCCTTGTGCCTGCAACGGTGGACAACTCCTACTGATAGCACTGTGCCGTGCAGACTTACAAGCAGTGCAGCTGTGACTCGCCGCTGTGGCTGTTATACGCGTCTGCTACACCAAAGCCTTGGCCGATATCCTCTTGCTGCACAGCCTCTGTGGGTGTTGCAGCTCAACATCTGGCAAGACATATTTGTGCGCATGCATGGCAACCAGCGCACCATGAGCTGAGCTGGCTCGCGTGCACAGCAGCATGTGCGCAGACTGCTGGAACTTCCGTCCTGTTACAGGAGCGACGCCACAGGACAGCGGCTGGATGCCTCGGGCCTCGCCAGCTATGCAGCTGCGGTCTGCGGGGCAGCCGCGGCTGGGCCCCCTGTCGCCGTGTGCGCCGCAGAGAGCCGTCCGCAGACCGGGGCAGCGCTCGATGCCCTGCGCCTGGCGGTGGCGTGCTTCCCGGCCAAGAGCGCTGAAGCTGATGGCAGGGTTCTGGGCGGAGCAGCAGGCAGCAACAGCAGCCCAGATGGCAGCAGCTTCAGCCAGACGGTGGCTTCTGCTGCAGATGAGCGTGCGGCATTGCTGGCGCTGCTGCGGCGCCAGCTGGTGAGGCTTACACGGCTACCTTTTTTTTGAGGAGCTGTGAACATGCTGGCTGTGCAATCCTCACAGCAAGCATTGTCATTGACATATTCCATGTGCTCTGCTAGGCGGGCGAAAGGGCAGCCACAGCTGCGCGCCTGGCTGAGCAGCGGTTGCAGCCAGCAGCAGCAGGCAGCACCTCCGCAGGCCCCATGCGGCCCAGTGCAGCAGAGCAGGCGGCGGCAGCTGCGGTCACAAGTCTTGTCCTCGCTGCTCTTACTTATTGCTGGCAGGACCTCGGAGAGCAGGCACGCGTCTGTTGAGCACTCGCCTGGCCTTGCATGATGCCCTTGCCTTCGCCCCGATCACAGCGGTGGGCGTGATGTTGCTCCATCGCAAATGCCTTCACACCGCCGCTGCTAAGGTTGCATGGTGCTGTTCATACGCTATCACAGGAATGGGATGCCATCTGCAAGCGGACACAGACGGGCCTGTCAGCAGCCTGCGTGGAGCTGGAGAACGTGGCAGAGGCGGTGTCGTCCGCCGCTGTTGCTGCTGCCGGTGAGTACGCTGCACCTGTGTCAAACGTGCTCAGACTTGCCCCGCAGCTCCTGCGGCACCATGCATGCAGTCCCTACGACAGCATAGTCACGCTACATGCCATTGTGTTGACCCATATGCACCAATGCGCCATGTGCAGGCGCAGCAGCCAGCAGCGCGCCGGAGGGCGCCGAAGCGGCGGTGCTGCTGCTGCACCAGCTGGGGCGCATGAGGCTGGTCGACCCGGCGCCGGGGCCGCCCGTCGCCGCCGCAGTGCGCGAGGCCGGGCAGCAGGACGCCCTGCGCGACCGGCACCAGGTGCGCCATCGATCTGCACCCGCCGCCGGGGTAGCTGTCTGAAAACCAGTTGTGAGGCACGACGCAGGCATGTGCTCACGCGTCGCGCCTGCTTCGTACATGGCAAGCGCTGTCAGCGTGCCTCGTGCCGTGTCTGCAGGACCACACACGGGTGTTTGCTCTCCTGGCTGGCCTCTTTGAGGCGGACTCGCGTCCGACAGATGTGCCAGCCTCCTGGTCGGACCTTGCTGCTGAGGGCGCGGCAGATGTGCTGAGGTGGGCTGTGGTGTGCGGCACCTGCCCGCTGCGGGCACATCGACCTCGACCTGGTGCTGCATTCCCTAATGGGATTTGTGGGAACACAGTGGGTGGCCGTCGTGACACGGTGACAATGGCACGGCGCAGGATGCTGTTTGCCGGCGCCACAGTGCAAGCTTTGGCGGAGGCTGCTGGGCCAGAGGCGTCAGCGGCGGCGGCCGCCTGGCTCTCAGCTTGCACACCGCTGTGGTCCGCCGTCGCGCAGGCCGTGCGCCTGGCAGCGCAGCAGCCGCCCGGCGGCGGCCTGGGCGCGGCCGTCCCGCCCGCGGTGGAGGCCGCCGACAGCTGGGCCGCCGAGACAGGTGGGCCTCAGACTGCCTCCGACACCACCAACGGACCAACCTCCTGGCCAGGCCATGCAGCAGATTGCGCTGGCTGCCCGTCCCTGACAGTTGTGACCATGCGGCTGTAAGCCGGATTGCATCTGTCCTGACAGGCGTGGACGCTGTGGGCGGGCTGCTGGCGCTGGTGATGGCGCCGGCGACGCCCGCGCCCGGCCTCGGGGCGGCGGCGCTGCAGGTGCTGCTCGCCCGCGGCGGGGACCTGGTGGCCCGCCTCAGCACCGCACCCCTCATCTCGGTGGGTCACCAGCGCTCGAAGCCCCCCCTCCCAACCGATATGCAAGCACTGCCTTACCTTCCCAGAGGTGCTTTGCATGCCCGTGCTCACAGGCTCTGCTCCTCCCGCAGGAAGAACGCAGAAGTTGTCTCGGCAAACCACAGCCTCCGTGCATGTCTGCTTCGCAGGAGGAGGATGCAGCGATGGCGGAGGAAGCTGCGGAGGCTGCTGGCAGCAGCGCCGCGCCCCAGGATGCAGCGCTGCGTCTCGTCGCAGCGGGCGTCCGGCCCGCGCTGGCGGCTGCGCTGGTGGCGGCTCCACAAGCAGGCGCCGACGACAGCGGTGCGGCTGCTCATCACATCGCAGCATTGAATGGAAGACAGGCATCACAGATTACGTCGGTGCATGCAGCTTGCGAGGCGCGACCCCGTAAAGTCAGCGTCTGGGGCGTGCAGGCGGCCCCGAACCCTGGGTGCTGGCGTCGGCGCTCATGGCGGGGCACCTGATGGGCCTGCCGCCCGGCAGCGCGGGGCGCCGCCTGCTGGCGCAGACGCTGCGGGACGTCCACAGGTGCGCTTGCCATGCGTGACTGCTACCATGCCTTTGCTGTCCATGCGCCCGTCATACGCTGCATCGCATCCCAGAGTGGATGTGGGGCTGCTGATTCGACAATGCCGGCAACGCTGCTACTCTCCGTGCCGCAGCCTGGTGCCAAGCCTGCTGGACGCGCTTGTGGAGCGGCTGCCTCTGGAGCGCACAGCGCCGTCTGCAGCGCAACGCCGCAGGAGCGGCCAGGGCGCCGCGTCCAGGACGGCCTCAGCAGACCTGGCCGCCAAGCCGACAGGATGGCACTACCTCGACGAGCTGCGGGCAGCAGGCGAGTCTTTTCCCCAGTGCTTTTGCAGCGGGGTCTGCAGCAGACACAGCTTGCTAGCTGGCCGCCCACATGCTACTGGACAGCCAAGGCGTGTCCTTGCCGGCCGGTGCGTAAACCACATTGTGTGCCGCGCTGCAGGCGGTGCGGACGTGGCTGTGCTGGCAGCCACAGCGTACCGGGGGCTGCTGCTGGCGCTGCCGGCGAGCACGGCGCTGTGGTTTGGTGACCTGCGGGACCGGGGCACCGCGGCGGCGGTGGAGGCCTACACCCGCACCGTCCACTCTCCCGTGCTGCTGGCGCACGAGCTGGCTGTCATCCAGGTGCTGAACCTGCCAAACTGCTGCAGTCTGCACTCATCCTCTGTCGAGCATGACACCATCCGAACACCCGCACCGAGAGTCCCACTACCTCGCAGAGTCAGGCGCGAGGGCGTGCAAGTAGTGGCTGTCATACAACTCATGTTGCACTGCCCCGCAGTCGCCTGCTGCCCGGGAGCTGGCGGACGCCGACGCGTTCAGCCTGAAGGCCAACCCCGCGCTGCGCGAGGTGGTCGCCGTCGCGCAGGTGCGCTGGCAGACGGCCCGGGAGGGGGGGCGCCTTGCCAACTCGCACTTACAGCCCGCAACCTCATCTCACACCCGATGTGCTAGTGCAGTCCTCAGTCGGCCACCCCACTACGAGAGACTGGCTTGTGAAGCCCATGCAAACTTGACAAGTACACATGATTCCGTGCGTGTCATCGTTCTAAGTCCTCAGACCCGTGCGCAGGTTGAGGACGGCGCTGTGCTGGAGCTGGCCATCCGGTTGCCGCCCGCCTGGCCGCTCAAGCCGGCCGATGTGGAGTGCCGCCGCAAGGTCCGCATAACTGCCAGAGCGCTGCCTGACCCACTATACAACACACTAGCAATACATATCTTAGCCTAACACGAGGCCAGATCTCTAGTCTGAGATGTGGGTCTGATGGTTTGAGCACATGTGAGTTCAATAGTGTTGTTGGTATGCGGGGCAGGTGGGCGTGAGCGAGGGCCGGCTGCGGAAGTGGCTGCTGTCCATCTCCGCCTTCCTGCGCAACCAGAACGGCTCCATCCTGGACGCCATGAGCCTGTGGAAGGCCAACGTGGACCAGACCTTCCAGGTGCCCTCAGTGCTAGCTTGACTGCGCAGCATGCGTTGCTACACATCAATGTGCAGCAACTTGTGGTGTGTGGCACATGTGCTGCAACAATCAGCACTGCTGACTTCATTGCCGAGGCACTGGGGGAATTGTGCGCCTGACCTCTAGTGGTACCCAATGCTGCAGGGCGTGGAGGAGTGCCTGATCTGCTACAGTATCGTGCATCCGGCCAATGGACAGCTGCCGAAGATGCCGTGCCGCACGTGTGCCAAGTGCTTCCATGCGGCCTGCCTGTACAAGTGGTTCCAGTCCTCTGCCAAGTCCACCTGCCCCCACTGCCAGTCACCGTGGCTGCATGGGGCTCGCTGAGTGTGCAACTTTTGGCTGTGGCTTTTATTGTTTGTCTTTGATGTCCTTGTGAGGATGTCCGTCAAACCCACTTTGTACATCTAGCGCAACTGATTATTGGCAGCAAGACTCTGGAAACCTGATGGCAACTGTCCCGAAACTGCTGTGCGCTGGCTGAGCCACAGAGGCACACAGGTCGTCAGAATAGAACGAATGATACACGTGTGCCTCACTCATTCGCAATGCCGAAGCTGTGCTTGTGCTTGGCTGTGCGGGCCGCCCCGCCGAGCCGCTGCCCATTGCCGGGAAACTGCTCACCGCTGCCGCTGCCAGTGCCCGCCAGCATGCCCGACGACGCAAGCAGCTGGTACCCCGCCCACAAGCTGCACAGCGGGGACACTTGTGTTGATAGCCCACCCATGTCCTACCTCATCAAGACCTCGAGGCCATGCATCCTCCTGCAGGCCTGCAGTCCGAGCAACGTGCAGAAGATGTGAGCAGGGAAGGTCTGACCTGCCGACGCACGCCAGGCCCAGCAGGAGCATGTCGCCGGTGGAGTACTTGGCGCCCGCAGCGCGCTTGTTCCGTGCCTTGGCCTGCTTTTGCTTCCGCTTCTTGCCGCCCTTGTTGGCGCCAGCAGCTGCCTTGCCGCTTTGCCCTGCGGCTGTGGGGCGCGGGGTGTCCTTGCCACGTGCGCTTGCACCTGCAAGGCAATGCAGATGACTTTTCCCTTAAGCACTGACAATATGTGACGAAGCTGGTGGTGGGCCCAATCTGCAGATCGTGACATTCAGAAGGAGATTACATTGGCATGCTCCAGCTGCGGGGACCAGAGTGTTACGTCCCCACTGCAACCTGCTCATCACACGACCACCCCTTTAACACCGCGCGGCTTGCCTTTGCAGCTGTCCAGCACTGCCGGCGCTTCGGCGCCAGACCAGCACAGGCTGGCGTCGGTGCCGGACAGCACGCCCGACAGCGCGCACAGCTCGTCGCCGGAGGTGGCCAGATCGCGGCCCCGCGAGCACACCAGGGCCGGCTGCTGCCCCGATGCCGCGCAGGGTGTCAGCGTCCCTGCTCAACGTTGGTGTCGCTCTGTCGGAGTCCACTGCTGAATCTTTCTTTGACGACAGCGCGAGCACTGTCCACGTCGGGGGCTGTGAGGCAGGGTCTCATAGCACAGGGCGCTGGTTGCGCTGCAGTGGGACTGCACCTGTGGCCTGGTGGAAGGCGAAGTACTCGTCCGCGCAAGCCGAGAACAGGCCGCTACAGAAGCTGTGGCAGACTCTCGGCCGCTGCCCTGTCCCGACCAGCGGGTCGCACACTCTGCAGCATGGCGGCAGCAAGCGTTACCTGGGGATCCCCAAGACGGTTGAGAGGTTTCTGAATCAGCGACAACCCCACCGCTCACCTGCATGCGAGCTTCGTCAGGAAGGCAGTGCACTGGGGGCTGAAGTCCGGGTCCGCCATGACGGATCGCAGGCTGTTGTAGGCGACGGCGACGTGCTGGTGCTCGCAGCAGCTGCATGTTGCATACTCGCTGCACCATGCGAGGCCGCCGGTATTGCGGGGCGGAGCGTAGGGCGCCGTCAGCTTCAGCAGACCCTGCAGCTCGGGATGCATGGCTTCTATGGCACGTGTCGGCATGCACACGAAGTCACGGGCAGCCTGATCTGCTTCGCTTCCGTGGGAGTATGGAGTTTGGCATGAAGCACCTGCGGCTTGCATAGCGGTGTTGCTGGCTGGGCGTCCTCGGCGTGCAGAGACGCGGGGGTCACCAGCAGCAGCAGCGAGAACAAAAGCTGCATGGCATAGCTGAGCTGGCACATGGTCGATCGGGTTGCTGGTGGTGCAGTGTCACGTCAGATCACCATGATCATGGGTGCCGTGCTTGGGTGACGTGCCTGCCAACGATGCGAAGAAGGCTGCATCGGCGTCCTCGCTACCCCGATTGGTCAAGTGTGTTGCATAACGGAAAGTGACACTGGTCGTGGGCAAGGTTCGTCTGGGTGGTACAAGTGATGAGTACTGCTAGGTGATGTCCAGCGGTCCTGACGACCCTGGCGCAGCAGTGCATCTGGGTGGTGACATCTGTCTGCCATGCTTCATCGTCTTCGCCTACGTCTACTGACTCCAGCTCAGGTTCTCCTTGTGTCCACGTCAACGTCTGCAGGATTGTCCTCGTACTGCGAAAATGCTCGTCACACCATGCATCATGGCGCAACTGTTGGCCATACCGCTATGGGACCCCACTCTTGACGAATGCCTCTAGTCACACACTAGCCACCCAAGAGCCTCAGCCACCTGCTACGGCGCGCTGTCGTAGCACCCTGCTCGTGGGTTTCCAACAAATTGTCTCAACCAAGCCGTGACGTGGTCAGCGCTGACCACGCCCGCCGCGACCGCGGCCCCGGCTGCGCCCCGGTTGCCGCCCCGGCTGCCGCTGCGACTGGCCCGGCTGCGCCTGCGGCTGCACCGGCGGCGGCTGCACCGGCGGCGGTACCACGGCCTGCTGTACTACTGGCGGCGACGCGGCATACTGGCTGCGCATCACCTGAAAGGCCAGCGGCGCCCAATAAAAACCGAGGCCATCTCACACTTGAAGGGAGATGGCACAGGAGGAACCCACGCCCAGCTCTGGCAAGACCAGCAGCGACTCTCAATACCGCCAGCTCACCGCTGGTCGCCGCTGTTCTGAAGCTGCTGCTCCCATGTGCGGGCTGTCCCTGCCACCGCCCGGGCCAGCCAGTGCAGAGTGCGGCCGCTTGGCACCGACGTGCGGCGGCTGCACTGCTGGCGAGTCCGCACGGCCGTGCCACTACGAGCAGGAAGTGGGGCCCATCATGATGTGAGAAACAGCTCAACATTCGAGCAATGCAGCAACCTGCAGGGTCACCGGCATCAGCAGGGTGGGAAGGACGCACCTGCAGGCGCGATGGCTGGTGCTGCAGGCCAGGCGGCTGCGCTGCGAGCGGGGGCGGCGGCGGGGTTGCGCCCGCAGAGCCCGGCCGGTCGAGCTGCACCGCGTCTGCACAGCCAACAAGATGCGTCACATGTGCAGGCCAGCATCTTGTGCGCTGCCAGCGTGACGCTGTATGTTGAGCGTCAGAGTTGGCATGCCACTGTGGGGGTGGTGGTGCACTGAGCCAGCAGGTGGATGCTGTGCACAGCACATGCAGTGAGTACCAAGCGTGGTGGCTGGCGGGAATGCCAGGGCCTCGCCGATGCCGGGGATGGCGCCGCCTGCCGACGCCACCGTCGGCGCATGCCGCGACTTTGGCGCCTCGCCTGCACAGGAAACAATCACGAGAATTGGCTGTGCCCAGAGCGCCTGCAAAGCTGACCAGTGTCGCCCCTGCAGGGATGGCAGGACGGCCCAGAGCTTGCAGCCAGACCAGCAGTCATACGGTGATTCGAGGTCGTGACAGCATGACGGACTGCAGGGTGTGGGGGGACCCCACCCTCGAGCACGGCCTGGGCGCGCATGGCGGCCTGGTGCGCGTCGGCGGGCTCCCCGGGGCGCGCGCGGCACCAGAAGCGCAGCATCTGGTCGCCGCCGCCCGTCGCCAGCAGGTGGCCCGCCGGGTGCCACGCCACCGCCGTCACGCTGCCCTCGTGCGCGCCCCGCACCTCCGCCTGCGCCGCAGCGCCCGCTGTCATGGTGGCCGTCCTACCTGACAAAATGAGTTTCGGCATGCAAAGCAAGAAAGTGCGTGCTGCAGAGCATTTGCCGCACCTGCGTCATCTCAGGGTATGTAGATCTAGTTACTGCCAAATCTCGAAGCCAGTGCCAGCCAGCCGACGGCATCGAGCAGCTGCACACACTTTGTCGACTACGGAAAACGCTTGCCTGGGGCCCGGGGCGGGAGGCGAGCCAGTACAGCAGGCCGCCGTCGTACCCGCCGCTGGCGAACAGCTCCTCGTGGACGGGGTGCCACGCCGCGCACAGCACGTCCTTGGTGTGTCCCCGGAACGTGCGCAGCTCCCGCAGCGTCCGCAGGTCCCACACCTGCGCAACCACAGGAGGTCCTCTGGACACCACGATGCATCAAGAGCACCAGCCCGGGTGATACACCTCCACCCCACATGCAGAGGTGTCAAACGACCTGAAAGCCCGCAACTTCTGCTCCCAGCCCTCCGGGAGCATCAACCGCTGCAGGGTGCACCTTCAGCGTGGCGTCGCGTGCGGCGGTGAGCAGCCAGTTGCCGTTGTCGTTCCAGGCCGCGGCGGTGACGCCGCCCTTGTGCCCGTGCAGCGTCGCCACCGCGCCGCCGCCCTTCACGTCCCACATCTTCACAAGCGCGTCCTTGCTGCAGAGGCATGTCAAAAAGTGTCTCATGCCGACTGTCCTGGACATTGCTCCTGCATACAGAGCAGCGTCGGTATCCCTGCTGATAGCTCTGCCGACAACAGCCTTGCATCATTGCCCAAGCAGCTGCGCTGTGAGGCTGAGCAGAGCGAAGCAGGCCACAGGCGCCGTACACATCCTGAAAAACAACCAAATGACAGTGTGCATGTGCATCTGGACTGGCGGTGCTCGCTGTGCCGGCACCTGCCGGACGCAACGAGAGCATGCTGCGGATGCCAGTGCGCCGCGTTGACGTCGCCGCCGTGCCCCGCCATGACCTGCTCCGCCGTGCAGGTTGCAAAGTCCCACACCTGCACTCCCATCCATGCAAGACGTCATATACAACTGTAACAGGCTGATTGTATGAAAGGTGGCTTTTGACAGCGTGTTCAGACGACTGGTGCCCTGCCGTGACATGGTGGCCGTGCACAAGCAAGACTTACGCACGATGCAGCGCCTCAGGGTTGCACCCTCGCAAGTACGATGTGCAGGCACCTTGACAGTGGAGTCCTTGCTGGCGGTGGCGAACTTGAGGTCGGAGGGCGCAAAGGTGATGGCCTCGATGCCCTCCCGGTGCCCCGCCTCCTGCTTCACCAGCTCCAGGTTCGGCTTCCAGTACCGGAAGCAGCCCTGCAACACATCGGTCGTGTCCCAAAATGCCGAATTGTGCAGGGTCATGCCGTTCTGCCAGCTGGCACCTGTCAGCCAGGCCACAGCAGTAGTCGTGCACCCAGACAAAGGGTTGCCTGCGACAGCCACGGCCAGCTGCTGCACAGGTAGTGTGGGCCCGATTTATCAAGGGCTCCTTGCAATGCCGCAGGGCAGGCTGCGGGCTTGGCTGACCACAGTCTGGAGGCTCGCACCGTGTCGTCGCCCGACAGGATCCAGTTGCCGTTGTGGCTGTACGTCATCGCCCGCACCGGCGCCTCATGTGCCTACAGCGCTCATGCACCTCGTCTTGGCTATCCTCAGCATAGGCAACCTACCCTGCTGCATATGTCTGTTACTGGTGTGAGGCACAACGTCATGGTGCATAGATGAGCATGGGGAGGCTAGCAACTCGCCTGCAGGACACTTTCGAACGCAAAGCCCGCGGCGCCCGCCCACAGTGCAAACTCGCCGGAGTGCGCGGCGGCAAACACGCGGCGGCCGCCGGGAGTCCACACGATGGCGTTGATCGTGGTCTTTGACTGCAGGGCAAACCGGGTGGCTGCAATGTCAGCATGACCGTTCCTTCTGCATATCCGCCAGCAGGTGCCCTGCCCTGCCCTGCCGACCGCATTCATCAGGATTTGCTCAGCATGCACTTGCAGGGACTCCAAAATCGTGGGTGCTTGCACCCTCACCTTATTGACATTGGCATGCACGAAGCGTGTGTTGAAGCTGTTGGCTGGTTGGTGCATGTACGCAGCCGGCGGCAACACCTGCGCGCATAGCACGGTGCGCAGCAGCAGGTCAGCTGAACATGCACACTCATCTGGCGAGCCGTATTGGCAGGCACGATCATGAGGTCACAATGTCCATCAGTCCCACCTGCAACGCGCCCGCCGGTGTGGGCAGCACCTCCCGTGCGCACTCAGCATCACGGCGCACGAAGCGCGACTGCAGCAGCTGAATGAAGGGCCCCGCTGGATCGATGGTCCTCCTGCAGGCAGGCAGACACCGCTGCAGCCCTCCACGAATATGCAATGTGCGTCTCCTGTGTTCATGGCAGTGCACTCTGTGCATTCTCAGATGTTGTAGGATTCAAATTGTCATGCAACGAGCCCACCTCGGCACCGCAGGCCGGTGGGTCTTGACACCCTCGAGACCGACTTCTGGCGGCGGGGCGCCCGGCACCACTGCGAGCGCATTCTGCGCTGTAGCCGCAGCCATCCTCTGTGCCCACAGTCGCAGGCGCCCGCTGGACTGGTCACAGGCTGCGCGCCCATACCAAGGTTCACATTGGCGTGAACGCTCCTTCGAGTGATAGCCTGCTCATGCCATTGCTGCGGCTGGCACCGCACGCGCTTCGCGCGATCAGGAGACTTGCGTCGTGCAGCGTTTGCACAGCGGTGACTGATTTCCCAGGAGTGACCCAGATGATATGCCAACTTAAAGCAAAAGTCCGATGCTAAGTGAACATTGAGCACTGAGCGCCGCGCGCTTGTTCCGCGTCAGTCCTGTGCGGCAATGGCCTGTGATGGCTGTGTTTGCTGCCAATGATCCTGATCAAAGCCGACACCAGCTCTGCAATCTCGACTTCCGTCGTCGCAGGCAGCGGTAGTGTAATGTAGGTATGGAGGAATGGAGCCCTGATGGAGCGAATGCGCCAACTGCACCTCGCCATCACGTGCAATTGTGCTGGCACAGTACCCTAGCTGCCCAAGCCTAGAGCGTGCAGTGACTGCACCAGGACTGCGCAGATCGCAGCACGTGACGTCCTTCCATTGCTACTAATCGCTTAGGTGTACGGCTGTCAGGTTCGCAGCTTGCACCGATCTGCTGAAGCCGCTGTGGTGCATGCGCCACATGCGGGCAGTGCAGGGATGCAGTTTGGACTGGTCAAAGTGCCGTTGCACAGCACGTGCTGTCAGCACTTGGTCGCTGGGGAGGTGTTGCAGTAGCTACACCAAAGCAGGCGCCCGGCAACTACGCAGATGATATGGCGACACCGCCTCCGCCGATGCTGCGCGGCCTGACCGCAGCCGTCACGCGTGTCGTTTGCGTGAGTGCACTTGATCACAACATGTACAGTGGCTGGCCAGCATTGACTCCACGATCAGGCGGTGCACGGGGTCCTGCGAATGCGGACATTGCCCATGGTTGATGGCAACACCGCCACGATGCTGCGCCTGCAGTGTGCGCTGGTGGTGCTGCCGTGCATCTACGTGTCCAGCCGCCACGCGCACGACAACTGGCAGGGGACCGCCCGGGCAGACTTCCTGGGCGGGCCGCTGCGGGCAGCGCAGCTGGATGGGGCCGCCCTCAACCGCAGCGCCCCCGAGCAACTCGTGCGACCTGAGCAGCTCAGCCCTGTCATGCGTCGCCCTGCAGCGGCCAGCGTGTGCGTGAACGTTGCACGCAAGCATGATGAAACAGGCGTATAGCCGTTGCTCAAAGCAGGGTTCATTGCAAAGCAGGAACTGGCGGGGCAGTCGGTCATCGTCGAGCGAGTGCGGCGGCCGCAGGGGGTGCTGCTCACCTTCCACGGCTGCAGCCACAGCGCGCTGGACTGGTGGCACCCGCAGCCCTCCTGCAGAGCGTGCACAGGTGGGCGCACCAGCTCATGCCACGGCCAGCTGAGCAGGGAGCGAGCGCACCAAACGCGCTGACCTCAGCTGCGGACTGAGAATCCTTCACGGGATGCTTTCGCTTCCGCAGGCCTGCCGGAGGAGACAGCCATCGTCAAGCGCGCCATCTCGCGGCAGTACACAGTCGTGGCACTGTCATCAGCAGACCAGGCGGGCAGCAAGTGCTGGGACGTGGGGCCGCCGCCGCAGAAGACGCTCGATGTGCGGCGCACCGTCGCCAGCATCGAGATGCTGAAGCAGGTGCCTTCCTCACCCGAAAGCTGTCACAGGCGAGGCAGCTGTGCTCACAGCTGGCGGCATGGTAAACATTGCTGCTGTTGAGCAAGCGTCCGTGTGGCTCTTCGACAAAAATAGGGTCGGATTCTACAAAGTCCCTTCAATTGCATGTCAGGCAGAGGGTTGGGGCGACTTGCCGCTGTACGCCCTTGGCGGCTCATCCGGCGGTGCCATGGTCGCACTGCTGCCCTTCTTCGCAAAGCTGCAGGCGTGGGCATGACCTGATACTGAGATGCCAGATCGATCCTGCAGTGACGCCTGCAAAAGCATAAAGCCTGCTAGTCACCGGAGCCAGCCATGGACAATGACATTCATGCATCCTGCAGGGCATCTGCGTTCAGATCATGGGCGTGCCGCCACACGTGTACACAAATGTCAGGGATGGCATGCCGTGGCCCTTCCCGCCCGCGCTGTTTGTGCACATGCCTCGGGACCGTCGCACTGCTGCCGCTGTTGCCGAGGATATCGCCGCGCTGCAGGCGCAGGCGCGCTTCACGAGATCATCGCCTGCAACCTTAACTGCTGAAATTGCAACACCTGACGATACTCATTAACTCCACCACCAGAAGCGCTTGCATGTCAGCCGCTGTGTTTTGGATGCACCCTGGGCTGCGCCACACACATACATGCAGAGTGTGTTGATGCAATCCGCAGGGCGTTTCCACAAAGGAGCTGAGGCATGATCCGCTCCCCATAACAGCCACATTCTTTTCAGACCGCATCGAGGGCATCAGCACGGCTGTCTCAGCCGAACTTTATAATGCTTTGGGCGGAGGCAGCCTGCTGGACGACAAAGGGTTCCTGAGGTCGGATCCCAGGTGAGTTGGCTTGCTGGGCAACAAGGCGGGGTGCTGGCTACTAGCTGTAAAGACTGTCAGGCAGAAACTGCCCTGCTTTCCCAATCTTATGCGGGGCAACAACTAAGTCTGTCATGCCACCTGTGGTACACTGGCAATCGCTCTGACGCTATGACAGGCCTGCTCGTCACGCTGCAGGGCAACGGTTGGCCAATGGCAAGGGGTGCTTAGGGAATATGTAACGGCGGTCCTCGACATGAACCTGGCGGCTGACCGCTCACCAATCTTCGAAGTGCTGAATATGGCGTGGGCAGGTGCGTCCTGTACTGCAGTTTGTGGTTGTGAAGCTGATGACGATGCCCATGGCTCTGTGATCGTGACAGCAGGAGCACCTTTACGAAGATTACGATGCATCGAGAGTGGCAAACACTCTTTGCTGATGGCAGCCATTGCCTGAATGCAGGCCACGAGCTCATCTCGGACACAACAGATGCCATGCTAGATTTCTTTGAAGCTCAAGGTTCTGCAACGGTGTAGACGGGGGCAGCACAGGAAAGTTGGCGAAGTTTGACCCTAGCAGCACCCACGCACGGCGGGACTTCAGTGCCTCGTGCATACGGCAGGATGTGTAGCTTTTGAGGACTCCCGGCCTCATGTTGATAACGACAGCAGGCATGATGGCAATCCCACCATTTGCACTGCTTGTGCATTACTCATGTGCTGCATGATGCAAGGGAGTCGGAATTCCTACACTCGCCAGAGTGTATGGCAAGTGAACTTAAAAGGTGCGGAATAGATGCCACAGTAAGTTGGGCAGCAGCCTGCTCAGTGCGCGGGGACCACGAGAAGTGGTGCTGTCATGAGGTAGACCTGCAGTCACAACCGGATCACGAGCAGACCAAAACCAGGGCACAGTTTGGGGCGACATTCGCAGGCATGCCTGGCATGGCATCTGCTGAGGGCTGCCATGAGAACAGCAGTCGTGTGTAGCTGCTGCAGGCGGCGTGTGAGGCTGCATATTGCACTTGAGGCGCATGCTGCAAAAGACACCTGCCAGCAGTGGCATGCTGCCGCTGCCGAGGCTGCTGCGACTAGCCGGCTGCGGGCGGCGCCACGGGCGGGGGCGGCATGCCAGGCGGCCGTGCGAACGGCGGCGGCGGCATGCCGAAGGGCGGGGGGCCCCCCATGCCCGGGGGCGGCGCCCGCAGCCACGGCGGTACCGCCCCACCCGGCATGCCCGGCGGCGGCGGCATGCCCGGCGGCCTTTGCGCCCAGGGCGGCGGCGGCATGCCTGGCGGTGCCTGCAGCGGGTACGTGCCATCCGCTCAGCACTTGCACTCTGCTCAGCGGCGGCACAGGCAGGCAGGCACTCCATGATGCATGCTGGTTGCTCGTGCGATGTGTACAACACCCTGCTGATGTGCAGTGCACACACACGCCACCACCGGCAGCGGGCCCCCGCACCTGCATGGGGCCGCCGGGCGGGCCCTGCATCCAGGGTGGCATGCCCGGCGGCGGGGCGCCCCCCCAGGGCGGCGGCGGCATGCCCCCAGCCTGCGGCGGCGGCGGCCGCGGCGGCGCCACCCCACCCGCCTCCTGCCCCGCCTGCGGCTGCTGCCGAGGGCCTGCGCGTCGACGTTGATGTGTTGTGTCACACAGTAGGCAGCTCGCAGACTTGGACGCAAGCAGACGCCGCGACTACAGGCAGCACTGTGGCTCGGCATCACCCCAGCACCAGCAAGGCCCAGCCGGACCTGTTGCGAACAGCTGGTTGGGGCGCGACTGCGCGTTCTGGTGCTCCTTCATCTGCGCCGCCAGCATGCGCTCCGCGGGCGTGCCGTGCCGCTCGCCCTTGGTGTCCTTCTTGAACGCATACCCCACTGTGATGGGCCTGCGGCACGAACATTTCGACTCAGAGGAAAGCTCAATACTTTACCACAGCGCCTGCTGCAAGATGCTCATCTGCCACGTACAGCTTTTAGCAGCTTCCCATGCCATGAAAAAATCGTGTCATAAAGCAACAACATGTTTGCCTGAAGCAGACCTGTTGCACAGAAACTGGCCGTTCATCGCCTCAATGGCAGCATCAGACGCCTCAAAACTGTCATAGCTGACGAAGCCAAAGCCCCGCGACAGCCCCGTCTCAGGGTCCCGCATGATCTTTGGCGTTTGCACAATCACGCCAAAGGCGTTGAAAGTGTCGTACAGGAGCTGCAGCGCAGACATCAGCAGATTTGGTCTGTGTCCCACATGTGTATTGGCCAAGGGCACCCAGAAGTGGCGGTGAGTGTTCTTGACACTCATGACATCACATCCAAAGCCGGGCAAGTGCGCCACTAGATGGTGGAGTGTCATGGTAAACTGTGCACCTTTTCATCGACTTCAGGGTCAAGGTTGCCGATGAACAGGTTGGCGCCCATATCCTGGCTGCGCTTGTCCTGTGACGCCTTGTTCACACGAATGGGCTTGCCATACACCTTGATCATGTTCAGCACCTTCACAGCCTGCAGGCAAAGCATGACTTGGACTCGTGTCAGGCTTACGGGTTCAGACGGATGTGTTTGCGCAGCTAAGTACTGTCACGGACGGTGGTTTTAATAGCGTTAGGACACATGATAGTTGCATATGGTGCTGGGCAACATAGGCATTCAGTCAGATCCGCACATAATCGGCGTCGTCCTCTGTGCGAAACTCCACGAAGCCATAGCCCTGGTGCTGATTGGTGACACGGTCCTTGGGCAGGTACACATTGACTGCGAGGGAGTGGGTAGCCTCTTCAGCGTGCTGCTACCCCAGGGCAGACTGGCATTGGCAGTTGGAGAGTGGACACCATGGTCGACCAGGCCTCACCAATGGGGCCGCCCTGTATGAACAGCTCCCAAACCAGCTCCTCCGTCATCTGTGCAGCGGTGAAGGCGAGTGTGTGAGATGTCGCCAGCCGTCCGCATGTCTGCCCCTGAAGGTGCATGGCATGGCATGCTGTGGTGCCGCCGCATCAGTAGCAATCAGGTGTCAGCACCGCACCTGCGCGTCAAGGTTGCCCACGTACACCGTGGCCTCCTGGTTCCTGTCCTGTGCATGCTGCCCAATTAGGTTGGCTCCTACGCCAGCAGTGATGCGCCCGCCGGCAGCCGACATGGCCGCGGCCGGCCTGAGACGTGCTCAGGAGCCGCAATCAGCTACAGCGGCCTGACCACGCTGGTATAGGCGGTGTACCTCCACTACACGACCGATCCACAACCCCTGGCAATGCCACTCAGCACTTGATTGGTGTGAAAATGGTCAAGTCCACCCTCTGCTTCCTTTGGGCGTAACCTGCTGGCGCTCAGCCCCACTGTGCCTGCTGATTGTGTGTTCACGAAAGTTGGCAAAGGCAGAACACACAGTGTGCAGCAAGCAGTGGTGCCTTTGCCCGCTGCTGCAACTGCTTCCACCGCCCAGTGCTTTGCTGCTTCCTGACGAAGGCGCTTCTGGCTTGCAGTTGCCTAGTTGCGTGCACTTCAGACTTCCTGTCCTCACGTCGTTACACGCAGCAGACACATTGCTCGGTGCAGAGCGGGCCTGCGGTGTTGGCAGGGTGTACAGCTCTCTTGTAGCCCGTTCGAGCCTCTAGTTGGCTGCAGCAAACCGGGGCAACGTGCGGGCCCACACGCGAGACCGCTATTGCTCGTTCGACTGAGACACCAGAAGCGGCAAATCTGACATCATGCCGATGCCGGCGCAGGTGTGCTCATCTGCAACATGCATGCTGTGGGCACATCCCCTATATGCCAGTGCATAGGTGAATGGTCCGTGTGAGTGCAATTGCGGGCGTGCTGAATCCCGATTTGGAACGTCATGAAAGCACGACTGCTCCTACATGTTGCACAGCCCTGCACTCACCACATGCGGCCACGACCCACTGTGACCATGTGCAACATGCAGCTCAAGATGTTTCTGCCGATGGGCATCATGTGGGCGTACAATAAGGTGCGTTTGGCGGTTGACTTATTTATTGCTTGCATGTCTGCTGCGCCGGCCTTCACCCCAAGCGGCAGCTTATTGATGCGTGGCGTGCACCGCGAATGCAGGTCGGGCAAGACCTCCCGGTGAACGGCATCCGGGCTGCGTACGCCTTCTCGCAGATCTTCGCGCTGCTGGCGTCGCTGTATGCGTGGTGGAGGGCAGAAGCCACAGCCAGCACAACAGAGACAATCACCGCAAAGCTCAAGCAGGCGACCGGCCCGTGAGTCGAGAGCACCATGCCATCGCGCCATGCTCAGCCCCGCAGGCCAGCCTCGTAAATGACAGGCAACAGCGAACGAGCTGCTCAAGGATCCCTTGTTGCTGCAGCGAAAAGGTGGAGACCTTGACAGTCAAGGAGTACGATGTCAGGGAGGCCAAGGGTGCCATCGGCCGCCTCGCCACGGTCCGCACCCTGGCTTGCAGGCACCGTGATGTGTACCCCAGCATTGCGGCGTCGGCAGCATGGTCCGTACTTCTTGCCTGTCCATATCTCTCATCAGAATCGCTCATGCGCTGCAGGGTGCCGCAATCTGCATCGGGCTGCACAGCTGGAAGGGATTCCTGCAGCCGCTCGTCATCCAGGCAAGCCTGGCCATACTCCGCGCCGCTGCAGCATCGGGATTCTGGATGAGGCTACAGCTGTATTCTAAATTGGGCAGCACTGCCACCTGCTGAGGAGTTCTGCCTGCTCTGCAGGCAGTCATGGGCATCATCCTGGTGCTGGAGGACCCGCTCTTCAGGATCTACGTGCTGGGAGCCAAGCCCGTGGGGGCCCTCAAAAGGCCTTTCAAGAAGGACGTGTCGCCGTTTGCAGCGTGAGAATCCATCAATACTGCCGCTGCTCCGAGTGCCGAAAAAGTGTTCACACTCCGTGCTTCATTACTGCATAGCTTTATCGAACGGTTTCATAGACATGTGTGATGCGTAAGCATCAGTGGGTGACGTCTTGTTCGCCTTTTGCAGCGATGCTTGGCCAGAAGCCTGAGGAGGAGGACAGTGCAGCAGCCGATGGTGCAGTTGCAGAGGGCGACGGCGATGGCGACGCAGCAGCTGAGGCGGAGCCAGTCACTGCAGGCAGCCAGCGTCCCAAGCGCGACCTGAAGAAGATCAAGTGATCGCGGCAAATAGTATTGTGCAGTGGTGGCCTGTTGGCCATTTTGCATTCACATGACCTCAGTATTGATAGACACACCGGATCAACTCGTTGTTTGTCAGCCACAATCAGGCAGTTTACTAGACTCAGCTCGAGTAGCTCTGCTCCTACCGGATGATGTATGTTGTTGTGGGGCAAGCGCGGCGCGCTGGCTACCAGGCGCACATGTGGTGAACGACACACACCCTGGCAACCCTAATCATACCGACTCCTGCTCTCGAAACAACAGCCGCCCAGAATCCAGCCGGTCTGCTGCCCGGGGTGTGAACGTCTCCTGCCGAAGCAGCGCCGGTGACAGTGCGTCATCGGCCTCTGGCACTGCCACATCGCTCTGCCGCATGTACACCGTTGGCCGAATGGTCTGCAACAGGCGGTACGCAAACCACGCTGAGGTGGCACTGACGGCGGTCATGAGCCCGAACCAGACGGTCAGGAGCCCCAGCCTGCACGGCAAAAACTGCAACTCTGTGACCTGGGCGATGCATGGACAGTCGTAGGCATTGGGTCGTGCACAACAGCAAGGCTGTCTGATCGCACACAGTTCTTGTGGCATAGAGGTGGTTCACGTGAGTCGCAGGCGCCCACACTGGTCCACACGGCTGCACCGCACGGAGGCGGTCACCAGCAGGTTGACGGCGGTCGCGCAGGCGCTGAATAACCCTGCCATACACAGTATACATATGGCTTCAGGGTACCGATCACCCAACGCACCGTTATGCCCATATGGCACCACACGGAGGTCAACAACATGTCACAGCTGCATGTATGTCTTTCAAGGGCCGGACAGACCTGTGAGCACCCCCAAATACTGCACGCCACTTGCAGGCTTTGTCAGGTCTACGCCAGGCTTGTGCCGCAGCGCAGATGCGGAACCCAGCACACCAGTTGCCCCAACCAGCACCCCCAACGGAAACCACCACCTGAGGGCAGCAGCACTGGCAGTGGGAGCCCTGCTATTCGGCCAGAGTATAGGTGTGTATTGCATCCCCAGCAAATGCAGCACCATGCTTTGCCTGGCATGTGATCACATGCAGATGATCTCACCAGCTGACGATGAGTGTCACAGCTGAAGACACCAGCCACAATACAAAGACCTCGCGCATGCGAGACCACTTCTCCTTCACAGTATTCCGCTCCGTCTCTGTCAGCGACCGGTGACTGACCGCCTGGCTCATGCGGGTGCCCAGCTGCGGGTGAATGAGGCTGGTGTGCTCTGTCCCGCCATCGCTGCAGACGCTGCGCGCAACCTGCAGCAAGCAGCAGAACCCACTCGACCACATGGGCTGCGCATGTGGAGCCAGAGAGCGGCTGTGAGAAAGGGGTCCAGAGAAGGGTACAGGCGACGAAGACAGACACAGGCACGCGCTATACGCCGCTCGCCTGGCCGGGTACCAGTGGCTCTGCAAGTTCTGCTGGGGTGCGAGCGCCACTCGCTGAGGCTGTGCTGCCAGGACGGCCCCGATACAGAGCATGGTAGACCCTGCCCGCTGCAATGTTGCCAGCTGCAGCTGCCGCCGCCGCAGCCGCAACTATTGGTGCTGCTGCTGCTGTTGCTGCGGCCGCCGCGTCGGCCGCAGACCCAGCGCCACTTGAAGCCTGCCCCCGTGGCGGCAGACGCAGGCCTGGTCCTGGATGTGGCGGTGGGGCATGCGCCTGCACAGCCGTGTCGGCATCACCGCTGCCAGGCACATTGCTGCTGGAGTGCTGTGCCAGCTGCTCAGACACGGCAGCGCGGTCCGCCGCACTCATACCACCACTGAGAAAACGGCCCAGCCGGTGCTGCTGCTGCTGTTGTTGCTGCTGCTGGTGAGCAGCGTGACGCCTGATGGGCTGGATCTCCTGGCTGGGGTCACCGGGGAAGCCATAGTGCCCACTGTTCCGATTGCTGGCGGTCTCCGAGTCGGAGCAGCTTTCTGCATGACCATCAGCAGTTGCTGGTCCATGGTGTCGTTAGCATCACGCTGTGGCATATACCAAGCAGGGCAATGGCTCATTGCTGCACGCACCGGTTTCAAAGCGCAGCAGTGGACGGGAGCTTGACACTTCTGGCACGTCGCGATCCCTGGTGACAGCTTGATCACTTGCAGACCCTGTCTGCTCCACTCTGACGTGTGGCTCGTCGCTCATAAGACTGCCAAGGTGTAAAGCATAGCAGGGTGTCTGACGGTTGTGGCATTCAGTGCTAACTTGATTGATCTGAATCGATCTGACACCAATGCAACCAACAGTGTCTGCTTGGCAAGGAATGAGTGTTCGTCGCGCGGCTGTACGCCTCTGAGTTTAGTACTGACCTGAATTCCTCCATTTGCAGTGCCATGTCACACCAGGTTGGCACATCGCGAAATGCAGGTGCAGCACAAACACCGTGAGCAATTCACACCGCACAACCTGCAAGTCAGCATGGTGTCTGGTTCGTGACCTGTGGCAATACGCGGGCACACTGTTTGTCCCCAACGCTGAGTGGGATAGCTCGAGTGTTCTGACACGCATGCCTACTGTTGCAACAACATGAACAGCATCGCGAACGGCGTGTTCGGCTTCTTGCAGCGCCCGCGCGTCGCCTATCATGCGAAAGAGGCTGTCCTCATTGCCGCCAACCTCGATGCTCCCCCAATGTATAGGTGTGGTGGGACCGGCAGCATCCTCCGTTTGCATATATTCATCAGTTGAGACAGCACTTTCGCTTGCAGATGCACGCAAATGAACTGATGAGCATGACCACTGTTCACACGCCACGTGTGCTGTCGAGTGCTCGCCACAGGCCCACGCATGCGCTGCAGGGAGGGAGACTGGCTGGGCGCCGCGCTGGCGTACGTGTCCCTGATGCCAGCCTTTCACGTGTTCTTTCGCGGGGCTCTGCTGTACCACGAGCGCAGCTGGGACCAGCTGGAGGAGTTTCTGGGCGTGGGCGGCAATGCAGGTGCGCACCTGCCTGCGAGCGCTGCCGCTGAGCGCAGGCTGCACGACATGCCTGGCACGCTGCCGCACCAACTGTGCCATTGACAGTTCGTGTCTGCTGCGATGCAGTGCTAAGCAAGCTTCTCAAGCGCCTTGTCAAGATCGAGCGGCCCGCTGCTACCTGCGAGGAGCTGGGCTTGTGTGGCGACCTTGGTGAGTGTGTGCAACATGTCATGGTGTCTCACACCCTCACCAGTGCCAACACGTTCGGTCGTCGATGATGATGCTGGCCACACACTTGCAACCTGCTGCTGCAGGCATGCCGTCCACACACAGCCAGATCATGGCTTTTGCTTGGGCCAGCATGGTGCTGCAGGTGCTGCCCCATACCAGATGCGTTGCAGCCTGAGCAGTATCCCTAGCATGACAGGATTGAGTAAGGCGGCAGCACCTGCACCCTTCGTTTCGCAGATGAGGGCTGGTCGGCATCAACGGCACCCAGGCAGCTCCAGGGTGGATGCCCTGGAGTTTATGGTGCTGACAGCGTGCGTGGCGGCAGTGGGCTGGTCTCGTATGTATCTGGGCTACCATGATGGCTCTCAAGTCTGCGCAGGTAGCAAGGTTGACCGCAGGGCTCTTGACGTAGGATAATCACCTGGTGCTTGATGGGCGCTGATGATCCACGTGCTGCTTTGACTCAGGCCTCACCGCCGGGGTTGCAACCGCGATTCTGTGGAGGTGGATAGTGGAGCGAGGCTGGATCCGCGGCCCGCTGCAGCATGTGTTGAACTACTTGACTGGTGCAAGTGATCATCAACATAGCGATTAGTACATTGGAAGGTGACGTGATCAGTCATCAGCTGTCTGCGGTCGTCCTCCCCAGTGAAAGCGGTATGCTTTTGTGAGTCAGTGGGGAGGACGAGGCGTATGCAAACTGCAACACTCAGCTACTCGTGATCTGCTGCACTGCTTGCAATTGAAGGTCAGGTGCACATGTCCTTGGAGATCATTTGGGCGTAGGGTCAGGGCATATTTGTGACCTGCAAGTTTCGTTCAGAATCAATTGTTCCTCATACTGAAACCTGATGCTCCTGGAAGATGCGACCATCTCTGACCCTTGGTCTAGACAGAAACCAACATGGAACGACCCTATAATACAAAAGCACGCTGGCAGCAGCAGAAGGCTGCGTGCCTGTACGCAACATGTCCTATGCAAGCTTGGCCCGCGTCCGGCTGTCTGCCACATCAACATGCAACTCGCCGTTGCGCAGCTTGCTGTTGCGGGTGGTCACGCCATTCTGCTGGTGGACCTTGGGCGTACGAGGCATTGCCTTCGCCTGCGTGCCAAGCACCGCGTGTGTGCATGTCATGTGTTCACTGCTTGTCGCAGACGACCGTGACCTCAATCGGCAATCGAGTCCTGACTGCAGGTTAGCACCAGTGGCCGACGTGGCCATGCGCACCTTCTGGTCTGGTTGTTGACCGCGCAGCAGCTTGAGCACGCCGCGCACGATCTTCGAGAACCACCTGCGCGGGTTTGAAAGCGTTGTTGATACCACTGGCGAACCCATTGCTGATGGACCACAGAAACGAGACGGACCTGGAGTGGACAGGGTCCGAACACAATGGTGGCACTGTGCCTTGCAGCCGCAGGGGCTCACCAGAGGTTGAGCGAGAACAGTGCCGGTGGCACAGCCACAACCAGCACCTGCGCCGCCGATGTCAGCAGCGGCACCTCTGCGCGATGCCGCACCAGGTGATGAAATATGTACAGCTGCCACAGCAGGCGGCCAACCAACCATATCACGAATACTGCCACGCCATTCAGCAGGTACAGCCTTGAGGTCTTCAGCCCCTATACGTAGCATGCACCGAAAGATGCAAGTCGTGAGTGAAAGTTCTACGAGCAGAGACTTGAGCTTGCAGCAGCTTGCAGCATGCTGCAACTCCCACCAGCAATGACGTAGCACTGAAGCACAGAGTTTGGACCCACCGCCACATCAAGATGCCACCGCAGGTTGACGAATGGTGTGGTGACTTCCGTGGCGAGCATGGCCAGCACGTAGAAATGACCCTGACGGCTGGTGATGGCAAGCCATATAGACAGCGTCGCCGCGATGTGATGAGCGATCATGTCATACCCGCCCTGCACCAGCACATACAATCGCCGCCTGTTGCACATGTGCATGAGCAAAATTTCAAAGAGGACAACCCCAGGGCATGATCACAAAACATCACGTCATGAGCCGCACCATGTCTGGGAAGTGGTACATGATCACGGCGATGTCTGTGAGGAAGTAACCCAGCGACATGCCCAGCGCTGCCTCGGTGACGTCTGAATGCGCCACCATGATGCTTTCGCCCGCCTGCATGGACAATGGCAATGCAGTTGGCGTGATGTCTGACCATTCAGGGCCCTGCTGCTGCGCTTGCCAGCGATACTGTCAGACGGCCATCCCATCCTGGTTCAAGCGAGGTAGGCACCTTGTCCAGGCGGCTGTGCTGGAAGACGGATGTCATGCTGAGGGTGTATGCTGTCGCCGCGGTGATGGCAATCGCATGGATGGTGGAGGGCACCCTGACAGACAGGAGTGAAAATCGCCCACATGAAGATTTCGCAGGAACACGCAGTACAGCAGGATACGTACTACGCAGCGCACACCTGCTATCCCAGTCCCGCTGCTGTGGCGCCTTCAGCTTGGCATAGCTCAGAGGCCATATGCGTGGGCAGGCGACCGCCGACAGCTTGTAGACAGCGCCGCATGATATCGTGGTCATCACCGCTGCGCCAGCACAACAATAGCCTGCTCAGACTTGCAGCCACGCCCCGCACCAACCGGGGTATATACCTGCGCAGGACCCACTGTGCTGACAATGTGGTGCATGGGCATGCTGCAAGGGCCACTCACCAGCTACAATCGCTGTCAGACTGAACTGCAGCGCCATAGCGCTTCTGTGCAGCCAGTGATGAATGCTCGTTGGGTTCGAATCTCAGTGTCAATAAGCTGACTGCCCAGCCCGCAGAACCGCTAACACCACAAACAACGCATCACAACGGTGAGAACATCCTTTGGACTGACCATCCACCTTGGCACCAGCTTGCTTGGACAGCACTGACGTCAATCAATGCTGATCAATTGTGTTCAACTTCTTCAGGCGTGCATGAAGCAACAAACTGTCAGCCGTCCGCGATCACGGACTGACAGTATGCACCACCAGTGCTTTCAGCGTTGATCAGCACCACATCGACCAGAAACGACCACCTCTTGAGCTCGGCTGGCCCTGTCGTCTGTGAGCACCGGTCGACCGCTGTCCTTCGACTTCCAGCAGCTGCCGCTGGAGGGCGGGCTGCCACGAGGCCTTGCTCGGTGCGGAGTGCAGCGGCGATACACAGCGTACTGCATCGAGGTCTTCGCAGGAACAAATGCAAGGACTCACCCAAATCAGGGGCGCTACATCTCAGCTGCTGTGGCGGTGCGGCGCGCGTCTGGCATCATCACCTGTGCGCAGCCGAGGTGCGTCCAGTGGCTTTGTTCATCTGTACGTCGATAGCATGCGATGAACTTGCCGATTCAATATATCACACGTTGCGGGGGCTGCAGCGATTGCAGGACCATCTTGCACATTGCGCATGACTGCATGCTGCTGCCTGTTCACTGGCATACAGGAGATTGATGTGGCCATGTATCCCTTGCAGTGGTTGCGGGGTTCACTGCGCCACGAACTTTACCTAGCAGCTTCACCCTTCAGCGGCAGCGTGCGTGCACCGCCATGTCGGCATCGGTGACCGCGCCCGACCCGCCGGTTCAGACCGAGAAGGTGGACACTGCTGTGAATCGCATCGTGGGTGACTCTCTTTCATGTACACATGTTATCAACCACCATGCTCATAGGCTGTGCATGACCACCACAGGTCGATATGGCGACACCTGGAGCCAACCCAACGCCAAAATACCGCAAGGACTACAAGCCTGTGCCGTACAAGGTTGACCAGGTGGGTCTGCAGCCATATTTTGTTGCCGAAAAGAGGGGCAGGTCAGCAGAAGATGCGCATGTTCCCCTCAGTGTGCAAACTTTTGGGCGCGTCTAGCCAGCAGTGTCATGCTTTCCGGTGCTGGTCTCATTGCAGGTGCACCTGACTTTCCTACTGGACGAGGAATCGTCGCGCGTGCGCTCGGTCCTGGACTTTGCACCAGCTTACGAGGGCTCTACACCGCCTGAGATCTTCCTGAATGGTGGGGAAGGGCGGCGCCTGGGCTGTGCCACCGTGTCGCACATAAGCTGACACCGCTCCTGAAGTCCATCAGCAGGGCTGCGACAGCGCCACCCTCGCCCACCCTACGCATGCTCCTGCAGGGCGCAAGGACGTGAAGCTTTTGTCCGTCAAGGTGGGCGGCAAGGCGCTGTCAGAGGGCGACTACAAGCTGGCCCCGGACAGCCTGACCATCCCGTCGCCACCTCCCGGCTCCTTCCAGGTGGATATGCATCACTGTGCTGTAATGATCTGGGTGCACAGCAGACTTGCAGGTTTATATGAGGCATGCTTCAACATGGCCCGCTGCTTTTGCATTGCCATACATAGCGGCGGCACTTGTGCAGGTCGAGATCGAGACGGAGCTAAAGCCGCAGGAGAACACTAGCCTTGAGGGGCTGTACAAGTCCAGTGGTGAGCGTGCTGCAAGGCTGCAGCGCATCGTGCAGTGCATCACAGAAATACGTTCCTCAGACGTTGTGGCAATGGCGACACAGCATCCACGCCCCAACATTGGTTGCACAGCAGGGTGCACTGCCCTTCCTCTGCAGGCAACTTCTGCACGCAGTGCGAGGCAGAGGGGTTCCGCGGCATCACCTTCTATTATGACCGCCCTGATGTACTGTCCAAGATGACGACACGCATCGAGGCCAACAAGGAGAAGTACCCGGTGCTGCTCAGCAATGGCAATCTCATCGAGTCCGGCGACCTGGACAGCAGCAAGTATGAGCTTGATACTTGCACCAGCGATCATCTAGACCTATGCAGAGCCACATGGTTGCAGTCTGCATTCTCATTCAACTTCGATTGCTCGTGAGCGCAAGTGTGATTCCTGCTCACACATCCTCATGTCTGCAGGCACTTTGCGGTGTGGGAGGACCCTTTCCTGAAGCCATGCTACCTGTTTGCCCTGGTGGCTGGCGACCTGGCAGTGCACCGCGATGAGTTCACCACCATGTCCGGTCGCAAGGTGCATATCCCACCCAAGACGCATCTGCCGCTAGACAGCAGTGCCTCGTGCAGATCAGACGATGACACATTGCAACCACGGGTCCGTCGAGACATTCGTGCGGATGCGTGCGCAGGTGGACCTGGCGCTGTATGTGCAGGACCGTAACATTGGCAAGGTCCACTGGGCCATGCGGTCGCTGAAGGAGGCCATGAAGTGCGCGATGATGTGACACTGATGCTGCTCTCTGGCAGTACCATCCTGATCCTGCACATGGAAGCATGTGCGTCAACCTCGTGCATGCACAGCCAATGCCTGAAACACGTCGGTCATGTCTGCAGGTGGGACGAGGAGACATTCGGCCTCGAATACGACCTGGATCTGTTCAACATTGTGGCGGTGAGCATGCATGTTGCCTCGTGCAATAACAGCACTCTGCTGCAATGCTCCAAGTAGGCAGCTGTCTGACTCTGAGTTCAAATTACACAGGTTGACGACTTTAACATGGGTGCCATGGAGAACAAGAGCCTCAACATCTTCAACTCGAGGTGCGCCGGTCGTTGTTAGTGTGTCTGTGGGGTTCGCGTCGGCCCAGGTGTTGCTGATTCTTGCCTGCACAGCGAATGGTTTCACATCTCAGCAAAGTGTGATCTGTCGACCCTCAGGCTGGTGTTGGCGTCACCAGAGACAGCGACAGACATGGACTACGAGCGCATTGAGGGTGTCGTTGGACATGAATAGTGAGCTCCTAGCTGTCAGCTGTTTTCCTGTGCTTTCTCTACTATCACAGCGTGATAGTGACCTGGCACATCCTGTCCAGTTCAAGCATGCTGTGGCAAGGTGGGCTGGACCAATGCCAACTGTGATTTTCGTGCTGCCCGCAGCTTCCACAATTGGACGGGCAACCGTGTGACATGCCGCGACTGGTTCCAGCTGACGCTCAAGGAGGGCCTCACGGTCTTCAGGGACCAGGTGCTATAACTGACGACGTACAACCAATAAGGATTGACGCTGCTCGGATGCTGGCACAAATCGAGTGTCCCTGATCTGACAAAGCTGGACGGTGCGGCTGCAGGAGTTCACGGCCACCCAGACGTCGCGTGCCGTCAAGCGCATCAACGACGTTGCCATGCTGCGGGCGAGCCAGTTCGCCGAGGACGGCGGCCCGATGGCGCACCCCATCCGCCCGGACAGCTACCTGAAGATGGACAACTTCTACACGCTCACCGTGTATGAGAAGGGCGCTGAGGTCGTGCGCATCTACCAGACGCTGCTCGGGAAGGCCGGCTTCCGCAAGGTGATGACTTGTGGGCATGCAGAAGCTGAGCTCAATGCTCTCCCGGGCTGGTCGGTGTTGACATTCAACGCTGATGTATGGCTGTGCGTTTGGTCCTGAGCACACCACCGCTAGCTTGCCGTCACATGTGTCTGGTCTGGATGTCCTGGCGCTATGCAGGTGGCCAGTGCCTGTCTATCATGGTGCAGCATAGACATTCAGATTGCTTTCATGCGAGCCGAACAAAAATTGGAGTTGTCCCACCGTAGGGCCTGGACCTGTACTTCGAGCGACATGATGGCAGCGCGGTGACATGCGATGACTTCCTGGCAGCCATGGCGGACGCCAATGGCGAGGACCTGTCCCTCATGAGCCGGTGCGCCTGCAGCTGCATCACATGGGATGAGCCTGTGCAGCTCTGCTTGAAACTTCTACGCTTGAAACTTTTCTCAACCTTTCACAATCGATAGGAGACAGTGCTCCCACGTGTGCCCTGTGCCTCACGGCGGCTGTACACCTGTCGATCTGGTTACTGCAGGTGGTACGAGCAGGCAGGCACACCGACGCTCACAGTCGACTCGAGCTATGACGAGGGGAACCAGACCTTCACACTTGACGTGAAGCAGGCGCTGCCGCCGACGCCCGGGCAGTCAAGCAAGCAGCCCGTCCTCATCCCGCTAACGGTCGCATTGCTGGGCCCAGACGGGAAGGAGCTGCAACTCAGGCTGCAGGTGTGGATTGCTTGTCTTCAGGGGCTTGATCAGCACGCAACACAAGACCGTCGTCGGGGCTGACAGCCTCGACAAGCACCTGTCCCGGCCCTGACACACTGACACAGGAGGTGTAACCATGCAGGGCGAGTCCAAGGACCTGGGCACATCGACAGTGCTGCGAGTGGATGCTGCGGAGAAACGCTTCGTCTTTGAGGGCGTGCCAGCCAAGCCTGTGCCATCGCTGCTGCGCAACTTCTCGGCGCCTGTCAAGATGGAGGTACAGGCAATCAGCAAGACAACCTACCCACCATGCCAGGACAAACAGCTGTAAAGCTTCTGGCAAGCCATCAAGAAGTGGCATTGGCTACAGCAGTAAATCACCTGAGGATCATCTATTATTTTGCCAGGTGTCGGGCCAGACGGACGAGGACCTAACCTTCCTGCTGGCGAACGACACAGACCTGTTCTCGCGGTGGGAGGCGTCACAGCGCCTTGGCCGGCAGCTGCTGCTATCGCTATACGTGGCAGCAGCCTCGTCCCAGGTGCTGGGCTGCACGTCTCCTGCACCTTCTGTTGCTGCACAGCGGCAAATGCTGGATCAGGCAACGAGCCTGGCTGATTTGCCTGTACTCAGCAGCTGAAGCTCGGTCTCGGGCGACATGGGCATTCAGCAGCCAGTTTGCATCATGTTGTCCTGCAGGACGGCAGCGTGGAGGACCGCATCAGGCAGGCAGGCGGCGTGTCCCCCGCACTGGTGGATGCGTACCGCGCGGTGCTCACAGACCCGTCAGCGGACGGCGCCTTCGTCTCTGCTGCGGTGTCCCTGCCGTCCAGCAGCGAGCTGGTGGACGACATCGCGGATGCAGACCCTCTGCTGCTGTATGAGGTGCGCGCAAGGCCTCTGTATGGCCAGCAACATCATCGCTCAATTTTGTTGCTTGTTCGTTTCATACTGCCGGTGTACTGTTTGGCAGCGCCCAAGTGACTATCGGTGCATGTATGCCTGCACATGTCATGACAAAGGGGGCTGATAAGTTTGATGTATATCTGCAGGTGCGAAAGGCAATCCTGAAGAAGGTGGCGTCTCAGCTGCGCCCCGAGCTGGAGGCGATTGTTGCAGCCCAGGATGCGCAACTGCAGGGCGAGTACTCTCCCGACTTCAAGTCGGCAGCGCGCCGGTATGCTCTGTGCCGTGCTCAGATGCTGTTTGTTGTGACTGTTGCACTTTGGACTTGCTTGCCCATCCCTGATCTGACGTAAATATCTGTCTAGCATGTAGCCAGCAGCTAGGCCTCTACCTGTGCACCCTTGGCTGCGCTACATATGTACTCATGAGTCGTGTCATTGTGCAGGTCAATCAAGAACAAGGCGCTGATGTACCTGGCAATGCTGAAGGACGATGCTGTGACAGCAGATGTGCTGAAGCGCTTCCGAGGCGCCACGAACATGACGGACAAGATTGCCATGCTGGCCACGCTGGCCGACACCTCAGGTGCCGACCGGCCGGCATGCAAAGGGGCAACTCTGATACGGACACCCTGTATCATGGTGAAAACGTGATGGCTCCTGGGTATGTGAACCACTGCCATAACCAGCATGTAACCTGCATCAACTGCGTCTCATGGCCTGGTGCATGCAGGCGATGAGCGGGAGGCAGCCCTCAATGAGTTCTACGAGGAGTGGAAGGATGAGGCAAGGCTGCACCTCCAGCTGCAAGCACTGCATCTGCAAGCCCACCATCTTCCTGCGCATGCTGATGGACGCATGCATGTTACGCTTGTGCGGGTGCTCACCATGCATCGTGCTCCTCTGCAGAGCCTCGTGGTGCTGAAGTGGCTGGGGCTTCAGGCGGGGTCAAATGTGCCAGGCAACGTCACAGCCATCACCGCGCTGCAGGATCATCCGGCCTTCAACATAAACAACCCCAATAAGTACGTCTTGCTTCGAGCTTGCATTGGTATTGCTGTGGCCTGCATGAGCCGGCAAAATCGTCTCCTTGCGAGCGTATCAGTGTCGTTGCGTTGAAGCATTCACTGCTGTCACTTCTCCCTGTCACCTCTCCCTGATATGCTGTAGCCGAATCAAGAGGCTACTGTGTGTTGCCTGCAGCTGCTACTCCCTGTTCCTGGGCTTCGCCCGCAGCCCTGTGAACTTCCACGCTGCCAATGGCAGCGGCTACAAGTTCATGGGCGATGCAATCTTGAAGGTGTGCACACACAAGTCAAGGGTGATCATTTCCTGTTGCACGAAGCCTTCGCACAAGTTCATGGATAACAAGACATGTGAAGGTTGTCACAACACGATACAGGTGGACAAGATCAACCCTCAAGTGGCAGCGCGGATGACAAGCGCCTTCACGCAGTGGCGAAAGTTCAACACCGAACGCCAGGAGCAGATGAAGGAACAGCTGCTGCGCATCGTTGACGCCAACAGCAACGGCACCGGCCTGAGTGAGAACGTGTACGAGATTGCATCAAAGTCGCTGGAGTGATGCAAGTGCCGTACTCTAGGACGGGAATGCAACCTTCAGGCAGATTGATGATTCAACATCAAACCATACTAAAACCCTTGCGCCATGTTGGCGTCGCATGGGTTTCGGATCTAGTTTGTTTGCAGACAGCATACAGACTTAATTCTGCGGCTGTAAAAGCACGGTCCTGTAGCTTCAGCAGTGTCCAACACTCCCGACCATCTCTGCTTGTGATGCACTGGAAGGACGGGATGCATGTTGCTAGCATGCAAGCAGACCGCCCTGGAAGTCTGAAGAGCGCTGAGGTGGATCATGAGTGATGCAAGTATGCAAGTCGATGCATGCAGGGGAGCAGAAACTTCCAGTAGGAGAACCTGCACCACCGGGGTTTATGCCGCCCGTTCGCACGTCGGATCTCCATCTGCTGAAGGCAACGTTGCCAGTTCACGTCACGCCATATTGCTTTACGCACGCGCCTTGGCAGCCCCGTTGCACGGCACATCAGATTTGCAGTCCTCTGATAGACAATGCTTCAAGGAAGTCGCAACAGCGCCTGAGGCGGGCAAACCGACTCCACGTCGGCGTTGCACAGCTGTCGCTGGTGGGCCCAGGCAACAGCGCTTGGCAGCAGGTACGAGCACGCGCTAACTGCTAAGCATCCGAATCGCTGAAGCTCATCAATGCGCCGTGCTGTTCTTCCGTCCGGTGTCCATTGGTGGGCGGACTGTCGGCTGCTTGGCAACTGCTTCATGCCGCTTGCCAAGCGCTGGAAGAAGCGCCCCTCAGCACCGTCTGTTGTGCGGCTGTGACGATAACAACAGAGTTATCGATTGCTATTTTGCTGCAGCAGCTGCGGTAGAACAGCCTGTCAGCGCTCGCGTGCCCTTGAGGTGTGTTGCAGCTGCAGATTTAGCCCAGCTTGGGATGCTCCGCCCAATGCACGCAACCGCCGTCCGCCGTTCGAGTTTTTTGCACGTCTGAACGGTCTCTGTGGCGGTCGTGCCCCACACTGGGTCTGTGTTGTCCCAAGCCTGCTCCATCAGCAGGCCGACCTCTGCCTAACAACGTGCAACCCTGCAATTGGAGCTTGCTGCAGGCTACGAGCCACATAAAGCACCACGGATGACTGCTTGCACCCCGTTGTGATAGCATGTGGCAGCTTTCGCTGCGCGGAGCACGCTGCTCGGCAGCCTCAATAATGACAAGTTGAAATACTTGACCTTGACCTTGGCAGCTGCATGTGCACGCAGGCCGCGCAATACAGGCCCCCTGTCGGAGCTCGACGGTCATGGCACGGCTGTCCGGCGCGGCGGCGGGCAGGCAGGCGCTACGCCGAGAGCAGCAGCCCAGCTGTGGCAAGGCGCAGCGGCTGGGCCTGCACTTCGGGGACCCGTTCGGCAGCTGGGGCGACAACGCGCTGAGCCTGCTGTCAGCCCAGGCGAGCCTGTCGGCGGAGCTCGCCAGCCCGCGGAAGGCGGCCGCTGTGCCGCCTGACGCCGTGTGCAGGAGCACGCCCCGCACCGGTGACGCCCCGCTGCGCACGGACGCAAAAGAGGAGGCAGCGCCGCAGCAGCAGCAGCAGGAGCAGCAACAACAGCAGCAGCAGGAGGCGGTGCAGCCTTGCGACAGCGACGGCCTGACGGCGGATGCAGGCAGCGACCTGCCAGACGGCGAGACGTCTCCAGCGCCGGTCAACTCGGGCACGACCGCGGCGCCGCCCGAGGACGATCCCAACGGCAGCAGCCCGCCCCCTGTGCAGCAGTCTGGGAAGGGCTCCAGAAGGTGAGGCCGCCTCAGAACATGCGGTGGCCATAGCTTGCAGCTAGATGGGCCATCTTTTAGGTGCTCCTGCAGCTGCGCCAAATCGGCGGACCGGACACGGCGAATTGCTGCTGAGCATCCGGCACCTTGCTTCCACTACAGGAAGAAGAAAGGGCGGGGAGGCATCTATGCAGACCTCATAGGCCGGGAGGTAGATGTACCCGCCTCGGTGTTTGATATTCAGGTGCGCAGCTTGAACTCAAATTGCCTGCACATGCAATGGCACCCCCAGCACGCTGACGTGACGTTGCTGCTGCTGCAGGTGCCGGACCTCTTCTATCGCGCGGTCGTGAAGCGAAAGGACCCAGCGCACTCTGGCGCAGTCGTGATTCGCTTTCCAGAAGACGGCTCCACCTTCTGGCTGCCTGCTGAAGAGGTGAGGCTCGGACGTCAGGCCCGTCAGCGTGCAGCAGCAGTGTGTGCATCTCATCCTGCTGTTTGTGTGGAGCACGTCACTTGCGCTGCCAGCCATTCACACTGCAGATGCAACATAAATCATGTTACACATGATGAGTTTGCAGGTTGCGGGGTACATTGATGATATGGAGGCGCGCCGGGGGCTGGGCAACAAGTCGCTGGCCGGCGAACGGTGTGCCGCCTACGCAGCCGAGGTGCTGGTCAGCTTGAGTGGCGTCGCGGGCAGCACGGGCACGCAGCACTCGCCCGGGGGCGGCGCCGGCGGCTCGCAGGCGGCTGGCAGGGAGGCGCGCCACAGCGGGGAGGTCGAGCAGCCCGCCCGCAAGCGGGTGAAGTCGTGAACCACCGCTTGTGCGAAGCACAGACATCAGCGGCAGCTCGCCATGCGTGACAGCTGTGCACAGGCAGCCCCTCAGAAACGAGCTGGCAAACCACTGCAGTTGATGCAGTCTGCCCAGGCCAAACTGTCCGACACGAGAGGGCAGTGGTCAACGGGTGACAGTACATTCATCATTCATGACCTGCCGTGGTTTGTGGGGTTGTTATGGCCAATAGCGCTTTGCCTGGACGAGTGGCCCCTGGTGCTGCACTCTGGCGTCACTATCACTTCTAGTGCACGATGGAGAACGGGAGTTCATATGTTTCACACACTCTCTGTACAGTATCTGCGAGCACCTGGATGGTCAGGCTTCTTTATGCTTCTCGTTGGGGCAGCTACCGTATGTTGCTGCAGATTGATGCGCAATGATGTCTGTGTTGCCATTGATGATCAAGGCGCCGTTAAGCGAGTAGTATCGTATGCCGACTAGCATGGGAGGTCACTCTCCTGATTAGCACAAACCACTCTGATGTTCACACCCCAGAAGTGCCCTTCAGACGGCGTTCCTTTGTTCTCCCACAGTTGCCAAGCCCAGCATACCGCTGTACTTTCGGTGAGCTCTCTATCGGCGGTCGACGCTATCAGTGCCAAGCTTGGGCTTTGAATCGGCCCTGCTATTCAGCACAGCCTCGAAGGCTTCGAGCGGGTCTGCTGTACCATCGCCTGACTGACTGCTGCTAGGTGACTTGCGTCCCACGCTGCTGCTGGCGCTGTCTGCAGCCCCAGACACACTGCTGCCGCTGCCCAGGCTGCTAGTATCACCACCAAGGCCCCCTGACCCAGTCGACCCAAAGACACTGCCAATGTCATCGTTGCCGCCCCCAAGTCGCACGGCCGCCGCCCGCTGCAGGCTGCTGATGTCCAGCCCCGAGCCGCTGCTGTCTTCGGACCCTCTGCTGCCGCGGGTGCTGCCACTCCCGCCCGCAAGCGCGTCCAGACGCTGCTCCTGGGCTGCCTTGCCCGCTGCCGCCATGATGGCGGCCCGCTGCTTTGCTGCTGCATCCTGAACTCCATCGCCGCCGGCGCTTGTGTCGCCCAGCTCAGCGCTCTGCGCTGCACGCGCCGCCTTGGCAGCGCCGAGCATCGCCGCCCGGGCTGCAGCTGGGTCGGCATGCACCCCGCCGAGCCCGCTGCTGCCGTCTGCGGGGGCCGTCGCGCCGGCGCCCCCCCGGTCCAGGGCCCGCACCAGCTCCCTGGCGCTGACCTCGGCGGTGGCGGCCGCCGAGGCTGGAGCCGCAGCGTCGCGCTGCCTGCGCAGGCTGCCCGCTGCGCCGACGAGGGCGCGCTCGCCGGCACCGGCCGCAAGCTGCGCCTGGTCCTGCACCTGCGGCAACGCAAACATCTGTCTGTAGAGCGGGTGCTTTCAAGACATGTGCAGCCCGGGCCAGCTGCACAGTGGTGGTGCAGCAATTCTCCATTTCAGCCGGCGCTCACCGCCTGGACCGGGTCCGCCAGCGCCGCGCCGGTGAGGCCGCCTGCAGCGGGCGCCGCAGCCTCCTCAGCCCCCGGCGCGCCCGTGGGCCGGTTGGCCGTCATGCCCGACACCGCTCCTGCAGGCCAGGTCGGTGTCCGATGGGCATCGCCTTACAGGCATCAGCATCATATGTGCAGGGCCCCTGTGCACACTCGGGCACATGCCACCAGCATGCACGCTGGCTGCTGACGCCGGGCAGAGCCCTTGGAGGTCGCAATGTGCACAACGTGTGCCTTGCATCTTGTGCCAACGACCTCATGCCATGTACCTGCAATGCCTCCGCCGCCAGCCAGGCCGGCAGCCTCCCCAGTGGCCGCCTGCTGCCGCTCTGCATGCTGCGCCTTCTTGGCTGCTAGCACCGCCGCGTGCGCATCCAGCAAGGCTGCCGAGTCCTGGGCGGTGTCCTCCGGCGCTGCTGCCGGGGCGCCCGCCTGGTGCGCAGCCACAATCTTCAGCGGGTCGCGCCCTGCCAGCACCTGTTGTCGCAGGGACATGAAGCTGTAGGGCATGCAGCACGCAAGCGAGGCTCGGCTTCAAACACTTGGGAATGGTGCTGAGACCTGACTCGCAGGTGACTGCTGAGCGCGTACCTGCTGCCTGGCATGCTGGTCCAGCTGTGCGGTGCCGCCCAGCTGGCTGCTGTCCAGACTGCCACTGCCGGTGCTGATGTCAGTGTTACCGACATCTGAACGCAGCCCTGCACGCTGTGCGATGCTCAGGCGGCTGCCGCCGCCGCCAGCGGATGCGCCGGTGCTGGTTGCGTCCGAGGATGCCCCGCGCTTTGGCAGCAGCGCAGCGCCATGCTTCCTGCCCAGCTGCTTGCTGTTGCCCCCGCGCCGCAGCTGCTCCTGCTGCGCTGTGCCCAATGTCGCACCGCCTGTCTTGGCCTCCTGCTCTCGCACGCTCCGCTCCGCTCTGCTGCTGCCAGCGAGGTGCTTTGCATGCTCCTGCGAGGCACACAGCGTGTGTGCTTTGCCAAAGACCATACGCCTTGGGTCACTGCACCAGCTCAAGCACGACCTGGCAAGAGCGGGACGCAGCCCGCACCTCTCTCAGAGCCAGCAGTGCCGCCTCGTGCTGCGAGTCCGCATGGACGGCCATGTGTAGCTTGGCCTGCAGTAGTCGGCTGTCAGTCAGTCCTACGATCACGTGAAGCAGTGCCCACGGGCTGTAGGCAGCAGTGAAGAGTACGTTCTTGGGAAGCGGCACCTGCACAGCCTCGATCTGCTGCTGCTGCGCCTCCGCTACCCTGCCCAGCTTGGCCAGCGCCGACTGGCCGCTCTTCAGCTCCGACACCACCGCCGCCACCTGCTTGCTGGCCTCCTGCTCGGCCGCCTCTCGCACTGCTTTGACGGTGTCTGCCTGCGCAGTGGGCACGGTTCAGAATGGTCAGACAGCTGGCATGGCTGAGTGCCATTGCCAGGAACGTAAGAGGCAAGACGCCAAGGCGCCAGAGCATGCCTGACCAGAAAACCTTCACGTCTACTAGCAGTTGTCTACGCATCAGGGTATGTTTGCGGACCTGTGCGCTGCGTGCAGTCTTCAGATCACTGCGCAGGTCCTCCATCAGGTTCCGCAGCTGCTTCAAGTCGCCGTCCATGCGCTGCTGCCTGGACAGCATAGTGGCGATGTCCCGCTCCGCTTTGCTGCGCAGTCGCAGCAGGGAGGTCTGAGTGTCGTGCAGCCCCACCCGCAGCCTGGCAAGTGTGGCATCAGCAGCGGTACAGGTGCATGTGTGCACAGGCATGCAGTATCGTTGTTCATAGCTTCAAGGCCCGAACATCAGGCAGAGGAAGACCTGGGGCCGTCGCCTGCCCGAAGATGCCGGCCAAGGTTGTACACCACCACAATGGTGAGCAGCATGCTTCCATACTGCACGATGGTGCGCGGCGTGACGTGCGCAGCCATACCGGAGACACCAGCTCAGCGGGAGCAGCCTGCAGCTGCACCGGCAGACTCCCCTCAGGCCATATACTCGCCCTACGGGCACACATGCATGGTATTGGATCACGCTCTTCAGATCAGCCCATGCACACATGACGCATCTCAGACTGGATGTGCACCGACGTACCAACCGTACAGCATATGATCGCACCAGGCTGATCAGGTAGATGACAGCCGTAGCCGTGTTGTCACAAGGGCTGTTTGCTTGGCTGCAGCTGTCTGACTAAACCCAGCAGGGCCCTGGCGCAGGCATGGATCGCGGTGAAAGCGCCAATATGGCGACGAGTTCAGATGAGAATCGTGGTTCAACGCTCTGGAAGGTGGTACTGCAAGGATCCAGTGTTCAGCGCCGGACAAGAGCAGGTGACAGCTCACCACCTGTTCAGCTGACCCATCTGCTGCCTCGTGTCACGTCGCTCACGGAGGGTGTCACGACACGAGCGACACGCGAGCAACGTCAGACTCGTCGAGACTGCCTTGAAAAGAACGAGTACTTGACGCCTGGTGGGCGGTGGCCCGCCGTGACAATGGACTAAGACATGCATCGGACACTCGTACTGGGTCCAGACGGATTCCGCCCGCCGCTGTAACCTTTAGCGCTGCAGAGACGAGAGGTTAGCGAACGTAAGAGTAGCGGATGAAAGTTTAGATGTCATGAGCCACGGTCTGAGTCTATTTCCTTTCGCTGATCTGCTGGGACCTGGGAGAGCAGCACTTAGTGTTCCCGTGCCATGTGCTACAGTGCTTCGTGGCGACCTGGACCCCTTTCTCATGGACTACATGATATGTAAGAAGTGCTGAAGCGGCTGCCAACAGCACACTACATCTCTTCCGACCACACTGCTCTGTCTGGGATTCAAACACTATTTGCCCTGCCGGCGCTGCGTTGAGGGCTGGGGTGACCTGCAGACGCTGGTGCGCCAACCTGTGACACACGCAGCCATGATGCGCTCAGCATCTATCTGTGTTTAGCAATGCCCATACATGCAGCACAACCGCCGTTGGCCACAGTGCGCAACAAACCTGCAGTGGCGGAAGTGGTGCAGATGAAGACCGCTCAGCTGGAGGCTTCCAAAATTCGGGTGGTGGCAGCCTGCAGGCCACATGGTCGCATATGTGCAGGGTGCCCCAGCCACCTGCGCATAGCGGACTCATGCCCCTTCAGCAGCTTCTGAACAACAGCACAATGCAATTGCATGCAGGTGTTGACGTATGGGGCCAACTTGCAATTTGGATGCAGCCGACAAAACAAGCAGCAAGCCAAGCGCATGCACACCTTTGACGGTTTCCAGTAAAGGCGTGTCGTCCTCTGGTGAGGGTACCACCTTCCTAGGGCGCCCTGTACAGCAGCATGCAAGCTGCCCTCAGCATCGTCAGCAGCGCAGTAGATAGAGCAGGCGGCTACATATGTGCAGACATCAACGATATTGGAAAACAAAGTGCACGCCTGTTTCTACCTCGTTTCCGTTTTTCTGGCTCTGCTAGAAGGCGGCTGCTGGCACTGGCACTGACCGGCTGCTGGTCCAAGAAGAAGTTGAAGTCCTGCAGAATTGAGTCTCGTGTTAACACTTCAGCCAGCTGTGTGTCCCTCACCAGCTGCTGTTGCGTTCTGTTCGCATTTGCAGGAGCTTGCATGGAGTGAATGCTCCACACGAGTGTCAATGTGCATGACAGCCAGCTGCATAGCGCTCTTGCCTGTGCACGCTGCCCAATGCGCCGGCCCTCTTGCTGCCAGCCCAGCGCTGACGAATCCAACGCCTGGCGCTTAGGAAGCGTCAGATAGTCCTACCACATTGCAATGTTCCAGCCTGATAGGTACGTTGCATTGACAGCTGACATGTGTTGCCTTATCCGCAAGCGCTTATGAAGCATCGACATGCATGTTGCTGCAGATACGGTGCCTGCGCACTGGGAAGAAGCGCAACCCTGACGCAGACTCCAACGCCTCCAGCGGGACAGTGAAGGACGTCAGTGGCATGTCGGGATCGATTGGCGCATTTGGCATCACGAATGCGCCCACAACTGTCTGCAACGACACATCGCACTGTATCAGTGTGCTGTGAGCGCGTGCATCACCCAAGTCAGGTACAACATATGTGTTTGAATAACCAGGAGTCTGGACATCAGCACTACCCACCGGCTTGGCACCAAGCATGTTGCGGGACTTGCTCTCTGCCAGCACAACCTTAAAGAAGTGGGTGGGCACCCCGACCAGGTTCGGCACCTACAGAATGGCACAGCAACCGCGTCACTCTCTGGCATCCAAGAGCCCAGATCACAAGCAGCACACAGGGAAACCTTGCATGCGCTTGCAAATTAGCATATCGACAGCTGGAAGCCATACGTCACCAATAAGCGAGAAGCCCATGCTGTAGCCATTGCGTGTAAGCCGCGGCAGGTACAATGGTCCCGTGACCACGAATACCTGTCGAGCAGGAGACAGCTCTAAGGACCAGCTGTCGGCAACTATCAGACGTACATATGGATGGGGCAGACAGTTGCATTGCCCACCTCCTCACAGGTGTTCGTCAGCTGCTTCAGAAAGTGTTCAAAGCGGGCCCAGTAGTCCCTGCACATGTCGGGGACCCTTGCAAGCTGAAAGGCGCTGCTGTTGAGCTGCATCATGCTGTTGTTGTGAGTCATGTAAACAATGTGAACTTCGTACACCATGTTGACAACGAACTGCAAAAACCCTATGAACACTGCACACCTGTTGAATCCCTTGCCAACCTGCGGTGAGATGTTGGTCAGCTTGAAGGTCTCCTCCAGCGCTTTTTGCGACCCCTTGTGGTTGGCTGCCGGTGCCTGCGCAGCACACCGACTCTGTAGTATGGATACAGCAACAGTCGTGATGCGTGTGCATGTGAGAACGTCCTCAGCAAGCATGTAGCAGCATGGCACTCGGCTAGCTGACTGTCTGAGCTACACAACAAGCAGGGCCTTCCTTTTGAGTTGGCAGGCCCTGGCAACGCCCACCATGTGACCACGGTCGTAGCCGCTCATCTGGAAGTCGGTGAGCTTGTTGCGGAAGCGGGCGTCGATGCCATCGTCCTCCTCAAATGCTGCCGCTGCCCGGTTGCCGGCGCCTGAGCAGCTGTCCTTTGTGACGCGCTCCAGAACCCTGCAACAACCAGATGGCAACATTTAATGACATCCATGGGGATGTGCTGTATGGGTGATATATCAGGCGTAAGTGCATATAGCCACGTCGATTGTCAAGCTGGGATCCAACTCACGCACCATCGTGGGTTGCGGAGCCTTGTGTCAAATGACACTGCGAACTGATCGTACTCGCGCAGCACGTCACTGACTGGCATGCCTGCCAGAATCCGCATGATAGTGGTCAATCACATCGGTGACCGGAACGATGTAGTGCATGGTCCTACGTGTCTGCTTGGGAATTTGCTATTGAGCTGTTGCAATGGCACGCTGCTCACCATACTTGAAGACGGGGCTACCACTTGGTGCATGTCGTCGGGCAAGTGGGCCTGCATATCAAGTCACAACTCGGCATGCACATCAACGGACACTGTCGTGGGCAGAACGTTAAGCTCCATGGATTGTCGCTGTCGTGTCGCACCATGTTGCTGCTGCAGTAGTGTGGCCAATCCAGCGCCCGCTGCGGCGCCAAACGCAATGCCGAACCCGGCGCCCCTGGACACACAACAGCGAATGCACAGTGGCCACTACGTTTTGTAGCCCTTTTGTACTGAGTTTGTGAATCAAATGTACCTATGCTTTCACACCATCCACATCAGCATGGCATCAGACAGCGCCAGCCGTCTTGCAAGCCTCTGCACATACCTGACAAATGGGGGAAGGCGCAGCATCAGAACGTTGCTTTAGAAGTTTCAGCGTCAATGCTATGTCAACATGATGTTGACACAACGTCTTGACGAGCACGGCAATGCCTCGGTGTCACCCAGATGCACACTCTCTGATTTTGTCTCTGTCGCATTGCCTGCTGCGGGTCATACATCAGCGTAATGCATCGAGGATGACATATCGATGCAGATGGCTGTGTAAATGGGTGCGGCAAAGTGCTGATCGCACCTGATGAACTTTCTGTGCAGCATGAGACTCGCTCATGACAGCCCTGTAGCATGTGCGCTAATGCCACAGATGAATCACTGCACCCTGAGGCTTTCTCTCATTTGCGGCCTACCCTACTGAAAACGGCAGCATTCAACTGGCTGCAAACCCCGTTGCACACTTCATACGGATCAGAACCTCTACATGTACAGTGTCTGCTGCCCCAGCGGTGGCCGAGTGCTCACATTGTGTCGGGCGGAAGCAAGGCTGGCCAAGCAGACTGAAGGTGGCATGTGTGGGGCCGTAGGCACAGAAGCCCAAGGGGCTGCAAGCGTGAGGGCACTTCAGCCAGTGCGACTAGGCATGGTGGCCCTCTGCCCAGGTGCGTGCGTTCTGGAACAGCCGCAGCCAGGGGCCGGGGCCGTCGGGCGACAGGCCCAGCTCCCTGGGCACCCAGGGGTTCTGCCACGCCAGGTAGCAGCGCTCCGGGTGTGGCATCAGCGCCAGGTGCCGCCTGTGATCATGCACACAGCAGTGAAGCGGACGACAGTGACACCCTTGCCTCATCCATGCTTCTGCTGCCTGGTTTCTTTTCAAGCCTTTGGACCTCAAGACAGTGAGCAGTGCGCTGCACCAGCTCGGCAAGCAGCATCGGCAAGCAAAGAGTAGCTCACCCATCAGGGGAGCAAAGGGCCGCAATGCCGTCGACGCTGCCATTGGGGTTGAATGGGTACACCTCTGTGCTCTCGCCGGCCGGGTTCGTGTACCTGAACGCAGGAACAACAGCATATGGCACATGCAACCTTGTTAACCTGAGCTACGTGTGCATCAGCGATTGACGACAGCAGGCAGTGCCAGTGCCGCACCGCAAGGGCGCGAGGTTGTCCTGCAGCACTGTGTCACGAACAGCAGCGTCTGGGAAGAAGCACCGGCCCTCGCCGTGTGCACACCTGACGCAAAGCACCACACAGCTCAGCCCTCACATCGAAAGCATCTCAGCACACCCGACAAACACAACAGCAAGCAGCTGTTGTGTCGCAGACCCTCACGCACCAGATGCCCAGGTTGCTGCCGGCCATGCCGGCCAACATGATGGCGGGGCTGCCCTCCCGCACCTCCACCGTCGTCCACCGACTCTCGAACCTGGACCACAGAGCCAGTCTTGCTGCACTGACGCAACGGTCGAACGGGTTGCAGCACTTGCACTGGCCGCGAGCAAGAACCCGTGCCTGCGTCGGTGGGTGCGCTGAGCTGGCAAAATACCAATGGCCCACAAAAATGTCAAGCGGCACATCAAACGCACCGGCCAGAGTCGTTGTGCAGGAAGCGCGGCTGCTGGTCGCTGGGCAGCAGCGGGCCATCAGACCCGCCGCCAGTCCCCGGCACCCACCCCAGCAGTGCCATCAGCTGGCACCCGTTGCACACGCCCAGCGACCTGCGGTGGCAGCGCCCCTACTCACTACGCCGACTGGCTCTGCAGCTCGTGATGATTGAACAGTACACTCCGGAACGCAACCCATGAATCCCAGAAATGGGTGGGTTTGGACGGTTACGACTAGCCCGCTGCCGCATAAGCTGTGGTGTAACTCAGACAAGGTTTATATGATGCTTACCAGGTGTCAGCGCGTGCATAGAAGGCCTGGAAGCTCGCCCACAGGCTGCTGTTGTAGCGGATGGTGCCAGCCCAGCCCTTTGCACTCTCCAGCACATCTGCGTAGCTGAAGCCGCCCACAAACACGATGCCTGCAAGAAGGATGGGCGTCAATCAGTATGCTGTGTCAGGACCTTTCCATTGCCACAAACTCATGTGTCAATATTGCCTATGATGCGCAACAGCCACACAACGAGGACCGGAACCAGGTTCAGGTGCAGACAGCCAGCAGGTCAGATGGTGCAGCATGTCATCTCACATGCCACAGGCAGGATCCACATCAGAGGCACGTACCCTGGAAGGAGTCGAGGGAGGCACGGCCATCCAGCAGGTCGGACATGGTGATGTCCCAGGGCTCCATGCCGGCGGCGTGGATGGCCGACGCCATCTCCCGGTCCCCGTTGCTGCCCTCCTCCCGCAGCACGGCCACCCGCACCTGTGAATGCCACAACCCAGGCACTCAAGGGAGCGGTTGCCTGGTAAATAGCAGAGGAAGGGCGAGCACGTACAAATATCCTACCACTGATGCACATCCTGCACAGGCCTGAGCATTAGACCTTCCTTGTGCTGCAGGGTGGCACCACTGGCTGCAGATGTGTGCGGTCTAACACGCATTTGCATCTTGCAGGGTGGCCACCTTGTCCTGGGCGGCCAGCTGCTCGGGCGGCGTCCACTCGGGGGTGTAGGTGAGGCGCCACTGCGGGGCGGTGCGCGCCGCGAGGCCGGCCTGCTCCTCCGCGACGGTGGCCTCCGCCGCCTGCAGCCGCTCGAGCCGGAAGCTGGTCTGCTCCCACACATCCCGCAGCTCTGGTGTGGTGCCTGCGTTGCGGTGTCAAGCTTGTTAGAAGTATGACGGTGCAGCCCCATCAGTCGACAGCTCGTCTACTCCCGCACATCCTGCAGCTCTAGCGTCAGGCATACAGAAATGCAATGCCATAGAAAATTGCCTTGTTTTCAACAGGTTCATGCGTCAAACGATGTGGCCGCTGGCAGTGTCCGACCTGAGATCTGCTGCTGTCCGCCAACTGCGATGCTGATGCCGGCCTCTGCTGAAACCGAACCAATGGCTGTTGCTGAGACCCCTGCGTCTGCATATGCTGCCAGCACTTCGGCCTCGTGCTCTGGCGCCACCTCCAGCAGCAGCCCCAGCTCCTCGGCAAAGAGGGTTGCCAGAGGCTCGCCGCCTGCTGGCAGATCGACCTGCACCCAAGCAGAAATTTACAGCATGCGAACGCATGAGTTGACATGTCTCAACATTGTCGATTGATGCTCCCAACATGGAACGTGATGTTGTATGCCGTGGCACAACACCCACATCCTGGGGACTGGTGGCATGCACTTGATTGTACAGACGGTGTCAGCGTGCTTCGTGTCTGCAAGATCTAACAGTACCATGTCCTGACAGGTACCTTAATGCCGGTGTTGCCGGCAAATGCCATCTCCAGCAATGCGACAGCTATGCCGCCGTCGCTGATGTCATGGCCTGCGCTGATGACACGCTGTCGCAGCAGCCCTTGCGTGGCATTGAACGCCGCTGCCAGTGTGCCGACCTCCACGTCTGGCGAGTCGTCCCCGATCTGGGGCATGATAAAAGAGAACGCTATCAGCAAGCAGTGTCGCCAGCATGGTGCCGTGCTGCCCGATGTGCTTACTTACACCTCAAGGGCATAAATGTTACGCAGCAAATTGTCACTCTGCCTGCTATGTGAAGCAGCAGAGCCTGTGGCAGCGCAGTTTTTCGATATCCAGAGCATTCTGCTCGCCCTCCTACCAGCAAGGAGACCGGGAAAAGTGGCTCTGGTGATGCTACAGCACGTGTGAGCTAGATGTTGCCAAGCAAGCGCAGCAGCATCAGACCTGCTGGAAAGCCTGGGCGAGGCATGAGCCGCCCAGCCGCCGCGCGCCGCCGGCCGCAAGGTCCACATGTATGAGCCGCCCGCTGCCGGGCAACTGCAGCGCTGGGTCCACCTGCATGCAGGAATACGGCTTCTGGCATCAGCCCTGCAAAGCCAGCAGGTGAGGTGCTGCCACATAACTTTCATGTATCCTCCATGTATGGCCTGCATTGAGCTTTGGTTATACCCCATGCATGTCCAAGTGCGCACCGTCAGTGTGATGTCAGGGCAGCCGACGTAGGCGGAGATGACCAGGTTGCCGGGCGCCATGACAGTCTCGCCCCCCGCCGATGCCGCCATTGACAGCGAGTCCTTACCGCCATCGCATGCTAGCCCCAGCTCAATCATGGCATCCCTGGGTTCGAGCACATGCCAGAATCAACTAACTTGCAGCAACGAAGCCTGGTCAAAGGCTCGTGAATGCTGAATGGCGGACTGGTGGTGGCCAGCCATCATGAGACATGCATATGCACGATAAGGAGCAGCCATAACGAGCAGTCTGTGCCGCTGTCAAATTTGCGTCTCCGCACGGACCAGCTGCATCACCTGAGCGCGATGGCAGCGTCGTACATGACGGCGCCCTCCTGCCCCATCTTGGCGGCGTACATCCAGTTCACGCTGGCCTTGATGTCGGGCAGCGCCGTGACGGCGGCCCACACCAGGTTGGTCAGCGCCTCGCCGAGCGCCAGCCGCGCCATGGCTGCCGGGTTGATGAGGCCCTGCACGGATGCACAATAGACCGGCTGGACGAGGGCTGCATGACCTTGGCTCTGAATGCCGCCGCAGAACGCAGATGTACGATGTCTTGGTGTTCCGGTTGTTAAAATGCATGCCAAGTAAGGCAACCCCACCTTGTAGGGCTGCTCGCCAATAGATGTGGCTGCCCCAGTGAGCCCCTGGTGCGACTTTGCCATCACTGCAACATCCGCCAGAGGTAGCTGCGCAGCACACAATCATGATTCGTCCCAAAAGTCAATGAGACAGTAGACGGTAGGATGGCGATGACTAGGACACAGAATGCATTGGTTGTAACATTTGGGCATGGAAGTAATTGGACACCCGAAGCAAGGCAGAGCTGCTATATACCTGCAGAGGGCCGACACACTGCTGCTGCGCAACCAGGCCGCCCACGCTGCGGTCGACCTTAGTGGTCAGGAAGCGCTTTGAGGCAACCGACGGCAGCCTGAGCACGCGGTCCAGCGCGTTTGCAATGGTTGTGCCCTGCAGCAGCTCCAAGACGATCGTTACCAACCACAGATGTAAATCGATGTTTCTCGGGGATGTGCTGCGCATGGAGGATCAGGTGGCCATAAGGTACTTTCGTTATGCAGCGATACACCACTACATGTGCACCTCGGGGAGGGTGAACGCCTGGTGCACAGGCTGCTGCCGTTGGTACTTGAAGGTCTTGTTGGGCATCTTGCCCAGAACCTGCACACAACATGGGGAATGTTGAGCACATGAGTGCAAGCTGGGCCTGCAGCATACTCGAATCAACAGCAACGCGCACGCTGTCATGTCAGTCATCAACGAGGTGTCACCTTCTCCAGGTCCAGGTCTACGGGGGTGGGCGCGTCAGGGGGGGCGGTGGGGTCCACCAGGGTGATGCGCCCGCTGCCGTCGATCTCACCCAACACCTGCAGCGGGGCGGACTGTCTGGAGCTTATGCACACGCTTGCTGATGCCATGACTTTGAATGCGTGCCAGCCTGGTAGGGCGATGAGCAGACAGTGCTTGCCTGCATGCTGCAGCGCTCGCGGGCGCAGATGGCCTCGAAGGCGGCGCAGTCCTCCTGCTTGAGCAGCAGGCAGTCGTTCTCCTGGTACTCCGCGCCCCAGATCTCCAGCACTGACATCGTTGGGTCGCCCAGCTTGATCTGCAGAAGTGCCTCCCGCACTCAGCTCTTGAACAGCATGCATGCAAAGCATGACCTGAGCATGACGTCACACAAGCAGGTCCTCTCAGCGACACGGATTGACAAACAAAAGCACTTTGCAGCAGGAGAGTCGCTCAGCTGCTGGAACAGCAAAACAATCATTGAACGCCACACCTTGCGGACGTTGATCTCGGCGCCCAGCGGGTAGATGATCTCCTTCACCACATTGCAGTTGCCACCGGCGCCCTGATCGTGGATCTGCTGGATGGGGTTGCGCATGCCCAGCTCCACACACGACCGCACCACGCGCCACAGCTTCTGCGCCATCTCCGCATCTCCCCGCTGCAGCGTGTCACCACTCGTGTCAGATGCGCAATCTCAGTGCCAGCTTCATCAGCAACATGCTGTTCGATGATGATGCAACCGACCCGGTCACGCCTGCAGACCAGTGTCTAATGGGAAGCAGTGTGCCTGTCATATGTGCTGTCATCACCTGCACAGCATTGAAGTCGAGGTCCGCAGCGTTGGTGCCCTCCCGGCCGCCGGAAGGCACCGAGGAAGCCGCACCGCCCCCCATGCCGATGCGGTAGGCTGGACCACCGATCTTGACGACCAGCATGCCCAGCGCCGGCGGCAGCTTGTCTAGATGGTCGTGGTCGATCTGCCCCAGCCCAGCACTGCATCAGCACACGATGCGCGTCACACATCTGGCATGCACCTTAGGATGCAAGCATGCATGCTGGCCCGGCATTTGTTGCGTGATCTTGACTGTTGCTTCCTTCTGAGGCCAGCTCCAACCTGCGCAGCTGTAGCAGACACGCGCAGATCCAACTCCAGTTGCTGCCCGCACCTGAACATGATGGGCTTGATCCACTCGCGGCGCTCGCCATTTGGCAATCGCATGCCGAAGGTCCGCGTGTAGCCTGCCAACACCGGCTCGCCAAACTTGTTGCCATAGTCTGAGGCGCCGTTGGAGGCGTCTGTAAGAATTTGCTGCGGTGACGCGAGGCTCTCTGGGTACTCCCATGTTGCATCCTCCCATGGCTGCATTTCGAAACGTTTACAATCAAACCACTACGTGAAGAGAGTGCAACCAACAAGGCAGGCCCAGAGGCTGCGGCGATGTTCTTGAATGTGCTGCCATCAGGTCTGCAGTCGGGCTTCTGCAGCATTGGTGCTCCAGTTGTACAGGTCGGCTGCAGCTGAGTACCTGCTCGTAGCCCTCCAGCTGCAGGTTGCCAACGCAGTAGCCAGCGGTGCCGATGCCCATGATGGAGCCCGTGCCGGTGGCGTGGGTGTCACGGATGCGGCCGCCGGTGCCCGTCTCGGCGCCTGGACGCAGCGTGACTCACATCACCCCGCCTGACTGCAACAGGTGCAGCCTGTAGAAACGACAGGCTATCAAGCCAGACTGGCCGGCCCGACACTGCAGCCCTATCCCTTACTCACCTGGGAAGGGGGCGACGGCACAGGGAAAGTTGTGCGTCTCCGCTGTGAGCAGCACATCCCAGTCGCGCTCCTGCGGCGCCAGCGCTGATGGCGTGCCGGGGATCTGGGGCAGCGTCGGCGTCAGGGGCCCGCCACGCAGCGCTGACGAGTTGTCGTGGAAGCCGATCACAGAGTTGCGCGGGTTGGCCTCCAGCGGCGCCTACAACAGATGACATGCACATGGCTTGCAGACAATACCACGTGCGCACTTGGCAGAGTCCCCAGCTTCATCAAGTCGTGCAACACCATGAGAAACCAAATGCAACATGTGCAAGCCGCGCTGTTGCAGCTGAAGCTTGTCATGGTCACTCTCCAACCTCTGAGCACGCCGCACCTTGACGAGACTGAAGAGGTTGTCTGGCATTTGCTGGCCATCGATGTGCAGGTCGGCCTTGAAGAACCAGTGCCGTGAATGCTCCGAGTTGGACTGCGCAAGGTAACACATGCTGGCCTTTGCGCAGGGATGGTGCAGGAGTAGCCAGCTGGACACACGGCAGCCCAGATGACGTATGCCGGCACTGTGAAGAGGTACTGCCGATGCGGTGCCCGGCAGGGCCAGCAACAGCGTACCTGGGCAATGTCAAAGAGCTCCACATTGGTGGGGTCTCGCCCGACATCGTCCCTGAACATGTGCGTGTAGTAGTCCAAATCCCAGTCGTCGAAGCCCAGCCCCAACTCCTGTTGCAACAGGTTTTTCAACATGTGTTGGTTGGCACTGCCATCCAGTACACCCAGTCCACAACCCACCACATGATGTATGCAACAGCATTGACACTTGTGAGGACCGCTGCACACAACATGTGCACGATACTGTCTTGTCACCGCACACTCGCTGACCTGGCTGATGTCCTCCAGAGCCTGGCGACCATGCTGCATCACTGGGACTGTGATGACGGGGCCCGGCTCCATGTCGCTGGCAAATGTGCCCAGCGGCTCCTCATACACCTGCAGGTACATGCCCAGTCAATGACGACTACAGCCTAACCCTCATTGCCGCGCTTCACACATACATATGCAGGCGGCAGATGTAAGCCAGAAGGTGCAGTGCAATCGTCATTCTGCAACCAGCCGGCACTGCAGCACTGGGCATGCTCACCTCCTCTGTCATTCGGTCGTGCACCAGCGCTGCAAAGGATGCCGCATCTGCTTGTGACAAAGGCGCTGACGCCTGCAGGCGATATCGCCTCGACATCTCCAGCCTGGTCACCTGCATCAGGCAGCCACCATATGCTCGATATCACGATGCCTGCCCCTGTTCCCCCTCATCCACACCCTGCCACTGCATGCTGGCATTGTGCACCCGCATGACTATCAGGAAGCATCAGCCATCTGACCTTTGTCAGGCCGCAGGACGCACAGATGGACTGTGCGTTGGCTGACCAGGCTGTAGCGAAGCTTTTCCTGGGTCCCACCTGCAGTCGGCATAGTCCATGGTTGCCATTTGACATCCTTGCTTTTGTTGAACAACATCTTGACACACTGCAATGATCAGGATTATCTGCACCTCCACGATGGTGTCTGAACCAGCCAGCTGGCTGTCTCCAGTCAGCAGCTCGGCTTCGAAGGTCTCCGACAACAGCCTGCACCGTGCCATTCGCACTCCAGCACAAATTGAAGCAGCATCGGGCAAACAAACAGATGGCATGCACTTCCAGGCTGCAGCTGCTCACCATGATAGTGTGGAAGCCTCAGCAGCTGTCAGGGGCTCCGACAACGCGATGTTGAAGCACTGCAGCCGCAAGCATGCTCATCGACTTACAACACACATGTTGGTAGGCCATCAACGCGTTGTCAAGGTGCCACAGAGGCCCGCAAGGCGGACAATTGGTCGCCGTCGTACTGAAAGCTGCTGCCTCACCAGCTCGGTGTCAACGGCCGTGATGGACTCTGAAGCCTTCTGCCGTGCTGTGCGCAGCAGGCTCGTGGCGGCAGAGGCTGACAGCCCGGGCGTGCGGTACAGCTGCAGCACCTCCCGCTCGCTGCCGGTCAGCACCCCCTCCGGGCCAGCTGTGGGTGAGGACGCCGGCTGCACAGGGGTGCCAAGCTCGATTGTGTTGATGCATAGAGCGCCTCGCGTGTGACAACCGCCGCACTGTGCTGTGCACCCGTGTGGTGAACACTTGACCAGTCAGAACACATTATGTGAAGGATCATGGCGCTTGGCTCATTAGGAAGGCAACAGTATACTGTAATATTTCATCATCCTGGTCTTGTGTGCATCTGAAGAACATTGAAGCGTACAGTATACGCAACGTTCTTGCGTGAGGCATGCCAGACGTTGCGATGCCAGTACCATGCCTCTGTCGCTGAAAAAGACCACACCCGCTGCTGGGTCGAGACCGCCAGGCATGGCAGGCACCGTAAACGACACGGCCTGCCTGAATATGCTGCTGCCAACCGCTGCAGTCCTGCAGAGGCACGTACCACTGTGCGTTGAGAGGCTTGGAACCTTGAATGTGCCATCAATAGGACCAACATCGTGCGCAGGCACACACGGTGCTCTTGCCTGAGTGCGGCTGCGGCAGGGGCACCAGGTGTCTTGCTCCGAGTGGCAGCTGTGTTGGACTCCTGTATGCAAGCTTTTCCACGTGTGTTGATATGATGCACTGCATGGTTGCGGCACGTAGCGTCAGGCCGGTGGCATCTGTGGGACAGCAGCGGCATGGCGGCATTCATAGCGTTCACGCACGACATGTGTGACAGAATAGCATCGCTCCCACCTGCATCCCTGGCATGCAGCGCGCGGCGCCTGAATTGCATGCCCCATCATGGAGCCCATGGCCCTCCCAAGGTATCAACGCTCGGAATGCATGGGATGCCGGACATGCATGAAATCGGCTCGGCAGCCAGCGGCACAGGGGTCACCACATTGTCACGATCTGGCTAAATCAACGCATATCAAGCTGAGATTGTACGCACACGCCAGGGTAGCACATGGCCAGGTCGCAGTCGACGGCTGGCTGCACTTGAACAGGAACGCCTTGGAAGTAGCTGGCGGCCGGGTAGTCATCCTGCTGCCTCTGGGTCCGGCGAGTCAGACAGAGGCGCAGGTCCAACGGGCACATGTCTGCTGCTGCGGCACACATGCACGGTTCCCCGTCCTTGTGCACAGCCAATCTGCCGTTCGCCTGTCGTCGCTGTTGCACATGCGCATGTCCGTTTGCGACTGACCCGGCCAGCTGGCACTTGTGAAGTGGTTGGCTGCCCGCATGCACCACCGGGTGTAACCCCCGCAGTTGATGCGTTGGAGTCACAAATTGTCTCACACAGCACATTGTAAGCTTTTTGAGAGCCTACCGCCCTGCTTTGACGGTATCGCTGAGTAAAAGGAGCAGCCTTCCTGACTCAAATTTGAGATCGTGCTGGTGACATCTGCCCACGCGTATGCCGCTTTCAGCTTGACATGCAGCAGGCTTGCGCAGCGGCTCCTGTGATGACCGGGCTGCCGACTATGCTGTGACCCGCACTTCCACCATTGGACTTGACAGTGACAGCGCTAGCCTGTCAGCCCAGCCACCGCGATGTCAGACTTGGACTACTATGGTGCGACTGGAGCGCCGCACGTTGGGATGCTAGAATATCGTATGCTGCAAGCCTGCAGGTTGCCAAATGCGCTGCTGGGCTGCAGGCTTCCCGCTGCGGGTATCACAGCAGCAGGCGGATGCGCGTGCACGGTGCGACAGCTCGGAGAAGAAGGCGACCAAGGCCTGGTCCAAGTACGCCAAGAAGGGCCAGGTGCCGTCCGGCGAGGACCGTAAGAAGCTGTGCAGAAAGGTGTGGCCTGAGCATGCTGCGTTGGCCCAACATAAGTAGGTGTCGGGGTGTGGCAGATCACTGTCATGCCATATGGCCACCCTACCCTGCGCTGCATGTGCCGATCGGGGACACGACCACTCTGAGCCCGGCGGCGTGCACTCACGAAAGCTCCCTGCAGGTAGTCGTTGCAACACTCACGTACATCACCTCCCTCTGCAGGGCATTCCACCACAGTTTCGGGGTGACCAATGGTTTGTGATCAGCGGCGCGGCAGAACGGGCAGCGCAAAAGGGCCCGAATTACTTTCGCACCATGGTGGAGCTGGGGCGTGCTTCCTCCACTGACCGGCAACAGATCCAGACGGTGGGATGCCTGAGCTTCCCTGGACAGGACCGTGGCTTCGCTCAGCAGCCCACTCCATGGTCATGTCATGACGACATCACTTTACATGGCACTTGTCCTACCGCACGGCTCACTGAAGGTGCTGCAACAGGCTTTCCCTGCAGTGACAGCTCATGAGTTCGCCACGTGTGGCAGGATCTGCCGCGCACGTTCCCCAGCAACGTGTGGCTGGGCGGCACACGGGATGCGCAGCTGGCGCTGGAGCGCGTGCTGCTGGCGTACTCGATGCACAACCCGTCGGTGCGTTGAGGCACATGGCAGGCAAAGGATGCCGCACTCTTGCTTTAGTCCTGGCGGCCACCGGTCAGTCACCAAAGCGCGCAGCTGCGCACCACTTCCCGAGCTGTATGCTGCTGCGCCTGCGCAGGTGGGCTATTGCCAGGGGCTCAACTTCCTGGCCGGCATGCTGCTGCTGGTCCTGCAGCGGGACGAGGAGCGCTCCTTCTGGGTCCTGGTGTCGCTGCTGGACGAAGGTGCGCTGCACCCTGCGTCGTCACACGGGAGCATGATCCCACATCCACAGTTGGGCCTGCAGCATCCACTGCCGACACTCCTGTCCGGGCCGACAGTGGACGGTGCCCTGTGTAGGCATCCTGTACAGGGACATGTACTCGCACAACCTGCTGGGCGCGCATGTCGAGATGCAGTCCCTCGCGGTGCGTCACTGCCGCTGATGCTGGGCACACTGCCTCTGCCTGGGAACAACCATGTTGCAGATGGCACAAGTCGTGCGATGGACACCTCAAGGCAATTGGCCAGGATGCAACAGCCCACTCAAGGAGTGTTTGAGGACGCTGCACTGCTGATGCTGCAGGAGCTTGTCATCGAGAAGATGCCAAAGCTGGCAGAACACTTCTCATCAGTGCACTGTGACATCACAATCGTGGCGACAGACTGGTTCCTGTGCCTCTTCTGCACCACGCTGCCCTCAGAGGTGACTGTTACCCCCTGCCCGGCGCTCCAGGTTCTGCACCAGCACCACTGACCACTCACGCACTGAGACATGTGGCTGTGCCGCGCAGACAGCGATGCGCGTGTGGGACTCGCTGCTGTGCGAGGGACCCAAGATCCTGTACCGCGTGTCGCTGGCGCTGCTCAAGACCAACGAGGCGGCCCTGATGCAGATCCAGGATGCGGGCTCCATCCTGCGCCACCTGCGCGCTGCGAATGCCTCCATCCACGACCGGGACGCGCTCATGACGGTTAGGCTTTGTGTTGTGCACTGCATCCGAGGCTGACTCCTGTACACAGACCACTTTTTGTACCAGCAGTGCCTTGACGGCCTGGCTGTGATTGACGGCAACCAAGCAAACAAAGGCAATGATGAGGGATGTGGTTGCTGCAGCTGGCCTTTGATCACATCGGCAGCATGCCGATGTCCAAGATCCAGGAGCACCGCGCTGAGAAGCAGGCCATCATGTCAGCGGACCTGCGACAGCGCTCGTCCAAGAAGAACCTGCAGCGTGCCATTCAGCGCGGCTCCTCCATGACTGGGCCCTCTGGCAAGGGTGCGCTTGCTGCTATCTTTGCGCAGTTTTGCGCATCGGGTCGAGCATGCGTCCTATCGACATGTATTTTGGTCAGGAACTGGTGTGCATGTTCCACTGCAGAGGTGGACTTCATAGTGGCATCGCAGCCGCCACCCTCAGAGCAGCCGGCGCAACAGAGGAGCCCACTCATGGCCAGGTGCGGCGGCGATGGCAGGTGCCACATGGTTAAAAGACAGACGCCCGCAGTTGTGTTGCTGGTCGACGGTCAGGAGGGATCACCACCGATGATCTCTGCTGCAGCCTTGACACGATGCACCGTATCAAGCGGGCGTACTCGGGCAAGGACTCCGCTGCGACGCCGGCGGCACCACGGCGCACGGCCAGCAACGGCCGCGAGGCTGCTCCAGGGATGCAAACTGGTGAGGCGTACGACCAAGGCAGCTGTTGGTCACCGGAGACAACATTGCAAAGCCGGAGTGAAACCCGCTATAGCTGCTGGCCTTCGTACCTGACGACCTTGCCGCGGGTGTTGCAGCCGCGAACGGCGGCAGCAGCTACAGGACGCCGCAGCATCACCAGCAGCGGCCCGGGCCGAGGCCGCCAGAGGAGGGCGAGTTCATCCTGACTGTGAAGGACGTGACCTCGTCTTCAGAGGGCAGCTTCGCCGGCCACATCGTGCACGGTGCGCAGCCAACCTGCGTGGTCGTGTGCCGCTCGTGTTACTGTTTCAGCCGACCACCATGTGCCCTTGTGCAGTTGTCTGTCTGCTGACGGCCTCATCTCGTCCGGCTTGTAGGCGACAAACTGGTGATGTCGCCAGAATATCAGTGATGACTCGCCTGGTGGAAGGGTGGCCCTCTGTGTTTTGGACGGCAAAGTGGCGGTGTTTGTGATAGAGAGGGCGTGCCAAGGCAATAGAGAGGGCATGCCAAGTTTTGGGGTCACGCTGCAGTTGTTAATTGGACAGGCTTGCTCCTTGCGATTTTTCTTGTGACTTGCTGGCGTGGTGCATGATGATGATGGACAGAAGCCATTGCTTTGTTTTGCAAGCCTGCTCGTCGTGACCATACCCTACACAAACTTGGTTCGCAACTGGCTCATTTGGCACCACTGCTGCAACACCTGACGCGCTCACATCTAGGCTATGATACAAATGCAGCATTCATCTCTCCACTCGAACGACAGCAGCCAAAAGGCACACTTTGGGCATGTAGCAGTGCTCAGGGCCCCATGCCCCCTCGCTGCTCCGCAAATGCATCGATTGCATCGTCGTATTCCATATCGTGTGCACTGGGCCATGACTCTGGGTTGAGCCGCTCCCCAGCAAACACGAAGCGGAAGCTGTTCGGCTCCACATTCTTCCTCTGGCAGTATGCCTGCAATCCAAAACTAGCAACTCCCCTTAGGAACGTCTCGCCGCATGTATGACGGCTCAGCGAAGTGACACCAAGGACAGGTTGCAGGATTTTAAAGCCACCCAGCAGGGATCCCATCATTGCGCAAGTCCTCACATCGAAGATCTTGCTGAACCTGCGAAGGCGACGCCAGATATGATTAGGCTACTGGCAACAGGGCACGACGAGGCCACAAGACACCGGAGTGTCAGTCCAGGCGACATACTGCAGCCCCCACCTGGTGTGCGATTTGACCTTGAACTGGACCTCGCCACCTGCCACCCATGAGCCGGTATGTGAAACAAGAAGGTTTGCACATGATCCGCGATCAAGCCGAGGTGTGATATGCATGGCCTTGTACATGCATGGCATCCTCACACGAGACAGGCTCTGGTCGCACGTCACCTTGTTGATCCCTGACTTTGATCTGCATTTCGACATTGGGGCCCTGCGGCTCTGGCTTCACCAGCGCAGGAACTGGAGCTGCCGGCGCCGCAGCAGCCACGGGGTAGTAGTACCCATAAGAAGGAGGACCGCGCTTGATGACAGGCTTGACATCTGGCTTAACGTCCTCGCCTCCCATGCCGGGCGCCTTGTAGCGAGTTTGGGGCGCCCCCGCCGAGCGCCGGACTCGTCACAGCACTGCAGGAGTACAGTGATCAATTGATGCTGCCAATTTTTCACAGGTATAGTTTCCAAACACGCTCATGCACGCTATACAGCTGCAGCAGGAAACGCAGCAGAACCTGCATGTGGGCATGTCACTTGAAGCCTGAATTTGAACGCACCCGAATTGTCGCTTTGTTGGTGGAAGCGCTCAGCAGCACATGCGTTCCAGCTGCGGCATACATAGAGATGCTTGTATAGCGGTATGGGGAGGTGCATTGCTGTGCAGAAGCTATGGAAGATCTGAAGCTCGGGTGTGCTGCGCATGCTGCAGCCTTCCACTCCAGGGGCTCCGCCTGGGAACTTGCAGATCTTGCAGCGTAGGTCGCTCGTCCTTCTCACATCGTCGTGTGCGCTGTCGATCCATTCAGAAGTAAAGATACTGTCAGCATGCCGTACACTCGTCGAACTTGACCCGACCCGCCCAGGCACCACTTGAGTGGTCTGGATCAACTGGGACGCTGCCCAGTTATCGGCAGCAGGCACCACGCAGCGCTTTGCACAAGGCTGTGCGAATGATGCGTTCAAGTCTGCTGGCAGCTGCAGTCCTGTTGTTGGCACTGGTCCTACCGACTGTAGACTCACATGGGCGCAGGCTGTCTGCCAGGTTTGTGCAGAGCACCGTAGACACGCTGGACGCACGAGCTTGACACAATTGAGGCATGGACGGCTATGTCAACCGTTTGTCAGCTGCAGAGGCTGTAGGTCATGTGCTATGCAGGGACATCCCCCTTGCCACATGCACCAACACGGTGCAGGGGCGGTCCTATATCGCAGATGACAGGGGCTACATCTGCCTCAGACAACAGCTTGACTCCGTGTCAGGCTGCTGCCTGAAGGGCGAGCAGTACTCCTGCCAGACGTGAGCAGCACCGCCACGATTGGCTATACTGACAAGCACTGCACTGTGCGCAGTCAGGGCAGCGGCAGATACGAGCCTGTTGAGGTTCTGCTTCCCAACCGATGCAGGTGCAGCGACGATGACAGCTGCTGTTCCGTGTACGAGCAATGCGTGTCGTGCTGCATGAAGCCAGCCAACGGTGCAGTCGAGGCAGTGAAGACAGTGTACCGCGGTCCCGACAGGTGCTTTCCATTCTGTCCCCGTGTGCATGCTGCACATTTTCGCTGTCCGATGTGTGACGATAGCTACCGTCTGTTTTCCAGCTTGCCAACCCGCAGCAGTGTGCCGCAGGGAGGAGACGGGCCGGTGGCCAAATGTGTTCGAGTACTGTCGTGGCAAGTGCCGTACCAGCGCCCGCAGCACGGTGCACGAGAACGCATACCTGGCGCCCGACATCCACTGCTTCTCACAGCTTGGTGGGCGCCTACTGTTGCTGTCAGGCCTGGGCCAGTGGCGGCATCTGGCCTGTCGTGTCATGCAGAGCAAAGGCGGCATCTGGCCTGTCGTGTCATGCAGAGCAAGCAGCCAAGCAGCCCTCAGGGGTGTCAGCAGCGATGTAAACCACAGGCCGTCTATTGTGACACGCAGGCAAGCCCTTGACGGTGGAGCCTCCCACGCCACAGCTGCCAGCTGGCGTGACGCTGGTGCTGGCCGACAAAGGCGAGGCGTGCGGGGCAGCCTGCGCGCGGTCAGAGCTGGACTGCAGCCCGGAGGCACTGCCTGCCGCCAACAGCTGCAATGTCCTGCGGCAGCATGTGCCGTGCGAGGCGGGATGCGCCCCCCACCCTTCACTCGGCGGGCTGCCAGGTTATGTTGTGGCAGCGGCAGACAAGCCGGAGCAGCCGACATTCTGCTGGACGCAGCCTGAGGGGTCAGATGTCGACCATGGGTGCGAAGTGGTAGCAGGGCCGAACATCCAGCGCCTATGTCCGTGCTCGAAACGCAAGGAGGTGGTTGTCACTGCGCTGAAGTGAAATCGATCGTTGCTGTTGTCTTGTACACTCAGGGCACACTCACAGTGTTACAGCAAACGACAGGCACAATAAAATGTGGCTGGCTCGCTTCCCACTTGCAATATCACCTATCCAGGTCGCAGTCCAACAAGAAAACACCTAACAAACATCCCATGCGGCAAGCATCAGGCCTGCACACTTCAGTATGTTGAAACAGGTGCCTCAGAGCGTCTCCCGCTTCTTCCGCTTGTACAGCTCGTCTGAATGGTGAAACTCTGATGTGGTCACCGTGTACACAAAGTACGGGAAAACCCCAGCCCAGAGGGCGATCGTTGTCAGCGTCCGTGCATTCCACGTAAAGCCGTTGGCGAAGGGGATGTGTTCTCTATATGTTGACCACTGCTCGATGTACTTGTCTGTCTTCACGGGGAGGTTGCCCACGCTGCGGGTCTGCTGCGTCTGCAACTGCACGGTCTGCGCCACCCTTGTGGCGAGCTTGCCGGCGCGCACGACGCCGGCCATGGCGCCTGATCCCCTGAGGAGTGTACAGGGCGACCAGCCAGTGCCTCAAACAAGTCCCAAACCCTTCGCAGTCTGCCAACCCAATTACAGCAGGACGCCTGAGCACGTTCTGCCGCTCACAGTTGCACACCGCAGCAGTCGTGCATACACCGCCGGAGCTGACAGCACAGTCTCACACCCCTAAGAAAAGTACTGAGCGTGATCGATGTCTGGTCTGGTGTGGTGGGGTGTGTGTGTTTTGCATCCTACATCCATCACACAGCTTCCACACATGTGGCTTCGGCGCGTCCCAGGCCAGCTGTGCGCCAGCTTGCGCGATTGCGTGAGATCTTCCAGCTGCTTTCATACATGCGCTAAACGCGAGCTCATTCCGACTCAAATTCACAATCCTCTTTACTCTACTCCCTCAACCCGCTGCATATTGAGACATCAGACAATCATGGATGGCTCGCTGTACGAGCAGATGCTGCAGCAACAGAGCTGGCTGAACATGCTGGAGACGGAGAGTGAGGCAGAAGCGGAACCAACACCCAACGAAGACCACAACGACGCTGGTCCGAGCGAACGCCGCGGGCGCTGCGGTGGGCCGGGATGGCGCTGCGGCGCGGGCGCATCTGCTGGGTCCGGCTTCGGAGCTGGAGGGGCCTTCGGACCATTCCAGTGAGCGCCGTTCTGTATAAAGCCTTCACACTTGCACCACTTTTCGTTCACTAGGTTGGACGATATGCGCAGTGCCTCCCGATGTGCTGCATGCCATCAGCTGTTTGACATAGGGTAGCTGCTTGCCACCTGTTCTCGAGGCTTCCACGAAAATTTTGCAGCTCAAGTACGACGAAGGTTCATGGCTTGCAATTGCAGGATGTTCATGGGCGCATCGCCCTTCGGCATGCCGCCGCAGGGCCCCGAGGGGGAGCATCGCGGTGGCCGGGGTGGCAGGGGAGGTCGCGGCTGCCACGGCCGTCACGGCCACCACGGCCGCCACGGCCACGGTCACCACCACCACGGTCACTTTGGACCCCCGCACTTCGGCCCCCCGCCGTTCGGGCCCCCGCACGGTCCGCCGCCGCCCCTCGGCCCGCGCCCGCCCCACTGCCATGACGGTGTGCCTCTCTGCCCAGCGGGCCTGCTGGCTGCTATACTGTGTTCCACACCTAATAATCCGCAGCTCATCGTGTTGCTTCACCCATATTCGTCGTGGCTAGAAGCCTGCTGATGTGCATGCAAAGAGCGTCGTGCTGATGGTACACTGACTAACTGATATGCTGACGTGCAGCAGAGACGCCGCGCGTCGACGTCCTGAAGGAGGAGCACCAGTTCACCCTCATCGCAGACCTGCCAGGCTTCACCAAGAAGGACGTCGATGTCAAGGTGTGAGCCCGCCTTCCTCCAACCCGTACCTCACCTTGCATCATGCTCGGCTTTGCACACAGGGCTGCACTGTGCAGTGCACAAGACAGCAACTGCACACCTGCACACCGGATATCAGCGTCAGATCTGCCTGTGGGCATTGCAACATGCTGACGTGCACGACTGCGTGCTGCAGATTGCCGACAGCAAGCTGACGATCAAGGGCAAGCTGCCTCAGCGCAACGTAGCCGAGGCCGAGCGGATCATCGGGGAGCGCCACGCGTTCACCTCCTTCGACCGCACCTTCTCCCTGTGGGACGACATCGATGTCGCCAAGATCACAGCCAAGCTGGTGAGCGCTCGCCTTTCCTTGCGCTTGCATGAATGCGTGCCTCTTTGTATCGCGCCTCTTGTCTTGAGAGCACCCGCAGCTTTGTGCGGTGCTGCACCTCACTGCATCAAGTCGGCCCGATGTGATTGGTGCTGTTGTGGTGTTGCAGGAGCACGGCGTTCTGCGTGTTGTCATGCCCCGGAAGGAGGGCCCAAAGCCGCAGGACATCCCTGTCGACTCGAGTGATGACGAGTACGTGGCGGTGGATGAGGGCGACAACGGTGGCGGCGCTGGCCCAAGCAACGCCTGAAGCGAGCATACGTGTACAAATAGAGCAGATGACGATGCTGCCAGGGCAGCGGTAGTGCGCAGGGTGTGGCCCACAAGCTTCACACAAGCTGCATAACAAGACAAACCTCGCGCTGTTGGGTGGCGCATCGGTCAAGACAAAGGGTTGTAGCATGCCACATGGCTGTGTAAGAACAGCAAAGGATCCTGATTGAATATCCCAGCTTTCAGATCACGATGCATTAACTTGTATGAGACCTGTCGGTGGTGGTGCATGTATGCAGCGTCGTTTGTTACAGACCAGCTAGCTGCTAGCAACAGCGCTGTTGGACATTGGAGTTGCGCTGTTCATAGCAACCCACACATGTATATGTATCTGCTCGTTGGAGATCTGTAAATCAGTCAGCACCCAGAAATAGTACACGCACATGTACACCTATACAGACATCTGACCTGCACTGAATCCCGATAGCACTGGACTGATCCTGATTGACACGACGTTCATAGCTGACAACCACTTGGCGGTGGCATTAGTACTGCTGCTGCGTGGCCCTGCTGCCAGGTGCATAGCTTCGTGAGAAGTGAATAGCAGTACGCGGCCCTGGTGCCTGGTTTCATAGCTTCGCAGCATAAGTCTACGTGCTGTAAATTTCGCCAATCATTATGACATATGCTGCGCGGTCAGCTGATGGCGACAGTCGGAGGCTGATCTGCACCGGCGCATGGAGCATCACCGTGAGTGCTGTGTTGAGTGCTGTGTTTCGCACCAACGAGCCAGCGAACAGGACACATACGTTGCATGCAAGACTCTGTCATCACCTTCGGTTTCTTCAGATGGAGTAATCATGTTGTGCTCAGCTGCACAACGAGGTTGAGCTCGTTAGCCGGTGAGCATAGATGAGCATGCAACTGCAAGCTATGTGCAGTTCGTGCAGCATGCAGAAGCTGTTAGCCCGCAGCCACCTGCTTTGAGCAACTCCCATTCGTCAGCTTGAGCCGAAGTTGCTCGTGTGAAGCCATTCAGTGGCTGCGGGCTCGGTGCTGCAGCCCGTGGGCTGTCATCATCATCACTGTGCAGCATGGAAGCAGGGCAGCACTGGGTATACTCACGAGCCTTGCCCACGTCCGAGCTGGTGGCATTGTGTTAACACCAGTGCAACATGCTCGAACTGAAGATGGCACGTGCGCATTGTCAAACAAGCACCTGTCAACATCTATCGCAAAGCCCTTGACGGGTGGCCGTGCCCATACACGTTTCCCCTGCATCTTCTTCTGCTGGTCTGCTGGCACGGGTTGTCCTGTTGCACATCACGCCCCTCGTGTGACAATGCTGACTGTGAGATCTGGGGTTGGACATTGCACCGCAAGCACAACAAGCTGAAGGCGCTGGGAACTGGTATGCTGGGGACATCACGAGTCGGCGAGGACCATGACGAGAACAGGAATGGCAGCACCAAGTTGCACACCATGTTTGATGCGGGCCACCTCATCCTTCACATCGCTGAGCATCGCCTCGATCTGCGCTCTGCAGATCTTGGTGATCACCCAGTTCAGCCCTGGCGCAGAGACGCACGGCAGCACATTCTGGTGCAGCACCGCCAGCGTCGCCTGCAATACGACGGACCAGCTGCTCGAGCAGAGACCGACTGAGCGCCGTCCGCTGCACAGGAGGCCAGCCCACTAGGATGACTGAACGTAAGTGTTGCCCGTGCCTGACGCCTAAACATCTGCTGTCGCAGACCTGCGCTTCCTGGCCAGGGTAAGGCTCCATGCGCCAGAAGCCCTCGAAGTTCCGCATGAATCCCGGCTTCCGCAGCCGAAATGCCATCACCTTGGCATCATCGTCCTGCAGCAGAGACATCCTGGCACCGATGAGGCTTGCAGGCTTGAGCTCCACTGCGGCCAGCTTGATGAGGGCCATGGCCGAAAGCAGCTGCGTGACAACAGACTCCCAGTGGCACCCACCTGCTCGACGAGGAGGCTGGTGGTGAAGCTGCCGCTGTGCAGAAAGAAGCGCCACGCCGACTTGTGATCAACCTCGACCCGCTGCCGTCCGCGGCCATTGTCATAGAGCACCTGGCGGTGTGTGCATTCCTGTACAACCACAGGTTTGGGCATGCAAAGGGTGATCAGCAACGCATTCAGATGATGGAGACACCAAGCAGCACAGTAACATTGCCGTGGGTCAGCTGCGCACGTCGATGTTGCGGAACAGGCGCGCATTGTCGGGATCGCTGATTACGCCAAATGCCGTCTCGTACGGCACGTCCAGCTTGCAGTGCATGGCGATGTGGCACATAAACCCGGCATTCTGCGCGTCAGGAGCCCTTCAAATATGTGACCACATGTTCAGCAAATTTGGTGTGCTGCAGCATGGCCGCCAATGCACGCCACATCGTGCGCTACCACCGGTGTTTGGGTACATAGCAAGCACACGATCACCGTGAGTACACTACGTATCGTGAGCACATGCCTGCGTGATCTCGATGCCCTCTTGTGGCGCTGCGTGGGTTGCCGTCATGTCCGTTGGTTTCAGTTGCCAACCTGGGTGCGCAGCCTGACCGATGTCAAGGCCTGCAGCTATTCCAAAGGGCTGTCGACATCAAGAGGTGCTCGACGAGACTCAGATAAAAAGTCTACTGATAAGCCAACTGAATGCTGCGCGCTGATCTGGGATGGTCCTCGAACTTTGGAAAGGACGTCACCATCAAATTGTTGTGATCAACGCAAGGCGTCAACTACAGCTTGCAGGTTGCGGTTATAACCGTCAATATCTGACACACATCCTGTACTTCAGTCCTTTGTCCTGCAGTGTGCAAGCCGTATCCACTCCGCCCGACCACCTCGACAAGCTTTACGTAATCAGCTTCCTGAACCCGACCTAATCCTATCAACAACGTCAACACCCGAACTAGAATTGTATCAATGAATGATATAGATGATGTCTTCCAACCTGCAGGGTTCCCCTTCCTGCAGCTTCGCAGTTATTGCAGCAGTATAGCAGCAGCTCTGCGATGTTGTATCACTGTATTGCCACAGGTGGTGGCTCGCTTTTCCTGCCGCCTGCATGCACGACGCCGGAACCTCAGCGCGCTATGCCGTCAGACGCCAATGGCAACACAGGAACACAAACAGCATGCCTCTCTGCCTGTGCTGCAGCGGCAAAAGCATGTCATGTATACCTGCAGGCCGCTCTGGCGAGGGTGAGATCATGTTGCGCTCCGCTGCAAGCAATAGGGAAAAGGCTTACAGATGAGCGAAGGCAAGCCAGGTGGCAAGTGGGACTGTGTGGCATCCTTTCTGCACAGTTTGTTACAGCATGGCCAGCTACCTGCTTTCAACAGCGGCCAGTCATCAGCGTCCGCAGGTGCCTCAGCTAGACTCTGCTGCTCTGATGCGTCTGCTGCTGGGCTGCCTGCCTCTGCTGACGGCACTCCATTGCTGCAGGTGCAATAGAGATGCCCTTGGTTAGCTATCCACAGAGTAGCACACAGAGCACATCCGCCAGCAATGCAGGACTCACGAGCCAGCCGCGTCCAGCTGGTGGCTCTCCGTGTCAGGCTGCACCCATGAGCGGTCGCCCGCTGCCAGCTTCTCCTGTTGCTCTGCTGGTACAGGGTCACCTGCAGCGCACAACCCCGCACAGCTTGGAGGTATGCGGCATGCTGACACTTTTGCTGCTGATCCTACCAACCACTGACAGCAGGCATCTTGCACAGGACACATACCTCTATTGACTCGGCGAATCTCGTTCTTCAAATCCTTCAGCATGTTCTCGATTTGCGCCCTACAGACCTTGGTGACCAGCCAGTTGAGGCCAGGTGCCGAAACACACGGCAATAGGTTCTGGTGCAAAACTCCAAATGTACTCTGCATGACCAACATAAGCAATTGCTGCAGCACTCCGCATGGAGGCGCACTGACTGTATGATGGCCAGCTGCGCACACTGCAACGCTGAGCCGAGTTGTAACATCTGCTGTGGAGACCAGGTATGTGCACTTACCCCCTTGTCGCCAGGGAGTTCCTCCATCCGCCAGAAGCCCTCAAACTGTGACATGAAACCCGGCTTGCGAAGCTTAAAGGCCATGACTCTGGCGTTGTCGTCCTGCAGATCGACCAAAGTGATTCAGAATAAATCGGCTGTCATCAGTGTGTTGCTTGACAGGAGACCAGTCTTGTGGCGCAACTCGGCAGCAGTGCATGTGGGAGTCACAAGCTGAGGGTTGTGTAGATTCACCTGCTCCACAAGAAGGCTGGTGGTGAAGCTGCCGTGGTGCCACAGGAATCGCCACTCCGACCTGTGATCCACCTCCACCCGCTGCCGTCCCTTGCCATCGTCGTGCACGACCTTTCGATGCGTGCAGTCCTGCAGTTGATTGATGAACGTGTGCATAACCATGATGAATGCCATGCAAGCGGTCTCCCCCTGCAGTTGTACGTGCAGCGAGAAGCATGATGGCCAGCTTCAAAGCAGAATATGCAGAACTGCATGCAGCCACGCACCGTCACATTCCTGAAGTACCGGTAGTTGTCAGGGTCGGTGACCATCTGGTACGCTGCTTCCGGCGGCACATCCAGTTTGGAGTGCAGCTGGATATGGCACAGGAACCCCTCGTTCTGCGGCATGACGACGAAACGTGACACAAGATGACAACAGAATGACTATAGTCATGTTGGCGACCAACTTGGTGCACAGCACAGCACATGGCACCGCTGCAGACCACAGCAGCATGGCATGCCGTGCCTAACATTCAGCCGTATACTAGGCACTTTTACAAGTTTGATATACAAAATTACATACGTTGATGATTTCAACGCCTTCCTTTGGCGCCATCGCGATAACTAGGCTTTGCTATCGCGCTCAAGATGAGCAAATGCTGGTCGCTCCTGACAGATTTGCAGGCTGACAACGATTTGAATAACCAGAATACTTGAACAGCGGCAGTAGGAACTGGTGGCGGCACGCGTGGCACTTGCCGTGGTGTCTACCGCAGGCTGCACCTCGTGCGCTTCACAGACCTGCATCACAGCTTCGCGGTGCAGTAGGAGAAACTGATCGGGACTATTCCAGCCGAAATCTCCTGTCAGAATTCTCCCCAGTCACTAGTTCCCTACTGCCATGCAACAGCTCAACTCGCGTAGCAATCAGCGACCATTTGCTGCACGGTCCAAAGGATGGTTTGCTGTTCTTGGCTGACAATCTGACATCCAGTTGTCCTCGCTGCTGCGGCCGCAAGCAGATGCTCTACGCCTGAATATTGAGCTACCTTCGAGACCAATCTTTGCCGTGTTCGCTCCAGAGCTTACAGCAATTCAGCCACCAACGGTACAGCAGAGGCTGGACTTGCCACGTCTGGTTCGCCATGGCAGCGGTGGACCTATCCTGCTTAGAGTCCAGCCTTGGCAGGCATGGACCAGCGGTGGACTGTGCGGTGCCAGCAGGGCAGTTCAGCGACACAATGGCGCGCTTCCCGATGCCGGAAGTCGCTGATGTGAGCGCTCGGCGATTTTTTCACGCCTGTTGTGGTGATGCCTTGTCAGGGCGGACTTCCACTGCGTCAGGGCGGGCGGACCATACTGCTTTGCACAGGTGGACTCCTTTGAGAGGGAGGTGATGGAGATGGTCAAGCCGGCGCACGGCACCACAACGCTGGCCTTCATCTTCAAGGAGGGCGTCATCGTGGCGGTGGACTCGCGGGCCAGCATGGGATCATATATCTGTGCGACTCTTGACACCCCGAAGATACACTGTCTGTAATGAGCGTGGCTGTGCACGCACCGGTGTGCTGCATGCTCACAAACAGTCACATCACGACCTTACGGGCTGACGTCGCTTGTTGTGCATTGTCAGCGCAGTGTTTTGATGACGTCACATGCCGAACCTGACAGCTCGCCTTTCATGCTGTTGTGCAACTGCAGCGTCACAGACGGTAAAGAAGGTGATTGAGATCAATCCCTTCCTGTTGGGGACCATGGCCGGCGGCGCTGCTGACTGCCAGTTCTGGCAGCGCAATCTGGGCCGCCAGGTGTGCCACCATGCGTATGCCCGAGAGTGCCTACAGGATGACACTGATCAAGGACCTGTATTCCCTGAAATTCTTCGAACCTGTTTCTCGCTGTGGTTGCTGTTCTTGAGCACTGGTCAGTGCTGTGCGTCGGCGTCAATGTTCTCGTTCATCAGTGTGTCTGTCCGACCAAGCGTGTTGTGCGGCTGCTGCAGTGTCGGCTGTATGAGCTGAACAACGGGAAGCGCATCACGGTGCGCGGCGCGTCCAAGCTGCTGGCCAACACCATGTACTCCTACAAAGGCATGGGCCTCTCCATGGTGAGCCCTGGTCCCTTTCTGCTTGCCGTTGTGGCAACGCGCAAATGCATACAGCATTTGCGGGTTGCTTGCATGGGCAAGGGCCCCACGCCTGAGAATATGCCCAAGCGCTGCTGCGTGCAATGCTGACATGGCCGTCATCTCAGCAGCGGCAGTGTAACCCATTGAGGCCCCATTACCGATGCAAGGCGCATGCACGGTGCAGGGCACGATGGTGGCGGGGTGGGACCTGCACGGGCCGGGCCTGTACTACGTGGACAGCGATGGGCAGCGCACCAAGGGGCAGCGCTTCTCTGTCGGCTCCGGCAGCCTGTATGCCTACGGCGTGCTGGACCAGGGCTACCGCTGGTGCGTCGCTGTGCCTTGATACTCATCTGCATTGCCTTTGTACTGAGTCGTCATCGTCATGTGCCACAAGGCGGTATCTGCCCACATTTGACCGTGGGATGTCGGTCTACCGTCATGATTCTTTGACGGCTCGCGTGCTTGTTCAAAGGGACATGAGCGCTGAGGAGGCATGCGAGCTGGGACGGCGTGCAATTTACCATGCCACGTTCAGGGATGCTGTCAGCGGCGGCACTGTCAGCGGTGCGCACCACCGCCAACTGCTCATACCAAACTGCACCCCATGGGCTGTCTGCACTCCTCGCTGCCTGGTCTCTGCTTCCATCACCGACAGTTATGATGTCATGGTGATGATGGTGATATGGTGATGAAACCTGAAAACTGTGCCCACCTGCAGTGTATCATGTGACCAAGGATGGCTGGAAGAAGGTATCAGGCACAGATGTGGGCGAGCTGCACTTCGAGTACTATCCCAAGCCGGTGCGTGCCGGCATCCTGGTCTGTGCTTGTGGCGTTATTTAACATTGCCCAGCAGCTGACCACGTTGGGCATCATTTTGCTATTGAATGTCGCGTGTGGGCCTTGACACCAGATCTTGATGTTTTGCAGGGAGATCACCCGACGTGGGGCACAGATCCACTTGGTCCCAACACCTGACTCGCCGCTAGGCGGCGCTAGCGTCACCCGGCATGGTCTTGTGCTGGGCGCTCACATGCATGTTATGCAGCGACTGTGGGTCATGCAATGCACACGGTGTAATCTGCGCTAGTGGTCGTGGGGACTGAGCTCCCAAATATTACGTTGCATGTAGACACCACAGCGCAAGGTCGGTGATGTCTGCGTCCGTGACGACTTCCGCAAGGTGTCACACGAGAGAACCTCCAAAAGCGTGGACCTGTCTACCTATGCTGACGTCCACTTCTGTACGCAGAAGCCGACATCTCTCTAGCTGAACCGACCCTCTGCTGTTGCCTGTTCACACCTCGACATCATCATCCTCAGCGCTGTCGCCAACTTCCTCTGTGTCCCAGTCTTCCTCACTCCCTGACTCGCCCAGCATCTCGTCGTCGCTGTTGCTGTTGCTGTCGCTGTCGCCTGTTGCCTGCTCCTCGTCGGTGCTATCTCCAGCCAGGTACACTGTCTGCAACGGCAAGGCTAGCGGCACAATTGCCCCAAGCACATGGTTGAGGCCATCAATATCAACAGCACAGCGACCTGAGCTCCAGCACAAAGAGCACAAAGCAGCAGCGGCACCAGGGCACCTGAGGTTTCAGCACACTGGACACTGGTCCCGCCGAGTCCCCTGGCTGCGGCTGGGCAGCCAGCAGCTCCAGGCGGCCATGCAGCGACGTCAGCGCCTGCCGGTTGGCCAGCCGCGCCTCGATGCACTGGTACAGTGCTGTCAACGTCGTGCGGGCGCCTGCAAGCGCACGTCTTCAGGGTTCATCACCGACATCATGTGCACTGCACGCCGCTCGCAGGCCAGCTGAGCATATGTGCAATACAGCGTCACGAGCCACAGATTCAGCAATGTTACCACAGTCATCACCACACAGCAAACTGCTAGGCAAAGCTCGAGTGATGTTGGACTGGTGCATGCTGGTTGGACCAGCAGTTTCCGTACGCAGCCTCAACCGGAGCGCTGGGCACAGAAAGTCTCTGGATCGCCACAAGTAGGCAGTTCTGGGCACCTGGCGCGGCGATGAAGAAGGCCGTGTGCGCGGCGACGAGCGCCTGCAACCAGGCGGCCAGCTGGCTGCCGCGCCGGGGTCGTGACTGCAGCCGCGCCACACCCGCCCGCAGCAACAGTGCAGCATCCGGCGCCTGCACAGCAGGACATCAGCAGGACCTCCTTATGGCATGATAGCACATGCTCACGAGCTTGTCAGCAAGCATTTCACGATCGTAGGGCATATAAGGCCCGCCAGAGGGCGAGTACCGAAGAGTCGAGGCGCCAGCTGCTGATGGGCACACCTGGAGCCGGTTGACGGTGTTGGTGATGATGTCCGGGGAGCTCACCGCCAGGCACCGCTCCAGCAGCGCCTTGTCCTCGCTGCGCAGGGCCTGTGCACAGCATTGTAGCGAGGAGTCAGACCGTTTGTCCTTGGTATAAAGCAACGAGCACTTGCTGTCGTCTGCTAAGTGCAGCGGCTGTCACGGCCCCCGCCCTGCACGGCCGGCAGGGGGCGCATGCTGTGCCGTGTCACACACCTGCGTCAGCAGCACCGCGAGCGAGTCCGCCTTGATGGCCCGGAGCGGCATGTCCGACTCGTCGGCCCCCCCGCTGCCCTCGTCCGCCGGCTCCTCCGCCTCCCCCGCCAGCGCCACGGCCCGCCGCCGCTCCTCCAGCTGCAGCGCCGCCACCCGCTCCCCCAGGGTGGGCTCCGCATCGCTGGGCTGCTCCACGCAGGCAGCAACGATGAGAGTGCAGAGTATGCATCATGGAACTGTGCACACACTCAAGCAGCGGACTGCAGGGTCTTGTGTTGTATTGGCGGTGGCCTTTGACTGTCCATCAACTTCTGAGCATGGTGCCATGCTGCCGAGCTCCTGTGTGTTGCTGACCCCCGCAGGCCCAATCCTGGCGTTCCCTGCCAGTCACACAAAGTGAACAGCACACCTCCTCTTCATCCGAGGTCTCGTAGCCGAGTGCCGCCGCGCCGCCGTCCAGCAGGCCGTTGCCCGGCGACGGCGCTGCGCCAAAACCCTGGCCATCGAGGAGTGGCGCATCACCCCCTTCCGCCTCATCCGCATCCCCAGGATGCCTGCGTTTCCGCCTGGCCGTGTCCAGAGCGGCTGCTGGATCTGCAGCATGACGCAACCTCGTCAGACCCAGTCATGCCCATGACCGCCAGTCATGAGAACTGTACCATTTGGTGCTGATTGCCCGACATGTGCAGGACCTTTACAGCCATTAGCTAATGTGAGTGATACCTGAGGCGCCGTCAACAGTGCGGCCCCGCAGCTGCAGCGGCTGCTCTGCGTTGTCGGGCCCCAGCATGAAGGGCTGCTGCTGCGTGGCGGCTCCGCCTGCCGGGCCTGCTGCTGGTGACGCGGCCGTGGGTTCATGCGGCAGCAGGATGCCACCCTGCGGCACAGGGGCGCAGCACACATGTACGCACCTCTGCGACCGCCAAATGACTGCGCACAGATACGGTGGCGTGTCGGCCCTGAGCACAGGCTGTGAGACGCATGCAGGCACCACAGCCGACTGCGCAACGAGCTCTCGTACCTGCTTTGGTGGTAGCACCACCGTGCTGGAAGCTGCTGCGGCATGCAGTGCCAGCCGCTGGAAGACGGGCAGCGCCCATGAGCTGCGTGCGACCTGCACCTCCGCGCCGCCGCCCGCCACGCTGCCCGTCAGCTGCGCCGCCAGTATGCCATCACCGCCGCCCCGCTCTTCCCTGCAGCTCACAGACATGAGCACCTTCTGCGAAGGTCGTATGCCCTTTCATGTTGTCATGCTGCATGACGCACAAGCACAACAGACCAAGCCGAAGCCACAAAGCACGTGGGGCCTAGCCCCAGTGCGAAGGGTGGTGTGCAGCTGCTGCAGTGACACTGACCTGCTGGCCCCAACTGTGACACGCGCCAGGAGCTGGGTACTGACGCGCCGCTCAGCAGCTGCCGCCGCCGGCGTGCAGAGCCACACGTACAGCTCTGCTGCCTCTGAGACTGCCGCCACAAAGAAGCCGCCCATGCCGCTGCTGCTGTCGCTGCCAGCGTCCGCAGCCTGTGCCCGCACGGCAACTGACACGGCCGCATGCTCAAGTGACAGCACCCCTGCAAAGCGTGGATGAAACCAACTGAGGAGGGCGCTCAGCAGCCAGCGTCTTGGTCGCCAGCGAACACAGAATGATCGCTATTGCAGCAGCAGATGGATGCGCTGAGCGGTTGTATTGTTCCTTCCCCGGGTTCTTCCTTCCATCTTCCTCTAATGCTTCTCCTTGTGAAAGCACCTGCTGCGCTGCGCGTCTTCTTGCTGGGGTCGCCTGTCGCCTGCCACACTGCCACATGGCGGTCTCCTGCTGCGACAGACGCTGCATACTGCCCGTCTGCTGTGACCGATATGCTCCTGGCTGCAGCCTGCAGGTCGATGCGTGGCTCTTCATCAGCCTACAACATCACTGACGCTGGCACTTGGCGCAACCAAGTTGACACGCAGCCGGCTCCAGGGTTGCTCACCGGGTGCCCTGTGTACTTGAACAGGCGTCGCTGTTCGGCCACATCCCACACGGTGACCGCTGTGCTGGCAGCAAAAGCGCGGGCGCCGTCTGGCGTCACCGCCAGGGCAGCCAGCGGATGGTGGCCCGCCTCGAAACGGTTGACAATGCTGCCGTTGGCAGGGTCAAGCCGCACCAGCTGCCTGTCCGCCCCGGCTGCATGCAGTGCGCCAGCTGCACCTCCCCATGCCAGTGCTGCCACACCCCTGCTCGACATGCCTTGACGTTCAGCGGTTGATCCATGTGTCTCACACAACACATGAGGATCGGCGACTTAGCTGTCTACCAGGTCCATGGGCATCACAAACGGCCAGCATGCAGTACTGGATGCCCACCCTTCGCTGACGGCTGTGGCCCGCCACACGAGCTTGCCGGTGGAGGCACTGTGAGCCTTGACATCGCCTGTTGCGGTGCCCAGGACTACCAGCTGATCTGCTGTGCCGCCGAGGGACACCTGCATTGATGCGGAGCATTGTTCTTTTGTACAGCAGCCGGGGGGCACATGCAAGGATGCCCAGGAGCCAGGAGCAGGCGGATCTCACCCATGCCAGGGCCGTGTGCTGCTCAAATACGGGATTGGACACTTCTATTGCTATGTGTCGCTCCGCTGCTGGCTTGCCATCCTCTGCTATGTTGAGCACCACTCTGCCGCTGCCTGCGGGTGCAGCATGTACTGCTTGCTCAGCAGCTTAGCGGAACGTCACAACATCCCGCGGCCAGATGCATGTTACTACCAGCATTCTGTAGCCTTTGGCAACCTGTGTCGTAGGTTTTCAATCGGCCGTCGGATGAGGCGACGGCTAGGTGCAGGCCATCCGGGCTGAATGCAGTCAGCGGCCAGCCGTTGGCAGCCGCCTGTGGAGGCATGGGATTGTTTGAACGGCAAGGCCGCTTGATCTGGCCAGCTCCGATAAGCTCAATACCATGAACACGCTGTCGGAAATGCTACAGGTTGGCATGCACGAGGTGGCCGGCAGATGAACAGTTCAAGTGCACAGCTCCAGTGCAAACGCCTTGACATGACACACAGAAGGCTTCAAGCACTGCAGCGTGTGATTACAATCTGGTAATGAGCTTGTAACATCAAACAGCATGCGGCGGACATCCTCCAACTTGCCCTGTAGCAAATGTGCCTTGACACTGGCATTGAAGCTGAGCAGGAGCAAGATTGACTTCACTCAGTCTTGAACAGTCTATGATTCTTACTCTGTAGTCAGAGTGTGCAAACGTATCAAGATTTTCCACCCAGCAGAGTCACTTGAAGCGATCCGGGACATAAGGCCACGCCGCATCGCTATGATTTGATTGGCGTGGCGCACGCAGTGCCTGCTGGTCATGCAGCCTGCACGCACGAGCGCCAGGGATTGGGAGAACCCGCATGTGTTTGGTATCAATCAGCGCACATCACACGTGCCGCTGCGGTCGCACACATCCCCAGATGCAGCAGCGGCACACTACAGGCGAGGACCCCAGCCCGGTGGCAGCAGGGTCACACTGCTGAATGGCAGCGACTGGCAGTTCCGGCTGTTTGATAGGCCAGAAGACGTCTCGGAAAAGTTTCAGCACGGTGACTTCAGCGCCGATGGATGGTGCAAGGTGAGTCTGCAGGCCGCTGCGATGTTGTACCCGCATGCGATCAGAGTCACGGAACATGACTTGCAAACAGTTTCCATGATTGATGCTGTGCTCATGCAGATCGAGGTGCCAGGCAATTGGGAGACCCAGGGCCATGGCACGCCAATATACACCAACTTCAAGTACCCCTGGCCGGTCGAACCGCCCTTTGTGCCAGCAGAGAACCCAACAGGGTGCTACCGCAGGACATTCAATCTGGCTGACCTCAGGTTGCCCGCTGACTGGCAGGAGAGCAGCAGGTGCCATCATCGTGTGTTAACTCATCTGTCTGCAGTAAGATGCCTATCTGTCAGTGGCACAATAAGCGATGCATCTACACATCCATTGCCTGCCACTGCCTGCCGCTGCTATCGTAGGGTGTTTTTGCTCTTCGAGGCCGTAGGCTCAGCTTTCTACTGCTGGCTGAATGGGGTCTGGTTGGGCTACAGCCAGGACAGCTGCCTGCCTGCGGAGTTTGACATCACGGCGCAGCTGCGCGCGGGTGTGAACACCCTGGCTGTGCAGGTCAGCAACCATCTGCTGTTTCACAGCGGCACAGTGAGGTGCATCGAGGGCATGTATATGGTGTATCATGCTGCTTGAGTGTTGCCGCCCGCATGTACCGAAGTACGCAATGCGGATGTAGCCCACTAATGTGCAGGTCATGAGATGGAGTGATGGCAGCTACCTTGAGGATCAGGTGACACATCTGGCCGCATGGATTCGACTGCAAACGATCCGCAGTTGACCTGCCACATTGGCACAACGTCCTGATGAAGCAGCCTGCTATGCACATTATCTGCTCTGCACCCTCGGCTTGACTTGTGCCGTTTGTGAACAGGACCACTGGTGGCTGTCCGGCATCTCCCGGGACGTGCTGCTGATTGCAAAGCCTGCGACACACATCTCGGACTTCAAGGTGTTGACACCGCTGACCTTTGCTGACGATGGCTCCCTCGACTTGACGGCAGCCAGGTGCTTTTTCGCCAGAAAGCTTTGGATATGGTGGCACCGTGCATGATGTGCCAGAGGCGGCGTGTGGACATTCGTCATGGTGCAAGTGGGCAGCACAGATCACAAGTGCACCATGGTGATGTGCAATTTGGTGCAGGCTGGATATCAGCATCCACGGCCAGGCAGGGTCTGCCCAAGCCTGGCAGGGCGTACGAGCGCAGGCTGTGCTGCACTGCACCAGTGGCATGCAGCAGCCTGTGCAGTTACCAGCGGTGGGCTGCATTGGCAGCAGGCCGCTCGCACAATGTTGCAGAAGCAGATCAATCCTGCTCACCGTTGTCTGACGGCTGCTGCAAAGTCATGTAGAGTGCGAGTGCTGGCTCATGCTGCTGCAGGTTGACATGAAAGCGGGGGTCTGGATCGCGGCCGATACCACGGCCAAGCCCTCTCGGGCGTTGGCAGGACACGGCGCCACTGCCAAGGCGCGCTTGTGTGTACATGAGCTGCTTTGCACAAGTGCACGAGCAAAACCCTGCATGATCACCTGCTGCACCACCTGCTTGTCAGTGTGCAAAGCTGTGGCGGTCATGTCGCGCTCCAGGCTTGAGGCACACAAAGCAAGCCCCTCCTTCATGTGTTGACAGCTCCGCAATGGTGAATGCAGATCTCGTTCGACATGGCAGACAGCCCCAGCGGGCTACCGCAGCTATGGTCTGCAGAGGAGCCGAACCTGTACGTGCTGGTCATCTCGTTGGTTGGCGCGGATGGCGGACACATCGAGTCGGAGTCCTGCCAGGCAAGGAGTGGCCAATTGAAATCCTCTGGCTTGCCTGGCACATGATTGCCCATTGCAAAAACTTGAGGACGGTCGCAGCAGTACGCGCAAGCAGCAGGTGCGTCATTCGCATGGAGAACACAGTCCGGCTTTCCGCACAGCACATGTGGAGTGAGGGAACTGACGCCAGGATAGCGTCCCTGTCACCACGATGCTGTGTCTCATCCCATGTGCGTCACGTGCAGGTGGGCTTCCGGCAGGTGGAGCTGGGGGACAGGGCACTCTTGGTGAACAAGCGCCGCATCTGGGTGCGGGGCGTGAATCGCCACGAGCACGACCCCCTGCGCGGCAAGGCCGTCACTGAGGCTGGCATGCTCCAGGTCCAAGGCCTTCTCACGTTTGATGGACATTCACCAGGCTGCTTTTGGACGGTCATTGGACCAACGTTCATGCACATGCTCACTTGTATACAGCACCGCTGAACATCGGTCACCGCCATCCCTCTGCAGGATATCAAGCTCATGAAGCAGCTCAACTTCAACGCCGTGCGCATGTCACACTACCCAAACCATCCGCGCTGGTGAGGTCATCTCGTACCAGCTGAGGACCTGATGCAGATCTTGCAGCTCTTCAGAACTGCTCTGCCGTACTGACCACACAGGTGTATCGCCGTCCGCCTGGCACGTGGTACGCCTCCAGCTCTATGCACGCTGTGCTACATGCAGGTATGAGCTGTGCAATCAGTACGGGCTCTACGTCATGGATGAGGCGAATGTGGAGACCCACGGCTTTGGTGCGCTGTGTACTGGTCTGAATTGTCACCTGTCAGGGCTTTGCTGCTGCCGAGTGGATCGCACTTGAGCACATTCGCACATGGCGCACACAACACTGATGTCATTGTCCCGCCGCAGATCCGCTGCAGCAGGGCAGCAGCAATGATGTGAGTGGCACCACCGTGGCCTTGCAACATTGTAGACTACCCTGTGCAATAGCGGGCACCTTCCCTGACAGCTTTCTGGCAGTCACTGCACGACTGCTGACTGCCGGTGTATGCCACTGCAGGTAGTACCAGCCAAGTCGCCAGCCTGGACAGCAGCAATTCTGGACCGAGGTGCCCGCATGGTGGGCCGCGACCGGAACCACCCCTGCATCATCATGTGGTCACTGGGCAATGAATCCGGCTACGGCCCTGCACATCTCGCCATGGCAGGTGCGTTTCACAAGCGTGCGTGGCTTTGGCAAACCCAGCAGCTGAAGCTGGATGTTACTGCGGCACCACTACCACTATGGGCATTGCCCGTGGTGTGACAGGGACATGTTTCCTAGCATAAATGCAGGGCACTGTCCTGTGCCCTGTCTAATGTATTGAAACCTGGTCCCGAGTGTTGACATTGCACAACGCAGGCTACATCCGGGCTGAGGACCCCAGCCGACCAGTGCATTACGAGGGTGGCGGCTTCACCACGCCCGCCACCGACATCATCTGCCCAATGTACGCACGTGTGGCGCAGATTCAGGCCTTTGCAGCCATGGCGCCAGAATCTGAGCGCCGTCCAGGTGTGAAGATGCTCACCTGCGAGGGTACTCAATACTGCAGCATGGTGCGACCGCGTAGTACTGCTGGGCAAGTGTCGTCAGATTCACAGACCATTTCTTGTGTACCTTCAGGCATACTGTGCGAGTATGCGCATTCCATGGGGAACAGTACTGGCAACTTCAAGGAGTACTGGGACTGCTTTGAGCGCCTGCCGCAGACCCAGGTTGGCCCATTGTGTCCCAGCAGCAGTCCGCTTGTATGAATGTATCAGCAAGTTCACAAGCGCAACAACGCGACACCTGCTTGCCTGGTGCATTGTGGACGTAGCTGCTGACCTACTGCAATCCCTACTGCAGGGTGGCTTCATCTGGGACTGGGTCGATCAGGGGTTGCTCACAGATGCCAAAGCACCTGGCGACGGGCGCCGCGCTGTGGGCTGGGGTTATGGTGAGTTGGCACCCTATGCTTGCATGTGCCTGCTGCCTGGTGCGCTCGCCTCCTTCAAGATCCCTGTTCATGCCACTCCAAGGTGGTGACTTTGGCGACAAGATACACGATGCACAGTTTTGCATCAATGGCCTGGTGTGGCCAGATCGGCGGCCACATCCTGCCTGCTGCGAAGTCAAGGCTGTCCAGGTGAGGCCCAAAATATGCACTTGCTGGAACGGCACTGCCTTCGCAGCTCCGCTTGGAACTCTGTTGGACACAAGGTCGATCGTCCTTCACTTTTGTTTCAAACTGTCTTAAAGAGCGCAAACCACAGCTGAACACCAGCAGACTGCTCTTGATCCCATCAAAAAGGATATCATAGGTGTTGGCATGCTGTTTGCAGGCGCCGGTGGGTTTTCTGCCAGCAGACCAGGCCTCACAGGAGCTCAGTGGTCCCACCCTTGGTGTGAAGATCCTCAACAAGCAGCATTTCAAAACTACAGAGTGGCTGGTGTTCCGCTGGCGTGTGCTGGCAGACGGCATTCCTCTGCCTGTCAGCTGCACCGACGAGGTTCCCTCGGATGACGGCTGGGTGGTTCTGCACATGGACCATGATGGTCACATCCAGCCGCAGGTGCCGTGCCTTGCACTGCTGATGTCATGCAGAGCAGCAACGCTCTGTGCATGCACGTGTTGCTGTGGTCATGCCTGCAGGAATACAGATGCCTGCACTGCAATGTTCCCACGATGCACATGCAGGAGTCCAGGGAGCTCAGCTGGAAACTGGTTCACGCAGCAGGATCCACTGGCCCCATGGAGCTGCCACAGGTTGAAATTGCGCATCTTGGCCCTCGTTGCATTTGCCCTGCGAGTCGGGTCTGTGGACCCCACAGCCGAGCAAATCTAGCCTGAGCTCTGTCGCAGGTGGCGGGCGTGCGTGTCTTGCTGGAGTTGCGTGCTGAGCTGGCCGCAGACCTACCCTGGGCAAGTGCGGTACGCCACCTGCCATACGAATTCGGCCCCTGTGCTCGCCCAGACCACGCACGAAACCACAGCACAAAACATAGTGGTTGATGGGTCTCGACACCATCTGTTGATGCCATCGATGCCATTGCGCTGCTGTGTGACTCATGTCGCAGGGGCACACCGTGGCTGGACAGCAGTTGGACCTTCCCGCAAGCCTTCTAGATGAGCTGGAGGTGAAACAGCGGCAGGACCAGCACCAGCACCAGCACACGGCAGGTACTTGCAGCTTGCGATCTGCATCGATGTCGGCTACCGCAAAACGGCAGGGTGCCTCGTGATGTGCGACAGTTTGCTGGCTGTGCAGAGCCACCACCGACCATCTCGCGGACGAACGAGGGCGGCACAGAGCTGTTGGTGGTGAACAGCGCTGGTGGCACACAGTTACAGGTGCATTGCGTCATCAACGCAAGAGCAATTGCAGGGTGTCTATGCCACACCAACAAGACCATCCCGGCGATTCCCCCAACTTGAGTTGTGATATGTTGGCCAGGTCAACACCAGCACAGCCGAGGTGTCGCTGCAGCTCAGCGGCCAGCGTAAAGCAGCAATCAGAGATTTGACACCCTGCTTCTACCGCGCTCCGACCGACAATGACCGTGGCGGAGCAGGCGGCACTTCCTACGCTGCCAGGTGTTTGCAAGCTGGCACACAGCAAGGGCGTGCACATGTCTTCTTGCTTTGTGAGGCTGGTCTGGTAGCCTCAGCGTGAAAGTTGCAATGTTGGGGTGCATGTGCAGGTGGCGGGAGGCTGGGCTGAACACCCTGGCCACAGAGCCAGGCAGCGTGAGCATTGATGCCAGGGAGGCCAGCGGTGCATCGCCCTGCGAGGTGGTTGGCGCGATGTAGCTACGGCACACAGCATGCATTGGGTGGTGAATGCTGAGGTCTGACCATGTACACGCAGCACATGCGTCAGGAAATGTGCCTGCAGGTGCACATCAAATGGACCATGCGACCATCAGAACCCTCCGCGCACCATGCAGACTCACAAGTGAGCCAGCACTGCACACCGCAGCGGCTTCACAGTCAGCATGTGAACTTGCAGTGCGAATGATAAAGCCGAGCACATCACCATACCATGCAGCGTGCATCTGCTCATCAGACCGCCAACTGGTGCAGGTGGACGGTGCCGACTGGTATGATGAGAATGTGCCGTCATCAGAGGGGTTCAGGCCACATGGCGCAGAAGAGATTGTGCAGGGACACATCAGCATCGAGGTGCCAGTCCCACTGGCCTGCTGCATTGCTCGCCCCCAAGGCCAGCTGCAATTGTGGGCTTTGCCAAAAGTACAAAGCAGTCCTGCGCAATGGCTCGTCCGAACCCCTGTTGTTGCTGATGCAGGCAACATACGCAATGGATGCCACGGGAACAGTGACCACCAGCTGGCAAGTAGATGCAACGCAGTCGCTGCCAGCGCCGCTGGCTAGCCCAGATCTCATGAAGTGCGTCTCGTGAATGGCATCATGCCGGGTCTACGGGTATGCCTGTGTGGCATGCGGAGAGGGCATGCTCAGTGCTGAGGGCCAAGCCTATGCGTGAATGGTTTTCAGGTCCCTGGCGCGTGTGGGGCTGCACTTTACGACGCAGCCGGCGCCGGGCGGCCTCCAGTGGCAGGGGCGCGGTCCGCACGAGTGCTATTGGGACCGCAAGTGGGGCGCGCCGCTGCGGCGCCACCGCGCGGACGCTGTCGAGCAGCTGCACGTGCCGTACATCGTGCCAGGCAAGATCTTGTCATGACTCTGCATCCCCATATGCTCCTGACATGTACAGCTCCCCTCAGAGCTTCTGTGCGCAGTGCGGCTGCCCCTGGTGGAGGCAATGAAATCAAGCTGCGTAGTATCACAAGCTATACAGTGGGCGAACGCATGGACTGTGACATCAGGCGAGTGCGGCGGGCGGGCGGACGTTGACTGGATGGCATTACCAGTGGAAGAGGGGGTTACGCTTGTAGCCGCAGCGGTGGGCGAGCCGCTGCAGATGAACGTGTCCAGGTGCCACCCTGACATGCGGATCCTGGAACATGTTTTGCTGCGCACCTTGCAGGAAGCAACGTGCTTGCAGACCTAACACCACAGGGTGGCTCACCCTGAAACACACAGATGACAACTGATCTGAATGCCTACCACTGAATCGCAGGTACAGCCTGGAGTCCCTGGCGGCTGCCAAGCACGACTTCGAGCTGCAGCAGGACGAGCGTGTGCACGTGCACCTGGACCATCGCCACATGGGCGTTGGCGGCGATGACAGCTGGACCCCCTCGGTGCATGAGGTGACCTGCGTCTCAGTCTCGACTGCCTCACCTCCCATCCCAGTAGATGCAGACTCATTCAACATGCACATATGCGATGAGCGACCTTATTGTCAGTTTCCAGCTGCTTTGATTGTCTGTGTAAATGACGAGAGGACATGATGGTGCAGGAGTACACAGTGCCTCCTGCCATCTACACATTCACCATAGCCTTCCAGCTGGCGCAAGCGCCACTGCCGCCATTGGGGCCTGACGATGGTGCAAGCAGCGTCGCTGCTGGTGCCTGGCACCGTGTGAACGGCCGAACTTGAACCATTTGGGTGTTGACTGACTTGCATAACAGCTGGGCCTTCTCGGAATTACTGTTGCAACTATGGACGACCGATCAAGGCTGCTAGAGGTTGACCTAATTATAACACAGATCAGCGACATCCGAGATGTTGCACGGCAGATGATTGGGGTTCGCCAGGTGCTGGCCAGAAAGCCCACTCGTGTTGCACGCAGCCTGATGTGCCAGCTGACATCTATCGACTGACGCTCACGGTTTCACAGCATATCTGCGAGGGTCATAGTATCGAGTCGGCGTTGTGGTCAGTTTTCAAAGTTGGCACCCTGCAAAACTTGAATTGACGCAGTTGCGTTGTGTGATCGACATGATGCAAAGCAGTGTTGGACGATCCAGCACTTTGGACAGGCAAACATGTGGTGGGATGGGCCGAGGGGCCGGTAGCATGCACAGGATCAGGCCAGCGGGGCAGCCTGTGCTGAGGAGTCTGCAACAGCAGGGTCATACCCAGCGGTCTCATTGTTTCGTCGCTGCGCATGCGTCTAACGCATCGGCTTCGAACGGCGCATCCAGCCTATTGAAACTGAGCATGAAATTTCGCACGGAGTATGGCGATACCGTCGCCGTGACAACAAGCACCAGCGGCTGGAGCGTCGAACAGGTCAGCAACTTGGTGATCACGTTCATCAGATGCGTTCTACGGTACATCAGCCTATGCTCACCCTCTGGCCAATGTGTCCATGCTGTGATTGCAATTCCTGTGCACAGGCGGTGCCGCTCACATGGGGCGAGGGCGACATCTGGCATGGAGAGCTGTCGGCAGAGACGGGGTGCGCGTTCACTGCTGATATACTATCATTGCGACCGAGAGGGCAGATCCCTGACCATCAGCTCAACGATCTATTTTCAGAGGCATGTGGTGATACGGCTGGGTCGTCTGGCTTGACAGGCCGCTAGAGTACAAGTATGTGATCCGGCGCGGATCAGAGGTCAGCGAGTGGCAGCCCGGGAAAAACCTTATCGTAGATGTTCCCAGCGAGCCGGCAGTGTTGTACATCGAGGACAGGTGGCTGAACGAGGTGAGGTGCTTCCTGTGGTGCATGTGCGCCACGCGCTTACCTCACCACGCAGGCAGGCGGTCCAGTTTGCAACATCGCAGGCAGGTGCTGCAACCACCGCTCCATGGTCATTGCCCGGTGTGTCATGCTTTGCAGGAACGCTCAGTGCAGTTGCAGCAAGCTGCGTCAGGCCTCAAGACACGGCAGACATCTGGTGGTAAGAAGGCGCAGCCAGTGCCCACCGCAACAGACAAGGCAGCAAACGCAACAGCAGCCGCTGCAGCCAGCAGCCCAGCTGCAGCTGCGCAGCAACCAACAGCAGCTGAGCCAGAGAGTGAGGACGCAGCAGTCGCAGCACAGCGCGGCAACAGGTGGGCTTGAGGCACCCTCCCTCGGGTCACATCGCCACTGCTGCTACTTTGCACTGAACAGCGCCTTATGCTGGGTTCGTGGCCACTGATTATTGTTCACATGCTGCGGACTGATCGAATGCGCATGTGGCACCCGCAGCCTCGGCAAGCCGCTGGCAAAGCACACTGTGAAGGAGTTGAAGGACCTGGTAAAGGCTGCAGGCCTGGCTAGCACGGGCAAGAAGCAGGAACTGATCGACAGACTGATTGAGGCTGGCTACTAGGGTTTGTAACATGGTGCCTCGTTGTTCAAAGCCAGCTCAACAAAACATGCAGTTTCCGCCCTGTTTGGTGCTGCACAAGGTCATCAGGGCAAGCAAGTATCGTCGTTTGGACTGGAGCAAAAACCCCAGTAAAACTCGATCACGGTGCTGCTCGCATACAACTGCACATCCTCCCTCAGTGTTGGTGCGCATGTTGATGTGCTACAGGCGTGTGCTGTAGCCGAGCATGCCTGGTGGAGATCGCGTCCAGGAGGCAGATGGATGCCAGCCCTGCGCATCCTCAACATAGGCAGCGTTAGTGTGTGTGCGCATTGGCTGGGTGCAATGCAGAGGAAAGTTCAAAACGGCAGCACACAGACCTTGCATGGTTACAGGAATATGGAAGGGTGCCCTACCAAACATGATGGGCAGCGACAGGAATCCCGCCAGCAGCGTCAGCACCCCAAACTTCTTTTCGTGATGCAGGTACTTGTACAGATTCTTCACATGGTGCGGGATCCTGCATGTTTTCCAAGTTCCAAGTTCCTGGCACCTTTGGAGTGAGGCAAGGAGCTCATCTGCAGAGCATCAACCCAGCGGAGCGCAACTTACATCCGCAGCTTGCCAAGGGCACGGCCGCTGGAGCTGACGGGACTCTTGATGCGCGGCACCGGCGTCTTGCTGCGCCAGCCACCCTCCGCAAACTCCAGCAGCTGCATGATGGTTGAAGACGTCAGAGTTTGCACCCCACACGATCAACTGCAGAGCAGGGCAGCTGACCTGCCACTAGTGCAGTATGCAGCAACCACTCCTCGCATATGTGGGATTTGGGACATGTCTGCGCGTCTGTGCTTGGCACCTTGGCCACGGTGCGGGTCTCGAAGCATTCGCGTGTCTCGCCGTCTTTCAGGAAGTACAGCGAGGGGTATGCCTCCACTGCGAACCGCTGTTGCAGCACAAGCTCACTGGTGCTGTCGATCTGCGTGCACATGGCGCATGTGTCCATAATGAAAACGGTACAATCATGATAAGAACGCCTTGCCTGGCACAGCAAGGGGTTTGATGTGCACTGAAGACGACATCTTGTTTGATGACTGTCGTCAGATCCGCAACTCACCTTTCCAACATGCACCTCCCCTTTCAAGCGCTGCGCCACCTCCCGCCAGATGGGCTCCAGATCTTGACAGTGCGTGCACCTGCAAGCGTCGAGAGCAGACGAATCGAGCGTTACTTCACGTGTTTTGTCTTAGGCCTAGCGCCAAAGTGCACCCCGCACACCCATTGCGGCCAGCAGCAGGACATGTGTATACACACCATGGTGCTGTGACTGCGATGAACCAGGGCAGCTCGCAGTCTGTCAGTCGATCGAAGTTCTCGTCTGTGAGCTGCACCACCTCTCCGGACGGTTCGTGCGGGTCGAATGACTTCGAGGCTGCAGTGGTGCCAGCACAGATGGCAAGAGCAAGCAGTGCAACCTTCAAACCCAGCCTGGTCATGCTTTCTTTGATCACAATACGGCCATATCCTGAAACCTCAAGAGTGGTGCTGGGATGCAAACTTGATTTTGTTGTAGAGGTACCGGACTACCGGTTGCTACTCAATTGATGTGGAAGTCTAGTGCATGCTTTGCCCGTGCTGCGATGCACAGAAGGCATTTGCAACCGCACGTAATGGTTATACAGCATTAGCTTGCACGATTTCATTTGGTTGTATCAGAATCTGAGGCCGTCTCATGAATGCATGAGAACAGAGCTGGACGTTTGCTACTGGCGTCATGCGCTGAGAAGTGGTGCAGGCATTGCGTCTCACCCTTCAGATCTGGTAGCGCTGCCGAGATGATGCAGCATGGGCAGCAAACGGATCTGTGCATGGTCGGACGGTCGGACACCATGCATGGTCTGTGAGAAGCGTATGCGATGCTGCGCGGGCAAGGCAGCCTGAAGGAGCTGCTGGGCCAGTCCGTGGTGGCGTCCAGCTGTGCACGCAGGAAGCGGCTCAAAGCAGAAGCAGATGCAGCGGCTGCAGCCACTGCTGGACCAACAACGTCCAAGCGTGCAAGGCCCAGCTCCAGCAAGTCTGCGCCAGCTGGCACGGACGCGGCCGCCGACGCAGCAGCCAAACTGTTTGCCAGAGCAAAAACCGCTGTCAAAGCTGAAAACCAGCATGCAATGGATTTGGGTAGGGTGCGGCCGGATCCTCCGGATGCAGCGACACCCCGCAGTCTTCATCGGGACAGCGATGGCGTCACGCCCAACCCAGACGTACCGGCACACCCCGGCGAGCTGACCCCGGGACAAGAACGTGCAGAAGCAGAAGGAGGTCGAGGCGAGGGCAGCACACTTGTGTATTGCCCCCTCTGCAGCCGGGCGCTTTCGGGAGGCAGTGACTTTGCCATCAACAGCCACATTGGTGAGTCAGGCCGTGTCAAGTTGGCTGAACCGAATCAGCATTCAGTCCTGGAGCATGTGTTGCACTACAATTCTTCCTGCATTTGTCGTCACATTGATGACATGCACACTGCAGATCACTGCCTGGCAAGGACAGCGTCAGCAAAGCGCGTCAAGCAGCGCACTGTCACGGCCCTGTTTGGCTCTGCGAGCGCCGCCGCAGCGCAGCGCTGCCGGGCCATGCTGCAGCACAACCACGCGCAGCAACAGACGGCTCCACGCAGCACCAGCGCGCCGCCAGAGATCCAGCATCAGCAGCAGCAGGCGAATCAGCAGCTGTCACGGAAGGCCGCTGCCAATTCACAGCAGGCGAAGGTACAGGTAGATCTGCCTGCACTGCAGCAGGCCACTGATGGGGTCCAGCACACCGCACATGCGGCTGCAAGGCATGCCTCTCCCAGTGGTCTGGGCACAGGCTCAACACAGGCGCCGGCAGCCTCAACTGCAGTGGCAGATCTCCTCGACCAGGAAACGCAACCCCTGGATGCGATGCTGCAACTGCGGCAGCAAGACCTGTTGACAGCGCAGGCTGCAGGCAGATGCGATGCCAGGCCTGCCTCCCAGAGCAGTCCAGCCATGCCATTAAGTGATGGTGCAGCTCCCGCAGATGCCTCATTGTTGGGCACACCGCCCAGCTCTGTTGTGCCCGGTGGTCCCAGTGGGCCTGTCGCTGCAGCAGTGGCATCAACAGCTGCGGCTGGCACCACAGCAGGAGGGTCAGACGACGAGCCCGGCATGCACACTCCGCAGCGGCAGGTCATCAGCCGCCAAGCAGTGCTCCCATGTGCCAGCCCGCTTGCGACCGTCAAGTCGTTCACCACTTGCGTGGTTGGTCGACGCTTTCAGACAGAGGCAGAGTGAGCATTGCTGCCTGTGTCATGCCTCACGACTGCAACGTACAAGACCGTATGCAGCTGAAGGTTTTGGTCTAGCATGTCATTCCTAGCCAACAACTGTCATCATGTTTAGGTGCAAGGATGGCGAGCCAGTCACCATTCAGCACGAGCCAACCAACACCAGAGACCGCAATGCGCTTCTTGTCATTGGCTCCCGCAATCAGGCGGGCACAGCCACTGTTCAAAACCTGCACCCGACTGCTGCAGAGAGGTCACCGTGTGTGTCAGCACCCCCTGTGGAGTTTGCAATCAAATGTTGAGGTCTGGTCGTCCCGTCTATGCAGGTGCTGGGCCATATGGCCGCAGAAGTGTCAAAGTGGTTAGGCCCGCTGGTGGTTGGCAACATGGTGGAGGCAGCCGGGACGGTGCAGGATGAGCCCACATCCGTCTCGAGCCCCATCACCATCAGCATACAGGTGCATGCGTTATCTCCTATTGCAGCATCCGGCTGAGACACTGCTTGTATGCATCCGTGGGACCGCCTGCTGTGCATCTACTCCCATCATGAGAGGCCTGGCTGTGATCCGTTGCCAACCGGTCTTCACATGCGCAGATCGGCTTCTCGGACGACATGCTGCTGCTGTCGCCGCGCAAGCAGAAGCGGCTGCACGTCAACCTGAAGAAGGCGGGTGATGCTGCAGCAGATGCCCTGCGGCGCCAGGTATATGCCGGGTGGACCTCGAAAGCTACCTGTTACATATCTAATAACATTCGCATCGCTCTAGTTGCTATATCACGACCCCAGCTGCCGGCCAAATTAGCACTGTGTTCTCTCATTCGTTCTTCAGGGTAGGAGGCTGGGGCCGGGCGGGGCGGGGGAGTGCCTGCGCACAAACTTCCGCCTTGTTACAGACACCGTGCGGGCCTGCGACGGCCATCTGCTCAGCAACGACGAGCATGCAATGCTGGAGACATTCCATGTAAGTGTTGTCAGCCCAAAAGCACATCAGAATTGAGCGTGGAAATTGCGCAACCTTGCAGGGGTTTACCCAACCAGCGCATACATGGCAGGCCTGTGATGCAGAATGCACTGCAATGCTGCAGGAGCTGCCGCCGCCAGCACAGTGCCTGTTCTTACGGCTGTACCAGCGGCGGGGACCCTGGTTCCGGCAGGCTGCATTCGAGTATCCCGAGGTCGGAGAGGCCGATCCCGCTGTGCAGCAGCTGTCGGACAGCGGCTTTCTTGCAGCTGCGACTGAAGGAGATAATGCAGAGCTTGTGCAGGTGAAGCATCTCAAGATGCTATTGCTCATGTGGAAGCATCTGTAGGCCCAGCTGTCACCCTTTCGACCCTACATGCTATGGGCACACTGCAGTGAATAAGCAAGGTGAGCTGAGCACATTCACCATGCAGATGCTGACGGTGCCAGAGCTGAAGGCTCTCGCGGTTGGTCTGGATCTGAAGCTTGGCAGCCGCAACAGCAGCAACCGGCCCGCAATGCTGGCATGGTATCACCGGACGCTGCTGTCACCAGCTTCGAACAGCGCAGTGAGCTTCCACACAACGACTTTTTTCCCCCAAGGCACAGTGCCCGTGGATTGATAGTTTGCATCACAGCGCATGTCGTTTGAAAGCCTTCGCAAGGTGAGACATACTGGACGCCAAGCTTGTAGTAGTTGTATCGCAGGAGCCGGCAGTGGCGCCCGAGGCACTAGCAGCGCATCTAGAAGCGCTGGTGGGAAGCTGCTGCCGCCTCACCAAGGCCGCTGGCGTGCTGATGGGGCGGGTGCGGCGGCTGTTTTTCATGTCGGAGCACCAGGACCTCTCTCGCTTCCTGGTCACCAACCTGGGCATCACCAAGTATCCGCAGTACAGGTGCGAAAGCATCTGCTGAGGCATGCATGTTTTTGTTATGAGTTCTACCTTGCCCCCACCGAATAAATTACTCAGTGCCATGTCCGATTTGCTTGCAGGTTGAACCGACCGAGTTCTGGGTTCCAGAAGCGTCAGGACATGCTGGAGTATGAGGAGGCCCTGGAGCATGCTTCAGTGCTTGACGCTGCCTTTGAGGTGGGCATGTCCCACGTTACACCTGCGTGGTGCGAATGGTTGCCAACAGTGAACACAGTACACTTGTGGCGTGCAGCCCTTGTCACAACGCTTCATATTGCTATGTCTGACTGACGCTGCCACGCTGCGTCAGGCGGCTGACATGGTGGCAGCTGAGGCCGCTCTGGGTCCGGCCTGGGCGGCTATCAGGGACGGACGCCACAAGGCGGCGGCCTTTGCCAGCAGCTCCTCCAGCACCGCGCAGCCCTTCCTGCGGTGCTACTCCGCCGCGTGGGTGTACGCCACGATGGCGACCGCCGGCGTGTCGCTGTTAGAGAAGCAGCGCAAGTACCAGCAGGCGACTGAGTACCTGCACCAGCTGCTGGGTGGGCTCCGCTTGCTGACGGCCACGGGTTGAATTTACATACGATGCATGTGATCGGCCTGCTCTCAGCCATCCCTTACTGGCAGAAGCTGCGTCGGCTGCTGTGACTACCACACACATGCCTGTTTGCATCGCAAGTCTCGATGGTGTTCACGTCATAAACAGGTGGCGTGTGCTGCGCGGGGCGCCGTGGCGAGTGGTGGACCCGCCTGTCAATCGACAACGAGCACATGGGCCGAGTTGAGGAGGCCCTGGAGGTGCTCTTGAACGCAATGAGCACAATTACCGTTGGATGTCCTCTTCTCTTGATTGCTGATGTGAAGCGTACCATGTGGTGTCAAGCATGTAAAGTAAACCACTTCATGTTGAGCAGCACCATTCAAATGCTGCCGTCAGTGGACGGCTTGAACTAAGCCGTCATCCCAGCAAAGTGGCCCTGCACATCTGTGATGCGCCCTGTTCCCTGCGCAGCTGGCGGAGGCGGCGCTTGCGGACGAGTGGGTGACGACGGGCGACAGGCTGGCGCTGCAGCGGCGGGTGCTGCGCCTCGGCAAGCCGCCGAGGCGCTGGCGCCGCCCGCCCTGGGCCGCCACCGCCCTGTGGGAGCCGCCCGTCATCACGATCATCGCCAAGCCCCTCGCCAACGTCATTGGTGCGTCCGTGATGTGTACCTCAGCCGCAGCGGCGTCCCTGGTGTCTTTGCCTGAGAACCGCATGGCAGGCACTGCAGCACCTCAGCAGGTGCACCCTGACAACTGGCCTGCAATGTGGCACGCTGTGTGTTGGATGCACGGCAGTGTGTCATGCGCTGTGTCAATGCAGGGCTGAAGAGCAAGTTCCTGGGGGCAACTGGAGAGCAGGTCACCGTGGAGCAGCTGGCCCTGGAGCACTATGCCACACCAGAGGGCGGCGGCTGGCAAGGTGATCACTGGCGTGAAAGGCAGCAGATCACATGTGGTGCACCGTACAGAGGTTTGGCGGTGCCAGTGCGCACATGGCATTTGGTTCGTCACAGGTGTGCACTCGGAGGGCGGCGTGTGGGCAACGCTATGGGGCCTGCTGATGTGGCCAGTGCTGTTTGCTGACGTCCCAGAGGTATGCCTACCTGTGCAAAACATGGCTTTGGTCTGTCCTAGGTCCAGTGGGCACCCAAAGTAAGGTTCAGCAGTCAAGGGAGTTGCATTTCCACACAGGTGTTCAGGACGCCCTTCCAATCAGGGCCGTTGGATCTGGGCACAGACGCCTTCTTCCCGGCGCGCGAGACGCTCATCAACTCCCGGCTGCAGGAAATCAGGCGAGGTTCTGACGGACGTTGATGGCTGTGGCGCTTACAACTGTAGAGCAAGCGCAGCATCTGCTGCTGCGAAGGAGTGTCAACGAAAGTGTTGGGCCCTTGAGGGAATCGTAAGCTGATGTCATGTGCGTTTTGCAGGGAAGGCCGGGCGGTCGACATCATCCGCGACACGTGGGCGGAGCATGAAGGCACGGTGTGCCGCGGCATCAACTGGGAGCGCCAGCCACTGGAGGAGCTGGCCACCATTGCAGACTGCGTCGGCGGCACTGGCCTTGCTGCCCTGTGCCACCTGCTGGCTCAAGACCACTCTGGATGGGGCGGTGCGTGCAAAGTGCTGTCCTTGTCAGGCTACGGAAATGGGTAGCAAAACATCAGTGGCCAGGAGGTGTTAGATACCAGCCGGTCACATAGCTTCTGCCTACGTGCTCGTCGAAACAGGACAGTCTGCAGGAGTCTGCACTCCTTCTGACTGCATAAGCCCTCAAGGCCAACGGTTGAGCATGCCCCGGCATCCTGATGATGCACTTTGACAAACTATGTGTTGGAGGCATACTAGAGCCATGTGGAGGTTTCATATACAGCCATGATCCACACTTCAGATCAGGAGGTATGCTGTGTCTGTCGCAGGCGGCATGCCGGACCTGCTGCTGTGGCGGCCGGTGGACCGGCGTGCCAAGCTGTCCGAGGTGAAGGGGCCCCGCGATCGGCTGTCAGAGCAGCAGCGCGCCTGGGCTGCAGCACTGTCTGGCGCCGGCTTGCAGGTGCGGCAGCCTCCGTCCTCTGCTGTGCCACCAGTGCGTGCCCGGTGATGTGTGTACATGTAGCGTCGACAGATGCAGTGACACTTGCACTGCTTGACCCTCGGGCTGTAGTCAATATGAACAGCTCCTGACGTGCTGCAGGTGGAGGTCCTGAAGGTGCAGGAGACGCTGCCGAAGAAAGGGCGCTGAACGGCGACCACATTGTTAGATGTAGAAAGCATTGTATAACGCTTATTTGTATTCAACGAACATCAATACTGTGCACGTCTGCACGACGTGGTGCACAACCTCGGGCTGCAAGCTTCGTCATATAGTTTGTAGACGGAACTTGCTCTTGAACCTCTATAGCGCAGCATGAACCTGTAGTACTGTTGTTTGAGGGGAAGCAACAGGTTAGTTCGGCGCACATAGCTGCTGTAACATACCGCTGCCGAGCCATTTGTACGTCTCGGTACCTGTCGCCAGGCGTTTGTAGCTGCTGCTGTGATGTGTAAATCAGTGACCATGATGCTGGACCTGAACGGTCCTTGTTGAAGTGCTTGCTTGCCTACCCTGGTGTCTAGCTTATTGGGGTGGCAAAACCCTGAGCCAGGGAAGCCAAGATGCAGCGCTGCACGCCCAGCATGCCAGACTTTCAGGTATCAAGCACATCACGCTACGTTCAGGTGTCCCATTCAGCCGTCAGCAGTCATGAACAGCATGCTGCGATCAGTAAGTGGAACGCAGCTGGCGTTCAAGAGCCCCTCGCAACGTGGTCATGCACGACAACACCAGTGCTGTCAGACAGTGATGGCATCCAGCCAGGCAGACGCTGCGCGGGCGACGGTGCAGGAGCTCCCGCGACGCACGGCTATGCTTAGCATGGCAGCAGCCACGCTGGGTGTGATGGCAGGCAGCGGCACAGCGCCACCTTCAGCATTTGCCAAGGACACGGCGCAAGTTGGGACATACCTCCCGAAGGCGGACATCGAGGGGTTTAGCGAGTTCGTTCCTGATAGATCGAAGACACCGGTGGGCCTTATGGCATGCGCATTCGTGGTGCACGTGTCAGTCATAAGTGCAAGTGACCGCTGCCGGTATGGCATCTCAGCATGCATTATTGCGTCCACAGGCTCTGCGCGCTGGCACCGTCGACCGTGAGAACCCTTATCGCTTTGCTCTGCCAGGGTCATGGCGGGAAAACCAGGTGCACACCCTGCATGCGCCATGCATGTGCTGCTCCTGCTAAGCTGCTGTCATGCGCCGGGGTCAGAGCTATCCTATGAGCAAGACAATCAACGTGGGCCGCAGGTGGCGAACATCCAGTCAGGCAACTACTGCCAGCCGCGGTGCGCGGAGCCGTGGACAGAGGTCATCTTCACCGACCCGGCAGAGGGCAAGGCTCAGGTGGTTACCCACCTGGCTTCCAGCAGAGCTGCACTGCATGTGCCTGTTGCGAGTGACTGCCATGTATGTGCCCAGTAGGGCTGTCACGCGCCGGGACTCCGCACAAACGAGTAGGGCACGTTCGTTTCCGCAGGTGATCGTCTCGCCGCTGGTCAGGCTGACAAATGCTTCAGACCCGCCGCTGGAGGATGTGGGCACGCCAGAGGGCATCCTCAACTCCTTGGGCTCCTACATCACGTGAGTGGTCAACAAATGCGTGATTCAGAGCCGTCAGCTGGTCGTCGGATGCCCAGCAATGCTGCTCCCTTTAAGGCACGCGGCGGAGGACATGTGTTGGTTGCTGCTGAGCGCTGGCAGCAATATGTGCAGGGGCACCTACCTGGACGAGGAGGACGTGAGGAAGATCGACAAGAAGACCTTCAACGGACGCACATACTACCAGTATGAGGCGTATGCACCGTACGGCAGCTTGGGCCCCCACACACTTTCGAGCGTGACCGTCAAGGTGTGGTCATACTCCCCGAAAGCAAAGATGCGGGGAGAAGGTGCGGCTGTGTGTCGCAATGACGGCTGGCTTGGAGTGCACGCTGACCCTCATTCATGGTGACATGCAGGGTGATCTGCTGCTGCTCTTCACTATTGCGGCCAATGATAAGCAATGGGGCAAGAGCGAGAAGAAGCTGCGCCAGGTGCTTGTGGCACAGCATCTGACAGTGCATCAGTGCTGCAAGCAATTTACACGTATCCATGAGGCGCTATTGCTCAAGACATGCCTACCCTTATGCTGCAAACTTTCATGGCACCACAGATGCTGGACACCTTCCGCTCCTCAGCATGAAGAACAAGGTCGCAGATTTTTGGGCGGAACATCTGGACCTTCTGAGTCGGGGAGACACAGCTCTTGCCACTGTTATCTGGGTCAGACTAGCACAGCTGAGACTTCAGAACATCACACATCATGCTGCTGATCCAGGCACGTGTTGTAAACCACAACTCACACAGCTCTCGCAAACAAGCGTGCACGCCCTTGCACCCACAGCTTCGTCAATCCCAGCAGAAGGGTGCACTGCTCTGCATCGTCGTGGAAGATGCTGCCTCTACTATTGCACCCGGTACTGCAAGTGGGTGGCCGCCACGGGCAACCTCGTCAACGGTTCCGCAGCGTGGCGTGTGCCCCGGTGCGCGGTCAGATGGCCCAGGACTGCAGCTCCGCCGCCTCCGTGGGCAGGTCCACGAAGGGGCGGGTCAGCTGCCGCACCACGCCCTCCCCGCAGAAGGGATCCTCCGCGCCGACCAGGTCGTCCAGCTGCTGCGCCGCCGCCTCCACCGCCACGCTGCTGCCGTCCTCCAGCACCACCCGCGCCGCCTTGAGGTCGGCCGCCGCGACCTGGGCGCGGCGGAAACATGAAGCACATGCGGCAACACAGAGCATGCATGTACCTTGCGAGAGTCAGGTGTCAGCAATCTTGGATATGAGAGGCACACCTGGGCAAGCGTCTGCTGGAGATAGTGGATGCGGGAGGCGGTGGGGGCCGCCGCCAGCGCCGCCGTCTCGCTGCACAGGCACGCCGCGTGGAAGCCGTTGCCAGTCGGAAACAGCAGGCACGGTGGCAGTGCGCCGCCTGCAGGTGGCCAGTAACCAACAATCATCCATTCTGCCCAGCGACATATGTGTGCCTCGGGCAGGCCCTGCTGCAACAAACAAGCCAAACACAGGCCACTGGCTGGGACTATGCTGGGACAGCAGCAAGCACCCTGCCGCCTGCAGGCAATCGCCCCGAGAAACAGACGGGTCTGCCATCATCGGCACAGTTGCCAACCTCGTTGCTGACGTGCATATTGTGAGTTCGGACGGCTGATGCCCGCACCTGAGGGGCCGGCAGACGCAGGCGGCTGCTCGGACAGCGGGCGCCCGCAGGACGCGCAGAGCTCTGACAGCTCCACTGCTGCTGTGCGGCGCTCCAGGGCCGCCATATCGCGCCTGCAAGCACGCAGCCCAAAGCTCTTGCCATATTCGTATTCGACTCCACAAACATTTGAGGGCGGTGCTGACCACCATCTGCATCCTAGACGCTCACACTGCAAATGCTGCCACCCTGCACTGCACCTCTGAGGCATGATGCGATGGAGGGTAGGAAAATTGCAAGTACGATGATACAGTAAATGCGGCAGCATGCTCCAGTAGTCCGTCGCAGACCTGAGGGCATCAGCAATGCGCGTCGCGTCCTCCATCTCAGCCTTCAGCGCCTGGATCTGTGCATTGTAGTCTGCCAGCCCGTCACACAGTGCCCCTGCAGTAGCAGGAAAGCCCGACCTTCAGCCTGGGTGCTTCCATAGCAGCTTGAGGGCGTGCATGCAGTGGAGGCACAGCCTACTGACAGATCGCATCGCGCATGACCATACCCTTGAAGGCGTCGATGCGCGCAAAGTCCGGGAAGAGTGGCAGCACGTCCTCAATCTTCACCGTGCCGTCCGCTGCCCGCAGGAACTCGGATACCTGCCCCAGATTGTCGCCCCCCTGCATCCAAGGGCGCCATCCATGTGCTGCGCAGTCAGGCAGTCAAGACATACAGCATGCGATGCTGTTGTCGATGTGTCAAACGGCAAGGTGGGCGCTTCACACCGGAGGTGTGCGCCGCCCACTGCATACCTCTGTGGCGCCCGCAAATAGGTGCTTGGCGATGTTGAGCCACAGCTGGCGGCGGGTGCTGTCGTCCGTCGGCCGGCGGGCCACGTCCTCCGCCAGCCCCCGGTCGAACGTCAGCGCCAGGCTGACGGCGTCGTCGTACGCCTCCACCTCGCACAGCAGCGCCACGCACGCCTGCCATGTGTGAATTCAGCACATCAGAGGCTGGAGAGCTTTGTTGCCGGCGCAGGCGCAGAGAGGGTGTGAGAGACAGGTGACGCCGTGCCAGGTGCAGGATTCGGCAGCACGACCGAGGGTCTGTCTGACAGGCATGGTGGCGGCGGGGCCTCACGCGCAAACGGTCGTGGGAACGGCACACGCGCAGCGCTGTGTGGGCATCGTACAGCGGTCGGCCGAGCGCATCGCGCGCCGTCTGCAGGTAGCCCAGCAGCCGCTCCTCCGGGCCGTCTGCTGCGTACAACGCCACTGCCAGTGCTGCCAGCGCTGCATCCTGTGACAAATGTTGCAACAATGACCATATGCACAGCATGATGCAGTGTCGCGGCCACTGGCTGTACATCACCCGCAGAACATGGCATCCATGCATGCATGTCAGCCTGTCAGAGTGGCAGCTCTGCTGACACCATCATTCCGCAGTATGAGTACGCCACTCGCACCTGGCACTGCAGGCGGTCGAGCGCGAAGTGCACGTAGCGCAGCGCCTGGGCGCGGGTGGCCGCCGGGGCGCCCGCCTCCCCCAGCCGCAGCAGCGCCGGCAGCAGCCGCCTGCAGCGCGGTTAGTTCGAGTGTTGCCCTCAATCCAAGCGAGTCCACTAGCAGCGGAGCACCTCACCTATTGACGACCTGAGCAGGACTGAAGGCATTGCGTTGGCAGCCGCCCTGATGTGCTCAGCTGAATGAATAAGTTGTTTGTCCAGAGTGCACATGCTGCGCTACCTCAAACCGCAGCGCACCTGGGGTCCAATGGCGGCTGCGCCTGCAGCCAGGCATCGACGGTCGCCTCGGGCGCAGCGGCCATGAGCGCGGGCGCAAACTTGTAGGTGAGCTCGCGTGGGGTGCCCGGCCGCCGCAGCAGCGTCAGCGCCCGCCCCGCGTCGCCGCGCGCCACCAGATGCTCGACCACCGCCTCGCTGTCCTGCAACGACCATGTGGCACCGTGCTCCATGACTTGCTTGTGCTTGGGTGACTTCCCCTTTGCACAAAACGGTCTGAGCAGAGGTACAAGAGATGCAGTGAGTTATAGGGCAAAGGGTGGTCGTTTGCACAAGGACATGCTGTAAGGGTCCAGTATCAGCATCATACTGTGAGCACACCTTGCGGTAGGAGGCAAAGTGCATGAGGTCGTCCATGCGGCCGTAGCTGGCGAGCAGGTGGGCGGTCACCCCCGGGTCCACCACCTCCACATTGGCCTGCAGGAAGGCCTGCAGCAGCGCGGGGCTTCAAGTGCATGCCGCTCATCTGTGCTGCATGCTGTGTTGCAGCATTGCACATGCATACACATAGCAAGCCGCTGACCCATGGCCTCTCCGGCTCTTCAAGTTAGTTTGTTGGGTGCATCCAGCATGTGCAGACAGGGCACTTTTGGGCAGTTGTGGCGGCCCTTCACCCTCAGGAGCACAGCGGGCCAGCACCTCACCTGCAGCTGCTGCTCCAGCTGCTCAACGGAGCCGGCGTTGGCGCTGGCGATGCCCGCGCGGGTGTCCAGCAGCGCCCGGTTTATCTGGTCCAGGTACAGCTCCGTGAGCCACGTCGCCACCATCGTGGACTGCGCACAGCAGGACGGCAGGTCAGAGTCGCCTTTGCTTCAGTTGCCGGCAGTGACCTTGCAGTGCCCAGCAGGCCTGCAGCATCCTGCATGGTGTCATGCCCTGATGGGACCCTGTGCAGGTTACAGGAATAGCGCTGGCATCCCCGCCCTTTCCAAGTGAAGGGCTATCAGCTGGTCGGCTTGTGCGCCAGCTATGAAGGACAAGGTGCACCTGTGCCTTGTCGGCAGGGCCCAGCGTGTGCAGCTTAGTGAGCAGGAAGGTCTGCAGCGCTTCGGGGCTGCCCGCCTCCACCAGCCGCAGCGCCACCTCCTCGAAGCTGGGAGCAGCCGCCGTCAGCTGAAAGCACATTCAGATGCGATCAGGGTACCTGACATGAACCAAGTGCTTGCTGGATGAATACATCGTGATGCATGTTTGGACAGAACAACCGATTGTTGCTGTTGCTGACAATGCTGCTTCCGAGGTGTCGTCTGGCGCTCGCATGCGTACCTTGCCCCACAGCTCGGCGGCGCGGCGGGCATCGCCGGCCGCCATCGCAGCCTCTGCAGCGGCAGCGTTGATGGCGTTCCGCTGGCCCTGGCTGCGCGCTGCTCTCAGGGCCGACTTCCAGTCGCGGCGGCTGAGGTGCACCGCCCACATGTCGCGCCCCTCATCCTCAGCCATCACCTCAAACAGTGCGTCGCCTGCGCATGTGTCATGGTCACATTCGACAGACAATGACTGTATACGAGTGCCTGGGTGGAGGCTCTGTCACTTGCGGGAGTCAAATGCGGGTGTCCACAGCTGGTCAGCCGTAGCATGCTGGGACGCGGCAGACATGGGGCACCTGTGTACAGGTATACCGCGCCAGTGGTGGCATCAGCCACCAGCCCAAGAGGGTTGCCGATGGCGCTGCGCCCTGTGAGTGGGAGTTGCTGCACCGCTTGGCGGCTGACGGTGTTGAGTGCCACCAGCTTGTGCGGAAACAGCACCAGCACATGGTGTTCCGTGACTGCCTGTGATGCCAGAGACCCATGCAGTTGGCAGTGCTGGTGTATACGAAGCATGCACAGCGGGGCTATCCCTGTCACATGTCGAGCACTAAACATGCGAGGAGGTCGTGTGTCCTCTGTGCTGGAGCAGTAGCTCACCATTGAGATAGGGGCAGCACTCTGTGCAGCGCTGTCATCCGGATAGGGCAGCAGCCCGGCCGCACTCCCGCCCAGGCACTGCAGCTCTGCAGGTGCAGGCTGCTGCTGTTGGTGGTGGTCGTCGTCCTGCTGGCCTAGGACGTCGACAGGCCCCAGCAAACCGCTGGCGCCCAGGCTGTCTGGTGGTGCCCTGCCATTCGGCTGTGGCTGGGCGGCGGCATCTGCTGACGGCTCACTGCTGCCGTCGATGCTGAGGCGACCTGCATATTCTCGACTGGCTTAGTGCGCTCTACATTGACGACGACTGGAGAGTGGAGCGCATGACTGTTGCGTCGAAAATGCCATCCACAGACATGCCGGCGGTCATGGGTGATTAACGGAGGCCTCAGACAGGCCTTGGCCGATGTGAAGGTAGACCAGTCTCACACCGGTATATACGCCAGGCTCGGCAATCCAGCCAAAGCTGTCAGCAGCGCCGCCCCCTGGCGGGGCATGTGTGGCAAGGCTGCCGGCGCCGCCGCCAGCGATGGGCAGCAGCTCCACGAAATTGTCCAGCTCTGCACGACACCATAAAAGACCAGCTATGGCATGGGGCAGCATTTGTTTGCCACCACCATATGACATGCAAGTGTTACTTTCGCCACACGTGGCCACAAATGCGTGATTATGTTGCAGTGACTGCCGGGGCGGCTGCGCACCCAGAGAGCGCGAGGAGTAGCCGGAGAATGCGCCCTGCAGGCCCGGACCACCCAGGAAGACATACAGGCGGCCTGGTGTTGCGACCAGCACCAGTGCGGCGTCTCCCTCACTGACCTGCGGAATGCCAAGCGGCATTGTGAATTTGCTGGGATAGCATGCCGCATGCGACTGTTTCAGTAGGCTCGCTCCGGGCACATAAGGCACCACTTCGCATCAGCTTGTCATGTTGCCAGAGTTTTGCACTGAGGAGAACCCTTTGTGTGGCACTGGCAACCCTCTGGCAGATGCGAACATTGGCATGCCTGCTGGTAGCAGCCACGGACAGCTGGGGTGGGCGTGTCCAGCTCCAGCAGCGGCGCCCACAGCCGCTCCTTCTTGTCCGCCTCCCCCATCACCAGGCAGTGCAGCGCCCCCGACTCGGTGCCAATAAGCACCTCCCTGCAACGTTCGTCACACCCACCTTCTGCGTGTGCATTGTGCTGACACACAACCAGTGGGAGGCGATGGCAGCAACTGGTTTGGACACCAGAGAAGTAGCAGAGAGGCAGTCCACACTTGCGGTGCCTTTGCTTGGCTGCGCTCGCATGCACGCGATTGAAACACACCGCGCACCCAGTGCTGGCGGTGTTGGGGTGGCTGGCGTCGAAGGCGGCCGCGCTGACCGGCAGACCCCGCAGCTTTGCCAGCGTCCGTGGCTTCGGCCAGCTGCATCGTTGCGGGCAACAACAGCTGATGCTTTGCATGCGCATTCACCTGCTTGCGGTCCTGACTAAGCTGGAAGGGTGCACCATGCAGTGGGTATGGCCATGGCGCAGACGCTCACCTTGCATGGAGATACTGTGTTTCCACTGTGCCGCCGGATGAAAGCACCACAAAGGTGTGCGCGCCAGTTGAGTCCGTGAAGACATTCCGCACAGTGGCACCTGATGCCTTGCTCAGCTCCAGCTCCAAGACTGCAGATGTTGACAGGATGCGTTGCCACTTCCATGCGCCAAGATCTATATCATGCAGCAACCACGCCGCACAAAGCGCAGTTCACCTGGGTTGGAGCCTTGTGTGTACACATACCGCAGCAAATATGCGCGCGACGTCACTACCGTCACGCAATCACTGCCTGCAGCGACTGCAACAGCCTGTCCACGGCCCCTGCAAGGGAAGAGCAACCGCGGGCTGCAACGGTGGCACCATCTTGAGAAGCGTTGAGCGATGCGTGCGTGATGGACGCCACATGCTTTCACAGCATCAAGAGGGCATTTTACCTGGCAAATTGCTGGTCGAATGGCTCGAGCGAGAAGATTGGCGCAGCGTCGGCACCGGCAGCGGCAACAGCCACGCCTATCTGCGTGGCCACAGCTGATGGTGATGCACCGTGCTGACTGCTGCGAGTAGTGGTCTCCACCCAGTCATCAACGAGGGTAGCCATGCTGCTAACAAGCGCCACCGATGCGCTTTCGCACGCTCTCCTGGCGTCACCCCATCATAGACGGAATATCATTGACCACTACGATGCAGCCCAGTCGACATAATCATCACGATGTCGAACAACCGAGGCCGCAGCTGATATCACGCGAATGTAACAGATTGACCGACCGGATGGGTGTACACACAGGTGAGTCGATCGCTCAGTCTGCCATCAATCAGTCTCAACACTGTTGATGCTTCACCGTCATCGACAACGGATGCAACTATAGATAGTATCAGCCATTGCGTAGGTCAAGCAGTTGCAAGACACGAACACCACCGGGTGGTGCCCAAACATGCACACTGCATGCCACGCTGGCAGAAGTAACACTGTGGCTCCTATTATGAGTCACTTTAGAATTGGGGCCCCCGGGGCACTACGCACGCAGCACATGCATGCGCGCTCTACGTCGTGTCAACAACTTTATGAATGTGTCGATCCATGTGGGTCGTCCCAGCATTGTGCGCGTCGTGAAGCGTTGACACGGCGTCGGCAAAGTCCGGGCCCCGGACTTTCACTCAAAAGGAATTGTCCCCTATTATGAGTCAGACCATGTCTGAGCCTGATGCTTGCATGCGCAGCTATGGCACCTCACTGCTATGACAACAAGAGCTGGATGGATGATCCTGAGAAGGCTGAGGTCCCCATTTGCGTTGAGTTATGAAGAAAACATCCTGTTGTTGGTCTGATTGGCCTCGATGATATGGGCATCCCTGCGCTCGATCGCGGCTCAGTGCAGCCTTGCAGGCCTGCAGAGGATCATCAATCATGCAATGCTTGCGTCTCGCGGTCTGGTTGCTTGCCGCCTGCCAGCATTTGCCACCCGACCTCAAGGCCTCGAATGTGATCGCGCAGAAAGCCAACAAAAGTCGATTGCGCAACCCGCTGCGCGTCAAATAGCCTCAGCACTAACACCAGATTGATTTCTGAGCTGCCGGCGTCACGAGAGGGGTTGCACGGGGAGCGGAGCTCCACACCAGTTAGCATCATGGGGTTCAAACCCAAGGGTGCACTGGATCCGGCACACTGTGGCAGAGGCCAGGCTACCCCCGTCATATACTGATCAACATAGCTGCTTATGCATACCGTTTCAAGCGCGCAGCCTGAGTTGCAGCCATGAGTGAGGAATCCGCCCTGACTCATAATAGGCGTAGGGGTAGTTAAAGAACTTCTTTCTTTCTTCTTTAACTACCCCTAATAGGCGCAGCAGTGGGTAGTGCGGGTGCGTGTTGCCAGTAGCGCACTTGCGCGACGGCCAATCGTATGAGCCATTTGCAGTCTGTGCAGGAGACCGCAAGGCATGCGTGATCATTCTGTGTGACGTACCTTCGACCAGGCAGCCCTTTCCCGACGACGTTGTGCAGGACGTCCCTGACAACGTCCAGTTGTATCATTGCGCCTTGTCGGCTGGCACGCTCGAGCGATATGAGTGTTTGCTCCCGCGGCTAGTGAGTGCGTTACACAGGCAGGCAGACGCGCGTGCACTGCCATGCTGTCAGCCGCGTTCATCTGCAGAGGTGCCCTGTGGTTGGCGATTACAACCCTGTTGGTCGCTCGGAGCACAGTCAGCGACACGCAGCAGAGATCTGGCCGTCGACTGCATGCCAGCGTACAGACCAGCACGCGGCGGCCCAGGGGCTTGGGCCCTGACGACCCCTGGATCGAGCATTTGTCCTGGAGGCCCCGCGCCTGGCTGTACCACAACTTCATGACAGCGGAGGAGTGCGACCATGTCATGGAGCTGGCAGCACCATCCATGGCGCGGTCTACGGTGGTGGACGCCGAGACAGGCAACAGCGTGCTGGATCCCATCCGCACATCCCAGGGCACCTTCCTCTCGCGCTACCAGGATGCGGTGGTGCATGACATTGAGGACCGCATGGCCCACTGGACCCACTTGCCGGCGGACCATGGAGAAGACCTGCAGGTGCTGAAATATCAGCCGGGCCAGAAGTATGAGGAGCATTGGGACTGGTTTGAGGAGGAAGAGCGCAAGAAGATGGACATTGATGAGACCAACCGCATCGCCACCATACTGGTGTACCTGTCAGGGGTCGAGGAGGGTGGCGAAACAGCGTTCAGCAAGTCGGAGTGGCTGAACGAGACAGCACAGCGTGCAGCGGTGCCCTCAGAATGTGCGCACGCCAAGGTGTTCGTGAAGCCGCGAAAGGGGGACGCGCTGCTGTTCTGGGATCTGAAGCCGGACGGTCAGACAGGCGACAAATGGAGCATGCATGCGGGGTGCCCGGTCATCAAGGGCGAGAAGTGGTCAGCAACCAAGTGGTTGCACAATGGCGTGTATGGTGACACGACAGAAATGAAGCACTTCGCCGCCATGCGGGCAAAGTTTGTGTGCCGGGACTCGGGGAGCAACTGCACAGAGCGTGCCAAGCGAGGAGAATGCAAGACGCATGTGCGGCAGCTGGTAGGCACCGTCCGAGCAGAGGGCGAGTGCATGATGGCGTGTGGGGCGTGTGTGCCCTGCGCTCAAGGGGACCTCATATGCCAGCGGAGGAGCGAGCGCATGCGCAAGGTTGCCCTGAAGGGCGTAAAAGGAGTAGAGGCGTGATGTGGGATACCACAGTTGATCTAGATCACTTGAAGTGCTGCAGATAGAGAGCACTGGCGTTATGAAGCTCCTGATGCATATCGCTGGTCACACACCCAGACAAATTGCCACAAACTGACACAACCAAGTTGAAGGCACCAAACATGATGACACCACATACTGTCATGATGTCCGCTCAACTGGCGCTGCAGCTGCCTGCCCATTGCCCCCACCCCCATTCAGATGCTGCTGCTGGAGCTGGGCCGTCACGGCACTCTCCTGTGCTCTCGGCTGAGCATCTGCTGGCTGTGGTGTTGCATCCGCCTCCCACCACAGCGGCGGCGACTCAGGCAGCCTTGCCGTGAGCAGCTCGCAGCCGCTGGCTGTGACGACCAGCGTGTGCTCGAACTGTGCCGAGCGCTTGCCATCTGCTGTGGACGAAGTCCAGCCATCGGGCCACGTCTGATCGCGCCAGGTGCCCACATTGATCATCGGCTCAATGGTGAACACCTGCAGCACAATGCATGGTGTCAGCAATCAATTGGAACACAGGCGATAAGCAGAGCATCCAGTGACACCAGATAGGGCGCTGACTGTTTGCAGACATACATTCGCCTAGCCGCAGCCATATGTATGAAACCTACCTGCCCCTCCTTCATTGTGCCGACTGCCTTGTTCCCGCGATAGTGCGGGATGTTGGGGGCGCAGTGGAACCACTCCCCGATCCCATGCCCGCAGTATGTTTTGACCACAGACAGCCTGCAGAACAACACGAAAGCCGCGTCAAAAGTTGGTCGTGGAACATGGCCCAGTCTGAGAGCACGGGTAACACCTTGCCAGAAGCTGCTGCGTTGGAGTGACTGCTCAGCAACATATGGTCACCCGTTGCTCTCTGCATGCTTGCTGATGATGGCGCCCATCTCCCGATATCGCACACCCGGTTTGACGGCGGCAATAGCGTTCATCATGCACTACATGGACCAAACAGGGATGTCACCGAATGCCTGCTGATCTCAAGGGCACTCCGCGATGTCACACAGCATCTCATCGAAGTACAGCAAATGGAATTTGGCACGACTGCCAAGCATGGCACCTCGTAGGCGACCTTGGTGAGCTTCTTGGACGCCTCGTCGACTTCGCCCACTACAAACGTCTCATTCAGGTCGCCATGGTAGCCTTTGTAGTATGCTGTCACGTCCACATTCACGATGTCTCCAGCCTGCAGGTCGTAGAGTGACCAATAAGTGGTCACTCTGCTGGTCCTCCCGTCCGCCCCTGACTGATGACATCATGGATTGTGCGTTTGTATGCTCGCCGAACTGAAGCCCTGGTATAATGTGTCATGTACCTCTAGAGGCCGCTGGTCGGGGATGCCATGGCAGATGACCTCATTGACGGAGGTGCACACAGACTTTGGGAAGTTCCAGTAGTTGAGTGGCGAGGGGTAGGCACCCGCTTCAACCGTTGCCGTGTGGACCTGCCATGGTAGAGGGACAGCTCAGCAACATCCTGTGCATTGAGGACCAGCGCATGCCAGCATCGAGCACATGTTCAGATGTACAAATCAACTGCTGCTCCTTGCATGCTCACCACTTTGTCGATCTCGTCTGTTGTGACACCAGGCCGTACTGCAGCATGCGCTTTGTCCAGGATCTGCCTTGCAAGCCGGCATGCTTCGCGAATGCCTGCTATCTGCTTCGCAGTGTAGATCGGCACTGCACCAAAACATATGCTGTCATGAAGGCTATGCCATTGTGATGGCCCAGGTGTGGAAGGCAGCACGTGAACAGAATCAGCGTGGCAAGCCCCGGCAGCGGCTTACCGCTATTCTGGGCCCTGCTGCGCATCTCGTTGATAGGTTCGCCACTGTCGGCATACTCTGGCCTGGGTATGTTGGCTGGCACCTGCAGCCAGCGGCCTCTTAGCTGCAAATAGGTCTGGAACACAGGGCGACAATGGCACCTGGCGTTGCACGCTCTGCCCATCCTCACCTCGCTGGTAGGACTGACTGGGTAAGGCCGCAGATTGCCAGTGTAGCTGTATGGTGGCATGGCCTTGGTGCGGCCACGACCCCGCTTAGTGACATACAGCCAGCCGTCTGACGCCGGTTTCTGGTGCACCTTCTTGTGCTCGCTCCATGCTTCCTGTGTGCACGGGCAGGACGCCGTGGTACACTGCGTGCATTTGGGTAGGCATGGTGAGCAGTGCATGCAGACGTATCGCGTCAGGCATGTCCACGTCCTGCACAGATCACACCGCTGACCTTGAAGCATTCCTGCGAGCAGAAGACGCTTCCCTCCTTTGGCAGCCCCTGGCTCAGACACTTCGGGCACTGCAGCTTTGCCGGCTTGTCGCACCTGCAAAGAACGCAACATCCATCTCGCAGGCTGAACACATGCCGATAGCTGGTGTCGATGCACCATGTGCTCCTGTGCACTTGCCGCCATTGCCGTCGGCATTGGACTGCACAGCAGTCATGTCATCAGTGCTCTCATGTGCATGTCCGGAACGACATGAAATTGAATTTGTCTGGAACATCATTGAGGAACATTCAGTGCCTGCAGCACCTGGCACATGCTGCGCCCGGCGCCTCGGGCGCGGCGCCCATGCTGATCAGATGCTCGGAGCGCCTCCTGCCGCAGACGCGTCACAGCGTGGTGATGCAAGTCCCACTCATATTTAACTCACATCTATGGGGGGCATGACAACTGAAGGATACATGCACATGCTTGCAACTGCAACCCTGCGTGAAGCTCACTGAGCTGGGCTTCCTGGAAGTAGACAGCAGCAGGAAGCATCTGGCGTTCCTTGACGGACGAGCCGCGGAGTCGAGCGCTGACGGCCTGGCGCCTTATGCAGCTTGACATCTGGTCAGGCAGCGGCAGGGAGTGCTTGTGCACAGCTGCGCTCTCGCTTGGGCCGTGTGCATCATCGAGAAACCTCACCTAAGTCGTGCCTGGCTACCAGCAAACGCCGGAAGTTGCTGTTGTGCAGCCTAGGAACATACATGCCTTGCGTGCGATGAACCGCTGACATATCCAGGTTGCCGGGTGCTTGGAAGAACGTAAGCATGGGGTCCCAGCTACCACATGCATCTGGCACCGCAGATGCGCCAGGCAAGATGTGCCTGACAGTGCACAGCACGCTGACGGACCTGCCGTTCGAGGTGGAGCTGGACGACCCGACAGTCGCACAGCTGCAGCTTCAAGTCGGGAAGCACTGCCAGTTTCCTGAGTCCGAGCTTCTTAGAGTGGTGAGCCGTTGTCCAATCGTGCTCCTCCATGACGCAACACCCAACCTGTGTGTCAGAGACCAAAGTTCAACCTACGACGCTGCAGCACAATAAGCTGTGAAATGGTTTGATCCCCACTCACACAGTTCCACAACAACCATGCGCTCGGGAAGGACCGGCAGCTGGCCGATGAGGGCATCAAGGATGGCGACGAGGTGGCCGTGGTGTGGTGCAAACAAAGAACGCCGCCCAAGGTGCTTGCCGAGGAGGATCAACCCGCTGAAGCCAGGACGGCACTGCCGGACAAGGCAACAGTGGACGCCATCACCTCTGCAGAGGCGGAGGTGACTTGCATGGCATGTCTGTCAACGCGTCGGCTTTTCTGATGTGCCTGCGGTTATCGGCACCTGCCTCATGGTGAGCGTGACAATGTTCGTCACATTTGCCACCGCTCCCCGTGGCTCGCAGGCTCGGGGCAACCCGCCGACAGCACGCAGCCCATCGCCTCCCGCGGGGCAGCACAGCAACCTGGAGCAGCAGATGATGGGCCAGATGATGGGACTGTTGAACAGCGTGCAGGGCTTCATGGGTGAGGACGACAGCTCCTTCTCCCACCGCGTATGAATGTATGCATACCCACACCATGGTTGCGCCCAAAAGCTTGCAGCTTGCAGGAGGTTTCCATTGCTGCACCGCAGATGTTCACGGTGGCAGTGGTGGTGACGAGGAAGATGAGGCAGAGGGCAGCGAGGGGGCAGACGAGCCAGAGCTGCAGGTGAGCTAGCTTGGCATATCCTTCGTGTGAATATGCGGCACTGCTGAAAATGCCATCACATGAGGGATGTGCTGATTGTCATCAGCAGGGTCCCGGTGTGCCTTGTTGACGTCATCACAATGAGAGTTTCGTACCCGTCAGCTGTGTGTGGCACGGTGCAGCTGTAAAATCCTTACCAAGTCATGATGGTAGAGGTGAGTGTTCCTTGACTTTCACCGTCGTGATCTGCGATCGACCCTTGCAGGTGCCGGAGCCGGATGCGGAGGGGCTGGTGACGCTGCAGGACATGGGCTTCTCGCCGGGCCTGGCTGCCAAGGCGCTGCTGCTGAGCCACAACGTGCCCGCGGCGGCGCTGGAGTGGGCGCTGCAGCACTCAGAGGACGCCGACGCAGACGCGCCGCCCTCGGAGGACGCCCTGCGTGCAGGTGGGCGTCGTTTGGGTCAAGTTGCAGGTTCCCTCCCATCAATGACCTGTGAGACACACCTGGCGCTGGACGTTGCTTGATAGAACCATTTGCAGATGTGGCCATGTGATCAGTCACAACTTGCAAGGTGCAGTTCAACAAGCGACATCAAAAAACACTGCGGCTCTGTGATTGTGGTGCTCACGTTTTTTGTGCCCTGCCGTTGCAGTTTGGCAGCCACGCCGGCGGCGGCGGCGGCGCAGGCACCAGCCGGGAGCCCCCGCCGACCCGCAGCTGGTGGAGCAGCTGGCCGACATGGGCTTCGACCGCGAGCAGGTGTGTCATGCGCCCTTCCACCAAGCATGGCAAGGCATAGTCACAACCGGCTGCATGCCGCGTACTTCGACAGCCTGCATCATTGACAGGAAGTAGAGCACACTGGCGACTGTCATTCCTGCAGTCGCCTGACACTTGCGTGTGCTGCTGACGCAGGCAGCGCAGGCGCTGCAGAACGTGAACAACAGCCTGGAGCTGGCCTGCCAGTGGCTGCTGGCTGCTGCCTCCCGCAGCGATGATGACGGCACCCCCAGTGGCGCCCAAGTAAGTGTTATTCTGCTCCCTGTGGTCGCAGTCGGCGTGCTGCAGCTTGCAGCTGTGACTATTGAGACTCTGTGGCACTAGGCTGGCAGGATGCACATGTCTCGGCAGCCTGGATGCTCAAAGGTTTTGAACATTGACGATGGTGCGGCATTGTGCAGGGTGTGCAGGAGGCGCCCCCGGCCGGAGGAGACGCGATGGAGACGTCAGGCGATGAGGACGGCGACCACGGCGCGGGTGGTGGGCGCCACAGAGCCTGCTGTCAGTGCCGAGCAACAGCAGTCCGGCTTTCCAGTGTGCTGGCTGCCAGCCGCTCGCATCACATGCCGCTTGCGGCACATGGTCATGGCAGTTCGGCATGTGGGCATGTGTGGAGCGGTGCCCTTCTGTGCCTGCAGGCGAGCCGGACGAGGAGGAGTCGGAGGGCATGAGCGAGTGGGAGGAGGACAATGGGGAGGAGGGCGGCGAGGGGGACGACGCCATGTCAGATGGCGACAGCAGCAGCCTGTCAGTAGTCACATCCGAAGAGGTCCGCACCGGCAGCACGCAACCTCCGCATGGCACACCAGCATCTGTGCGCCTGCAGAAAGAAGCATGTTGCATCTGCAAAACTGTGTCTTGACGGCAGGACCCTCATCTGAGGCGAGCACGACTCCGTTGCAGGAGGAGGAGATGATGGTGGGGCGGGATGCGCACCCGGCAGAGGACGACTTCGAGCATGGGCTGCAGGACATGCACGGCGCGGGGGACCCCGGCATGGGCCTCGTGGGTGAGCAGCGCCGCCGCCGCGCAGCACCACCGACGCGCTGACGCTCCGCGTGCAAGCCACTGCCATGCTGCGGCCGCCCTCTGGCTGTAATCTGTCCCTGACCCCGCGGCCTGGTGCGGGTGCAGACTTTGGCATGGGCGGCGTGGAGTGGGACATGCACGAGGTGCTGCAGCGCATGCAGAGCGGCGAGCTCACCTCCCCCGAGCTGATGCAGGTGCTGCATGCTGCACCCCAGGACACACGCACATCTGCGCAGGCCTTACGCACACAACAAGCTCTCCACCTGTCCAGCAAAGCAATCAGCCCGCTGGCTCGTGCTGCGTATCTGTCTGTCTTCTCATCAGCGCCACATGCCATCCTAGATCATGACACTCGAACTGGTGCAGGAGGTGGCCAGCAGCCCGATGCTGATCGACGCGGTGCAGGCGCTGCTGCAGAACAGCGCAGCGTACGCCTCCCTGGTGGAGCACCCCGAGATGGCGCCCTACATCCGCGGCCTCCGCCGCCTCGTGGGTGCGCCCCCGTCACCCCCGCCTGCCCCGTGTGCGACTCGTGTGCGGCGCGTGCAACCAGGATCGAGCTGGATGCTGAGCGGGCCAGTGCACCCATGCTGGCTGCTGTGGATGCCGCAACTGCAACTGGCTCCCTCGGATGTTGTCCGTCGCAACTGTGCCTTGCACGCGCAGGCATGGATGTGGATGCGGACCAACAGGCAGCGGAGCCGCAGGCGGCCGCCGCGCCCCTCGCAGCCGCGGCCGGCCCCGCCGGGGCCGGCCCCAGCGGCGACGGCAGCGCCGGCGCAGCGGCTGGCGTGGCCGGGATGCCGCCCTCCGGCGATCTGGTGGCGGCCCTGACGGCGGCGGCCAACCAGGTGATGCGCTCCGGCAGGGGCGGCGCCGGCGGGAGCAGCCCCGCCGCTGACGAGGGCAGCCCCCCTGCAGCGCACGGCGGCGCCTCCAGCACAGCAGCCCCAGGAGGCGCCACGGGCGCAGGCAGCCCCACCCCGGCACGTGCAGGCAGCACTGGCGGCAGCGGTGCTGGTGCACAGGGCGGCGCTGGTGCAGACGGCGGCGCTGCCCTAGAAGGGGGTGCAGCGGCGGCGGCGAGCGCGGCGGCGGCTGCTGCGGTGTCTGCTGCGCAGCAGGTACACTCGAAAGGAGGTGACAGGCAGCCCGCCTCTTTACTGTCCCCAGCCTAATGGTGGTGACCTCATGGTGCTGACGTCCTGCGCCTGCTGCAGGTGATGGGGGGCATGCGCGGCGCGGGTGGCGTGCCGGTGTTTGTCAGGCCCGAGGACGGGGGACTCCCCATCATGGTGTCGGTGCCCGCCGGCAGCTTTGGCGGCGGCTTCGGCATGCCGATGCAGCCCCCGCCCCCAGGTAGGCTGTGCAACCACAGCACAGCCAGTTGCTCAGGCGAGCTGTGCAACGCGTCGGTACCCTGTGACAGTGTTGACGCCAAGCATGCCACGGTGATGCTGTAATGCCAGTTTGCTGCTGTGCCCCCGAAGCCTTGCTTCCTTCAACTGCAGACCCGGAGCCGGACGTGTCGCTGCACCTGGCGCCGCAGGACGGCCGGTCTCCAGTGGGTGGCAGCGGCAGCCTCGACCAGGCGTTGGATGTCAGCCATCATGGCGCCGCCCAGCCAGGCGGTGCTGGCGGGAGCGAAAGTGGGCAGGAGGAATATGAATCCACGCAGTGATTGTGCGGCTGGGCCTTCTGCCTTGACAGCCCTCAGATCCGAATGTAGTGTGTTGAATGTTCAGTTGCCTGCCTCCAGAGGTTAGCGTCGTTTTGCCTGTTACCTGCGTCAAGTGCAGGAATACTCAGAGGCAGCTCTGCATGGTACACAGCATCGTTAGCAAAGTAGGTCGACCCTGATACACAATCTGATCCCCAAACCACTGCGAGCGACCCACATCTCAGAAGTACCCTGCTGAACGCTTTCTCATCTCCTCTCCCATCTCAATACACACATGCAAACACTTCAGCTACAATTGTCGAAGCAGCTCAGGGCCGGTGGCTGCCGTGCTTTGTCTCACTGCCGCTGCGGTCTCGCCGCCTAGAGGCACTGCCGCTGCTGCTCGACTTGCTTCTGCCGCTGCCGCCTGCTTTACTGCTGCTGCCGCCGCCCTGGCGCCTGTGGCTGCTGCCACTGCTGCCGCCCCGGCTGGGCCTGCTGTCCCTGCGCTTGGCAGCGGGCGGGTCAGCGCCGTCGCCGCGGCGTGGCGGCGGGCTGCGGGACCGCCTCCGCTGCTGCGCCCGGGTGGCAGCGGGCGGCTGTTGCCGCATGTCTGGGCGCCGAGTGCAGTGTCTGGCAATGTGGCCGCTGCCGCCGCACCTGCAACCATGCACGCTCTCCTCGGGGCACCTCCAGCCCACATGGTATCTCGCACCAGCACCCCTTGCATCTGGGATGCCGACTGCTGCTGCAGTGAAAGGTGATGGCAAGCTCCAGATCACGCCGGTGGTCATCTGTGATGCAGGCACCTGCTGCAGAAGAACACGTCCCTTCGAGGTGGCTGGTGACAGGCCGTATCCTTGTGCCCTTGCCCGCCACACCTGCTGGGCAGTCCGCTGTGTTGATCAGCGTGAGGCTATGATGATATGATCAGGAGAGTTCGCATCAGCCACAAGTGGTCTGTGCTGCAGTACGCAAAGAGTATCACAAGCATAGTCGATGCTGTACCCGTGCTGAGAATCCACAGCGTGATGGGCAGTCTATCATCTGAAAAGTTTCATGCTGCGGCTCAAAGTCACCCAGCACTCCATCGCTGCGAAGACACACACCTGCCACAGAAGGTCAGCCCATGGCCATAGGGCCCGGAGCCGGGCGGGCGGGGCCGCGCGTCAGGCCTGCCCTCACGCCAGCCGCCGTCGGCATGCGGCGGGCCGTGGGGCGGCGGCGCTGCGCCACGGTCAGGGACCCCTGGCCCGGCGTGGGCGTCACCCTGCTAAGACATGGCAGCACGGCATCAGGCGCTGCTGAGCATGCTTGAGCTTCGACAGGCTGGTGACGTGCAGGCATCCAAGCTGATAGCTCCATATAAGTGTACATGCAGACGGGTTGAGCGCACGTGAGGCAGGAAGCTGGGCAGCTGAGCGCCAGGCAGGAGGGGAGAGACGCTGCGCAAGTCCGCGCCGGGCTGCTGCTGCCCGTCGCCCTGATGTGCGCTGCCGGCACGACGCATGGGACCCAGCGGCCCCGTTGGAGCGCCGAAGGGTGGCGGCTGCCAGTCGGCAAGCTGGCCACCGACGAGCACTGCAAGGCTGGGCTGCACTGGCTGGTCCGTGTGTTGTGGCTCCGCATGCCGGCGCGGGTCGCGGGGTGCATCGTCCGGATGTTGCTGCGGCACCTGGTGCCGCTGCTGCTGGTGGGGGTGCCCAAAGCCATGACCATCAGGTAGCATCATGTTGTGCTGGGGCTGGAAGGGCCCGCCACCACTCACGCTGTTGTGCATGATGCCGGCAACACCGCCGCCGCCAGCTGCCTCGTGCACTGGCAGCAGCGCCGTCATGCCATTGGCTGCAGGCAAGCAAGACATGCAACGTTTGACTCCCATCGACGACATGCTGTGACTGCCTGCACGACGAGGGCTGCTGACTGCAGATGCATGAACGTGGACATGTCTGCAATCAGGAACCAACTACATGTGGTGATGCCTCGTGATATAATTTGCACGATCGATACATGTGCACTGCACATCAAGGTCAAGACAAGCGTGTTGAAGGAAAGCGTGCAGTCACTGAGGGGCGATGACTGCATACCATCCTGAACTGGCTGGAGTGCGGGTGCCGGTGCCATGCCAAACCCTGGTCCAGGCGCGGCCGGCGCACCAAAAGTGCCGCCAAAGCCGAAGCTGCTGCCTCGCTGCAGGGCATACGCCGCCTCGTGCGGCTCGCCAATGAACGCGGGCGCCTGGACATGCAGTTATGTGCCTCGTGATATGCTCGTGTGCAGCCGACCTTCTGTTGCACCCATACCCACAACCAACATTCCTGTTGTCGCAGCTATTGTCGCAGGCGGCAAGTGCAGCTGTTTGTTGTGCAGACAAGCTGCACGTCAGCAAAACAAAGATGACTACTAAGCTGCAACACGAGTGAGCTGCTGACCTGTGGGTTCTGATGTAAATGCGCAGGCGGGCACACGCACTGGTCTAACAGCACATATGCCCCTGGATCGTGCCACGCCGAGTTCGCTATCTCCTCTCGCACCATGATGCGCAGTGGCGGCGCAACCTGCAAGGGTTCAAGTGGGAGATGAGTCTGCTGATCCCTGTTGGCCCAAGGGCATGAACGCGATTGGCAGCCTACAGTGCAAAACACATCTGGGACATGGGACCAGTTCTTCAGGGGGCCGGCAAGCAGGGCAGCAAAAGACACCTTGTTCCAGCTGACCCCGACTCCTGGGACATAGAATACGCGGTCCGCCGTGAGCTTGCGGTTCTCGAACACGATCTGCAGAGGCGGCAAACACAGTCTCATGTGAGCTTGCACCCCAGGCACAATCACCCGGGCTACTGATAACAAACGAACGTGAGTGAGCTCAGTTGCATATGTACCTTGTAGCCTGCAGGCGTCACAGTACTGGGCGGCGCAATCACAACCATGACACGCGGGGCAAACTGATGTGCCGCATGATTCAAAAACTGTGACAGCGGCAAACAGCTCCATCAACCAGGGTTTCAGCTGTACACGGAGCGAGCCAACAGCACAGTGCCACTGATGCTGCAGAAGCAAGCCCATACTTGGTTGGCGAGCTGGCCGTTCTTGCCAAATGGCGGATTCAGCCCAATCACCAGACGGTCTCCAGATGGCAGCTCACCTGCGCAAGTGCCAGCCACATGCAGGTTTCAATGCGTATTATCATCAGTGACAGATTGGTTTCAGTAGAACATAGTCTTCATCTGGTCTGTGCAGACCGGAAGCGTACCACGTCTGGTGTCAAACCAACTCTTGGGTTCAAAATCCTCCAGATTACGGGCTGTGAAGATGTCGTAGGCCCGGCCAAAGACCTGCATACTCACCAAGCTGCTGAAAGCCAGCGTCGACATCGGGTGCAGCAATAGGACATGTGTCACAGGCATTTTGCATATGCGTGCAGCCTGAAAGGTATGGTCCAGCTGCAGTCACACAGATGGCCGGCCAACCATCCTGAACCGGACAATCAGATAGGCGCCTACCTTGAAGCCAGCGCGGTGACACTAGCGCTTGACCATTGGCACCCATTCGTTGGCACCGCATGAGTAGTCCACCACAACGTCGTTGGGCCGCATGAACTGCTCCAGGATCTCGGCCACAGCCTGCAACAGGGGCGGCTGCGAGAAGTGGCGCCCGTATGAGGAGTACCTGCATTTCAAACATGCAAAGGTCGGGATACCAGACAGCATGCGGAATGACCACATGTATTTGAACAATGGCTTAGTAACAAGGCCAAGGTGTGTGTTGCAATGCTACAGGCAGGGAGCCAAGCATTGTGATCAGTGCCCAGTGGGCTGACAAACAGGTTGTGGCAACCGCTGACCGGTCCCTGTGCAGGAAGGGCGCCAGGAAGATCTTGAAATCATCCTCGCTGCACGCCAGCTGATCGCGCACATTCTTCAACAGCAGGAGCTCTGCCTGCTCTGGCCTCTTGCCGGCTGCCGCCACAGCATTCTGCATCACCTGCAGTGCGCCCTACAGCCAGCAGCACCAGGGTTTTTCCGAATAAGCTGTATGCATGGTATGTCTGTGAAAAACAGCGCAGCAATTTTTGCGCCCTACACCACAGCAATCCCTAAGGATAGGTGGTGCAGCGTGGCATGGGTTTCGAGCTAAATCGCATCAGCACACAGGTGTCCCAGTTGAACAAGCACATTGTTGTTGCACACTCAAGAGCACGGAGGTGGATGTGAGTCAAGAAGCACCGGGTCGATGGTCTTCTTGGAGGGCTTTTCGTAGCCCTCAATCTGGCGGATGCTGGCCTGCACCTGATCGAAGCTGGACATTGCTGCCGCATCTGCCAGCAGCTGCTGCACCATGCGCGTCACCTGCACATGGAGGTGACACCTGACAGTCATGCATTTGTCTTAACGTCTGCTGGAGTAGTGTGACATCGAAGTGTCCATCTGCCATGTAAGTGTCTAACAGCCGCTTGTGTGCTGCACGGCGCACTTGCTCAGCAGCAACCTCCTGCTGATCCTCTGCATCAGTGTCCTCCTCCCACTGCCTCAGCGCCGCCTGCTCCAGATCCTCAGGAGTTGGCACAGCCACAAGAGCTGGCACGGCCTCGGTCCCTTGCTCCTTCACAACCTCCCGCGGCACAGGTTGTGCCCCAGCCTCCTCTGTGATCGCCAGGCTGGGCGCCGCTGGTTGCACCTCCGCATCTGGTGCCGCTGCCATTGCTGCCGCTGCTGTTGCTGCCGCCCCCACCGCAGCTGAGTCCTGGACTGCTGCTGCCGCAGCCGGAGGCTCACTAGCGCCTGCAGCAGCTGCTGCTGCAGCCGCTGCTGTTGCTGCTGCTGTCGCCTCTGCCGCTGCTGACGCCTCGACTTCCATTGTCATGGCAGGTCGCTCGACACTGTCTGCTGCCATTGCATCTGGTGCAGTAGGCACCGGCTGCAGCGGCGGCCGCCGTGAGCTAGGGCTGCCTCGTCGCTTGACCATGGGGGTGGGGACGGAACGGTCTGCCGGCTCTGCCACGGCCAGCGCTGCACGGGCGACAGGTGGCGGGCTGCCCGGTGGCATGTTTGCCGCTGCAGGACGGGCGTCGGCTGCTGCAACTGTGGCTGGCGCGGAGAGCTGTGGGCTGCCAGCCTGCTCTGACTTGCCATCCTGGAGCACGCTGACAGCCTGCTCTGACGGTGGCCCTGCAGCTGGTATGACACCTGCTGGCGTTTCCACCTGCTGTGCTGCCGCTGCACGCGCAGGTGAACGGCTCGTGAGCGAGATGGCGGGGACTGGGGCATGCGTCGCTGCAGCAGGACTGCTGGGCTGTGCAGGTGCGGCTGGGGATGCTGCTGGCGGCAGTGGCTGTGCCACTTTTTGATAAGCGGGGAGCCTGAACTTCGGTCTGCTGGGCGAGCTGGCCGTTTGGGCATCTGCAGTAGACTGTGTTGCAGCTGATGGTACAGCGCTGTGGTATTCCGAGGGAGCTGGCGCTTGCCGCAGCGGCGAGGACACCGCAGCAACAGCCGACAGCTGGGCTGCATCACTCATGGGTGACCTTGAAGGGGCTGCTGGTGCCGCCTGCAGTGCAACAACGTCTTCACCAGCAGGCTTTGAGTTCTCTGCGCTTGGTCAAAGGGAAGGAGTACACTTCCAAATGCACTCGTGTAATTCAGGCAGGGCATGCATGTGTGCCTCCACCGACCTGCTTGCTGCCCGCGTCTGACAGCCTGCGCTTCAAGACTCCTCTGACACGCACTCCCAAGGGCAGGTCGTCATCATCGGAGTCCTCAAGCGCCTGCAGAGCGCCAGGTGTTGTCGTGAAGAACTATGAACACATTTCAAGGCTGTGTCCCAGGCACCAATGACTCACTAGAATATTTGATAGATCAGCCCAAATTGCTGCGCCAGCCCAAACCGCCAGCCGACACTGCACTTTGCATGGACTTTCGACCTCTGTACCTTCTGCAGCTTGTCCTGGTGGATGATGGCGGCAGAAGAAGCGAGGCTCGGGTAGTTGCGCGCGTAGTGCAAGCGCCAGGAAGCCAACTGCTGACTGGTGAACAGGTTGTAGATCTGCTTACTACGCGGGCGTAAGTGCTGTGGCGCCACCTCGCCAGACGCAATGTGGTGCTTCTTGCAGTAGATGATGCTGGTGTCCACCTCTGCGATCCGGCAGCAGCTCCCCTGTTTGTCGTAATGCTAACTTAGAAACGACGCCTGACAACGGTGCGCAGTTGATGCATGATTTGGCTGTGCGAAACAACACTTCACCCATAATGCATACCAGACGGTAGGCATCTCATCATGGAGAAAGGGCTGAAGCTGCACCGCAATGCACACCGCACCATTGTCATCACGTGGCGCAAGCCAGACGCGGCGCGGGACAGAGTCAGGGCCCCCTAGCGTGCTGGGTATGCAGGTCTGGTGGTAGGCCACGGGGCACCGACGGCACGGCACCATCTCTGTCAGCGAGCCAGGCCTTCCTGGGGGCAGCTTGCAGCCGGTACGGGCGCAGCTGTGCACCGGACTACATTGGCAGGGAAACGAGCATGGTCGTATGGTGCATCATCCCTGGAGACTTGCAGTCTGCTTGGCCACAACAACACAGCAGCGTACAGTGATGTCGTGTTGCAGGCAACCTGTATGCATAAACGGATGGATTGACGCAAAGATGCTTACCAGATGTAGCCGCACCCCGGCTGCAAGTCTGCGGCTGACTCTTGCACACATGCAGGATGGTAGTACTTCCCACAGCTGGCCACTGCAGCACACAAGACACCCGATAGTCATGCTGCTGTGACTACTGCAACGTGCTCACACCATGATCTGTGTTCTCTCTTCGTCAGAGTCCTTTCTAACAATGCGCTCACCTGCACAGCGATAGACCTGCTGCCGGTCTGGCTGTGACGGGTCGGCGTTGCCATGTTTCTTGCAGCAGAAGCACTGCTGCTCCAGTGCAAGGCAGCATGGGCAGAGGAAGGCATCGATACTCCCCTGATTTGCACAGGACCATGCCTCAAAAAAGACATATGCGCATTGATACCACACTGGCAAATGCAGACTGCAGAGCTCAAGGTGTGCACCACACATGGAACATCACATTGCTTCTGCCGCACCTGCACACGCTGGAAGAGATCGTCCGGCATGTGCATGCAGTTGCAGCCGCCTCCCTCTTGTTCGTTGCACACATGGAAGGAACGCATGCAGCTGCCATCGCACAGTAGCAGATCACCTGCGACGGGCACCAGAATGCTGTTCGACACCCTCTGCATGCACGCCAGCAAAACCTACAAGACCCGGTCAGGCAAGCCGGCATCTAGTAGACAAAGCAGCTCACCGCCATCGTCACACCAGGCGCATAGGGGGTCATTGGCTCTCTGGTCGCCTTGTTCGCTGTCAGACTCGCCTCCACTGGTGTCTGTGCAGCCACGAAACAATCTCATTTCCTAGAACAGTTGGCTAGTCGATGTGACTGATTGCCGTGCAGGTGAAGCGATCACTCTGTACCTGAGTAGCTGCCATCTGTCTCATATAGGTCTCCTGCATTGAATGCTCAGGGTCAGCTGCGGATCGCACTTCCGGCAGCTATGTGAAGCCTGCCGCCTGCATCTCAGTCCTGAGAGACCTACACACGCTCTTCGGCCATATGGGAAGTGCACACGATCACCTGAGCCTTCACCCCGAGCTGAGCCATCATCGGCTGCCTGCTGCAAGACAAGCAGGCTGGCACAATGTTGTGCAGTGGCAGCCGCCATGCCCAGCTGTGCATGTTCATTGCATGCCCCAGCGATGCAGTACACGCATTGCCGTGATCCGCAGAATGTGCCATCTTAAGATGACTAGCACTGTAGCAAGCCCCAGAAACTACTCACCTGCTGCTGCTGCATGTCAGATGCAGGTTGGACGGCAGCGTCTGCTTCCAGCGAGGAGCCTGCATTGGCCTCGCGGTCGTGCGACTGCTGGGCTGCCCCAAAGGGCTGTGCACTACCGCCACCAGCATTACTGCTTGGAGGTATGCAAGTCGCTCGTCCAGCTGGGTTGGGGAGGTTGCGCTGCTGAGGCGACGGCACAGCCTGAGCAGGCTGCTCTTCAGCGTCCTCGACCACCATGCGCTTTCGGTTGTTGACACGACGTGCTGCCAGCGGCATGTCATCATCAGACGCGCCCTCGGGACCCTCCATTGTCCGCAGATGTGCGCCCGACGACCGCCCTTGGCCCTTACTTTGTCACGCTGCTTAGCAACCCTACAGCCCAGAGCTGGAGAGGGCTTGGCCGCATCGACGGCTTCGATCGACTGCCGTGCGCGACTGACTTCATAGGCCGTGCGCAGTTGCCGACTGAGCACCTCACAGCCGATGGCTGGATTGCCATGGCCTGACGCTCGACTTGTGCAAGCCTGATCGACGGACGCATGAAGTGCTACAGCGGCGCATCAAAGCAGCCAGACGGATGTGTGCACAGTGTGGCACCCCCTACGGGCTGGGCTTGCGCTGCTGTGTGCGCCGCAGCACTCTATTTACAGAACGGCGCGATGGTGTTATGCCGTTGGACGGTCAATCACAGTCACTGCCTGCACAACCACAACATGTGCGTTGGATCTCTGCAAGCTGGTGTTGAAGGGTGCCAGCAACATGCGTCCTCAATCAAGCAGAACAGCCATGCAGTTTGCAGCCCCGCAATCCTGCCTGACCTTGTCTTTGAGGTCAGCCTGTGAAAACCGCACACTTCGATATGATGCGCCACTTCGTCGCCTACAGATGCAGCTGCACGACCTGCTCGTGTGTGTTGCTGACTAGCCTGCTGTTCTTGGCTCAGGGCTGCACTCCCAGGATGTGGGTGCAATCTCGACAACTTAACCGCGTCATGCATTCATCATGATTGCCTAGTCAAACACAAGTCATTATGTGGACGTGCATGCTGTTCAGGGTCATATACTGTGTTTTCCGGCAGCCTGGGCTTCAAGCATGCTGGCGCACAGCATGCGGCACGATGTTTAAGGCCTCAAGTACTGGCCACCCGCGGAGCGCTGCTGCGAAGCGGCATCCTGCTCAAAGCGTGCTTCCAAGTTGATGTTGTGAACTCTCATGTACGCGTGCACTGCCTGATCTGCAGTCCGTGTGGCATGCTCTTGAGTTTGCTCACCCTCATCAGCGCCAGCTGATCTGATTTCCGGCCCGACTGTGCACCCTCGTTGATGAAGTGCAGTCTTTCCACGGCGTCTGCGCTTGGCAGTCGATCCGTGAAACTGCCCAGCCGAAACGGCACACTGAACTTGCAGGTGGGTCAGGCCACGGCTGTGCACATGCAACACAAATCAGGTTGCGCTGCCTTCCGGTCGCTTTGACCGTCGGATGCGGTACATGGATTTGGCTGTTGCTCCTTGCAGGGCCCGCGTGATCACCGTGAGACGAGGCGGCTGGTGCACCGCACAGTGGCTATGTCACATCCTGCAACTCCAGATGAACTTGCAGAACCGCCGCCCACTGCACCACCACCAGTACGTGTACTGGCTGCCTGGCTCACCTTTGCACGGTGACTCTGCGATTCAGATCAAGACATCTTTCCGACCGGCTCACAGGAGAAACGCATCAGCTGGTGGCAAAAGGCGACGCAGAGCATCAACCTGGCAGGCGTGAACCTGTTTCTGCACGTGCGAGGGGTGAGCAAAAGCGAATGAGCCCTCAGTGTCACGCGGCTGTGCGAGATTGTCGCGAGAGCCCTGTGTCTGTGCACAGCCTGCAGACAGCAACGCGTGCACGTCATTTTCAACACGGTTGGTCGTTCATTCACAGGGAAATGAGACACTGGCAATTCCACATGTCAGTGTGCCAGACATCCGGTGGGTGGACTGGGCCGCGGTCAAGCGTGCCGGCTTCAAGGGGGCTGCCTTTGACAAGGACAACACCCTGACGCTGCCGTTCCTAGAGCAGGTTGCCCTTGCAACTGCCACACACATGGAGTCTTGATGCAGTGCTCTACAGCATGTACTGTACAGTAGCATACCCCAATCTCTGGCTCACATCTGCAGGTGCACCCGTCACTGCAGCAGTCTCTTGATGAATGCAACAGGGTATTTGAGGGCAGAGTGTGCATCTTCAGCAACTCGGCAGGGCTGCAGCAGTTTGACCCTGAAGGTACATACCAGCCATGCGGGCCCTGATTGCATCGTGCATGACTGGCGCGTTGCATGCCCGTCTGCTCATATCTGCCGTACTGCTCTGCAGGTCATGTGGCAGAGAAGCTTGAAAAGGACTTGGGCGTGCCGGTGCTGCGACACAGCGAGAAGAAACCGGCTGGCGGCCCCGAGGACTTGGAGCGGCACTTTGGGTGGGCACTCACCTGTATCTGACATTCGTGTCCCTCAATGAGTCCAGTGTTGACGCAAGTGCATGGCCGCGCTGGTTGCAGCTTACCCTGCTCTGCTGATGTTGCCGCTGGCGTGGATCCTGCAACGTGCAGGTGCAAGACGGAGGAGCTGGTGATGGTGGGCGACCGCTACATGACGGACGTGGTCTTCGGCAACAGGCTGGGCATGCTGACCATCCGGCCAGCGCCGCTCACCTGGGACGGCGAGCCCAGCACAGTCAAGATGGTGAGATTGTGCGGTTGAGGGCCATCAGACTTGTCGCACATCCTGTACATGTGCTGTGCACAAATGTCACGCTGCCCTTAGGCTCTGCCAACACTGGCAGTTGGCATGTAAGCTTTTCACCTGCGTGGTGCTCACAGTCAAGGAGGGTAGAAGAGCGCTACGTACGGCAGTGGACGCAGCGAGGCATTCTGGTAAGCTGTGCAGCTTGTATGGTAGTGTGCACACTTGATTGCTTGCAAGTCAGCGACTAAGCACTGGATGATTCAGCACGCTGCGCACATGTGCTGCAGGCGCCCAAGCACCGGCTGGTGCCAAGTGCAGCAGTCGCGGCCACCTTCAGCAGAAAGCCGGATGATCGGCTGCAGCGCAAACAGGAGGGGCAGTTGCAGCAGAGATAGGCTGCGCTCTGATCAGGAGTCTCTTTAGGGCAGGCATTAGTACAACTCAAATGCGCAACCCTGCATGGGCATACACCTGATGGCACACACGACGGCCTGTGCTGTCAAATGCCTGGCTTGTTGCAGACACAGGCTCTTGCGTGTATTCCGTCTCAGGGGTTGTAGCTGAAAGCTGTAGCAGCTGTTGTGACCTACCATGTGTTCTGCACGATATGCCAGGCCAGCCGGGGCTCAGGACCTTGCATCATTCCTCTTCCTCTAATGCGAAACATCACAAGGTCGTGCTGTCTTAGGACGTATGCCATTTGTCCAACACAGAAGGATGCATGAACGCTTAGTCGAAGGCACATAGCATTGTATGCTTTGGCCCTGGTCGGTGAAGTTGCTCTGCCAACAATAATGTCCAAGAATAATTCTACTACTGCAGGGCGTCCAGAGATCCCTGCATAGTTTGCTCGTGCGTGACATGCCTATTGCAGGTGTCAGCAACTTTCATACTTCATGACATGACATGCTCAGGTGCTCCGTGCCTCATAGTGTAAGAAACTGCCAGCGCTCAAAAGGCTTGCACGTGATGCCTCGATTAGCCCATGGCCTCTGAAACGCAGCAGCGGCCGAGGAGCAAGCGCTGGGTCCGTGGGGAGGTTGGTACGGCGGTAGACAACACTAGCCTCGGGCACAAGCGGGTCTGGACGAGGCCACAGGCGCCTGCAGATGGTGGCGTAGATCCTCCAGCAGCACTGCCGAGTAGACCACCACAGCGTGTTGCTGGCGTCGCAGCGCGGCAGCAGGGGCTCGACAGCAGAGCTGCACAGCAGTCCGGAGCGTTGCGGGCTTCGGCAGCTGCAAGTCATGACCCGGCCTTTGACAGCCAGCTCCGGACGGCGTTGCAAGCGCAGAAGGAGGCGCTCAGCACAGTGGCAGGCTCGAAGAACCTCACCAGCCAGACGTCCAGTAAGCAGTACGTCCGTAAGCGGCCCAATCAGCTGACGCTCAGCGTGCCGCAGCACAGTGCAGCAGAGGCAAGCCCGGCAGTACGGCCCGGTTTGCCTGCGGCCGCATCAAGGCTTGGTTGTGGAGGTCGGCCAGATGGCAAGGGGCCGCTACCACGCAGTCAGGTGGCAGCAGTACCATCATTTGCCGGTGCCACACACCCACGTGATGTGTTTCAGCAGCAGATGACGGTGCGTGCGGCAGCGCTTGCTGGCAGATCACCACAGCGCAGGCACTCGGGCTCCTCAGCATCAGCAACAGCTGCGACAGCGTCTGGCAGGAAGCATCTCCTGGCGCCTGGCGCTCCACAGCAGCCTGCTGTTCCAGCAGGACGCGTAGCACGGCAGCGGGCAGGCAGCAAGCAGTGGGTGCGGCCTGAGCTAGCGGCCACTGCTTGCACTGCCGGAGCAAGTAGGTCTGCGGCGGCTGGCACAGGAGTGAGTGTACCTGCAGCTGACAGCATCATCAGCCAGCGCAGCAGGCGAGGCACTGCAGCCGCTGCACCAGCCTGTTCGCCTGGCAGGGCATACAGGCCAGTGTTGCCAGCATGGGCAGTGCGGTGCGGTGGGCGCAGGGGCAGCACCGCTGCAAGCCTCAGGTCGCCGGGCAGCTACAGGCAGACTGCCAGCCGGCGTGCAGGGCAGAAGGCTTCCACCTGGTTGCGCCAGGTCGGCCACCCTGGCAGCAGCGGCACAGTCATGCAGGCATCTGCTGCTGTGGCGTCACACAAGCACATGCGGAAGCCGGCGCACACCTGGCATCGGCAAGCAGCGACGGCTTTGGCAGTGGCAGCGTCAGCGCCAGGACCATCGGCAGCAGCAGCAGCCCAGGCCATGGCAGCTCGGCCAGCTAGGCTAACACCTGGACACAAGTCACCCGGTCTGGGCAGGCAGCCAGTGCAGAGCAGACCGGGCGAGGCTGTGCGGGCGAGCGCCCAGCGGCCAGCAAAGCTGCAGCGGATCGCGGGCCACATGTACAGGGTCGGTGGCGGCGTGGGCCGCAGCCGAACGCTGCAGCGCCAGCCGCATACACCCGCACCAGCACCCAGCACGCCCGCACAACTCCTCCGACAGGTGCCCAAGGATTGCCAGTTGCACTGGTTGAGCTCAAAACCCATGCGTGCCAGTTTTGTGCCTGTGCCTTTCATGTCTGGTGGTGCTTGCCTGAATCATCCTCATGGTGCAGGTGAGCGCTGACAAGGCGCACCGCTACTCTGTGCGTGGGAGGTTCCGACGTGCACTCGTCAGGCGGCTCGGCGGCTTGCCAGGCTCGCCATCCAGCGTGCATGGCAGCGCGAGCGTACGGCGGAAGCTGCGTATGCAGCTGGGCAGCAGCCCTTTTTCCGCAAGAAGCGCGGGCGCCCGGAAGCGGACCGCTGCCAGCAGACTCGGTCGGAAACCACGCGCCAAGTCGGCCAAGCTGCCGCCGCAGATCTACTGCACTGACTTCTGCAGGTTGGTGCGCGGATGCGTCTGGTCACCGCATCCTCTGCATGCTGTTGCGCTGCACATGGTGGCGTCAAAGGTCATCAGAACCTCGCGAGACCACAGAGGTACTTAATCGTGTGCTCGCTGCTTCTGTGCAGAATTGGGAAGTGCAAGGACCGGCAGCGATGCAGGTTTGTGCACGACTCCAGCAAGGTGGCGGTCTGCCCCAAGTGGCTGCAGGGCCGCTGCGAGGCAGCAACCTGCCCGCTCCAACACCAGCAGCGGCCAGATCTGATGCCTGTCTGCACCTTCTTCCTTCAGGTCCTTAACAGGCACTAGTGTTGCTGAGTGTTGCTGATGCAGTTGCGCCCGTCGCATGGTCACTGACAATGCTTAAACCTCCTTTGCTGCACATACGTTCATAGTACCTCGTTTCCTGTATGTGCAGGGTGCGTGCAGCAAGACGGACTGTCCATATCTGCATGTAAAGCTGGACCCAAATGCACGTGTCTGCGAGGCGTTCCTGCGCGGCTGGTGCCCCAGTGGCGTGGCATGCCGGCAGAAGCACCTGACGCCGGAGATGGTGCGGCAGCTGCGGCGACAGCGCGTCTTGCGACCTGGCGCCCAGGTAACAGTTGGACGACCGTCCAAGGCCTCATCAGGCCGACAAGCTAGTCCAAGCTCTTACACAGACGGTCCACGCTGGACAGACGTGGACAGAGGCTGTGCCATGGTTGCTGCTGACAATCCAGATCGTCTTCATGGGCAGGCGACAGGCAGAGCCAGGCCGGCGAAGCGCAAGCGCTACTTCGAAGTGGAGACTACTATGCATGGTGAAGCGGCAGCAGGGTTTGTGGGTGCAGCTGCCAATGCTGAACCGGTCACATGTGCGGCTTCGTCATCAGAGGAAGAGGAGGATGCCAATTGGGAATCGGCATCAGACTCGGAGTACGGGGACGAGGGCCTTGCCTGGGGGGAGTTTATGGAAGTGTAACTTGTACAGTATGAGGCGGTGAACATTGTACAGAATTGGGCAACTTGTATGGTCAAGCGCCAATGTTGTAGTGATATGGTGACTGCCTGGTTGTGAAGCAGCTGCGCACAGTGTAATTGCAGCGCGGTTTATCCTACAACATGAGCGTTCCTGCACTTGCAGTTTGCTCAGCTGTTCATCGTACAGCACGTGACATGTGGTTTCAGCGTGGCTGCCCGTTGATCAGACAGAAGCGCAGCAAGTATCAGAGTTACTACAGAAGCGTCAGCTTCTTTAGCACTGTAGCATCTCGCAACAACAGGTCTTCTGCTTGCACCAACCCTGCTGAAAGTTCTGCAGCATGGTGCAGTGCCTGTTGCAGGCGCAGAGCTGCACCTGCGCTTGCAGCGGCCGTTGCCGCAGACAACCGGTTGTGGCAACAGCAGCACACAGACGTGCTCATTCGCGACGGCTGCCTACATCCTCAAGATGCACGGCGACCATTGGCCAGCATGGGTCAGGCGCTTCACTGCCTCCAGCGAGCGCAGCGTGCAGAGGTGCCGGTGCTTGGCAACCGGACGCAGAAGGTCACAGTCGCCGTGGCTTGTTGATCAGCAGCGCAGGGACAGCGTTTCTGTTGATGCGATCAGATGATGCCTTGGCTGCATCGGATGTACCACCGGCGCGCATCAATCTCAGCTTGGCGCCAGATCAGCGCAGCTACGACGCAGCAGATCCCCAGCTGCGGGCTGCTGCGAACCTGCTGCAGAAGGCTCTCAACGCCGAGACAGTGCAGCAGGAAGAAGCGCTGTGGACCGAGCTGATCGACACCTACCGCGACGTGAAGGCGGATTGGGTTCCAGACATCGTTGGCAGGTGCAGCATGCTCGTTGTCCGCATGGACGCAGCCGAGCCTTATAGATGTCGCAGAATCGCAAACGGTCAATGCCGCCCTCGATCGGTGCAGGGCTCTGGGCAACCGCGGCAATGCGCTCACTCGGCAGGGCAAGCTGCAGGAGGCGCTGAAGAGCTTCAATGCGGCGATCGAGCTGTGCCCTTGGGCGGTCGACCCAGTGCTCAACAGGTGCGTCAAACACATTAGACTGCAGCAGGCAGCACTGACCACAGCTTAGGTCGTGTTGCCTTCAGTCCAGTAAATCAAGCCGAACATCATGCAAGTGGCATAGCATGCATTCCGCAGGGGAGTAGCGCTCGAGGGCATGCAGCGGTGGGAGGAGGCCATTGCAGACTACAAGGCAGTCTTGGCGGCTGCACCAAATGACCCAAGTGAGGGCACAGATAGCATGCCGGCATATCGTTGGACGAGTGAGCCATTCTGTCGTCATGTAAATGCTGTATCTCGAGATGAACGGTGCTTTGTCCGCTGGCATGTCTGCAGGCGCTTGGAACAACCTTGGCAACCCAAATGCAGCGCTTGGCAACTGGGAGGTGGGTGCCCTGCGGGGTAGCCGGCTGCATGCACTTACAAACTCCACAGCAGCCTGTGTCTGCTAATCGGCTGGCTCCCCTATGCAGGTTGCAGAGCAGTGCTTTGGCAAGGCGGCGTCATTAGCGCCCGAGTTTGCCTTTGCATCCGGCAATCAGGCGCTCGCTCTGTTCCAGCTGGGCCAGACCGACCGTGCAGTCCGGCAAATGCGGTAAGCCTCATCGTCGATGGTGGCAGGTCGGCTTTTGATGTGTACCATGCTTTGTATATACCGCGCCAGATAGGTGGGCCCAAGTATGCCATGCAGCAAAGCACACCAGCGATCTGTCCTCACAACATGCTGTTTCACTTCTACAGGCAGCTGCTCAGGCGCTATCAGGACTTCGATGACATGCGTGCTGCACTTGCACTCGCACTGTGGGAGGTGAGGTTGTCTGCGGTCGAAGCTCAACTCAAGCAGAGACCTGACATCGCCCAGCTGACAGTGTGTCGGAGCTGCAAAGGTATGCTCACATGACCGTGGGGACTGCCGCGCGCTGCAGATCGGCAAGCGTGGGGAGGCGGAGACGCAGTGGGGCCGGGTGGACGACATCCGCTACAAGGACGCCAACTGGCTCCGGTCCCAGCGCCACTGGCCGCCCAGGTGTGGCTTCGTCCGCCGACTGCCAATGGCCGCGGCGCGCCCAGCATGCACAGAAATTGTGGTCAGTTTCACATCAACTAACACTAGTTGCTGCTTGCTCATGATGCGTGAGGGTCAAAATTCATTTGCATCAATTGCACGTGCAGGCTGCTGAGGGACCTGGAGGCCTTCAAAGAGATCAGGGCAGTATGATGGCATGGGTCCTCAGGAAAGCAACCAACAGAGCGCCCATGGATATGCTATGTTCGTTCAGTCATCGTATATAGATGCAGATATCAGCGAATCTTGGTTTACATCAGCAAGTCTGCATTATCTCGGTGCACACTCCTCTGAAGCTGGTGTGCACAAGCTCCTGCGTTCTGCTCCCCTGTCCTGACACAACAATCCTATATGGCGCACACTGCACCCCCATAGCTCCTACACCCATAGCACCCAAGTCCAAGCAAGCAGGTGTGTCAAACAATATGCGCGATGTCAAATGTGCTGAGGCGGCAGATTGCAAGGGCTGTCCCCCAGTGGCGGAAAACGAGACAGTGACACATGATGGAGTGCTGATCTAAAGCTTGCTACAATACATAAGTTCCTGGTTCCTATACCCTTGCAGCCTTCGAAAGCGTGCTGCTCATCCGCCGGGTCACATGGGACCCCATCGCAGCCGCACATGCTGCCAGATCACGACTCGCTGACGCTGCGCTGCGCTCAGCACCAGGCCGCTGGAGGGGTCGTGAGGACGGCAGGCTGGGGCGCCGCCTGCCACCGCCACGCCCGAATCCGCCGCAGGTTGCTCAGTACACGCGGAGCGGCAGGTCGGGGTAGCCGGCCATCGCGCGGTGGCCGTCCACCAGCCGCTCCATCACGCCGATGAACCGGTCCAGCTGCTCCTTCACCTGTCGGTGCAGCGCCGAACATGTGACAGACCGCCTGGTGGCGCCCTCGACGGTGCTTGTTACACCTGCATCGTGTGCCTACGTTGAGGCCAGCACATAGAAGTAGGAGGCTGATGTCATGCGGACATGGGCTGCGGGCACCCTGCGAAGGCATGCACCTGTTCGTGCGTGGGGTCTGCGATGTGCGGAACCTGGAACGGCTTCCCCATCACGACAGTGATTGGCACGCAGTGTGGCATTGGCGTGCCCTTCACACCTGCAGCAATGTCTTCAACTGTGAAATGCTGCGTGCCATGCTGATTGCATGCCGATCATTCCTAGGCTTCTGCAGCTGCAAAAACAGACACTCACCGTATATGAGCAGCGGCAGGAAGCCAATGGTGCGGGCCAGCATCTCCACCACTTGCATCGGAATCACTGGAGGCCCTGCAGGATATGAGACGGCACATTAAAAATGCTGCACTGCATCTGCAACACCAGGGCATGTGAGCTCATGGAAGCAATGCTAACACATGTGCTGCTCACCTGGTTTGACCCATGAATACATGTAGGTCTGCCTGCGCATATGGTGCGAGCGCTATCAGTTAAGTGGCCAAGGATCATGTGCAGGTGGATTGGATTTGCAGATCCTTGTTCTAAGCATACCCAAAAGCGAACGCAGGCAGAATGTCCGCCCCCTGCTGCATCGCCATGCGCACAAACCCTGCATCACAGGTCGGCATGCACTCAAAAAACTCGTAGTGGGATCCACATGGGCAAGCAACCATCTGTCAGCACAGCGTGGCACTGACCTGTGCGCCGCCGCAGGTACATGACTTCCTCATGGTGCTTCATGTGCAGGCATTCCTGCGGCAGGGACGGCCTCGAGGTTGCAGGCCTTGCACCACAGCTGGAGGAGGTCCTTGATGTCTGCATGCGGGCTGCCCAGCTGGCTGTTCCTTACAAGCATTCTGCCCCATACCTGTACACCGCCAGGGCAAAGCGCCACGCTGCTGCCTGACGACAGAAGCTTCGCCATCGACTTCCTCGACACTGGGCGCAGACCCAACCAGTGCCATGCGTGCCGCAAACCCGGCACAAAGAATATCTGCATGCATTGGGTGAAAGCTTCAGGCCGAGAAGTCACACAGGATGGACGGCTGACCCGAGTTGCCGCAGTGCATGCATCAAAGGCGGACAGCTGCGTCAAAAACGGAAGCAGCACCCACCGAGGAGGACGCCAGGACTTTGATGCCCTTCAGAGCAGGCGGCAACAGCCCAGAGTACTCGCAGAACACGCCTGGCATGGCCAGCGGCAGCGCCGAGTGCGGCTCAAAGGCTGCAGGTGACAATGGACGCAGCTTTCACGGTCGAGGGTGGCAGCTTCGGAGATCAGCGCCACGCACGCTGCATGATGTCAGGCAGCGCAGAAGTGCGACACAGAATGTGCAGGCCGCAGGGCAAGATCCAACTTTGCGCACCTACGATGTACTTGCCAGACGTCTGCAGCGCGGCCTCGTCCTCCATGATCAGCCGCATGGGGAAGAACTTCACGGCGGACGAGATCGAGAAGCGCAGGATGCGGGACGCCCACTTTGGCGGCACATCCCCCAGCGGCAGCAGGATCAGTGCGCCCTGCATTGCACCATCACCGCCATCCGTTCTTTTTGCCGTGCAGAGCACACCGACAGGAGGCGTTTGAGCATGCGTGCTGTACACAAACAGCAGCCAGAGAGACGCTTGGGAACACCAGGTGCAGGTGTCCCTGAGGCCAAATCAGCACCTGAAACATCAGCATGCCGAGGGCGATCCAGGAGGGGAGCGCCAGCACGGCGAGTGCCGCCACCCATATGTTGGCGTACAGCGCCACCAGCCAGAACACCAGGCCGCCCACGTGCTTCACCTCCCGCGCAAAGGCCGTTACCAGTGTCAGTGCAGCAACAGCTGTCTCCGTGACGCACAGCTGCGCAAGCGAAAGGGTGCCCTGCAGCGGCACGAACATCGCATCCGTGTCAGCAAGAAGTAGCGAGAACAGGAAGCGTTGCACGTAGCTTGATGTGCTGGACGCAGCTGGCTGTTGCAACAGGGTTGCAGGCAGTCCATGCTGGGGAGGCGCCATAGCGGCAGCCTGCATACCTGCATGATGTCCCAAGGACCGCCATGGCGGCCGGCTCTGGCGCTTTTGGTGACTCTCGCTTGCAGATTGGCTGGCTTCTCTGTGCCGAGGTGCAGTCCAACGGCTGCCAGCGTGCTTTGGTAGTGCCGCAACATAATTCCTGCTGTGGTCAGATGCTCTTCATTGGACGCTGCACAACGCCACAGCTGATTGTATCCACTTGCAATACACAGCAGGGTGCAATTGCAGCCCGCAGGAAACTGCACACAGGCAACGGTGCTGACGGGGACGCTGTGCTACACAAGCAGTCGAAACTCGCTCAAGAGGGGCTCAACTCAGGGACGGGAGGTACGTGTGCCGGAGGGGAGCAATACAATCACATGAGGAGGGGTTTGCTCGATCTACCGTCATGCAAAACAGCTATGATGCATTTGAGCCGTGCGAACGGTCAGACCATACAGAAGTCTTCACCCTGCTGCTGACGACTGCAATACACAACTGGAGGATTGAAACTTTCGGTCGATAGACGTGAACATCGCATCAGTAAGCTTCTGCAAGCTGCTGCCAGATACCAGAAAGGCATCTGCCCGCAGACGAAGCCGTCAGCTTAGCACTCGAAATTCCAAGTTTGATTGATCTTGTCCAGTCTTCCGACACAGGCTGTCACCACTGTGCGAGCCCTGCGCGTGCTGTAGACTCCGAGAGTGCAGCTGGAGTGCAGAGCAACTGGGCTCAGCAATGGTGCTGGTGTTGTGCATCGGTGACACGCACATCCCAGACCGCGCCACTGACCTGCCCGCACAGTTCCGCAAACTGCTGGTTCCCGGCAGGATACATCACGTGAGCACATCAGGCCTCTGCACACGTTTCACGCTGCAGCGTACATGTGACAGCGACTCTGGCTTGAAATCTGCTTCGATGACCTTTGCAGATCCTATGCACCGGCAACCTCAACACACGGGTGAGAAGTGCGCCCTGGTTGTCGCTGCAGGGGCCCTCACACTGATGATCCGTTGCAGAGGTCAAGTCTTGCCTTGTGTGAGAATTGACTTGACATGCATCCCTGTCCAGGAGACGCTCGACTTACTGAAGAGCATCTGCGGCAATGTGCACATCACCAAGGGTGACTGCGATGAGGCCAGCAGCGCGCCGGAGGACGAGGTGCTGGCCATTGGGGACCTTAAAGTGGGGCTGTGTCACGGTCACCAGGTGAGGCTGCTGCAGCATCTGTACACGTATTGCAGGCTGTCGGCATGTGGTATGTACCATCAGTGCATGGCCTGCGCTGGATGATCGAGCTGTCGATGGCCACCACAGGTGGTCCCGTGGGGCAGCATAGATGCACTTGCAGCCATGCAGCGGCGGCTAGGGGTGGATGTGCTGGTCAGTGGGCACACGCACCAGCTGCAGGTGGGCAACTGCGGCCGCGCACATCTCGCAAGTCGCCAGCAGACTACGAGTTTGCAGAGACCCTTAGCCAGGACTCATCTGCAAGAGTGCATTCCGTTTACTGCAAGCAGACGAGACCCAGGGCAACTCGACTGACTGGCATCTGCATGTTGCCCAGACAGTGAAGCACGAGGACAGCTACTTTGTCAACCCCGGATCAGCAACGGGGGCATACAGCACCACCACGCCTGACGCGCAGCCCAGCTTCGTGCTGATGGACATAGAAGGCAGCCGGGTATGCCACTCGCTGATGCACATGACCTGCTGGCAAGCAAAGCTGGCGCTTTCAGCATTTGTTCACATGCTGCGAGGCACCGTCAAATCCCATTCTGTACCTTGCAGGCGAACATCTATGTGTACAGGCTCGTGCACAACGAAGCGGGCACAGCGGACGTGGATGTGCAAAAGCTTGAGTACAGGAAGCCAAAGGTATCTGCTGCACTGTGACCGAGGACGCCACTGCCTAATATCTCAGCAAGTTTGGTTTCACACCGTTTTAAGGCTACGCACAAGCTAAACATTCAGGCCACTGAATCAAAAATGCATCCAACTGCGGGTCTTCGATGTGGCTAAGCCAAAATGCACATCACGCATCATGGCACCACCATCACAGCGCTCAAGCCATCTAGTGTACATCGTGCAGCACCACTTCCACAACATAAGAAGCACTGCTTAACAGCATGGGCCTACTGCCGGCTGGCTGATGCTGCGCCGGCTGCCTCCTTACTCCCTTCTGGCTCTGTCAGCGCGTTCTCTGCGATTGGCTCCATCTGGGCTGAGATCGCAGATGACTGCACGCCAAGGCGCCCGGACGCCTCGCTGCTGCCTGGCTGGGCAGGTGTGTCCAGGAGCATGTCCATGGCCAGCACCTGCAGGTGGCGCGTCGTCTGTGTGAGGTCCCATATGCAAGGCACTCTCCAGTGCCAGGCAACACATGCGCATCATACACTAGGGTCATGCAACAGCGCACGAGCGTGCATTGCGCACCAGTTCCAGGTCATCTGTGTCCAGAGTTGCGTCTGTGATCTCTGATTTGGCCGCCACCGAGTCTGCATTTGACAGCGTATCGAAGGTCGGCTAAGATGCTGCCTGGTGAACTACAGGCGGCTGCAATGTAGCCAGGCAACCGAGGACATCTGAGGGACGGTAAGCTGATCATGATCTGTGGCGCACCTTGTGACAGCTCGACAGTTGCAAGGGCATCGGACAGCTCGTTTGCATTGACGCCTGCGTTGGGCTGTGCGGGGTTGCTGAACGAGCGGCTGCGTGAGTGAGCTGCAGCAGCAGCTGCAGCAGCTGCCGTTGCTACCTGCAGCAGCACGAGATGGCAAGGTCCAATCAGCACCATCATCATCAGAGCTGGCCGATGATTGAAGAGCACCTTCCTTGACAAGACGCTCAAAAGCACATGCCAAGCTTGGCACCGGTTGGTCAGCAGCAACACTGCAATACAGCTCAGCGTCATTGCACAGGCAGATTACGCAACACACGACTCACGTCCGCACGGCTGGAGGTGCGCCGAGACAGGGAACCGGAGTAGCCGGTGCTGACGGCAAATGTTGCAGCGCGGATCATCTCGCTTGTGACCACGCTGCTGACTGCCGCGTTCAGCACCGATCGCTGCTTCTTTTCACTCCATCGCACGGGCTCGACCTGTGTGCACGCCAGCCTTTACCTTGACATACTCATTGCGTTCTGACCATGCAGGCACCAAACATAAGTCATGCAAGGGCCGCAATCTTGCCATGCAGCCGCAGTCTGGCAGTGTGGGCTATGGACGTCCACTACATGAAGGAGTGCAGCACCTTGAGGTGGGTGATGAGGTCCTCGAAGTCGTCCAGCTGCAGCAACTCCGTCTCACACTGCGCCACCACTGCCAGTGCCGTCTGCAGATCACACAGTTGTCAGCCATTCAAACACACGCTGCACATAAGTACATCATCACTCGGCACACACAACCAGCTTTATATACAGAGCAGCACACAAACATTCGGCAATCAGACGTGCCTGCAGCAGGATCTCGGAGTGGCCCTCCGCCAGGATGATGTCAATGACCCGTGCAGAGAAGGCGGATGGGAACGGGCACGCGAACAGCGTCAGGAACCACTGGCTGGCATACAGCACCGGCGCCACCGTGTTGGCCTGCATACATAGCATATTCAATTTCAACTATGCCCCCATGCACTCATGCGTAGGCAGAGGAGACATCTGCCAGCTTGCAGAAGCCTGCCAGGCTGCGAGTGATGTCGGCCTCACAAAGGCATTGCACCTTGCCGCATGTGTAGTATTCACCTGCAGATGGGCGGCAAGGGCAGGGAAGTGGCGCTCCATCAGCCACTCCAGTGCCCGCAGCTGCTGCTTTAGCCCCTGCAGCAAGCGCACGACTAGCTTGGAACGGTTTGTGCAAAGCCACAGCAATGTAGGCGTTGCATAAGCTGAGGTACGCATGCATGGCTGATGCCCTCAGCAGCAGTCAGCGCGAACAAACCAGGCAAGGAAGAGGCTCAGAAGGCTCAGAGGACATCACATCCTACATGTTGTAGTGTGATATGCACATTGTGTGACAAACCTCAAGGCCAGGCAGGTACAGGCGCCGCAGATTGGGGCCACGCTCGTCCAGCAGCCGTGCCAGCATGCGGAATGCTGGCTCTTCGGGCAGATACATGAGGATGATGCCCGCCACAAACGCCATGCCCTGGCAATAGTTCACCTGCGAGAATCAACTAGCCTCACCGTGAACATCCGGATCAAGGCCAAAACATATGCCTCCAGCTGTAGAACGCACTTGCAATGCAGTGGATGTTGAGTAACAGTTTGCCACTCAGAGGATACCTCCAGGTCGTGCAGTGAGTATGCCTTGAGCACGCGGAACAGCGCCTGCTGCCCCTGCTCGAAGCCGAATTGCGGGTGCTCCGGAAATGTGCGGTTGATGTCACGCGAGATGATATCGTCCGTCTCCTCCTGCAACTCCAGGGACCATATGTTGGAGGACGTGACTGGTGGCGTTTGCAGGTCTGACGTGCGCTCACCACGGACGACAGGGTCTTGCTGCAACGGTTTTGGCAAGCGCATGCGTCGCACCTGACCGATGCTGATCTGCAACAGGGTGTTGTAGCGGCAGTCCTCTGGATACTCTGTGCTGATGGGCCATGGAAGCGTCATGATTGCCACCATAAGCTCTGCAGGGATGGGAGTACATCATCAGCAAGGCAACATGGTCTGTTGTGTCCATGGCACGCCTCATGCCATGTACAAGCTGAGATGTTTTTGTATAGAGTCATGCCACTGCAGCCCAGGTCAGCCTGTGACACTACTCATCTGAGCCAACCAGCTCACTCTGCCAGATGGCGATGTCCTCGGGGCTGAGCTTGGCGTGCGCGGCGGGGTGCAGGCGCGCTGACAGCCCGGTGCTGCCCTCGAAATTGTACAGCACCCCTCCATCCTGCGTGTTTGTCTGCCTGATCAGTATGCCGCCCTGATAGGGTGACTGGATGCATGTATGCGCTGCAGATGGTGCACATGTCGTGTTCTTCGCTCCTGAAGGGCGGCAGTGCACATCAAGGGCACCTGGACCATCTCCCATGCGTCAATCTCTCCAGAGGTCCGTGCGAAACCAGGAAAGTCGGCATCAAAGGGTGCCGGCGCAGCTGGCGAATGCTGACCGACCGAAGAGGCCCGGGATGTTGAGGCACTGACTGCCATCACATTGGAGCCGTCTGCGCCCTGCGCTGCCTGTGATGATCACACATCTGCTGAATCATGCTGCCAGTGTGCCTGCCAGCAAGAGGAGCTGCTGCACAGGTGCAGTGTTCGATGGCAATGCAGCAGTGCTGGTCTGCTTGCAATTGACGAGCAGTGATCCATGGCCTTGGAGACATGCTCACTCGACTGGAGCTGCCGTGGCGCACGAGGTGGTCGCGGCTGTCTCGCCGCAGCCCAATGTCCTGCGTGCTGGCTGCGCTGCTGGTGAGGTGCCCGCTCTTGTCGTCGGGCTGCGATGGGGACGTCGCACCGTCGCCGCTGCCTCGTTGCCGGTCCAATGTCGCTGCATGCCTGGCGGTGAAGTCTGACAGTCGCTGCACTGCCCGCTGCCCTGGACTCTGGCGGTCCGCATTGCTGTTGTCAACTGCTGCTGTGCCGGCGCTGCTGTCCGACTGGCGCCGGCTGTCTGGCAGCACCACGCCTGCAGAGGCGGCAGCTGCCACCGCAGCCGCTGCCTCGGCAGCAATGCCGGACGCTGCGTCGGCGGCGGCAGCATCTGCCACAATACGGTCTGCCAGTTCGGCCGCCTGGCGCACTTGTGCCATCCGCGGGCTGAGCTGCCCATTGCTGCCAGACAGTTCCTGCTGCCCTTGGTCCTGCTTTGACTTCTGCCGTGCCCAGCCATAGCCGCGTGTACGCGGCGAGCCATGTGGCGAGTCAGCAGCTGCAGGGACCCTACGTACAAAGCTGTAGGGGTCGTGCGGCGTGGGGCTGCGCAGCTCGCCTGCAGCTTCAGGGCTGTCTGACTGCGCAGCAGCTGCTGCCTGCGCCATGGGTTCTGGACTGTTGCCTGCGCCGCTTGATGTGGTGGGAGCTTCGCCGGCTGTTGCTGCCTCATCTCCGGCCTCAGCTCGCACACCCGCAGCTGAATCTGCCGATGCCTCTCCGCTGCTGCCTGCAGGCTCCGCTGCATCTGCCTCGCCCTGGGCACCGACTGCTGCACCCTCGACTTGCTGGCTGGCCTGCTGCCCTGCTGATGCGATGCCTGCGGCTACTGTGCCTGCTGCGACTGTATGCTCAGCATTACTGCTAGCTGCCGCCTGGTCTCCGTTCTGAGGCTGCGGAGCTGCACCAAGCTGTTCGTCATCATCGGCTGCTGGCAGCGCGTCCGGGCGGTCCTCGCCGGGCCACGAAGAGCTGTGGCGCGCAGCGGATGCGGGCCGGCTGCCGGACAACCCACTGCCGGTGCGCGTCAGCTGCAATGCATCACATCTATCAGTCATCCATCAGGTCAAGTGATAGTGTCTCCTTGCAGGATGGAACCGGACACGGGAGCACACGCATCAGTGGCAGGCAGTAGGGCAGGTGGGCTGTACACACCGCACTGTTCTCGACGCTGCTGGCCAGCGTGCCGTTGTCCAGCAGCGCGATCCACAGCCGCGAGCGCAGCTCCTGGGGCGCATGCTCGTACAGCTGCGGCCCGATCTGCACGTCCACGGGCTCATCCCGCTCCTCCTGTACATGTTGATGGATTGAAATGGACGCTTGGCTTGCTGAGGATCAAATGGACGGATGCTTCAGAAAGGCAGAGTCATGATGTCTGTGCACCCCTGCATAGTTTAAAGACTCGCACCTTGAGGGCCATGAGCAGGCGCTGCTCCTCGATGCGCTTCTGCAGTGTGCTGAGCACGCTCTGCACTTGCGCTGGCCCCGAGCGGATGCGCTGGCCGATCGAGTCGGCGCCCGTCGCGACGCCCTTTCGGACGGTGTCGAAGCCGCCCTTGGCCTGACCTACCACTAGATCGCTGGCTTTCCTGCACCACGAACGGGATAGCCTGCTGGGAGCCGACGTGCAGTGCCCTGGCCGCTGGTATGCTGACCCATGTTCTGCAGGTAAGCATTGAGGGGATGGGAAAGCACGCCACAATGCGCATCTCACTTGCGCAGCTCCGCATCCTCGACCAAGGCAATGGCGCTGCCTGCCGTGCGAGCAATGGCTGTGGCCACCTGCAGTGTCGGAGTCAGCCAGCATGGTCAGTCTATGGCCTGTGCAGACGACGGTGCTGATCAAAGCTGTGCGCCGATGCTTTCGACTCGATCAGCAAAGGTTTCTCACCGATCCTATGACTCTGAACGGCCTGAAGCTGGCCGGCCTCTGTTGTAGATCTCTACCATCGTCACTGTCCATACTGACACGCACGGGAGGAGACCTGCTTCACATCTCGCGGTTGCAGGATGATCTCCTGTTATACATTGCAACGCAGTGCCTGCTGAAAGCGAGCACGGCAATGTCCTTCCCTGGTAAGCCTGGGTCTCCCTCGACCTCCCTCAACGCGCATGTATTGACCGGCAGACAGCAACGCGGCAAGTGCTGACATCTGCGATCGATCACAGTCTGTACTTGCAATGTTGCAGTATGGTGTGCATCGCAGCCGTTGGCAGCGTCTGCAGAGTTGCACCAGTAAAGCGAGGTGTGCCACTGCACCAGCTTCCACCCCAGAGCGCAGGACGCTTGTCACGATCGCTGCAGACGTGACGATAGCGACAGTTGTTCATCTGCAGCATCATCTCGCTTGTACCAACAGAAGCTTGCAGCACGGCTGCCGTTGTGAGGTCGCCACAAGAGTGCGGACGGGGCTGGACGATTGGTGGACACCTTTCAAATTCCGGGCTGCCCTGAACGCTGCGGCTGCCATCCCGTGTTCATTGCCAACAAAATCAGTAGCTACACCTGGCTGTGCAACCCAGACAGCTGTCAAGGGGTGCAACCCTGGTCGATGGCGCCAGGTAGAGGCGCCCCCACCAATGGTGCAGCAGCAGGAGCGGCAGGGAAGATGCCGCGTGCGGGGGCCCCCTTGCCAGGTATTATGCATGTTCACTTTCACGACAGTTGCTTTTGCAACAGTGCGGCGGGTCATGCATGCTGTATGATGTTGGCTGCTGCTATTACAGGCGGAAGTAGCGTCAAGCCAGCACCTTTTTGGGACACCTGGCGTACCAAGTTTACAGGCAAGCGTGTCAGCCACGCATGGCAACGACTCTGCAAGGGCTCAGCTAGCCTCTGCTTGCGAGCTGGGAAAGCTTCGATCATAGACTGTCCTGACCCCCTGCGCACAACCCTGCAGAAACCAGCAGCAGCCTGGGCCAGCGGTGGGCGCAGCAGCAGAAGACATGGAAGAAGCAAGGGAAGTTCCAGATGCCAGGTGTGCTCGTGTACAGTTCAGATGATGGCGAGGCATGCCTCAGAACGATGCCACATTGCACCTGCGCAGTCCCCAGGTATAGATGCTCCACTTCTTCATGCAGTGCATGTGGAGATGGACTTTTTCGGTCCAGCGGGCGAGTCTGTGCAGAATTTTTGGCGAAATTTGCCGCCCCCAGTGCAGCAAGCGGCCCCGATCGTGGGGACGGGCTTGTTGACAGCCCTGATCGTCAGCAGGATAGAGCGCAGCAAGCTCAAAGCTGAGGTGTGATTCAGAGCTCACACATACGCCCACTGTGCAACGTCTGCATCCACATGCACTGACTGATCAGATGGATGCCGCCAGGCATAGATTGACCTGGTGATTGTCTGGTCACAGCGGGAGCGCAATCTGCGGTTGCGGGGGCGGCTTGACCTGCTGCTCGGCGAGAACGAGGCGTTGCACATGAAGGTGGCCGACCTCAAGGTGAGACCTTTCCAAGCGGCAAACCTCAGAAGGGTGCCTGCTAAGCTCTGAACAGTCGGTCTGTCAGCTGCAACCAGCATGTGATGTTTGTGAGCAGAGTTACATTGCAGGACCCGTCAGGTCATCACGAATGACCAGCTGTATCAACACCTTCACAGGGCCAGGCTCAGGGGCCGAAGAAGACAGCATCGGAACTCCAGATGGCACGTGCACTGTCAGAGGCTACACAAGCAGCGGCGGCCGCCGCCACTGCAGCGGCGCACGCGTCAGCAGCCTGCAGGCCACAGAACGGTGGCAGCGCAGGTGCAGCGGCAGCGTAGATGCGGGCAGGTGTATCAACAGCATAGACGTCGGATGCTAGCATACCTATCGTAGTCCAGCAGCGGATGGAACGACATCCCGTGTCATGGCTCTGTACAGTATGCAGCAGGCAGATGACCGCACAGAGTATGCACTGAGATGGTAGTCAATTATTGGCATGCAGCGCAGCGATGTGCTGCTGTCGTGCTGAGCTTTAGTTAGTACCAACTAAAGGTAAGTCTGCACTTGCTGTAGCACATGTTGTCAAAGCAAATGTGCACGCGTGTGCATGTGTGGCATGGTGCGTGCTGTGGCATACCACACCGACTTGAATTCGTTTGATCACACTCTGCGTTGTGCCTGCGCTACTGTGATAATTGTCCCTTTCGATCGAGATGTAATCAGTGCCGACACATGATCGTTCCACCAACATCAATCTTGTAAACTAAACAACTGCTGTCAGAGCCCTTCACGTGTGCACAGTGCAGATCACGCCGAGTGACTGGTGCGATCATATCCGTGGCTGTCTTCGTCCCGTCCGGCAGAATAAGCACGTCCCTGACTTCTGCTGCTGATGATGTCAGGTTGCTGACCAGCAACCCTGAAAACCTCATACATTGCTACACTAATGCTGGGGCAGCCTGCCTCTCCGGTCTTGCAATTGCATCCACTTATCCACCTGTAAAATGTCAAGCAGGTCGTTCAGCTTTCCAGCCGCCTGACTGATGTCAGGCATCAAGCTTGAAGCGATGTAAGCAGGTCTGTACGTTGGAATGATGACGCACCAGTCTGCCGGCAATGCGAGCCACATCAGCATTCTCATGGTACTCGAGCATCTGCAGATGGCAACACACGGTCATGGCTGAGTTCAAGCACCTGTGAGTGCACTGTCGTACTACTGAGTATTCTACGTGCCATCACAGCAGACATACGATGGTGCGTGCCTGCACACTGGGATGCAGCAACGGGACCGTCTCCTGCAGATCTTGCAGGCCGATCTCGTGACAGCTGAGCTTTCGGAGCGCCAAGATCAGCTCCTCAGCGGTTGCATGACTGTCTTGTACGACCGCCTGCAGGCGCGCCAGGTCCTCGCCCGTGTACACCAGGGCAGTTGTCCCCGCATCGAGCGTCACCACCTGGACCGTGCCACATGATTGCTCTGCGTCACGCGCATGGACACATGGACGGGCATGCAGCACAGCTGCACCCTCCTTATCTGCCCAAAACACCTCGAACAACAAAGCGCTTGCACACACACCTTCTTCAAGTGCTCGAGCTTGCGCTGGCGTGGCTGCGCAGAAGCACTGGAGGATGCGGCAGCAACAGCAGCAGCGCCTCGGATCACAAAGCGGTCCATGCCGTCATCCCTGACGACGTAGTCGGATGATGCGATGCGGGCGGCCCGAGTCGAAATCGCAACAAGCAGCTGGAGCGGTTATCAACTCTGGCTTAGCGCGCACAGCACTGGTGTAGCCAGCAGGAGCAAAGCAACAGCCGGCAGGCACAGCGTTGCTATGGTATATGCATGAACAGAGCAATCAGGCAGACGTGCATGCGCAGAGAGTGCGGCAGAGCTCGCTGCACGTCCTGCAGAAGGGCGAGACTGATGCAAATTGCAAATGTGCCAGCTGGCTGAATTTGGCGGGGAGTATGCTCGGCAATCTGCATGCTTTGCCATGCGTTGATGCGTGTGCAGCGCCAGTTGTAGCGTCGCAGGCCATTCCTGCGTACTATATATGTGGCCTTGCACCATGCTGGGGTGCAGGGCTGGGGTGCAACAGAAATTTCGGGGTCTGATGCTTCCCATGACACTGGTGATGCACAGGTTCAAAGTTGCATGCTTGAGCGCTTAACGCGCAAAGATGTCATCAGGGTCTGCGATGCTGTCTGTGAGACCTGTCACGGTCACATTTAGAGACGTGCAGCTGGGACAGGTGCGAATCAGTGTGAAATGCGCAAATGGATGCAGTCGCCTGGTGTTGGGGTATGTCGCGGCATGCCGATCGTCGTTGGACTTATCACGTGCAATGCAATCGTAGGTCTACTGCCAGGTGGTGACCGTGCACAACAACCTGAATGCCACGGTCGACGCGACGCTTCGTGCGGGCAGTCCTGAGCGATGGTCCTTGGACCCTGTCAACATCCATTTGCCGCCACAACAGAGCATTGATGTGCAGCTGCGACTGCGCGTGCTCCGGTTTGCCCAGCGGCGCAAGGCGGAAGAGCATGGCCAGCGCGATGTCATTCACATCAAGGCGAGTATCATTGCTGTGTGGCGGTCAGCATCTTGCCTCCAGAGGTTCGAAACGCCCTCAGGGCCTCCGACTGGCCCGTGACTCGAATGCGCACAGGCGATGACCGTTGCTGAGATCTTGCAGGCACCGTACTTTGAGCAGAAGTTTTCCGCCACCTTCTTCCTGGCACCTTTGGAGCTGCGCGACAACATGGGCGACGCGCCGCAGGCAATGCCGCGGGTGCAGCGCTTGCCAGGCACGCGCGAGATGGAAACATTGCGGCCTCCGTTGGGGCCTCCGTTGCAACCGAGCAGTCCCAGGAAGGCGTTGCGGCCGGGCAGCCCACTGAAGGTCCAGTCTAGACCCACTGATGCAGCCCACATCCGTGCAACGGCAGCTCACACACAGCTGGCGGCTGCAGGGCAAGAAGCAAGCCATCTGCAGCAGGCAGCTGCCAACGAAGCTGTCAGCAGCCTTGGCGACTGCCTTTCAGAGTGCAGCCTGTCAGACCAGGACAACAGCGCTGATATCGAGACTCAGCAGCCACAGCAGGCATCGCATCATCTAGCAGTCTCACAGCGGGTGCGTGAGCTGGAGGATCAGCTAGCAGCGGCGGCAGTACAGCAAGCCCTGCTGCGGGACAGCATTGCCACGCGTGATGATACTATCAGGTGTTGGTGCATGAGGCAGACCCCACCTGATGCGGAGACCTGGGTCCGGTAGACAACATGTTGCATCGCGCTCCGTGAAGCAGAGTCTTGAGGCATGCCATTCCCACGGAAAATGGCTAATGCCCTGCTCAGGGAGAAGGACGGCATGCTGGCGACACTGCAGTCACAGCTGGAGCGCTCACTGCCAAGAGGCGACCCTGGCGCATGCCCTGCCTTACCCTGGCGTGAGAGCAGCGGCGGTGCCGACCAGCGCGAGGACCTTGTTGCAGCGCATGCAGCCGCCTGCCACCGTGTCACGGACCTCGAGGGGGTTGTGACACACCTCGAGGTGGGCTCTGTGTGCCGGCACCGCAGCACCAGCGCTGCCTAACCACGGCTGCATCAGGTCTGGCGTAATGCGCACGATGGAACATCACAGCCCTTGAAACCTGGGCTGAAGCGGTGATGCGGCTTGCAGGTCGTCAACGTCAGGCTGCAGCAGCGGTGCGACGATCTGGCCGGCCAAACGGAGGCAGCGCATGCCGAGGCGCGGGCCGCGGGGGATCTGCGGGAGGTGCTGGCACAGGTGTGCACCTGACTTCGTGCAGGGACGGCACCACAAACGAATTCTTGCAATCCCAGCAACACCATATGAGTTCCCGCTTGCAAGCTCAGGGGACTCCCTGAAAGCAGGCAGAGGCGCCTGATGACGTCAGGGAAGTGGCAGCAGCCGCGGCCGCACATGAGCGTGCGGCGCAGGAGGCGCGCAACGCAAGCGTGCTGATGCTGCTGCACCAGAAGGCAAGCTATGTTGTGTATTGCGCAGCGAGTTGGGTGTGCCTGCTCAAATATCTGCGCAGCATGTAAAATTAGCAAAGTCATTTCGAATCAAAGCTTCGGACTTTGGCACAACTTCCTATCAGGCCCTCAGCGCACGCCAAGTCTTTCCTGGCGCTGTGTCTGCAGGATGCTGAGCTTGCAGATCTCGCAGAGGTGGCGTCGCAGGCCGCGCATCTACGGGGTGCTGTGCAGGACGCCTCCGCTGCACGCGACTCAGCACAGGTTCACCAGATGCACCCAAAGACCCACGTGCACGCAGGGTTGATGTCAATGCCAGATCTGAAACGCGAAGCACCAGCGAACAGTGTTTCAGACGCATGTCCGTGAGTTCTGCCCTGCAAAGGCAGCAAGGTTACGATAGCGAACGGTTTGCCACTGTCATCTGCAACAGGCGCGGGCGGCGGAGCTGCTCGAGGGCCGGGACCGGGCGCGGCGGCAGGCGGAGGCGCACGGCCACGCCTGGGCCGCCGAGCGCACAGCCCTCAAGTCTGCTGCCGCGGGGCTGCAGGCACGTCACGCATAGCTGATTCCTTCCGCTCAAGGCCGTGGCAAGCTGCCTGCTAGGTTGTAGAGTGCATGGCAGGTGGTTATGGCAGCTGCTGGAAATTCAAGCCTGCAGCCCCTGCACACTGTGCATGTCCTGGGTATGTGTCTGGACTCATGAGCAACACACTTGGTTTGCAGGCCCAGCTGGAGAATGCACAGACGAGTGCACACACACAGAGGACGGCAGCGCAGCGGTGGGCAGCCAAGGCCAAGGCTGCAGCACAGCAGCAGGCAGAGCAGGCAAGTGTGCAGCTGGAAGCCCTGCGGTCAGAAGCAGCTACCAGCCTCAAGGCTGCAAATGCTGCTGCAGAGGTGAGATTGCATGCAGCACTAGAGTGTGCAATCCCAAGGTGGTGAAGCCGCCAATGGTGGAAGGGTGTCAACCTTGAAGTCATGCGCGTACCTGGAGGCCTTCTGTTCAACCATGGCCACACACTCTACATGCAGGAGCTTCAAGCTGAGGTGACTAGGTTGTCTCAGGACCTGGCAGCACGCGATACCGCTCAGTCGGAGCAGCAGCAAGTGCAGGATGCCAGGCAGGTGGCAGCCAGCGAACTGGTAAATGCCAGAATGCAGGCTGATGCTGCGGCTGCACAGGTGGCCACCCTGCAGCAGGCAGTGATAGAGCGAGAGGCAGAAGTGGAAACCCTCGAAGTGCGCCTTTCTGGCATGGAAGCGGGTCTGCAAGCGAAAGAGGTGACCAAGTACTCGTACTGTCCTCAGCTCGTACGCTGTTAACTGGGCTTGCTGAACCTGCTTCTCACGATGAAAGTGCGCTTCAACACCTTTCGGTCATGTGCCCCTGATGCTGCAACTACTGTCATCTGCAGGATGACTTGCAGCAGGCGTTGGCACGCTGTCGTGAGATGCAACATGCTGCACGTCAGCAGGAAGCAGAGCACACGGCGGACATCCAGGCTGCGCAGGAGACTAGGTGCACATGCAGCCAGCAGCGTGTCGACCAACAAGCCTGTAAAACTGGTTTGCATGACCCCTTGCAGCCAATAGCTTGGATACGATTGCTTGTTGATGCAGGACGATGGCAGAGCGCCTGAACTCGCGTGTCACACAGCTGGCTGCTGCTGAGCACCAAGCGCTGCAGCAGGCCAGAGCCGCGCGGCATGACGCTGAGCAAGCAGCAGCTGAGGCAAGCGTGATGCACAATGACATGGACCACGTGACATGCCACCTAACATGCCTCCGCAATAGATGCCAGCGAAATTACATTGCAACACCTGTTGACCGTGTTGTGTAGGCTGAAGCCGCTGCACAAGCCGCAGATCAGCCATGCCCCCGCTGTGGCTGGCATAATGGCAGTCAGCAGGCAGCTATCAGCAGTGCGCCAGGTCTGCGGCCACAGCGACAGAGCAGTGCTGTCTGCAGCAGCCACAGCCATGAGACTGAGCAGCTGAGCCTAGACCTGAGGGTCACAACACAGTCTGCACCGTCCGGCACTGCAGCACGCTGCGGCTTGAAGGCAGATGCCTCCACACAGTGCTCTGCCGGCACCTGTGGTCAGATACATGAGCAGCTGCCATGTGCTGCAGGCAAACATGCTGACGATGCGGCTGCTGCTGCTGCGGCTGATGCTCCTGCCTCATCAGCGGCACAGCATCAGCACAACCAGGCTGCACAGCTTGCTGCCGAGGCTGCCGCTGTTGCGGCGCATGCTGCACTTCAGCGGGAAGCCGAACGGGCTGCAGCTGCTGTGCAAGCCGCCGAGGCGGTTGCATCTGCAAAGACAGCGGCTTTGCAAGATGCCATCCGGCGGATGGGCAGCAGGTCCGACCTACAGCAGGTGACAGTGTGCATCTGCCAGACACACATATCGGCCTGGCTCCGTTTCTGCCATACATGTGCAGTGCCAATCAGGCAAGTGATAGGAAGGTGTCGTCTGCGACATGCAAATCTCACATTATTTTGTTCCCAATGCAGGAGGTAGCTATGCTGGTCACCGAGAATGCCAACCTGCGAGCGTCTGAGGCTCACCTGAGGCCCGCAGTCGCCGCTGCGCATGCTGCCAACTGCGAGGGGGTTGCGGGAGAGTATGGCAGCCATGCGGCAGCGCAAATCGCTGTGCCTTTGCAGAGTGCAGCTGCCGTGCGTGAGGCTGCCGTGACAGAGCGTGTGGCTGCCGCACGGCGGTATGCTGGTGCTGCACAATCGGCCAGTACTCGAAAAACAACCCCCACGACGGTAAAGGTGCATTGCACTCGTGGGATAGTTTGTTCCCCGTCTTCACAAATGCTGAAACAAGCTGGTGTTGTCCTCCTTGTTATTTAACATTTCCAGCCTTGAGGACTGCACAGGCAGGAGATGAGGCGACAGCAGCCTTGCAGGCGGAGGTGACCCGCTTGCAGGACTTGTTGCTGAGGCAGGAGCTTGTCGCCATCAGGCTGCGCACCGACGCTTCAGGTGCAAGCGCTGCTCCACTTGAACTGCTCCCAAGCTTGCATGCATTGCTCCCACGCCACGTGCCCGCCGCATCGTATCCTTGCGTGCAGACAGGGATCCTGCATGTTCACCCAGCAGGTGCTCAGCAGGCTGCGGAAATGGCAGAGGCGCGTGTGGCTGAGGCACAGCAGGCAGCGCAGGCTGCAGCACAGCGAGCTGCAAGTGCAGCGGCGCAGGTGCCAGCTGCCCGGCTCGCCACCAACCGCGCCGCTGCCAGGGCGGCAGCAGCATCACAGCGTCGGGCTGAGCAGCTGCAGACGAAGCTGCAGCAGGCAGACGATGACGGGCAACAGCTTCGCAAGCAGCTTGCGCAGGCTCAGGTCGGCTTCGCCACAAACTTTATTAGATGTATATGCAAGTGTTGTATGGCAAGGCTGTGAACATACTCAACAGCATCCATGTGGGTCACCGGGTTGCTTTCTGATGCTGCTGCACTATGCTGCAATTGCAGGCTCAGGTGAAGGCCAACCAGGTGGCAATGGATCAATGCACCACCACAGCAGATGCAGCCGCAGCCGAGGCTCACAGCCGCATGGAAGCTGTAGAAGCGCAACTCGCCACTGCAGGCTCCCTGGCTGACGAGCGGCGGTGCCAGCTGGCGATGGTCATGGACAGCCTCGCTGCAGTGCAGGCACACACCGCAGCCTGAAACCATCGTTGGTCACCTGCACTGCTGTTGTTGCTGCGGTCTGCTGCACTGTCTGCCCAATGACAGCAGGAGCTGGTATTGCAGGGTGCGGAACACGGCACCAGCACGCAGCGAGTTCTCGAGCTCACTGCTCTACTGGCATCAGAGCAGCACATGAAAGCCTCGATTGAGCGCAGGCAAGATCACCAGCTGGCCGTGAAGGCCTCACTTCAATTACATTTCAAGCTCGAGGCCGCCCAGTACACTGTTGCATGCAACTGTTCACAGTGTGACGCCTGGATGTCAACTCCGCAGGGCCAACGGGCACCTCGCCAGCGTGCAAGCGCTGCAGCGGCGCCTGGCCAAGTCTGGTTGTGCCATCTCAGAAGCATCACAGCAGCTTGCGGTCTGCCGTGCTGATGCGGATGCCGCCACAGCTGCCGCCAACGTCGCTCGTTTGAATGCGGATGGCCTGCGGGCTGAGCTGCGTGTGCAACGGGATGTAGCAGCACAGGTCTGCATGTGCCTGCGCTGCCTGAAACTTTCTGGTCGTGCATCCCTTATACCGTCTGTAAATTCATTTGTTGATGGTGTGCAGGCTCAGGCTCAGGCTCACAAGGCACAGCTTGCGCTGCAGTCACAGACCAACCAGACAGCTGCTGCGCGTGTTGCCTTGGATGCTGCGCACGAGCGTTATGCTCACCAGCTCGTCAGGCAAGCACCATGCAAACACATGATGCAGCAGTCGAGAAGCTGCCATGAAGCCATAATCGAAATTTCTCTTGACTGGGCATGTGCAGGGAACGTGCCAAATGCTCGAAGGTAGCGGCAGAGGCAAGTGCTGTATGCCCGACATGCGATGCAACTTGCCAGCATGCTATGGATGCGAAGGTTGAGCAGCTCCGCTCTCAATTGGAAAGCATGCTGTTGCCGCGTGGCCACAGCCCTGCCAAGGTATCGCAGGAAGGTACGTCTGCAGTCCATTGGATTGGCGTCTGGGAGTCGGGACTTCAGTCCATCACATCGACTCATGCGGCGACCAATCTCAACACCTGCACGCTGTCCTATGCAGCAATGGTGGATGCCACGTACGTGGTGGACCTGCTGGTTGCCTGCGAGGCATCACGTTCCCGGGCCGAGCTACAAGCCCGCGCAACTGCAGCAGCCATGCAATCGGTTTGAAGCCACACCAGGTCAGAAGGTTGCATCACGCCATGACATGGTCGAAGCATGAAGTTAGTGGACATGCCATGTATGGTGGTCCATGACCTATAAACAACCTGTATCTGTTAGGCAATGCACCCATGCCTGACCATCAGATTGGTACTGCTGGAACCAGAGTACTGGAGGCAACGCTGGAGCGGCGGACTATTGAGTGGCAGGCAGCTCTGGCTGAGCGCAAGATTGCGCATGCTGCTGCGGAGGACGGCCAGCAGGCCAATGAGGCTGCAGCCACTGAGCAATGTGCAGAGGCCCAGGCATGCATCGAGGCGCTCACACAGCAGCTGGAAAGGTCGAACGACAACCTGCTGCAGGTCGGGCTGAAGATTGGCGGCTGTCTGTCTCTGTGGCAACGCGTCGTTTACGCTGCCGGGCTGGTATGCTAGATTGCATGTGTATTGCGCCTGCATGATTGTCCTGTTCAGTCAGTTGGCTTTTGTGCATGGCATGCAGGTGACTGCCGCGGCAAGGAGTGCAGCAGCTGCTGCCACCTTGCATCGGCAGGAAGCAGAGCAGCTGCGCGGCCAACTGGCATCAGCAGGTTCGAAACTTCAGGCAGCACAGCAGGAGGCGCAAGCGGCATGGATGGAGGCTTTCGGTGGGCACTACTTTATATGCTGTGCCACAGCATATGCTGGCTATCTACAGCTAGCTCCTCAGGCATTAGGTACTATGCCATCCTCGAATTCGTGCTGAGACATTTCTGCCCACAAGCAGGCACACCAGAGGCTGTGGACCTGCAGACAGCAGCAGAAGCGGTGCAGCGCCGTGATGCCGCCGTGCTGGCAGCGGTGCATGACGCTATTCAGGCCAGCGGCGGCGGTGGCACCGCCGACATGGCGCACCGCATCGCAGCGCTGCAGCTGGCGCAGTCCCAGACGGAGGCGCAGCTGGCTGCTGTGCAGTCGCGCAGCGAGGCGCAGCAGCTGCAGGCCGCAGCTCTGCGCGTGGAACTGCAGGTGCTCGTCTCATATGCTGTGACTCGAACCCAGTCATTGGCAAATGCACCTGCATTTTGTACCCTCTTATAGAAAGTGCGGGAACTATGTAGCAACCAACGCGAATTGGCTGTATCTTGCTCACCTGCATGTGGGCATGTGTGCCCTGCAGGCAGCCAATGCAGAGCAGCTTTCTGTCAGGCCTGATGAACATCCACAGCCATCGGTCCTGGACATCACCCAGGCGCCCGCTGCCGCGCCAGACCTCCAGCACATTGCAGAGGTGGCGCGGTTACGGCACAGGGCAGAAGGCGCAGAGGCGCAAGCTGCAGCAGCAGAGGAGGCACGACTGGTCGCTGAGGAGGCCCTGCAGCGGCTGTCGGAGTGCGATGCCAGGTCGCCAGCAAACACATCCTCAGCATGAAGAGTCATCACATTGCTGTGTCTGTCATGACACGCAAGGTCATGCAGACTTGGGCGGTGGTGTTGCAAAGCCAAGGCTCACGGCTGTACCATTCGGTCGTGCAGGGCCTGTGAGGACCTGTGGCAGGACACACAGACAGAAGCTGCAGCGCAGTCTGCACCGCTGGCGCTGGAGCCGAAGGCGGCATCCCCCATGGACAACCAGCAGCCGCAGCAAGTGGAGGCTGCTGTGCACGAGCAGCGCTCAGCACAAGCAGAGGTGCCTGGTGCTTCGGCTATCACTCGCACAGGCCGATGATGGCTTGCTAAGTCCCCAGTTGCGATATCCGTACTGCACGATATGCAGGCGAGCTAGACTCGAGTCATAGCTCAGAACTTGCATTCGTTGATAGGCCAAGGCTGCAGCTGCGGAGCAGCAAAAGGCAGTGGCCGAGCAGCGGGTGGCTCAACTGGAGGCAATGCTGCGGCGCGCCGGGGCCCTCCGAACCAGAGCCGCGGCTGCGGTGGGTCGTCGTCCTGCATGACATCGAATGAGCGCAGCAACACATTCGCAGTGCTGTTTGCAGGCGGCTACTGACCCGCTTGCACCGCCAGTAACCTTCAAACACTCGTTGATCGCTTCAGGCTGCGGAGGAGCAGGAGGCAGAAGAGCACTCTCGTGTCACAACGGTTCACCAGCTCGAGGCGGTGCTGACACGCATCGAACGCTCCTTCGGGCGCCAGCAACTGCTGTCCGCCGCTCAAGGTCTGGCATGTTGCTTTGGACGAGGCCTGCATAAGACACACCCCGTTTCGAAGGAACGGCCTCATTGAGATGTGCCCTTCCCCTTAAAAGGCTTCTGCGCAGCTGCACTGCCTGACAGCAGCCAACTTGCAGTGATACGTTTGTCGGGCTGGTGGCAGGTGCCGGCCGCAGGGGCGGCATCCTGCGGAAGCGCCCCGCCCCCGGCGCACCCGACGCCGAGGCCCCGCAGCAGGCGCCGGTGCCGGAGCTGGCGCGAGAGCTGGTGGCCGCGCGCCTGGCTGAGGCCGAGGCACAGCGCCGCCTGCGGTGGGCAATGCAGATGACCTTTCCCCTGCAGCTTCTCGTGGAACCAGCTGCATTTGTCTTGTGCAGCCCGGTGACATCGTTGGAAAGGGCGATTGAGCAGATGGAAAAGAGGGGGCCTGCGGAGATGTGACTCTTCAGCGCTGTGCACACGCAGGGAGGCAGAGGTGCTGCACGATGCCACGCGGGAGGCGCTGGGGGAGCAGGATGCGCATGTGGCCCAGCTCCAGGCGCAGCTGGCCCAGCTGCAGGCAGGGCACCAGCAGCAGGAGATGGCTCGGCAGCCATCCGTGCCGCAGCATCCTGATGCGACAGCCATAAGCCCTGGTGGCGGTATGGACTCGCTGCAGCACTGCTCGGCAGCCGCTCAGGCAGGAACGCTACCGGCACCGCAGCATACAGGCATGCACAAGCGCACCACGCAGCCTGCTGTTGCCAGTGCGACCCTCGGCAACTCTGCCGCAGGGCCAGTGCAGCGACAGCCGCTTGTTCCCCCGGAGCCTCAGGCGAGTGGTCAGAGCTGCCCAACAAGGCAGGCGCAGGCAGTTGCCACATCGGAGGTGGAGGAGCACCCAGCTGGGCGACAGCGGCAGCAGCAGGCGCCTGGGCACGTTGATAGCGAAGCAGGCACACTTGATGAAGAGCATGCTGACAGCCAACCGCAACAAGCTGCGCATGTGCAGCTTCCAGAGGCCGGTAGCCAGGGGCGGCGCTCAGACTCCACCACCACCCCGGCGGACACTCGGCCTGTGCAGCAGACTGCACCGGTGCAGATGGCAGAGCCGCATAACAGCACGGCGCCAGTGAACACAGCAGACACTGCCCGACCATCAGCAGCAGCAGCAGCAGCAGCAGCATCTGGTGCAGCTGCCGCTCCGGCCGCCAACATGGCTGCAGCCCCCTCAACGGCTGCTGCAGGAGGCATGGGAGACGCAGCGGCGGCGGTCATCAGGGACCTCAGCATGCGGCAGGCGGCGCTGGCGGCGCAGGTGCAGGACCTGCTGGACGAGCGCGCGCAGCTGCAGGTGACCTTCTGCTTGCATTGGATATGACGTGGTGGTGGCACGAAGACTGGCAGCATCATCCATGTGAACTACTGCAGACATGCTGACCGCCCATTGAGTGTGGGTGCTATTTGTGCCGCAGGGGCGTGTCAGGGCGCTGCTCGGTGCTTTGGGATCTGAAGTGGCAGACAGTGGCGCGCCTCCCACTGGCCGCCTGCAGCTGCCGCAGCCAGCAGGAACGGGGGCCGCACCATCAGATGCAGCCAGCCTGGCGCATCTGCTGCACAGCCAGCTGGCCAGCCTGGAAACAGAAGCCGCTGATATCACGGCAGCGCCCGCAGCAGCAGCGGTGACGGGCTCGCCATTGTCAGCTACACCTGTGAACGCAGCAGGCACGGCAGCAGAAACAGCCCTGTCGACAGCACTCGCCCGGCCGACATCGACAGCGGCAGGTCACACTGTGGCAGAGGGCAGCACACAGAGCAGCCCGGGAGCAACAGTGCGCAGCATGCGCTTGACGCTGCAGGTGCTGGCGGCCAGGCTGGCTGCTGAGCCTCATCAGGCGGCGGTGCCGGATAGAGCATCGCATCCAGATGGTGGCCAGCAGCTCAACAGTGCTGCAATCAGGACGCAGGATGCAGCATGTGGCACCCAGACATTAGCGTGCAAGGACTATGAGTCTGGCGCAGCCCGCAGGGATGCCACCAGCCAGACAGAGGCCGCTGTCAGCAGAGTTCATGCAGCCGCACAGCCAGCAGCATCATCAGGAGAGACAGGCACTGCCCTCTGGCTTGAGCCTGCTGATGCGCTGGCGGCCGCGGCCCAGCGGGCAGCCAAGTGGAAGGCGCGGTGCCAAGAGCTGCGCCGTGCACTTGCTGCCAGTCGCGAGGCGGCCGCGCTGTGCCCTTCCCTGCAGGTTCGCTTCGCCTGCCATGCATGTCCGCTGTGCACACTTCGGTCCTGTATTGTCTGTCTTCTGGATGCCACTCTCAAGCTGATTGCGATCATGCAACGAACCCCTGAACAGGAGCGCTTGCAAGCAGCCGAAACTGCTGCACGAGCAGATGCCACAGCCAGTGCTACGCAGATAATGAAGCTGGAGACAGCCCTCACAGCTGCACAGGCAGCCGCACAAACAGCCCATCGGCAGGTGGCTTCCAGGTGGGTCTTGTGCTGTGCTGCAGGTGCTGTTGTGGATGCACATCCATATGTGCATGTGTGGCAGCAACCCATGGTGCAAAAGGCTGGTCGCGTGCCTTCATATCTGCCTGACACGATGCCATTGCAGTGCTGCGGATGCGCTTGTGATCATCGACAGCGATCAGCAATGGCAGCACATCGATGGAAAGGCGCTTCGGGAACAGTGTGAGGTGCTCAAGGTGCCAATGCTTGGCAACATCACCACGAGGCCGATAACAATGTGCATCCAGCATGATTTGATGAGCTAAATTTTCGACCTGAGGATGTCAACTGCCCTCTGACGTTATTCCTGTGTTCCGATCACATCTGCAGGTGGATAAGGCAGTGGCGTGTGCTGACGCCGACCGGCTGGCAGCGGCTCTGCAGGCCGCGCAACACCGGTTGCACCGCGTGGGCACGGCAGAGCGGCGACGCACCCGTGAGCTGGCACGATGCCAGCAGGCGTTGGCCCTGATGTCCGCTACCAAGGTGTAGACTGCGACCAAGGAGACATGTCTGGAATGCAGATTCAGAGTGTCAACACAGAATGGAACCCAGTGTACCAATGTCGCCCTCCTTTTATGTTCCACGCTCCCTGGGCCACAAGCATGCTGAGCTTGACACGTTTGGAAACAGGAGGCTGCGCTTGCAAAGGCCACACATCGCGGTGACAAGGCGTCGACGCTGGCCACATCCCTGTCGCAGTGCAGCGAGGCGCTGCAGCTGCAGGTGCTGTGTGCTGCTACATGCATCCTGCAGCTGCAGCTCACTTGAATCTGCATTCTTGCAGCATGCAGGCATCCCAGTCACTCATGCAGTTCCAGCATGCAATCGATGGTCCATGTATGCAGATGACCAGTGTGCTTCTTGAACCATCTTGCAGCTGCATGTTGCCGAGGAGCTACGATGCCAGCTGGCAACAGCGCAGGAGGCGCAACAGCAGGTGTCAGCTCACGCCACTGAAGCCGAGGCGGAGGCCGCCAGGTGACAGCTGCAGGCTGACTATGCGGCCATACAGTATCCCGCATCTGCATGGTCGGTCATTACCTATCATGCATGCCTTGAATGTGGCCTATGCTGATGATTATGTTGCGATTGTAGGGCCCAGGCTGCACAGCAGGATGCAGCCGCGGCGCTTGCTCAGCTGCAGGCAGACACCGCACAGCGCATACTCAGGGTGCTTCCCCGCAGCCTTGAGGACTCGATGGACGCAGATGCTGTCCCCGCCAGCCTGCTGGAGTCCGCACTTCAGGGCCTGGAGGGGTATCAGAAGAAGACGCACAGGTGCGGAGCTGCCCAGCATCCAGATTGTCGTTGACACGAGCAGTCTTACGCTTGACTTGAGGCTGTCATCCAACAGACATAGCAATCAGCGCACCATGGCGTGCCACCCCTGTGTGGTATGTGTGACCTGCGGATGTTGCCATGCGCAGGGGCAGGTCGAGGGAGGCGCTGCAGGGGTGGCGCCACCTGGGTGCTGCCCGCCGCCTGGGCTCCGCCCTCGCCGCCACGCAGGTGCCCACGCCCACCGTCCTGCGCTGCCTAGAGTGACATCGCCCTGCCAGCACAGCACGCCATGTGGTAACACAGCAGGCGGTCTGCAGGGTTGCTCCTATCACACATCCCACGTTCCTGCCTTGCTCAGGCGGAAGCAGCAGCAGCCGAGCGGCAGGTGGGGGAACTGGAAGCAGCCGCAAACACGGCCGGCGATGCTGCGGCCTTCGAGAACGGCGTGCTGCGGCGGCAGGTGGCCGACCTGCGCAAGGCTGCACATGCGGAGCGTCAGGTGCCATTGATCCCAGCACCTCATGTGTTAGGTCTTCTTACTAGGCTTGGAAGCAGTCTCTACTCAGCTGAGTAGTCTCAAGCCCGTTCGTGCTTTGGGCCAAAGCGGTCCCGTTGCTTGAGTGCACAACATACCATGCATGGTGTGCAGGTGCTCACACAGCAGCACAAGGCCGCCCTCATGGCGGTGCAGCAGGAAGCCGAGCGCCAGATCGCCTCAGTGGAGCGAGCTGCGGAATGCGCTGCTCAGGACGCAGTAGTGGCATGCCAGCAGTTGTGTGACAAGTAAGCTACTGGCTTTCCAGGGTGCTGCAATTGCCCTTGACTGTTGAATAACACAACCCGCGGATGGCTCCGCACACTGTAGTGTTGCTCTTGCTGACGAGTGACAAGACATCGGTCAAGGTTGATAGTGCATGCAAACAGGCTGGAGGCAGCAGAAAGCAGGGCTGACAAGGCTGCAGCAGACGCCGCAACCCAGGCAGCACAGCTGCAGCACCTGTTCGGGCGCTACAAGGCGTTCAAGTCGGCGGAGGTTGCCGACCTGGATGCACGCCTGCGCGCGGCCATGTCTGGCAGCGGCGGCAGCGCCGACTGCGACACAGCCCTTGCTGCAGGCGGCAAGGAGAATGACAAGGCGGCCGCTGCACTGCTCAGGTTGGCAGCCCCACACAGCCCGCCATACATACACACATACCTCGTCTGTTGCCCGGCTGCATGCCAGGTTGAAGCACTCCAACAACTACTGGGCTGACCATGCGCACGTGCTGTTGCGCATAGGCTTGGTCCCCAGGCAATCAAGCGGCGCCGATTGCGGGCCAAAGAGGAGACCCGCGACCTCCCTGCAGGTGCAACCTTGCCCAGCCGCCTGGGACTGTACAGCTGTGATCATGCACAACAGGTCTGTTTTGCATGGCACACATGGCATGACAATATGTCAGATGCAAGCCTCGTTGTTGCTGCTGCAGCGGATGCTGCTGCTGCAGCACGCGAGGTGGCTGCTGCCCTGGAGAGCGAAGCGCTCGCCTCAGCGCTGCGCGCTGCCGATTATGAGCGGCAGAAGCGCCTGGCAGCGGAGGCAGCAGCTGCTGAAGCGCAGCAGGTGTGCCCACCTGTGCCCCTTTTCATTATGTTCCTGCTGTGAGTCAGCAGCCAGTGCATGAACAGAGCGGAACATGCTAGCTTGCAGCGGGCCTGCTGATACATGTCAATGGTTGCCCTGGACCCTTTTGCACGACAACTTAGCATAAAGCCCATACGGCGTTCCTAGGTGGCAGCGCAAGTCAGCAGCGACGCCAAGGCTGCGCGTGCCGAGGCGGCTGTGCAGCGGACCGCAGCTGCTTCCTCCGCATCATCTGCTGCGGCTGCAGCGCAGGCAGCGGCGCAGTCTGAAGCTCACGCCCTGCAGGTGCACATCAAACACACAAGCCTGTCAGGGCTGCACTACAGTCAGATGTGTGTGGTGGCACTGCAGGGCCTGCTGTGGTGTTCATGTGCCTCGTCGAGCTGCAGGAGTGTCGCAGCAGCCTGGCAGCCGCCAAGGCGGAGGTGGGTCGGCTGCGGCGGGCGGCGGCGGCTGAGAGGCAGCGGGCAGAGGCTGCATCGGGAGATGCAGCTGCGCTGGCGGCCGAGAGGGTGTTGCGCCAGGGGGCGGAGGCAGCCGCGCAAGGCGCCGGGGCGGCTCTGGCTGCCAAGGCAGACCTCGTCGAGGACCTGCGTGCCCGAGTGAGCTTTCGTTGCAGCGTCAGTCGTATCTCATCGTAATGTAGAGCACGATCCTGCCTGTGCGGCTTGGCTGGACAAGGGAACCGAGTGCAGCCTGTGGTTTGCAGATCGCAGTGCTCGAAGCCGCAGAGGCGAGGGCACAGGCAGCGGCAATGACAAAGAGCGGTGAATTGCAAGCGGAGCAGTTGCAGCAGCAGCTCAATGCTGCCGTGGCCCACAAGGAAGCGGCGCTGCTGGAGGCACGGCAGGCGATTGCTCGGCTGCAGAGGTGAGGCCTCATTGCAACCCCCACAGGATGTAACGAGCCAGAATGCCCATTTCGGCACTTCCGCTAGTGAAGGCGGGTTGTCCTGTTTTGCCTTGGTGCGAGCCTGAGCATTGTCACACGACCAACTTCCCTGACTGCCTGCTGCAGGGAGGCAGCTGAGCAGGCCGGTCGGTTGGCAGAAGCTGCCGCACAGGCGGCGGTCGCTACACAACTGCACGCACAGCTTGGCAGCGCGCACGCGGAGGCGCAGGGCCTGCGCGCCGAGCTGCAGGCAAGCTGAGGTGGTTTCGGTTGGGATGAAGCGGGTGACCTCAGATCTGTAGCAAGTCAGCCACGCATTGCCATTGTTGCGCATGGCCAAGCCTGTGCTGCCTGCAGCTCCTCTGACGGCATGCAAGCGTGTGGCAGGCTGCCAAGGCCACAGCAGAGACGGTTCGCCGGGGCGCAGCCACCGCCGCGGCAGATGCTGCCGACGCCACGGCAAGGCTGCAGCAACGGTTGTCCACAGTGCTCCATGCGCTGCGAGAGGCTGCATCACTGGTGCTGCGGTGCTGCGCAGCCATGGAGGCAACTGCTGCCGCAACACAGCAGATGCTCGTTTCTGGTCTCCCCGCTCAGGTGCAGAGGTTTACATCCCATTTCCTGAGCATGGCACAGGGGGTGCGTGCATGTGGTTCATCCGCTGCATGCTGCTATATTTGCAGGTGCAGAAGGCAGCAGGGTCAGACCGCTGCACGATTGCACATCTTGCTAGTGCCTGCAGGACGGGGTGGAACAGCGTCCAGAGACAATAGCATTGGCGGTTGGTCTGTCGGCCAGGGAGGTGTCTGCAGTCTTTGGCGCTGTGGCACAGCAAGAGCAGGGCGATGGAAGCAACGGTGCCGTTGCACTGCGGCGCGTGTTGCAGCTGCTGCAGAACGTGTGCGATGCTACCAGCGACGCTGGAGCAGGTACTGCCATCTTCTTGACATGTTCTACTGCAGCACCTGAGCTGCTGCAAAACCATGTAAGTTGGCGAACATGTTCCAGACAGGAGTGCAGGAGATTTGCCTGGACGATCACTGGTTTTTAGCGGGAAGCGCAGGTGAACTTGGTGGCGCACTGGCAGGGGCAAGCTGGCAGCAAGAGTTGCAAGAGCTGCTGGCTGCACTGCAAGCCAGGGCCATAGCAGCGGGCGCCTGAATGCATCTGCAGCGCCTCCTGGCAAGCTGTGTGGGTCATCCACGCAGCATGCGGACAGCACATCAGCTGACACAGTATACGCCCAAGCACTGGGCAAAGGCTGGGATATCGCTTGACATAAACAATGTACCATCAGAGAGCCTGCAGATGAAGTTTGAAGTATGCCTCATGCTTTCGTGTACAGAAATTGACATTACAGTAGAATCATGTGCCGCCTGTAGGCAGGTGTGAACAAACGTCTGCAGTTGTACGCAATGGCTGGTTGACGCTTTATACTGGGTAATACAGCACATTGTTGCAGAGATGAAATTGGCTGGGACAAGCATCAACATGTAACAGCACGAAACCATTGCTGCTTTGAAACCACAAACAAATAGCCACTCACTTCGCAGCAAAGAAGGCCTGCATTGTTTTCTGCCCCTTGGCGGGTGAGGGCGCCTCCTGCCTTTGCCGCTTGCCAGCAGGTGACCCGCCCGCTAGCGAAGTGCTGGGCGCAGATCGCTTGTGCCCCCCCGCCTGAGGCGCCACGTCCTGCTGGCTGCTTCCTTCGCCATCTCGCTGGCTGCTTGGCTGGCTGCTCCGCTCCTCTGCCTGTTCCTCCCGCTTCACCTCTGCTGGGTCATCGTCGGGGTTTAGTGGCAGCGCTGCGGCGCAACAGCACAGAAGGGGTGAGCCCGATGACATGTCTGCCAAAAGCACACGGACGACTGAGACAGCTCACGGCCTGTAGTGACGAATGCAGCCGTCTGTTTGCATGAACCAGCTACGGATGACGAACCTGGGCCGGTGTCTGGTGTGCACTGCTCGCCAGCAGGTTTGGACGCCGTAAGAGGGCACTGCCTATCCAGCTCAGCCTTCACTTCAGGCTTCACCGCTGCCTCGTCGGTCCCTGGCTGTGCATCTGATGACGGTTGCGCTGCCTCTGCTGCCCTGCCACTCTTGCCTGCTGGCTGCATGGCTGGGTCACTGCCGCCTGATGATGCATCATCTGCCTTCCCACCTACCATCGCAGTTTGCAAGAAGGTCATCAAGTCTCCAAACTTGTGCACCAGGCGTGCAGGTCAGTTGCACTCTTGCAGATGGAAAGCACCTTGCCACAAGATCCACGATGCGCACCAGTCTTGTGGCCTGCGCCCGGTGACTTGAAGAAGGCCGTGATGCCGGGGCCCTTCTTGAGGGGCTTGCAGCAGCTGGGGCCCTGGAATGAGACCTTGCCCATTTCCGGGGTCACCTCATGCCACACCATCTCCTGCAGCACATCAACATGCCTGCAGGTACAGCAGTGCTGTACTCACAGCTTGGTGCAAGATGTCACTATACTACCGCCATTGCTGATCATGTGCGTACCTCGCCATTGAAGGGCGTCACAAGGCTGTTCAGGATCCTGCCAACGCACAGCATGCCTCAGTCATTCATGTGCATCGCCCATGTCTAAGGCACGTCAAGAACTGGTGCAGTGTACAGGGCATGCAGGTCGCCATGTCCAATGGCGCACTTGAAGTCCATCTTGTCACCCAGCCACGCATCTTGCGCCTCGACCGTCGTCAGCAGCACAGGCATGCGGTCATGCAGCCTGCAGGGGTCAGAATCACATCACGTCATCAGCAATCAGCAAACTTGATGTCACAGAGTCCCTGGCGGGCTTGAACAGTAGGCAAGAGTAGGTAAAGCGGAGGAAGCATCGCAGTATTGCTTCGCACGGCGCGGCGTCCACGGGGCCCGCACCAGCGGAGGCGCGGGGAGCTGTCCGTGGTCAGGATGGTGAAGGTGCCGAGCGTCTCGTTGCCCTCGCCGGTGTGCCACACATCGTACAGCGCCGCCATGTGCAGCACGGCGCCCTCGCCCAGGCTGACGTAGTACGGCTGCTTCTTGCTGCCATCCTGATTCCAGGCAGAGCGAGTCGCCTCGGATTGATATTGCATTGGCACCTCTGGAGGGTTTGGCATCGTTTTGAACCTGGGTGGCCTAGCTGGATGCAGCAGCAGCGGCAGCGGCAGCAAGATTGCGCGCACCCACCTTCTTCCACTCGTAGAAGCCCTCACACATGAACATGCAACGCTGGCTGGACAGCAGCCGGCTGAACACGGACTTCTCCTGCACAGTCTCGCTGCGTGCGTTGAACTGCATGTGAGAGGCAGGCGCGAGCGACGTAAGCGACAGCAAAGGAACATGTTTCATGATAGCAAAAGGGCAGCAGCTGCACGCAGTGGTGTCAGGCGTGGTCCGGCTGCGCACCATCCTGAAATGGTCAGGTTTGGTGCCCTTCTTCGTCCAGCTTGGCACAAGTCCCCATCTGTCGACAACATCACTAAACACGTGTTTGATATGCAAGTGAGCGCATTTGTTTTGTGCGACAACCAGCGGCAGTGTACGTGGCGCGGCAGCTCACCGCATAGTCTGCACATCGCGCTCATCAGCGGCGCCAGGCAGCACCACCGGCGCATCATGCCCCGGCGACAGATTGTAGCTGGGCTGGAAGCTGCAGTCGATGGTGAACCATATACTCGTGTGAGCTGCGTCAAGTTCTGATTGTATTTCACGTCAGCATGTACACCAAGGTTCCAAACTGCAGGAGCGGCCTGCACCTGTCTGCATTGCGCCAGCGCTCGGGTCTTGTGCGAGCCGCGGCTGCCACCTGCTGGCGACCCATTGTCACCCTTGTCCGCCCACACATGATGGTACCGCACAGCTCACGCCAGCACGTCAATGCGCTTCACCGCCACAGCCTTTGATGCAGCTCATAACAAACCAGGATGATCACGAACATTTCCAGTTTATTTGCTCAGACGTGTCCAAGATAATGTGATCTGTAGGCAACATGCAATATGCTTGGAAGCTAGGACTGCAACATGCATTGGGCTTCACCATGTGCAAGCGTGCTGTGCTGGCGGTAAAGGATGCTGTTGGCAGGTTCTGCTGCTTCCTGCGGGCAGTTCAGTTCGAGTCGCATCCGACATTCCGACACAACCCGCTTGCACCCTCCTTTCTGATTGTTTCACACGTTCTGATCGCTGCTGGGCTTGGCCGTATGCCAAGCCAGGCTCGGGGCGCCTGCGCGGCCCGTCTGAAGCGTGCAGGCAAAACTAATGTAGCCGCCTTGTGCCAGCGGCGGGTACGGTGCCGCTGGTGCGCTGCCTGCCATTGTCAAGGTATGAACATCTTACTCAATCTAGCGCCTGGCATGTTGCAGCAAAACAAACTTAGCCGCCAGTGCAACATGGGATGTGATGAGCACGATTGTCGCCCCAGTCCTATCTGGCTCCAACACCTGGGAGCAGACAATGAGGATTGACACATCAAGTGCAATGCACTTCTGATCCCTGTACAGTTGCATTTGGATCCTGCAAGTTCGAGTCTTAGTAGCGGCTCTTGTTTGCATCGCTGCTGAAGTGGTGCTGAAGTGGCAAAACCTGAAGGCTGCTGACTTGCACTGGCCGTACCGTTGGTCCGCAATGACGATTCGCGATCCCAGCTCGCTTTGAGTGCCGCAGCCTTTGCTGGCGGCGTGAAGAAAACTCTGCGTTCTCACAAATATCATTCACTGAGCGGAGACCAGCGTGTTCAGGCCAGTGTACTTTTGGGCAGTGATATGCGATCCTGGAAGCGAATGATGACACTTTCCCCGAGTGATCGAAGCTGAACGCAAACATGCTATTGTCCTTCGCGGGACCAAGCCAGTGTACCTGACGCTTCCAGGCTAATGCATCGCGACATGCTGTGGCGGAGATGATGATTTCTACTTGGTCCGTGTTTTGTATAGAGCCTACTCTCATGCCGATACCCCATAACCAGACCACTGATCCGCCAGCAGCCATCAGTGTGACATGTGCAGTGTTTCGTGTTGCTGCCGCATCACCACGCCTCCCGTGATGAGAGCAAGTGTTTCGGACTAGAGTTTCCGAGATAACCCTTGAAGATACACACCTTTGGCTGTCTGAGGACACGCGATGGCGATGCTGGTGTTATATGTACAGTGCCCTTTCGATTATGTATGCCTTCGAAAGGCCTCCTTAACTGGTGGCAGCGGTTTCTCCTTGTCTGCTGTCGCTCGTTCCCTGGATGCCACAGCGACGAGGTCGTTTGCCGGTTTGATCAAGACCTGCGGCGGCTGCTTCACCTGGATCTTCGCTATCCTGCTGCTGTTGCTGCTACGGTGTGCAGGACGATTGATCTGGACATGCTTGGTGTTGCATGCAGCATGCCAGGGCCCTGGATCCTGGGAGGCGGCACCCGGTGGTTGAGCCGAGACTGGCTATGATGCGCAGCCTTCCACCCATTATCTTCCTGGTAAGTTTGGCTTCTGCCGATATTGCTGTCAGCCAGCTTTGTGTTCGGTTCGGTCGGCTGTGTTCACCTGTATCTGACACTGTCCGCCCGCCTTGCAATGGACAGCATTTCAGGCAACTGGGCTGCTAACTCATAGCACACCCCGGTGTTCAGCTATCCAGACAGCAGATGGTGCCTGTTTGAATGCCTCCAACCCCTCATGACGAGCGCATATAGATGGCATCGACATGCCTTGATTGCTGCGCTCAGAAGACATTCCAGATTCGATGCATGGCGCTTGGCTTCATGCCGCCTCTGCCTGCATGCGCAGGTGTCCTGATGGCACATTGGCAGGAGCACCAGGACCACCAGCCGCCAAGTCGATGAGGTGGCAACCGTTCTACTGGCATATCTGCAGTGACATGATATAGCATGCAAGCATGCCCACGCTCAGACCGGCAGCAAAGCACAGCTGCTACGAAGACGGTCGAGCGGAAGCATCACTTACTGCTTCTGCCCAACTTTATTACATCGTAGCTACAGCAGTTTGGGTCAGTTTCAGTGCGCCGGATCTCCTCATGATGCGCGCATGTATAAGTGCCTGGACATATCAACTGACAACGTTCAATCAGGTCGCAGGTGCACGATCCATGGGCGGTGTTGGCGCGTCATGATGCACTATAGTATTGGGTGTCCTTCCAGCTGAACGGCAGCAGTCCCGCGTCAACATCGCGCTCCATCAAAGGAGGTAAGATAGGGCACGCGTTGCAGCTCTCGGTAGTTTCCTGAACCTCTGATACAGAGCGCAATGATGACCCCTTTGAGGCTGTTTCCGATGACCCTAGGGTCCTGACGTCAAATCTCAAACAAAACGACTTCTTCTTCCTCTGAGCGCTCTGCTGGCACCCTGCATTGCTGCGGGACCAGTGCGTCCCATGTCTTTGATGTGCACTGTGCCGCGGTGTCTGTGATGAAGCATGCCGCCTGGGCGCAATGCCGCGGGGTGCGCTGGGTCCCTGCCCAGTCAGGACCGAACCTACCCGGCGCCCCCGCCGACGCCGGCACCCCGCAGTCGCCCCCTGTCCCTGCGCTCCCCGCAGTCCCGCTGCGGGGCTGCGCAGCCGGTGCTGGGGCCGTGCCGGACCGTCGGCTGTTGCGCACACGGCGCAGCGATGCTGCAGTCTGAGACACCCACACTGCCCCCTGCGTCATGCTGCATTGAGTTGAACCTGCTTTGACACTTTGGCTCGGTTGCCTGCAGGACTGGGAGCACGCAGTGTGGAGTCAGGTTCCACGGGCGATGCCCCCATGGTCAGGTGTGCACTGCAGTCACACGCCGAGTGTATGATGTGTGCACCCTCATGTGTGTGCACCAGCGCCTTTGGATGATGACCACATCACCTTTTCACGACGGTTTTCTGACGAACCTGCCCGGTTCTGATTACACACTCATATTAGTCTGACAAAAGGGCCTGAGGCACATGCTCTGACACAGTGTATGAGGACCTGTGATCTCATCAGTGCTTCGTCTTGCTGACCTGAGGTGCATGCTCATGTGCACCCGTGGTTTTGTGCAGGGCATGACAGGAGCGGAGCAGCATGACAGGAGCATCACCCGGGTGGCCAAGACGACGCAAATGGCTGACTGCCTGACAGCATGCTTATTGGCATATCAGAGAGTTGGTGTGTGCCTCAACACTGTCGAATACAAGAGTCTTTATTGATATTATACATTGCAAAGGCAAGCGTCACCCCTGCCATCACAGCGTTTGCAAGTGCCCAGTCACTGTGTCAACCATCTCTGAGATGCCGCCAATGCCCAGCACAGTCAGTGAGCCCGCAGCAACCTCTGTTCGCCCAGCGTCATGCACTGTGTACGCTTGTAGTGATGCGGCATCTGCATGCTGTGCCAGCTCCAACAGCTGGGCGCTGCTGTCCACCCCCAGCACGACTGTCTTCTCCCCCGACACCTGGCGTGAACTCAACCAAGTGTGCTTTAGCTGCTGTGCCATGCCATCCGCTGTAAACTGCGTCTGCATGCACCGGCAGGGCTCGAACGTCGTCAATCAGCCAAAGAACTCAGCTGACGCACCTCCCAGGCGCGCAGCCATGGAGCACGGCTGACGGCCAGCTGGCGGTACAGTCCCACCGCGGCGTGCGCACACTGCGCTCCCACCTAGGGATGACGGGAATTTAGCTGGCTCATCAAGGGTTCCAAAGGACCCGCAAGATGTAGAAAGTACATTGCCCTAAACCCTAAAACATCTGCGCTCCAACCTTGCCGGGCGACATGCCCAGGCTGCGCGCCACCACAAGCACCACCTGCAACCCAGCCAACAACATGACACACGCTCGTCCCTCGGGAATGCCCATCAGTTGGTGCGCTTCTGCGACCAAGTTTTTTCCAATTTGGCTGTCATATGCAATCTTTTGTCGATCAGTGGACGATCATTCGCTTATGCGATGAAGTCTTGTCCAATTTGGCTGTCATATGCAATCTTCTGCCGATCAGTGGACGATCATTCGGCCCACCTTGGTCTCGCCCTGCACGCCCACGACGTGCGCTGGTGCGGCGCGGCCGTCGGGGTGCACCACCAGCGAGGCGTCCGTGGGCACGCCCACCACCGGCTGCGAGGTCTGCGGCTGCCCAGAGGGAGCCAGCTGCCCCGCTGCCGTCGCCGCTGCTGTCGGCGGCACCGTCAGCGGCGTGTCGATATCTGCATCCTGGGCATGCTCCACCATCCAGTTGATGGCGGGCTCCAGGCCGCAGTTGTGCGTCATTATAAGCGCCTTTTCCGCCCGCACCTTTGGGAAGCCCTGCAGCATGACATGCGCTGCACTGCAACAGCCTGCTTGCAGCATCCACGCACCAAGCCAGTGCAAAGGCATCGTCAATGAGACATTTGTGTGCTTTGTCGTGACTGAACGTCGCTTCAGTCTGCATGCGCACCATGCCGCAAAGAGATTCCACAAACATCGGCTCCGCGCGGGCGCCCGGCTGCAACATCCTGTCACGTCGTTGTGCTACTCAGGCTGCGTCATCGCTTATACCGAATTATACATGCTTGTGCAGCTCCCTTCGAGCGAAACAGCCCTCTGTGTGTTACTATGCATGCGCCTTCAGCTCAGCAACCGCTGCGACACCAGATAGCATTGACTTCTGATCTATCCTAACAGTTTGCAGCACTATTCAGAGCTGATCGAACAGATTGGAAGTACACAGCAAGCCTGCGAGCAAATTGTTTTGTGAGCATCAATTGCACCTCGGTTTCACAGGGCTCGATGTAGTCCAGGGCGTCACAAGGTCAAAACCACACTTTGCACATTTGCGTTTACAACTGCAACCATATGCTTGCTGGAACACGGTAACAAGAGTGTGTACATATTTGAGCAGCCGAACAGCGACAGGTTCGGAGCCACAGCACAACACACACAGCATTAACATGGCAAGCTTGTCGTTGCTCGCTGCTTGCATGGTGTTGACAACATGTGCCATCTAGGCTGCTGACCAGTGCGATTAGAGTGCCTTGGTCCAATCATCACTGCATGGTGACAGCTGCATGTCGGTTTCAGTGCATGCGGCAACATGCCAGGGACGCATTCGCCATGCATGACTGCTGTGCCGCAGGGGATGGGCGTCCCGCAGCTCAGCACCATACAGGACGTCACACTGAAGAATGAGGCAGGCAGCACGCTCACCGCATCCATGATCTGGGCAGGACAGCCGACGGTGCTGTACCTCATAAGGCGACCCGGCTGCGGTGAGGTCCCGCGGCGGCGGAGCACTTTTTGTACGATATCTCGTGAGCGGACTGCTGCCAATATCGTGCCGACCTCGCTGTGCGAACCTTGCTGTGTAGTGCTGTGCCGGGAGGAGGCGCAGGACCTGCAGAATGCGAAGCCGAAGCTGGATGCGATGGGCGTGAAGCTGGTGGGCATTGTCAAGGAGTGGGACGAGGCCGAGATCAAGGTGCTGCCCGTGACCCTGATGAGATCTGATGCGAACATATACTGGTCTGTATCATCCCTGACCAAACACCGACGAAGAGACGCTTGCACTGAAGCTATGGTCCTGCCACTCGCAGGACTTCACAACAAAGTTCTGGTCACAAGACCTCTACTTCGACGAGAAAAAGGTTTTGCACAACCCTTCTCCTGTGCATAGTTGGAGCTGTGCAGGCAAGTGCTGCATTGGTGGTCGTGTTTGTTCGGTGCGCACGCTTGTGATGGTGACATCTCTGATGACTTGCACAGGCCCTCTTCTCGGCACTCACTGGCGGTGAGGTGCAGAAGCTGTCAATGGTGGATCTAGTGAACCCCTTCAGCGCTGCATGGAAGAACGTGCGGCGCGCCAAGAAAACTGTTACAGACCACAACCTGAAGGTGAGCTCCGCCCTTATACCTGAGTATTCAGTCATGTTGGACCATGCTGTCATTGGCTCCTCGATTGCTGTGCTCCTCGATTGCATGCGACAGCGTCGCACACTCGTCAAGCAGATGGGCAGCAGGGTACATCAGCAAACACGAGAAACGAACTGCCATTGCTATGTCAGCTGTGCTTGTGCGGCTGTGCTGCAGGGCGAAGGGCTCATCCCTGGAGGGTTGCTGGTGGTCCGCTCGGGTGATGGCGGCGTGGTGTACGCGCACCAAGAGCAGACATTCGGTGACCACGCGCCCATCGCCGAGGTGCAGTTCCTGCCTCGCGTCAGTGCTGCAGCAAGGCAGGGACCACAGGTTCCAGTGCTCCCCGCGGCGTCAACACTGCATGACAGGACCGGCAGCGTTAACAGCGAAGGTGGGTAACTTCCCATTGTATCCGCACGCCTGCAGGTGCTGGCGGCAGCAAAGACGGCCGCCAAGTGAGCCCAGTGGGGCCAAACCTGCGTCCAGTCATCCGACGGATGATGTGGCAAGATGCAACTAGATTAGGACATTGGTCGGCAGCTTGTACACTGTTTGTCCAGTTGCTTTACATTCATTGTCCAGAGTATCGTTGCCAGCGCTGCGCACCAGCAGCCGTTCAGTTACAATAGTGCCATACTGATGTGATCACAGCAACCGCACCATGTTGGTCACCATTCTGCGCTGGAGCGGTAGGTTGGCCGCAGGTCCCAGGCATATACCAGGAATGTTCGAAACCCAGTGCGGTCGGTACCCAGATGCATGCAAGCTTCGCTTGTCTGACAACATTGACAGCAGTCAGACACGTCAAGCGCGGTCGGATTGCCACGCCATTCATGCACAACACCGGACGTCTGCAGGATCGCCAAGTCTAATCTGCTGCACGTAGGGCAGGCGCATGCAGTGCACTGCCGCACCGACAAACTTCGCACTGCGCAGCAACGGGTATCGCCATCTACATCGACGAGTGCAGGTGCAGTTGAGCTGCGTGTACTCTAACAGCGTCAGGGCCGGTATTTCACGATCAAACAGGTCGGTCAGATTATTTGATGGCAGCCTGACATCCTTTATACAAAATGCAGGCTAGGAGACTCACTGTGTGCTGCACTACCGGCGCCACCATGCCACACGTGTTTGTTTCCGGTATGCCGCGTGCATGCAAAGGAGTCTGTTGGCTCTGCTCTGCTGTGTCTACTTCATCAACATGCTGCATGACAAGTGGCAATCACCATCATGAGCTGCTGCGATGGTGCCATTTGTCAGGTGGGAGCGGCTATGTTGGGCGCAACCTGATCCCCTACCTGCTGCAGCACGGCGACAGCGTGACAGCTCTGAGCCGCTCCGACAAGGCGGACGGCATGATCAGAGGTGCTGCTGCGTCCGCGGGCGGCAAAGTTACCATCGTGCGCGGCAGCCTAGAGTCAGATCGGGACACGCTCGTCAGAGGCAAACCCTTAAGTTTGTGCTACCGTCAGTGATCAGGGTGCGCACAGCATGCGCATGAGCTCTCTCTGTCATACTTGCTATCATACCACTGAACTTGTCAATGTGCTGTGCAGGGATGACAGGCTGCGATGCTGTCATCCACAGCGCTGCAAAAGTAGATGGCTGGGGTCCATGGGAGCCCTTTCAGAAGACCAACGTTGATGGTGCGCAGTCAAACAATTCTTGGTCACAGGCCGAGCAGTCTGCTTACTTTTGTGGCTTTATTTGCACCAGCCATAAACGTAGTCCGCCACACTGTACAGGCACTAGGAACATGGTGGCAGCAGCAAAGCAGGCCAAGGTGCCGAGGTTCGTGCACATTGGCACAGAGGCGATCTTGCTGCACGACCGCTTCCCGGTGCACATGGCGGATGAGAACGTGCCCGCGCCTCTGCCACCATTCCACGCGCCCTACACCCGAAGCAAGATCCTGGCAGAACGCGCAGTGCTGGTGAGCGCATCAGCACGTGCAACATGTATCACCGTCGCAGCACTCCACGTTGGTGTCCGATGCCATGTCTGACCACAAGTTGTCTCTTGCAGGAAGGCAACGATCCAGAAAATGGGTTCTCGACCATAGTTGTGCGACCTCGATTTGTATGGGGCAAGGGTGACACCGTCAACCTACCCGAGGTCAGTCAGTCATGGTGCTGAGACTGTCTGAGCACGGCACATGGTTGAGCATTGGTCAACGTTGGTGGTCATAATCTGCTAAGTTGAACATGAGTGTTGCTAGTGTCGCTATTGACTGCAGGTGTTGGAGGCCGTGGACGGTGGCAGCTGGTAGGTGACGTAGTGACAGCCCTGATGCTCCTCACATGCTCGTCACACTGACCACGCACGCTGCAAAGGAGCACACTGTGTCACAAGGCCGGTGCCTCTTGCAGGCACTTTTTCAGCCCGCGGTTCCGCACGTCAACTACGCATGTCAAGTGAGTACCAGCCTGGCACTACCTAGATGGGGTCATCAAATGTCGGCCAGCATACCTGATGTAGACAAAGTGCTGCAGGAACCTGTCGGAAGCAGCGCGGTTGGCCATCTCCAAGGGGACGCCTGGCAGCCCCTACTTCGTGACAGATGGCGAACACCCTGACATGGAGGACTTCCTGACCCGGTTGATGGAGACACAGGTGGGCATGTGCTGACGTACCAAGTGCACTGCTCAGCAACAGGTCTCCATGAGGTGGCAACCATGTTTGCTGTCAGCAATAGCAGTGTCGTGGTGTTGTCAGGGACGGAGAAAACCGAATGCTTTCCGCATCCCCTACATCCTTGCCTGGGCGTTTGCGATGTTCATGGAGAGCATCCCGTTCCTTGGGTGAGGCATTGTGACAGTCACTACTGAAACACACTGATTATCTGTGCTGGCTTGCAGCCTTGCTGCAGTGAATATCTCGTCGTTCAGTCCATAGTTGACCATCCGCTCAAAGTGCTGATGTTTGTGCCAGCCTCCAGACCCACCTGGAGACAGCGTGAAGTGGATGCTGCAGGTATGGCGTCACCAAGGAGCCCACACTCAACAGGCAGATGCTGGGGCTCATGGCACGGGAGCTCACACTGGTGGACTCGAAAGCCCGCAGGTAGCCCCACCGCTCACATCCTTTCATTTCAGTACATGCTGCATTCGTGGGTTTGCACCGCCAAACCAATGCTAGCCGTGCCTCTGGCTGATACTGAGGAGTCACAACGGTGTGGTACAGGGAGCTGGGTTACACATCGCATGTGTCCATGGAGGAGGGTATGCGGGAGATGCGTGAGGATTACGAGGCACGGCAGCGGTCATCAGGAGAGGTCAGCAGCAGCAACTGATGTCGTTTCCGACAGTTCGGAGACAGTTCGGACACGAGAAACTGTTTAGCCCAACATCGCTCTGCCATTATTGTGAAAACCCTGATTGAAACATGGTGGAGTACAGAGGCAGTACACACATACAGTGGCAAGCCATAAGTCGACTGGCGAGTTCTCTGAAGGACAAAGTTCATTTCTCCGTCTGTTCTGCCTAGGAAGGCAGAAGGCAAGCTAAGTGCAACTAAGTGCCGCCCAAATGGCAAGGTTCCGCCCCCTGGGGATGATTACACTTGACTTCGAACGCGTTGGCGAAATAACGTGCTCAAATTGCACCTTATGCCGCCAAGTGTCCGATTCGGCTGAAAGTGTTGAGTGCAGCGTGCTGCTCGCGGTGCAGCTGACGGCTTTGTTATTGTGAGTGTTTGCCGGGTCCAACCCTGGCATGATGTTCGGCACCGGTAAGCAGCGCGCGCCCGGGGTGGTGCTGGCAGCCAAGCCCCAGCAGCTGACAGCAGGCGGATGCACACGCCGAAGGGCGCCGGCCCCCCGCGTATTGGCGGTGGCGCAGCGTAGTGAAGGCGGTAGAAAACGCTTCCTCGACCTTGGACGGCAGAAGCTCGTGCCAGCGCGGCTGGTGTCGTGCAACCCAGGCTCAACGGTGAGACCATTGCCGTCTCATTCGGGTGGTGCTGGTGCCTTTGGTGCTCCGCTGGCGGATTGACCTCGCACAACGTCCACATTGATCTGACGAAGCACTTTGTCCCAACTCTGACTTCCTAATGATAGTGATATCACGCTATCGTTCGTTGCGCATGTGATGCTGTGGTGCAGTCCCACGGCCTATAACCACTGTTCGAGCTGGCTTGCTTGGTTTGCAACTGCGCGTGGGTCATCACAGAAGTAGTGGGTGCAGCACATTTGCTTGGCTGCAGGCCACCCTGCACTGTCAGCGTCGCTTCAGAACCTAGGAACGCAAGTGTTGCTGCTGTCGCCAGCCAGAGGGATCCAAGCCCTGCCAGTGCTGGCTGTTGATGCCCCTATGGCCCATGCATCGCTGTTCAACTGCAATCGACTGCGCTGTGACAAGTCGCAGGAGCCAATGCGCCAGCAGACGGTGTACACGGTGCGCTTCACCACGGGACGCGGCCGTGGCGCGGGCATCGAGGACCCCACGGCGGGTGTGTTCCTGTGCCTCATTGGCCGGGATGGCGCGTCCTTCCTGCACCGTGTGGGCCCGCTGTATGACGCCGAGGACGCCGAAGCAAATCTGCGCACCATCTGCGAGGTGCACAGCCCTGTTTGCCACAGCCATCACTTGCATCATGGACTGCAGACTTGCGGGCTTGAGGGTGAAAGGAAGTATTCCCCTAACATGTCACAGCCGCAGTGAGCCTGTGCCAATGCCATGTGTCACCTGGCTCAGGTGGCCGACAAGGAGGCAGGCGCCAACTGCCCCTCGGCGCTGCGATCTGCAGCATCGGCCACGCAGTGCCACCCGCCCCCCAAGCCGCGCTTCCAGCCCAACTCTGTGGACGAGGTGACCTGCGGCTGCATCGCTGCATGGCTCTCTGGCCATCAACATCCGGCATGGCATCTGGTTGGCAGCGGAAACAGGAATGCAAGGAGCAAGGAGGATGCAGACGTTCGTGCCAATCTTCGCAAGCAGGTGTGCTTCCTGGGGCCAGAGCTGGGTCCGCTGGCGGGACTCTTGGTCGGGCCGCAGATGGGTTCCTGGCTGCTGGAGGAGGCGCACGTCTCATCCTCCCGCACCCGCCACACTGACAGGTGCCTGGATAAGAAGCAGGGCTTCTGCAGTCGGACTGGGCTTGGGACAGTGACGTGCAGGGTCGTGGTGCAGAGGGCAAGGAGTGGGACTTAGAACAGTACTGAAAGGTTCGGGTGCAGATACCTGCTCTCAGCTACCTGTATGTGGCTGCAGGTTCGTGTGCCGCGAGCAGCTGGGTGGCGACAAGCAGCCGGCCGGGTACCTGACGCCCGTGCCGGAGAACTCCGTGGTGTACGGGTCCGGCAGCTCCAGCGTCATCCTCACCAAGGTGCACGTCACAACACTGCAGTCATGTCATCCAGCACACATCTACATCATGCGGGCAGCTTCCTCTGGGTGATCCCCCAACCGAGGTGCGGCTCTCTCGTTGCCAAGTCCATGGGCCAGGCAGCTGGTGGACAGCATGGAGACCAGAGCACTGTGTATCAACAGGAGCAAGCATCGGCGCTACATGCCATGGGCATGCTGGACTATGGCGCGCTGAAGAGCCGCCTGACGGTTGCCACAGCCGCACTCGTTGCCATTGGCACCGCCACCTTTGCTGTGACGGGTGCGCACGGGCCTCAGCGACTTGTGTCGACTGATCCAAGTGTGTATCATGTTGCGTGCAGCACTCTTTGGCGCTTTCCGCTCAGCATGTGAACCATTTTCAGTGTCATCTGATGGTCAGGTGGCTGGGAGACGGCAGCGCCTTTCGCCGTTGGCGGTACAGCAGGGCTGCTGTACCAGCTACTGATGCAACGCTCAGTGGATGCGATCCCCGGCGGCAGCGGCTACTCGTCGGTGGGGTTTTGCTGCTTGCCTCGTCCCTTTGGTGTGGCATTTCACATGGATATATTGGTGTGGAGTGATGCAGTGTGTGTAAACGCAAACGCACATGTACAACTCCAGCTTTGCATGCTGCCATGCCTTCATGTATCGCCCCAGTGCATCGATTGCTTTGCACAAATGCACGCCGCCTTTGCTGCTATCTGGCTCAAGCTGTGCTGCTCGTGCTGCAGGGTGGTGACAGCCGCTTCATGCAGGCAATGGGCAGCGGGTATGCACGCTTCACCTTCGTCGTGGTCGCCACGCTGCTCACCATCCACGCACTGGACCTGCAGATGACGCCCGACGCCGATCCCGCCCACTCCGCAGCCACCACCGCCAAGTTCTTCACAGGTGCTGCCCTCCTGCAGTCAGGGAAGGCTGGCAGCTCTGTGCTCCATGCAGTTCCCAACTTGGGCCAAGGTGGCAGTCTTGGATGCTGAGCTGACACTTGCTGGGTGCGCTTATTCACGCAGGTGCAGCAGGATTCCTCATGTGGAAGGTGGCTGTGCTGACCGTCACTGCAATGCCCTCGTTGGGCAGCTCGCCGCCACCGCTCAGCGACAGCCGCATGCAGCCCGACCGGCGGTGATCCAGGCGAAAGCGGTAAGCACCGACTATCGGGATGCTGGCTGCTGCACCTGTGGCAACCTCACAATGCAGCGGCGCCGCGGCTGGCAATGCCCTACACTCAATACTGCTATACCCTTGCAAAGAAGGCAGCGGCGCCCAGGCTTCTGCCAGCAAGGCTTGTATCTTCGGTATGTTAACATCAGTTGTCGCATTTAGATGTCTCCTCAGAAGCCTCAGCTGTCAGCTTTCCACTGAAAGCATCGCCGCACCAGCGGCCGGCATACATGCCACCGTCAGTGTACCAACATGAGGTAGTGACAGGGAAGTCGATCAAGGTAGTGCACGGGAGATGTGGCTGTTTGTATTGTCTTGCGCATGAGGCTGGTTGCAATTGTTGCCCAGTAATGAGCGGCATGCGGAGTAGACTTGAGAAGCTGACTTGGTGTTGAGGGACGGCAGGATAGCAGTGCTAATCCTCGTTCATTGCTTGATCAGGCTCAGCTTCGACCATGTGTGTTGAAACCTTTGTATGTGCCTCATGTGAATTCAACTGTAGCAAGTCAACACTTTGTCGAAAGTACGTTGTGGGGTGATTGGTTGACCATGCTAACTACCAAAACAACATTTACAAGCAGCTGCGGAACACGCAGCAAATCCACATGTCGGGCAAGTAAGGAAAGTGCGAGGCGCCGACTTTCTCGAGCAACCATCCCAAGCAATATGTAGGCCTACACATTGCACATGTATACAAGGCCAGAAGGACTGGCTCATTCGGGTGATGTACAGGATTTGCCACTGACGCTGTCCGCTCATCCCATGACCCCCTCTCAATTTCAACATACAGTGTCAGCCCAGGGGCCATCTCGGAAAGTGGTCGACAAAGTCCTTCATGACGTCACGCCAGGCCTGCACATGAACAATACTGATTGGCCTGTGTTGCAACGCGCTTGGCCTGACTCTTACGGGTGGCACAGCATTTCCGCAGTGCGCACCTTGCTCTCGACGATTAGAGCCTGGTCCACGACGTGCCAGACGGTCTGCCGCCACGCGTGCGACTCGTACAGTATAGCCAGCAGCACCACCTGCTCCGTGTGGAGAGGGTGAGAACGTGCTCCAGGGCATCAGAGCCATCAGGACGCCCATGCAGCGTAGGAATGGACGGGGATGCGCGAAGGTTGAGTACACGCGACGCTGTTGGTCTGCCTGTACACATTGGGTTGAGTGTGCCAGGACCTCACCAGGCCACCCAGTGCCAGCACGAGTGTGAGGTTGTTGATGGCGCGCGCCTGCACCCGTGCTGCCGTGACGTGCGCCTCCGGCAGGGTCAGTGGCACCGGTGGATCCTACATACAGACATCGAGCTGGTCCGTGCGGTTTCACTGCAGGCTGCTGTGCCATACGTGAGTGTATGCAGGGTCAAACCACTGTCCAGCAGGTCACCAGCCTTCAGGCGCCTGCTAGGTTTGAGCGTCCCACCTTATCAGCCAGCAGCGCCTCGCCATCTGCCATGACGCGCAGCAGCTGCAGGCCGGTTGAGCTCAGTGGAACTGCTATTTGCACGGACCTGCACATGCAAGAAATGCGTGTAAAGATTAAAATAGTCAACATTTGTGCATCTGCACACATCGCTGTAGTCACTCATCTTAGCAGATGCAGCCTTGCACACGGCCTCGATGACGCAAATTGACATCACAGACTGTCGCAACGTTTTGCTGTGCCAAGCGGCACCTTGTTTGGCCGTGTTGGACGTGCGAGCCAGTGAATGTACCTGGCCTGCACCTGGAATGACGCTGCACGTGTCGCACAAGGTTTCAGCCCCTGTGTCCGCTGGATGCAGGAGCAATTGAGAGCCAGAGAAAATTCGTGCAACGTAGCAAGTGCAACAAAAGCTAGTGTTGGATCCGATGAGCCGAGGCAGCATGCCAGCAAGGCATGACTGTGCAGGCCATGCGGTCCAGCGTAGCAGCGCTGCACAATTTCAAGCTCAATTGCTCCCGTCCTGGCATTCTGCATTTCTACCGACATCGTAGATCAAAGCACATACTAGTAGAGCAGCGCGCCGAGATGGCAGGAAGGCTTCAAGGTGAGCAGGCACCCTGCTGGCAGCCAATGCGCGTGATCTGCCAGCTGATGAGCAACAGTGGCTTTGCAGCGACTGTAAATCAAGGCGCGACTGAACGGCCAGACTTCATTGTGCAGCATGTAAGGTGTACATATCTGAGGGCAGACGGTCGCACCTGATCGACCGCCTCAAGGTATGCCGCAGCACCTATCACGCCTTGCACCACCAGCTGCAGATGCTGATTTAGTTTGCTCCGTTGTTGATTTGATGGGTAAGTGCCACACAACCAGTACTCACTTGTACAGGAGACGGCACAGTTGGTGCCATGCACTCGACTGGCAGACGTGTTTGTGGACGTGCCCTACAACAGGACCAACTTCCTCCTGGTGTCCTCATCGCATGAGGAGGTGTGCAAACCCTGCCAGCGCTTCGTCAAGCACTATCATATGTTCTGAGACATACACAGTGGTACTGAACCCACATCCTGTTGCGCAGCTTGCCAGTGCTGTGGTGGCGCTGTCCCGCGCTGCGCTTCGCGACCTCGATCTCAGGCAGCACGATGCGACGCATCCACGCCTTGGCATCGTGGATCACATCAGCTGCCAGCCAGTCGGGCCTCACGCCACACTATCGGAGGCTGCAAACGTAGCATGCAGGATAGGTGTGGCCCTGCCACGGATGAATCTCAACCTGGCATGCTGCGCATCCCAACAGTGGTGCAGCTATCGAGTCCAGCAGCTGCACCTACATGTAGGTTAGCCGATTCTTCAGCCTGGCTGAGCACGTGAATTGCATCCCCGTGCAGGCCGCGAGCTGCAGGACACGTTGCCGGTCTTCCTGTATGGTGCAGCGCACCCGCACCGGCGCACCCTCGCAGACATCCGGCGCTCGCTTGGGTACTTCCAGGGGGCGCAGGCAGGCACGTGCCATTGCACGTCACTATCATCACTGCAGCACAGGATTGACAGCATAGCACCCTGTTGCTCAATCACACCTGGTCAGGTCGGTCACACTCATTCAGGTCGATGGGCAGCGGGGGAGGGGCTTCCTGCCGTGTGCCAGCCAGACATGGGACCCAGTAGCATCGACATGCGGCACGGGGTGGCCGCCATCGGGGCCAGCCCCTGGGTCACCAACCTCAACGTGCCGCTGGCGACAGCCGACCTGCAGGCGGCACGCCGCATCGCACGCGGCGTCAGCGCACGCGGCGGCGGGCTGCCTGCTGTGGAGGCCATGGCCCTGCCCCACACCGAAGGTGTGGCTCAGTTCACCACTACCGGAATGTGGTGCCCTGCCTGATGGGACCATACTCAAGACCCCAAGTGCAGTTGTGTCGTTGTGTCGTTGATGGTGCAGGGTGCAAGCAGCCTTGCGCCGTGCACATCCAATACAAGGCGCTCAACTGGCTGCATGTGCCCCAATGACAATAGGGACCGAGGTGGCATGCAACCTGCTGGACGACACCACCTCCCCGCCCGACGCTGTGATTGCTGAGGTGGAGAGGCTGGCGGCGGCTGCTGGCCTCGCAATGGGTCAGCCACCCTACATACTGGGCGCGACGCGAGAGCAGCTACTGCAGCAGGAGCCTCAAGGACCGTGACGGCAGTGCGCCCGCGGGCACACATGGCTGCGACCGCGCACGGCGACGATCCATGATGGAGCATGCCGCTGGCTGCCAGGCAGCAGCGTCCATCTCTCACGGGTGAGCTCTGCATGTTCGGCCCGAATGCACCACGTCGTTAACCGCGGCTTCGGGCATCAGGGTTGTTGCGGTACAGTTGTCCGGCTGGCATTCCCTCATTTGATCGGGAATCGGCAGCCAGTCCGGAAGGTGGTGAAATGAACATTCGGGCATCTTTGCCGGCCTGTTCCCGGCCGCCGACGCCGTCTTTGACAAGCACAACTCCTTTGCACGGCTCCGTTGGCAGCGTCCCTGACTGTCAGCCGTGGTCCGATCGCAACGAGAAACCTCGTGACGATGGCCGGCTTCAGGGTTGCAGCGCTGTCGTTGGCGCTTTTCGCTGTGCTCGCGCACACCGTACAAGCCGCCAACTTTAACTACCTTGGTGAGCCTTGTCGTTTAACACTGCAAGCGGATCGACGTCAAAGCCGTGCAGACCGATGCGGCTGCTTCGGTGCATGAATCTTGCATGACCCATCCATTTAGCGATTGCGCCAGCTACGCCTGCCGCGATTGAGCCTCAAGGCGCGGCAGCGCGAGCATCCCTTGCATCTGCGATTGATGTTCTAAAGCATCCGGCCAGTGCCCTGGCGGGTGTGCTGCCGCTGCACCCGTTGATCGCACCCATCGGTCCTGATCGCACCACACTCGACGGCCGCCGCCAGCCTTGTTTGGCCAACAGCGCGCACCCCCACGCCTGATCCCATGGTAATGTTGCTGACGATTGATAACCGCGGCACCTACCGAAGATGTGTGTCAGGGCCTGCCAGACTTTCAAAATCCCAGCTGATCCGTCACGACAGTAGGCAGTCGAGCTTGGTCTTGGACATTCGTCGTGCCACGTTGTCCACGACGTCGCGGGAGCTAATGCTGCACAACTGCGTGTGACCTTGGACATCAAAAGCGCTCTGTTGCGGTCGGGTGTGGCCGAGGCTACTACCATTTGTGTACGAGCTGACTGTTGTGCACGGACCGTGGCCTGTCATGACTGCACCTGCGTGAATACAATCCTTTCGTACTCGCAGTGCGTCAGTGGGGTGCGGGCTACTGCAAGACGACCAGCTGCTCCGTTGCCCCACCTACGACGTGAGTCACTGCCTCATGTATATCTGGCATGGCAACTAACTAACTGCCATCATGCAGGGCTAGCTGTTGCCGCTGCACTGTCGCCCATGTTGATTGATACCGAACTCGCCTATCACGTTGTCCTCCCATCTGTTGTCTAGGCGCTTCACCATCCACGGTCTCTGGCCAAGTGCGCCCCGGCTGTCATGCCCTGGCGCCCTGTCGGCCACACGGCGGTCTGCATGTGTTGCTCATGTTGCTACTTCGATTTACCTACGGAGCCCATACCTGCTGTGCATTTCTTAGATGACGGGCGTGTTGTGCTGCGCAGACTATGCAACCGGCGGATACCCGTCCAGCTGCGGCGGCACAACATACTCCTCCAGCGCCATCAGCATCCTGACCACCCGCCTGCACACCCAGTGGCCGTCTTTCTCGGGCCCCGACGGTGGGTTTGGCATCCATGCACTGCGCCCACGGTACACCTTGCTAGGTGCTGTCCTGGGCAAACAGTGTATTGCAGCACGGCATGCTGGTAACCTCTGAATCTCCGCTTGCCACTTTGCAGACACCTTCTGGTCGCACGAGTATGCGAAGCACGGCACCTGCGCTGTGTCCGCTGGCGTGTTTGCTGACGAGGTTTGTTGCATGCTGTGCATCAAAGCCCTCGTGCTTGCCCCCAGCTTGCCCCACTGTATGCCGTTGGTCGCATCATCCACAGGTGCATCTGTGATGTCATGCCTCCCGCCACGCGTCTCAACATGAGGTTGTTGGCATCGCAGTACGACTACTTCAGCAGTGTCCTGTCAATTGATGCCAACCACAACCTGCTCACGGCGCTGAAGGCCGCAGGCATCAACCCGTCCAACTCCGTCAAGTACACCGGTGAGCTACTGCGCTGACAACAGCTTCGTTCAGGCATGGCAGGCGATTGTCCGGCATGCATACGGCCGACTGCACCACAGTTGCACATGGTATGCGCAGTCACCGGCCATGTGTCGGGCATGTTCGTTGATGCTGCTGCGGACCATACTGATCAGCTGCTGTTGTGTATGCAGGAGCAAAGATCAGTAAGTCAACATTGCATACAGACAGGCCCCTTGCCATCCCCACTTTGCGCATGAATGTGGTGCAGCTGGGGCTGCGCAGGCATTGCACTCTGGTGCACTTGCTGCCAGGTGTGACCCTGCTTGCTATTTACTAATTTTGCTGATCTTGCCTCTTCAGACAGCGCCATCACATCCTACTTCGGCAAGGACGCGCTCATCCACTGCGTGTCTGGGTACCTGACCGAGGTGCGAGTCGTGCCCCACCTGCACGTCATTCTGATCTGATGCTGTTCATGGAGAGTTGACAACACGGCTGTCTGCTTGAGAGCTGCAAGGCTCTGCGTCTCATGCCAATCCCTGCACACCCACAGGCGCTTGGCTTATGAGCGCCATGTCCGTTTTGCACATACAGATCTGGCAGTGCTACGATAACAACCTGGCACTGGTCAACTGCAACACCGTCTGCACCGGCTCCTCGTGCGCTTCTGCCTTTCGACTGATTCTGTAGAACTGCATGATACTTGTATGTTCAGTGTATTCATGCTTGCTGGTGATGTGCTATCGTCAGGCATGGAGTATGATGTGCCACGCGCTTTTAACCTGCACTGGGTGCTTGCATCCCTGTTAGAAGCACAGCTGGCATGTCCGACAGCATGGTTCCACTGCGTGCAGGTGCCAGAACGCTGACTGCAGCCAGACCATCCTGATCCCCTCCTCCTAGATGCACACTGCGCGATGCAGAGCATTCGTACGTAGTTTCTTGTTGAATTCGTCGCAGCACACTTCCTGCCAGTCAACCAGTTCCGAGGAGTCTGCCAGCGTTCATCGTCATCGAACAGCCCATTCGTTTCGTTACAAGCCATTGCATGCCGTCGTGGCATCGCCCTGCATGCGGCTTGCCACAGCCCTCAGCCTTTCGATGTTGCATCTGATCACAAGGTTGATCAGATCATCAGTTTCGATTGTGTCTCTTCATTTCTGTGTTGCTGGATCCAGTTGCCACAACATCAGCCATGTCATTGTTTCGGACCGACACATGCCATTGCCTCAGCTAGCCAAGACGTTGATGAGCCTCGTAACCTTACAAACCACCAGAAACATGTAATGACCGTTGAATTTTGTAGCCTACAGACTGAATTTTTGCCGACTGCAATCCGCCGACCGGTAATTCGTGTCTGACGCAGACAATTCCCATGTGGATTGTCTTGGCCCCGTAACTGGGGTCCTCAAATGCACTGCCGCTCAGCACTGCCTCCTGTAGGGCTGCAGCTCTGCTGCTGGTTGTCGAAGTCTCGGTACTGCCGTGTCACTTGTCGCTGCTCCACCAGATGCTGGTTCATCTGATCTCTGTGGACAGCCACACCAGCGCAGATCACAATGTGTTCCGGCCCGTGCGCTCACATTCATTCGCAGCAATGAAGCAGTGGCATGATAGCTGAGTTTACAGGCTTGTAGTCAAGGCAGACATGTGTGTGCTGGGGCATAGACCATCATTCAAATGACAGGAGTACAGTCGAACAACACCATGCCACGTCAGCCGCACCTTTCCTCACGCAGCTGTATTGACATCATGGCAAGCTCGCCCTGCACCAGCGCCAGCTGTTGCGCAGAGCGAGACGCATCCTCTGACAAGCGGCTCGACTCCTTGTGCAGTTCCTGTATGTTGCATGCCAATCAACCACACCTTCAAGCTCAGGTGACCTCTTCTACAATACACCAACAGCAACAGCTACATCTACATGGTGCTGTGGGGTGCAGGGTACCGACATGAGCCTCAGGCCTTCAACCATGTTGGCCACTCATCTCTAGCACCACAGCAGAACTCACTACCAGCACTCCGTTGAGCTCGCCGCACGTCTTCTCGTGCATCTGCTTCTTGCGTTCCATTGCCTCCAAGCCTGCACACCGTCAGCACCAAGCTGTAATCAGAGTTGCATATGAGGAGGGCGGGTGCTGCCTCGCTCTTCCTGCTGCGCACATGATGCCAGCAGCATTTTCAACCATCGATGTGTGCCACTTTCCACATACAGCAGTGTCGGCTATACGCCCTACCAGACTTGAGTCCGGCCTGTTCGTCCTGCATGGTCTTCAAACGATCCTCCTCACGCCGCAGGTCGAACTCCAACTCCCGCTGCTTCTCCTCATACCCTGCGCATGCAATGCATCCAAAGCTGAACACGCTTGGCACACGCTTGGCACACGCTGACTCTCATGACAGCAACCGCGGAGGGCACCAGCATCCTAGCAATTCATGCAATACACAGGCGGGGTAGCATGCTGAAGGGCTGCCGCTATCGATCAAACATTTCATGCGACATCTGGCAACAGCAGCGCACGGCTGATATGACGCCGTGCCTCTCTCCAAGCCTTGCGCTGTGGGTCCGCGCCCTGCTGCTCCTGCTGACTGTCCATGCTAGTCTGCTTGGTGCAAAGCGCTGCGCAGCCAACTGCCGGTGGCCACCGTTGACTGACGACAGCGCGCAGACAGCAGGTCAAACATCAGAAGTACGCCATGCAATCAGTTTATCACACTTTCACAGTGCATCCTGCGAGGTGTACTTCCCTTTGAAGTTGTCATGGCTGGCCGAGCGCAGGAAAGAATAGCAGCCGCCAAAATATGCAGCTGCGGGCAATGGCACGTGCTGGGGCTGCGCATCATTATTCTACTTTGCATGCTTGGGACGTCAACAGTCTTGACATTGCAGAGTCTAGAGCATTGTCATCAGTGATCTGCCTGACGCCCACGCGCGGCATACGACACATCCGAAAACCTTCAACCTGTCATGCATGCATGTGATCCGCATGCACGCGGATGAGCAGACACTGCAGCTGTTGTAGCACGCCAACTCATTGTGCCTAAAGCGTGGTGAAGAACAGAACTCAAAGCACTGGGCACTTTCTAGCGACCGCCATGGCAGGCGGCTTGCTGGCTATCAAGTATGAGCGCGGCAAGCTGGAGCTCCTTGATCAGAGGCTGCTGCCGTTCGAGACCACCTACCTCCCAGTGACGTCACCACAGGCAGCATACGATGCTATCAAGTCGATGGTCGTGCGTGGCGCGCCCGCCATCGGCTGCACGGCAGCTCTTGCCACTGCCGTGTGGCTGGCGCAGCATGGCAGCGGCGCTCAGTTCGAGAGCGCAGCAGACGCTGCGGGTGCAATCCAGCGCGAGCTTGACCACCTGGTCACCAGGTGCTCACCGAGCCTACGTCCTGTCAGCCTTTAACATGCTGTGCTGACAGCAAACATGTGGCATATGCTGTGTCACATGCATCCGCATGCGCTTGCCGTGGCCACCTTGAGCAGTTTTAATTCGAGCCACTTGTGTCTGGTGGTGCAGCCGTCCAACGGCGGTCAACCTGCAGGACGCCTGTCATGCATTGTCGCGTATTGCAAGGGGTGCTGCTGCGCCGGACGGTGCATCGTCACAGGACGTGGCCAATGCTGTGATTGAGGCGGCAGAGGCATACTTCAAGGCCGACATTGCCACTTGCAAGGTTGGCGTCTGAACCTTGCTACCCGCCTCCAGCAGAACATGTCAATCACTACACACAGATAATGCTAAGCAATGCGTGCTGATGTGGGACAGGCGATTGGCACTCACGGGGCTGAGGCATTGCTGGCAGCAGCCAAAGCCACTGGCCATGGCAAGGGCGGGCAGCTGCGTGTGCTGACGCACTGCAACACAGGCGCACTGGCGACTGCCGCCTTCGGCACAGCACTCGGCGTGGTGCGGTCGCTGGCAGCGCAGGGGCAGCTGCAGCATGCATACTGCACTGAGACGAGGCCATACAACCAAGGTGCAGTCCGACTTGCTGCTTAGCACAGGCCGCAGGACAGCTCAAAGAATGGCACCCTCATGGGCAAGATCCGACGACAGCTTCACGATTTGTTTCTTCCTCTGCAGTGCAATCTGCAAGCAGTCGAGTGATCGCACAGCTGAGCGGGCTGGTAAATGCAGGGTCTCGCCTCACAGCATATGAGCTGGTGCAAGAGGGGCTGCCGGCGACGCTGATCGCTGACTCTGCGGCGGCAGCGCTGATGGCGGCCGGGCGGGTGGATGCCATAGTGGTGGGCGCCGACCGCATCGCCGCCAATGGAGACACCGCCAACAAGATCGGCACATACAGCCTTGCCGTCAACGCCGCCCAGCACAGGTTTGGGGTTGCAACACCCTAGCTGGCCTGCAGGGTGCAGCTGCTCAGAGGACAACAACCTAAGAACATCTCCACTGGCATGCTGACATGACATGTCACGCAAGCTCGAACATCTTCTGCAGGATACCCTTCTTCATTGCGGCGCCTCTGACGACGGTGGATGTCAACACGGCTGACGGCGCCGACATCCAGATCGAGCAGCGCGACAGCGAGGAGCTGACGCACTTCCGCGGGCAGCGCGTGGCAGCAGAGGGCATCGGGGTGTGCACATGCGAATGCTCTGTGGCGTCACGCTGCAGTGCCATGTATCATAATGGCAAAGTCAGCATGCGTTGCAGGACGCAGTCCCCACCCAGCACTTCAGGCTTGTGTTCGACTTGCAGATATGGAACCCGTCCTTTGACGTCACGCCGGCGCACCTCATTGCGGGCATCATCACAGAGCATGGCCTCATCCCCAAGGCTGGCAACACGTTCAGCGTCACAGCATTCGCCCACAGCAAGGCGCGTGTCGTCCTGCTTCACTGCAGCTGAACGTTGCCAGCTGTCACATAAGCCACTGCAGCGTTTCACAGCCATGCACTGCAGCAACATCAGCTCGTGGTCAAATGCCACAGGGTGTAGACGACCAGCAGCTGGATGGCGCTGCTGGACCAACAACACCCAGCAGCACAGAGGATGCAAGGCAGAATGGTGGTGCACAGCCGCAGCTGAATGGCCAGCATGTCGCTGAGCAGCAATCAGGATTTGTGCCACTGGATGAGGCGTCAGTCGTGGACTTTGTTGCTGCAAAGCCACACCTTGCGAAGCGTCTTGGCGGCACAAGCAGCAGAGCAGCGTGGAAGGTGCCGCCTTTTGATGTCAGTGCGGTGCCTGTCTTGCGGGTCGAAGGCCCCTCAGCATGCATGCGCAGTGCAGACCTGTCAACCGCTGTGCGTGCACAGCTTCAGAACCGGACCACTCATGCGGACTGTCTGGTCAGCTCAATCGCTGCTCGTCCACGAGTCGGTGCAAGTCCACAATATCATTCTGTCAGTTCTGCAGGTGAGGGAGGTGGGCGATGGCAACATCAACTACGTGTACGTCCTGGAGGGCCCCGCCGGCTCGCTGTGCCTAAAGCAGGGGCACCCCTACGTCCGCATCATGAAGTCCTGGAAGCTCACGCAGGTGACCTCGGCAGCAATGAAGGGTTCCTTCCACACTGGCCAGGCGCACAGCAGATTGCTATAGGGCCAGACCCCTCATTGCACAGCATTCGCAATGTTTCTGCCGCGCATGCTGCGCAGGACCGGGTCAGGGTGGAGGCGGAGGTGCTGGCTGAGGAGGGCCGCCACGCGCCGGAGCACGTGCCCGCCATGCTGGACTACGACGACCAGATGTTCACCATCGCCATGGCCTACATCGCACCGCCGGTGAGCCAATTACCCTATTGTGATGCGGGCATGCCCCCTGGTGGCGGTGGCATGGCTGGCACCTGTTTCAGCTCTGTACAAGCATGAAAGTGTGGCTCACCTATGCTGTTGCATGACATGTAGGCGGTCATGCTGCGGCTGGGGCTCAACGCCGGCGGCATCTACCCAAAGCTGGCGGAGCACATGGGCGCCTTCTGCGCACGCACCCTGTACAACACCTCGCAGCTGGCGCTCCCCAGCACGGAGCACAGGTCGGAGCGGTTGTTGTGCGCACTGTCGTTGTTGCCGCTGGCAGAGAACACCAACGACCTTGTCCACAGCCGCAGCGCTCTCTTGCGTCCCGTCTCCGGAGTTGACACGCCAAAGCCATGTCATGCTGCAGGAGGCTTGTGGCGCGCTTTGCCAACGACGAGATGTGCGGCATCACAGAGGCGCTCATCTTCCAGGAGCCCTACAGCGCGGCGGAGGCCAAGAACAAGTGGACCTCGCCGCAGCTGGACGCGGATGTCAGTGCGCTGCACGCGGATGAGGGCGCCCGCGCTGCTGCGGGCCGCCTGCAGGTCAGCAATGCGACTTCCATGTAGTTTTGGGGTGCAAGCATCACCAACAGCTTCATGTGTCGTGGTGGAGGACAAACTCGGGCAGACCTGCGGCCTTGCACATATGACGATGGCGCCCATGCAGACTTGATGTGATGGGTGTTGTTGCCCAGGTGCTGTTCACGGAGCGGAAGCAGGCGCTGCTGCATGGCGACCTGCACACCGGCAGCGTGCTGGTCACGCCCGACAGCACCCACGTCATTGACGCCGGTGCCTCTTTCTGTGCAGCTCATGCGGCTCTGGCTCCCATGCTGCCTGCTGCTGCATGTGGAGGTGGTTTGGTACGAACACAGCACACACAGCATCACCAGGCATTTCTCTCGTTGTGCAGAGTTTGGATTCATGGGCCCCATTGCCTTCGACGTCGGCAAATTCATCGGCAACCTCTTCATCGCATTCTTTGCCTCAGACGGCCATGCCAGCAACGATGACCCCAGGTCAGCGCAGACGGCGCTCACTGTGGGCATTTGCATTTGAGCAGCATGAGGAGGTCCTCACATGTGATCACACGATCGGTATCAGGTCAGTGAGGAGCTGGCAGAGCGGTCGTCATGCAGCTGGTCGAGATGTTCGCTGCTTTGGCTGTCAGGTCGGAGCAGCGGACTTGGCTGCTGCGCTCGGCGGTCGACACATGGAAGTGCTTCAGCGACGAGTTCCGGCAGCTGTGGAGCAGCAGCGGGCCGCGGGGCGGTATCTTCCCATCGTCCCTGTTCAACGAGCAGCTTTTGCAGGTGGAGGCATGGCCTAGGGCCTGATCAGTGCAAGATACAGCCCGGCAGGCGCGGCAGCCACCATGCAAGCATGCCTGCTGGTGCTGCTGCTGCCCCTCTTCAGCAAAGCGGCGTGATAGACTGGGCCTGGCTCTTCAACTCCCTCAAAGTTGTCGCATCATTGCTGCAGGACGTGCAGGAGCGCTTCATGCGGGACCTGCTGGTGGACGCGCTGGGCTTTGGCGGCGCTGTCATCATCCGCCGCCTGGTGGGCATGGCGCACACCGTGGACATGGACGCCATACAGCCCGCCAACACCAGGCATGCACAAACACCCGACATATGACATTTCTCCTGCTGCACATTGCCTCTGCCTGAGCACCTTTCTTAGCCGGGCTGCCGGAGCACAGTATTCCATGATGACTCGATCGGAGATGCAAGCTGGAAGAACCGTGGACTTGGTGCACCAAGCTGACATCGTGGTGCGCACCAGGGCGGTGTGTGAGCGACGGGCGCTGCGATTTGGGCGGGCACTGCTGGTTGGCGCCGCAGACTTTGGCTCCATAGAGGATGTAGCAGCATTTGCTGACAAGACTCGGCAGGACGGCGCAGCTCCACTGTTCCTACTTGCCTAATATGGCTTATCTTCCAAGGCAGTTTGGTGCACACATTGCACACATCCTTGATCTGGCTGACTTATGGCCATGGTGACTGTTCACATGCCATGAATCGAATCCACAAAGTCGTAACCCAACTACTGATGACCCAAACCACGCAAGCTCTGAAGACACTCAGCTCTCGTACTTCGTATGCTTTACAACGTGGCCTGTCGTTAGCTAGGGTTCACTGCGGCTGCTGACGCGGGCTGAGAGCTGTTCTCAGCACGGCTGTGCTCACCACTTTGAGGCACATCCATGCCATCTAATCGCATCTTGAGCATCTCTGCCTGTACCCGCTGTTTCTCAATTGTGTCTCGCTCCTGCAGCCACTTGCAGAGCGAACATGCTCACACGAAGGGACCCACTGTCTCCACATGGATACAACCCAACAAGAGACAATAAACTCGTAACCACAGCACTGCACCTGCTGCCGAGCCCGCAGTACGGGCAGGTACTCCTTATCGTACTCTGCCCGACACCTGTCGACTGCCGCAAAGAGCTCTGGCATGCCTTCGCCAGACACCGCTGATACGCCAACCGACTGCACATGAGAGTGTGCACCTTGTGAGCAGTTTGCATCGTGTCCAAGCCAAACAGCTCATGTATGGGGTGATCCAAGCCAACAACAGGATTGGCCAGCTAGGCGCATGCGCACCTGCAGGTTGCAGTAAAACTCGTCGAGTGCCAGGCTGAGGGAGCGTGCAAGGCTGGATGAGTAAGCAGTTTCCCGCTCCAGGGCTGCGTTGAAAGCCTCGAAGTCCTGCACAACATATCGCCATATGCCTGAGGTACACGTTGAAGCGAGTTGCTGACATTGCATGCACCACAGCAGACACAGCGTGTGCAGTTCCTGACCTGCATCCACTCCGTGGCAAAGTCATGCCGTGCAATATCCGTTTTGTTGAATACCAGCAGCAGCGGCAGCCGGGTTTTGTATAGAATGCTGCAAGCCTGAGAAGGGACAAGCACACAGAATGAGCTCACGTTCAGCGATTATGCAAATGCCAGGCTGCAACAGCAGGTAGGCAGCAGCATTGCTATTGCTATGCTGTGGGGCGTCGCAGCCTGACCTGCAGCATGTTGCTCATGAAGACCTGCGGCAGCGTGCAGCGAGGCGTATCGATGACGTATGCCACGATTGTTGGGAACTCCGAGGCAAAGGCCTGCACCGGGCCCACTATGTTGGTGACAGCCTGGGCTGCTTTGTGGCTGCAACAGTGCATTGCAACCCTGCAACAATCAAGCAGGCGCTTGCAAGCATGTTGTGACATGTGCCAGCATTTGCTGGTAGCAATCAGCCCTGAGCACCTCAGTGATGATGGCACCGCTGGCAGACCAGGTAAAGATCTCAATCTGGCCTGGGGTGTCTGCGACTATGTACTTTGGCTGCGGATCCCGCTTCTTCTCACACAGCCCGATCACCTAAGAACCATGAAACCATCAGCTCGTAGGTTGCCGGTGGGACGTGGGAGCCCGCTGACTAGCACTGCAGTACGTGCATCCTAGCAAAAGAGCATAGGAGGCCAGGCACTATGAAATACCAGGAACTGAGGCACCTGATCGAAGCGTGTTGCAAAGAGGTTGAGCGAGGTCAGGATGCCGCCATTTGGCCCCAGGTTGTACTGTTTCATGACCTCCTTGTATTTCACCTACATGATCCACAACGCACTTATGCAACGCTGCAGAAACTCAGCCGAGAACCCCCAGTTTGGTATCCCAGCCCGAAGTATGCAGTATGCATGGGCTCCCACCGTATCCCGGATATCGATGTTGGGGTCATAGGGTGTGTTAGCGACAGCCGGGTCTAGATTTATGATATAGCTGGGCGTCCTCTGCATGTGCAGGTGCGAGTTGATGCGCTGCATGAGCGTCGTCTTCCCTGAGCCGGCCATACCTGTCGAAGTGCATGAGCAATGGGGCACATGCTTATGTCTCGCCGTTCTGCAGGCGTGCTGGCGGTTGGCACCCTGCACGTTGTGTCAGCATGCAGGCATTGCTGGCACAGCTCTGTGCCGCTGCCGTCTTGCATTGGCGCTGCACAGGACCACGCGGTGGGCATGTTCACCTATCACAAGCATAACCGTTGGCTTGTCTGCGGGCGATGCCGCAACGCTCGATGGCCCAGCCTCCGAGGTGCCAGTCTGCTTCGCAGTTCGATCCGGTATCTCTGCATCTGGATCTGCGGACATCTTGTGTTGACTCACGTGACGATCAGCATTCAAGAGCGATGCAGCATTCGACGACGATGCAGCAGGGTGCTTGCGGCAGTGGCACACCGCTGGTGCAACCTGTGAAGTGCTTGCTGAAGCACGCACGCAACACTGATATGCATGCGTGAGTCCCTAAGCTGTGACTCTCACATATGCATACGCATGACGCAACTGCGAATCTGCAACACATTGCATGCATGTGCCAGCTAGTGGCGTCGGGACTCTCATCTCAGATCCCCTGACCCCTTTGAAATGCAAATTTGCAACACCGAAGGGCTGTTGATTGGCGCGGGCAATGCATGCTGGTGCACACGGAGCCTCGGCAGTTGGTAGTCGCACGGGTTCAGCTAGCCGTAGGTGGTCGTGTTCGAGAGATAGCACCGGTCGCTATACAACGACACCCCGTTTAGTCTGACAGTGTGCTGACAAGGCACTGCGGTGCCATCACTGATGCCCATAACAAAGAGGTTCTGCAGTTGACACGCCTCAAGATGCAAAGTTCTGCCGCTATATCGGCGCGGGGGGCGCTGGACAAGTTTCGGTCATTGGAGGGCCAGGTGCAGAAGTTGACACCCATTCACGGGCAGCGGCACCACACTTAAGGACTTGCCATATGAAGCTTACACCGCTGTGTTTGAAAACTAGTGTGCGGACTAGAACGACTGCCATGTGTGCTGACACGGCCTGATTGGCGTGTACGTAGTGGCGGGAGCATGGTGCACATGCAGCGGAGCGCGACAGCGCCCGCAAGGGTGTCGTCCTGGCGTCCGCGGAGCTGCTGGAGGAGGTGCACCTGCGCTTCAAGGACGCAGGCGACCCGGCGACGCCGCTGCAGATCCACCGTGATGGCAGCCGGCCCGATGACGTCGACATGCCCGGCTCTGATGCCAGCGTTCAGACAGCCAGCTGGTCGCAGGACACATCTGGCCGTCAGCAGCAGCAGCAGCAGCAGCAGCATGAGGAGGCTGCGCATACCATTGATCCGCAGCAGTCCGAAAGGGTAGCACATGAGAACCCTGAAACTGCAGCGCCGCATCAGAGCATGGGTCAGATGCAGGGCACAGCGGCCGCAATTTTGCCCCTGGACCCGCACAGTTGGGCACATGCAGCAGGCGACAGCGTCAGCAAGCTCAGCCTTCGCGGCAGTAGGCACACACCGAGCAGCAGCGGGAAGGAGAACCTCTGGCTGACGCCAGTGCTGGGCTCGCAGGGACGCGCAACAATGCCTGTGCCGTCAGCCTCGCCAGCCAAGCGGCACAGCCACCTGCTGCAGACTTTTGACGGTGCACAACAGCAGGCTTTGCAGCGGCAGCCTAGACCAGAAGCTGTATCCTCAGAGCTAGCAGTAGTCAGCAACACACCAGCAGCAGCCAGGCAGCCGCAACTCCCTGGTCATGCGGCCGAAAGGGCATCAGGGGGTCCGGCGTCCACACCCAGCCCCATGCCGAACGATGTCCAGCCGGGCCAGCACCGCACAGATGTCTGGCTACATGTTCGTTCTGCTAGTCCTGCTAAGCAGCGTCGCCAACAGCAGCAGCAGCAGCAGCACCATGCTGTCGCACTGCAGCAGTCTTCTGTTGCTCCTGGAGATGCTGACAGGCAGCAGCCTGGGCGTCAGCAACTGCCAGCTGCGCAGCCGAGCCCTGGCGTTGTGCCTGCCAGCACTGCCAATGGGCTCCACAGCAGTGCAGCCAGCATGGCAGCATTGCCCCTAGACCACAGCAGTTTGGCTGGCCCAGGTGGTGTTCCGAGCATGTCCATGAAGCCGCCAGATCGGGCCAGTGCAGCAGCAGCGGCTGCTGCGGTAGAGCGGTGTCGGGCAGAAGTGCAGGCAGATGCGGAACGCCTCGCGGCTACGGAAGCTCGGCTGAGTGTGCAGCAGGCCGACTTCGTAAAGCAGCAGGCCCATGCTGATGCGGTGCTGCAGCGGGAGCAGGTGAGTTTGGAAGCCGCTCCTGTGCTTGTGATCCAGTCAAGGTCCAGACCGTGTCCGGCCTGTAGATGATAGCCGCATGGTTATGCCAGTTTACTGACCACTTGTATGTTTGGTCTCAGGGCCTGGACACAAGACAGGCGGAGCTCGAGCGGCGAGAGCTGGCAGTTCAGGACGCTGAAGCCGCTGCAGAGAGGCACAGCAGCAAGTGCCAGGTGCTCGATGGGGTGTGAAGCACGCTGCTACTCACGTGCTGCAGGATTTTACCACAGCGTCCAGGTCTGCACCTGTGAAGCTGACAGGCGCGCTGCGTCCGCAGGAGGAGGCGCATCAGCTGAAGAGGGAAGCTGAGGAGCTGCATGCGGCGCAGGAAGCCTTCACCGCCAGAACGTCCGCCGTACAAGCTGACCTGTCAGCACGAGAAGCGGCGGTGGCAGCAGCTCAGAATAGCCAGGCGCAGGTCTGAGGAAGCGCATTCGGTTGGCTTGGCCCTGCTGATGCCAGCCTTTCCTCCTGCTGACTGCAGAGCAAGAATTTGCATTGCGTTCATGGTTCTGCAGGCTGTTGAGAGGGCAATGTCAGAGGCACGGCAGGCGGAGGCCTCTGCTGCAGCATTGGGTGAGCTCTGTGACAGCCTGCGCTCCGATGAGGCCGATCTGCGGCAGCGGCTGTCGTCACTGCACGCCAGGGCGGATGCTGCTGAGCGCGAGACCGCTGAGGCCGACAGCAAGCGCACATCCGTTGTCGAGGTACCTGAGCGTGATGACACTAGCACCAAGAGTGTTGATAGTCGACACACACGTCCTGTTGGATGTCTGCAATTAGAGATGGACAGACACTGGCGAGCTGCAAGCTGTTAGAGCAATTATCGCCGCTGCATACTGCAGGCACTGCAGGCGGCACAGCAGGAGGCCGAGGAAGCTGGCCGCAGCGCGCAGCACTGGGAGGAGGTCGCAGCTCGACTGCGTGCTGAGAGCGCGCAGCTGGAGGCCTCAATGCGTGAGCGGCGCGAGGCCACAGAGACGGAGGTTGGCCGCCTGCAATGGGAACCCTTGTCACCGGCACACACAAGCGCTCGGAGCACTCCAAACCAACATACTCATCCCAAGCAGAAAGAGCATTAGCAATGTACATGCTATGGTCCCCACCTGGGCATCCCTGCTCCTGTCAGGTGGCGCGGCTTCAGGCGGCCGGCGACGCCGCGCTGGCGCATGCACAGCAGGCAGCAGCAGCAGCGAACGCAGAAGCCGACCAGCAGCGGGCACACGCGGCGGAGCTGGAGCAGCAGATGCAGGTACGGCATGCCACCGCTGCCTTTGGTGCTGTACGTCTCGCATGCTTCGTCCTATCACGGCAGCCAACCATACTTTCTGCTGATTAACTGCCAAGGATGTTTGATGTGACGATTTCGTGCCAGTGCCAGACTGAGCATCTTGCCTGTGTTCCATGACAGGAGAGAGCAGAGCAGCTGGCTGCACGTGAGCAGGCAGCGGCTGAGCAGCAGCGGGAGGCGGCGGAGGTGGCCGCCCGGGTGCAGGCGCAGCGCCTGGAGGTGGAGCGGGCGGTGCGCGCACTGCAGGCCGAGCGCGCCGAGCTGCAGGTGACTTGCAGTAGTGCCCCTGACGTCTCGAGCTGTATGGCAGCTGAGGGGAAGCAGCAGCAGCGGCTGCATCGTCCTCTGTAGGGGTTGGTGACCATGCTGTCTGCCAGTGCTGTCACGGGGCTGTCACAGGCTGTCAGGAGGCTGTCACAAGTATGTGTGCAGGACTACTGCATCAGTCGGAAGCTCACCATACTGTCAGGAGAGCTGTCACAAGCTGTCAGGAGGCTGTCAACTAGACTGTGTGCAGGACTACTGCATCAGCCGCGAGCTCACCACACTGTCAGGAGAGCTGTCACAGGCTGTCAGGAGGCTGTCACCAGACAGTGTGCGGGACTACTGCATCAGCCGCGAGCTCTACAATGCTGTCAAGAAAGCTGTCACAGGCCGTCAGGAGGCTGTCACAGGATGCTGTGCGGGACTACTGCATCAGCCGCGAGGTCTACAATGCTGTCAAGAAAGTTGTCACAGGCTGTCAGGAGGCTGTCACAGGATGCTGTGCGGGACTACTGCATCAGCTGAGCATGCCAACAGGCCGCCAGCATGGACAATGTCAGCAGGCTGTCACAGGATGATGTGCAGGCGTACAACAAGCCGATGCCAACGCCCCTCAGGGTGCAGGCAGAGGGGCGGCGGCGCACATCGTCCGTTGCACATGGTCGATATGCTCATGCACCATAGGTCACCTGGCAGGTGCGCTGCTGTCCGCCTGACTGTGCGCCGCCACCGCCGCAGGAGCGGCTGGCCGAGGTGGGGGACCACGAGGCGGAGCTGGGGGCGTGGAAGGCGCGCTTCAAGGCCGCCGCGCAGCGCCAGCTGGCGGAGCGCGAGGCGGCGCTGGGCGAGCGAGAGGCGGCCCTGGGGCAGCGGGAGCAGCAGCTGGCCAGGCAGCTCAAGGGCGCCGGCGCGAAGGAGGCCACAGCCGCCGACAAGCTGGCCAAGGTGCCGCTTCTGTACAGCTGGTCCAACAGGCACAGAGCCGATGTTGCCCGGCACTGATGGAATCTGTATTCCACAGCCAGCACTGGTAAGCTTGTAGGAGGAGCGTGCGTCTGAAAGCCGGGCGAGTTGCCAAACCACAGGCGGAAGCACGGGAGGCAGAGACCAGGAAGCACTCGGAGGAGGCTGAGGCGAAGCTCAAGTCGGCTGCCGAGGCGCGGCAGCGGCTGGCGGCGGAGCGCAGGACGCTGCAGGAAGCGCAGGCCACTCTGGACGCCGCCCTGCTGGAGGTGCGCATGCCAAGTTGCTTACACCCACTTCTGTCAGATATGCCCTAGCCTCGTCCTAGGCAGCTCCTGTGTGATGCTTGGATCTTCAGTATAGCTGCTAAATGCCAGACTGCTATGCTGTAAAGTACTCGGCGGGGTGCCATAATAGCTTGTGTGTAGTATGCAGCTCCGAGCGACCATGCTGTACGTTGTGCTGCAGGCGCGCAAGGCCAAGCGTGAGGCGGAGGCAGCGCAGGAGGAGGCGGCCGCTGCAACAGAGCGGGCCAATGCGAAGGAGGCCAAGCTACAGGACGACTCGGCTGCTGCCGCTCATGCTCGGGCTGCAGCAGAAGCCGCCCGTGATGATCTGCAGGTACACACCAATCAGCTAGCACATCGTGCAGCACTGTAGGCCGTCTGCCTTGAATGTGGGGCCTGAAGCTACTGCGTTGCCGATAAGAGTTGACTGCAGGCAGCTGGAGCCTGAGTTCATCAGCTGGGCACATGTCCATTGTGCAGGGCGCGGTTGCAGACGCCCATGCAGCGGAAGCGGCAGCAAAGGAGGCCAGTGCAGAGGCAGAGCGGCAGTTGCAGCGAGTTGCAGAGCGAGATGAGCAGCATGCCGAGGTAAAGACCCATGCAATATGAAGGAGCACCTGTGGAAGGCTTGCAGCCTGCAGGCAACAAACTTGCAAGATTCACCATCATGAGGTTCTTCCGGTGTTGATCTCCAGACGTTTGACATAGCTCTTGTGAACCGTGGCGCTGCAGGAGGTGGCGCAGCTGGAGGCGCTGCTGCAGCAGGCCAGCAACGCGGAGGCGGCGGCGAGGTCGGCGGCCGCGCAGGCGCGCGCCGAGATGCAGGGCGCCGCCGCCGCCCGCACCTCCGCCGCCGCCCTGGACGAGGCCCTTGACGCCCGCGAGGTGCCCGCACTTGCGACCCGCGCTCATCCCAACAGGGCAGCACTTGCTTTCTCGATGATGCGGGCCCCACTGCAAGGCCGCTGAGCAGCTGCACCTGGGCAGGAAAGTTGCCAAGACGCAGTCACTGCAGAAGCACATGTGTGGAGGTCGGACAGGAACGATATGAGTGAGTGGCCTTTGAGCAGTGCTGTGTGGCGCACGGCCAAACAGGCCAAGCTGCGGGACTCGTGGCACGCACTGTGCGGCCAGATGACGGAGCTGCGCAGCAGCGCCGGCGCCCGCAGCAGCGCCACCTTCAGCAGCGGCCGCCGCAGCACCGCTGGCAGCGGCGCCGTGACGCCCGCCCCGATGATGTCGCCCCGCACCCCCGCCAGCGCCCTCATGCTGGAGGTGCGCATAATGCACCGCTGTACGCTATAAGTGTCTCGAGTGGACCCGCTGTGCAGTTCACCGTCATGGGCCGACCAGCTCGCATGCGTGAAGCTCATGATCCCACGCTGTGACCAGGATGATGCTGCGGCTGCCATGCTGGAGGGCGCCAGTCTTGCGCGGCTGCCGCCGCTGCCAGAGGGATCCTGGTCCGAGGATCCAGAGGCCGCCGCAACGGCACTGGCCGCCAGGTGTGCTGTTCTCATCCTCTGCTGTCCCTGGCCCCGCTGCTGCCTTCTGACATCGACAGGACATGGTGGCACATGGAACCTTGCTCCCGGCTGTATAGAGTGCATCGGCCACGCTTCTGCAGACTCCTGGCACATGCATGCTGCTGTGGCTGCGATCAGCTGCAACCTCAAATCCGCAGGCGGGTCGCGCTGGCGGAGCGAGAGACGGCGCTGCAGCGGTGGGCGGCCGCCCTGGGGCTGGCGGCAGCGCAGCAGGAGGCGAGTGGCGCCGCCCTGGCCGCCCTGCAGCAGGAGGTGCGCCAGATGCGGCCACCAAGTTCAGATCGCTGATGTGCATGCCCACGCACAATGTACGCCCTGATGTCGATCAGATGGTTTGCATGTGAAGGTGATTTTCCCCTTGCAACACTATGGCGCTGGTTTAGTGACAGCGCTGGGTGCCTGTGAATGATGCAGCTGGCAGAGCGTGAGGCGGCGGTCGCGGAGCTGGAAGCGCAGCAGGCGGAGCTTTCGCAGCAGCGTGCCGCGTGCGATGCGCTGGCAGCGCAGCTGCAGCAGCGCTCGGAGGCCGTTGCCGCTGAGGCGCAGGCGGCCAGCCTGGCGGCTGAGGTGTGTGAGAGTGCCACCAGACCCCTGGAGTGGAACATGATGTGTGATCAGCTGCAGAGTGGGTTGGTCAGGGTAGACTGCTGCCTCCGTGCAGCAGCAGCTGGGCCTGAAACCCTTGTTGTCATAGCTCAAGAAAGGACAGCAATGCTGACCCGAGCAAGCATCATGATGTGGTGGTCCATGCAGGAGGTGTCGGCAGCGCGTGCTGAGCTGCGGGAGCGGCAGGAGGCACTGGCAGCTGATGAAGCCCAGGCGACGAGGGAACTGGCAGCAGCTGCAGACCGGCTGCAGGTGCGGTGGACAGCGCACACCCTACATGGCGTCTGCAGCAACCTTGCGGTTGCAGGCTTCAGAAGCGCAGTAGATGAGCTTCCTCATTACACCCTCTGCCATGTGCAGGAGGCACAATCCGCAGAGTCTAAGGCGGTTTCAGCACGGCGGGCTGCGGATGAGCGGGCGGCTTCTGCCGCGGAGCAGGAAATCCGCATCGCTGCAGCACAGTCGGAGCTGGCCGCTGCGCAGCAGCGGCTTCAGCAGCAGCAGAGCCAGCTCGAGGTGAGACGAGCCCAAGCTAGTGTACATCTCTCGATCAGAGGTCAAGTGTTGTAGCAGTACACTACAGCAAGTTGCAGCAGGTGCATATTAACCGACTGCGGGCATCCGCAACTGCGTCAGTATGGTGTAACTGCTGTTTATGAACTGCGATGTCACGTGGTTGCAGGAGCGGCAGGCGGAGGTGGAGGGCCTGGCGCAGGAGGCTGAGGATGCGCGGTCGGATGTGGAGGCGCGCCTGGCGGGCATGACCGCCGCGCTGGACGAGCGCAGCGCCTCCCTGGCCGCCGCCGCCGCAGAGGTGGGGCACCCGGTGCAACAGGGCCAGCATGACATGAGCAGAGCCTCCGCCATGCTGCCAAGGTTTAAAAAGCATCCCACGGCCAGGCATGTCAGCATGGCACAGCGTTCTGCACTTTCGGTGACATGATCAGACTTAACTGTGAATAACAGGTGGAGGCGGCAAAGGCAGCGGTGTTAGCACGCGAGCAGGCGCTGGAGATGTCCTCAGCAGAGGCAGCAGCTGCTGCAGATGCGCATGCCAGGCGTGTGGGCGAGGACACTGCCCAGCTCGACAGCTTGCGCAAGGAGTTCAGGTAGGTTGTGCAGTCTCATCATCGTACGCCGGACACTCTGAAAGGCAGCCTGGATGTGCATACCAACACTGTCTTTAATGTGCCTAGCATGAGCAGGTTTCCCTTGCAGCCAACATCCCTCCCTGCACTTAGCGCTGTCCAACTATGACTGACAGGGAAGAGCAGGAGCGACGACTGCAGCAGCTGGCCGACAAGGAGGCGGAGCTGCAGGCCGCCGCAGCCGAGCTGGCGGAGCAGCGCGCCAGTCTGGCAGCCGATACGGCCGCACTAAACGGCCAGCAGCGCGACCTGCAGGTGATACTGGTGCCTCACAGTACAGGAATTCAGCACGCCCATCATTGGCGCTGCCAGCAGACCAGGTGTTTCGAATGCAAAGGAAGAGCTCCGTCGTGGATGGCGTGCAGGCTCTGCAGCGGGAGGCGCAGGTGGCCAGGGCTCATGCGGATCAGGTGGCCGCTGCTGCCAAGGAGCAGGCGGCGGCAGCAGGGGCCGACAAGCGCAGGTCCCCACCGTGACTGGCTCTGCTGGCACTTGACCCAACACGTGAGCACATCCTAAGCGCTGCTGCTGCTGATGTGCCGATGTCACGCCGCAGCGTGGACAGCGGATGCTCGTGCGACCGTGCCTATGGTTCGCTGCAGGGCCGATGAGGAGCGGGCATGGGCGCGCAAGGCGCAGGAGGAGGTGGGGCGCCGCGCCGAAGCGCTGGCGGCGGGAGAGGCGCGCTCGCAGGCGTCGTCCCAAGATCTGGAGCGCCGGGCAGCCCAGCTGCAGGTGACTGCCCGCGCATGGCAAGGACCAAGGCGCTGCCACCCTGTGATTGCGGAGCAGGAAACAGATCAATCCGGCAGGGGCAGCCAACAGCTCGCATCCTTTCAGGTCTCCCCTGGATGCATGCAGGCACAGCAGACGGCTCTGCGGCAGCAGCAGAAGGATCTGGATGTTGCGAAGGCCGATGCGGATGCGCGCGTGAAGCGTGCCGATGCTGCGCTCGCAGATGCAGCTGACCTCAAGCGCCAGGTGCTGTGCTGTCGGCTCGTGTCAGATGATAGTCACACTGGTCCTCGCGCGCGCTTCGTATGTTGCCGCATCCTCGTGCGTACAACCTTCAGGTCGCTCTTTTCGCAGGCCGAGGAGCACCTGGCGGCGCTGCCGGCCAAGCAGCAGCAGCTGGTGGAGCGGGAGGCCGCGCTGCAGGCCGCGGCGCGCGCGCTCGACGGGCGGGAGGCCGAGCTGCGGCCGCGGGAGGCGGCGGCGGAGGCGGCCAAGGCGCGCGCCGCCGCCCTGGCTGCCGCCGAGGCGGCGCTGGTGGAGGCCCAGGCAGAGCTGCAGGAGCGGCAGGTGCGCTGGCGCTCGTGCGGGGCTGCTTGTGATATTGTGCTGGGTCAAGGCGCCAGTGCGCGGGCACACAGCTGAGCCAGCAGGAGCTGACCCACAAGCGCTGAAGTTGGTTTTCGTGCAAAATGCTCGCCCCGCTGAGGCATGCAGAGTCGTTGTGTGATGCAGGACGCGCTGACCGGAGCTGAGGCTCGGGTGGACGAGCTGCACGAGCGGTTGGAAGATGAGCGGGAGGAGGTTGCGGCCAGCTCCGCGACGCTGGCCACCGCCACGGAGCAGGCGCAGGTGAGCCTGAAAATTGCTTTTCCGTCAAGTCACACCAGGGAACCTGCAGGTTGCTGGGCTAGCAGCTGGATGTGCTGCTTTAATTCGAGGTTTAAAGCTGATAAGTATGTCACAATCTCGCAGGCAGCGGCGGAGCGGCTATGGCGAGACAAGGAGGAGTGGGAGGCGGGCGAGGCCAGCCGCCAGGCCGCCGCTGCACGCGCCGAGGCGGTCGCCGAGCGGGAGGCAGCCCTTGAGCGTGACCTGGCTCGCCTGGTCCGTCGCCTGCATGTACATGGCTAATCGGTTGGCCGCAAGCCACTGCCCCTTGCAGCCTTCCTATCGCTGAATTCCGCCGGCTATATCAGCCATTGAAGGTGCATCCATTGTGGAGGATCCACACACAATGTGACGTTGCACCTTGCCTGCAACGAGCAGGAAGCAAAGGGTGCAGCAGTCGCAGAGGAGGCGGCCGAGCTCAAGGCGGCACGTGCAGAGGCAACCATGCGCGAGGCGGAGCTTGCGCGCCGTGTCGCTGAGCACGCCGAGGCAGGCGCTGAGTGCAGGGTGGGTGTGTTGCAGGGCTCTGTGCATGTTGTTGTTTGTGACATGTGTATGTTGTCAGGATGCGCAAGGATATTGCTGACAAAGGTGTGTTTGCGAGTGAAGCTAGGACATCGACACAGGTTCTTCGGCTGCACTTACACGCAGTGCACTGTATGCTGACGACTGCTGGGCTGTGTCTTGCAGGTGAGGAGTGAGGCAGCCATGGCAGCTAAGGCAGCGGCCGAGGCGGCCACAGAGGCCCTGGAGCACGACCGTGCAGAGCTGCGGGCTGCACAACAGGAGCTCGCTGCACGCCAGGTGGGTTCGCTGCTGGTGCAGCTTGAATCCACACCTAAGATTCAGCCAATCAGCAAGCGTCTCTCGAGTGCCCTGTATGGTCTCAAGCTGCGACTGCCTAATGCACGGCTGTCACATCGTGACATGCACATGTGGCAGGGCGAGGCAACCGCTGCGGAGCAGAGGGCACAGGCAGTGCAGCAGGACGCGGATGCAAGGGTTGCGGAGCAGCAGCGCCGCGCCGAGGAGCTGGCCGCTCGAGAGGTGCGCGCACATTGGCATTGACTCTGGCCATGCACAGAGGAAGCGCACAAAGTGCTCCATACAATGCAGACCTGAGGTTGCGAGCATATTCATGCAGGCCGACCTGGCGGAGAACGGCCGCACGCTGCGCCGTGTCGGCAAGTCACTGGAAGCGGAGGAGGCGCGGCTGAAGCAGGCCGCGGAAGCTGTTGCGGTGAGGGAGGCGGCTGCGGCTGCCGCCGCCACGGAGGCCGCGGCCGCCCAGCAGGCCGCCCAGGACAAGGAGGCGGCCCTGGAGCGCCTGCACACCGATGTGTGGGCCAAGGTGACCGCTGTCAGCATGCTGGTGCCGCGTTTAACACTGTTGAGGCTGCTGCAGAGCTAGCTTGACAGCGTGCTGCTGGTGTTTACCTACACTCGCTGCGTGTGTTCACGGTGCCGGTTGACACACGACTTGGCGCCTCTAGATGGAGATTTGCGATGCTCATCCTCCCCGCAGGTGGAGGATGCGTCGCAGGCGGTCAAGGCGCGGGAGGCGGCGGCGGACAAGGGGGCCGCCGAGCTGGCGCGGGCGCAGGCCGACCTGGAGGCACGCGCCGCCCGCCTGGAGGTGGGTGCCCCGCTGCGGAGGCCGAGACGCCCGACGCTGTGCCTGGCCTTCGCTTTGCTTGAGGACCGACATCGTCCGCGCTTTTCCACTGAGTGGTCATCAGAGACGCATGTGTGATGCAGCTGCTGCCAAGTGCCGGGTGTCATGCCACACGACAGCTGTGACATCTGTTGCTCCATGTGAGATGCGGTCGTCGTATGCCAACTCCAGTCCCAGGCGGGGGACCGCTGGGTGTACACAACACAGGTCGATGTGCCAGGGTGCATCCCATATGCCTGCAGGAGGAGAAGGAGGAGGTGGCGGAGTTGCGGGAGCTGCACACGAGGCTGGGCGAGCGTGAGGCGGCGCTCAAGGCGGCCGCCGCCGCACAGCAGCAGGAGCTGCAGGCTGCGCAGGTACCTTTTCTGGATGCACCTTTCTGCAGGTTGTCCCAGCTGTGTGAGCAGTTCCAGCAAGCACTGCTCGCAAGTTTGGTCGGCGCAGCGCCTGTTGTCGCGCAAAAGCCCTGGGATATCACACACCCCTGCAGCGTGCAGCCTTGACCTGAGGACCGCATGGTTGAGCAGGCGGCGGCGGATGAGGTGCGGCGGCAGGCGGCCGCGGAGCTGGCCGAGCGCGAGCGCGCGGCCGACGCGACGGCTGCGGAGCTGCGCGCCCTGGAGGCCCGCCTGGCCACCGAGCGCCGCGAGCTGCAGTCCGCCCAGTGAGTCGGCCTGCCACATCCACCTGCAACCGACCGCAATCTGAGGATCGCCAGTGGGCTCCTGCAGCACCGTGTGCCTCAGCCTGAGCCATGGCGCAGCGCTCCTCCAGAACCTGCAGTGCTTGCTGCCAGCCCGCCTGACGAGCTGTGTGCGGCCAGCAGGAACAGGGGACAGCAGGAGGCAGCCGCGCTTGCAGCGGGTCAGCAGCAGGCCGAGGAGGCCGCCTCTCGCCGGCAGTCGCAGCTGGACGTCATCTCCAGGGAGCTGGCGGCCAAGCAGGATGAGGTCAGCAGACTGCGGACACCTTTTACTTGAGAATTCGTTGTCGCAGCATACATGGGCAGCGGTGCCCAACCTCCTGCAAGCCGGGACACGATGATTTTGGACAGTATTCAAGCTGCTACTGCATTCACGCCGCAGCTGGAGCGGCGGGAGCGGCGCTCGGAGGAGGGCCTCGCCGAGGTGGAGCGCTGGCGCAGCGCCCAGGCGGACGACGCCCGGCTGGCCGCGGCCGAGGCGGAGGACCGCGCCGACGCCATCGTGAGGCAGCACCTGTCCAGAGTGGCAACCATGTCACACATGAGCATTTGGCAGGGATGAGCGACAGCACCTCAGGAGAGAGGCAAGGGCCACGGCCAGCGCATCAGCACATGCACCAGCATGTGGAGCCACGCTCGGGTCGTCAGGCCTGTCATGACGCATGGATGTGTGCTGCACATTGCAGCTGGCCGAGGCGCGGCGGGAGGCGGGGGCGGTGCGGGGGGAGGCGGCGCGGGAGCGGGCGGCCGCCGAGGCCGAGGCGGCCCGGGCGCGGGACGCCGGCCGCGCCACCGAGCTGGCCGCGCTGCAGAAGGACCTGCACCTGGCGCGCCGGGTGCGCCGCCGCCGCGCCCCCTCCCACTGCTGTGATGAGTGGACTGACGCCGGTGGGCCGCAGGACTGTTTCTACGATGTACAATGATGTCGACATCCAGCGGCAGTGCCGGTCGCACTTGAACAGCACAAACGGGCGCCGGTGTCGCAGATTATCAGGGCCAAACCTGAAGCTGCAGGCGGAGGCGGTGCGCCAGGCGGAGGCGGCGACCGCAGCGTCCCTGGAGCGCAACCAGCAGCTGGAGCTCCGCACCGCTGAGCGCGCCGCCCGCGTGCAGCGCCGGTGCAGTTTTCGAGCCACATGCCACATGGTGGTGACACATCAACGCATGCATGGTGCTGCGAATCTGGGTCCCACCAGCGGCCATCCTTCATGGTCATTGTCTCACTTGTCTCGCACTGTCATCAACGATGTGGGATGGCCTCTGGTGTTGCCACCAGCACCATCGCCGCACTCGTGCGACCAAGACGTCCCGTCACCCTTATCTTGCAATGCCTACAGGCAGGAGGAGCTGGCTGCGCGTGAGCAGCAGCTGCAGCTTGCATCCGCCTCAGCCTCGCAGCGCACCAGCGCTGATGGCAGTGCATCCTGGCGCCACAGTGCATGGGATCCTGTCACTGGTGCAGCTCAAATGGGCAGGGGCAGCACCAGTGGCATCCTGGATGCTCTAGACTGGCAGCACTCTTCACCAGCTGAACTCCCGCTGCAGCTGACACCGCCGCTGCCCAGCAGTCAGCCCGTGCAGGCGCGGTGGGCCACTGGCAACGGTGCTGATGACATCACAGCTGCAAGTGGTCACGCAGCCCGCTCGCTCGAGGGGCAAGGCCTACCGTCAGCAGCAAGTGAGCAGCGGCAGCAGAGCGTTGTTCTGGGCGCCGTCGCCACGGTGAGCCCGCCACAGCAGCCGCCGACTGGTGCAGCAGAGAGGCAGTCAGGCTCCAGCCACGCTGTGTTGCCTGCGGTGCAAAAGCAGCGAGCGGCCGCAGGGGCGTCGGCAGGCCAGCAGCCTCCCGAATCTGGCGCCAGTCCCCCAGCACAGCGCGCCCGCAGCTGGGACATCAGCACAGGCCCCACAGCAGCTATCAGGTCTGGTCCCACCAGCCATCCAGATAGCGCTGCAGCTCTCAGCCAGCCACAGCCGCTGGTTGCGGATGCTGCAGCACAGCCAGCCCAGGATGCAGATGCTAGCGGCACTCCAGCAGAACTCGGCGGCGCTGCGAGGGCAGGCTCTGCTCATGCTCAGGAGCACCTGGAGCGGCAACCACAGCCGACATGGCACCGGCAGCAGCGCACCATCACGGCTGCGGCCAGACAGGATGGCAGACCTGCGAGCTCGGCTGGCATGGCCGACAGTGCCATGGCAGTGGGACAGCAGGAGGCAGCGGGTCAACAGCAGCAGTCGATGATGGTTGCTGGCGCTGGTGCACAGCCTGCCTTGGGGCCCAGTCCCGGCGCACTGCCGGCTCCCAATCGGCGACTCAGCTTTGGCCAGGCGGCTACAGCTGCACAGCCCCCTGTGCAACAGCACTCCTTTGCAGCCGGCGCAGAATCTTACGTCACTGCACAGGCAGATGGTGCGCAGCTGGCTGGACGCCATCACCACCGGCAGCAGTCACCGACTGGCCCAGCCGGCTGGCGGCCAGATCAGCCGCAGCCTGATGCAGCCACTGGGGCGCAGCGCAATGCCTACCAGCATTTGGCGAATGTAGACCTGCAGAAGCCCGCTCGTGGGGCAGCACCAGGGCCAGGTCTGCCACAGTTTTCGAGGCCGCTGCAGCAGCTGCAGCCGCACGCCGCCAGCAGCAGCCAGGGCTTCCTCAGAGCAGCTGTGGTCGTCGGCGCCACTGACGCGCTGTCGCTGCAGGACGCCATCTCCATCGGCGAGACCAGGTGCGGTCACAGACCACAGTGCACCACCGTCAGGAAGGCTCCCCTGGGCCCTAAGGAAACCACGTCCAACCTCTTGCAAAATGTTGGGGATGGGTGCCATTGGCCGCTGGTGCAGGAGGGTTTGCGGCGGCAGCCAACTGGTTTTGACTCTTGCGCGCAGGCTGCGGCGGCTGCAGGCGGCGCTGGAGGAGGCAGCCCCCGCGGCGGGGACGCCCGACAAGGCGGCCCGCACCGCCGCCAGCCTGGCGCACCTGCGGGCGCAGGCCCCCGCCCTGCGCGCCTCCCTCCACGCGGCCCCGGTGCGCAGCAGCAGCGTCCCCTGTCAGTCACACCATCCAGTATCGCTGCTGTTGGGGACCGCTGGAGTTGAGGGTGATGATGTGTTTGCAGCCGTGCCAGCCGAGTGTCCACTGACCACGACCAAGAGGAGGAGGTTCCAGCACTGATGTGCGTATGCCGCCGTGCTGCAGGACGCCGGGCGGGTCGGTGACGATGTTGCGGCGGCTGCGCAGCACTGGCAGGCGCGCCTGGAGCGGGCCAGCGAGCGGGTCGCCAGCCTGCAGCGGAAGGCGGCTGCAAGGTCGCCCAGCACCGGCAGCCTGCGCGCCGGCTTCTGAGCCTTGTTTTGATTTCTTTGACGGTGTATAGCAGTTTACAGATGTGTGACACAATGGTCACCCGGTCCTGACCTTCTGCCGAGTTGCTGGTTTGAGCTGTCAAATCAGACGAGTTGGAATCTGATGTAATAACCCTACAATCCGACAGAGCATTTGCAGCGACGACCCCATGGTGCCCAGCCCAAATCGTGTGCAACTGGCGCCGCAGCTGCTTGCCCATCCCCACTGGTTTCAGACACGGAGGTGACCCTTGGTGCTAATGTACAGTCTTCACTCGGCCGCTTCTGATGCCGCATATCCCAGGTGCCCGCGTCTGACCAACTGATCAAACAATGCCATACTTCAGCTCCTCGACAGGGTCCATCTTCCGCCAGTAGGCCCAGCCGCCGCCGCGGCCCTTGGCCACAGCGATGTGCTCGTCGATGTAGAAGAACACGAAGAACGGCAGGCCCTTGTCGTTGATGTCAAACCTGAGCGGCATACGCACGAAGCACTGCTTTGCGGGCATCAAATGTGGTCGATGCGACCTGTACAGCGTGCCGCACAAAGGCACCAGGAGTGTTACGAGGCATGGGCACCCTAACACATATCTTCGTGTGATGAGTTGCGGTGTTCAGCCACTCACGGTGCACCCTTGTCGCCCTTCTTGATGTCGAAGCTCGTCTTCCAGGGCCCCACCTTGAGTCCCAATTTCCAGTAGTTGAACGCCAGCTTGTTCTGTCACAGATTCAGATGGACGCTTAGATGCTGTATGTCTGTGGTGCTTTTTGCATTGCCAACTTCTAAGCAGCGCTGTCACAAGGGCTGCAGCGCTATCCTGATCGCTACACATGCCCACCTTTTGCCAGCCATACGGACCCTGGAACGAGATTGAGGCGACGTGGCCCAAAAACACGCCATTCTCATTCTCGTTCTTGCTGGCATCAAAGCGCTGCGCCGCAGTCAGCGGGAAGAACTTGCCCTGCGCCTCCGCCTCGCCCTTGCGATCCTTCTCCAGCTCCTTTTTGTCTGTCAATCACACGGCAGCCTTGATGCGTATCAGATCACAAACTTTGGCTGCTCATGGCGCAGGTTGCAGGTCGAGGAGTTTTTTCGCTTGAGCACTGGCATATGACTCCGACCGAGCTGTACAACTGTACGACCAGTAAGCAGGTCAGCGCCTGAGACACACCCACTGTGTAGATGAGCCGCCACCGCTTGCCGGGCGACGTGTCGCCGCCCAGCAGCTCCTCCCACTCCTTCCCACCCTGCACACCGATATGCAGGCGTGAACCCCGCTGCTGACGCTGCCAAACCCGAGACTGCTAGGAAGATAGACCATAGGCCTGGCCCCTGGGGCGTGCGTGTTCCAAACGTTTACGAGCACCTTCATCTTGGCTTTGTCGAGGGCCTTCAACGCCTTGAAGATCTCTCCCTTCGGCACCAGAGCCTGCTTGTCTGCGGCGGTCTTCAGCAGCGCCGCTGCTGAGCCCACGGCGGCATCCGAGTCGATTGCTGCCGGACCTGCGTTGGAACTTCTGCCCACGTCAGCTGCAGGTCCCCGAGCCAATGCAGATGAGGGGGTCTGCGGAGCCTTGCACTCGGCCCCACTGATCCCAGGAGCGTCCGCACCCAACTGAACTGGTGCACATCTTGTTCAGTCATCGTGTTTTTGTACCTCCCGCTGCAGTGGCGCAGACGCTGCAGCGCCTCTCAGCAGCAGTGAATGGCCGCTGCTGAGTGCGCCGCACTTCACACCATGCCCTGCAGAGTGTGACCCATCAAGCTCACTATAACGGCCTGGCAGTGCAGGCCGAGCAAGTGCAGTCAATTGCAGCGCTGTGCATGCAAGCATACCCGCGAGGGCTCGATTGTGGCAGGCATCGCGTTGGCTGTGTCGTCGGTGACCTGGTCAATGCTGCATGACAGGGCACACCTTGGCTGTGCGACAGGCAATGCATGCTAGATAAGAACGGCACCAGGATGCTTCTTGGACACGGAGCTAGTGCTGTGCGCAGGCACGCAGTGCGCACGACGTGCACCAACAGATCTTGCACCCACGTGCCAGCATGGCTACCCAATTGTTGCATGCTGTCAATGGGTCAATGCTGTTGTTTGGCAGACAGCGCGACATCGGACATCTTGCAAGATTCTCTAGCTGTTAGTCGGGAGTACAAATCCAGCGGTTGTAATGGCGTCAGTGGTGTCCTCGGGTATGCATCGTGCAGCTGCCTCGTCAATCGCTGTATCGCCTCCTCTGACGTGCAACCCGCTTCACAGGGCCGCATCGCACCGCGGGCAGCGTCACAGAGGCATTGCGTGCCAAAGGGCATGTGCAGGCAGGCAGCGACCTTTCACGGCTGCAGGCAGGGGCAAGCCGGTGCGGTGCGTTGCTGCAGGCGGTAGCCCGATGAAGGTCGCGGTGACAGGCGCAGGCGGCCGCACCGGCTCGCTGACTGTGAAGCGGCTGTTGAAGGAGGCGAACAAATACAGTGTAGTGGCGATCGTGCGGAGGCCAGAGGTACACGCTGCGGACATGGAGCCGTCAGCAACCTTCAGAACTTGTGTCGCATGGTCCGCACAATGCTGGTCGATGTGAGATGACTGCCAACATCCGTGTCCTGACGCTGCAGAGTGCTGCCGAAAAGCTTGGGGATCTGCCGGACGATGCTGTTGCCGTCGTCGACATAGCGGCGGAGGGCGCGGAACAGGACCTGACCCGGGCATTCGCCGGCGCCAACGCCCTTGTGATTGCCAGCAGCGCGGTGCGGAGCGCAGGGGCTACCACCTTGACACCCAGCATGCCTGCGCGATGATCCTTGCCAGCCCCAGATGCATGGCATCTGCCCAAGGCCCTGACAACCCTGCAGCCTGTGAAGGCACTGCTGGTGTGTGCAGGTCCCGAAGATGAAGCAGCCGCCGCCACAGAGCGGGCCGCCCGAGTTCTACTACGAGCAGACACCAGAGCAGGTACATCAAGGCGAGGCGCTGCAGTCGATCAGAACACGGTGTTTGCTGTTATTCCGGCTGGCCTTGTGTCTGAAGGCCCGCTGGGATGTGTCAGGTCGACTGGCTGGGGCAGAAGGCGCAGATCGATGCAGCAAAGAAGGCAGGCGTTGAAAAGGTGCGGAGCAGCATATCACACATACTGAGCAGCGTGTCTAATATGTCGGAGCTTTTGGGCCACTGACATGGTGTGCGGCCGCAGGTAGTCCTGATAGGCAGCATGGGAGGCACAGACGAATCGAACAGGCTGAATCAACTAGGCAATGGTGGGCTGCTGTCCCAATATTGCCGCGTAGACCAAGGCAACAGCATGCAATTACGCACATGAAATCCTGACTCAGTACGTTGGTGCTGCAGGCAGAATATTGGTCTTCAAGCGCAAGGCAGAAGAGTATCTGATTGCATCAGGTATCGTTTCGACCCACGACTGCTTGCTGCAGTGTAGAGCATGCCGCTCCTCACACGTGCAAGGGATAAACTGTCATCAACCTCACAGGGCTGAACTACACCATCATTCACCCGGGCGGACTGTTCGACGAGGAGGTGCGCACCAGCTGCTGCACCAGCTGCTTCAGCTCAACTCACGAGCCGGCATCACTGCTCTAGGCACCTCGATGCATTGGGTCAAATGTTGTGTGCAGAGCCGTGTTCTTTCTGCAGGGCGGCAAACGGGAGATAGTCCTCGGCATCGACGACCAGTTGCTGAAGAAGGCCGAGACGGAGGGCACCTCGCGCCGCATCCCACGGGATGACGTGGCGGCCCTGGCTGTGGCAGCGCTGACCGCGAAGTCAGCCGACAACAGGTGTGTGATCGTTCGCTGAGCTGCAATGATTGAAGCGGAATCTCCTGGTGCACGACTGCTCAAGAGCACACAGGCCCCGGCGGTGATGTACAACAACGGTGCGTGACTGCTGAAATGCGCCCATTCCATCATTAATGCCGCACACTCTGCGCTTTTGCAGGGCGGTGGATGCGGTGGCAAAGGAGCCTGGGGATGGAACGCCGACAACAGACTTTGAAGGACTGTTCGCAGGATTGTCTGGCAACTGCAAGTACTGATCTGACCACTTTGCAGTGCAATGCCAGAATTTCAGCGTTGGACTGCCTACCGTATGTCCTGTGTTCCAGTGTTGTGTGATATATGATACGCTTACAAACACACTGTGTATGGCCAGACGCCAGCGCCTGTTGGTATTCCAAGGCAATACGCAATGTGGAGTCTTCTAAACTACACGAGCAGACCCGATCCGAGTGTCTAATTAATGTTGTTCTGCAGCTGCGATGAGCTGCAGCAAGAATGCTGAGTGGGTGTGTCAACAACCATCAACCGCGGGCCCAAAAGCCTGACGAAGAGCTGCCAAACAGGCTGCAATCGAACCCTGCTCTCTTGACGATGTGACAACCGAAGATGGGAAACCATCTGCAATGACCAGTGGCTTGGAGGGGCGCTCCAGCACACAAGGCAGACCGCCATTGTGACAGCCGCCGGTCAACGACTGAACTATGGTACAATGCCATCTAGCGTACAAAACTGGCGCCGGCACAACCTACGGAGCATTTGGACACAATGCCGGTGGCAATGCCTGAGCTGACTCTCGTCACTCATGAGACGAGAGACAGGACTCATGTGATGCCAGACTGCCGGCGTTCCAAAACTTCCGCACCAAGGCTGCATCCACGCTGGTCGCCTGCCGCTGCTGCCTGCCGCAGAGGCATCATGGCTGTCATCAGGCGATGCCTTGCAGGGTGCTGCCAGCCTGCTCAGCGATCGACGCCTTGAGCGCGCTGATTTCAGTGCGGAGGCGACCTGCGGGCAGTGGGGAATCACGGTGAACAGAAAGTGTCACACATTGACAAATTGCCTGACCAAATGCACGATGCACAGCCGGTAAGAGGACAAGCAGGTATGAAAGGGCTACTGGGGTGGAAGGCTCAGTACCTATCTTGCTAAGATTGGCTGCAAAGGCCTGCACTTTGTGGCCGGCGTGTAGGTTGAAGTAGGGCAGCCCCGTGACGCCGAGCTCCTGGCTGAGGTGCATCATCTCCTCCGCATCAGTGTTCACCTGTGGCGCATGCATGCGAGTGAGGATGGCTGCGGGTCCAAGGACGCAGCGCACATGAATGACGCTGGATCCATCACCATCGCCAAGCATGACGCGAGAAAACTGCATTGTCGGATCGAGGCCTGCTGCAGCTGCGCTTTGACACACAGCTGCTGCACACCACCCTTGCAGGCGACAGACCCGCCAGCAGCGGAAGGTCAAACAGCGCCACAGCTCAGGTAACTGATTTGTAGTCCGCACGCACGACAGATGGAGCATGGTTGCGTGGGCGCTTCAGGAGTGCAGCCTAGCAGCGAGACAGCAGAGGGCAGCAGGGGCACCTTGATGAAGGCGACGTCCAGGTTGGCGGCGGCGATCTGGCGCAGCTTAGGGTACAGCCGGCGGCAGCCGGCGCACCAGGGCGCGAAGAAGTCGACCACCACCAGGCCGTGGCGCGCCTTGCACTGCAGCAGGGCGCGGTCGTACTCCTCCCGCGTGGACACGGTGCACATGTTGGCGGGCGCCAAGTGCGCCCACCTGCCAGAGCGCACACAGCACTCATCAGGGGCTGTGGCCCTGGGCAGGACAGGCACCAACACACTGGGCATCAGGAAACCGCTGAGCAGTCGGCGCAGGCTGCGATCAGTGGGATGAGCCCGCCCGTGGGTCTGGAGGGCAAATGGCCGTTGATGCAAGGAGGCAGCTGGACACGCACCACTCCAGGCCGGCGGCCCGCAGCTCTTGCAGATCCTGCGCTCGCAGCTGCTTCCTGCACAACAAGCAACAGCAGGGCGTCAGCCAATCCGGATACGCCAAAAAGAAGAGCTGCATCGCTTTTTGGCCCCACTTTATAGCCCGGCGGCAAGCTGTAATCTACGTCCGTGCAGGGCACCTGGGTGCCTAGAGAGGTCATCCTATGATCTACGGCAACGCGCGTGGACTGTGTGCAGTCCTGAAGTGTCACAAGCGGCAGCGGCGGTCCTCCTCCAGGACGACCGGCTAACCTACTATCCTTCTCCTCCGGCGAGTTTACGACCTTTGAAGCGCGCAGCGCCGCACGGAGGGCATTGCGATCAGCGAGCAATGAATATATGCGTCAGTGATCGGGCCACGGCTGCTCAGCGGCCGCAAATGTGCGGTCGTCTCGGAGCTTCCGGCTGAAATGCCTCACCTGACTTCTGCCTCATGTCGCCGGCGGGCGGCGTCTGGGTGGCCGTACGTCACAATGTGGCTGGAGGCTGGCTGTGCAAGGTTCTGGCCGGCCTGCAGGTCCCCCGAGCAGGGTTGTCGCGGGTCTGCCGAAGCTGAAGCGCGCGTAATGAGCCGCGGCCTCAAAGGCTGCCGCGCCGCTGCAGACGGCCCATGTGGCCTCACAAAGCGCTGATGTGGGGTCCACCGGTGCACGGCCGGCCGCGTCTGCAGCATGGCGGATGGCCAGCGGGACCCCGTCCTCTTTCTTTACAGGCTCTACGGACGTTGCACCCTCGGGCACGCCGGCAAAGTGGCACGAAGCTGCGGCAGCGCCGCAGCGCTGTCCAGATCAAGTGCTGTTGCAAGCGAGGGCGAGCTGGCCGGAGCAGAACATTGAGCCTTCCGAGCCACGAGGGGAGGTGCTGACTGTGCCCCGAGTGCAAGGCAAGGGTTTTGTGCCGGAGTTTCCAACATGATCACAAAGGGCAACTGATAGGGAGCCTATCACCGACGACAGATGTTCACAACGCAGCTTTGAACCTTGAGCCGGCCGCATATGAATCCGTCGACCATGCGTGGCGATACAGTGACCTTTTCAGCTGGGTTCTCATGGCCTGAGAGTGTGCATACCCCTAGATAGCGGGTGTTCAACCTGCAAATGAGCATTTGAACTGCAGCGTGTGAGACAGCAGCACAACCATGCAGACCCGCAAGCGAGCAGCCAAGCAGCATGCAACACCCGAGAGAGCGCAGAAAGCCATCAGGCTGGGCCAAAAGCGCGTGACAGCGGATCCGCTGCCGCCGGATCCAAAGGATGATCCGGTGCTGCTGGTGTCTGGATCGTCAGCATCAACGGCCGATGCAGGTGCGTCACGCCTCACCTGCAAACGTGGCTGCCAGGAGAGCTGTCAGATGACATGCCTGCATGGTCTGCACCGCACTGCCTGATTTGGCCGTGCCATACCGCATGCGCGTCATCAGCACATAAAATCTTGCGGTGTGACGTTACCAAGTCGTGACCTTCAGCCCTTGCGGATATGCACAGCGGAATAGCTTGAAGCCAACAGCATATTGTCTGCAGGCGATGATCAGGGCAAGACTCAGCTGCTAACCAACAGCTCAGACAGCAGCGGCCGCAGTGCGGACCTGCATGTGCCACCAGACGACCCCCGGACCCGGGAGCCGGCCGAGCCAGCACATCGGGACCCATGTGCGGAAGCTGTGGCAGCAGCGGCAGCCCCAACCAAAACATGGCGAAGACTGCCCCCGGACAGTGCTGCCCCAGACGAGCACGACATCCCTGGAAAGGTGTCTGAATCAGATCGCCACTGTTGTCTGCAGCATGCGTCCTGCCGAAGAGAGCCTTGCACAGAGCCAACCTACTGTTGAGTTGAAGTCGTGCCACCATGATGCAATACACCCTTTGCCTGCCGCAGGTGCAGATCGGCACCTCAGCCACATACCATGTCGTGCGGCGTATTGGCAAGGGCGGCTTCGGATACATGTACCTGGGAAGCCGATCGGCTTTCTGGAGAAAGGACGGCAAGCCTAGCAAGGTTTGATGCAGTCTTGCATGGCGTTCGTATGCTAACACACAGCCATTCTGAGTGGTGCTGATGTTGCTGAACTCTTATTCAGGTCGCCATAAAGTTTGAACGAAGGTCTGCAAACGATCAGGCAGCACATGAGGCGACGGTGTACAAGTGAGTTTCCCACAGTGCATCTTGTGCATGGAAAAAGTCACAACATCCTCTCATCACCCTGAAGTTCATGTTGGGTTGGCAGGGCAATTGGAGATAGCTATGGCCTGCCGCGCCTGCATGCCAAGGGCAAGGTTGACGAGTGGAATGTCATGGTCAGGATGAGTGCATTTGACACGTGCAATGCTGTCTACTCGACTAGCTGCAGTAGTGCATACTGACCTGTCAGACATGTGCAAAATAAATTTGGTCAGCTGAATACCCGCATCTGCACAGTGGTCTGCCACTTCAAGCGTTGTCTGGGTGCAGATCATTGAGCTGCTGGGCAAGTCGTTGTGGGACTTGCACGCCAGGAAGTCGTACGTGTTCACAGACCATGTGCTGGCCTGCATCGCTATGGAAGCGATCATCATGCTGCAGCACATGCACGACCATGGGTGCGCCAGCTCGATGCATGCATGCCGCAGCAGTGCTGCAGTGTCACTGGCACTGATCACAGTAACAAAATGTGTCAAGTGCAAGCCTCGTCATGGTGCAACTCACGGAAATCTACTCTCCAGTTGGCCTGCAGGTATGTGCATGGCGATGTTAAGCCAGAGAATCTGGTGCTGGGCGCCCCATCTGTCCCAGGAGCTGCCCCGCGGCTACACCTGGTTGACCTGGGCCTATGTGAGCCTCCCCCTCTGATCGTCCCGTGGTGCTGGCACACAAATTGGCCGGCGAAACATGCCGTAGGTGTTGTCATATGCCGAGTCGAGCCTCAGCTGCCTCGTGCGTCATTGCTGCAGCGACGCAGTGGCGCTTCAACACTGGCAAGCGGCGAACCTACAACTCAGACATGAAGTTCAGGTGCTCACCCGGGGCGGCAGGAGCATCGCAAGCTGGGCATTACTGTGAATGAACTGCCACGCCTTCGGTCTATGGTGCAGGTGATGCTGCGCCACTTACGGGTGGCATGCTGTGCGTGCTACTGCATGTTGGTGCGTGCCACTGCAGGGGCACAACGAGGTACGCCAGCCTGCATGCACACCTGGGCCGCACTTCGATGCCCCGCGACGACCTGGAGTCCCTTGCCTACACGCTGGTGTTCCTGTCGAACAGCTACCTGCCATGGCAGGGCCTCGCGGTGCGCCTTTTATGCTGTCATGCACTGGCAACATTTGCATCTCAGGTCCTGAGCAGCTGGTCCGCTGGCCATGCAACGGCTGTACAGACAAGTCGTCAATGACAGCAAGCCTCGTTTGGATCACACATCTGTCATGCGACGCCAACAAACGTCGTGCATCACAGTTTTGCATGTTGATCTGTGCGGATTGGCGCAGGGCGACGATGACACGAAGCGGGCGGAGGTGGCAGCGGCCAAGGCTGCAGCCAGTGCCGAGACGCTGTGCTGCGGCATGCCGGCCCCCTTCCAGGCCTTCATGGACGCTGTGCTCAGCCTCCGGTGCTGCTGCATGTCACACCCGAATCCCACAGTAGCAAAGAGCACTTCTGGTACCGCCTGCAAGCTGGCATGCTCTGCTCTTTTGCTGCCAGAGCATGCAGATGCATGCTTCGATTCCCACTCCCTTCCATTCAGGGTGCTGCAGGTACACTGAAGTTCCGGCATACACGTCGTACATTGCCATGTTCCGGCCCCTTATGTCGGAGCAGCCTGGCCCCTTGCCTATCGCAATTGGAGACCTGAGCCTGCAGGTCAGCGTCTCATGCTCTGCTGCTGCGCCAAGTGACATCAAGGATGCGTGTGGCCTTACAGCATCTGTTTGTCTGAAGGCAGGCAAGGAAGATGAATGCCGGCGTATGTTTCAAGGTGTTGCATTTGTCGTGTCCATGCAGCTGTCAGCTGAGCCGTCAGATGCTGACAAAGAGGATCAGCCGAAGAAGATCACACGTCAGGGCTGGAAGTCTCAGCAGTACCTCATCGTGTATGATCCAAATCGGAAGGGCAAGCAGCGGTGAGCCGCATCTGCTGCAAAAGCCTCTGCTGTGCCGCACCGTGCGACTCTCCTGCAGCCATCTGGATCACAACATCGTGATGGCATGCTGCCATTAGAGCGCTGCATTGCTGTCTCACTTGTAGGTATCACCAGTTTGCTGCCGTACCCGCATTCACTTGTGTGACCATGCCGCAGGTACCATACGGGGGTGACGACGACAGCCCTCCAGGCCTTCGTCGAGAAGGCCTGGAAGGAGAAGTTGCGCATTTCGGCAGCAACGGCAGACCCCAGCAATACATGGTATCTTCCTATCTCGCACACTCGAGTGTCACACCGGATTGATTCGTTGTGTGGCCAATCGCGGAGCACACCTGAACAGGTGGCTGAAGCTGAAGTGCGAAATGCTGCAGGTCAGTCGTCCTGACAGCAAACACTGGCCTCACAGAGCAGGTGGGTGATGAGGGCGCCAGTTTCCTGCATGCACTTTGCTCCAGCAGCATGTCACGCATCCTGTGGTAGACCGTCCTCATGTACGATGACTGCTGCCCTGCCGCAGGTTTACCGCATCCAGTCTGGTTCCCTGGTGCGTGCTGCATGCACCAGAGCAGTCTGCTGGCCCTGCATGCCTAGCTAAATGAGCAGCTCTAGGATGTGAGGGCATAGCATCGACTGCCAACGGCACCTAGCAGCTGCCACTCACGTGCGCAGTGTCCCACACAGGCCACTGAGTGGGTGCAAGAGCACTGGGACCGGGGCTACTACATCACAGCCATTGCAGGTGAGTCTCTATCCTCCTGCTCTGCTCGCTCATGCCACCAGGCAGCAGCATAGTCTCTGTGAGCAGCATGCTGAACAGCGGCTGCTGTGCTGCCAGGGTGGCAGTCACAGTCACAGTCCCTGACGGTCATGTCCAAGGGCCGGGGCTGTGTGTATACGCAGCAGAGCTACAAATCCTGCGACGAGTTCCCATATGACTATTCATTGTGGAGAAGGTGTGTGGTCCGATGCTCTCATGTGAAGGCTGAGCTCTGCTCGCGGACGTAAGAGATCCAGCTGAGCAGGAATCCAGAGATGCATGTGTCAAGGCAGACGTAGTTGATCAAGCACTTGATGGTGGCCCCTTGCAGTGGGCCAAGGGCCTGTTCGTGACGTCGGCAGGCACGTGCAACGGCAGCTGGGTGATTGTCATGTCAAAGGGGGCGCCCTTCCTGCGGCAGGTGACGCGCATCCCGAGCGTCCCTGGCAACCCCCAGTCGTGCGAATTTGAGATGACCTGGTTGCGAGGAGAGGAGCAGTGTTGCTTCACTGTTCCCTCGTGCGGCACATGACAAATAGATGTGCAGTTCAGCTTTGACTTACCTTCGACAAAAATTGCAGGTTATGGAGCTGGACTATTCGTACCCATCAGGTGAACAATGGCGAGGCGACCACCTTCCGCCTGGGACCATGTAGTGAAATGTAGCATGAAGCGTGATTCTGACCACAAACTCACCGACTGACGCCAAAGCCTGACCTGAATCCTGCCCAACAGATGCCATCCACCAGCGCTGGGCTGCCGGCTACCGCATCACAGCCTGCGCATCCACCAAGCTGCAGACTGCGGTGCGCAGAATGCGCTCCTACACAGTGTTGAATGTCGCAACTAGGTCAGCCAATGTTGCCCTCTTGATGACAGCTACACGGTGCTGCTGGTCAACTTGCTGCGCTGCACAAGCACGACACGGTCTGTCTCTTCTGTGGCAGGTGTTTCTGTCGATACCCAAGCGGAAGCTGGGGAGCAATGAGCAGGAAACATGGCGCAGCTCAACCTGGCCGGCAGACGACATTGCCAAGAAGTGGAAAGATGGCATGTGAGCCGAGTGGCAGACATGGACGATCGCCTTTGTGTGGATGCAGTCGCATTGCAAGGCGTCCTGGTTAGCTGTCAGTCATGCCACTCCTCTTGCCCACACAGGAGCATCTCGGAGGTTGCATATGGCCGCTGCACCCACTGAGCTGCGGCGCGTAATGCGGCGCTCGCGAGACTTGGCTCACCAGCAACAGCAAATTCATTGCGGCAGAGTGTAGGCAGGTGTCGGGAGCATCCCCTTCTTGCAGTTTTGTGGGCAGTCTGTCGGAGGAGCGGCAACGGGGGCCCCTCTGTGTACAGCGTGCTCAAGGTCTAGGAGCACTTATGCTGCTGGCATTTGCTCTCGGCTCAGCAGGCCAGCACTGGTCGGGCATGTCAGCAATGTTGAGCACGGGATCCTGATGGTGTCTCATCCAAACTGTGTAGCCAGCTAGTCCGCATTCACAATCGACCAAACTCACGTCTTCACACAAATCACTGCTACACATAGCTGATATCTATGCCATGCATGCCTTGCTCCTGCAGCACTGGGACTGGAACATACACACCCGCGAGTCAGGCGACCGTCAGCTTTTCAGACTCTGCCCCCTGCGTGCCAGGCTGCTTGTCTGGCTTCGATGCTGCTTGCCGGGCGCTGCCACCTGCTGCTGAGCCAAACTGCCCCTGCATGTGGCACGGACCCGCCCAGTCATATCGTGGGCAAGGGTTCCTCCCTGGGGCCGATCATATGTTGGCAGGGTCGGGATTGACACGCTGGGTCAGCATCGCCAGTGGCGGTGCAGCTGGCCTACCTGCCAGAATGTGCTGGCCTCCTCCGGGGTGCGCAGCTCCCACAGCGGCTCCGCCCGCTGGCTCTCCACAACCTGCTGGAAGATAGAACCACCAGTCAACGCGCCGCCAGTGCAGGCTTCGGAAGCCCGATGTGCGTCAAGATTCGATCGCCAGACGCGCTTCACTACGTAGTCTGGATGACCTGGTCTGCAAACTTCGTCCGCTTCTTGAGGCAGTTGTAAAACTCCCGCCAGTGGCGTGTGCAGTCGTCCACCTCTCCGTACCGATACAGCTGCTGCAGCTGGAAGACCGGAGCTGCACACATGAACAGCAGACGCCCGTCAGAAGACAAGGCTTTCGCCCATCAGTAGGCCCACGAGCAAGCGCATGGCAGCCTGCCGCAGCTGTCGCGGCCGGCACAGTCAAGACTGCTGCAGCTGCTGACGGCTCACAGTAGCAGAACCAGAGGGCGTCGAAGTGCTTGACGCAGCTCTCTCTTGGTTTCCGGTCTGGCTCCTCGCCAAAGGTCCACTCTGCAGGCTCGGCGCTGCGCTTGGCGCCATCTGACATGCGGGGCACTGGCGCAGGTGCGGCGCTGAATCTGCAGGCGGACCGACAGACCGTGAGCTCACTCAGTACCTGATGCTCGCAGAGACACGCCAAAGCATGCTGCACCTGCAAGCCTGCATTGCACACATGCTGCGCTGAGCTGCTGACTCCGGGCACGTCTGCTTCCTGCTGCCGAGCTGTGATCACAGTGGCTGATGTCCACAGCGCAAGGCCAGCTAGCCGCGCCAGCCGGAGCTGTACAATCCGTTGCACAGGGGAGGCACTCGCACGCAAAGCCCTCAGCTTGCTAGAGCCTTTTATGCACAAGGCAGTGCGAGTGTGATCGGCAGACGCTGACAGACTGTAGTAGGTTCGGCCTTCTCCGGCGGGCACGGGCCAGCGTGCGGGGTTCCCATGAGCCTCGCTCGTACCGACCAGCCAGATGCGCCGCACATGCAGCTCCCCGGGCAGGCGATAGTGCTCCAGGTGCGCCGACGGCCTCAGGGATGGTCTGCAGTCCACACATGCATGACCACGCGTCCGGGCACCTGCAGCGCAACACAGAAATCATTACACATCCCAGCGAGACGCTGATTGCACGGCGCATGTACATCACGATCCTAATGCCGCACGCAAAGCGACATGTTTTTGCGGCTTGATTGTTGCAGCATCGGGCGGACACCCCAACCGGCGGGTTCCGAGCCAGCTCAGCCATTTTCATGCATGCACGAAGTAGCAAAGACTCATACACGTACATGTGGGTCGATCCTCCGCGATTTTAGGTAGCGAGTTGACATCGTTGACTAAGCGCGAAGTCGGGGGCGCGGCGATGACCTCGCTCACACATCCCATCGATATCTTGGCGAGGTGGTACACTCAACCGTTGAGGGCCCCGATCGTCGAGTGCAGGTCGATCCACGGGTTACGCGGTCCAACGAAAGCTCCACAACCCATCATACGAGCGCCGGCTTCCTGTCCGGCCAGCTGTCCGGCATCGTCGGGCCGGCAAACAGTGGCAAGACAGCCCTCTGTGGTGCGCTGGTGCAGCTGCTGCTGATGCAGGCGATGTCGGCTAAACCATGCCTGACTGACTGCCTCTGAGTACAGCTTGGAGAAGACTGCTTGCCTGTGTAACTTGCTGTGCAGGGGTGCTTGCTGGGCAGCCAGCGCTGGGTGGCCGCAGCGGGTTTTCGCTGGCTGGGAATCTACCAGCCACTGCGGCATTGGTACACGCATTTGGTGGGCATAAACTGGAGTGGAGTAGGCTACACATCTCGCACTTTGCCTAAATAACGATTGGTGATCTGTGTGAGGCACGGCGGCCACCTCCGTAGGACCAAGGCTGCAGAGTGCACTCTACCTTGCTGACGCAGCTCGATCTGTTGTCCGCCAGACACACCGATACCGAACCTGACGGTCGAGGGGCAGCTGCTGTATGCGGCGGACCTCTCGACGCGGCGCAATGTGCCGGCAGCGGCTAAGGCCGCACGAGTCAGCGACGTCATCCGGCTGCTGGGCCTGGAGGCTGTGCAGAAGCGGCAGATCGGCTGCGCCTGGACTCCCAGACTCTCAGGTGGGGATGATCGTCGCCTCACGGACAGGTGTTGCTGCGCCAGGCCTCGTGGCATTTACAGAGAACACCCTGCCGCACGGCGAGGGGCGAGGGGATGCTCAACTCACCAGCTTGGTTGTTGCAGCTGAGGATGTGCGGCGTGTCAGCATTGGCGCGGCGCTCGTCTCGCAGCCGGGCGCGCTGGCGGTGGACGACCCCACTGGCGGCCTGCCGCACAGTGCCGGCAACCGCATCATGCACACACTGAAGGTGCAGCCGCTGAGGGGCGCCGGTGCCCTGGCTGCCGTCCGCTGTATGTGTGTACCTTGCTGCGTGTCGTCGAGTGTGACACGACAGCCTCCAGAGTAGGCATGCCTGACATCAAACGCGTCTGCGCACCGGGCACGCCATTGAACAGGGGCAAGTTGCTGCCTGCTGTCCTGCTCAGGCTGTGGCCAGGTGCGGCATGACGGTGGTGGCGGCTCTGGACGCGCCCAGCCCCTCAGCATATGCGCTGCTGGATAGGGTGACAGTTCTGCTGCAGGGCCACATGATCTACCACGGCAGCACTGGTGCGTGTCACATTGCGCACCGGGTGCAGTCCCGGGCAGCGTGAGTGATCAGTGAGCAGTGCTGGAAGAGTGGTCCTCGGAGGTGCCGATGGGGAGTTGCACATGAGCATTGCGGTGACCAACGCCTGACATGCGCAGGCACACAGCTGGTGACATACTTCGAGACGCAGTGCCTGGACCTGCCTGCATATGGCGGCAGCGCGCTGCCAGAGTCAGAATGGCTGTCGGATGTCCTTGAGCAGGTGCACATGGTGAGGCTCGAATGCAGCACACGAGCGGCGTAGGCTTGCCCACCAGGCCATGCCCCTGTATGTCAAGGCGTTTACCCAAACTGCGCATGCCTGCAGTCGAACACGCCTGGCGAGCTGGCAGGCACGTTGGCGGGGGTGTATGCAGCGTCTTCAGCAGCGAAGGCAGCGGGTGCAGAGGCGCTTGAACTGGCGGCAGAGAAATCGTTGACTGGGGCGGCCAGCGCCTCCTGCTGCCACGGAAACAACCCCGCCTGGTTCACCTTTCTGACCCTTCTTAGGGTGAGCATGCCCTGCACTGTCGTACTACGCACCACGGCGTCAGGAGGCATGTGCATGCCAGCGCTGCGATTTGACCATTTGACTCTGACACACCTGGGTCCATCTGCAGCGCCGGACGCTGAGGAACCTCACGGACCCACGGTGGATTATCCAGCGCACAGTCGACAAGCTGTACTTCTGCCTGCTAATCATGAGCCTGTACTGGCACCGGGCCGCGTTCACCGACCCCTCCAGCGTCGCCAACATCATCTCCATCCTGTGGATGCTGGCGCTGCTGCCGCTGTTCTACGCCGCCTTCTTCCTAGGGGCCCTGCTGTACGAGATGCCAGGCTTCCTCCGGTGAGCAGCACCGCGTACGGGGCCTGTCGCTCACTTCACCTGGTTGATTTCCACCCGCCATGTGACACCAACTCACAACAGCTGGCGCCCCAATGGCTGTGCAATGGCTGACAGTACTGCTCTGTGGTGCTTCACCAGGGAGCGCAAGGCGGGCTGGTACAGCGGCGGCGTGTACCTGGCGCACAAGCTGCTGGAGGAGGTGGGCGTGGCGGCGCTCATGACGCTCGCCTTCAGCTGCATCCTGTACTTCCCGATGCAGCTGCACGGCACCTGGGCGCTGTTCTGGATGGTGTACTTTGTGACCAGCACCATCGGCATTGGTGAGCCGCTGAAACAAGTCAGCTGCCATTCATGTGTGTATTTGAAAGAACAGACGGTGGGCTGAACGTCGTGTGACCATTTCTGATGTCGCACTGCTGTCGTGCGCCGCAGTGTTTGCTTACCTGCTGGCGGCGGTGTGTCCTACAGTGGAGGCCGCCAACAGCTTGGTGCCGTGCGTCGTGATCACCGGGCTGTTCTTTGCGGGCTGCCTGCTGCGCGACACCGACATCCCCCGCTACTGGCACTGGGCGTCGTACATCGACCCCCTCCGCTACGCCTTTGGCGCCCTCATGGTGAGCGCCGCGTGCTGCACATCCCATCATGGGATGTGCAGGGATGATCCCAGGCCACCCTCAGGGCAGAAGAGTATGGCAGAGAACGAGCAGTGCATCATAAGATGGAACGCAGGCCTGCACCTGAACCGCTATGTGACACAGCAAACCTGGCTGACATTCTGCCTGCCCTGGCATGCAGGTCAACGAATACAGCGGACGCCTGGGCTGGGACGCCACCCTGGTTGTGTACAACCTGCAGTCCACCAGCCGCTGGGCGTATGTGGGGTACGAGGCCGCATTCATCGGAGGCATGATGGCGCTGCTGTGGGCGGCACTGGCCTTCAAGCGCACCGCGCCGCACTATCGTGTCAGCATCGAGCATGGGCGGCTATGACGGGCTTCAGGGGGTGGACCACCCGCCTGCTCGACCCTTGAAGTCGGGCATTTACTTCTGTGAGGAGATACTGTACCCGTACTGAACTGTGTATTCAAACATGTCGAGCCAATTTGGGGCATATTCAGGCTGGAACGCAATGGGTAGCACGCCCAGACTGACACGGCCAACCTTGATGATGCTTGCCTGTTGCTGTCATGCGCATTGGTACAGTGATCATCTCTTTGACATTTGCGGCACTTGTACGTGCCTGTGCCTGCTGTGTATGGTGATGCTCAACTTGCAGAGCATTCGTGATACTGTCTGCTGTCCGTCCCACTGCCACCAGAGTTTGGGCACCGGTGCAAGAGATCTGGCGGGAAGCGTGTAGCGTCTTCGGAAGCAGGGAAGGGTCGAGAAGGCACACAAAGTGCTGCCTTGCCTGCCGCACAACACAGTTCCACCCAGCAGTTGTGTCAGTGCGCTTTCTCATCGTCAACAACACCGCAGATTGCAGCATACTTGCGGCTGTGTATAGCTCAGCGCAGCTAGCCTTCTTCGGTGGACTGGCCACAGCTTGCACACATGGTGAGCCTGCTTGGTCTATGCGCAACATAGCTTTCTCATGTCGCTTGGTGCTGACACAAGTCACAAGGCATACTTTGAGCGTAGAAATAGTCATGAAGTTCGTTTGTCATCACATGCACGCTCAAAGCCGGGTTGCACTTGATGACTGCTGTGATGGGTGTTCACAAATGACGTCACGGCCGTCGCCTTGCAGCTTTGATCCTAAGGCTCAGTAGTTGCTGCCTTGGATATCACGCTTGTTCTGTACACCAGTCTGACCACGGGCTGGCCTTGCGGTCTTGAACCTGCATTGAACATGCAGGAGAAACATGTCGAACCTAATGGTGGCATCTGCCATGCCTGTAGGGTGTCGACCAGGCACAGCTGAAGCAGGCCAAGAAGCTCGTTCTTGAGCTGCTGCATGAGAAGAAGCCTCACCCGCTGCTCATCCGGCTGGCGTGGCACGATTCCGGCACATTTGACAAGGTGCAGGACTGCAAGGCGCAGTCTGCTAGCATTCACACCCCCTTTTCGCGTGCCGTGTGCTTATCGTGATGAACGGCCTTGTGCCACATTGGCACGCATCGTGCACATCAGTGCGCCGTGCTTCCTGCCGGCTCAGCTGCGCCGTGCTGTGCACATGTGCTGACCGTGGACACACTGAATGCTGCGCAGGATGTCGAGAGCTGGCCGCAGAAGGCGGGGTCCAACGGCTCGCTGCGCTTCCCCACGGAGTGCGCGCACGGCTGCAACGCCGGTGCGTGGCGAGCATAGCAAGTGTATAGCTTGGCAGGCCTCGCCATTCTGTCATCCAATTTTCTGCCATCTCCTGCAGGACACAGCGATGCATGGCTTTCTGCATGCTGCAGCAGAGGCAGTGCCCCATCGGGCTACCGGGCACGGTGCTGGCTGCTGCACGCATCATATTCCTGGTGCATGCAGAACACCGCATCTGCTGCGTGCAGGTCTCGTGTATGCGGTGGAGCTGCTGCAGCCCATCAAGGACCAGGTGCCGAACGTCAGCTGGGCGGACCTGATGCAGATGGCGTCGGCGCTGGCGGTGGAGGATGCGGGCGGCCCCAAGATCGACATGCGCTACGGCCGCGAGGACTGCCCCACAGAGGACCTGAAGGCGGCTGACGGCGTGCTGCCAGGTGAGCGTGTAGGCGTGTGAGCGGATGGCGCTCACATCCCGTGCGCATCGTTTGCTGTACAGCAGCCTGTAAGTGGCAATGTGGGCCGTCGCCTCCGTGATACTCATGTCTCTGTTTGGCACGCAACATTTGCTTCTGCTGCATGTTTCTGATTGTTGCTGGTGGTCATGGCTGCAGCGGGCGCTGCACCGTGGCCGAACGCCGCCATTTCGCCAGCTGAGCACCTGCGAGAGGTGTTCTACCGGCAGGGCTTCAACGACCAGGTGTGTCCTGGTTCCGTGCAGTCAGGCAGTGACCGTGCAAAGCAGAGTCTCAGGGCGGCATGCACCGCAGGGGTGTAGTGTTTGATTGCACATTATATATCGACAACTGCTCCCGATGGTGCAGGAAATCGTGGCGCTGTCGGGTGCGCACACGCTGGGCCGCGCCTACCCGCAGCGCTCCGGGCTGGGTGAGCACCCTGCAAGCTGTGTTAGCATGTGTCACTCCGGGCATGCCTTGCATGTGGACCATGCGCTGTTGCCAGTTGCCTGCTGCTGACCGCACTGTGGCGTCCGCATGCCACCGGCTGCAAGGTGTCACACCCGCATGCAGGCAAGGAGTCGTCAAAGTACACCGCCCCCGACGCCTGCCCCGCGGGCGTGCGCACCAAGGGCGGCTCCTCCTGGACCCGCAACTGGCTGAAGTTCGACAACGAGTGCGCACCCCCCACTGCTGCTTCCCTCTGCCTTCAGCCTGCGCGACAGCCTGCTTCGTGACGGTCTGCTCGGCCGTCGTCAGGCTGATTCGGCCACCAGCTGAAGTGTTGCCTCCTGCAGTGCTGCGCAGCTGTATCGCATCGTACCCCGCTCATCTCTCGTAACCGTCCATCGATGCAACGGTGGCGAGTCGCAGGTACTTCACGCATATCGTGGAGCGCTCCGACCCGGAGCTGCTGGTGCTGGAGACGGACCGCTGCCTGTTCGAGGACCCCGCCTTCAAGTGCGGGCTGCTGGCCCTGCGGCTGCTACCTGCCATGCATGTCCCTGCTGCTGCAGCATATGTGCTATGGCCTGATGAACCACAGCCGCCAGTGGTCCTGCATGCGCAGTGGGCGTGCTGGCAAGCCTGCTTAGACATGTTAGCTCCCCGTGGCTGACCTACCTGTGTTTGTTGCTGCAGGCCACATGCACAGCGCTACGCTGCAGACCAGGACAACTTCTTCTCAGAGTATGCGGCTGCGCACAAGAAGCTTGCCGAGAATGTGAGGGATGTCGACATGATGTGCCATTGCGTACATGCTGTATGATCCATCAACAGGCTGCACATGCCTGGTGCTTTGAGGATCTCCTGACACACTCGAACGTTGCTGCAGGGTGCTAAATGGGTGGACGACACTCCCGTGGCGCTGGAGGAGTAGGCCCACGACAAATGTCGGGCAGGCATTGATGAAGGCGATAAATATTTTCAGGGCGAGCACGCGCATGAGGGTGCCAGCTGCAGTTTGGAAAATGCTGGCAGCTGCGTGCTCCCTGGGAACGAAGTACATACACATTCTTGCAGCTTAGGCTATCGGATTGCACATTGGGTAGTCAGCGATCGTGCCCTTTATTTCGACACACGCAGCCTTATTCTTTTGTGACATGCCTTGCACACTGCTGTCAGCTTGGCAAGATGCTGCGATCCACACCCGTGCATTTCTCAGCTATCAGCTTGAAACAAGGGCACACGTACAATCTCGATAAGTCTACAATACAACCATCGCAATGCTTGTCAGCCTGCGCAGAGGAGCTGCATCCTCTGTTAGAGCTGTTTCGCCAAAGCCTCGTGACTGTCTCCAATGGCGCCACCCCCGCCGCCACTGCTGGGGATACCCCGCATCTGTACCTCGCTTGCTGGCTGCCGAACCACTGGCTTGCCGGCAGGCTCAGTGTATGCAACAGCAAACACCAGGACACCCAGAATGCCAACCGCTATCCGCCAGAAATGCGACAGTGCACCCTGCAGTGCATGCTACCCAAGATATCAACCGGAATCGAGTGCTCAAGCGCCAGGGGCATCCTGTTGCAAGTGCACAACAGAACGTACCTTGAACACTGCAGGATGTGTCAGCTGCAGCTGGACTGTCAGCAGCGCCATGAGCCACGTGACCAGACCGATCTGCATGGATGCACATGTGCGGTGTCCCCAACCAAACAGCCGCATGGGCTCTGCACGGTTAAAGATTTCATGCAGAGTTGCTGACCATTGATGACAGTGCCCATACCTTTCGATGGGCAAATTTGACGGTTCCGTGCAGGTAATCTGGCAGCATGTTGATCATGCCTAGCTTCTTGAAGCTCAATGCTCCGCCAAGAGGCGCCACGATGGTCAGCAGCAGCGTGGCAAGACCGAGCTGCAGGAGGATTCAGGCACTACCACATTCAGCCAATGCCCCCGCGTCTGGGATACCAGGAAACCCGTGAGTAAGAGTAGAAGTAGAGACAGCTCACCTTGCCATGCGTTGTCTTAAAGTGCTGCTTTCCATGAATGACCTGCATCAGCGTTTTACAGCGTTCAAGGCCACCGTGCTCAACAGCAGTAAACCTGATCTGTTGACCACTAGTTGCTCAGAAACAACCTGTAGCTTGCACCTTGTTCCTGTAGATCGCATAGAAGCCTGCCGTGATGGCAAGGGCTGCCGCCAGCTGAATGTACAGGTGGCGCTGGATGGCTGCCACCCGCTGCTGACCCTCGAGCTGCCGGAACTTCAGCGCTGTCAAGACACCCTCGCTCATAGCTGCCAAGAAGCCGATGCTCATGAACGTCGGATGATACGAAAACAGTGTGCTATCAAACAATGACGCGCATAGCGTCGCAACCGTGACTGCGACGGTGCCATGCACGGCCAGCTCCAAGGCACGCATGCCGTTTACAACGCTTCGTCTAGTGACTGATCAGTGGCAATGGAAAGACAATGCGCCGAAACAATGCAGCTATCTATGTTCTTGGTACATGGCTCGGCTGCATCTGCCCGTTTGAGGTTACCCAACAGGCAATGGTGAGTATGGGAGGCAATGAGCTTAGGTGCGTTTGCGACGTTCCTATCCGTAGAACATGAATTGCAGCATATTTGGAGTCAATAAAGGAGCGAGAAGGTTGTCGCAAACACGCAAATAACGCATCTGGGTGGGCAACTCGCATCAGGCAGCTGGGCTGCAGCACCGCCAGGGGGGAACCACGGCTCGTTACAAGTCACTGCTAGGCTTTACACGCCATCAGAAAGAATTTTGCACGTTCTGAGTTCATGCACTCTGCTATGCCCAACACTGCGCAGCGTCAGCACTGGCAGCATCCCCATGAGCGAGTGAAGCTGGCACGCTGCCGCTAGTGCACATATTGGCAGATGGCGTCACGGGATCTAGCTGTACAGGTCGTCGTCATCGTCGTCAGCCGCGTCAAAGGTGGCGGCGCCGCCCGCAGCGGCGGGCGCCGCGCCGCCGGCTGCTGCCGGCTGGCCGCCGCCGCCGGGCCGGTCTGGGAACCGGAACTCTGAGCCGAAGCCCCGGCTCTGCTGCAGCGTCTGCGCAAAGGCCTGCAGAAACAACAACTTGATGTCATTTTATCGCATCCACACGCGCACAGGCTTGGTGAACACAGAACAGACAACCGCGTACCCGCCGCCTGCGGCACAGCGTAACAGCCACAAAGCAGCTGCCGGGCGGTATATGGCCACACCTGGTACTTGCGGATGTCGGCGTCGTTCACGGAGCGGCGGGCGTACTTCATGGCCTCCTCGAAGTGGGCGCGCGTGATGCAGGGCACCGGGTCCGACTCGTCCTCCTCCATGGAGTCCGGGTTGTCCGCCCGCCGCCGCTCCCGCTCTATGTCCCGCTCTATGTTTTCCCTGCAGCGGGACGGCGACAGTTGAGCACCGGCGCAAGCCAGGCTGGTATGTGCACAGTGCTCCAGTATCTGGGCATTGGCTGATGTCCTCATGATGGCAATGCTGGTGCGCGGACACCGAAGTCGAGTCTGCGCTGCATCGCTGCAGGGCGCAAGGGGTGTAGGACGCACCTGATGGCATACTTGCAGGCGCGCTGGCAGATCTCGGTGATGTCAGCACCCGAGAATCCGTTTGTGTGCTTCACCAGCAGGTCCAGCTGCAGAGCATGGCAGTAGGATCAGCAACACGGCATATGCGCTCACATATATCCACCAGCATTAGCAACGCAATGAGCAGCTGCAGCAGCACATACGAGAGCAACGATAAAATCCGCTGTAACAACTCAGCTCCTCAGCACTCTCAGCAGCGAGCGCGCACCTCGACATCGGCGGCCACGGGGCTCTTGCGGGTCACCGCAGAGAAGATCTGGCGCCGGCTGCCCTCGTCTGGCAGCGGGATGTAGATCAGCTGGTCCAGGCGGCCTGGCCGCAGCAGTGCTGGGTCGATGATGTCCGGCCTACGGCCAGGCGCCACGATCTTGTAAGCATCAATAGGAAGGACAGCAGGTGCTGACACCAGATTCTGCTCGTCGAGGAGTGTGGTGCATAGCCTGCAACATGGTTGCATCAGGTCTGCTGTGCCACAGCAGCACAGCAGGCAGGCGCACGACTGCACCTGTTCGTGGCACCGATGATGAACACCGTCTTCTTGCTGTTCATGCCGTCCATCTCCGTGAGGATCTGGTTGAGCACGCGGTCGGCGGCGCCGCCGGCGTCCCCCACCGAGGCGCCGCGCTGCGTCGCGATCGAGTCCAGCTCGTCGAAGAACAGCACGCAGGGCGCGCTTTGCCGCGCCTTGTCGAAGATCTCCCGCACCTGTGTGGGCACGGTGCCGCAGGTCAGCGCGGGGGCTTGGTTCTGACAGCATGATTAGTCAACCTGTAGACACTGCTCAAGGGTTCAGGTGCTAGAAAAGAAGCAGGTCGCAGTAAGAAGGCACGCACATTGGCCTCGGACTCGCCGAACCACATGGTGAGCAGCTCTGGGCCCTTGACCGAGATGAAGTTGGCCTGGCACTCGTTGGCAATCGCCTTGGCCAGCAGCGTCTTGCCACAGCCTGCAAGCCAAAACCGCTCACTGTCAGAACAGCACAAGATGCAGTGTTGTCATGTTTTCCAGATGGCTTGCAACCAGCTACACCACGCCACGTTACAGCACAAGGGGAGTCAGTAGTGGTGCCACGCAGGCCCAGGGCGCACCAGGGGGCCCGTAGAACAGGACGCCCTTGCTGGGCGCCATGCCAAACTTCTCGAACTTCTCGGGGTGCTCCACCGGGTACTGCACCACCTCCTGCAGCTCCCGCTTGACGTTCTCCAGGCCGCCGATGTCCTCCCACGAAACGTTCGGCACCTGAACGAGTCGGACACCATTCACTCAGCAGGTACCACATCATCAGATACTGGAGTCACCTACTACTATGGCGGCAACAGAAAGAAAAAGGTCAGCAAAGAACGACAGTTCATCGCGTGCTCCACCACTGCCAGCAGCCTGCAGGTTTGAGCAACTGGAGGGGCGCACCTCGACCACGGTCTCCCGCAGCGCGGAGGGGTTGCTGATGCCGAGCGCCGTCTTGAAGTGGTCGTTGGAGACCGCCATGGAGTTGAGGATCTCGGCGTCGATCTCGTCGTCCTCCAGGTCGATGACGTCCATCTTCTCGCGGATGCACTGCAGCGCGGCCTCCGTGCACAGCGCCGCCAGATCCGCACCCACATACCTGGAGCAGGACAATGACGCTCAGACCATTGCAGCGCGGTTCGAGGTAGCAGTGCAGCAGTGCCTCCTCTGCAAGGCATACTTCTCAGCTGATGCCCATGCATTGGCCAAGGCCCATATATGCGGCAGCATACAGTGCAGCCCCATGTGTCTGCTCTGGGTTGCAAAGCTGTAGGCTGCAGCGCTTTGAGCATGTGTGGGTCTGCCGAGGGCCAGACAAGCAGGTCAACAGGAGGCCCAGCTCACCCGTGGGTGTCCTTGGCGATGAGCTCCAGGTCCACGTTCTCGTCCAGTTTCATGTTCTTGGTGTGGATCCGCAGCACCTCCAGCCGCCCTGCAGTAAGCGCTCAAGTCAGCACAGCTGCACACAGCAACTGTGGCAATGACAGCCTCAGGGATAGCACCAAGCAGGTTCATCCCGGTCCATGTGCAAAACCCCAGCACACCTGTCTCGTCCGGCACGCCGATGTCGATCTCGCGGTCGAAGCGGCCAAAGCGGCGCAGCGCAGCATCAATGGAGTTGGGGCGGTTGGTGGCGCCCATGACGATGACGTGCGACCGCGACTTGAGGCCGTCCATCAGCGTCAGCAGCTGGCTGACAATGCGGCGCTCCACCTCACCCTGCAGCATTAGCAGGTGTTGCATTTGCACGACATTGGCAACTTGCCTTCTGTGCCAGGGCATGAACCAGACAGCTGCAGATAGCTGTCGCACTAGGGCACCCAAATGCCTCACCTGCGTCTTCTCACGCTTGGGCGCAATTGAGTCGATCTCGTCAATGAAGATGATGGCAGGCGCATTCTTCTCTGCCTCCTCAAACGCCTTCCGCAGGTTGCTCTCCGACTCGCCCGCCAGCTTCGACATGATTTCCGGGCCATTGATGAGGAAGAAGAAGGCGCCTGTATGCAGTAGCGGGCATGTTGGCAGGGTGCAGGCAAACCGAGGCAGAGGCGACCACGAGGACAATATTCCATAGCTTGAAGACAAGCACAACAGGAGACAAAGCAGGCCATTTGCACGGTCGCAGGCAGCATTTGCAATCTGTTGCTGATGACCCAGTACCCACCTGTCTCATTGGCGACGGCGCGAGCAATGAGCGTCTTGCCGGAGCCGGGAGGCCCTGCACACAAGAAACAGTTTTGCAGCTGCCAACTCTGCTCGGAGTATGCCGAGGTAGATGTTTCAAGCCAACAGCGGACGTTATCAGCATGGTGTTCGCTGTTTGTGCCACTGTGCTTACCATACAGCAGGATGCCCTTGGGCGGCTTCACGCCAATGGTCTTGAACAGCTGCGGGTGCCGCAGCGGCAGCTCCACCAGCTCCCGGATCTGCGGGTCCGACATCAGGCTCAGAGTTGACGCAGATGATGTACAGTGCGCCATACGCGGTGGTCAGCTCATATTGGCGTGCTGTCGCCTGGTCGGCGTGATGGCTGGCGCGTGTACTCATCTCCAGAGTGGCACCACTTCCTGCACGACCACTATAGAACAGCACACACACCTGCGCCATCTGCTTGCGCACGCCGCCGACATCGTCGTAGCCCACGTCGTCCAGCTTCTCCTCGTCCTCCCGGCGGATGGGCTCCCCCTCGCAGTAGATCTCGGTGTCGGGCGCCACGATGCAGTACTCCGCCGGGTCCGTCTCCACCACCTTGAACTCCACCGAGCGCATGCCGCCGCGCACCAGGAACGTGTCGCCCTGCAGACACAGCAGCCGGTTGTGCACAGCGCCGCACACCCCGTCAGCCTGATGTTCCAAGTGACCACATGAGGCTGTTGGGTGCGGCTGACAGCCTCGAAGGCGGCGGAGGCGCGCCAAAGCCGCACAGGCACCCTGGAGGTGCGCCCTGGAGGTGCACACCTTGCGGACGGGGCGGTATGCCTCCAGGAAGTAGGGCTTGAGGAACGCGTCGAACAGGTTGCCCGTCACGCCCTCGATGGTGTCGTCGATGGGCAGCACGTGGATGCGCTTGCCGTACTTCACGTCAGTGCACTGCAGCCATGACAGCACCTTTTTGCATTCTGTTTTGCCGGCTCATGCATGACTGGGGTTGTACAGGACCATGTGCATGACTGGGGTTGTGCAGGACCATGTACAGAAGCCACACAATGCTCACCTGATGCACGGAGACCACGTCCGCCAGCCGCACGCGCAGGTTCTTGCGCACAACCTTGTTGATGCGAATCTTCGACTCCTCCACAGTGTCATCCGCGAGCACGATGCACACGGTGTCCTTCCGCTTCTTGCCCTGTGCAGCAGTAACACGCTTCATCATGCCATGCATTATGCATCTGGCTCGTCAGGCGTTCTGCGGATGCTTCTCCAGAGAGCCTCGTCTCACGCCACCCCAGACAGCCTGGGTGCAGCATGCTGGAAGGGCACCTTCAGCAGGACAGTGTCGCCGCGAAACAGCTGCAGCGTGTCCATCGTCGTCGGGTTCAGAGCCACCACGGAGTTGTCGTCGTTAATGGCCTCGTCCACATACAGGCGGTTGGCCGCCTTCTTGCGCTCAAGGATGGCTGTGCTGAAGTCCTACACATTTGCACGGCAGCATTGCTTCAGCCACGTGCTGCGCAGGACTGGTGCAGCGCAGCAGGCAGCATATTGAGAGAAATGGCACTGCCAAGCATGTGCATGCAAGAGTACGGTGCAAGCCCGCCCGCAACTACATCGCAAGGCGACACGCACCTTGGGCTTGGGGCCGTCCTCAGCCACCCTGCGCATACAAGAAGGTGGTTAAATTGCAAACCCAGTTTGCCGTGTTGTAAGCAGTGACACCGCTGATGCTGTACAGCACCATGTTTTGGCAGTGCTGTGCTGTGCTCGAGGCAGCAGGTGTGCACGTACTGGGGCTGCTCCGGCTCCTCCTTCACCTCCGGTACGTTGCCGTCGCCCGACATGCTGACTCTTTTGCTGTTGACAATAGACTGGTTGGTCAACGCTATTGATTGCTCACAGCGTAAACGCTTCGAAGTGCAAGTCCTTACAACACCTCACACGCGGACCGCTTGCAAGCAGCCCTGTACGCACGCCCAATGCAAAGTGTTATACACAGTGATGACTGAACTTTTGCCGCGCTGTGAGCAAATGAGGCAACGTGTTGTAGAAGGTGCCTAAGTGGCCGCTGCAGGGTGGGCTGACTGCTTCGGTCGTATTGAAAGGCCCATGGCCGATGGGACAGACTGCTTGACAACAGCTCCAACAGGTGGCTAAGCTTGCGAATTTCGTGCATGCGACACGTTGTAAAGGGCGGCTGCGGACATGGCAGCCATGACAGGTTGGCCTGCAGTCTAGACTGGTGCTCCACAGTTTCTGGTTGCCAGCATTCACTTGTTGTGTGACCAGTGGAGTACCCATGGGTATATGGGTGTAACCACCATCATCATCAGGACATGGTGGCCAGCAAGGGTGCCAGTCAAGGTGCCAGGTTGTGAGGCAAACCAAAAACACTGTCTGATGTGTAACTGAGCAAATGACTCCTTCGCGCTCCAGCTCAGCTAGCTTTCACCGCCATCAGTTGCAGGCGCCGCCACATCTGCTTCTTTTGGTGCGTCATCTGTCTGCATGGGCTCGGCATCTCCCTCCGGCTGCGCCGCAGCCCCGTTCTGGCCCACAGCTGTTGCAGCGTCAGCGGCAACCGCGGCATTTGCTACCTGGGCTGCCCTCGGGGATGTTGGCCCCGCGCTGGCGGCCGCTGCATCCGCTGCGTCCTTTGCTGCAGTTGCTGCATCGACGGCAGCATCCGCTGCGGCGGCGACGGCAGCGGCTCCTGCAGCCTCTGCATTGCCGCCGGCTCCATTCTGCTCTGAAGTTGCCTCCGCCTCCCCCTCTGTCGGCTTGCCGGGCATCTTCCCAGTCACGATGAACTCCCTGCAGTGATGGCAGTGCCCATCAGCACACGTGGTTGTTGATGTAGTATGTAATGAGATGTCAGGCCAGATCTTGCAACTTCCAATGGAAGCACTGTGCAGGCCGTTCTACGTCGACAGTGCACACCGGTTGGCCTCCATCTCGGCCAGGACCTCCTCCTCCGGACGGTGGATCAGGTCGGAGATACGCCACAGCTGCAGCGTGCCGCCGCCCTCCATCTGGCTCTCATCCGACACGCTCATCAGCGTCCAGGGGTCGTGCGGGTTCCACTGGAAGTCCACCACCTGCAGTATGCATGTGATCAGCAGGGTCGGTTCCACCATGGTGTTGAGGGTCCTCACCCTGCAGCCTGCTTGCTCCTTGCCAGCGTGCAAATCCCCCTCGCACATTGGCCTCGAGTGCTTTGTCGAAGCTTACCGGTGCACGGTGGCCAGCGTGCGTGAGCATGAGCTCCTTGGGCAGCGTGCCGCGGGCGCGCTTGGCCTCTGGCACACCATCGACCTCACGCTTCAGGTCCAGATCCCAGATGTGCACCAGGCGGTCCTCCCCACTAGATGCCTACGTCGCAGTGTGCAGACAGCAAAATGATGCGGCAGATGACTGCGCATCCTGCTGGCAGAAGCCATGCTTGTCAGGCGACAGCTCAGTTCCACTGTACGACACTGATCCGCCAGGTGAGGTGCAGCATTGGGCGTCGCACCAGGCCTCCGGCATGGTGCGGGCTCCACTCCACGCGCATGACCGCCTCAGTGTGCACGGCAAAGGTGTGCAGCGGTGGTGCTCTGCTGCTGCCCAGCTGCCGTGTGTCCCACACCTTGATGGTGCCGTCCGCGGCGCCTGGGTGGCGAAGTCGCGAAGTGTACAAGCATGATAGCAGCATTGCGCCCATGCATGCGTCATGCCATGCACCAAGTCTGCCAGGGGAGCAGACTTTGCATCCAACAGCATTCGCATCGCACCTGTGGCGATCATAAAGTCGCGCAGGCCACACCAGTCCACGGTGTGAAGGTCGTGCTGGCCATGCGCCTGCGCAGGAAGAAGCGAACATCTGCCTACAATGACCACCGGACCAGGTCAGCGGCTGACTGCCCATCCCTTGTCTGATAGCCGCACCTGCGCAACACGCTTGGCTGGCTCGTTGCCGGCGCGTGTGTCCCACAGCAGCAGGCACTGATCATCGCCCACGGACGCCAGCTGCTCCTTGCTGCCTGGCTTGAAGACCACATCCTCGATTGTCGACTCGTGGCCCTGCGGCAGATCATAGCTGCCTGAAGTCGCTCCGGGGTTGGGCTGGTGGCATGCTTGATAAAAGTGCTGCAGAGGTGCACGACACCTTCAGTGTGGTCTGCGGGCTGAGCTTTGACTGCGGGAAGGCTGTAGACGGCATGCCCCCGACCGCGCTCAGCGTTGTCACATGGTCGCCCAGGTTCCAGATAAGTACCTGCATGCAGGTCCCTCGAATATTCCGCTATATCCACACGGCAGACAATCGCTGAGAGTGTGGACAGACTGCAGAGGCAACCACTCACATTGGTGTCCCGGCCGCCACTGGCCACAAGGGGCGCAGCATTGGAGATGCCCTCCGCAAACTCGGCGATGTCGGTGTGCCCAGTCAGCACGATGTCTGCCACAGAGTCGTTCTGCTTGGAGGACCCCTACAAACAACGTTACACGCATGACCCGTCAGGCATGATGGCACGGTTGCGTCGCCGGTGCTTCGTATTCAGCAAACCAGTGCCGAACATCCTCCGTGTGCAATGTGCAGTGCCCCGGGCATACCCGGTCCTGCGCGCGGTCTGGCTGTCGCTCCAGGCTCCAGACATACAACTCTGGTGCATCTGTGTGCGTCACGATGATGGACTCGTGGCCAGGCACCTCCCGAATCTTGTTGACCTGTGCCAAGAGACCGTATCTCCTACGCTTGGCTTCCAACTTCGGTAAGCCACCATGTGCCACTGTCCGGAGCTGGAATCATACTGTACACACCTCTCCAGGGTGGAAGATGGTCTGCTGCCGCTTGATGTAGGGGCTTTTGTTTGACTCGTTGAAGTTGCGGATCACATCGCCAGCCGCCACCCGCGGCTGTGCAGCCACATTGGCATGATGGTCAGAGCGGTTCGGCGGGCATCGATGCATCGCACGAGCAGAGCATGCATGTCGTTGTACATGCACCTGTGACATCCTGCTCACCTTGACGATGTCTGCTGTCATGATCACCAGAGAGTTCTTCGTGCTGCCGGTGGTCTGCATCGGCAAGGCTCAAGTGTCGTCAGCGTGTGCCAAGCTGCAACCCCTTGGCGCGGCCTGGCATTGATAACCTTGTTCGCTGCATTGGGGACCATCATTGAAGGCACCTGCTCCGAGAGGTACAGCAGCTGCTTGCGCTTCCACTTCTGCTCCTCCTTGACGCGTCCCCAGCGGCATGACAGCGATGGCCATGTGAGGTTGCTGTTGGTGAACCAGTCATACAGCAGCGGGGTGAGCTGCTTCCACTTGTCATATTGCTCTTTGTCGTAGGTGAGAGCTCCCTCCGATTCGTCGCTCATTGTGAGCCGCCCGCAGTATGTTACCAGCGGGGTTGCCCGAGCTAACTAGAGAATGCCGCCTTCCTGTGCACGGCGTCACGCCGCAGCGGACACGATCGTTGGTGCACTGATGCTGGATCCCGCCACAGATGAGGCAACACAAGGCGTGCAGAATGTGACTACCCCTCGAATCCCGGTCGGTCACCAACCGTGCGCGTTCATGTTGCACTCTGCGCTGGCTCCCACCAGATCAACAGGGTTGTGCAGAGTCGGCCGCAAGTAACAGCCTTGGCTGCAACACGCTGGCCGAATAGCTGCACGCCAGCAAAGAGAGAGTGTACTCGTGGTCCTGTTGCGCTGCTGTCAGAGGAATACGCATGCAGACTTGGTGTGCCTTGGACAGAGCAGGAGTCATGAGCATTATGTGCCTAGCGGACGAGCAGGGTTTTATGGGCTATCGGCAGATCACGGCAGCTTGCCCTGGCGTTCGGCCTCTCTCAACGTTTGGCGCACCCGTCACCCGGCGGCGGCATGGAGTGCTGCTGTTAGGACGCTGTGGGCTGGTAGAGGCAGCCGTCCAGCCTACACGAAGCGGGGTTGCAAGCGTGCGATATGCAGGCTTTTGCCCAGCCCCAGATACACACGCCCTGCGCAGCGGGCGCGCGGTTTTCAGCCAGAGCAGGTGATTCAAGAACCTGCCATGCACATTCTGGCGCTTTGATAGGACGGCAACAGTTGCTGGGTGCCAGCCGTCAAGGCAACACTTGGGTGGGGCACTTTGTCTCGGCGCCCGCACCGGCGCGTGAAGGCTGGCTACGCGTGTGGGGGCTGCTTGCGGCGGCACTATTGACCGATAAGCAGGACATGACAGCGTTGCAGACCGCCGCCAGCATCTGGGGCCTCATGCCTCCCGCTGATATTTCGTTTGCCGTGGCCGCAATGACCGAGCCACCAACGGCGTCGCGAGGCGGGGTGGCAGTCAGCCTCGGATGCTCAGATAAATTTGTAGAGCTGGGTGTGCATGGCAGCGTTTAGAACGGCCCAGGACGAGCTCGTCACCTACTGCGGGCTCAAGGGTGGCGGGTGGCTAAGCACCGCCTGATGGTGAGCCGTCGCTCAGGACGCTTCCTTTGCTGAACCGCGACCCGCCACCGCACGCGGATAGCAACACACACTTCCTGGGTCAGTGTGCCTGCAGCCGGAAGCGCCGCGCGTAGGACATACGGGCTTGGTGCCGAAAATGCGCTTTTGCGTCTGTGCAAAGCTCTCACGCGGTGTGTCGGCTTTCGCGCAGGTGTCAGCCGGCCATGCAGCCGGCGAAACGCCAGCTGCCAAGCATCAGCACGGCAGCAGAGCGGCGCTGCGGACGGGCGCGAGCCTTACCGCAGCAGCGAGAGTATTGATGCAGAATGGCAGGTAAGCACATGGCACTTGGGGTCGCAGCGTGCGCCCTGGCTGGGGCGCGGGACATCACGTATACAATGCTCAAAGTCACATGACCCATCACATCGCCCTGCCGAGCGACATGTGTGCCACAATACGCTAATGCGCATGCCTTGCCCCCCTTGCAGAAGGTGAAGCTGCAGCCAGTGTGGCAGAGGTTGGATGCGGAGCTCGATTGCCGAGCGGCACACAGCGTGGCAGAGGAGGTGACAGTCACGTTTGAAGACAATGTCGGCAGCAACAACACAGCAATGCCAACCGTGGACAGCCTCCCCGGTCGGGACAGCGTGCCAGACGCCCTCTGGCCTTCCCTGGCAGCGCGCCAGGCAGCATACAGCAGCTCCGGCAACCAGCAAGCTTGGTTGCAGGATCTATCACAGGTGTGTTGTGTGCTGTGGTGTGTTGTACCAAGTGCTTGGCTGTCACCAGAAGTGGACCCGCAATCAACACTCTGTGCCCATCAGTTGCTGTTGACCCTTGCAGCATGCTGCACACCTTCATCGCACCCCTGTGTCATTGCAATGCAGGTGTACGTCATCTTGTTTGGTGTCGGCTCTACAGACACTGAGGGCATATACTCATTGCGGGTCATGTCGCGGGATGATGGCCTGCCGCAGGACACAATCATCGCCTTTTCATGTAAAGAGGACGCCGACAGGTGTGGAGCTGTACGGAGCGGGGCTGTATACCCAGATGTCTCTTGACATTCTAAGTTCTCACATGGCAATCTGCATGGCAGCTGTACGAGCTGACATGTGCGACCCTTGTGCAACTACGTTCTTGCTGTATGGCCTGATAGATATGCTGGGCTTCTGGAGGCAACCATGGACCATGTCCCGAGTGTCTGCCCCATTGAGCCAGCGGAGCTGCTAGATTTCTGCACTGACAGCGGCTACAGCTACCGCGTCGAGGCACAGGGCTCGCTGCTCATCCCGCCTGACTATTATGTGGGCATGACCGATTGGGAGCGGTCACTGCGACTCAGGTGCATACTGTGTTTGCTGCGCTGCTGGGCGTAACCTGATGTGGCTTGTCATTGTCAGACGGCGTTACAGCTGAGTAAGGCAGGCCGTTTTGCACAGTCACCCATGCCCCGATGCTGAGTACCGCCTCGTCTCATGCAGGGAAGGGAAGTGGACAGTCATGGACCGGGATCAGCCCAGCCCCAGCACATCGCCTGCTGAGCAAGCGCAGGCAGCAGACCAACAGCCGCAGCACCTGAATAACGCCAACTTCTACCCATTGTCAGAGCCCAACTTCCAGCTGGAGGAGGCACGCGCCAGTCTGGAGCGCCTGCTGATGCGCGATTGTTAGGCCCCAGTCAATGGCAGAGACTGGGAGCCCTGGTGTGGCTGCACAACACCAAGCCCTGAGCAGCCGGCCCCTACTCTCGACACTGCAGCGGCTCTGCTGTTTGCGGCATGCGGCTCAGCATGCCTGCGACTGCAGGGTGGCAGCAGCAAGAGGCGTCGGGTGGTTGCCCCAGGGCTGGAGGCTTCATTAGCGGCCTCAGCTGGCGCACAGCACCACGAAATCCCTGGGCAGCAAAGTTCACAAGCGCCCTGATAACCCGCTAAAGTTTTGCTGACATGCTAGCCTCACCTGACGATTTGCTGCGGTTGCGGTGTGTATTGGCAGGCGACACCCGGTCGTGGGTCGTCTGCTTGCCATGGATCTGAGTTTTGCAGTAGAGAATTGGAACGATGGTTGTGTGAAGATGGCATCTGCTGCCCATGTGCTGCCGGTGGGTTTGATTGAAGATGCAATGAGGCTGGGGGAGTTTGCGGCATGTCTCGGTTTGTATGAATATGCTCTGGGTTTGTAAGGCTGGCTGAGCTGCATACTGTCTGTTGTACCGACCCGATCACGCAGGCCAGCATCTATCTCCTCCGCCTACCCTCTATGCTACCCTGTAAGCGAGAAACGGTCAACAAGCGTTGGTGACAACTGCTTGCAGACAGACAGCTGCAATCACCTGCACAGCGCTTATGCCGCCGCTTGCCACAGTGTGTGACAGGGGTTTATAGAGTGCATTTGCCTCCCTCATCTACCACAGCTCCTGATCTCATTCAGCACATGTCGGTGCTGCAGATGTTTGCTGCAGGGCATTCGGAGCCCTTGCTCCGAAGCTTGAGCGTGCTGCTGCTACAGTCGTGACAGCGAAAAGAGAGGAGCGAGTCGCAGACACGCCATGGAACCTTGTTACATCGTCACATCAGTGTTTCAGCGCTGCCCGAGAAACAGCCAGTAGTGTTCCTGCCCCATGTCAGAGAACACGCCAGACTATCCACCCTGCCCACTTCACTTGCTCCTTTGCCTCCTCCGTTTGCGCTTGAGCCTCCTCATCCTCTTCTTCTTCCACTGCAAAGAGTACACAGCATCTGAGCGGTCCGCAGCGCAAGGCGCGTCAGCGGCAGACTGCAGGCGACCTGTAGGCAAGCACTGCCGGCCAAGCAGCAGCTGCAACATCTGCTCTCTGGCGACACAGCGGATGCAGTCTTTGAGCAGGCGACGGTGTGAACAAAGGTTGCATGCATCTTTCGCTGCGCATCAGCAAATGGGCAAAGGTGCTGGAAGCCATCAGCGGGTACAGCCGTAAACGCCTTCGACAGGCTGCAGCCTCACCTTAGCACGCATCCTGGCCGCAGCTGCTGGGGCACCTGGGAAGGAGAGAGAGCGCAAGTGCAAGCCGCCTCGGCCTCCTGACCAGTAGGGTGTTGCATCCCAGTAAAGCCACACCTGTTTGCCTTAGAAACGGCGTAAGTTCAACGTCACGGGCCAACACAATGCATCTGGAATGTCAATCCAGCTGTGGCGCCCCATAACGCTGCAAGACGTGTATGAGTGTGAGGTGCTTGTTGCTGCGCCAGAGGAGATAACTGGGGCAAAACATTCTGATGCAAAGGAACACAAGCACCTGCGGCGCGCATGCGTGTACAACATCAGCTTGACGAGTGTCATGCCAGCGCCAGCAGCAACGCCCGCTGCAGCCTGGAGAACGCGCTGTCCGGGCACATGACTGCAGAGCATTGATCCAGTATGGCTGCCTGGAGTGTTGCGCTGGATGAGCAGCGCGGCCGGTACCTGAAGGCCGTGCAGCGCGTTATCGCGGGTCAGCAAATACTATCACAGCGTCCCTATTCTGCTGTGTTGTATGACGACCAGCAGACGCAGCTGTGCGATCACACCTTTCTGCCCGCGCCAGATCTGAAGCGTTGCGCGCGCTGCAAGCTTGTCTGGTGAGCATCCCTGCATGCATGTCCTGTCTTCAGCCCACTGAGATCCAAACGTATTCCCTGAGCAACAGGCGTTCACCGTCGAACGAGACCAGTCTCGTCAAATACGGTCTGCAGGTACTCTAGTCAGGCGGCACAGAGGGCGGCGTGGCCGGCCCACCAGCGGGAGTGCAGGGCGCTGGCGCGCATTGCGCCGCGCGTGCCGCCGCCGACCGTTCGGCTCGCGGCGCGCGTCCTTTGGCGGTCCGAGAAGTAAGCCTGTGGCCTTGCAGCAGTGAGACCTGTGTGCGTGAGCAGCTCCACCACCTCAACTGGCCAAGCCTTGCCACTCTACTGTTGGCCACGTCTGACGTGAAAGCATGCAGTCAGGCGCAGGAGGGCGCCGAAGCAGCGTCGACAGCTGGCGGCAGGCGCCTCAGCAGCGGCCGCTTTGCAGAGGTGCAGCTGTTGGAGCATCACTGGGACAAGCTCAGTGCCGAGCGGAAGACCAGCTTTGCACAGATGGCGGGGTTGACCAGGTGTGCACCTGCAGATAGGCTGCATGCGGCCGGCATATGTGCATGTGCGGCCATGCTGGCCACATAGACTAAAATCATGTTGCGACAACTGCGATGCTTTGTGATGTACACGCGAATGACGCCTTGTTGTGACGCAGGCTGTACATGTATGGCAAGGTTGCCGCTGAAACTGGTGAGCCCGCCAAAGACATCGCCAGGCTGCTGGCCGCCTTCGCCTGTAACAACCACACCATTTGTAACACCGAGCTTCAGCCACTGGGTGTGTTGACCTCCTCCAGATTTCATGCACTGTGGTAACATGCGAGTGAGGGTTGCCATTCAATAATGTCCCCCAGGGTTGCACTGCAGGTACACTGAGATGCTCAGAGGCCTGGTGACCTGCAGGTGTGGGCCTGTATCCGACAGGCGCCATGATCAACCACAGCTGCGAGCCCAATGCAGTGCAGAGCTTCGAAGGCAGCTCGATCGTCTTCAGGTGCGTCACTGTCGGCCTGCAGCCCTGACCGACAGGGCATGTGCTTGTCATGACGCTTGCATGCCTGGCCCTTCCACACCATGTATACGAGAGCGCATGGGCATTCTTGCAGGGCAGTGCGTACAATCCAGCCGGGCGAGGAGATCACCATCAGCTATACTGACCTGAAGGCCACACGCCCGGAGCGGCGCGCGATCCTGCTGCAGCACTACCACTTCGACATCGACGCTGCGGCAGCGGCGGAAGAGTTGCAGCATGCAGAGCCCGCCTCGGCGACTACAGAGACACCTGGCGCTGGGTTGAACCTCAGTGTAACAGTCTCGTTGCGGCTGCCGGGACCGCTGCACGATGTGGACCGGCAGCTAACCGGGCTTCCGGTCCAGCTGGCAGGGCACAAGCTGTCAGGTGAGGCTGATGTGAGGTGCTGCAGTGGCATTCCATCGATGTTGTGACTGGTACAGAATGCCTGCGCCGACCGAACATTGGTTCCCTGCCCCCAGTGATGCTGAACTATGTGTCAACTGACGCCTGGCAATGTCCTTTTGCAGACGCCTTCGTGCTGGCAGAGTGCACCCAGGGCGGCAGCAGCAGCGCAGCAGCAGGCAGTGGATCATCCCGGCCAGGCCCCAGCAGTGGCGCACGCACCACGTTCAGCAGCATGGAGTCTGCCATGGCGGCACTCGAGGCAGGGGACGAGGGGCCGGACCCCTGGCAGCACATCCGCGTGCAGTGCTGGGGGAAAGACTTCTTTGTTACCGAGGGCGGCCATGATGCGGTGTCTGCAGACAGCACAGTAGCAGGCCCAGCCAGTGGCGGTGGCTCTGGTGGGAGTGGCAGTCCACCAGACGCTAATGCATGCCGCGGCGCTGCTCCCGCAGTCAGCCAGCAGCTCGTGAGCGTCTACCGCATTGCAGCGATGCATTGCTACATGGCGCTGCACGAAGCAGAGCAGATGCTGGCAGAAGGCAACGGCGCATATGCTGCTAGGCGCCTGCAGGTGCCACTGTTGGTAGATGCACTATGACGTCTGTAGACGTGTCTATGATCCTGCCCAAAGAGCGCATGCGGCGGATATGGTCGCAAGCATGCATCAACGCGTGCATGCTGCTGCGTGTGCAGGCGGTCCTAGCGCAGTTTGCCAAGGCGTTTGGGCCCCACCACGGGCTGCTCCTGAAGCTGCGTGACACGCTGCTGCGGGCGGCAGTTACCGCGCAGCAGTGGGAGCTGGCCCTGCGGACGGCGCGTGAGCTGCTGCCCACCTACCAGCTCATATACAAACAGGTTGGCAATCAGTACGACCACTGTGCACTGAGGTGCTTCCGATGTGATCAACACAGTACCGTAAGTGGCTTGGGTCTTGTAAGTGGGCATTCCATCTGCTGCTGCGCAGCCGTGGCCGGACCTGGGCTTGCTTTGGGCGCACATCGCGAAGGTCGCCGCGGTGCTGGAGCTAGATGACACAGCTGCCGAGGCCGCCGAAACAGCTGCACGCACGCTGCAGATCACAAATGGAGATCACTGCGATGTCGTGGTTGATATGTTGCGGCTGCGGCACGAGATCCAGGCCAGCAGACAGATGCCTCAGTTGGATGCTGGCATGTGACTCGTTGATAGCGTCGGGTGCGGGGCTGCTTTCCCGTCCGTCAAAGCGAGCAGCGCAACCTTAGCCGTTTGCCCACCCCAACCAGTAAGTTCGCTGACTAATTGTGAAGATGCTGACCTGGCAGAGCTGCATCTTCGAGGTGCATGATGCAAATAGCGTTGAAGCCACAAGCATATGTGTCATCGGCCATCAGACGCACATCTTTGAGGTGATATAGTATATATAGGACTGCCTCTCTGAGCCACGCTGGGTTGTGCCATTTCAGCCGACTGCAATCTGCCCCAGTCAAAGTAGCGTAGACTCCGCCTTTTCAAGGTTCACCGGCGCCAAGACCACAGCACAGCTGCTATCATGCACACAAGTCACCGAGGCAATGTCCTCGAGCAATGCGGAGCATGACACCAGCGTGCCGTTCTAAGGACTGAGACACAGCGCATCACGCGCGCTGGGTCGTCAAGTGCGGCAACATGGGTGGTGCGGGCTTCGCTGAGCCGACCGCGAAGATCAAGGGTACAGTTCGATTGGTAGTCGTCGATAAAAGAATGCGTCTCATGCACTGCATAGTGGCATGCTGCAGGCACGCTGCACTGACGCCGTGGTGTGTGGGTGCAGGTGGCAAATGGACAGTGGTCAAGTTCTTCTTTATGTCGGTGAGATCACCACTCAATCATTGCTCGACCTGATTGTGATGCGATGTGCGATGAATCGGAAATTATCATGCGTCAAAGTTGCATGCGTAGGTGGGCTACACATGCATCTGGATGGCACAGTGCTCGGAGCTCAGCTTTTACAGGAAGCTGTACGGGCCTTCGGTGCTGCTGAAGATGAATATGGTGAGTGTGACATTGAAGAGGCAGCAGAACTTGGCGTGCGTACTTGAAGCTGAAAATGGATGCTGTGCAATCGTGCGGTGCTGACTGCGGCCAACCTGCAGATGTACTACCTGCCCAGCATCCCACTGCTGGCGTTGTCGAGCATGATAGACGAGCGTCTTGACGACACCTTTGGTGAGGCTGCCCCCGAATTGCTCACATGCACCAAAAGCTCGTCAAGTCGTCACTGCTGCACCAGGTGCCTTCTGACCATCCCCATCTGATCTGCAGGTGTCGCGAAGACGGTGCTTGTGCGCCTCATCATTGGCACAGGCGGCTGCTTCATCATTGCCGTGGTGTTCCCGCTTGAGCCCAGCCGCCTTGGGTGCGGGCGCCTGCCAGCAACCCACTGTGCATGTGTACGTCTACTCACCTTGCAAGGTTTGCACACCGTACAGCACATGAGTCCTTGCCATCATGCACACCCAGTGATGAGGCTGATATGTTCTCAGGCTGCTGCTGGGCACGATAGCTGCACTGGGCGTTGCCCATGGCATCTCCTTCTCTGCCAGCTACCAGCTGGTGGCGCGCTTTGCCAACAAGAACACGATCGCATTAGGCCTCGGCTGCGTTGGAAGGTGCAGCTCCTCGACCGCTGCTGGCAGATCCAGTGGCACCAGACTCAGTTGAATTTCTACATGGGCACATGGTACATCATCCACCAGACAGATTGAAGTTGTGCATTTCAAATTCTGACTTTGTATCGCCTGCAGTGGCGCGATTGTGCTGGCAGTGGAGGTCCTGCTGCGTATGGGGTCCAGCCCATCAGAAAAGGACGAGGGGCTGCTGTATGGGACCTGTGCAGGTGCCAGCTTGTCGGCTGCACACTGCTAAGTATACATGCCCTCTAACATACAAGATGGTAGAGACAACGAGGCACATCTTGACCTGTAGCAGCACCACCGCCCACGCAGGGCTGGTGTTGCTGGGGATGGCGTCAGCGGTGTCGCTGCTCATCCGGCACTGGCGCTCCATCGAGGCCGCCGCTGCGCCTGCCCATCAGCTGCACAAGGAGGCCAGCCTCGACGAGCCCCTGCTGGTGCGCAACCTTTACAGCTGTCGGGTCTGTTGCCCGACAGTATCTGCGTCTTGACTGTTGAGGGTCTTCAGCTGATCACCCTACTCAGTGCACATGTGCGCTTGCATCAGCTGTGTGGATGATGATGCTCCGGATGAGCCGGCGTACGTCGGAGCAGGTGTTGAGTGTGCAGCTTGCACTGATTGCAGGGGGATGATGCGGCGCTCGAGGGTGGGTCACCACAGAGCCGGGGCTCGCGGGGGGGCGGCTGGCACGGCGCGGACGCAGGAGAGGGCAACGGCCACCACGGCCTCTCGCGCGTCGGCAGCGTCGGCGCGCTGCTGGCCATCAGCCCGCTGGACTTCTTCAAGAGCGTGTCGGACGGCGAGACGACGCTGCTGCTGGACCGCCACAGCCACACCGGAGGTGGGAGTGACTTGCTTTGCTAGGCACCTGAGCATGGTGAGACGATGATGTCTGACCTCTGGACACCAACGTTACAAATGGAATGTCTTTTTGACACATAGTGTGTTCTGACCCTCAGAAGACACCGTGCCAGAGGACGACGTGTGGCACGCCACCGTTCAGGCGGAGCAGGGGGCGCATGGCAGCCGCAGCCGAGAAGGCTCAGGTGCCAGACCTCGCTTGTCACTAATCAGGCCACCCAATTGACCAGCCACCTCCTGAGGTTGAGCCCCAGCACTCCAGAGCAGCAGGGTTGAAAGGACAGCACCCCTGAAGCATCTGCATCACGCCCAGATCCTGCACATCCCTCTGCAGGGCGCCATGGCCGTCACTACCACCTTCATGTTGGGGGTCATCACACAGCAGAAGCAGCGCCGCCGGGCATAGCAGCGTTGCGCGTCTCAGCGCCGGCACACCCAGCTGCCTCGGAGCAGCAGCAGCAGCAGCAGGGCGCCGGGTCGATGCCCAGCAGCTCCAGTCCCGCAGCGGGCAGCAGGCAGCCGGGCAGCAGCCCGCTGGCGGCTGGCACATCAGCCCCGCAGCACGGCGCCGGCAGTGGCACGCGCGACTCGCCCCGCAAGAGGCCGTTCAGCAGCCCTCGCCGGCACCCCGCCGGTGTGGCATCATCTTGCAAATTCCGCTTGTACTAGTGCAGTGCCCAGACCAAATAGCCTTTAACACTGCTCCTGCTGCTGCTCGTCCTACTGTTGCTGTGCTGTGGCGTCACCATGCAGCCAATGCATAATCAGCTGCACAGGACGGTGGGTATAAGTGTTGGCTGCAGGTGCCGACGGCATGACACGGGTAGACTCAGCCGCCAGCATCGCCAGCATCGCGTCTGCTGCGCGCCAGGATGTGCAGCGCGCATCCGCAAATGCGCTGGACACCATGCACAGGATGTGGCCCATCCAGGTTGGTGCTCCTCATGTGCAAAGCCTGCTGAACGTCATGCAGTCTCATTTCGAGCGACAGACCCTGTTGAGGTTGCCATCAGTGGGATGTACACACCCTTGCATAGACTCATGCTGATACTGGCATCCCTGTGTGACCTGCACTGCAGTCACACTGATCGACGGTGTGCATGTACATCCCTGCAGGCGGGTCTCTTCACATCGGGCACAATTGGGCTCCTGATCTTCCCATTTATCACTTACGTGCCCACCAGTGGAGCCCTGGGCGACATGCTGCCGAAGGTATGTGGCTGCCTGGCCCGATGAGCGGATGCTGATCATGGTGGTCGAACTGCTTCTTTCGAGGGATGATCCTGTGTGTCATGGGAGGTGTCCTATCCCCTGCATGTGGCACCTGAGCATGTGACATGCCAACCATTGCTGAGCTGCTGCAGTGGCTGTTCTTCGTGCGGCTGTTTGCGGACCTGACGGGGCGGCTGCTGCCGCGAGTAAAGCGCCTGGCGCTGCACAGCCAGGGCGGGGTGCTCGCTCTGGGGCTGCTGATGCTGGCGCTGACGCCGCTGTTCTACCTGTACATCGCCCTGGCGCCGCCGTGGCTCATCAGCGACACGCTTGCCTGCGGTGGGTCAGGGCTGCCGGGTTTCACAGTTGCTGCCTGGGTACGTTCGAGGTGTTGCACAGCACCAGAGCCGTATGACGACCGCTGTGAAGCGGCTTCAACTTGTTGCTTGTCTGTGCAGTGTATGTGGCGATCATGTTCCTGCTGAACGGGTACGTCAACACCAATGCGATGATGGCGCCCAAGGCAATGCCAGCACACCAGAAGGCCACCGCCGCCGGCATCCTGGCAGTCACCTACCAGGTATAATAGCAATGGTTGTCAGGTGTCGTGCTGGCTGTGGGAGCTCATGTGCGATCTTCACAGCTTCAAACGTGATTTGACTCTCCGCATGCGTCCTGCCAGGCGGCACACTGCGCTGGCCTGGTCCTGGGCACCGGCATCATCCTGGCTTTCCTTGGCGGCTTCTGATGATCTGGATATTCAGGGTTCTAGGGGACTTTACGGCAAGGATCAGGTCAACTTCACTCAGCTACTCACAAATTGGCAAGCGTGTACGTTGTGCAAGTGTCAGCCATGCAGCACATATATTGGGCGGACTGGAATCTCGGAAGTATCACAATCGGCGTTGCATGTTGTTGTACAGTCAGTCAGGTCTGAGAGTTGTCAAATTGTGTCGTTTATGGCGCCAGAGGGTTGGTAGAACTACCATGATGTATCGCACACTAAGACTTGCGCCAGGCGTTGAGCGCGCCTGCTGGTTTACAATGTACAAAGCTACACTGCTGACAGTTCGATGTGGACATCACAAGTTAGCACCAGCTGCAGTGGCACCAATGGACAAGCTGAACAACACGGACCATGTCGACGAGTGCCTTCCCAACACAAAGAATATTCTGCTGTGGCTGTTGTTCAGTGCAGTCTGCCGGCCTCGAGCCTTGCTCACCCGAGCTGGCAATTGAGACACCTCACCCAGGCTTCCTAGCAGCAGGTGTGGACAGCCAATATCGCATGAACAACTTTGAGGACGCGTGCCATGCTCCACAAGCAGCATGACCCCATGCTCGCACTACTGAGCAGCGTGACTGATCACGCCGTCTTGGCAGCGGCAATCTTGGGCTGTGGCGATGCCGGCGGAAGCTTGGTAGGGCTGGCGCCCTTGAGCAGGGGCTCGCCCTTGACCTCGATGCCTTCCACTCGCTTCGCTGGCTTCGGCAGCGGCGGGAACAGCCTGTACCACACCATGCAACATGGCAATCGTTGACAAATGCGACCATGCACTGTCGACTGTCCACATGCCCAACGCCACTGTGTCTGCAGCTGCCGACAGCCGGCAGCAGCCGGCAGGCGCACGTCGCCACAGCAGCACACTGCACAGGGCAGCGAGCGGCGCACATGTAGCAGTTGATGGCGGAGGCGACGACGCCCAGGAGGCCGACGTCGCGCGGCTTCCACGGCCGCAGCTGCAGCAGCCCCACCGCCAGCAGCGCCTGCGCACCAGGACAGACTCCTGCCCGCCGCGCTCGCGACCCTCTTCACACTTCACGTCTCATGCTCAGTACCGGCAGCATGGTTTGACCCCACGTCAACGCTGTGGCCGTGCGGCCGCGCACAGGCGCGCCTGCACGCTGGCGTGGAACAGGGTCAGGCCGCGCTTGTTGATGGCGTCCACCGCGGCCTGCTGCCGCCGCAGGTACACCGCATCCTCCTCCTCCGGCTCCTGCACCTGCGCCGCAGGGCAAACACCTGAATCACACAACTGATCCGGAAGGAACTCATGCGGTGGACGCCAACCACCAGGGCTGGGCACGGCACACCCAGCCTTGTGCCGCTCATCCGGGCCAGCATCCCAGCGGCCGCAGCAGCAGGATCTCTGTGCCAGGCCAGCGTGCTGCATGGGTTGCATCAGGCACAGCCAGCGTGCAGTTCTGGTCCACAGCCATGCGGAGGGCCAGCAGCCGCACCAGGATGGCGGGCAGCGTGGCGCGCAGGATCTCCGTGAGCTCCGCGGCGATGGTGCAGCAGGAGGCGCCCAGCCAGGAGTACAGCGACACCTGCCGCACGCACCAGAGGTGGGACCACATCCCGTGCAATACAGTGACGCATCCCTTCCGAAGCAAGATCTGTGCTGCTAATGATGCAACAACCATGTCAGCGCACAGCACAACGAGATGCTGACAACCGAAGCTCTGTGCAGCGGTTTTCAGCACTCGTCACGACGTGGAGCCAGCGTCACTTGCGAGTGCGGACCTTCTGGGCGCGGTCCACGAGCGCCTTGTTGGTGGTGAGGCCCGCCTGGCTGGCCCACACCACGTGGTCCGCCCCAAAGTACACCGCGTTCAGCAGCGACTTGAGCTGTCGCGGTTGCAGACAGCACACAAGCCGTCAGCCTCGCCGCACATACGCCTTGTCTTGACAGCCAGCAGGACACATGGCTGAGGACGTCTTCGCTAGCCGTCTGCATAGGCAACAGCTGTGCGGGCCGATGCAATGTACATCAGGACCAGCATAGGCAGCAGGCAGCTGTCCCTCCTCAGCACCAAACTCAGATTTCTCGTGGCTGGCAGCTGACCTTGTTGAGGGCCTGGGTGTGCAGCGGCTGCGCATCCACAAACTTCGGCTGGATGAGGAGGGGCGTCACATTCTCCAGCGGCTGCATTATACAGCACAACAGATGACGTGGGTGTTCGGCAAGCAGTCAAGGGATGGCCATTGCAGCATGGACATGGACACGGACGCGCGTGGACCCACGATAGCCCAGCAGCAACGTCGCTGCAACGTCGCTGGAATTCAAAAGTTGCTCCGGCTGCACCCACTCACCCTGAGGATGCGGAACACCTTGCGGGCGGCTGCAAATGATGCCATGATTTTACGCGCGTCACCAGGCTGCCCAGCGGCGATGAACATGCACGCGTACTGCAGTATGAGCCAGCAATAGTAAGTTGAAGCAGACAGTGCGGCTGTGTAGCCTGTGTCACGAAAGCAGCTCACATGGCGACAGGCGAGCCCGCACGGTCAAACCTGGACTGTGGCACACAGCTTGTCCCTGCCATCCGACTTGCCCAGGAAGGTGTTCAACGCCTGCACAATCGGCGTTGCCCGCTCGTCGTATGCATGTGAAGTGTGAGATGAGCACGGTCGCCAACCTCAAGTGCGCACATCATGTAACACCAGCAATAGCAGCATCTCCAGCAGGCGCTGACCTTCAGCGTGTCCGCGGTTTGTGCATCCACCATGATGACCAGTCAGAAGCACCGTGTCGCTGCAGCACCTCCGCACGACCACAGCAACTTAAACGGTCTCAGAAAACCCCGTTTGGACCAGCTGCACAGCGCCCTGTTACAAGCTGCAGCAACTGCGACCCACTCTCAGCCGACTGCAGCAATGTAGTCAGAGTCACTAGACTGCTGGATCGCGCGGAAGTATTCTTGGCGCCGCCTGCCGTTGTTCAAAGCTGCAAATTTGCGCTTGCTGACGAGGCAGATTTGCTACAGGGCAGTCATCAGGCATTTGGGCGGCAGCAGTCGGTCTGTAAACATTTACTGGATTGAGCTTCAGTAGGATGACGCTCAGGGGATGCGGCTGTGAGGCTGGCAACCAGGGCTGCTGGGTTCGGACCCCACAACTGAAAAGGTTGCTGTTTACATGCGCCCTCGAGGGTGCACCATATACCGTACACTCAACAATGAATAGGTTGGGCCAACCAGATGGGTCAGTATTGCTGAACGCCATCGCTGACTGAAAGCACGTAGACAAAGAAAAGCTGCTGTCAAATACTGCACTCCACCGTGTGCGTTGCCACAGCATGGGTGCGTGGTGGCAGTCCCTTCGCGGCTGCCCAAGATGAATCCCATGGTGTCCCGCAATCCGCCCGTGCTGACAGCCAGTCACGTCTGCTCTGGGCGCCATGCTGATTTGCTGCTGCCATGGCATGACGCCGAGACCGCAGTGGCGATGGAATTGCTTTTCTCCGAACATGCTACAGTCTGAACGGCGAAGCGGAAGCTGGACAGGGTGTGACATCTTGCAAACTGCTGTCACACTCAGCTCAGCGTCGTCTCCACGATCATCTTGGTGACGATGTACGGGTCCTGCAGTATGGAAAGGGGCGCAGCGTCACACCAAAGCATACTGAACAATTGAGCACGGGCGATGCTGCAAGACGCCCAGGTGCACAGGCAACAAAACCGGAAGGTGCACCACCGTGCTGTGACACTTGCCAGACTCGTGCAACGGCGATGGGTCAGCGCATGCGGTCAGTATGCACCATGCACAGCGGGGGCGCGGGTGCGCACCAGGTTGGAGGCTGGGCGGCGGTCCTCGTAGTAGCCCGACTTGTCGACGGGGACGGTGCGGCCGACGCGGATGGAGGCGCCCCGGTTGGCCACGCCCCAGCTGAAGTCCTCCATGCTGCTCGTCTCGTGCTTGCCTGCGTGCGGAGGCGACTGACACGTCTGAGCACGAGGTCGGCAGGGTGATGCAAGCTGACCAGCATGCCGCCACGACAGCAGGGCGCAGCAGCGCGGCGTGCTCGATGTTCATGTTCGTTCGGCAAAGGGATGCACCTGTGAGGCGGCGCTCGTTGCCCTCGCCGTACGCCGCAATGTGCGCCGCATGCCTCTTCTCCAGCTTCTTGATCTGCTCCTGGATGGCGTCCCACCCGGTGCCTGCACCAGCAGCAATGTCATAAGTACACCACCACACAACCCGTGACCTCTAGGCAGGCAGGCATCGGCGTGGGTGCTGCAGCGTAGGCAACTCTACAGGGGGGCAGGGCTGCCGTCCGTAGTCTGGGCAGCGCACCCTCAGCGCGGGTGGACTCTGTGCTGTAGTTGACGTGGCCGCCGGCGCCGTTCCAGTCGCCGGGCACCGGCTTCGGGTCGAAGGTCACCTCCACGTTGTACATCTCGGCGATGCGGTACAGCAGGAAGCGTGACATCCACATCTGATCGCCGCTCTCGATGCCGATGCACGGGCCGACCTGCAGGCAAGGTCGACGATCAGAAAGGGCGAAACACCAGCAGTTGATGTGCTGACTGTGGCGCTGGCTGTAGTGACAACAGGGACCAGACCACAGTCTCATGCCACATGAACCCAGCTTCAAGCAGGAGCTGCTGTCAGCCCAGCCTACAACATCAAGATTGCAGCAAGACTTTGCACTGTGGACGCTTACAGCGGGCATGCCTCCCGCACGCACCTGGTATTCCCACTGCGCGGGCATGACCTCGGCGTTGGTGCCGCTGATGTTGATGCCAGCGTACATGCAGGCCTTCAGGTGGGCCTCCACGATGTCGCGGCCGATGGCTGAGCCGCTGCCGACGGAGCAGTAGTAGGGGCCCTGGGGACCCGGGAACCCGCACGTTGGCCAGCCTGCACAGCAGAGGCGCACGCCGTGAGTGTGAGCACAACAAGTGCTGCTCGCATGCACTGTCGCACTTGATTGCATCGACATGCACACGAGGTCCTTTGCCGTGCACACACTCAACAGATGAAACCCTGTCACTCTGGGCCCAGGACAATGCAGGCAGTGACGCACCCAGCGGCCACTTGGTGGTCGCGTTGCGCAGCGTGTACTCCTGCTCGATGCCGAACCAGGGCACCTCCTTCTTGAACTTCTCCATGGCCTCGGCGCACGCGATGCGGCGGTTGGTCGGCAGCGGCTGCATGCAGTCAGTGTCAGCACGTGACCAGAGCACAGCCGTGCAGTAGTGTGCCTGCTGCAGGACGGTGCAGGACAGCGCGTGCACGCCACGGCTGCTGGCAGCAGTCGCAGCCAAGATAGCAGCGCCAAATGCCAGTGTGGCCCACGGTCGAACCGGACGCGCACCGTCATCTCGGTGAGGCTGTTGTCCTCCTTGACCTGCGGCGGCACCCAGGTGTCGCACAGCACCATGATGTTCTCGCCCTGGCGGAAGGGGTCCTTGTACATGGCGCGGGGGATGAGGAACACCTCCGAGTCATGGCCTGCAGCAGGCGCACACATTGTCAAATTACTCACTGCACGAGAGCTGCTGCTGGAGCAGTGTGATGTTCCGCGTCCAGCTGACTTGCGTTGACAGCTGGGTTCCTCCAAACAGTGCAGCGACCAGCGCAACCTGCGCATCTGGGTGACCGCACATGGCGGGAGTCATGTGCGCCCCGAACAGGTCACCCACCAGGCGCCTGGTCGGTGGACGAGCCGTCGTAGTTCCACTTGGGCAGGTCCGACACACTCTTGGGCGCCTTGCTGAGCACCTTGGTCTTACACCGCAGGTCCTGCTCTGTGCCACCGATCCAGATGTACTCCGCGCACACCTTGCCTGCAGCGCAGTCGAGATGAGAGGGCGTCAGACCGGCCGACGCAGCAGCGACGTCGATCGCGACAAGCACGACACGAACAACGGACGTGCGGCGCGTGAGGAGCTGAGCACGTGGGCTCATATGTGCAGCACTTATCCACATGCACTCGAAGCCTCGACTTCTGCGCGAGAAGTTGCAACTCATAGCCTGCATGATCGCAAGTGAGACAACAGTGCAACAACGCGCATGCTGCTGGCATGCAAGGCAGCACACGGCTGGCAAGCAAAAGTATTGGCAACCATGTCAGATGTCTCAGGTGAACGAGCACACGAAGGGGTACACAGGCCTATCCGTGTGATCCCCGGCGTTGAACATGTGAGTCGATGTCATCGCAGGATCTCAACACAGTTGTTGCCGCAAGGCAGCAGCACCAGTAGTCGAAAAGGTCGCCAGCCCTAAGTATCACCCATACCAAGCAGCAAAACATGCTTAACGGACGGCTCGGCCGGCTTGCGGGTCACTGCAGCAAGCAACCAGCCTGCCAGAACGCAACAGCAGCGTTTGCCGGGCAGGCTGCCGCGGCAAGGTGGCCTGGGGGCACGCCCACGGGGACAAAGGGTCAGTCGGTGGCCAGCATGCAGCCCCGCGATCCCAGCCGCTTGGGAGCAGATCCACCGGCTTCACCCCACCCCAGCGCGCCAACTGAGCTCCCACCTTCTTGCGGCAGGTCCTTGAACAGGTTGATCAGGCTGGTGTCCAGCAGCGGCTCGATTTTGCCGACGGTGCCATGGACGTTGGGCAGCGGCGCCATTGTGGCTGATCCACCGACGTAGCCTGCTGTTTCTTGTGCGTAGCCGTTCGTCTGCAGCTGACTGACCGCTTGTGTCGTCTGCCGCGCTGACCGCCGGGCCTGCGAACGCAGATCGGGAGAGATTAGTAGGCAAAACCCTTGGTGAAGCGGCCTGGGGTGATAATGATGACGTCACGATGACCGGGCAGCGCTGTGGCATGGCTCGGAGCCCGATCGCGCCTGCTGGGGCGGGGACTCAGGCCCTGAGCCTCCTGAAATTGTCTGTTTGAGCAGTGGCCACGGTGTGCAACGCAGTCACGCGCGCATCAGCACACCACAGTCCACCCGCCAGCTCATTGCCCCGTAATCGACCCCTGGCGGCGGGCATCTTCACAATCGCAACGCACGCAGGCCTGATGAAGGGCGTCGGCACTTTGAGATGTGCAAAACGACACGTAAAGATGAGACCAGCACGCAGCAGCGGCGTCCCGGCCACGGGGGCCACACATGCACCTGCACGTGGGATGTGCAGTCACCAACACAGGCACATGGTGCGGCAGTGGGTCGCCCGATCTACTGCATGGCCGAGTCGTGGGTGTGCATCAAAGCCCTCCGCGCCTATGGTGCCCAAATCTCACCAGCCGGCCGAGGGGCACGGACCAGTGGTTGCCGACGCTTATCGAGCCGCGAACCACCGGCAGGACGTCTCCGAAGCGTGCGACGTGGTCAGAGTGCATACGGTCGTCGGCTGAGTTCGTGGTTTTGGCAGTTGCCGGCGCAAACTACGCACCGCCTGCCGGGCTGCCCTGGCTGGCCTCCGGGTGGCGTGGAGGGCGTCCAGGCTCTTGGCGGGCGCACTCTGCTGGTGCGCAGCCGCACAAGGCGTCCGGCCGAGCGAGACTTGCATGGATGCTGATCTGCTCACTGCTGAGCCAGTGGCGATGCTAGAAGTGGGTCTACAGGGTGATGGGCCACAAACTGGCGGCGAGACTGTCCGACGGCAAGCTGGCGAGACCTGCGGCCTACGGTGTAGAAAGTAGGTGGTGGTGGCGGGGCAAATGCAGTCCGAGCCGTGGGTGTGCAGTGAGCGTGGGCTTGTTCGCACTAGCCCTTGGGAGGGGCCAGGCTGCAGGAAGCACATGGAACTCCAGGGTCTGCGAGTATTGGCGGTCGCTGCTCCCTCAGGCAGGGCGACTGCCCGGCTGTGAGGTTTGTTGGTCATTGCAGCCGTGCCAACAGCGATGTGCAGAGCAGAGGTGCCATCGAGGGACCTACCATAGTGCACACTTTTGCAGACAAAAGCGCAAGCAGCTCGCAACAACAGGCACACACTCGACAACTGGATGAAAGCGAACCCTGGACTCTGCATTCCTAACTAGACTTCATTGACCATGTGATGCATCATGACTGCTCGTGTCAAGCTGCTCATTGTGTCACGTCCTGTATGGCGACCTGAGCTTACGGGCGGGCGACATGGCATCTGTCAGGCTACTACCGCTCGGCGAGTGCCACCCTGCATGGCTGTAAACCTCCGTGCCATCTGACACTGGCGAGCGGCCAAGTGGGGACGCTGACGACTGCAGCATGGATGCCAGATGCGAGCCTGCAGACACAGCATATGCACCCTCCACATGCTCCTCCCCAGGCATGGCAGCACGTGGCGACATGCCCTCTGATGGGGACAGCCCCTCGACCGCCTCCACATCAGACGCCGCTGCGTCGGCAGGCAGCGGCGGCGGTGGCAGGTACAGCTCCGCAGACGGCGCCTCACTGTACAGCGCCAACCCGCCGCTGGCTGTACGACCGTCGCCCCTGGCATGGGCGAAGGGGTTGGCTGCCCAGCGGCCCACCCAGCTCCGCACAGGCATGACCATGCTCACCGCCGCCGGGAGCGCCCGCAGGCGGCCTGCATGAGGGGACCCAGAGTCATTAATCAAGATGACCCGACCCAGCCACCCTCTTTAGCACCCTCACACAGGGGTTTGCATGTCCTGGTCACGCTCCATGTCTAAGGCCTAGCAAGCATGCGTTGCCGCCAGCAACTGTTTGTGTGCGACATCGACAACGACCACTGGTGACCTGAGAGGCTGCGGACGGGGGGACCCCGCGGCCCATGCGGCGGCAGCTGCCCGGGGCCTGCCTGATCCGTCTCGGCTGGGCCCTCACTGAGAGCTGAGTACGCATCCTCATCGCTGGCCCCTGCAGCACATGCACCAGAGCAGATTTGAGCAACCAGCAGATGCACTTGGCGCATAGCAACCAGGTGACAGGCCTGCCAACATGGGTGCCCAGGCTGAGGCACTTGGCTGAGGCAATTTGTGCAGGATCAAGATGGCCAGCCGCACCCATGACAACGTCCCGCAGGCGGCTGCTCATTGACGCGCCCTCCTCGTCTGCTGCATCGGCCCGGCGCCGCCTGCCGCGTGAGAAGCTGCGGTGCAGCCAGCTGCGGCTGCCGCTGGCGGTGCCCTGTGAGAGCGCGACACGGAACCGTGCCGAAGCCTTGCGCCACGTCGATTTAGCCCGCAGCTTCGCCTGCAGAGCACCTCACTTAACCAGTCTGACAGAGGTGGCCTGCTGAAGATATTGATTTGACATCCGGCTACGAAGGCTGAGCTTGCCCTGCACCGCTGTGCTTTGGCCCAGGGCCGTCAAAGCAGATTGCATTGCTTGTACCTTGGTGTAGGGCTACGGAAGCAACATGCATGGGTCACCGCTCGAATGGGCACCTGCTCCAGCTCGGCCTGAAACCAGACCATGGAGCCCACGCGGCGGTCAACGCGCGGCAGCAGCAGCTCCACCCGCAGGCGGTGGTCCCTCGACAGGATGCGGTATGTTGCCGCCGTGACGGCCAGCCATGACGCCAGCGTGCACGCCGCAGCCACCAGCAGCACGAACACCACCTCGTAGCTGGCAGCCTGCGGTGCAACCAGCACAGCTGAAGGTGACTGGCCCAAGGCAGCAAGCCGTGTTTGCATTTAATTTTGCAGAGCGATGGTTGTCCTGGAGACTCCTGAAGGTGCGGACACTGGAAGCATGCTGTTTCCAGTACACGCTGCAACAGCACACTCTCACTAGCATGGGTGGTACGCCGGCAAGCAGCAGTCCGGCCGCCAGAGCGGGCATCAGCAGCAGCCCTGGGCCGCCAGTGTGCTGCATCAGCCGCTGCAGGGCTGCCCGCACCCCGAGCTTCACGATCACCTTGCCCGCCTCATGCCGGGAGGCGCCAAACGCCAGGGCTTGCTCAACTCGCTCCTGCCCTGCAGAGGAGTGGCGTGTGAACATGTCACACCATGTGATGATATGTAATAAACACGTCTGTCGCTGGCAGGTCCGTTTCACACCGTCAGCTCATGCTCACCTTCAATCAGCTCGGCAAACACCGCAGCGAGGCCGGCAGAGGCACAGGAGATTGCGGGCGGCAGCATGGCTGCGACAGCGGGTACAACATAGCGGGGGTCCGTCCACCACACCAGCGGCAGCACCAGCAGCGCAGCGTACAGCAGCGGTATGGTAATGCCAGAACCAAGTGCAACCAACAAGTGCAGGAACTCGCCCTGCAGCAGACACGGCATGATGCTCTGTGCTCACAGAATTTCGTTGCAGGGCGCTTTACAGCAAGTGTGTGCAGGTGTGCAGTAGTGGCAGCTGCAAAGCGAAGAGCGGACGACACGACAGTGACATTGCTACATTGGGCTGGACTCTGACCTGGTACAAGTACTGGCAGTGTGATGCAGCCTCGGCAGCACCAATCACGATTGCGGCGCCCACATATACTGCTGTGAGCGCACCATGCTCGTATGCCATGATTGGCAGCAGCAGCAGGCCTGTCAGCAAGAGCCGAGCCGCAAACCTGCATGTTGGGCTTGCACATATGTCAACCGGAAGTTCCAGGTGTCAACACCTTTGAGCAGCCTCAGTCACCCGTCGTTTTGACCAAGTACCTGACAAGCGCCATGGCAAGTTGCGTGTGAAGCCTTAGGTGCAGCCATGCTGAAATGCCAATTGGAGCCAGGACCAGGGCCGTCGCCATGACCCATGACACCATGCTGAACCTGTAGGCACAGTCAGCAGCACAGCGTGAAGCAGATGCAGAGTGAGGATCTCCACTCGCCTGCCGCAGAGGACATGACACTAACAGGCGCAGATGCAACCCGGAATTGGTCACCTGTCGGGCCAGCATGCTGCACAGGTTTCGTCGCTGCCACCGCCGCCGGCATCATCATCATCCCTGTGGGCGCGCTTATGATGCCGGCGTCTGTGCTGGCGCTGCATCTGCTGAGCAACACCGCTGTGTTGGCTGCCGACCAACTGCCAACTGCTCTCATCGGCTGCTGGACTGATGACGCGGTCGCCGCTGGAGCCGCCACTGCTGCAGAGGGCGCTGTCGGCTGCAAGGCTCAGGGCAGCAGCAAGCACCATCATAAACCGCAGCCAACGGCTGCTGGCACCTGCCATGGCGTAAGCTTCCCGCTGCTCTGGCCTCTGGCGGCCTGGTTGTCAATGTGATTCCCTGCTGTCTTGACTCAGCTGGCGCCGCCAGCCGCCCTGCAGCACGCTGGGCCCGTCCGATGTCCAGCTCCAAGCCCGCAGCGTAGGCAGGAGCCTGCTCAGACCTTTTCCCGTGCCACGGCGGACTCGCGGCCCGAGGGCAGCTCCAGGACGCGGCCGCCGACGCGGCCGGGCTGCCCCGGGTCGTGGCTGACCCACACCACCGCCGCCCCGCACTCCTGGAAGACCGCCTGAAGCACGCAGGACCAGGCTCGCCAGGCGCTTCACATTTGTGGGGGCATTGCATGCAGCACCAACATGCAGGATCCTACCTCACACTGGCGTGCAGGCATGCATGCAAGCAGCCACACCTCGGTCAGGCGCGAGGACTCGGGGTCCAGCGCGCTGGTGGGCTCGTCCAGCAGCAGCACATCCGGCTTCAGCGCCACCGCCACCGCGATGACCACCCGCTGCGCCTGCCCGCCCTGCAGGTCAGCACAGACATCACGCACCCTGTGGCAGCCACGCCAGAATAGCTGCGACAACATGCCACCATTTTGTTGTGCAGTTGCAGCACAGATACTTACAGCAAACCATGCACAGTTCACCGAGACCTAAATCCACAGGTGTGCAAGGAGTGCGCACCGAAAGCTGCGTCCACGGCTGATTGAGCACCGACTGCTCGAGGCCCAGGCGGTGGATGAGAGCCGGCAGGTCGCCCCTTGGACGTCCCCGCTGCGCCTTGAATTGCTGCGTGCAGGACCGCTTGCCATGCTCAGACACACTAATTAGCTCCTTCAGCTTGCCACAGTGATGGACCAGGCACCCAAACGATTCAATCATCCAGCAGCTTGAAATGAGCACCTGCACCGAGAAGTAGAACTCGGCCGGCGTGCCGGGGGGGTGCACTCGCGTCTGCGGCACGTACGTGACCAGCGTGCGCCAGCAGGTGACGCCCAGCTGAACCGGTGTTTGGCTGTTGAGCTCGAGACTGCCCCCCTGCGGCACGACATGGGGATGATACCGGTGTGCAGCACGGGCTTCCAGGAACCATCATGCGCCATCGCACTAGGTCATCTGTGCGGCAGCTGCAGGGAACTTGTTGCCAGTCTGGTCACCATGCGCACAGAGACAAGCTACGTACCTCGATGGGATCTAGTAGCGCCACTGCTCGTAGCAGCAGACTCTTGCCCACTCCGCTTGGCCCTGAGCGTGTGGGTGATGGGCGCATGCATGAGCATATTTGCATTCCACGATGAGTTGCGTGGTCGCTCACGGATCAAACGAGCAGCACTTGCCTGTCACGAACAAAATTTCGCCACTGGAGACCTCAAAGGATATCCCAGCGAGGATGACCTTGCCACCCTCCTGCTGAGTGGTCACCACACGGCGCAGGTTCTGCACCTTCAGGACGCTCTGCGGCTGCTCAGGGCCATCCACAGCGCCTGACATGTTCCTCAACTCACGCTGCGGCAGTGCATCTGATGCAAGCGACAGTCGTTGTAGCCTTGGTCCTGCACTGATGGTCCGATGAACTTCAGCACCAAATTCACGGTGGCAGGATGCAGGAATTTACAGGGCAGCAACCACCATGTACTGTGGTGCCATCGCATGTAGCCGCAAGTTTCTTTCGAAACAAAGACTTCAGTGCATTAGTTGTCAGCAGGACGCTTCGTAGCAATTGCTGATAGCCTTCGCATACATGTGGCGTGCTGACAGCAGCGCGGGGAGCTGCAGGCTCTGCCGCGAGCAATGCCAGGCCCATAAGAAATGAAAATCAGCATGCTCAACCAGAAACAAGACGCGTGATCACGGTGTGTGGTATCGGTACTAGGAGAATATGGTTAGTTGTTGCGGTGCAGGTTGTGCGGGTCCTAGTGGGGTCATTATGTTGAGCCCGTGTGGCGGTTCCACCAGTCGATTGTGTCTTGCGCAGCTTCAGCAGCGCCTGTGGTGGTCGCCCCGTCCAGTTGGTCCTCTCCCACGATGATTTTGGCTGAGACGACACCGTCCTTGGCTCCCATCTCGCCTCGCACTGCAAAACCTGTGCATTCGAGACATGCATGCTGTGAGCATCACCTAGGGTGCTCACAGGTCGGTATCGCATGCCATGGAGGCCGCAGAGCTCAAGCCAGTATGCGCTTCGTTGCCATACTGGCGGTCAGCGCACCGTGAACTGTGCCGGGGTACGTCTTCAAGCTGCAAGGGACATCCTTGCCCTGGATCACCTGCACCCACACACCGCATGCTTGCAGAAGTGCCAGAAGCGCTGTTGCCACACCGCAGGTCAGCACGTGTGGAGCCTGCTACGAACACCGGAGGCCCGTCAGGACCTCGTGTTCACCTCGGTGACTTTGTCCTTAAAGTCCTGTGGCCACTGGGCATCCTCCTCGGCGCACACAAACTGCGTCGGCTGCTTGATAGCCTCGATGGTCTCGAGTGTCAGCAGTGATCCGTGTGCGATTGTTGCTGCGTCAACCTGCATGTATCGGGGAGCATCTACGCAAACGCATGGTGCTTTTCAGGAAGGCAAGCAACCAGGAGGCAGGTTGGCGGACTAGTGCGCGTGATGTCACACTGGGCAGCAACCCAATGACTGTTTGCACCTTGTCAGTCGCTGCCAGCGCTGCAGAGTACCAACCACCTGCAGAGCAGCCCGATGCCGATGAAAACGCTGCCCTGACATGCTCAGATGATGTTTTTAATGGCAGTGTGCGGTGTCGATGGCAGCGCACGTCCGCATGCAGACCGCACCCCAGCAGAAGCCCTCCGTGGTGACCTTGGTGACGCCATGCACCAGCCGCAGCTCCGAGATCACGGCGGCCAGGGCGGCCATCGTGGACTCGCTGCCGACGGGGTGCCGCCCCACCCACTCCATCACGGTCGCCATCCCTGCGCACATGGACATGCAGCATTTTAGGTCATCCTGCCGAGCATGGCTGCAAGGTGACTGGCGCCGATGTAGCAGCCTGGTGCGCCGTATGGGACGCCGCGGTGGCCAGCTGCGGCGGTCTGTGGACGGTGTCGATTTAGGGTATGTACTTGGCCAGCCGGCGGCGGCCAGCCGCTGCTGCACGCGGTACACGATCGCCGGTCTGAGGCAGGTTGCCCCAGGCCCGCAGGCGATCCAGCAGCAGGTTCTAAGATACACATGTGTCGAAGCAACCGTCAGGTAGTACTGCACATCACCTTGACATGAACAACCCATGCCATTTGCGCACCGTCCTCATTGAGGGCGTCATCACCGAAGAGGTTGGGCAGCACCGTCAGGTACCCGGCTTTGGCATACGCATCAGCCAGCAGGCGTGGGTTGATGCGGTCGAAGCCAAAGGCATCTGCGCAAGCAGCATGTCACATCCTCAAATTCAATGAGTGATGCAATCTGCGCGCCGCCTGCAGACCACAGGCACCTGATCAGGTGCTCACCGTGCACGAGGATGGCAGCCTTGCCGGTGTCGACCTCCGGCCTGGCCACGTACGTGTCGACGCCGCCCAACTTCTCCACAGTACCGTGGGGTGATCCCAACCACAGCACTCCAGGATCGCAGCACCGTTCGTCCATGTGCTTCAGCCACGGTCTAACAAGGCATTGCAGTGGGATTGTGGCGACCGCGTGCACACGACAAGCTGCAATATTCACACTGCCGGCCGTTTGCCAAGGTCCGGGCACTGGGTGCCTGACCACATGGATCATATGACGTGTCATGACGTTCGTATACAGGGCCTGAGCTGGATTGGAGATTTCTTGACAACATGATACCGTACCTGCACAACGTGAGTCTGCAGCCCAATATAAGCATGCTAGGACTGTTGCAACAGCGAAAGCAGCAGTGTTCAACCCCCTCATGTGCGGCGTACATCGGCAGCGTGCGAAACCATGCGTGGTGGCGAGAGCTGGCAATGCAGCAGTGACAGGTTGGTGCAGACACATTCACGCAGCCCATCAGCGGTACGGCCTATAAGCGGCATTGTACATCACAGCGCGAGCAGCTGCCTCGAGGTCCCGGGGCCGTGGCAGCTCTGTGGCGACGCCTGCCTCGTAAGCACGTGCGGCCACGGCGCGAGCAACCAGCGCCGAGATGGTGCGCATGTCATGCAGTTCTGGATATATGCCGCCCTCCTCCAGCGTTTCTGGGCTTACCATGCGTGCAAGTGCCTGCAGTGTCCACCTTGCCGCCATTAGCTTTCGATGCAAACGAAGTGCTGGGCAAACAAGCTGGGCATCGTCAGCAACAACCAGACATGTTCGAACAGGAGATATGCTTCAGCTGCACACCTGAGCTGCGGCAATCACCATCTCGTCACGGATGCGGGTGGTGCGGCTCATGATGGCGCCGAGCCCAATGCCTGGAAACACCTGTGCCGTCTGTGCGATGTTGGCACGCATGCGCCGACCGTCCGGTAGCTGCACCCTGTGGTCTGCTGACCGTCCCTGTGGTTGCATCACAGGACAGCTTGTCATGCAGGCTGTGATCCTGCTGGAGCCCCAGGGCACCTGGGGCGCTGTTGGTCTAATGGGCACTGCTGACAACGTGGCGTCAGCGGGCCTGCATTAGGACTGGATTGAGCGACCAAGTATCACAGTCGCTCAGACAGGCACTGAGCGCACCAGCTGGCCATCAGTGAAGATGCACTTGCCCTTGGTCCAGGCAAAGGCATCCTCAGGGCTGAGAACACCTGAGCCATAGCAGAGCACATCATCAGCATCAACGCCATGGGGAAGCCAGACCACATTGTTCAGATGAGCACTCCAGGTGGGCGCGTCTCTGTCACAGCTATAGACAACCCACTGCCCCTGTTACTTGCAAGCGGCAGCAGGGCCTGCCGAGCTGCTCCCACACCTGGCTGGCTGAGCGCAAAGAGCATGGGCCGCTCGCTGTTGTCCGCCAGCAGGCAGCATGCTTCCCGCGAGAGGGGCAGCGCATCACCCTGCAGAGCATGACTATGCAGAGTGGTCCATTTGGGGACCGCATCTGGCCACACTGCCTGTCATCCGGCTCCTCGAATGTGCATGTGCAGCCGATAGCATTATTACGTCAGATACTCTGCGTGGTGGTGCGAGCAAACGCACCATTGATGCGATGTCAAGGTATGCTGTCGGCTTCAGCTGTCTGATTGCATCGCACACTGTTGCAGCCTCCGGCCCATCGTGGCACCAAGACAGCTTGTGGTCTGCCACTGTGTTTGCACGCGCCCGCGTGACCAGTCCCTGCAGCAATGCATGATCATAGCCTTGCAGAAACAGCCACACGCATGCATGCCTCAGCAAAACGACAGAGGCAGCGGTGGAGATTTGCGTATCCTGTGCAGCAGCAAGCGCACCTCAGAGTCGACGAGCCATATGCGCTTTCGAGCGTCCACGATCGTCTGTCCGGTTTCCCGCGCAATGGCTGTCGCACACACCTGCTCATACATCAAAGCCTCCTCAGAGGACGCTCACGGACAGCCATGCTTGCGAGCCTGAGTTCAGCATGGCTATGTTCAGCGGATGTGCACACGTTCAGGACTACCTCTGCACTCTTCAGCTTACCTCCGCTGTGGCAGTGGCCCCGCGCCCCTCGCCAGCAAACAGGAAGGTGTGCTCGCTGAGTTGCTTGCCAGTGAGCGGCTGCGCTGCCAGCATGCCAGCAATCACCACTGCGGCAATGCCCTGGATGTCGTCACTGAAAACCGGAAAGTCGCCGCGGTACCTGCATGTTGAGCGACCACTTGTCTAAAACGCAGTTTCCTAGTGACACTGCCAGCAGGCGTCATACAGTGTATGCCTGCCATCGCTCTGCAGTACACGCACTGTGATAGGAAGGAGGCCAGGTTGACAAAGGTCATATCCTGTGCCGCAATGAGCACGCTGCTGCCGAAGCGGCGGCTGACAGCCTGTGACAGTGATCAGGAAGGCATCATAGCAACCGTGTTGACACGATTGTGGGGCTGGAGCAGCATGGTGCTTGGTTTCGTCTGTGGACGACCTGACAGTCACGACTTTGGACACAGTGGTGCAGAGCTGACGCTGTTGTCACTCGCCTCGAGGGTCTCCTCCAGGAGGTCCCGGTAGTCCTCACCCCGCACCCGGCGGTGGCGCGCCCCCACATAGAAGGGGCTGCCCAGCAGCTCCTCGTTGTCGGTGCCTTGGATGTACAGGCACTTATGTAGCGCCCGCAGCCCATGTGACCCTCTTTAAAGTCAATGCACCTCCACTTTGTAGTGGGATTCTGACATGCAGAAAACAGTGAAGCGTATCTGCAAGGACCCTCTGCCAACATCCGATACCTGTGTCCAGGCAGATGGGCAGGCACATGGACGGCGGCACGCCCGCACACGCCGTGTACAATGCCAGCTTGGAGATCGCACACCCGATGGCGTGGATGCCCTGTGGCACATCAATGATCGGCGTGTGACTGCCCGGGGCCGTCAGTCATCAAGCTGGCAGCGCGACCAGAGCTTGTCGTTCGACCTTGGAGTCTGGTCTGCTGGAGACAAAGATCCCTGCCCCTGCACCCACCAAGTCGCCCAGCCCACCCACTCGCTCGCCATCCGTCAGGCAGATCGCCTTGACCCGCCGCTCTGGCCAGTTCTTCAGCATGCTGTACACCCTTCCTGCATAGGCATCCCAAGCCAACATCTCTGGCGTGTACTCTCAGGTCTATCAAGGTACGGGCTGGTGCAAGGCTGTGCGCTGGACTCTGGGGGTGGAGTGTGGGCTGCACTGCTGCAGGGCATACCCCGGTCCTGCAGTCCCAAGTACAGGCCCCGCGGTGGCGAGCGGAACATCAGGCCATGGCTATTGCAGAAGTTGCCCACTGTCTGCAGACCCATACCAGACGCTTGCAGGCTTGCAACCATCTCTTGTTATACAGCATTCAGGAAACCCTTTGTTTTCAGACAATATGACGGGTGACTTGCATGCCCTAGTGCAAACCACCTCACCGGTAGGTCGATAACAGGCAGCAGCTCCTGCGTGTGCGTCATGAGCACTTTGTAAAACAGCCGCTCGTTGCGCTCCTGTAGCCCCATCAAGTACCCGTGCCTGCACCAGAACGCCAGGGCTTGATCGGTGCGGTCCATGCCACCTGTATGAACCATTGCCTGCCGGCAGACCTCATAATGGCAGACTTGGGCTCCACCCTGGCCTGCGGATATGCGACATCGAGTGACGTGGAGAGCTTGGTCTAGAGCCACCTTTCCAGGTCGTCTGCCTTGGAGCGGACGTTGATCATGACGCGCTCCACTTGCAGCTCCTGGCTCAGCACCGCCGGCGGCAGCAGGCCGCGCAGGTACAGCTGGTCCCGCTCCGCGTCGCTGAACGCCAGGCCCTTGTTGTACTTTGGGTGCCGCTGGATGTCGACCCCGGACACGACTGCAAGATGCATGCATGCAACAATAGCTGACAAAGGTTGCGCAGCATGTCCTACCGAGCTGCCATACAACGCGTGATCTGCGCATACATGTACGTATACATGGCGCTAGTGCGCCAGGCCAGGATTCCTTTCAGTTGTGGCGCTTGCCTGTCCTGACCCATGGCGTGGTAGGGCGCTCAGCATTCTGGTCCTCCCGCGCATCGTCAAGAGTGAGGCTGTAGCGCCTGGTGTTATGCGCGCTTGAGGCCAGGTCAGCTGCTTGATCTGACAAGTTCGCTACACATCCTGCTCTGACAACGGCCTGCAGACCGTGCTGCCCATCGAAGCCCCTACGCAGGGCAGCACGGAGGGCATGCATAGCGAGATCTGCTACTTGCCGCTAGACTCCACGGCAAGTCATGATCAGCCCGCACACCGCTACATAGCAGTCAACAGATGTCGTCCATGCAGATTCCGAAAGCTGGCAACGGATGTGGGTTGGTTTGCGCTCGGCAAGGCCCGCTGCTGGCTGACATCAGCAGCTGCTCGAGGGCGGTTTGACTTGTTGAGGGTCTGACCTCGAGTTTCAGTTATTCGGGAGGTCTGCACGACTCCCCCTATGCATTGAACACCAAACCAAGCCTATAGACGGCAGTTGCTGAGGGTCACACGCTGAGGGACAACATCGTGCCCGAGGTCCACGATTGAGTACTTCAAAACCAACCAAAACATCTGGCAAACCCTGCGGGTGCCATCTGCTGTAGCAGCAACATAAAGCGATGGTACCTCCCCTGCCCTAGAGTATGCTGTAGCCCCAATCCTTTCTGGATCCCCGGAGTATACTATGCACACCGTACCAACCGGCGTGCTTGCTAGGCCCCGGCGGCGTGCAGATCACACATTGAAGATGAAAGATGGGTACTTCTTGGTGAGGTCGTTCTTCAGCAGCGGCAGCGTCATGAACGAGATGATCGCCGGCTGGTTCTTGCATAGGATGATCCACTCCTCCTTGCTGATGCGGCCGTCCTTGGCGATGTCGGCCTCCTCAAACGTCTGCAGTGACGGCGAGGAAGGACATGACTCATCGTCAGAGAAGTGGCATGCTGCACCTTCACTCTCAACCTACGCGCCGGCAACAGCCCCATCCAACCGCTCACCTGATCAACTATCTGCGCGATGACCTGCTCGTCCAGTGCAATGTCAGGGTTGTTGTTCAGGAGCTCCACCAACAGGCGCTTGACCTCGCCGGGCTGTATGTCGCCAGTCTTGTCCAGGTCATACAGCTGCAGGGCGACTGCAGCAACGAGGCGAGGAGGGTCTGCAGTCCGTCCTGTCCCCATCTTTACGGAGGACTACTGAACCGCTCAGCAGGTTGCAGCACTAGCCAGTTGGCAGGGCATGCAACACAACACCCGCACGCTCACATTCTGCCTTCTCCTCCAGGGGCGCCTTTGGGTGGAACACACTCAACGACCGCACAAACTCGCCAAACTCAATGATGTTGTTGCGTTTCAGGTCGAACTGGGCGAAAAGCTGCAGGAATATGGGCAAAGCGGATCAATACTGATGCGTCCTGCATCACTCTGCAGTTTGGGTTGACAGCATCTGCACCACAGATTCGCATCTAACGCAAGGCAAATCATTACCCGGTCCGCGAAGAAGTTCATTTGGTCAGGTGCGGCGCCAAATATCGCCTGCATGAACTCGTCCCTCTGGATGACGCCATCCTGCGCACCAGCGGAAATGCTGCACTCTGCACCATGGTGCCAGCCGTAGCATGATCTTGGGCATAGTTTCACATTCCTGGGCAGCAAAGGCCTTTCACATTTGCTACCGTGCTCACCTGATGCAGGCTATTGCTGACCTTCTTATACAGTTCGCCCAACGCATACACCTCGTCCACAGTGACTGCACAGCATGCCAGCACAGGATGCAACAGGCTTGCTGATAACCACAAATCTCAACGCAGCGTCCTTGCTGTCTTGTAACGCATGTTCCAATCATGCATGCGTCTCATGAGTGCGGCTGCGGACTGATGCCTGCGCATGATGTTGCTGCAGGGCATGTCCCTGATGTAGCACGCACAGTGTGTCTCCTTGGCAAGCTGCGGATGGCTGTCAGGATCCCGCCTCTTAATCGACAGGCCTCCTGTGTGACCTGTTGCCTCGCTGCTGCTGAGGCAGTTGCCCATGCGCACTGTTATTGCATTGCTGAATGCAACATTCGATGCGCGGTCTCTGGCGACGCTGTGCCTGTGTCATCAGCAGCGATGCAATGTGTCTGTTGATTGCCGCGGGGTGACCTGAACTTGTGAGAAAGAACGGTAAGAATATGCTGTACGGGCAGGCTGCATGTTCTGTACGGGCACAGGCCGCATGTTCAGATGTTTTGCAGCGGTGGGTCCGCTACTTGAGCAAGCTACAGTAGGGCTCCTGCATGTGCAGGCTGGCTTCTGTACATCGGACATCTGCATGTCATTTCATTGCAAACCAGGCCTGTCGCTACGCCACCGACAGGATGGCCATAGGGGGCGGGATATACAAGACGATGCCGTGACGGCCGGCAGCAGTGGGTTCACTTGCTGGAAGGCGGGGGCCGATGCACCACTGCATTACGGTCCACACTATGTTGTGCTCATGGTCAGTGATGTACGGTTCAACACCAACATGTCTGTCAGCACGACTTACTAAGCATCACTCGCAGCCCAGCTTGTGGTCGAAGCTGGTCAGGCATATACAGAACGCCTGCAACGCCGTGAGCGGGTGGGCATAGTCCATTGAAAACACATCCTTGCCGACCTGTAGAGGCAGCACATAGTGCATACAACCCCTTTTCTTTGCCGCGAGCATGTCCAGCGACATCTCGCAGCAATTCAAGCTTGCTCAGACTTGACACCATGCCGTGCCTGAAATGTGCTGAGCCCTCAACATGCATGCTGCAGCGGTGCATGCACACAGGCAGCTTGCTCTATCTCCACCTTGCCGTACTGCAGCACCACTCGCTCGGAGGGGTCGCCCTCCTCCACCAACTGGAAGTTCTTCACGGAGGCCGCAGTCACCCGTCCGCTGAAGTTGAGGCAGTAGGCGCCCAGCTGCTCATTCCACTTGGGCGGCTTGTTTCGCAGGAGCACCATGTCCTTCAACCGTGCATGCTGCTTGAAACTGCGCATACATGCAGCGGAGGCAAGACACATTTGAGTCGCACACTGATACCAATTGCAACGACCTCTCCTAATGGCATGCTCTGGACGCATTGAATGTTTGCCCAGGGACCATGCACCATCGAAACACAGTGTACAGCCAGATATCAACTGTACTGGGACTTGTCCTAGAAAGCAAATACTTAAAGGAGGGCCCCATTGCACCTGTCGATGAGGGCGTGGGCATTGCCATCATCAGGGCGGAAGGCTGGTGGCACCCCGCCGCGGCTGCCCTCCAGGTCCGGCACCAGCACCGTCATTTTACGGGGGCCCTGCGTCCCCAGCACGTTGTAATTGTACAGCACCGCCGCCTGCTCCGCCCTGATGGCGTCTGCGCCTGCATAGACAGCGGACGGCTAGATCCGACGGCATTGCCTTGAGAAGAATAATCTGCCCAGCATGGACATCTGAACTGAGTGTGCACCAATGTATGACATGTAGTGCTGTCATTGGCAACAGGGACAAGCATGAACACGGCCATCACCACGAATAGCGCCTGATGCCTTTGCGGGGCTGATGCCAGAGTCGTAACAAGTGAATCCGGTGCCCATGAAGTTGCTGCGGACTTTGCCAACAAAGGCACTGGAGTGTCGCGCCAGGTCCGCCTGCAAAGGCAGACTCTTCGTCAGTCAAAAGCTTGACCATGTGCCAGCCGCGGAGTCCTTCCTGGGCAACCGTTGGATGTCAACCCAGGGCAGCACAAGAGCCGCACCTGCTCCAGCGAGATGAGGTAGTTGGAGCACTTGCTCTTCTTGCGCTTGCGCGCCGCCAGCAGGAAGTGTGCGCCGTTGTCCAGCTGCATGACATTGGCAGCAATCGCCAGTCCAGCACACCATATGTGTCATATACACTGCAGGAGGAGACACTGCAACAAAGTGTCACACCTGCAGAATGTACTGGTCTGCTGCCCGCAGTGTGCCAACGCGCTGGCGCAAGATGCGGCACTGCAGTGGCTCATTGCGGGGTCCTGGCTGATTGACAAACTGCCTGCAGCAGCGTACAGCACAAGCAGTCCGCTTGGTGTATGCAGGTTGCGTTGCAAGCAAGCTGGGGCGTGGTGCAATGTCTCTGCCGATTGGCAGCACCTCGTGTCTGTCAAGTTGATGACAAAGGGCTCCCGCTGTGCAGCGTCTTCAGCCGTGCCAGGCCGCGAGGAGGCCCGGAGAGAGGCCTGCACAAGTCCAGGTGCGTCAAGACCAACGCTAGTTTTGAGGTGCAGCTTTGTTGTCGCCCTGTTCCCATTGGCGTTGGCCTGTGCTGCTTGCAGTGCACACCTGCTGACTGGGCGTCACTGGTGTGATTTCTCCGCCGCCCAGGCTGCTGAGCGTCCGCTTGATGCTGCTGTGGTCATCTCCCAGCGCACGCTCAGCACTGTCCTGCACGTGCCAACCAGAAGCTGGAGTGCGATCGAGTGACACAGCATGCCACATACATCGGGAAACAGGTGGAGACATGGGAGCTGCGGCAAACCTTTGTTGATCTAGGACTGGATGTTGGGGTGCGCCATGGTAGCACCTTTCAAGCACACAAGTGTGTTATCATGCGTGGGCACAGTTAGCATCATTTTGCACCAGCCTGTGCTTCCAGGTGCCGCTGCCATGCTGCAGTATCGTGCACGGAAGCTGGCTGTCCAGCACCTGGACACCTACAGCCTCGCTGTCTGTGCGGGAGAGCGAGCGGCTGTGAGCGCTGCCACCGGCTGCTACCAATAGCGGCGGTTGCGGCAACAGCTGCGCTGGCTCGTCCGTTTCCCTGACCGGAATAGTGCTGAAGACTGCACGAGTTCCCTGCAGCGCCAAACTGCACAGTTCAACCTGCTACCTGTGCCTGATTGTCGGATGCCTCAAGGTGCCGATTCAGGAGCAAGCTGTGGGGTTTTGCATGCATGCGAAATTACCAGCAAAGGCAGTGCTACCTGCAGTCGGTCGCTGCGGCGTTGGTGCTGCCGCGCAAGTTGCAGCTGCATGCGGCCGGCAGGCGTGTCTGGCCGGCTGCCTGGTGCTGACGATGTTTCGGGCGGAGGCCCGGTGCTGCTGCGCGGACGCCTTGGCTCCATGCCGGTTGCTGCAACGGCGCCGAGCACCCTGCCTGGGCTCATCGGCCTTTGCAGCAGGCTGCTGCTGGCGGCTGAGGCAAGTGTCTGCGCAGCTCCAGGCTCCGGGGTGCTGCTGTTGCTGGCAGGCCCCACCTCTGGCGTGCCCCCACCCGTCAGACGATGCTGCGACCGCCGCGGCTGCAGGCGAGGCGGTTGCGAGCTTGCGGCTTGTGGTTGTGCTGGTGCGGCTGCGTGGTTGGGCAGGCTGCCCGTGCTGTGTCGAGGCGCAGTTGGCCGATGCGGCATGGGCTGGTGCTGCCCCCGCTGCTGTGGGGGCTCCCCTGTTCCACTGGCCTGCTGCCGTTCGTTGGTAAAGAGGCGGTTGTCGTAGAGCTTGACTGAAGGCTGAGTGCCTGGAGATTCAACATCAGCACCCGAATTGCAGTCCTGCGATGGTACTTCAGTCAAGAGTTACGTGCGTTGGTGAACATGTCAGCATGCCGTTCAGACCATCACATATTGCCACCTGACCTGCAGGCCTGTCGCTCATCGTACGCATCCAGGTGCGCATGTACTGTGGATGTTTGCCCATGCCGGGCCAGGCTGTGACGTTTGCAACAGGCTTCGCATCAGCAGCAGCTGCAGTGGCGCTTGGCTTGCCGCCAGGCGCAGCCCATCCACTGTTGCTGCGGGGCTCACCCGGCTGAGATCCTCTCCTATATGGAACAAATTATAGAATCCAATGTGTTTGTCATGGCTTTCATCTGCAAATCAGCCACACGCTGGTGCTGCACCCCTGCAAAGCAATTCATGCCCAGATCTACAATTGATCGCGGTCCTCTGCAGGACTAAAAGAACATCGCCCAGCACTTTTGTTTCTCGAATTTCGTGCTGATTCTGCATCCCTCGACTTACCTCTGATCTGCCTCATATTGCGACTGGGGTGCCGAGGTCCATGTTGCCATCTGCACGCGGCCACGGCCTGCTGTCGTCGGCCTACGTGCCACAGGCGATCCTGCAGCAAATGCTTGAGAGCGGAAGTATGATGTGTCAACGTTCATGGTATCGGCGGACGTGCAGAGATGTGGCCGAGCCTGCGTGAGCAAGCGCTCGCTCGTTTGACTGGCGACTGCCAGACTGGTCGTGGTTCCCTGCCGCCGCGCTCGCCGCCGCAAGATCCAACCTGGATCCCCCCGCCCTTTCCGATCCAGTACGTCGCGCTTTGCGTGCAGTCCCCGTTCACACATGTGTACACAGCTTCAGCACGCTCGCTGACGGGCCGACCACTTTACTTAATCGGCTGGCAGGCCCATCGGCGCCGGTGGCCCTGCCTGCATCCGTCCGCGCTTCGACACATGGCAGCTGCTGTGGCGGTACCCTCTGCCATGGGCGGCCCGGGCCGCTCGTGGAGCGTGCCCGCCCTTGACGCCGCGCAGGAGGCGGCGCTGAGCCAGCAGCTGGCCATCCTGCAACAACAGTACTTTGCGCCGGGAAGCACATTTCCGGGCCTGCCGCTTGACCCGGATGGCGAGGCAAGCCGCGCCGCAGCCCAAGATGGGGCGTCCGGCGCCGGAGACACCTTCCCATTGGACCACAGGTTGCAGGACAGCTGCGGCAGAGAAGTAGACCTCAACGCACTGCTGAAGCGTGGTCCGCTGATCGTGGTCTTCTTCAGAGGGACGTGGTGCACCCTCTGCTGCCTGGCGTTGCGGCACCTGTCCAACTGCCTGCCAAAGTTCCAAGAGGCATTTGGCGCCAACCTGATCGCCATCAGCGGTCAGCTGCCGCACCACAACTTCGCCTGCGAGCTGAGCAACCAGCTGGCCTTCCCCGTCCTGTGCGACCGAGGGCTTGCCCTGGCTCAAGGCCTGGGCATATGCTTCCGGCTAACGGAGCAGGAGTCGCGGTTCTACGACTACATCTGCAACCCGAGCTTCGATGGCGTGTACGGCCCAGGGCACGGCTTCCAGTTGCCGCTCCCAGCCACATTCGTGCTGGCGCGCCACAGCGGGCGCATCGGCTACGCTTTCGTGGACCAGGACCTCACCAAGCGCTCACGCCTGCTGCGCATTGAGGCAGCACTGCAGGACCTGACGCTGAACGGTGGCAGCCTCCCGCTGCCGGTGCAGCAGCAACAGCAGGATGCAGAGGGGCAGCGGGATGCACAGTAGGCAGGCACACAGCCCCACGATGGTGCGGTGCACTGTTGACTGCGTCAGTGGTGCAAATAACTATGGAGAGACAAGCAGCAGGGGACACCTGCATGGGGAAACCAACTCGGCTGCGGGGCGGCCCCAATTTTGGCGCGTTCAGGGCGCAAGGCACGGGGGACTGTTGCATCAGCAATGCAAATGCGTTGCGTCTGCAAAACTTTTTGGGTCGACAGCAACGAATGGGATTGACACACACAATGGCTGCAGCTTGGCACACGATGGCACACCTGTGCCGTGCACCTTCAGACAATAAACGCATATCGCTTGCGCTCTCGGGCATGAATGGACTTGGCAGTAGTGGCAGGCAAGCTCCCTTTCGTGACATGCAGCATCATGCTTCGATGGATGTCGCAGCTCGTAGCTGATTCAACCGTGTACCTTGTAAAGTGGCAGGTTTGGCAAACACGTGGTGCAATCTTACCTAACCAGCTTCGCTGCAGTGCGAAGCTGGTTTGCCCGATCCAACCTTGCAGAGGCCAGAGCTTGGACACAGGCTACGTCTGCATTTTGCCATCAAAACGTCAATCGTGATTGAGGTGCAACGAACGACCTCAGCATAGCGGTAGCCGACAGATCAGAATGTCTGAGCCGCAAGAGAAGCAGGAGCTGCCGTCGGACGTTGCTGGCGACGCACCGCCAGCTGTCGAGACCACGGCCGGGGAGAACGCCGATGACAACAGCGGCGGCAGGGATCTGAGCAAGGCCAACCCGCTTACCCAGGCAGCCAAGGGAGCGGCTCCGGGCGTGCCGCGCACCATCCGCTCACGCACCGGCCAGACGGAGGATCCCGTGCCTGAGGGCAAGCACATCGCCGAGCACAAGGTGCGCCTGCCTGTGGTAGCGCAGGAGGAGACGGCGACGGAGGCCCCGCAGATTGCGGCAGCCATCGCGGCTGGTGCGCACCCTCAGTCCGCAAAGGAGGACAAGAAGGCGCACAAGGAGGAGCTGCAGCGGCTGCATGGTGCTGCGCTGAAGCACCAGAACGCCGAACAGAAGCGCCCGGGCGACTTCCAGCACTCGAACAAGATGAACATGGACTCGCGGCGATCGCACTTTGGCCAGAAGCAGCACACCAGCACGCAGTCCTGAGCGCTGAAGCCGGACCTGCCTAAGTACGAGGATCAGCTTTCAGAAGTTGCATGCTTGACAGCACTCCATCTGTTGTTGCAGCATTGGTGACAATGTGAAGTGGCATAAGGTGTAGCTTTGGTATGCCATTGGGACATGCATGCAACCTTTATGCGCATCACATGCGTGTCAGAGATTGCCTTATCGCCAGCCGCTCGCAGCCACGGACTGACTTTGCCACCAGCACGCCTGATGCACGGGATACAAACACTCTGCATCCGGCCTTGTGGGCAAGCAAGCATGCACCCACGCTTCCTGCCGTACACCGCTGTTTGATCAATTGTCGCGTCGTGTCACTGATACTCCACACAGACCTTCCCTCCTCTCGCCATCAAGGCAGCACTCCGTTGCTTGCAGACACAAACAAGCTGCAGCTACATGCACGGCCCCACTGAAGGTGCCCACCCTCGTTGCTGCCAGCAACAAGGCCCCCTGTAGGGTTTGGCGGCTCGATCTTTCTTTTATGGCGGTCCCACTGGCACCGGAGCAAAATGTTGCAGGGTCAGCACTTGCTAGCAACCTGACTTTCCACCACCCGGCGCCCTCATCCGCAGGTGCAGTACACCTGAAACGTGCAGCCTGTGGCCTTAGCAGGCCGCATGAGAAGTGTGGCTCAACACCTGCAAAACTGGCTCAAAGCGTCAGACATGTTGGTGTTGCTGCTGCATCCCGTCCTCTCTGGCGAGAATAGACCGTCTTGTGCACAACTGCAGGAGAACTTGGCCGCGCTTGAGCTGGCCGACCCTGGGCTGCCGCACCGCTGGTGCCTTCGTCGGTGTCGAGGGTGGCCAAGCCTCTGCCAAGCCAGCTCGACGCGACGCACCGCGACAGCAGCGGATCTGGCATTTCAACGTGCATGCACGCAGCTGTGGTGAGCCGCTGGCGCAGACTGCAGGCTTCAACGCGCTGCACACGATGAGCACCTGGGCTCCAGGTAATGCCCTGCTGGCACGTTCGAACCGAGAGAACGGCCATCGCTGCGCGAACACGTTGACGCATACAAATGGTGTTGCACGTAGCCTCACTACTCATGTCTGCTCACACGCTGATCCTGGTGCATGCAGGCGGTTCATAGGCGTTTGAGGCGCCACCTTACAGCCGCTGCGGCATGCACTGCATGCACCCTTCGGCGGCAACCTGATCTAGCTGAGACAGCACACCGCAGTTGATTAGCTGTTGCATAGCATTGCGGGCCAGTATGGCTGCTGCAGCACAGCCGAACCCGCTGCCGCCGCTGCCTGCGGACCATTTCCAGGCTGCATATGAGGAGTACTGTACCCAGAATGGTGAGCATCCGACAATCACAGTGGTCACATGCAAGCTTTGGTGATTTGTACGGACGGCATGAAGCTTTGCAAGCGATTGCAGGTGCATGCATATTGTGCAGCTGCCGGCGTCAGTGGGTCGCCCCCTGAGAGCGCAGCTGCATTGCTGCATTGCAGGGATCCCCTTCAATATGACGGTGGTCAGCGAGCGCCTTCCCATCAGCGTCTTTGATGCTTTTTGCATCGTGGTGGCGGCCGGAGGTGGCAAGGCTCTCACTGACAGCAAGCGCTGGCCCATCGTCACACATGCAATCCTTGACCCGCGACCGCCGCCGCCCGGCATGCCGCTGCACATGCGCCATCTGTACGAGATGTATATTGAGGTGATGCTGCTGTCAATGGCTGCTGCAAGAGGTGTCAACAGCCCTGCACACGCTCGGTCCAAGGTGTGCATAATGTGTAGTCCACGGGAATGGGTCAAGTGCACATGAATGTGATCATAACAGCTTTCGACACTGTTGCGTGCAGGGTTTCGAGGCGTTTGCGCAGGAGACGTTGCTCCAGGGCTTCAGCATCCCCTCGGCCGCTCGTGACGCACTGCAGGCTGCTGAGGCAAAGATGGTGCCACCAGTTGCCCGCCAGGCTAGCGATGACAGTGGCGCCAGCGGTGACCAGCGGGTGTGTGTTCCCAGAATCTCCACGCAATGTTTCATCCTCACGATGCACTTGGACACCAGTTCGGCACCTGCAATATATCTTGACAAGCGCAAACCATACTGACTGTTGGCATGATAATGCTGCAGGGCCAAAAGCGCACGGCGCCCGACGGCAGTGTTGTGGGTCATCTTGCTGACGGACCGGGCAGGTGTGCGCTTGGCGGCCATCAGCAACACGCGCATGCATCGGTCCAGATACTTGTTGTCGTGCAGTGGTGTGTGCTGCATATTGGACAGCACTTGCAGCTACCAGTAGTTTGCAGACCACTGCAGATCCTCCTGACTTAATGTGCAGGGGACGGGGTCGGGCGCCGGGGCGTGGCCGTGGTGGCGGCCGCCCCAAGCAGAAGCCTGCGCAGCCACCCATGGCCATCGTGAGCATGTGCTTGAGCACGTTCAACGTTCCTGGCATATGCTGTACATATGCAATGACCAACGCTGCCTTTATCACTTGTGGTTGAAGATTGGTGTCAGGCCGTGGCAGGCTGTTCAACATTACTGTTTTGCTTGCAGGTTCAGGGCCGCCTGCCGCAGCTGGCAGCTGGCAGCAACCTCAGCGCCCGTGCCATTCTGCCGCCTCACGGCCGGGGGCGCCATCCCAAGGTGTGCTCTTTGATCTGAAGTGCAGCATCCCCGAGGTGTCCCTATGCCATTCCTGTGGGTTGCCTTGCAGTGCCCAAGTCAGCCCCTGGCGTCAGCAGGGTGGTGCGAGCTTTCTGTTAATCCTCGCACTATGTGTGCAGGTGCTGCCGCCGACACTGATGCGGCGGCCGGGTGCCCCAGCCCCGCTGCCGCCCGGCGCTGTCAGTCCAGGTTCAGGCGCTGCCGCGACGCCTCCAGCAGGCGCCCGGCGAGACCCGCGTGCCGGCCGCGGCAGCCGAGGTGGTTCTTTGGACAGCTCGCAAGGGTCAGATAGTTCACAGGAACTTGAGCAGGGCTGCATGTATGTCATTTCGTAGCCACGTGCGACTGTTGGCCGAGACCTTGGGCTTCTGTATGAGTTGATCGGGGTCTACATGTTGAGGGTCTGAATCAGGAGGAGCTACTTGCTACCTCCCAAAAGGCTGTCACCCTGGGACATTTCAGGCCCTTGTCATCATATCCCAGTTGTATGGTGGTGATGGTACACACTGTGTTTCACATCCTATCAGGTGCCATGCTGTGCATTGCAGGAGCCTCACTGGCTGGGTCGGCAGCCCCAGGGTCGGGGAATGCGGCGGCGCCAACGCCAGCAACCGCTGCGCAGCTGCTGGCGCTGGGCTTTGATACCCCGGTTCCAGCCTCCGACACTGAGGCTACAGCCTCGGGCACACCAGCCTCAGGTATGCCTGCTTGCGATAAAGGTGCAGCAGCTGATTGTGACTAGTGTGCGCCACAATTTGGTTCTGGGCAGTATCCTGTAACCTTCCTAACGATCTACTTCCTGCTTCGCCGTGTAAAGGCAAGCATCATGTCGTGCACAGCAAACTATGATGGAAATCCTCTGCTTGCTGCCAACCACAGAGCGGCCAAAGCGGCAGCGGCAGCGAAAGAAGAAGGCGACTCCCGGCACTGACGAGGTCGGGAATGGCATGAAGCTTGTGGCACCGCCAGCAGAGGCTGGCAGCCGCGCAGCCACCCTGCCGGCTGCGGCACGCTCTTCAAGGGCGCGATGGCAGATGCAGGGCTTCTCCAGCAGCGAGCAGGTGCTGCACGCTCTTTGTAATCTTCCGCTAATGTGTGCAGTGTGCAAGTTGCTGTAAACCTGTCAGCAGGTGTCCCTTGCGTTTCCAGCCAGACGAAGCTGAACCCACATCTCACGTTTGGCAGACATACGGCAACGAGCCGCTAGCAGCAATGGTGGCCTGGCTGCGCCACACGGCACGGCAGCTGGGCCATCAGTCGCCGCTGGAGCCGCCGCTGCTGGCCACCATGGAGAACCACACCTATCAGGAGGTGCATCTGCGATTGCACGTCACCTCCCCTTGTACGCTGCGCTTGCAGCAGTGTTTTCAGAGATAGGGGACCCCGTGTGCAGCCCTGATGTCAGCCATGGTTTCTGCGCCACATAGACAGGGTAGGAGGGGTCCATCAGCAAGGTGCTGACACGCCCATGTGCAGTGCAAGCGCTGGCTTGGGAGTGGGCTCTCCAGGTCTTTGCAGATGGCATGTGCCACCTGCATCCAAGGTCGACGTCCATGTGTTTACAGGGGCTCATGCGGTGGCGCAACGCAGAGTACGAGAACCTGGGGCCGCCGCCGCCGCCGCCGCCTGAGCCGGGCAAGCGGCGATCAGCCCGCGCCCGCGCCGGGACGCAGTTCTTCACCCCCACCTTGGGCGGTCCCGCCAAGCACGCCAGGTGACGGCTGCACCCGATTGACTGCCAATCAGAGCTGGATGCTGCAGTAGCATGCTGCTTTTGCTGCCATGAGCTTGGTAATCTCACAGTGAGGGGTAGCGTGCAGCATTTGCCGCTTGCCCAAGTGTCCGTGGCTCATACGGCCCCTCCAATGTCTGATGGACAAGCATAGCAAACTGTCGTGGACCTGACGGTGTGCATGCATGTGGGTCACCAGGGACTACTTGGAGGAGGAGTCGGAGGACGAGGACAAGGAGACGCGCGAGGGCCCCGGCTTCCAGGTGCAAGCCTGGGCGATCCAGCTTCTGCCGGCAGTCTACAATTCAGAGGCATATGTGCTCAGATGAACGCTCAGTGCTGAGAGATCAGGTGGCCAACATGCTCTCGCCACATCACGACGCCATCCCTGCAGGCGGAGCTGCCGCCGCAGCGCAAGCGGCCCCAGGGCGGCAAGGGCTCCAAGAAGGGCCCGCCGCCTGACGAGGCCAAGTGGCTCACCAGCTGCGTCCTCGCGCCGGGCGTGGTGCGCGGCGGCCCCTCGCCCACGCCAGCCGTCGACCTGGCCTCCCTGCCTATCGAGCAGCGGTGCGTCGCCGACCATGATTCGTGTCCTTTCTTTCAGAGGCGACTGCTCACATTCAATGCCAGCGGTGTGGCTGCCACAAGGGGACAAGGGGACCATTTGGGTCGGCCGTGCTGAAGAAGCTCAGCGTTTGTAAGAAAGCATTTCGCAGTCACCCAAGCATCGGCACCGCCAGCCAGCATGTTCACGACGCAGGCTGGAGGTGGAGGGCGAGGCGGTGGCGGCGCTGCGGGCGGCGGTGGGGCCCCACGCGGAGGCGCTGGGCCTGGAGCTGATGGGCGGCGTCGTCGGCCGCACCTGGTCCGACGCCGAGGCCGCGCTGCTGGAGGAGGGCATGCGCCTGGTTGGTCGCGACTTCAGGTGCCCTTCACACGATCTCTACAGCTGTGCAGGCAGCAACCCGAGTTGATGGTGGTTTCATCATGCGCTTGACGTACCGTTCCTGTGCAGGTCTGTGGCGTTGCACATTTGGGCTGCATCATGATGCTTGTTCAATGTGCCAGCGTGCTAACTAGTGTCGAACGTGTGCAGGCGCATTGCAGTCAGCCTGCTGCCGCAGCGGCGGGAAGCGGACCTCATCCTGTACTACTACAACGTGTGGAAGACCAGGGCCACGCCCCGCGCCCGCGCCTGGTTTACTGCCCTGGAGCAGGCGCGTCCGCTGGCCCGCCTGCCTGATGCATCAATTGAACCCTGTGCCATGCAAGCGCATCAGAGGCCTCTCTGCCAGGCTTGCAGTCCCTTAGCCACCGGACGGCGGCGTGGCGCGACCCACACCGGCGGAGGCTGATGTCTTGTCACATGTGCGTGTCCCTTCAGCTCGGCGGAGGGTGACCTTTGGTGCTGCTGCGCCGGCCAGGCACGAAAGGCGCAGGAGGCGGAGGAGGCGGCGGAGCGGGCACGGGTGGCGGAGGCGGAGGCGCGGCGCGTGGCGGCGCAGGTGCAGGCGGTGCAGAACCGGCAGCTGCGCGACGCCGTCGCCTGGCTGCGCGCCTCCGCCAAGTGGCCCAAGGAGTCGCTGCCCAGGTGCGCCCGCGCGCCGTGCAGCCGGACGCATCCGTGTCATGTGGTAACATTGACAGTGTCCCAACTGCTGTTCTCGATGTAATTGGAGGCATCTTCTGGAACCCTGACTGTAAACCTCCAATCTTCCGCATGCGCATGTCATCATGTGTTGAGGTTTGTGAGCCTGTGTGCCCAGTCCGCACATCATCGTATGAAAAGATTGACACCAGGTTGCTGTGCCATCGTGCAGGCAAAGGCACAGGGAGCGCGCCATCCGCATGAAGTCGCTGCTGGCGGCAGAGAACGTGGACAAGGTTACCGGGGCAGATGCTGCCATGCCCGCCTCGCCCTACAGCGATGTGGACGGCGCATGAGGCACGTGATAGTCACGCAAACGGATATCAAGGGCGAAGACTGCATTGGCATGCGCCTGAGATCATGGTTGTGCTGCCGCCACCATCTCGAGATTGAGTACTGTGGACGTGTGGGCTGAGTTTACAGCAGCACATTGTGACCAGAGCAGTTGCGAGTGCTGCTGCCCAGCCGAGACGCAACACATAATTCGGAACACTGTGATATATATTGGCAGCGATCTCCAGCGGCCAGGGTGGTATTGGCCATCAATGCCGGTTGCCTTACGGTGTTCAAAACCCGAAGAGCAGTCAATAACATGGTCTCAAAGGCGGGGCCCTACATCACCTGCTGCTGAAGACACCAGGCTCACAGGTGATCTGATCCCCACATGTGGTTCATGACCCAGTAGAATGCACTTGGGACAGATTGTCTGAAACAAGCACTGCCCGGTGCACACTGATGTGTGACAAGCGAAAGAATGGGGCCAGTGTGCCAAAGCAAAAGAATAGAGGCCAGTTTGCCGTGTTGACGGTTCAAAAATGTCTGCAGACCTGCTGCAGAATGCCGAGCTCTAGCCAATGTGGTGGTTGCACTGCTCTCATTGGGCCGCTGCCACAGCATCAGCATTGCCAGCCAATGGCAGTGCGCAGATAGATGTCCTGTAGCGCCCTGCGTCGTCATCGTGGTGTCCGCCCGTCGTGTGCGTGCTGTAGGCGATGTACAGCAGCGTCTTGCGGGCTGAATCCCACACCCGCCGCACCCGCAGCGTCTTGTTCTGCAGGTGGTGTGCAACCAGGGTTCAGAGCAATTGTGCCTCACTGCAATTCCTCTCGACTGTGAAGCGCTGGCATCATACATCCGAGCAGAAGCTAGGACTGCACCTGAAGGAAGTTGATCCCCTTCCTGCACATCGAGTGAGGTCCGTCTCAGGCACCCAACTTGCTATTTGGTAATTCTCTTCAACGCATGTCGCTGCAGCTTGAAGGACCCTTCAGGGCGCACCTCTCCGAGAACACCTCTTGGCCGTCCTTGCCGCTGATGGCATTTTCATCAAACACAAGCTTCCCTGTCAATGCGCATGTCACCGATGCCTGTCGGAAAACACCCAGCCGTCAGCACCAATCATGCTTGCTTCATCTTAAATGCACCACAGCCGCGACCTGCTGATATGACCTGGCTTGGCTCATCGAAGAAGTCCTTGGCCAACCGATCGGTGAGCGACCGCTTGAAATCGCTGATGTATATTGTGACGCCTTGGACTGCATTCATCAGCGAGGCTCAAAGTGCTGAGATCATTGCATGTGTGTTGGGTATCGGCTGCATGCATGTAAGGCTCATGCCCTCACCCTGCGGGTCCTCCTGTTCGATGACGTGCACTGTATCCTTGAAGATCAAACCGCTTGCTGCAAAGTCAGCGACCTCCTCAGTGGCTTGTGCTGCCCCTGCAAAGAGTTGCAGATGATCAGCGCATCTGAGACACAGTGCTGGCACAGGGGTCAGCATCGGCCACGGCAACAACATATCGCTGCACTGCACGAGAACAACGACAAGATGAACCCACCTACTATTGACGACAGCACAACCGCCGCGGACCCGATAGCAAGCAAAGCCCGCTTGCCGGCATGCAGTACATGGGGTGCTGGAGGCTGATGTTGTCTAGTGGCTGCAGCAACACGCAGTCGAGGAGCTCGCTGTGTGGTGACTACCGAAGTGAATGGGAGGCAAGCAGCCATGCCCAGAGGTGTGTCGTGAATTCTCTGGAGCTGTGCACTCGCCATCGTTAGAGCTAACAGCGCAGATGATACTCAATGAAGGATGGCACCAGATTGTGCCACTGAAAGCCGATCAGTTCCGCATAAGGCGATCGTAAATTTTGGTGCTATATCTACATCTGTGCTATAGATGCATTGCTGTCTTATCGCTGTGACTGATCAGAACGATGGCACGTGATGGTGGGCCACACCAGATGCAGGTGCAGTTGGCAGATCGGCCGTGGAAAGCTCATATCTTGTTTGCATCTGCAGCACAAGCGACTGAAAGCACGGCTTCAACCGCCTCCGCAACGGATGATAACACCGTCGGACAGGAAGCTCCTTGCGTGCAACGCGCACCCCCACCTTTGTGCAATCACTTTTAATGCTCATGCTGCAGAGTGAGCATGACTTGCAGGGCACGTGACATTCTACTGTAGCGACGAGCACTGCTCGCTGCAGCAACCACCATGCAGAAGCGAAGGCTGAACATCAATGTCGGCGTCCTCGGCCATGTTGACAGCGGGAAGACCAGCCTCGGTGCGTCCAACATTGCCTGCATGCAACGTCAGCAACTGGCTCCTTGATCAAGAGCTGCCAGGGTCTGATGACCAGGACCATTTGCCATGTGATCACCACGCATGCAGTTGCGGCGCTGTCTACGCACCTCTCTACAGCGGCACTGGACAAGCACCCGCAGAGCAAGGAGCGTGGCATAACCCTGGACCTGGGGTTCTCCTCCTTCCTGGTGTGATTGACACTCATCACATCTTAACTCTCTTTGAATGCTATGTCGCTTCATTTGTGCATTTGGTTGTGCCATGCTGGTGACCGCGTCCCAGCACTGAAACGGACCTCGCCTGCAACAGGCACCGCTGCCGGAGCAGCTGGCAGAGCAGCCGTTCGACGAGCTGCAGGTGACCCTGGTGGACTGCCCCGGGCACGCGTCGCTGATCCGCACCATCATCGGCGGCGCCCAGATCATTGACATGATGATGCTGGTGGTGGACGTTACCAAGGGTAAGGGCACCGGCTGCGGAAGACGAACGCCCCTGCGAGGGCCCAGGCGTCTACCGAAGATGGCTCGCCGCATGGTCATCACAAATAAGAGTACGTCATGCTGCTGCTTTCAACTCGTCGCTTTCTGGTGCCATCGCAGGCATCCAGGCGCAGACGGCGGAGTGCCTGGTGGTGGGCGAGGTGGTCACACGCCACATGGTGGTGGTGCTCAACAAGGTGGGCCACATTTGCGTTCAATCGCATTCTCCTGTAGCACGTGGCAATACCCCATCGTCGTGGTATGTTGCAGCCTCTCTGCTGCGTGAGCCCCAAGTTACAGACCACATCGGTGGCAGGTGTGCAGGGGTCTTTCTGAGAGTGTTTTCGAGAAGCGGAGCCTGCCGTGTCCTCCGAGTCTTACTCACCGCAGCCATGTGCCCGTGGACCCAGGTGGACCTGCTGCCGCTGGACGGCCGCCAGAAGCTGCTGGCGCGGGCGCGCAAGCGCCTTGCGGCGACCTTTGCGCACACCATGTTTGCGGGCTGCCCAATGGTTGCCGTGGCTGCGAAGCCAGGTGCTGCGGCATGTGCAGCATGTGGCAGCCCCGGTCACACGTGGGGCAGCACTGCTGCTTACAACCCGCATTGGTGACTCACCTGCAACATGTGCTGTCGTGTCAGCATTTCCGTCATTCCAGCGGTGTGTGGTGACTGGCACAGGCGGGGGCGACGGGGCACCGGCGGCGGCTGCGGAGGGCGTCCCCGAGCTGGTGGCGGAGCTGCTGCGCCGCGTGCCGCCGGGGCTGCGGCGCCCGGCCGGGCCGCTGCTGTACGCCATCGACCACTGCTTCGGCATCCGCGGCCAGGGCACCGTGCTCACCGGCACAGTGCTGCGGGTGAGCACGCCTGTGTCCCAAAGTCGCTTGCAAGTCAAGGCCGGCCAGATGATGCCGGCTGGTTCCGCACCGTGAAAGGCCTCCTCACTTTCTTGTTCACCACCTTTCAGGGAGAACTGAAGGTCGGTGACACAGTCGAGCTGCCAGCTCTCAGACTGCAGCGCAAGGTACATCCACATGCGCCGTGCTGGCAGTAGTGCCCTGTCCAGCAACTGACGCATCTGGCAGAATCACATCAGGTCGTTCAGTGTGCGTTTTGCCAGAGTGCAGGTGCGCAGCCTGCAGATGTTCAGCACGCCGGTGCAGGCGGCTGCGGCCGGGGACCGCGCCGCGATGGCAGTCACGCAGCTGGACTCCAGCCAGGCGCGGGCCAGCCAGTGTTTGAGCAGTGCATCTTGCAGAGTTACCAGTCTGACACAGCACCTGAGAACACATGAAGCTCTGCAGAGCCCAGGCGAGGTCGAGCAGCGGAACACAGGGTGGTGGGTGTCTAGTGGTCACATAGCCGGTGCGGTGTGGCGTCGCAGGTGGAGCGCGGGGTGGCCTGCGCGCCGGGCAGCGTGCCCACCTTCACCGCCGCGGTGGCCGCCGTGGAGAAGATCCGTTTCTTCGCGGGTGGGGCGGCTCGTCTGTCCACGATACCCTGCACGATGCAGCGTCTCACGGCGCTCTCAAGCATCTTCTAAACGTTCCAGGTTCCTCTGTATATTGGCGCATCCACGACGTGCAGTTGTGCGCAGCAGCAGGAAACCTACAGGACGGCGCCTTGCACGGCGTGGCCCGGACCATCCCCGAGTCAGTGAGGCTGGCGCTGTACACATTGCAGGCGATGTGCGGTCCAAGGCCCGGATGCACGTCACCATCGGGCACACCACAGTCATGGCGGACCTGGAGTTCTTCGGGTCACCCACTGCGGAGCCTCAGCAGACAGTGCAGCCGGATGCAGTGGCTGCAGGGCTGCAGCGCCTCAGCACGATCACACAGCAGGTGCTTCCTACCAACTTGCAGATGGCTGACGAGAAGATACAAGGCATCATGTGGACTTGACATGATGCATGCAAGCAGCACTCACATGTGATGTCAGTACGCCGCAGCTGTGCTGACGACCTGGGTGCCGCCTGCTCTGCAGCAGCAGGGGGCGCTCGCTTTCGACTTCAGCCAGCAGTATCTGCATCAGGAGCAGCTGTACGGGCTGGAGGGCCGCCCAGCAGCTGCCGCCCAGCCTGCCAGAAAGGGTGACGCACATGTCACTGACGCAGCGGGGGATGACGCGCCGCCGCACCATGGCCCGCAGTGGGCGCTGCTGCGCTTCAGCCAACCCGTCATCGCACCAGCGGTGGGGGGGCCCCCGGCCATGCCCGAGCTGCATCAAGGAGCAGCCAATCAGCGCTGGCAGCTCAACCCAAGCCTTCCCGTCAAGTCTTGAAGCCGCGCCAGCAACGACTGCCCTGCTGTTGCCACCGCAGGACGCGCTCGTCATTGGGTCAAGGCTGGACGCCGATGCGGGCGCTGCAGCGTGCCGTCTCGCGTTCTGCGGACGCCTGGTGGCGCTGCTGGACCCTGACGACCCCCAGGCGCTGGCGGCACTGAGGGTGTTCAAACCCAAGCAGCGGTGCGCAACACTGTCGCAGGATCAAGATCCGTCCGCGCAAGGACAGCTCACCACATCCCTGACCCGACACACTGGGGATTCGCGTGGTTGTCCAACGCATCATGTGCCTTGGCTGCTGCAGGTCCGGCGTGGTTGAGCGCGTCGCTCGTGGCGGGGGCGGGCGCCAGGCCGTGTGCCGCGGCATGTTCAAGAAGGAGACGGATCTGTCCGCCTTCACTGGCATGCAGGTGAGGGTGACGCTGGAACCACCAGCTGCATGTCGACACGATGACCATGACATGGGGCATTGCCACCATATCAGAGGCAACAGGCGTTGTCGCCCTGCTGTGCGCAGGTGGTGACTGACAAGGGTATCAGCGGCACGCTGGAGGGCGCCTTTGGGAAGTCTGGCAAGTTCAATGTGCACTTTGCGGGCGAGGTGCAGCCGGGCGATGTCATCGTGCTGCATTTCAAGAAGTTTGTGCACGGCGACAAGGGGCGTATGGTGCAGTGAGGCATCAGCGTCGACGCTCGGCCAAACAGTGGCTGGTAGAGCGATCCGCACATCACTACAGCAGATGCTTGTGCCCGGCAAAGCTGCTTTGACAGCATCCAACAGGTATCTGCTGTGCCCAAACCCAACAGCTAGGAGTCGTTTGCTGAGCAGAGGCTCTGCACATCCTTGGCTTCAACAAGTGCAGTGTTCTATCGTCATCAGATCAGCACCATCTGCATCGTTATACGACACAAACCTAACCGCTTGAAGTACACCGTATTATCTGCAGATTTGGGTGTATGCCATCAGCCCCCAACCTGCTGCTGGATCGCGCCCAGCAGCCCGATGACAGACTGCAGCGAGCCTGGGTTTTCCTGAGCAGCCTTGAAGGCATTCTGCACGGCAATGGGCACGGCCGGCGCCGGGGGCACTGGCGGAGGCCGCTGCAATCGAACACGGATGCTTTAATATGGTCCACGATAGGTAGTTTCAGTCCATTCAGACCCATGTCGGTTCGCCAGCAGAGTGTTCTCACCAGATGATGCTTTGCTGATGGCAAAGCTATGCAACACAGGGATATGCCTTCACCCTCAGACATTTGAGTTGCATACCTTGGCAGCAAGCGGCGGCACAAGTGGAGCCACCACTTTGCCTGACGGTCGAGCAAAGGGGTTGGTGACTTTGCCAGGGGCAGGGGCTGTCGGGGCTGGGGTCTTGGCGGCGGTGGCAGGTGCCTTGGCCGTGGGCTTTGGTGCTGCCTTCAGAGGCGCTGGGGCAGTCGGCTTCAAAGTGGGGACTGGCGTCTTGGGCGGCGCCTTTGCAGTCGGCACTGGCGTCTTGGCCGCCGGTGCCTCGGTGGGTGCTGTGTGCAGCAGTCGTTGAGTGTGGACACTAGGAGTAGCCTTCAGCACATGTACAACTGACAGCTGCACATACAGTTTCGTTGAGCAAGGGCCAAGTCACACGGCAAGCATGAGTGGGATCATACTTGCCAGTGGAGCAACTGGAACAGCTGCAGATGCAAGTAAACGTGATGACAAATGTATGCAAGCAGATGCAAGCAATGCACCACCCTGTATCATGCCTGGATGTATATACAGTCTGATCAGTACACATTAGATAAAGTGCACCTTGAAGAGGCAAGCGAGCAGACGCCAGGCGTCTGCATACATGCATGACCAACTATCCATGCATGAAAGGAGGTTCAGCTAGGACCTTACCACTTCGAGACATGCAGTAACGAGGCGATTGGTGTGCCAACAGTGCGTTGCAACATGCCTGCATTGCGGCAGCACCTCACCTGCCGATGGCATTCAGGGTTTGCTGCTGAAGGTCAATGACGCTCTGCAAGGAGGGGTTCTCTTGAGCGCCGATCAGCGCTTCGCTGACCGGTGCCGGGATGCCGGCGGCGGGCACTGGGGGAGGGGGCGGCTGCACGGCACAGAGCTTGCCTTCATCAGCGTATGCAAGTATTCACCTCCCCAATACGGCTGGTGGCAGCACAGCTGTTCCAGGAGCCCGCTGGCAGGTCGATGATACCATGCTGTGGTGAATGGACAATATGGAGCACTGCTGTTCACATGCTAGCTGTCTTTCATCCAGTCAAAGTCTCAAAACTTTCGCTAGTGCAGGCACGACAGCAAGTGCAGAGGCACGCGCCGGGCCTGGCAGCGGGGTGATGACTTGGGCGGTTGGTGTAGGCACAGTTGGCGTCGGCACTCCAGCAAAGGGATTTGTCGTTGCAGTGGGTACCGCAGCCGTGGGCACTGCAGCTGCAGTGGTTGGTGCAGCTGTCGGCACCCCTGCAGAGTAATCAAGTGTAGCGTCGGGGTTGGTCATCGGCTGGCATGTGCTGCATTACCGTGAAAGTGCATGTCAGTCGGTTAGATCTGCAGGGACTCGAACAAGTTAACAGTGTCTTGCACCTCCAGCCAGTGGAGACACTGTGACTGCATTGATACGAACAATCGCGAAATTCAATAATTCGTTGCCCCTCGATGAACTGATGCAACTGGTACATTGACCGCAAAGGCTCATGCTAACGGTTGTCCAACAATGCGGTGTCAACGCATGGCAGCCATATGACGCATACCTTGCATCAATATGCGCTGTTGCCTACAGTCGCACTCAGCAGATGATGTCAGCAATATGCTTCATCACACTTGCGTGAGCACTGACTTGTCTGCTTGGGCAGATGCTGCCTGTGACAAGCATCATTTGCTATTGTGCCAAGACTGTGATGACGCGCTAAAAACAAGAGTTGAGAGACATACCTTTCATCACCAGAGGTTGTAGCGTTGCAGTGCACCAGCAGCACTGTCAGGCACATGGCTGCCAGCACTACTCTAAGTGCTGTGGATCTTGTCATGGCAAGAAGACCGTCGGTGCCTTGCGGAATTGCAGCGCTGCGATTCAAAGCAGTCAGCAGGGCTGGGAAGACTGTGTAGCTTTGGAGACGCTTGATGCCAGACCCTTCACCTGCAGTCAAGGCCGCAATGCAGTATAAGCTATGTAAGCAAGCAAGGCAGCGACATGACGTGTAATGACACCTGGACATACTTCTGGGACTTCCGATGATACGCCGCAGGGTACTCACAGATGACCTTGATCTTTGTCCAGCTGTATGTCCAGCTGCTTGTCGATGCACCTGGCGCATTGTCTGAGCGAGGCAGGAGCAAAGCGTCAGGGGGCCCTCGGCGGGGCCGCCGCAAGATCTGAAGGCGGGGATCTGCAGCTGTGGTCCTACATTGCAGCTGCGCACGGCACATCCACTCATCCAGTCAACCTGCATCGCATCGGACGCATATTGTGGGCCAGTGCAGCACACATCACTGTGCACGGCGGGAGCTTTAAGTCGGTGGCTGGCTGCAAGTCTGCCCTGCTGCTCTGTCATCTGATCAGCATTCTTGCCGGTCACAGACTGTTTGAAACGATGCGCTCAGCACGGAGCCTGCACATTGACAGCGTGCAAGCAAAGGCGGCACCCCATATTCGTTCGCCTGCAGCTAGCATATGCCAGGTGCGCGTGTCAACATGCATGCGCATCACCTGCAGCAGGCAACGGCTTTGTTCCACCCCAAAGTCAGAGGCTGCATGTCGCAACATGCCTCTTGGGCCTGTTGCAAGCAAGCAATATTGGTCCTGTTGGATGTGCAGGCGTCTGCACAGACTTGCGCGAATTCGCGACAGCCGGTCTGCAGCACAGCAGAGTCGCCATCGAGGAGGGCACTGCTGCTCAGCGTCGCAGTCAGTACAGCCACATTACCGCTCATCGGTGCGGCACTCCATGTGTGTCGCATGCCGCCTGGACCTTCACGTGACTATGCGGGCACATCCCCATGCGTGCACCGCTGCGGCGCAGTGCATCATGCCGGCGTGCTTTCGGTGCAAATGCAGCTTGCTGTACGGCATGACGGTGCAGGGTAGCAGATAACGGTTTGCAATGCTGCTGCAGGGTGTGGTCCAGCGCAGGCGGACATCGTGTACGAGGCGGTGCGCAGCTCGGTGCGGCCCGAGACGGACAGCCGCACGGCACTCGTGAACCTGCTGGACGCCAAGGGCACGCTGCTCGAGCTGAAGGTGCGGCGCTGAAATCGCCACTGGCACCGTCGGTGCTACTTTTGGCCGTACAAATTGCTGACCGAAGTTCGGAAGGCATGGCCACAGGAGTCATCAAGAATGCTTGACTCGTCATGAGCGGTTGTCGGCTAGATGGGGCACATGGTGCACAAGATCACCGTGCGCTCCCATCTGGGCAGGCGTTGGCAGCGACAAAGCCAGACAGCGAGGAGCGTTTCAGAGCCCGGCGCCTGCTGCCTGGCATGGCCAAACGCCTGCGTGAGGTGCTGCACACTTGTCTCGGCATAACGGACTCAGAGGGCCTTCATGACTGCTGCCCAGTCCGCATTCAACATGCATTGCTGTGCAGTCTGCTGTCTCTCATGCAACCGGCCAAAAATGCAGACGCACCACCTAGCCCCTCAGACTCTGCAGTCCAGGGCGTTCACGTTGACCCTGCCCCCTGTCCTTCCCTCCAGTGCAGCGCAGCGTGGTGACACGCTGTCACCCTCCGTGCGCAGCTGGGCCCCTCGGTGCCGGGGCTGGTGGCGCTGGTGCAGGGCTCCGGCGACTCGGAGGCGCAGCTGTCCCGCGAGTACGGCGGGACCGGGGGCGAGGACTACGCCGGCGGCGCCGTGCCGCTGTACATCGCGATCGGCAACGTGAGGCACCTTTCCGCTTCAACCTCTTCGAGGCTGCAGCTTGCCACAGCACGTCGCACAATGTGTCCCAATGTCTGCTCCGAGCACTGCCCCCAACGCACACCAGCAACACATGAGTAGCCCAGGGCATGGTTCAGTACCACGGTAAGCGACTTGGTGCGGCACAATGTGGTGGCAGGTCATCACGATCAGCGGGCGGACCATCCAGAAGCAGGCGCAGGCGTCGCCGCAGTTTGCAAACGACGCAATAGCCCGTATCGACGATCTGCTGGCTGCACTGCCGAAGGTAAACACCTGGAGGCGCTGCTCTGTTGTCTTGTGTGCCATGTGCTGCTGCATGTGCCAGCTTCACACGCTTGCAGCATCTGAGAGGGCTGTGATGTTATTCAGGATCTGGTGGACGAAGCCACGACATATAGGAAGCAGAGAGCAGCAGCACTGAGCTGACAGCGGGGAATGCGCAAGTTGAAGCAGGGTGTGGCAGGAACATGATGAGCTTTAGTGTCTTGTTGCATCTCGACTGTTCACCATATGCTCTAGCTTCGGAGTTGGCTTCACAGCTGGTGCTTCATACTTCTAGTTGCAAAAAAGTGTGAATATCAGGCAAAGTGTGCGAGCTGCTCTTTCAGCCAAGGTGCACTGCCCTGAACATCAGTCCGCTACCCCAATGCTACTGCCGGTGTGTCTGCCGTGTGCTGCAGTTCTGCCGGTGTCGCAGCTTCTGGTCTGAAGGCGCAGGCATCCCGACAATCCCCTTGTGGCCCTCGGTGCCGCCACAAGCTGCATGTGTTGACACCCGCTTCTGCACAGCTGCGTCGCTGGTATGCTGTAGGCCATTGGTGGGCAGCTCTTCCACCTGCCCCACGACCTTGCTGGCAGGCATGTAGTCCGGCACAACATCGATGTCTGTGGCGGGTCGCAGCCATGCCAGCAGGTGCAGCAGCAGCATGTCCATGGCCAGGATGCAGCAGCAGATCTTGCCGAACCATGGGCCACACCTGCGCACGTGAGACGGGCGCCCGCATCAGGTCCTGAAGCAGGAACCGTGATACGCATCTGCTCTGGGCCTTGCAGTATATGGCATGACGCCAGGCTCCAAATGTGCGACGCAAGCTTACTTGTAGATGCGTCGGAGCCTGCCGAGCGTGGTGTCGTCGCGCGTGCTGGCTGCCACATCGTCGTACACGCGCACAGTGCGCTCCGCGATGCGGCGCCAGCTGTAGAAGCCGGCAACCTGGTGCACGGCAGGCCATCGTCACTGCCACATGGACGCAAAAGATGCACACCCTGCAAGCGAGTGTGCCGACCATCGCTTACCAGGTGCCATGCTGTCGTTGTCGACCAGCAAGTCCGTCGAGCACAGTGAGACAGACAGCACACCCTGTGGTGCTGCGCCTCGCGGTCGACTGCGGGCGCCTCGGCCAGGGCGCGGTCCAGGGCGTGCACCAGCGCCACGGGCGTCGGCTCCGCCAGGATCATGACGTCGTCTGGCAGCACCTGCGCGGCAAGCTCGCTGCATGGTCGAACCGACTGCCATGGACCCGCGCTCTGCATGCTGCATACTGAGGCGGCTGGTCGCGCCACCATGTGGCCTCTGCTGCGTTGCTGCAGCAGCAGCCGCTGACCCGCGTCTGTGCACGGCAGCTGATTCACTGCGCGGGCTGCCTGTTAAGGCGTCTGCCAGATGGCTGCAGCATGGCACACACCTCGGGGACGCCGCCGACGGCGGTGGACACCACCAGCAGCCCCGCGGCCGCCGCCTCCACGATTGCCATGCAGAACGCCTCAGTCAGGCTGGCATTGAGGAAGATCTGGCCGCGCACCTGCACATGGGTAAGCTGCAGCAGCTGGGAGGCTGTCCGCCTTACCATTGCTACAGTCATTCGGCAAGCATCACACGCCTCTTCGAGAGGAGATGGTCTGCACCAGGGGGCCGATGCCGTGCAATATTGAGTGTGCATATCAGGCTACGCTAGTTTGGCAGTCGCTCACCAGCACATCGCGCACTGCTTGTGTGGGCACCGCTCCCAGCATTGTGACACGGCTGGACAGGCCCTCCCGCTGTATCGTATCACGCAGCATACCCGCCATGGGGCCATCACCGCCTGCAGTGCATCGCGTGCGACCACTCTTTCGTGATGGTCGACAGGATGGATGCTGTACCTCTGGCAGGTTGTACTTGTCAATGACGCGAGTTCTCACAAACACATCCAGTCAGACCGTAGTCGTGACAGATGTGAAACACCGAGAAGTGTGAGCAAGTAGGCATCGGGGTCGAGCTCACCGATGATGAAGTCGACGTGGGGGTGGCGGCGGCACACGGCGGGCACCACCACGTTGAGCAGGTCCACGCCCTTGCGGTACGTCAGGAGGGACAGCGCCACCACCGTGACGCGGCCAGCCGGCTGCCGGCCGTCCCCCGGCAGGAACTGTGACGCGTCCACAGCTGCGAGCCAGCAGTTGTGACAGGCAGTCAGCTGCAGATCGCGCACTGCCTGGGAGTGCCTTGGTGCAAGTTGCAGTTGAGGTCTTGCATTCCATGTACCATGTAAATGGCATGTGGGCAGCAGGAGTGTCAGCTTGACACTGGTGACCAGCGGGCGCAGAGGAGGCATCAGATGTGCGGTGCGCACCGTTGGGGATGACGTACACACGGCGAGGCGGCAGGCAGGCGCGCAGCACGGTGTTCTCCCGGCTGGTGTGGCTGACGCAGATGACGGCATGCGCGTCTGCCAGCGTGAACTTCAGCGTCTTGTTGAGTGCAATGGAAGCCGGGTCAGCAAAGCCCACCAGTGAGTGATCCGTGAACAGCACCTGCAGGAGCAGAAGGTATGGTCAGGGGTCCACGACCAAACACTGGACAGTGAGATGTCGAACCAGGCCTGCAGACACGATTAACATCAGGAGTCTCTGTGTCAACCACTCCTACAGAGGCCGCTCCATCTGTCAGCGTGTGAAAGGATTGAAGGTGCATCAATACCGCGCATCCTGGTTTACTGAGCATGTGTAAGCATGTGTAGAACACAGGTCCGACCTTGTAGCCCATGGTGCGTGCGTGCAGGATGGCCTCGTGCGCAATGGCCGAGAACGCCTGGTGCGCGTGCAGCAGCGTGATGCGCTCCCGCAGCAACACCTCCCGCAGCAGCGCAAAGCCGCCGAACAGCGTCGGCGGCGTCGCCTCAGAGTACACCGGCCGCCGGGGCGCATAGTACACCTGCGCAGACGCACCAGACACCTGCAGGTCCTGCAGGCCACTTGCCTGTGGTGCTGCACGGCAGAACGGCCCCGAGGCATCTGCAGTTGCGCAGAAGTGCTGGCATGCCCTCCTGTCATCCCGGAACACGCAGTGCGACCAGGGCTATGTCATGTGGCTGAAGCTGCGCTGCGATCAACACCTTCAGGCCAGACGTGAGCCACCGCACACCAGAGCGTTCACCATTGCCGTACGCATGCGTGAACACCACCACCTGCCGTGAGCAGAACCACCCTCGACGCAGTTGCTTGTTTCGCGCTGCTGATCACCTCAGGCCATTCAGCTCTGCCGCTCAGGCGCATGCAGCGCTCCGCACACAGGCTTGCATGTGAGCACCTTGTGTCCCAGGCCGATCAGGCACTGCGACAGCTGGTAGATGTGGTTCTCGATGCCGCCGCAGTTGGGGTAGAAGAAGTCGCACGCCATCAGGATGCGGTGCTGGCAATGTGCAGCTGGCGCTTGCGAGTTTGGTTGTGGCGCTCTGCCGTGATCTGCCATGATGGCGGCGGCAGGCTTCCAGTGATCGCCGCCTCATCGCTGCACCGCGTCTGACCGGCGTTAACGCTTGTCACATTACGGACCAGTGTGCGCCACTCTGCGGGTGTCGGTGGCGAGCGGCCGCAGCGGCGTGCAGAGGGTGGTCTTGAGACTTTCGATCGCAGTCGAGCCCACTTCGGTTGTGTGCAACACTGAGAAGCTACGCAAAGTGATGGGAGGATTGCAACCTCTGCTGCAAATCAGAATGGCGCAGCGGTGCAGGTGCACATGCTGGAGAGGCAGACGTGCGTCACAGCAGCGGTTAACCGCTCCAGTGGGCTGAGAAGCGTCCCAAAAAGCCGAGACAGTGGCAGACGCAGTCGTACCTTGCTACGCCTACAGAAACAGCCATCATGTGTGCTGATGAGAGCACCAGGCCCTGTACCAAGTATCAGGTTGCCAGGGTGGCTGACCATGTGCCAGAGGATCAGAGGCGGCAGTCGGGCACTGCATCTTGGGAACTTGATCGCAGAGCGCATTGCCCTGGCGTGAAACACAAAACATCAAGCAGTCATCACATCATGTCTGGCCACATGCTCCTTGGCCGGCAGATGGCGCACTCCCGACCAGTTGCACCAGCACATCCCACCAGCGGGGGTCAAGTTCCGAGAACAGTGGCGCGCTCAGTCGCATGCCTCAGCAGCAGCGCAACTTCGCCTTGCAAACAGGCTGTTCATAGGTTGCAGACACAGCTTGGCTGCTCAGCCATCATCTCAGGTGCCCACATGCAATGCTGTCACCTGTCATCTGGATGATAGCAGTGTTGCATGTGCTGAGACAGCCCTCTGGGACCAGCTTTGTCAGACTGTGTGGGGTATATGTTAGTATGCTCAATCAGCGACGTATGCCGGCTGCTGCAAGTGAAGGCCCATCCGTATGGAGTTGTCTGACGGCCCAGTCCGTCTTATGCAGGCACAGCAGCGCTCGCACTTCGGCAATGTCGAACGCGGCAGCAGATCGCGGTGATCGCTCAGCACGATCAAAGCCTGACCTGTCACTGTTCTCCATGGCCTCTGCGCCCCTGTCCGCCGATATGCACCCAAGCCCATGCACCCAAGCCCGACTTACCCGCTGGCCAACAGAATACAATCGCCCCTGCAGGTCGCGCCGCAAGCAGCCGACGGGGGTCAGGCGCTCAGTCCAGGCGCGAAGGGGCCACCGACGCTCCCCTGGCGGGTTGCGGCAGCACTCACATACCTCATACCCTGGATCGACTCGCTGACGCTTGGGAAGGAAATCTACCATGCCTTCCCAAGCACAATCCTGCTGTACTTCATCCCAGGTAGGGCTGCACACAGCTGCTCAGATGGCACAGTGCAGCACAACTGGTGAAGCCTGTCGGCGTAAGTGGTGGTGGTCCTGACGGCCGCGACACACCACCTTGGGCAACATACCATGGCTGAAGGTCCATTTGTGCCGCAGGGCCGTTTGTGCGGATTTACTACAGCAGCCAGTTCGCGCCGCTGGTCATATTCTTCCTGCTGTTCCTGGCGGTGGTCAAGAACACCAAGATCCCGCACTTTGTCCGGTTCAACTGCATGCAGGTGCACCACATGATCTGCTGCCGGCTGCAGGCTTGCTATGCAGGAGTTGTGATCGTGGTGACAGCCCTGCAGCTACACGACTGACGGCGATGGTGTGTGCATTGCAGTCTGTGATGATTGACATCGTCGTGATGCTGTTCACCATCATCCGCTCCTACTTCCCGAGCGAGCTGCGGTGGACGGCTGTCCTCACTGTGAGTGCCTCGTCAAATTGTTGAAAATGTGCAGAGCATGGCTGTTAGGGATTTCAACGATGCTGTGGTGCAAGCTGCATAATGAGTCAAGCATACTGACCATGCGCCTGTTCGTGCCTCTTTCGCAGGTGTTCGACAACTTTTCATATATGTTCTGCATGGTGCCGGTGTTGTACTGCATCTACTACTCACTCAGGTGTAAACCTGCAGTGCTATCTGCCATTGCGCATGCATCATTACACTTGCCCCTCAGATGTCAGCAAGGATACCTCAGATCACCACACTGTCATCTTCGCTGCCGATGCAGGGGAAAGTATGCAGACTTGCCGCTGGTTTCCGAGTCTGTGTACATGCAGGTCAGTAAGCGAATGACATGGTTTCGAGTTGCACAGTGCAGGTGCAAGCCTTTTGGAACGTTGATCACGATGTGTCCAAAGGCTGAAGTCTTCTAGATGCGCTGTGCAGGTGGAAGCATCAGAGTACATGTAGTCGCCAGGCATTGCAGAGGGGCGTCTGTCGCGCACTGTCAGCAGCTGCGGGGCAGCACGCCTCAAAGGCGGTTTGCTGCCTGTTGTGGGTGCGACAAGCAGGATGCAGCCAGCTCTCATGGCTTATGCCATCTTGGGCAGCATCACAGAGTATGAGCTGGTCAGGACTTTGTAGGCATGCCAGTGTCTGGAGAGAGCATCCTGGTTGGAGGGATCCGCAGCTGGCACCAATTGCTGCTTGCAGCATGGCTGCTGCTAGTTGGGCTGCAGCAGATATTGTCCGCGTACAGCTGGCAGACTGCCCACCCATTGCGGCAGCAAGCGCAGGACTACAACATGTTGATCAAGTAGCCTCAATGCAAGGATGTCTGGCTTGTCTCTCACAGTGGCTCCATCATGGATACGCGCAGTTTGTCACGTTCTGACATTTAAATCTACTCCCTCAAGCCCCAGCAAAACTATCTTGAGGCCATCATCAGCACGTGCAGCCGTGGACATCGCAGCAACTGCCTTGATGCAAGATGTCTTCAAGAAAACAGTCCACGGTACTTCCAGCTCGACAGATCGAACCGATAGAATAGGCAAACCACCGAGCATCACATCTTCTGTCATGCCTGCCGATGGCAGCAAGCAGTTGGTCCGCCACTTCCATGCAACTGCTGTGGACCCATGCAAGGCATCACACGATCATAGGGCCTTCTTGGCGGCACGCTTCTGTGGATATTCGACGACTGTAAGGACGGCGTGGAAGATGAATGGCCACAGCATGATGTTGAAGCCGATCACTGCAATACATAAGAGACGGTGGGTAAACATTGGAAGCGATTCACTGGTCAGGTCCTGATCGAGTAATTCTGTATTATGGGAGTGCTGGTTCCTAAGACATATCCACTGTATGGCAGCCTCGAAATCACTGGCACAACCAACCGACCTGAGGGGATGGCCACGATGAAGCTGAACAGCAGCCAGGGGTTGTCCGGCAGCCCCTCGCGCACCCACTTGCCGAATGAGCGTGCGGGCGGCTTCTCCACCGCCGGCGCCATCACCTCCTGCGGATGGGAGCAGGGTCTGACATCAGGCTCCCACTGCAGCTTGGGCACGAGAGAAGGCTGAGTCATCACGCACACGCCATGCAGTCGGCAACTCCACACCAGCAGCTCGGCGGTCAGCAGTCGCCTGTGCAGCGGGCTGAACATGGTGCCACGTGCTGGAGGAACTCAGGCAAAGGGACAGGAAGGGGCGCATCGTGCGGAATGACCACCTCCACGACGGCGGCAGGGGCCATGCCGGCGCACGGCCCTGCGCCATCCTGGTAGTAGTGGACCGCCTCTTCGCCAACCGTGTAGTTTGCCGCCCTGGTCGTCCAGACACAATGGCTCACTTCGGACTGGCCCGTGGCATGGTGCGCACAACTGCGTTTGCGTGCATGCTGCAATCACGAGTATTATGGCATCACGGTTGTGTTCACAGCGCTGGCACGAGAGAGGGATCGCACGCGCAGGCGTCAAAGAAGCCGGCGAGCGAGATGTACGTCTTCAGCTCCAGCTCAGCGTTCTTTGCCCAAACATCGGCGTCGCACCTGCGAGCGAGGCAGTCATGATTTGTTGTGACAGGCGCTACCTGTGGTGCTGTCCAGTCTGCATCGTCGGCATGCGCACGAGAGGGTGCCATGCGCTCATGCGCAACTGCAGGCTCTGGAGGCTGCCAAGCCGTGGCAACCGACGTGCGAGCTGACGCCAGACAGCCATCTTCGCTCACCAGCAGTTCCTCGTTGCCATCTTGGAGGCGTTGCTGTAGTACTCTGACATGCGCATGCAGCACTCCTCATCTGCGCACACGCACGGCATATGGTACGCGAGTCAACAGCGCGGCTACGATTCGAGACACGTGGTCTGACCAGCCTGTAAATCTCACGAGTCAGGCAGATGTCACAGGCTGTTCAATAACGCCCATGCGGGCGGGATGGCGACGTGCACTTCAAATGGGCATGCACGACACCGGCCCGAACTTCCGCCCACCTGCCTCGGCGCCATACTCCCCAACGAAGACGTGCTTCCGGTCCTTGCACTTGGTAGCCTTGCGGAGCACATCTGTGCTGCACACACTCAAAGCATCCGCGGGCGTGGGCAGTGGCGGGCCAGCCAGGGCCGGGGCTGGAGCTGAACCTGCCGCCGCTGAACCGGACTGCAACAGCGATCGTGCCTGTCTTGCGGCGGCGACCTGACGGCCGTGCCTCTGACGCCGCCTCGCGGTGCTCTTGGCCGCTGCGGCTTCACCAAGCACGATCAACAGCAGCACTGCACCCAGAATCCATGTTTTCGCCACCATCTTCATCATGATGAGGTGCAGCCACAGAAACCGTCCTCTGTATGCGTTTTGGCCGACGTGCTATGCCTGAATCTAGTGCTCAGTACAGCTATCAGGGGTGCAGTCGCCAAAGTGGCTGTGGTAGCGCGGGCGATGCGTCAGCGGTCTGCCGCGTGTGGAGAGCACGAACCTGTGCACGGGCACCCGTGCAGCGTGTGCCTCCTGCGCTGACGTGCAGCCGCCGGGCACACAATATCGCGTTGCACAGGTAGCTGACAGTTTCACCGTCTGTGCATATTCACACCGTGCCTGGGGTGTCACCTACACCCAGTCCGAGTCGTTCGCTGCCGGGGGCGATTGTAGTAGGTCATCGAAGTCGTGCGCGCTGTCGTGCGCCGCCTCAAACTGGCTGCAGTCAGTCTCTGCAGACTTGATTGACTGGCTAACATACTTTCGTGGCCGCACTGGTCCCCAGCATGGCGGGCAAGCTGCTGCAGGGGCACCCCCGCATCGCTGGCAGCATCCGGCTGCTGCTCTTCGCGTTCGCCTGGTGTAACGTGCTGCTGTTTCTGGTAAGAGAGCTCCTGCATTAGTTGATCTGGTGTTATTGCGCTTCTCAGCTTGGGCGTCTTGCTCATCAGCGGGTGACGAACAGAATTGCGCACACGGGCTGGCTAGATCTTCGCATGGCTTGTTAGTCATCACGGTGACCCCACGGTGCACGGCGGCCTCAAACGCATGCACGACACCCATCGAAGGCCACTGTCAATGCCTTGCCGCGGAAACACGCGGGCAGCGATGGTTCATAAATGCGTGATGGCCATGTTGGACATGAAGCGCGCTGCTGCGCATGGAGCGCGCCAACGCACCGCCTGTGTGGACTGTCGGTGCAGAGCCCATGACCACGACCCGCTTCTTGTCTGCGCGCAAGTGTTGAAACCCATGCACTCCACCCCTGCAGATCTTCCTCTTCCGCATCGCCGTGTACGAGCCCTTCACCCTCAAGTTCCTGCCCAACATCCCGTGAGTGCTGTGCTGCATCGATACCCACGCCAGTTGGGCCTGGTGACTTGCAAGGGTGTGCTCGTAGCCTGATCTCAGCCCACCGAGCTGAAATTTTGCGTGTTCACATCGAGTCGATGACACTTGGCACCATCTGCTACGGCTTGACACCATGATCACTGTGTGTGTGGGTCGCAGGTATCACTATGGGCCCTCGCCGGGCGATGGCACCGACGCACTGTTCGAGGCGTCCACCTACATCCTGGCCCTGGCCTTCGAGTTCTTCGTGCCGCCGGCGCTGGCGGGGCTGGCCGTCATCACAGCGGAGGCGCTGCCCGCGGGCGAGTTCCACTCCAGCAGGGCCATGTCCCGGGTGCGGCCCGGCGCTCACGTGCCACATGATGCTCCCTTGCCTCTCCGTCCTGCCATGCCCTGCTGCATGCTTCGAGCATGCCATTGGAGCATCGGCCTTCGACGCACAGACGCCGCAGTGCAGCCACGCCTCAGCCAACTGCTAGTCCCATCCAAAGCGTCTGCTCACAGCTGTTGTAGCAATCGACTCAGCTGGAAACGTTTGGCGCCGCCACCGCCCCCGCAGGTGAGCCGGGTGCTGGGGTGGCAGGTGCCCGGGCGCCGCTTCTGGAGCTGGTGGTGTGGCGGCCTGTCCCTTGGGGAGCTCCTCTTCTACCTGGGCGCCCTGGGTGCGAATTGCAACCAAGAAGTTGTGCTGAGCTGCTGTGCCCATGGTGGGGGCGCTGCTCTTGATGTCTGTTGCTTGCAAAGATGTGAGGTGCAATGCAGAGGGTTGGAAGGATGCCTGTCATCACTGGCTTGTTGCAGGGGCGTATGCCAGCTGGATGGAATACTACCTGAAGTCCGAGTACGACTACGCTGATGCAGGTGCACAGTGTTGCTGGCTGAAACTGATGGACAGACGGACAATGCTGGGGGTAGCCTTGCTTCGGATCTCAGGAAGGATTTCACAGCATGTCACATGTATCTGATGAGCAATTTGCTTCTGCAGTCTTGAGCACAGTCGACATCGACAAGAACCTGGTCTACCTGGAGCAGTGGGCCTTGTCTTTCGGCCTGGCCCTGTGTAAGTGTATTGTCCAGCAGCATATTGCTTGCTTTCATCGGTCCTGAAGGCTGTCACTGCAACGACCTTGAGAGCCTGACATACAGAGTCACAACTTCTAAGATTCTTTACATCCCTGCGCTGCAGATCCTTGCTTCCTCCTGCTGTTCTGGTGGGCATTCATTGCCCTAGGCAGCTGTAGATAGGGCAGTTCATGCACATGTGTACCACATCAGCTGCATAGGACTGGTGTGTGTGGCCGTTGATCTGTGTAGCAGCACGCCCTCTCCCTTGCGTCATGATGTTGCTGCTTCACGCGCTGCAGGCCCATTGCTCATGATTCCTTCCTCAACCACATGCTCGGGGTGAGTGCCCAATTCTGCAAACGGTGTTATGCTGCTGTCTAGCATCATGTGTGTGGCCGCAGTCTTCAAGGGCAACCGACTGTTCGGGCTGACTGTTGTCTCCGCTTGTACAGCTGCCCTGGCAGAACATGATCAAGTACCACCGCTGGCTTGGCCACATAACGATGTGGGTGATGTCAGCGCACGGCATCGCCTACTTCCTGCTGTGGGCCATCGAGAAGCAGTGAGCTCCTAGCTGCTCATGATCCTCAGTCCCTGTCACATTTTCGCCGTCAGCTGTCATTATGAGCGAAAGTGCATGCAGCTTGGGCAGCACTCGGCAGCTGTGAGCTCGATGTTGATTGTTGTGCCTGCACGATGCAGGTTCTGGGTGCAGTTCAGCTCCTGGAAGGACTCCATCCCCTTTCTGCCGGGCTCCCTCGCCTGGTTTGGCGGCCTGGCGCTGCAGATCACCTCGCTGTATGTCATCCGCCGCAAATGGTTTGACGTGCGCTCTCTCAGTCTTCGCACACTCGCCAAGCACCATGTCTCTGTATCGACCTCTTGTAGGTATGAGGTGTGGCCGTGTCCTTGCAACTGGCATGGCACACATGTTGTTGGGGCCTCAAGCAGAGTTGAGGTACTGCCACTGACATGGACGGATGTGTTTGGTCTTCTGTGCAGCTGTTCTACAAGGTCCATGTGATTGGCTTCGTCATCATCCTCATCTTCAGCTGCATCCACTGTACGTCAGCCAGCAAGCACAACTGTTCATGTGTAGAGGCCAAATGAAGTCATATCTGAAAGCGTCTGCAAATGCTTCTGTGCAGCCATGTGGTGACGTGGGCACATGTCTCATTGCAGATGCCCGCAGCTGGTTCTATTTCCTGCCAGGTAGGCTGATGCAATGATTGTTCCAGCTCAGTCTTACATACTACCAAGCTTCAAAACAGATCCTTGACGTGCAGGCATTCGCTAAGCATCTCGTTTCAGCTGTGTGCAAGGAGATTGATCACATGAACATGGCCAAGCTATTGACGGCACCCGCAGGTCTGGTGCCTTGGGCTGCGGACCTGGTGTTCCGCTTTGCGCAGGGCGCCTCCATCACGACCATCACGTCTGCCACCATCAGCGATGACGAGCGCATCATCACCTGGGAGCTCCAGCTTGAAGATGTGCGAGGCTGTGTTGCCCTGTAAACGGTGGTCCCTCATCACTTGCTCGCTTTCAAGCACGTAGCACGGTCTGCATGTGCAGCATACATCCGCCAGGTGGCGAGACCATAATGCTTGTGATGTCACACCTCTGCAGGGTCAGACTGCAGAGCCGCTGCACGACTACCTGATCAACATCCCCAATATCTCACGCTGGGGTGCGACTTCTCTGCTGTGACGCTCCAGCTGATGCATGTGCATGGACCCCTTTACAACTACATTAGCGATGCCCACGGCAGCACTATTGCACTGGTGTGCCCATCAGTTCTGTCGTCTGTGCCTACCTGCAGGGTGGCACCCGTTCACTGTTTCCCGCTGTGTCGGCAACAAGATCACCTTCAACACCAAGCGCTATGGGGCCTTCACCACTGTACGCTCCCCCGCATCTGGCCTGTGCCGCCGACATGCCCTAGTTGCCATCAGTGGATGCTGTGCGTTGCATCCAGCACGAACGGGGAACTGCAATGATCTGCCTGAGTCATCTGCTTTCCTCAGCATGTTACGCTGTCGATACCCTGTGCAATACCGCCCATGCCGTGTACTTTCTACAGGATCTACTGAAGCAGCTGAAGAGGGGTCTGGCGGTGCCAGTCCGTGTGCAAGGCCCCATTGGCATCCACACCGCAGAGCAGCCCTGGCTGAAGTACCCCGTGCTGGTGTGTGTCACAGGTGGCATCGGGGTGCGCCCTACTCCTTCTGTGCCATGCACCTTGCTACAAGATCGACACATCAACCAGTGCCTGCACCTACAGTAGATGGCGAACGCGGGCTGTACAGCCCATGCACCACTGTCATTCCCCGGTCATCGCTCAATTAACGGAGCGAGGTTGCTCGACACTTGTGCCCCGTCTGCAGATCTCGCCGGTGCTGGCGATTCTGCAAGGCTTGGTGGCAGACCGCTCGGGTGCCAAGGGCGCTGCGCCCTTTGCTGGCCCCAAGCGCGTCATCGTCGTGTGGGCGTCACGCCACAAGTCCGAGTTCACCATCCTGGAAGAGGCCGTCATCAACGCTGCCAGGTGGGTGTTTGCAATGAAGTGACATCAGCAGCAGTGCACATCACCATCAACGACGTTGATCAGCCCTACTGCGAGGCTTGGGCATGAGTTTGAGTTGATTTATTCCCCGGAGGGCACCATTACCACCAATAGCTGCTGTCAATAAAACACCTGCCAGATAGCATGTCAACTGGCTGTCTATCAACAGCACCACTGATTTATGAGCATCTCAAAGGTCATGCTGTACAAGAACGACATCAAAGGGCATTTGGCAGCGCTTGCTTGACGGACTTCATGAACGCAGAGAGGACAACAGCTGGCTGAGCATCTCGCTGCACTATACCGGGGCACACATGGAGCGTGCATCCTCCATCAACGCAAACAAGGTAAGTCGCTGGAGAAGCTGCCATGGAAGAATTGTGTAGTCTGCCTACAGAACATCTTTCGCAGCATGTGTCTTACACACAGTGTGTTACTGTCAGTCTCACATTACATACAGCTTGTTATTGACAGTGCTCAGCAGTTATGCCATTGATGTATCAACCGGCAAGTCCTCCTGTCTGACGTTTATGCTCATTCCCAGTTGATTATCATGATCGAGCTCAGGGTGACGATCCCACTGCCCGTATATCTTACAGCATGTGGCACCAGCAGTGTTCCTGCAACCCCACCAGGTGATGTCGGAGAGCAAGACTGTGCCGGGAGATCTGGCATCCAGCGACACATCCGACACCGCCAGCACTGCCTCCTTCAAGGAGGCAGGCGGCCGCGGCTGCCCGCTGGGCATGGGCGACGTGCTGCGCTTCCCCTGGTTCTCGCCCCTGGGCTTCAGCCTGGTCAGGTAAAATCATTGACCCTAAAATGCCGGAGGGCTGCTGGGTGGTCGCCAGAGACATCGATCACAAGTTGTGAACCCGCTTGATCGAAAGCTTCCTGCGTGCCCTTTGAAGGCCGGTGCAGCCGAAGTGGGGAGGTACGGCCCAGAAGCTGCTGGTCTTCCTGCTGGTCAACCTGGGCGGCTTCTGCGGCCTGTCGCTGGCAAGCGCATACTACGGGGAGGGCAATGCACAGGGTCTCTTCCTATATGACGGATCCACCTACTACTTCTACTGGAAGGTGCGGTGCTGCTGCGCTAAACGGACCTAGCGCAGCGCGGTTGCAGTGCATGACGCCATGGACACCAGCGTCATGGCAGTGACTGCTCGTGTGTGCAGTCATTCCGACAGCATGAGCAGCTACGAAGCGGTGCCGGCCAGACATGATACAGTGTAGTGCACTGATGTGGGCGCCGCTGCTCTGCAGTACGGCGCTCTGCTCATCCTGGGCGCCTTCATCGGCGGCCTGGGCCTGCCGGTGTTTGCGGTGCACACCTGGGCGGCATGGCGCTACTTTGGCGCCGTGCGCCGCACTCGCGCCGAAGATCAGTTCATGGTTGGAGACGGCTCACCGCCAGCCATTGAGAAGGTGGACCGCCGCGCGTCATCGCTGCGACAGTCGGATGTGCGGCCGACCACCCGATATGCGTCCACCCTGGTGAGCATGTATGTTATTTGGCATGCGTTGCAGACAGGCAGCAACTGCAGAAAACTCAGGGCACTGGGGGTCGCTGCAACAGATTGCTGTTGGTGTCTACATCCACGGTGTGTCCTGTGACCATGGACAAGCCCTGCTGGCGGGTCCTCTTGCAGTCAGCTGTTCGCTACATCCGTAGACATAGCCTTCACTGCGGTGCAGGTCGGCGGACGGGTGGGCGTGGTGGAGTCGGGGGCCATGCTGAACATCGCTCCGCACCGCCCCGACATCCGCGCCTCTCTGCAGGAGGCAGTGACGGAGGCTGCTGAGCTGGCCGCTGGTGCTGACGTCGGCGTCTATGTGGCAGGTATGCTATGTACTTGCAATTGTGGCTCTGCATCTCATCTGCTTTCATTTCCTTGATGTGCAGACTCACGCGTACCCAGTGCTCTTTCCACCTAATAAAGGGTAGAGGGCTAGGCTCCTGAGTGTGCAGATGCTAGGCTAGGACCGCAGCCATGGATTCAGAGTTGTTGTACATGGCCAAGGGCAGAAGCGAAGTTTGTTGTGTGCTTGGGCATATGCAGGCCCGCATGGCATGGTGGTGACCACCAAGCGCCTGGTGGCAGACCTCAATGGCGCACGACCCCGTGGCGCTCCGGCCATGCACTTCCATCAGGTTAGATTCTGCCCCTGCCAGCGTGACACAAACATTGATCCGGACACACGCCCCGCAGAACTCTCTTCTGCATACCTGGCGGTGCTGCTCGCCTTCTGCTGTGGTGCCCACAAGGTGCAAGATAGGACCTAGCCACTGCTGCTGTTGTACGCAGGAAACTTGGGAGCTGTAGGCCAACGATGCAAGAGGGACGAACAAGCAAATGGAGTCGGGGTGTGACAAGCTGAACGCCAGCATTTGCTGGGCACGTTGATGTTGGGATTGCTGATATTGCACTGAGCTGAGACCCACTATCTGGCAGAGGAGTGGCGTATGTGATATTCGATGTGCATGATGCGCTAGCTCACGACACAGCGGAAATTCGCTCATCAACTGGGGTTTGAAAGGGAGCATTTCTGCTTTGGCCAAAGCTGCATATACTGCGCCAGGCAACAACCAGTTCTGGGTGGTGAGTCTTCTGCTCACGATCTGGACAACGATGCACGCGTTCTGCCAATTCCTGAAAACATGCTCTGCTGCGCTGATGATCTGACGTTGATTGGCATGCCAAGACCAACCCGCATGCTACTAGAGGCCACCGGAATCAGTTCACACGGCCGTCCATGCCATCCAGAAAACCCTTCCACATGCCCTGCAGAGTCAGATGGAGCACGTGTCGCATGCTACGCTGCAGTGACCCAAACTGTGACATGAGCTGTCAGTCAGTCGCACGTCTGCCTCTGGGGCAGTCAAGACACACCCAGTGCACTCAGACAGCTGGCCTCACCTCGACGGGCGCGAGCTGCCGGATGAACTTGTCCCATGGCGGTGCCCCCGTGCCTGCACGTCAACGACAGCAGGGCGTCAGCAGACCAGGAGCCGACCCGAGATTACACGTGCCCGCTGATCGATGCGGCCTGCAGTGCCTGTACTCTATGGCACCAGCGTCAGTCAGCAGCCCACCAAGCAAGGGAAAGGGCGAAACGGCAGAAAGTCGCACCGCTGGCTCGTACGCGGCCGTCCATGCGCAAGCCCACGTACAGGCCCTGCTCCGGAGTCTTGCTGCTGGCTGACAGCTGCTGGTCGAACCACTTGGTCCATTCGCGGATGCGCAGCGGGTTCGCCCGCCACCTGCGACCCATGCCGTGGTACCATTAGCTTTTAGTTCAGCACCTGCAGCCGTTGTACTGCTGCGTGGACTGTCAAGCTTCAATAGACCTGGTGTCCCAAGCCCATCCAGCGAGGTGATATGCTGATCATCAGCCACGACAGCAACAAGTGCGACCCACGCCTCGGTCAAGCCGACCACAGCCTGCTCTCAAGTGGAGCACCTACGTGTGCTGTTTTGCAGCGCGGCCCACTGTCCATGCTGCACTGCCGCTCAGCACAAAGAGTTTGTGAGTCTACCGCACACCTGAGGTCGGTGTCCTTGAGCGGCGGCACATCCGCTGCGTCTGCTGAGCCGCTGCCGTACACGGGGAGCACCACCAGCAGCACCCCGCGCTCTGCCAGCGCCTCCCGGAAGGGCTCTGCTGTCTCCACCACCTGGCGGCACTGATCCGGGGTGCCCGCAAAGATGACCTGTTGGGCACATGCAGGGCTGTGTCATGCAGTAACCTGGCATGCTGACCGCCGGGGCGACTCATGCAGTGGATGGAATGCTGGACCATGTGCATGGCAACACGCTTCCTACACCGTCTTTTGGAGACCACATAAAAACTAGCACCATGCCTACCGTGCGGGAGAAGCCCCGCAGCTCGCTGAGCCGCAGCACCTTCTTGTTTGCGAGCTCCAGGTTCAGCGCCCCCAGCCGCTCCTCCCGCTGCAGCCGTGCCACCTGGCACAACGCACAAGCAGTAACCACTGCTGCCCATCATTCCATGGACCTTACACTGCCAGCGTCAGTGGTGCGGCACCCTGGACTACCAGCAGCTGATCGTGAGGATGCAGCGCTGCAGCCCTGCAGGGCACCTGCTTGTCCCGCGCTTTGAGGTCTCGCCGCAGCAGAAAGGCGAAGGTGGCGATTGCCCCCAAGTCCACCGCCAGCGACTGCAGCAGCACTCCAGCAAGTCAACCCTCCACCAGCTGTTGACTATATCACAAGTGCTGATGCAGTGGAACCGTCGACATATGTGGTCTCTGCCGGTGACCAATGGCAAAATCTGGGAGCTGCATCAGGACGAGGGCTGAGTCACCGTCGCGACATCATTCAGCGGCAGTGCGTCCTCGGCGCCGCGCAGAGCGCCAAACACTTGCGTAGTGGCGATGACAGCCCCCACAGTGGCGCTGACACAGAAGAAGGTGAACATGACCAGGCGCAACGACCTGCAACAGCAGCATGCGAGCCGCGTGAGGCGACTGAGTCGGCTGTCTGGCATGTTGAGGTGCGGAACTCAAGGACAGGGCACGTGGAGCATGAAACCGCTTTGTGACCTCCAGGGCGCCTCCGCCTCGCTGCGCAGGTTGACATTGATGCTGTCCTGCTTGAGCTGCTCCTCCAGGGGGTTGCGCACAGCGCATGGCCGCAGCGTGTGCCGCGGCAGGCGCGGGCCCCGGGTCGAGGACCGCAGCAACCGGCTGACTGTGAGAGGACCCGTCCTGAATGCACACGACCTTAGCTGCTCGGCTCTGCTGCTGCGTGCGGTGCCGATGTGGGCTGCAGCATGGTGCCGATGGCCTGAGCTGCTGCATGCACAGACTGACTGTCCGCTGGCCATCGCCATGTCTGGTGCTACGTGCATGTTGTGCAGTGGACGGACGGATTGGACCAGCAGCGGAAAGCTTGCAATTGTGCAACTTTTTGCCAGATCGATGCCAAGCAATGACCCCGTGGCAGCTGGCGCGCACCTCACTCGGCCCTAGTCCCCTGCGCGTTGCACCCTTTCACAGATCCAATTGCTGACATCCGAGTGAGCCACAACCGAGCTGTTCGCCGTATTTGCTGCCGATCTTTTCAACTCAGGAGCCACACCAGGATACAAGCAACATGCACACACGCGCGGCGCGTGCAGTGGATGACAGAGGCCTGGCTTGGTCAGCTCCTTGACCTTTGACGCTCCACATCGAAGATTTGTATACCTACACTGTGGCGTAGTGACAGCACGCGCACACTGCGCTTAAGAGGCCGCAACCATGGTGGCGGTCGAGGCGCCGCCGGCCAACCTGGGCGCGCCGTCCGCCAACAGGGTGCTGCGGCACCTCAAGCGGCAGGAGCAAGGACTGTACAACTGCGTGGCCTCGGTCGTCAGCGACGCCGCGTTCGTGCAGGAGGTGCGGCGGCTGTGCAGCACATCGCACCCAGGAGTGCCTCGTCTCCATCCTGTGCATGCCACCATGTGGCTTCTGTGCATGTCATTTGTGAAATCCTCCGTCGGAGGACCCGCTCGACATACATGAAATGACGTGCAGATGGCGGCGCTGCACCCGGAGCTGCCGCTGGTGGCCAACCTCCGCTGCGGGGCATGGTACACGCCCCGCCCAAGCGCCACCTGCTACTTCAAGTCCACGGACGGCCACATGGGGCAGTGGGCCTTCAGCGAGGCGCGGCTGAACTGGCACCTGGCGCTCCTGGCGGCAGGCAGCGGCGGCTGCTTCGTTGTGGACGCCACCCGGCGGGGCAAAACCTTCCCGGTGAGCACTGCTGTGGCATCCGCACATGTACGGCCGAGTCCCTGCCGAGTCAGGGCTGAGGGTGCGCAGAGGGCTGAGGGTGCGCAGAGTCGCTCTGATACTATAATTGCCCGGCAGCTGTGATGATGGGAGAGACCTGATGGGAGGGACCTGATGGGAGAGACCTGATGGGAGGGACCTGATGCAGGATGCGCTGACCAAGACCATCCCCATCTGGGCTGTTGTGATCAATCGGGCCGTTGCGCGGGTGCGGCAGCAGCAGCAAGCATCAACAGCACAACAGCACAGCCATCTGCCCGCCAGCCAGGTCTGCCGCCGCGACACCGAGCAGCCCAGGACCCTGCCACCTCAGTTGGCCGCCAGCATAGGGCTCACGCCAGCTGTCAGCTCACAGGACCCTGACACCAGCGGCACAGGCCGCGATGGGTCTGATGCCGCCAGCGAGGTCAGCATGCGGCACACAGGCGCAGACAGCTGCAGCAGCAGCGACTGCGGCGGCAGCTTCGCGACGATAGGCAAGGCACCGCTGGATCGCGGTGCGCCGTGCACGAGGCCAGACGCAGCAGGTGAAGCACTGGACAGCCAGCAGGAGTCTGTCATCTGAAGACGGGTCGGCACAGCGAGACCTCAGAGAGCTGGCACCATCTGGAAGGCTAATGCCGTGATGTGTCCCATGCCTTTGCAGGTGCTGCAGGGCCGGCCTGGGACACACAGCTGCACCTGCCGTTGTGGATCAGCGCCAGCGAGCACCGGCAGATTGAGGCGCGGCTGCCGGGCTTCGTGCAGCAGCTGCTGGAGGTGCGTGACACTTGGCGTCTTCCAGACACACATCAACGTGCTCAATGCTGAGACTTAGCACTGGCAGAAGAGGCTGTACATCGCCACGATGAGGGTGTTGGATTGGGCCCTTGCTTTGTCATTGTAACCCCAGCGGTGCCTATGTCTTGCGGGATAATTTGCAGAGTACATCTGCGACAGCATCACAGCTGATTCCATTCTAGTGCGTCAGGTTGGCGTGGACGTTGAAGGCCTGGCGGCTGTGCTGCGCAAGCCGCTGCGGCCGCTGTGGCTCAGCCCCGCGAGCCGCGTGTGGCTCAACCACGTGCCATCGCTCGAGGAGCTGCCCTTCACGCCCCTGTTCCTGGTGTCCGCCTCGCAGCCGAGGCGCTGCCGCATGATGCTGGGTGGGTACCCTGCATCACCAGGACCCACCGTCCATGGGGTTGCGGGATAGAGAGCGCAGATACACTGTGTTGCCAACTGCAGTGTACCTGATGCAGTCTTTACAATGATCGCAGGGGGCTCAGGTGAGCTTGAGGCCACATCGTTCGATTATGTGCCGGGCGCTGGGGATGATGAGGAGAGCTGGGCGCGCGGCCTGACCGCACCACTGCTGTGGGAGCACAGCCCTGCGCTGCTGGCCGCCGGCCCTGGCGGCATCACAGCGTTGGCAGCAGAATTGGCAGCAGACTCGCAGCAGCAGCGTCGGCGGCGGCAGCAGCAGCAGCAGCAGCAGCAGCAGCCGCAGCAGGAACAGCCGGAGCACAATGGCAGGGTGCAGGCACAGCCGTCATTGGGACGGCCCCATGCCCCACTGCCCATGGGCTGCGCTGTTGGTCCGGACACAGCTACGCTGTCCCCGGCTTCGGCGCAGCAGGTGGCAGGCGGCATCTGCCTGTGGCGCCTGGGTGGGACGAACCTCATCCTGTCACAGCTGCCGGCAGATGGCAGCCTGCCACCAGAGCTATGGCGCCATGCAGATGCTGTTCTTGACCTAGGCTCACGGCGCTGCAACAGCAGCGTACCACTGGACAGGTCATCAGCCGGCAGAAGCAGCAGCACCTTACCTGATGGCCACACTCGCGATGGTGCAGTCACAGACGAGCAGCCAGCAGCCATGCAACGCAGGTACATGCACTGGCATGTGCAGGGCTACAAGGCGGGCAAGACTTCGCTGCTTGATGCCCTACCAGCTTTGCTCCGATTTGCAGGTGGGTGCTGCCCCACTCCTACCCTGTCAGTGGACACAGAACTCGTTTGCTCACTGCAGTAGACATCGTACAACTGCAGCTTGCTGTGACGACTTGGCAGTTGTTCAAGCTGTCGGGCGCATGCACACAGGTGCACAGCTGGAGGCTGGGGGCCGGCTGCTGATCGGCAGCAACGAAGGCCTGGCAGTCCCTTCTGCAGCTGCCGTCACGATGCTGCTGGCGTTCTTTGGGCCCCTTGCGCCTGGCGACCCGCCCAGCCAGTGGCGACTCCGCAGCAGCATGGCAGCTGGGGTCATCACCAAGGCAGCAGCGTCCCCGTCCCGCGAGCCAGATATCGGATCTGCGACCGGCACAGACCGCGATGATGCTGCAGTCTGCACGGAGCAACACACCCAGCCGACGGAGGTGGTGCACGATGCTCAGACGGTGTCGAAGGCTGACATGCGGCGATGCCTGGCATTTGTGAGCGGCTGCTGTCCAGGCGCACAGCCGACCCAGGGCCTGCTCAAACAGGTGTTCCTCCACTTTGAGATTGCCAGCGGCCACCATCGCCGAGCCTGGACAAACAAGCAGCCCTCGTGAGCCTGCTATATCTGTAAACTACAGCATCTCATCGTGCTGTGTTTGGACCGTCCGATGTGCAATGGGCTAAAACTGCAGGGTGGCTTTGCAGCAAATTGAGGCACGTCACGTCGCAAGCACTTCCTCCATTCAGGCGTTTCCCTCTTGTGCCTTCAGCACACACGTAAACGCATCGTCACTGACAGGCGAAGCCATGTGATTCATCTGGCTTTTGCAGGCCCTTTGGTGCAAATTGTTGTTGCAGACTTGAGCCGGTTTGCTACATCGACCGCTCCAACACGCTTGCAAACGCGACTGACCTTGCTGTTGCAACCTCACAGCTTGATAGACTTGTTGTGTCATGCACCGGTGTCAGCGACACTTCTGATCGCAACTGACAACTCACAGGCTGCATGCAGTCGCGGCAGCCGCTGGTGCAGCTGCTGCAGCGGCTAGCAGCGGAGCTGTGCACCGCCTCGGTGTCAACAGCTCCTGCAGCTGAGCGTGCGGCAGCGAAGTGTGTGGCAGGCGCTGCCGAAGGACAGCTGCCACGGCTGCTGCGGACGGCAGCCGATGCAGGATGCCCAGAGACATGCAGCGCTCTCAGCGCTGTCGGTCGGACACCAGGAGGGACAGCGGCAGGGTACCAATGTCGGGCGCTCGGCCGAGCGCAGGCAGCAGCTATGCCGCAGCTGTCGGCTGGCCACCTGCGGCACCTGCACACCAGCGTGCAGGCGCCGGCCAAGCACGAGCTGACGGCCAAGGCCGCGCTGGTCGACGGCAAGCCCGTGAGGAAGCGTCGAAGCCCCAGGAAGCCGAGCAAGGCAGCTGCGGAGGTGGCCGGCTCAGATCAGGCTGCAGCAAAGCCAAAGGCCCGCCGCAGCAGGAAGCGGACGGTGGCAGCAGCTAGTTTGGAGGCAGAGCCGCGCAGCACCGATGTGGCAGCAGGCAAAGCTGCCACTGCAGGCAGCAGACGGCCGCCAGGGGCGGGTGCCAGGGCGAAAGCAGCGGGGCCGGTTGCGCAGACGATACTGCCGTCTGACACAGTTGCAGACACTGGCGATTATGTGGCTCCATCGCCGCATGGTCCGCATGCTGCACATGCAGTGCGACCACACAAGCAGCAGGTGGCCTGCGTGTGCCTTCTGCTATGCCTCGCTGCACCGTAATGTCGATGCAGTTACAGAGGCTCTGGCCAACCTACGTGTTGGCAACGCATCTATGTACCCACCTAGCCCCTATGTGCTGCCTGTGTCCCAACCTGCAGACCAAGTCACTTGCTGACGGCGGGCTCAGCGAGACACAGTCGAAGGCGCAGCTGACGGATGCACAGCGGCGCAGCGTGCTGGCGGCCGTGCGCACCTTCCTGGACAGCGCAGACACGCAGGACCAGGCGCTCGCGCTGTACCTCAACGCCAAGGTGTTGGGTTGTGTTGTCTGCTTCTGTGGCCGCCTCCTGCTGTGGCGGTCCGCACCATACGACTGTCCAGTGCATAAACTGGCAGAGGAAGCGTCCGCCATGTTATGCTGGAGACACCTGCCAGACCCTGTTGTCAACCTCAACACCCTCGCTTGCAGATGTACCAGCGGGCGGCGACCTCCTACCGCAGAGGCTTCCTGAACCAGCTCACCGAGGGTCTGCGGGATGCACTGTTGGCGGCCCCAGACGAAGCTGCGGTGCAGCAGCTGCTGTTCCCGGACTTTGCACGCTTTGCACTGGCGTCCTTCGCCGACGAGATCAGCGCCTACAGGTGTGCAACTTTTGCTCAGTGCCTCACTTGTTTAACCCAGCTGGCTCTGCACAAGATTCTAGAAGGCTCACATCCGGTGTTGCCTGTGAGAGAGATGCATGCTTTTTTGTGCCTGATAACTGTTCATCTCTTTTTTCGACAGGGAGCTCGTGAAGACCGCAGACCTCACCAACCCGCACCTGTGGTACCCAATGGCGCGGGCCATCAAGCGGCGCATCATCTACCACGCCGGGCCCACCAACAGCGGCAAGACCTACCAGGCGCTGCAGGTCTGTGCTGCCCATGGTCCCATGCTGGAGGCCTCCTGCTGCAGAGCGGCATCAGCATCGTCAGTGTAGCATCTGCACCTTCCTTGTGGGTGACCAGGCACTTCGTTTGTTGGTTGGACAAGGCCACACCGTTTCTGTCAGCTGAAGCGACACACTCATATGCAGTGTCCGCTACATGCGTCTAACAGCCCGTCGTGGGGTGCAGGCGATGCGGGGGGCGGCGGAGGGGCTGTACTGCGCGCCGCTGCGGCTGCTGGCCATGGAGGTCGCCGACACCTGCAACGCGGGCGGCACCTTCTGCAGCCTCATCACAGGTGCTGGAGCCGCGCCATCACCCAACTCTCCGCCAGCCTGCCGAGGCAGCACACTGGAGTTGTCCAACTGCGTGTGTCACACAAAGCGGTCAGTGGCTGCGCTGCAGGGCAGGAGCGGCAGGAGGTGCCGGGGGCGGGGCACCTGGCCTGCACCATCGAGATGGCGGACCTGCGGCGCCAGGTGGACGTCGCCGTCATCGACGAGATCCAGGTCGGCATGAGATGCAATTGCACCCACAGAAGAGGGCTTTCGCCTGTGGTATCAGGCTCCGTTTGAGGGGGTTCAGGCACTGAGGGTATGTGTGCTGATCGCAGATGGTGGGCGACGAGTCGCGGGGCTGGGCCTGGACGCGCGCCCTGCAGGGGCTGCCCGCCTCCGAGCTGCACCTGTGCGGCGACGCCTCCGCGCTTCCCCTGGTGCGCCCGGGTCGTAGTGCATCAGTGTAAACAGCCATGCGACAAGGCCAAGCATGCTGGGCTCCTCGGTCAGCAGTGCGTCGAGGTGTACCAGCGGCCGACGGAAGACTGCTCGCATCTGCACACGCTGCGCATCGCGCATCATCACTGTCCAGGGTGCAAGCTGCCAGTGGCGTGCGGCGCAGGTGCGGCAGCTGTGCGCGGACATGGGGGAGGGGCTGGAGGTGCGCGCCTACCAGCGGTTTGCGCCCCTGGAGGTGGAGGCCGCCGGCCTGCGGGGCGGCTACAAGCGGGTGCAGCCGGGCGACGCCGTCGTCGCCTTCTCCCGCGCGACCATCTTCACCATCAAGAAGGTGCTGCTTCCACCTTGGTCAGAGCGCGGTGCATGGGCCGACAGCATCCCAGAGCACCTGGTGTGCGGTCATGCCGCAATGCGTACAGAACCCTTGTGCAGGCCCGTCGGTCATCCAGCAGTGTGTGCAGGGCAGGCTCAAGTTTGTGTTTAGTGCCAGGGTTTGTGGTGAATGCGCGTCAGTGAACGCGCTTGCGTCTCATTGCCTTGCAGCTGATCGAGGCATCGACTGGCCACAAGGCGTGCGTCGTGTACGGCGCCCTGCCGCCGGAGATGCGGCGCCTGCAGGCCCGCCTGTTCAACGACCCCGACTCCGAATACAAGGCACGTGCTGTGGGAACCCTGCTGGTCACTGATGGTCCCGCCTTGCTGCGGAAATGACAGCGCACCAGTGTGCCCTCACCTGCAGCTGTTGGAAACAGCAGGGGCATGTGGCACGAGTCTGTGCAGAGCAACACCGTAAGGTCTCACACAAGCAGATCTGCCGCAGCTTGGCCCTGAACGTGATGGTGTGATGCCGCAACAGGTGCTGGTGGCGTCTGACGCGGTGGGCATGGGGCTCAACCTCAACATCCGCCGCGTGATCTTCCACTCGCTGCGCAAGTTCGATGGCAGCAGCGGTGCGTGTGCCACACCCCCACCTGACCGCTGTCGAACCTGTGCTGACCTTGATGTCAACCCAGAGTCGCCAGAGTCTTTGTACCTGATTCGATGGTAAACTCACCAAAAAGGCATGCGGCTGCAGGGAAGGAGGCGGCGCCCGTCAGCGTCGGGCAGATCAAGCAGATTGCGGGGCGGGCCGGGCGCCGCAACTCCGCCTGGGGCGGCACAGGTGCCAGCAGCGCCAGGCCGTGTCCATGTGTCACCGTGCAGTTGCTTGCACAACCACAGTCGGCTGAGCTTGGCTCAGCCTCCTGCACCGGTGGCGGCAATGCATTGGCATGTGCTAGGCGCCGTGCTGTGGCGTGGGCGGCGGTTGCTGATCAGGGCTTGCCGCCTGTCCACAGGGATCGCCACCTGCCGGCTGCGCTCCGACGTCAGGGCGCTGCAGGCGGCGCTGGAGCTGCCGCAGGAGCAGATGTCGACGCCGCACGCCGGGCTCTTCCCCGAGTTTGAGCATCTGGAGGTACGTTTCGGCCAACCTCAAACATCTGCTGCACATGCTTGGGGGACGTGGCTTGGGCTAAATGAAAGCAGGGCACACTGAGTAGGGTCTGACACTGCTGTGCATGCTAGAGCGTCGTTCATCTCTCTCCCACTGCGCAGGTGTTTGCGGGGCAGATGCCAGAGGCCACCTTCCCAGAGGTGCTGGCCCGCTTTTCGGAGGAGGCGCGCCTCGACGGCACCTACTTCCTGTGCAAGCAGGACGACATGATCGCGGTCGCCAAGGCCCTCGAAAAGGTGCACCTTGTATGCACGCTGCAGCTGGATGTCCGCTCATTCTCAAGCGTCAGGAGCCCGGCTGTTTACACAAGCTGAGTGACTTGCCCTATGGACACGTGCGACAGGTGAAGGGCCTGTCCCTGGCGGACCGCTTCACCTTCGCGAGCAGCCCCACCAACGCGCGCAGCCGGCCTGCGGTCGCGGCGCTGCTCCGCTTCGCAAAGGCCTACGCGGCGGGCGTCCCCGCCCCGCTGGACCTGGACTTCCCGCACAGCGTGCCGGCCACCCCCGACGAGCTGCGCGACCTCGAGGAAGCCTACAAGGTGGGCAGCCACTCGTGGTGCAGGGCTGGCCTCTGGTGTGCTACTTGTCTTTGCTGGGTCTCGCACCGTGGGGTGCCGCTGCTGCGCGCATGCCACATGCCAGCGTGTTGTTGCCCGGCTGTGGCGTCATGAAGTCGGTGTGTTTCTGCACTTGGCATATACTGTACTGTGCATGTACACTGCTGCTCTGGTGCTGCAGGTGGCGGCCGTGTGGACCTGGCTGGCGCAACGCTTTGGCGGTGAGCTGTTCCCGGGCATCGACGAGGTCCGGGCGACGACGCGGGAGATGGTGCACCTCATGGAGCAGGGCCTGCAGGTCTGCCTGCGAAACTGCACCTCCGGGTTGTAGCTCTGATGTCGCTGCAGTGTGCTGGTCGTCCTCAGGGTGCATGACACAGCCCAAGTGTTGCACGTTTTCTGTCCTCAGTGTTGTAAGCCATGCATGTGCGTGTCCTGGTCGTGTGCAGGAGCTAAGCGAGGCGTCGGCAGCTGAGCTAGTGCAGCGGCAGGAGCGGCGGCCACGGAGGCAAGGTGCCAAGCAGATCGCCAAGGAGGTGCCAGCGGATGTCGCGCTCAGCGCAGAGATCCCAAGCGGCAGCGGGCGCAGCGAGGCGGCCGCACGCCTGCAAGCCGTGCGCCAGGCGCCCGCTCAGAGCTCCGAAGCCCAGCAGTCAGCGGCAGTCTCAGGGCAGACGAGCACCCCCAGCATCGGCAGCACGGATGACAGCATCGGCGGGGCGGGGGCTGTGCCTGTGCCTGTGTCGCTGTGGCGGCGGGTGGCTGGTGACAACCCGCCGCCGCAGCAGCTGCAGCGCCACCGGCAGCGTGTCCCGGCCCCCAGCCTGCTCAAGGTCTTCATGGAGGTGACTCGGCCTGTGACTTGGCCTGCACTCTCTCCTGCGGCTTGCAGCCATATGCTGTTGCACAATGGTCTCTGGGAACAATGCACTTCCGGCTCATGGTGAAAGGAAGGAGGGTACCCTGGTGGCTGCCCTGCCTGCATGACCAGGATGAGCAGCCCGGCTCTGCTGCAGGACACCGAGCCGTCCTGCATCTGGACGAGCCCGAAGAGCGCCGCGCCACGGCGCTTCGTGCTGGCCGACCGCCGGCTGGGGCTGCCGATCGGCGTCCTGCGCGCGGGCGCCATCTGCACCAACGTGAGCATGCTGCGGTGCTCAGCACCCCGTCCATGGGCACACGCAAATGGGGTGGCTGCAGACCACCACGAATGCTTGCCGGGTTGTCGCACGCTTCGCATTTTTCGAGGCAAGTGTTAGCGCCGAGGAGGTGTGTCAAACCTGTGCAGGTGCCCACCCCGTATGCGAGCCATGCCGCCAGCTCGGCGCCGTCCATGATCGCACGCGCCGCCAGGCGCGCCGGCAGCAGCGCAGAGTTTGCCAGCCCTGCAGCACAGCGGGCGCCTGCGGCAGTGGGGGAGGCCAGCAGCAGGGACACCCACCAGCTGCCATGGCCTGCTGGCACTGCCGACGACATGGGTGGCAGCGCTCACATCAGAGAATGGCTGGCGCCGGCGGACAGCAGCCAAAGCGGTCAGCAGGCATCAGAGCCGTGGATGCCCGTGCCTGTGCACCTGCACGACGCACGGTCGACGGCTGACAGTGCAGGGTTTACACAGCGTGTGGCCATTTACAGCGCCACCAGCATGTGGGGGCGCGCCCGGCGATGGCTGGCCAACGCCTGAAATGCTTGCAACCTTGCTGAACAGGAAGTGCATCCAGCAGCTTGAACAGCACCAAGTGCGAACACTGGGAGCAATAGGACTCGTCGCGGAAGGCAGAACACCTTGTGTCGCTTGATCCACAGCGTGCAAGCGAGGGTATGTGCACAGCTGCAACCCCTCGATGCACAGCACGCCCAGCACACCCCGAATCTGGAGGCCTTGTTCGCCTGGACCATTGCAAACTGGCAAATGCTACAATGGGATCGTTTCCACATGGGATAGTCGGGTCAATGTGCGGACGTGCCGTTGCACAAGTACGATCACCAACCTCGACCACACTGCGCATGCTGACCTGCATTCGAAATGCTGCATGTATCCGCAGCTCATGCTCAGCGACCAACAGCATCAGCAGCGACACTCAATCTCAGGAACATCACTCTGTGCAGCCTCATGTGGGTTCAAAGCGGTTTTCTTGCCACAGCGGCTGCAGCTTGAGCAGGCCATCAGATCGTATGCGGCAGCAGCTGACCAATGCCATGCTCAGCCGTACGCGGCGCTGCTGCCGCCGCTGAGCCTCAGATGCAGCAAGGCGCCTCCGACAGCAGTGTCCAGCCGCTGGCTGGGGTCAGGGTGCATCCCACGGGGCTCGAGCCGGGCCAGCGGGATGAGCTGCGGCAGCTGTTGCAGCTGCTGGGCGGCACCTTCGAGGGCACCCTGGACTGCCAGCAGCGGCCGGACATCGTCATCGCGCGCAGCACGGTGTCCGAAAAGTATCAGGTCAACGACGCAGGCAACTGTTCAACGTATGTTGCCGTTACAAATGGCACGCTCCGCAGCTGTCTTCCCGTGGCGCACGCTGCAGCACATGGGGAGGGGGCCAATCCCAGTCCAACCTTTGGCATGGCTCCTTCATGGCTCATTGCAGTGTTAGTGATGGTCTCCCCCACATGCCTGTGCAGCTGGCAGTTGCACTGGGCATTCCGGTGGTTGACCCGAGCTGGGTGGCCGCCTGCAGCCAGGAGGGGCGCATGGTGCGTGCACATCGCATGCCGCAGCTGCCGCTTTGGAAGCGTCAAAGCGCGGTGGATGCGCAGATTGATGCGCAGTCAGGACTGCATTTTGTGTAATCCCCCCCGCCGCTTGCCTGACGGGCGGACGCTGTGAAGGACGGCTGCTGTTCCGCAGGCGCCAGTCAGCCGGCACCAGCTGCCGCCGTTGGCCGGCACCAAGATCAGCCTGACGGGCTTCGACGCCCGGGTCAAGGACCAGCTGGCGCGGCTGATCCAGCGGGGCGGCGGGCTGCACTCCCCGGAGCTCCACACCTCCTGCACCCACCTCATTGCGGAGGTGGCCGGCAGCCCCAAATTCGAGTGAGCGGCGCACCATTTCCCCGGTGGCCCAGATCAGCGGGTGCCCCCGATGCAAGCTGGAGGATGGACATGCCTCCCAGTCAGTTTATGGCTTGGCCTCATCACCCTGCATGTGCAACATGTGCAATCTACGACATCTCGCAGCCAAAACATGTAAATACTCAATCAAACATTCAGTAAATCAACAAACACAGTTTATTTGTGACTGGTAAAACATTAAATACACGATCCTGGTGCGACTGCAGGGCTGCGAAGGCGTGGGGCCACGTGGAAGTGCTCAAGCCCCAGTGGCTGGTGGCGTGCATCGAGGCGGGCAGCCCGGCGCCGCCGGAGGCCTTCCGCCTGCTGCCGGCGCCGGCGGCAAAGTTCCGGCAGCCCCGCAGCCAGCCCAACCTGCAGAACCCGTCCAGAAATGCGGTCGGAAATTCTGGCAGTGCACGGGCGGCTGGGGCCACAGCAGCTCAAGCAGGAGGGTCATCCGCGTCGGAACAGACGCTGTCGGCATCAGACAAGCAAGTGTCTGCCGCTGCCCGGACGCCCTCTGCAGATGCCGCCATGGCTGCAGCTGCTGCAGCTGCTGCGGGGCCACCCGCCAGTGCCGCGCCTGACGCTTCGCTGGTCCACAAGGGTGCAGCGGCGGCAGCCACAGCGGCTGCCCCGCCAGCGCAGCCGCAGCGCGAGCGACCCAGCAGAACAGCAGCCACTACAGACAGGTGTGCTTGCCCGGCCTGAACACATTGAAGCACCTGCAGTGCACCATGTGCCCGCATCATGAGCATGTCTAGCTGTCATAGCAATGGCGTACAGTAAATCTTGATGGCGACTCAGACATGTTGTTGACATTGCGTGCGGAGCCTTCAACAACATACGTCAAGCTCACAATCAGCTGGCTGTCACGCCCAGGGGCACAGCAGCTGCCTCGGCGCCAGCGGCAGATGTGCCTGTCGCCGCATCGGGCGGGCAGCCGTCCACCGGCGACCTGCCGGCGCCATCGCAGCTGCCCTCCTACAGCCAGCTGTCCCAGGGCGCAGCAGCACGCCTGAAGGGCAAAGGTGCTGCAATGGCCAACTGGTCTGTCCCGTGCACCCATCGCAAGCAGCAACAGTGGCTTGTGCTACAGCATTCGACATGAGTTGCACGAGATGCTGGGCAAGCAGCCTCAACAGGCCGAGCCGCTTACACTGGTGCAAGTTGTTCCATTCCCAACATCTGATCCTCCGCCATCAGCATGGAACCGTGCCTGTGGCAAGCGTGACAGGCAACTACCTGGGCGGTGTGCGGCTGCACTTGACGGGCAGCGCGGGCGAGGAGCGCACCGCCCTGCGCCTCATCTGCCGCCACGCCAACGCCCTGGCCCACATCCAGCTGGGGCCCCGCCTCCGCTATATAGTGGTGCGCGCTGTTGCGATTAAGCCGTCGCTGCAGCGCCAGCATTGATGTGGGACGATGTGGGCCGATGTGGCTGAACATGCTGGACCCACGACAAGGCCATCACTCAAGCAGACACCTGAGTTGCTCCTGGTCCAGACGTTGCAGGTTCACTTCCTGCATCCATGTCCATCAGCAACGTGCAGCTGCACACAGTAGAAGCATGAGCCACCTGCCGACTGCCAATTTGCTGACGCAGGTGGGCTCCTGCCCGACGGCCAGGGAGCTGCAGGACGTGGCGGCGCACCTGCAGCAGCATCGTGGCTGCTGCGAGGCGGTGGCCGCGCCCTGGCTGTACGCCTGCAACGACGCACGCCAGGCGGCAGACGCCGACGACTTCCTGCTGCCGGCTGAGGCGCTCACCAGCGTCACCCGCTACCAGCAGGCGCGAGTCAACTCCATGGCCTGCCCTGTGGGTCGAGGGCAGGCTGCGGCATCCTGGATGTTGCAGCTGCGATTGCGGGTTGCAGCTGAAGCGCAAATGCTGCACTGAGCCTGTTCGTTGCAGCACACAGGTGTGGGATCTGTGCAGACGACAGGAGCACCATGACATCTGATAAGTAACTCAAAGTCGATACCCTCCACGCCTTGCTGTGCTACAGGAGATGGCGGCGCAAAGCTGGCCCGGGGCGGCGGCAGCGGTGGCCGGCACGGAGAGCACCCGCGACGCGCCCACCGCCAGCAACGCACGCAGCAGCGGCGCCGCCACAGCCCCCAAGTGAGGCCTGCGCCAGTCGCAGCTCGGTCAGGACTCTGTGTGCACGCATTGGCCGTGCTGTTCATGCACTTCCATTGCACCATGTGTACGTTCAACACCTCATCCACCACTGAAATAGGTCAAACAGCCCATAAGACTAGTGTTGAAGCTGCTGGCTCCTGGTCAACAAGCACAACCCAGCAGCGATCAGCCGCTGCGGGCGCAGGCGGCTGCTGGAGGGCTGCTGGTTCACGCTGGCGGCGATGGAGGCGGCGCCGGCGGGCGCGGTGGCGCCCGGGGACCTGGCCCGCGTGGAGGCGCTGCTCAAGCGGGCGGGGGCGCGCCTGTTCGACCAGCGCACCGCCGCCCTCGCCACCGCCCAGTCCAAGCCGGGGCAGCGGTGCGTTTGCACACTCTTTTCAGCGGATGACATGCCCAGTGAATAAGCATGTAGGAGTGAACCATGGTTGGGCGGATGCGCTGGTCTCCAGGAGCAGCGAGATCTCGCGTCCCATTGGGCGCAACCAGTCGTGTCATGCCGCACTTGTGCCCCTGCTGTGCAGCTTCGCCATGTGCGCGCCCAGCCACGGCCTCACGCGGGAGGATGCCGCGGCCCTCGCGGCGAGGCGCCCCGACTTCAAGTTCGGTGAGTTGTGCGGATCAGATGCACGGCCTGTGCATCACTGCCACGGACGCCTGCACGGATGCGAAGTAGTGGTCCTTGCAGCAGCTGTGCCACAGCATCAACAATCTGCTGCTTGCCATCGCTGCAAGCCGACGAGTCAAGCGTGCGCAGCGCTGTGGTGACGGCGCCGGCTGTGGGGCGTGCAGTGCCGGATGCGCAGCGGGTGACGCCGCGCTGGGTGCAGGAGAGCCTGGCGGCCGGGGAGCTGCAGTCCCTGGCGCTGCCCAACAACCGCCTCATCTACCGGCCGCTGCCCTACCGCACCCCGCTGGTGGCCTTCAAGGACCTCAGGTCGGGTTCAGTGTGCTGCCGGCTTAATGGTGCTCAGGGTGTTACGGTATACTGTGCCACTGCAAGCTATGACAAGCGCCCCAACTGCAGCAGGCTGCTGTGCGGTGTGCAGTATACGAGAGTGCTGCATGTCTACAAGACTTGAGTGGAGTCTGGTGCACCAGGCTGTGTGCGAGCGTGTACGGCATCGAGGAGAAGCGGTACCTGGTGCTGCTGGCGCACATGCTGGGCGCGCAGTTCACCAACAGCATGAAGGCCACCAACACGCACCTGCTGGTGGGCCCCCTGCTGTGCTTGCTCTCGTGTGGTATGCACTCGATCGGCCCTCCAATCACGGCTGCAGGTGCACGCCCCCAAGAATTTGCAACACTGCGGGGCAACAACTGAAACAAGTGGCACACCGCCCTGCACATGCGGCATGGCGACTTGAGATCAATCAAAGTGGCTGCCCATGCTTGCAGGTGCCCCGCCGTGTTGGCAACAAGTACAGCCAGTCCGGCATCCATGACGTGACGCCGGTTGTGGCTGCGTGGCTGATCGATGCCGCTGCCACCGGCACGGTGCGCTGCCCGGGGCACCTCGGACTTGCTTCAACAGTTTCACTGAACCTCATCCCGCACTCAGCTGCAGCGATATATGTCCCAGGACACATGTTGGATATGCTGTACGTATAACACATGCATTTCGAGGGCTGCTGGGCAGACGGGCAGACCATTGTCACATCAGTGGTGGGACATACTGGGTAACGCACTCCATGCGTGGCGCAGGTGCCAGACGTAAATGACAAGCGGTACCAGCCGGGGCCCCCGGCAGAGGGGGAGGAGGAGGCTGTGCGCCTCGGCAGTCAGGTGCAGCTTCTGCCATGACCATTCAAGTACCATCAGTACCATGGTGCCTACATCCAGATGACACTTATCACAGGGATCATAAGCACAGCACTCCTGACCGCGCTCATGCTCAGCCTCAGCCCTTGCTTCCCCGCAATGCGGGCCCGGCACGGACTCAATCTGGGACACTGAGCGCTGCCTTTGCCCATGCTCTGTAGGCAGGCGTGGCTGCCGGCGCGGCAGGGGTCGAGAATACGCAGGCGGGGCACAGCGGGGCGCCAGCCAGCCAGGCAGCCCGGTCTGGCGACATGTCAGGTGCAGTCTTGGGGCATTCTCGCGTTGGAAGCGCAAGCTATGGTCAGCCACGTACCCAGGCCACGGCCGCGCTCTCATCGGCAGTTGCTGAGTTGCTGAGTTGAGCGACACTCATGTGCACCAGGTGTAGGGGCCACCCACAGCGTCGCGCAGGGCGCAGGCACGCTGCCCGGCAGCACCGCACTGGCAGAGCGGGACGGCAACTGCCCGCCGCCCAAACGCCCACAGCCCCGCCAGCCCCTTGGTCCGTGAAGCCTGGCAGACTGGCCCTGGCAGCCAGTGCCGGGCGGCTTGCTGCAGTGTGCACACAGCATTTGCTGCTCACAGCCCGATGCAGTTTGTACACAATTACGTGGATGATGAGATTTGAGGTGGTGCCTGGATCGTGCAGAGCTGCTGAGGGGTGGGGGTGCCAGCGGGGCGGGGGGCGGACCGGATGCGGCAGCCGCCGCAGCTGCAGCGGGGCCAGTTCCCGGGGTGCAGCTGCCACCGCCGGAGGCGCCGAGTGCAGCTGCTGCGCCACCGGCCGGTGCTGCAGCAGCCGGGCAGGAGACCGTGGCAGCGCAGCCCCCGGCGGCGCTGCCAGCACCGGCGGCGGCGGCACTGCTCGATGGCAGCGTCGCAGCAGTTCCACCTGCTGCTCGTCGCCCAGCAGCTGGGGATGTGGCTGCGTCAGCAGCGGCGACCGCCAGCGGGGCCTCCGCAGCGGTGCCCCGCACTGAGCAGCCACTGCCGCAGCCAGCGGCAGCGTCGGTGCCGCCGCCGGTGCCGGCAAAGCCCAAGCCGTCCCTGCTGGACACGCTCCTGCCACCGGTGAGCATCGCCGACTCTGTTGGACCACTCGACTTCCAATGCGCTCCAAGCACGATGGCATGGCGGGGTGTTCATAGCACGATTGCTTATGCAGGAGGACACCGGCAACCGCCGCAGCCGCCGCAGCGCCGCCAGGGCAGCAGCGTCGTCCGGCGCCCAGGCCACGGTGCCGGCGGCACCCGACACAGCTGTGCGCGGTGCGCCCGTGGCCTCGGCTCAGGGCGGTGCTGTTGCCGATGGCACCGAGGCCGCGGACCCCAGGCCCGATGGCGGGCCATCCAGAGCAGCGTTGCTCAGGTACCGTCATCATCCACTTGACAGCTGCCACAGCGCGCCTCATCTCGTGTGAAGCATGAGCTGCATCCAGGTGTGCAGCGCCATTCATGCGCTGCCCAACCCCCTGCTGCAGGCAAGCCGTCGCCGCTGCGGCCGCCACGCAGCAGGCCGCCGCCGCCGGCGGCGGGGACCGGGTCGGGGACTGCAGCCAGCCGCCCGTGGGGACTGCCAACACGGAGGCTGATGATGAGGACGCGGCGTGGGACCACCTCAACGGCCTGGTGGAGCAGCAGCGCAGCCGGGAGGCCCTGAACCCCGCCCTGGGGCCCGGCGCGGCCAGCCTGGCCAGTATCGCGGCCTCCCAGATTACTGACGCCTTCGCGGGTGCGCCAGAATAATTGTTTTGATGCAAAGCGAGTCGCATGCCGTGTGATGTCGTGCTGGAGCAGCGGGAGCGCCAGTTGTTGGCAGCTGCCGGCGCGCCGTAGTGACTGTCATACTGCGGGACAGCCGCGGGTGATCCTGCGGCCCTTGCTGTGACGACACGGGGTTCAGGCACCGCCGGCAACCCAAGCTTCTACAGATGTGAGCATGGCAGCAGGTGCAGATCCTGCCAAATTCAGGGTCGCTTTGTGATGCCAGTTGCGTAACTCTGGTCTGGTGTCCCTCTGCAGACGACCCTGCGCCGGCGCTTCCTGTGGGCTTGTCCCGCTCGAGGCCTAACAGGTGCACCACTTTCCTTTCAACTGCTCGCAGAGTAGCCGATGCATGCTGCGTGGGTGACGAACACACTGCATGTGCTTATGCAGATGGTGAGTGCGCCCCTCTGCTGTTAGGCTGACCCAGGGTGCGACCCGCAGCTGCTTGCCCATGCATCCAGGCGGCTTAGCGGCGGCGACTCGGAGGGCTCCCGCGGATCTGGCGGCAGGAAGGCGGAAGGCGGGCGCAAGCGGCATGGCGGGCCGGAGCCGCCCGGGCGCAGCAGCAAGGCGGCGAGGGGCGGCGGCGGCGGCGGGCCCATGGCATCGCAGCTGGAGTTTTCGCAGCGGGTGAGGGCCTCACCACACTCTTTTGTCTTGTGTACCTGGTGATGCTGGTGCGACTCACTGCATGCACAAGAAAATGTTGAAGCTGCAGTGCCGCTGGTTGCTGCTTTGTTATGCCCGCTTGCCATGATGACTTCCAGTGACTTCTAATTCCATGATGCCTTCTAAACCCTGCTGCTGCTGCGGCACGACGGTGGCTGCTGAGGCCGGAACCCTTGCCCCAGGTGGAGTACGAGGTGACTGCGCCCGCACGGCCGGCCACGAGGCGCACGGCCGCCTTGAACGTCCCCGACGACGCTGCGGAGGCCAGCAAAGCGCGCATCGCCCGCCTGGTCGGCAGCCGTGGCGGCGGCGGCACTGATGCCCCCCTGCAGCTGTGAGGACTGGGGTGGGGTGCGCTGCGGCGGTGTGGCGAGCTGCAGTGGGTGAAGTTTGCTGAGCTCGGTGCCACCAGGGCCTACCAAGATCATGGGAGCGGCGTGCGCCCGTGGTTGGTGCTGGGCACAGCACGACAGCAGACAAGGCAATATGGCGTCCAACCGTGATACAGTTGAGACTTCACAATGTAAGGCATGGTGCGTGCCAGTCAGGCGAAGGAGCTGCCTTTCAGAGCACACCCTTAGCCCAGGGCTGGCCCAGGATCACTGAGTCAACCACATCTGATTGCAAGGCGTTTGAACCGGTTGTATCCACGGAAGTATCTGCACTTCGATATGCTGCAAGCCCTGCCGTCCTTCTTCGTGCAACTGCATACGGATGAGACGTCGCATATGCGCCCACCTGTTTGTGTGCCCTTGGAAATACGGAAGGAAAGCATGCTGGCAGCACCTTATACAAGGAATCATGATAAGCCGTGTGACGACATGTGGTGACTATCTTCTCGTTGAGTTGTGTTCGGTAGCAGCCAGTTGTGTTCAGTGGCACAGTCCTGGCATTGGGTGGCAGGAAGCAGCTACCGTGCAACTCGCTTGCCTGCACGTGGGCTGCTTGCAGTAGATCACTTGTTGCAGGCGGACTTCCAGGCCACAGCTAGATCGTGCAGCGGTCTCAGATCGACAATCATCATGTATGCTGCCCCCACAATGATGCATGGCGATCTCGCAGGCCTGCACGGCAGATCACACCTAAGGCCTTGCTGTGTGCCACGCCCTGCATGCAGTTGCAGCTCTTATATGCTGCTGTGCCGGCAGCAAACGCATCACAGCAGCAGGTTGATTCAGCCTTGTGGCAGGCTCAGACGCCAGTGCATCCAGCAGAGCTCCAGTACTGATGCTGGCGCCACCATCGACCTCAGGTGCACGGACCGCCTGTGCTGCTCTATGCAAACGCATAGCGTGTGTGGCTCAGTGACCTCTGGGCTCGTAGCCTTCAGCCCCTATGGTGGGCACCATGTCTGCCTTCTGATCACACCCGGTACATCAGCATTGGTGACGATTGTTACTCCCACAAGTGATCTCTGAACGGCACAGCAGTGAGGAGCAGCGCACGGTGGATGTGAAGGGAGACAGCGACCAGCGGATCAATGTGACGCTGCGCAAGCCGATGGGCATGGTGCTGGCAGAGGGCAAGAGTGGCGAGGTGCGGCGCAGTGGCACAGTTTTATGGGAGTTCCGCAGGCTTGACAGGCCTCTGAACGACTGCGCATGGGCCAGTGCACAGAAGGCTGACTTCAGCTGCAGTGCCGCAGGTGTTTGTGGAGTCCCTTGTCGAGGGTGGCAACGCCGCAGAGGAGGGCAGCATACAGGTAGGCGTGCATCGCCGGCGGCATGCATGAGCTGCTGTCGATGGTCCTGGAACTTATGATGCGCCTCACGGCATGCTTCATGCGTGCAGATGTGCAACGCAAGCGAGTGGCAGCATGAAAGCACACTACTCATGCTTTGCGCCTGTGCACTCTGCAGGTTGGTGATGTGGTGCGGCAGACGCGGGCGTATGTGCTGAAGGATGGCAAGTCGGGGGAGTATGCCAAGCGCGGCCATGGGGCGCGGCCCTTTGAGGATTACATACCCATCATGTTTCCCTGCGACGGCGAGGTACTGGATGCTGTCATGGCTGTCCTTGCAATGGCAGCCGATCTGCTCCTCAGTGCTGCTGCTCACACTGCATGTTTTGGGGATGCTGACGGTAGAAGTCTTCGCTGGCAGGACTTCAAGACCGTTATGGCAGCCATCTCCTCCAACAATGAGGTGCTACGACACGACAAGCCCGGCCGTGCTGCATGTGTCTGCGTAGCGGCGTTCAGCTCCAGCAATCGCGAAGCTTACTGACCTGCTGTGCTGCTGCAGCGCTGGGGCATCTTTGAGGTGGAGCTGGAGCTGTCTCGGCCATCGGCATAGTCGGAGGGGTTGTCACTGTGCTGGTGCTGATCAGAGACAGACTGCCCATGGATGAACAGAATAGAACAGGTCGAAGGGTGTGCTGAGCTTCTGAGCATGAGAGCGATGGATCTGGCATTGATTTCCTCCGGACCTTTTAGTCAACACTTCCAGAATGCTGACCACGGCTTTGCCACTGCTGACAGCGGACGACCGTCAGTCGCATCATGACACTCTGCTGTGCAAAGGTAGCGGCTGACAACAAGGTCACGGCATGCTGTACATGACGCTGGTCTTCATGGCACGCTCAGCAATTGTGGCGGGCGCATTCACCAGCCGCTCGCCACCCCTTGTGAGGCGGGCGCCCGTGATGATATCGCCGTTGTTGAGCTGCGGGATGATCTCAGTGCCCTGCGAGCAGCGGTGGACGACATGGTGCGCGACCCTGCTGAGATGCTCAGCAATCCTGTGCTGCAGTGAGTGAGGTAGCATGGGGTCTGCAATTTCTGAGGGAGGTGCATCCCGCGCTGCAGCACAACAACCCTGACCTGTGTGACGTAGCCAAACACGCCAAACTCGCCCTCGTCAAAGCTCAGCCCTGCCAGCCCTGATGACTGCCTGGGATCAGGACGCAGCGGGATGGGATGGCACTGTCAGCTTGCTACGCTGTGTTCAGGGTTCAGCAAAACCAATGTCAGAGCACGAAACAACCCTGGGGCCCAGCCAACCTGTCGAACTTGTAGATGAAGAACTCATCGGCGGCGGCTGTGCCCTCCGCGCCATCGGGGCCGTGGCTCATGGCCAGCGCCCCATAGATGGACAGCGGCAGCACCGGCAGCTCGCCGCCCCGCACGTCCAGCGGGGAGCGGTACACGATGTCGAACTGCCCGATCGGCAGCACCTCCAGCGGCAGCGTGCGGCCTGGGAGCGCATGCCCAAACGTTGAGCAACAAGCGGGCGTGCATCAGGAACTGCCTGTGCGCATGTCTCACACGGCAGCTGTCCCCAAGGCTCCCGCTGTGCAGCCACGGCAATGGCACGCTACACCCTCGCATCAGCGGGCCTCACCGCCGGCGGCGCCGCCGCCTGCCAGCACCGCGCCCTGGTCCACCCTCAGCTCGGCGTTGGTGTAGGTGCCCTCCAGCACATTGCGCACGAAGTTGCCGGCCGTCAGCGGCGCCGAGTAGCCGTCCAGCACCAGCGTCAGGTGCGCCTGCAATGTCGACGTGACTTTGAAGCTGTCGCCTTGATGGTGTGCAACTGCAGCATGTGCTGCATGCACACGGAGATATGACAGCATTTGTATGTTTGACGGCGTCCACTGTGCGGCGGTGCACCTCCTTCTGGGGCCCGCCGCCCTCGTTCGTCACGTACGCCAGCGAGCCGTCCTGCTTCTCGATCGTCAGCTCCACGGTTGCGCGGCCTGCATGGAGCCCCAACCGAGCGTGCTTCCAACCGCCAGCCCAGGTTCATCATCAGTGCGCAACAATGCCTGCAACCCTGTACAGCGTCATGGCGCCAGTCACTATGAGGCCAGGCTGGCGCCCGGGCGCAGCATGCCCACCTGTCAGGTGTGGGAGGTTTGCATACTCTTTGGGTATGATGGAGGGCAGGCCCGGCGCCTGCAGGATCTCCAACTCACCCACGTCCTTCAGGACATCCGCAACCCTGCATCGCCAGATGTACAGTCCGTTGATGTTACGCCTCTGTACGCCTGATGATGTGCGGAACGGTTGCAATGCCTGACAAAGGCTGTCCACCATGCAGATATTGACGCTCAGCCATGCTGGGGCAGAAAAAGCTCAAGAACAGTGTCATGCCGAGCGATGGTGCCACCTGCTGCGTGCTGCCACCGATCGGGCAGGCCCCAACCGCACCTGAACGACACCTTGCCCGGGTCCTGCTGGTCGATGACGCCCTTCAGGCGGCGCAGCCCCTCCTGGATGTCGCCCACCAGCTTCCGCCCCACCTCCTCCTTCCCGGCCGGCGTCCCCTCCAGCACCTGTGCCTCAGTCAACGTCCGCTTCACAACATGTGGCGGTTGGCACCCCTGCTGCGGGCTATTCTGCTCTTGTTGCGAGGACTGCAACCTCGCATACGCTGGAGCTGTCGCTGGGCTCCACCATTGACAAAACAAGCGTGACAGTGCTCGGCAAGCGCGAGTTCGTTCACCTCCAACATTCTTTGGCGCATGGTGGCACACCTACGACAACCGGCAGCAATAGGCCGGCACGCACCTTGTCGACCTGCCCCATGGTGATGGCTGCGCTGGTGGCGTCCTCAGCGATGGCGCCCCACGGCTTGCGCTGCGGGATGCGCAGCTTGAACTGGATGCTCTCCAGCTTCGACTGCAGGGAGTATATAAACCACCATGCAATGCCATCCCAGCACATGTTTGTAAGTCAGCAGGCTGTTTGCTTGGCTGCCAGATGTGTCGGGGCATCTGAACAGTGATCCTGGACGGTTCAAGGTGGAGTTCCACACAACAACAGATGTCAGAGGATGTGCAAGACGCCAACAGCTCGTGCAGACACGTATATACCTGCACGCTGCGCATATACCCATTGTTGCCCGGGATGGCTCGCCGCAGCGCGACATCAGCGCTCCGTGCAATCTGCGCATTCGGCGAGTTCAGCACCGCAGCGGCCGGCGGCGGCAGCACTACAGGGCCAGCGAGTGGCGTCAGCGCCAGTGCTGCTGCCGCGAGCGCTGCCGCAACACGACGTGGCAGCAAGTCTGGCTTGCCAGCATCCGAAGCTGCTGCGATCTGCAATGCAATGCGAATGGACTGGTTGGGCGCTCACACCATATCTGCTACATACTGCAGAACTGCAACCGTGCCACGTGTAGAGGCGGCAACTGGCTTGCTTAGTTGAGCAGTGATGAGATCCACATCTCACCTCTGCCGTCTGCTTCTGCTGGTGGGGGCTTCGTGCTGCAGGCTGCTGCCCAGACGCTATTGCATGCAAGTGGGCTGCGTGGTTCCGGCGCCTCCACCGAGCTGACGGCTGGCAGGTCACAAAGGCAGTGGGTCGGCAATTCCCATGACTGCCATGCCCGCAGCGCATGCCAGCTGCTTGCTGCATTCTGCTGTGCCTGCTGCACGGAGCACTACAGCCTGCTGCCACAGTCACACCCACTCTGACAGCCGCAGTAAGAGACAGTGGCTGCTGCCGTATGCTGCTGGCTGATATTCCGCAAATGCTGTCACTTGCGTGGCATGTCTGGACCGATATCCTTGGAGCCGGTGTTCACATATGGCCCACGCATGATCTGGTTGTTAGACAATGCCTTGTCTGCGTGTTGCTGCAGTGGCAAATGTTGCAGCCGTCAGCCGGCTTGCAGCCGAGAGATCTGTGCACGCTAGAAGTATGCTTACACAAATGGTCTGCAATAAAACCACGCGAGGCAAGCAGATCACAACCGGCAACGACAGGTGAATGTGAGGTTGTGCAGAAGGGAAGCGCACAATGGGTCCTGCTGAGCGAGTGTACCAAAATGGGAAGCTGCCGCCCGCAATCGCTGCCAGTAGCAGCGCACCGCCTACAAGTGCGTTGCTGCGCCCTTTCGGTGACACTCGGCTCATTTCTGCGGGGCAGACCGCATATGTGCGTGCATAGACCTGCATGGCCATGGCGCGCCATGCATGAGGTAGCAAATCGATCAGAATGATGTGCTCAGGATGCCGAAGATAGTTCCATGCACATCAGAGGACCAGTGTCACACATGATTCTCTGTAACGTGCGACAATGCAGGAGTCTAGGCAGGATAGACTTCGGCTTATCTCACCACATCATGGTTGCTGCCAATGGTCACGTCTCGATGGCGACTCAAACAGCAAGGTTCATACGCACTTTCAGGCGGTGTCCCGATGCGTATCTCCTTTGCTATCAGTTTCCAGGTCTGCAAAGTCGATAGTGACCATGCATGCCTGCAGACGGTGGGTCAGCATGCAGGATGTAGGTTGATCTGAGACACTGAAAGACGCAGTTTGCATGAAGCTGTGCGTGCGGCTGTGCTCACTCACGCCTCAGCTGCATCCTGTGTGTATACCTCTCGCCTTCATGACCGCATCGTACCTTCAGCCAGCAAATGCCAACGGCGGCACGCATCGGGGCGCCATTCGCTCGCATTTGTGCTGATTGACGAGCGATGCTCCGTGCAGCTTGGCCACCTTCCATTGCTCGTGCAGACATCGTGACAAGTGGCTGGGACACCTCAGCATTGACTTCTTGTTCACGTGCCGCTGTACATGTGATGGCGTCGCATCCCGGTGGGTCCAGGCGGAGTGTGCAGAGCGTTGCAGAATGCCCAGGTGCGCTGCAACGCAGCCAAGGCGAGGGTACAGCATGCCAGAGCACCGCACTGACAGCGGGTTGTGCAGCTGCCAGTGTCGCGGCATTCGCATCCAGCCCACCGGATGTACCACCCTGCATCCCGCTCAGCGGGTGGTTCAGGCCTGGCACCGGCACCACAGGCAACACGATCGGCGATGGAAGTGACACACTGGCTGCTTCACCCGCTAGCAGACCCGTTCCAGCTTCAGCAGATGATCGGCAGGTAGAGGGTCATCAGGCAGGTGTGCGGACGCCGGACGGGCGCCACGACAGCGCAGCACGCACAGAACAGCACCTGCAGCATGCGACGAGGCCTGCACCTGGCCAAAAGGACAGCAGCACCACAGTCAGTGCGGATCCAGACGCCAGAACGGCGCCGTCTGCCGGGCGTGGTGCAGATGCACAGGAGTTGTTGCATGCGCCCGAGGCCGCTGGCGCTGCTTGGGCTGCAGCTGGAACCGCGGGCGCATCAGGTGGACCAAGAGCGGTGTCAGCACACGCATCGACAGCCACGGGGTCAGCAGACAGACAGACACCAGGCCAGGCAGCCGGGCGTCGAAAGCGCGGCAGAGGCGGCCGGCCTGAGCCTCAGCGCCCGACGCACTTCGTGGCCATTCCGCTCTGTCAGGTGTGTCATCGTGAGCTTGCCGTGTTTAGTTGCTGCATTGCAGTCCTATTCAGTCGGCCACAACGCCTGACAGCCATGACGACACCGGAGCATGAACGATAAACCTATGTATATCTCGGGTGCGTGTTCTCAGGAGCCAGGGGTGGTGGCGGCGCTGGCCAGTGTGCAGCAGGCGCTGGCGGCCCACACACCGGCCCTGCAGCGCGCCTGCGTGGCGACCTGCACCGCTCACATCACGCTGGGCGTCATGCACCTCGCCACTGGTGAGCCCCTCCCAGCCAGCGCACACGGGATCAGAAGCGCAGTCGTCCAGATGCTGCAAACACTTTGCAAGGTGTTGTTGCGCGGCATTCAGCACCTCACGCCTGGCTGCAGTGTGCTGCAGAGGAGCACCTGCAGGACTGCTATGACGCAATGATGGCACTGGACGAGGCTGCCCCTACCGGGCTGCTTGAGCCCTTCCAGCTGTCCCTCGCTGGCCTGAGCCACTTCAACCACAGGGTGAACAGCACTGCCCAAGGGTGATCGGGATGCAACCGAGTTTGTGGGCAGGTTGCATGTGATGGCAACAGCACTGAGAGATGGTGTGTGCAATAGCGTCTGGCAGAGTGGCCGTCAAATCCAAGTACAAAGTATGTGACGGACACTGCTACATAGGTGCTGTACCTGGATGTGGTGCCGGACGCCGGAGCGGACGCCCTGCGGCGCCTGGCGCAGCATGTGCAGCAGCACCTGTCAGCGGCAGGTGTGGGCCTCGATCAGGGGCGTGGCGGCTTCACTCCCCATGTGACAGTCGCAAAGCTCAGCGCGATGGCTGGACGCGGCCGGGGCCTTGTGCGAAAGATTCCAGAGGTGCATGCACGGGCTTGTCGCAATGTTTGCCTTGAGCTGCAAACAGCCTTGGGTTCCAGGCAATGTGCGTGTTGGCATGCATAATGTTGTCCAAACAACAAGAGGCGCGTGCACTGTGAGTCTCATACGCTGCGTGATACATGCTCAGCATTCCTGCAGGCTGCATATGCGGAGCACACCAGCATCTTGGGTGGCACAGCCAGCGTGAGTACTGTGCAGCTGTGCAGCATGGCGGGGCGGCGACACAACGAGTACTATCAGGCACGGCCTACGGTTTCTGTGCTTGGGTCTCTGTGACTCACGAACCACATCCCTCACGAACACCTGCCTAGGCCTGAGAAGCACCAGGACATTTGTGCTGCATGCCCTAGGCTGCACCCTCGCTCATGACAACGCAGCGTGCTGCCTCCCTCATGCAGACAGCAGCAACCTTCACCTTGGGCCGGCAATGTGGCAAGCCGGCGGGCATCCGCCGCTCAACGGATGAGGCGGTGGCCGCCGGCTGGGCATGGCGCCAGTGGCGCAGCCGCAATTCGACAGCGGCCACAGCAGCAGGACGACCAGGGCAGTTTGGCCCTGGTGCGGAGGGCGGCAAAGGTGTCCAGGCGGGCGGGGACGGGCAGGGGGCGGTGCTGGAGGGTCTCTGACCCAGCCTGTTCGACGGTCTGCGTTTGAAAGTAGTGTAGGCCGCCAGGCTCAGTATGCACTGCCCGCGGAGACTTGGCAGTCGCAGTTCGCAGTCAAGCATAAGGGTGGCCGGGCGGACTGCAACCCGTCATGTGTATACATGTACAATAGCATAGGCGGCAATGCTGTTTGCATGCTTGTTTCAGTTCCTGTTCAGTGTCTCAATAGCTGCAGGATTCAGCAACTGCAAGGCTCTGCATGGACAATGATGTGCGCAGTGCCGTCCAACAGTAGTGCTGCTAGGCTGTGTGACTACTACCACATGATGCTGCACTGCCCCTGCAGCTGGCTTTGGCTAGGCGGGGTCATGTGACACGGTCCAGCTGCTGCTCTGAGGCGTCGCCCTCTATGATGCCCTTGCGCAGCTCGAGCGCCTGTCGTGCAGAGGGACATCGGGGTTCAGCAGCCACAGCAAGCCATGCAGCACACCTTGTTAGTAGATGAATGCACGCTTTGGATTTGCCACACCAACCTTGCCGCAAACAACATGGATCGGAAACTGGAGATGCAGCTGAGGCCGAGCTGCAAGTCCACACTCTGGTGCATCATCAGTCAGAGTCCCACCTCGGGGCTGAGGAACTGGCACAGCGCCTGCTCATACTGCTCTGCAAGCTCGTCGACTGACAGGAACTTGGCAACCTCCAGCAGCTTCTCGGATGCCTCCTGCCGCAGCTGCGGGCTTGCCACCAGCTGGTCGAGCATGACTGCCGCCTGCAGACACACTTGACCATATGTCGGCCTGCGCTACTTCTGTCAGCCCGCAAAATTTTTCTGAAATAAGCTGGCCGCCGTGCGCATCTGCTGAAGCGCACCTCGTCTAGTGTCTCGGCGACCAGCGGGTACCCAAACTCGACGAGGATGTCAATGTAGGAGGCGAATGGGTACGTCACCAGCGGAATGCCCAGGCTGGCAAAGTACGCCAGCCGGCTGGTCGGCTTGTAGCAGACTGCAGAGGCATCAGAATGACGATAGTACTGGTTGGGCATGGCATGGCAAGGATGATGTCGGTGAGATCTTGTTGTCACGATACAGGCTAACAGAGGGCAGTCAGTGCAGGAAAGATAGTGGGCAGCAGACCGTGGAACTGCGTGTAGCCTTTGGGCCAAAGCACGGCGACATCCACGCTCTTGAAGCCCTGCAGAGCAGCGGAGGGCGCTTGGGTACGGTGATGGCGGCGACAGTGATGCATGACCCAGATCAACAAATGCACCGGGTCTGGGTACAAATGCGATGATTCACTGTGGTGGACATGCTGATTGCCAGGCTGGAACACGCTGGCTGCCAAAAGCACGTCGGCAGCCATACTCGATGTGATCCCAGCAGCCATATGCTGGATTGAGCAGTTCACGTGGGTGTGCTGAAGCTGCAAGAGCCGCACCATGTACCAGCCGATCTGGCCGCCGTAGTTGGGGACGCCCTGCTTCAGCAGCTGCGCGTACTCCTGCACCTCCCACCCGCGCCCCGTGTAGTGCCCCGACCGGAACGTCAGCTTGTTTTTCTGCGATGCAGAGGAACGAAATGATTACCGCTGCGGGGTGTGATTAGGAGTAAGTTGCACAGCTGAACAGCTGCCAACCACCATGGATAGGTGGTTTAGCAGCACCACGGCATTGGCACGCGCTTCACTTGGCATGTGAGAGGACACCTTGCAGTACGCCTCCAGCATGGGGAAGATGTCGGAGTCATGGGAGTGGTAGTCCCCCTGCAGCGCCAGCACCTTCACCGGCGGCGTGCGGTCCGCCCGGTGCAGGTTGGCCTGCAGCGGGCCACACAGCAGTTCCTATCACGAAATGCTACAAGACTACGACCAGGTTTGGCAGATGGAGGCTTGCAGGGAGTGGGCTGGGCGACTTGCGCAGGCAGCGCCATGCAGTGGCAACAGTGTTTCTACCGCCATGCTGCAATCACAGCTGCAAACCCAGGCTGACTGGAATTCATGCAGGACCTTCTGACACAACCATTCATATGATGTACGTGGTGTACATACGGACGCTGGCACAGCAGGCTCACGAAGTTGGCGTGATTGTGGTACAGCACTTGCGCGGGCACGCCGGCCTTGTCGAAGGCCACCTTGGCGACGCGCCCCGCCGTGAGCACCCCAGCAAATACCTCCTTCTTGTCCCACATCTCGATGTTCCAGAAGGGGAACCCTGCAGGCAGCCGCAACCAGGGCAGCGGTCGACATGCAGGAAGAGCGGCTTTGGTCGACATGTCACTGATATGCTACAGTGTAACCCACGCCAATCACAAGCAGTTGACACGAACGAGCGCTCAAAGTGCAGGCGTGCACCCATGCCACGAGACCTGGTGGACGACACGACGCACGCACAGTCAGAGCGCGCACCATCCCACTCGTCAACGTGGTCCCAGATCAGTGGCACGCTGGAGTTTTGAAGTATCTGGAAGCCCTGCTCCAGCACCTTGACGAACACGATCGCGTCCAGCTTGTCCATGTCCACCTGCGGCAGTGACATGTTGGCAACTGAGCCACTCGCTTCCATCAGCATCACAGGTCGCCGCGTGTGCACGCTGCACATGGAATGATGTTGTCTGATGGATGAAGCCCTCTGTGCACGCTGGCAGCCAGCAGCGTGCACGATAAAAACTATGCTACTAACATTTGAGTGTGTGAAGACACCACGTGGGTGGACTGCTGCACAAAAGGGTCTTTGACCCGGTCGCACAATCGGGACGCCGGGTGGATCACCTGATGGAGGTGCTCGGGGTCAGCCACGAAGGTGGTGTGCCCGCGCTTTGCCAGCGCCGCCGCGAAGGGGAACAGCCGGATGTTGACTGACGCCAGCTCGCTCATCACCTGCAGCCCGGTGCACGCCAGCAAGCTACGTGCGGATCCTGGCTGCCTTTGCGATCCGGTTGCTGACGGCATGCGCACGACTGCGATATGTGGCTGTGCTGAGTGTGCGCGGCAGCACAGCGCGGTGCTTTCTGCACCCAAGGCTCACCTCGCGGTGCTTCCAGTAGTCCGAACCCTTCTCCAGCACGAACAGCAGCCGAAACTTGCGGTGCGCGCACTCTGGCAACACCTCACGCTTGGGCAGCACGCCGTCGTGAAACATGTTGATAGCCTACACATAAGCAGAGGTAAGTTACTCCCGTGAGGATGCGAGCTCTGCCAGACCTAAGCCACTTCATCACATTTGCAACATGTCTGCCGGGCGCCTGCAGCAGGAGCTTGCCTTGAACAGGTTCAGCGTGTGCAGGCAGCGGCTCAGCACCGCGTGCACGCCGGTCGCGATGGACCCCGCGCCGTCGATGCCCAGCGCCTTCAGGTCCACCGCGCCTGCATTTACGGACCGTGGCTTGCACCGTCTGTGAGGGGACCGCTGCCAGCTACGGACTGTGTAGCAGTGTACCAGGCCGCCAATGGAGGAACAAAGGCATGTGTGCTTGCCCAGCAGAAGTAGGGGACAGAAAGCCCACAGCGTGTGGCGGCGCACCGAAGGTGCCGGTCTTCAGGCGCTTCATGGCGGGCGTGTTCACAAAGTCCTCCGCGATGCCCTCCGCCTGCTCCAGCCACTGCTCGTTGTAGATCTTGAACTTCTGCACGGGCGCCGGCGTGCCGCCCTCCGCTGCCTTGCTGCCCGGCTTGGCCGCGGCGGCGCTGCTGCCGCCGGCCTTGCCGTTGTTACTAGGAGCTTGGCCGCCGCTGGCCGTGCTGCCTGCTGTCCTGCTGCCTCCGCCGCCGGCCGCAGACCCACTGGCAGCTGAGCCAGCAGAGGAACGCTGTGGACCGTCGGCTGTGTCTTTGCTGCCTGATGCAGCTGACAAGAGTGCTGGGTCCGCTGCTGCGCCTCCTGCAGCTGGCTCAGCGTCAGCATCAGCCGCTGTGCCGGATGACAGGAGCTGATCCCCCTCGTCTGCAGCATCTGCAGCTGACTCGCCCCGCTCTGCGGCCTCCTCCTTCTGTTGACAAACATCACGGTGCAACCGTCGTATGCTGTCTCGCATCCACAATGCAGTGCGCCATATCAAGCGCACCAACCTGGCAGAGTCCTGATCAATGGTCCTTATCAGCACAGGGCGACCCTTCACCTGGCGCATTTTCGTTATGAGGTCGTAGTCGCCGTCCACGGGGTCGTCTGGGTTCTTCTGGGGCGCTGCTTTGCTCGGCAGCTCGGGCTGAGGGACTGCGGCATCATTGTCAGCTGCCGTGTCCTCCACATTTGCGTCCGATGCCATTGTGGAAGGGGCCTTCGGCTGCAGCACGCCCTCCTCCTCCTCTTCCAGCTCATCGCCGATTGCGTCCTGCGACCTTGCGCTTCGCGCTGCTGCCACCATCAGCAGCATGATGATACATGCTGCCGCTGCCGAGCGTCTCATCTGAGCTGGGAACACTACAACATGGGGATGTGTTGAGGCCTTTCAGCTTATCAAAGAAAGGCCGACAACAGCTCTGCCGCCGGCAGGGTGGCTCTCAGTCGCCAGGTGGCCTGACGGTGTCACAACGGAAAACAACGATCTGGCTGACTACCGACTTGGTGACTCTTCAGAAATCCGTAGCGATTGCAGCGCAACCAGTATTGACAAGGTGATGTCACTGCTACTCTGTGCTGTGCTGATGTCTGTGTGCAGGTGACGAGGGTGTTGGCTGCTCTGCATGGCCTGTTGCTTTGCAGGTGTAGACCTGTGTGAGGACTACTTTATGACGCATCATCAGTCATCACGGTTACATAAAGCACCTTTAGGTAGGCAGATCGGTGGTGCAGCTTGCGCATTGCGGACTGAATGAGAATCTGCACATCAATTGATCTACATATAGCGGCGCCCAAGCTTCTGGCACGGTCACATAGACCGGAGGCGCCCTGACACCCACCAAGTATCTGCATTGATCCGATCCCAATAGGTCCGAAACTGTCCCGAAAGCAAATCTGCGCCACATGCAGAGGCTGCTAGGACAGATAGGCAGCTTGACAACATTTACAGGTTCCGCCACAGCTCGCCAGCTCCGATTGCTGGAGCAAACTGCATGCCACTTAGTAGGGTGCATTGCGCCATGCAGCAGTGTCGGCGCAGCGCTGCAGCCATGGCACCAGCAGCAGGGGATAGTTTGCCTCAGGAGCTTTGCTAGCACGGTAGACGAGCTGCCGCTGTTCACCGACCGCCAGCGGCTGGTGGTCCTTGGCACAGGGTGGGCGGCAGCGCGAGTGGTGACAGACATCGACCCAAAGCACTATGATCTCACGGTGAGGTTAACGCCTTGCGAGACGAGGATTGGGCATGAACGAAGTGATCGATTTGATCACGACAAGGGAGACCGTCGTGCTGGTCAGGTGGTCAGATAACTGTGACTCTCCTGCCCGCAGGTGATCTCGCCACGGAACCACATGGTGAGCAGCAAAGCAAAGCAGGGCAGGTACCTGATCATGCAAACCGAGCTGGAGGCTGCAACAAGCGCCGTCAATGACTGCAGCCGCCCCGCTGCAGGTGTTCACACCGCTGCTGGCCAACGCATGCGTTGGCACCCTGGAGCCCCGGGCTGTGGCGCAGCCCATCATCAGGCTGCAGGTGCCTCGAGCTGTTGAGCGCTGCATGCTGGCAAGGGACGAGCGTCATGGTCATCTATGCGCTATGCATTCTGACATATGCTTGCCTGGCATGCTGCAGCCGGCGCTGAAGCAGCCGGGAAACATGCTGATTGTTGCGACGGCCACGGCTGTGAGCCCCGTCAAGAAGACGGTAGGCGGAGCATGTCTGGCCGATCAGAGGGCGAATTACGTGTCCGGCCCTGACGATGGCATTGGCTCACGAATCGCTTCTGCCTGGTGGCTGATGGGAAAACCTTTGTAGGTGGAGTGCCGCTCTGAAGACGGCATCGACTTTTCTGTGAAGTACGACAAGCTGGTAATCGCCACCGGCAGCCAGGTCAGCTGCGCCGCTGCCTTGCCTTGCTGCTGCACATACTCTGCGACTCTGCCATTATATGATTCTCAATGCAGCTCGGACAAGTGAGGGCATGGGCAATCACACTGCATCATCACTATACATGTCGCCATACAGGGCAGCACCTTCGGCATCCCGGGCGTGGAGAAGCATGCGCACTTCCTGCGGGACGTAAAGGACGCAGAAACCATCCGCAATGAGCTGCTCAAGAATTGGACGCTTGCAAATGTGCCAGGTAACCCCCCGAGTTCCGATCAAGCATGCCTTCTGCAGCTCGTGGTCAGCACAGCGCATCCTGCACCAGTTGCTCAGCATACACCACAATCATGCGCCTCCCTTGCTACACTGAAGGGCGGTCGCGTGCGGAGCGGCTGCGCCTACTGACGACCGTGGTCGTCGGCGGTGGGCCCACTGGCACGGAGTTTGCTGGCGAGCTGATGCACTTCATCAATAGCGACCTCGCCAAGATCGACACCGAGCGCGCACGCGACTGCAGGTGCTGCACAGCATTAGAGCAGCCAATGCAACTGCTTCTGTGCTGTGAATACGCATGGTTGGTAAGACTATTCTACAGCACACACTCCCACTCTCCCACTTGGCTGCTGGGCTGTTTGAAGCAGTGCTCAAAGGTCGCACGTGTGCTCGCCGCTCGCCAGGGTGGTGGTCATCGAGGCCAGCCAGCTGCTGGGCACATTCGACCGGCGGCTGCGGCAGTATGCGGCCAACAAGCTCATCAAGTCGGGCGTCACGCTGCGGCGGGGCATGGTGAAGGAGGCCTTCCAGGACCACGTCGTGCTGCAGGTGTCTGTTGTGCATGTTGACTTCCCTTTGACGCCGCCATGTATAACGAGCAAGTGATGACTTGCCGTCTGCGGCTGCAAGCACGAACGCGAGCATGGCTCGTGCTGCGACCGTGCTTGCACCGATGTGACGTTCTGTACCTGCAGAGTGGGGACGAGATCCCGTATGGCCTGTGCGTGTGGTCCACGGGCGTGGGCCCCACCGAGTTTACCACCTCGCTGCCGTTCGCCAGGACCCCCAAGGGTGCGCAGCCTGCACGGCTGGTGCTGAGCTGCCGTCCTGCTGCAGCTGCGATGTCGCAGGTCACCCTGACCTCCATCAAACCCTCGACCGCCGCCTCATGTGGGCCGCACGCTGCAGGGCGGCTGGCGGTGGACGAGTTCCAGCGGGTGCTGGTGCACCCCTCGGTGGCGGCGCGCGCCGACGGGGAGCACCACCCGGAGAAGGACCCCGCCCCCGGCCCCGCGCGCATCAGCGACGTGCGTCATCCTGATGGCCTGCAAGATGCCATCCCTGCGCACTGCAGTCTGAATTACGCTGCAGCTGGGAGTCTTGGCGGGCGGCTGCTGCTGAATGAAATCAGAGGGTACAGGTGGCCCCTCTGGTTGCACGGCACATGTCGGGTTTGGGAATTCACTTCATGTTTGCACAGGTGGAGCAGACAGAAGGTGGCGAGCAAGAGGCAAGGCTGTATCTGATATGCGTGGTCATGGCCCTCACATGCATGGTACAGCCCACCAGTGCCCGGCCCAGTCGCAGGGTACGAAGTCGAACCTTTCGGCCCACAGTTCTGCTGGTCTACAACCACGTGGTGCTGCGCCGCGCCAGGTGGCGGTGGACCAGGCGGAGCACGGGGAGGACCCGGAGGCCCTGGAGCACCTGGCGCCCATCGACACCGTGTTCGCCCTGGGCGACTGCTGCGCGCGCATGGACCTGGCCCTCCCCGCGCTGGCCCAGGCACGCCGGGCACCTGTCTTGCCAGTCCCACCCAGCTCGCACGTCTGATCTGTTACTGAGTCAGCCTGTGCAGCGAGCCTGCAAAGTCCAGGACCTATCGGGACCCTATCAGTTTAAAGCATCGGGAGACATTAAATGCTGCAAACACGACAACGCCGGGCCGGTACCTCCCATGGCAGCACAGTTCGCACGAGCAGCGTGCTCACCAGGTGCACTGCGGCACAGGTGGCAGAGCAGCAGGGGCGGTACCTGGCGCGCTACCTCAACGCGGAGGCGCGCGCCCAGGACAAGGAGGGCGGCGTGCGGCACGAGCCCTTCAAGTACCGGCAGCTGGGCGCCATGGCCTCCGTGGGTGCGCTGCCTCGCATGCCTGGCCATGGGTTGCAATCCCAGTTCTGTGCGTGTCAAGCTGCTTCAGGTGCCGACTGATGCGGAGGCGCAAAGATCCAGCGAGCACGCAGCTGTCTGTGGCCGTGAACCCCCAGTCGGACATGTTTGGGGAGCGTCAACCAGCGGTTGTTTGGCGGTTGTATGCTGGCAGCACGTGGCGTCAGCGCTCCAGTCTGTGGCGCGCAGGCGGGCACAGCGCGGTGCTGGAGCTGGGCGAGGCGAAGCGCGAGTGGTTCTCCCTGGCCGGCTTCTGGTCCTGGATCGCCTGGCGCTCCGCCTACCTCACCCGCCTGGGTGAGGCCGCCCTGCCGAGACATTGCTGTGCTCCTCAGGCTGGTCTGCTTCCTGTGGGCACCTGCAGCGTGTGGTGCGTGAAATGCAGACAACAGACGTAGATCACTGGGGCTGCAAGTAGTGCTGTTGCCACGACAGAAGGTTCTGCAAGAGCTGTTGTTTGGTTGTGCAGGCACGGTGCAAAACCGGCTGTATGTCATGATCAACTGGACGCTCGCGCTGGTGTTTGGGCGTGATGTCTCGCGCTGGTGATGGGGGCGAAGTGTTAAGAGTGGTTTGAAGTGTCTATGCCTAGAGGTCTTCAAGCTGCAAGCCCTGGTGTGATGCTTTCGGACCACCAGGGGCCATGGTCAGTAGGGCGTGAGCTGAATAATGGGGTTGTATGGCCGAGGCACGACTGGGGTGTCTGCACACCAGGCAGGTGCAGCGGTACACCGAGAGTGTTTTGTACGGGTTTCGCTGTGTAGCTGGAACAGTGCATTTACCATTGACCTGAGGATGGTTGAGCACAGAAAATGCCTCCAATGCCAGCCTCACGCGCCATGCGCTGTGCGCCACGCGTGCGGGCGTCAAGGTGGGCGACTCTCGAGAGGGCGCTCATGCGATCATCTGGTACGGTCACCAGAAGTCACAGGCGATCCTGACATGTCAAAAGGCCACTTGTCGCCTGATGAGCTCACTTTGCTCCCCTTCATAGCCTTACACAGCTGGGCTTGTTGCCAACCCACAAGGCGTGTGTCGACTCCTGCAGAACACGTGCGGCCTGCTGCCAGCTGCAAACTTGGCAACAGGTGCAAAGGAACAGCTGGCCATACCTGCCTGTCACAGTGCCACGAGTGAGTCCCACATAGGATTTGAATGCATGCGTGTGGGTTCCATGTTGCTTTGCTAGTTTGCAGGCGTGCAAGCTTGCATCATGAGAGCTGATGCTTACAATGCGTTGCAGTGCCGACGCGCAGCAGTACTTCCCCGGCAGTGCTTATTGCGTTGTACGCAACCGTATCATCTTTCCTCGACGTCTGCAGGGCACAGCGGATCGACAGGCCACCGGCTGCGCTACAAGTGGCGTCACAGGGCACGGCGCCAAGCTGTGATCGGCTGAGGCCAACACCAGCCAACACCAGCCTGATCGCCTTCAGAAGACACCCAAGGTGATGGGAATGGATACTCGCGTTCGACTGAGCGCAGATGTGCTTCACTGCCATTGGGAACACAAGTGCACAGATGCTGCAGAGAGCAGTGCTGATGCTTGCATGGCTATGCACAGCCTGGTGCATGAGCCTGTGGCAAACTTCTCTGTCGAGGGTCAAGAGGCACATCAAGGCAACCCTGGCGGTTACGCATGCTCACAGGTACAGCTGGCCGCCACAGACATGGGCGTCTCAGCGCTGCAGTCCCAGCTGTCTGCCATAACCGTCTCCTCCAAGTCATCAGCATCCTTCACGCTGCACATGGCGCCGCCGCGGCAGGCCAGCTGCACTGCCACCGTCAGCCTGCGCTGTAAAGACCCAAAGTCGGTTCCAGCCACGGTGCAGACCCTCTTCCAGAGCCTCAGCTGTTATGCCTTGGGTCCGGATCTCGTGCGGCTGTTAATGACATCATGCAGCTGCGGACGGTGGACGAACGCAGACTGAACTGAATGTGTGGTATTGCAGTCCTGGGACTGGACCGCAGAGGACGTGGACCTGAAGGGCGCAGTCGACAAGGCAGATGCAAGCTCTGGAGATGTCTCGGCGCCTGCGGCGCACCCTACTTCAGCCAGGTCTGCGAAATGCCTCTGCATCGCGCTGGGTTTACACCCTGCTGTATGGCATGCAGCCATGGCATCATGTACGCTGCAGCAGCAGGGCCTCCTGCTGGAGTCTCAGCGGTTGCTGATCACCTGCAATTCGTGCCACCCTGCAGCGAGAAGCCGAGCGCCATGAGCGCACCCCCTGCGGCGGGCCCCAAGTCAGCACTGGAGAAGTAAGTGCGCTCCGCTGTTGCCAACCTGTGCTGAGCAGGCGGCTGTGTCTGGAGGATGTCAACATACATCATGCTTTGCACGGCTGAAGTCAGCAGCTGGCGGCTGCAGGCTCCTGAACTTCGTGACCGTCATGTGGACCGGCGGGTCCGCCAACTTCCAGGGCGGCGGCCGTGCCACCTCGGACGATGACCCCCGCATCCCGTACTGGCAGCAGATGGTGAGGACACAGCTGTGTGGAGCGCGATCGCAGAGCAGTGCAGCAGGGCATTGTCGGAACATCACCTGAGCACCGTGCGACTGCGCGGATACGCAATGCACCACGGAAGTCATCAGCTGCACACGCCATCGCATGCATCTGAGGCGTGTGTGCGTCGCTTCGCAGGACGCTTTTGCAGCCGCCTTCGGACCCATGCCCATGGGGTCGGCAGTCACGGGCGCAGCGCCACTGGGGACTGCGTACTCGTACTGCTGAGCTGGCCACCATGACGTGGCGGCAGCAGCTATTGTCACCCACGACCTGCTCACCCTGCCACAGCGGGTCTGAGCAAAGTAGGAGGGTGGAGTTGTTACGTCCTCCCTCTGTGTGCCAGGCTGACAACAGCGGCATGTACTTGATACAGCAGTAGCCATAGTCGTATGTGGGGCAGGAGGCACGGTGACTTGTTGGATCAGTTGCTTGGGGCAGTAAACCATGTAGACATCGTAGGTACGCAGGCCTTTGTTGTGACTCACCGTACCTCACAGTCAGCATAGACACAGTTCACGCTGCGGCAAGCGCGGCGGGTTTTCACAGGCAGGTGGTGTGCATCTATCGGCGTACGTAGGGCATGGATACCAGCATCAAGTTCTCTGCGCTGCACGTCTGCAGTACATCCCAACCTGTAAACTGAAATACTTGCTATGTTGACCCGACCCAGTTGCCAGCGATCACAAATCGGTTGCATTCTAGGCTCTGCACGCATGAAGCAAGCATGAAGTCGTGTAAACTCAATTCCCCCAGCCCCAGCACGGTCTGGTGGCAAAGTTGCCGAGACCTGCTCTGCATCCGATCCACAAACTCAAACGTGGTGCGGCATACGCACACATCCATCCTGGTGGGTATCTTGCTGCTGTGAAGTGTTGACCCATCCCCGTCTCTCGTGCCGTCATACCCAAATGTTGCAAGGCGCCCCGCCGGCCGGCCTATTGACTGGTGATGGCAGTGCAGCACTGCCTGCTCGACACAGCCCTTCAACTACTATATTCACACCCGCATGCCTCTCCTTTCCTGCCGCCTACATATACCAAGCCCGTGTGGCATACCCTCTCCAAGGAGCTGTTGTACTGATCGATGCTGACCATGTAGTTGAAAACATCTCTCGCCACCTGCTGCAGGGCGCAGGTTTATTTGCAAGCACATCATCTCATCGATGTAATACATTTTGCCGCTTTCCACTCTGCGTCACACACAGACAGCGAAGTGTCAGGTGAGACAACCACAGCGCAGTAGTTGCCTTACACTGGTACATGATGCTCTTGTCGCAACTGATGTTGGGCAAGGATGCAGCTGTTGCAAATTACCTGTTGCAGCACGTACGCAGCCTTCACACCACCGGATTGCCCAGCGGGTCCATGCAGATTGGGACGAAGTCGGACTTGGGGATCGCTCGGTAGGCGGCGCCGCCCACTGCACACGATGTGTCAAGGCCTCGAACCTGGCAGTAGCTGTGGCGCGCCAGGCAGCAGACAATGTGCGCTGATGGGCACGGATGCAGTCGGCTGCTATCTGCCACACCAGGCAATATACAGCAGTCGTAGCAATCACACATCAGTGGGCACACCAGATGGCGGGCTGGTGGTGGTCATGTTCGGGCACGAGTCGGGTGCGGTGTCAATGGCCGTGCCATTCCAGTTCCTGCAAGCATACATCTGGAAGATCGGGTCAAGAAGACCGCTCTAGGCTGTTCCTGCACCAGCTGCGCAGTATACACTGCTGCGTGCTTGTGGAGAGCACGCCGCATGTGGGTGCATTTGTCTATGAGATCATAAATGGTCGTATCAGGGTGACGCCTACCAATATACCACGAAGGCGGCGGGGCCAGACGCCTCGAAGAACTGCGCATCAAAGGGGTGGACACCTGCAAGTGCATTCCATGGGGATGCATATTGCCATCAAACTGCAGATGGGCAACCTTGTCCAAGGATGCGTTGAGGAGCCATGTTAGGCTGGAGCAAGACAGGCATGTTTGCTGCACGACATGGACAGGCAAACATCGTGTGTTCTGAAATCCAACAACTTCAGAACTCATGTGAGCTTGCCTGCCGTCAGGGACACGCTGCCGGTGACATAGGAGCCTGTCGAAAACTCGGGCTTCTCAACAACAACAGCGCCTGCAGCCATGCACCATGCATGCCTCTCACCAAGGGCGAGGATGGCCCGTGCCTGACACTGTTGACATGAGCACACAGCAGCAGTCGGCTGACGTCAACATGGACGCAGAGCAGCAGCACAGGTCGCACCATCAATCGCCAGACGCATGCCATCATCTGCAAAATAAAGCCGCAAAGTTGTATGTGCCGGTCTGGGGTATGATGATGCCTGCAGTCCACCTGCAAGCACATACAGCTACAGCCTTTATTTGACGCATGGACTGGACATGAATGTATGCTGACAAAGTCGTGTGAATGCTAGTTATCCCTGCAGATAGGCATAAGCAAGCAAGCACGAACTCATGGCGGTAGGTTGCAACAGTGTTGCTGTGACCTACCATAGAGCATGTTGCATCATGGTTAACCGCGATGCAACATGATCTACCAAGCGCAGAGTGCGTTCAAGCAGCATACAGCCCACCTGACGATGTAGTTCGTCTTCACATTAGGATAGCCGAGGTCGCCTCCGCCGTTCGGCGCTGGAGTGTCTCCGCCGCCATAGTAACCAGGGAAGAAGTTGTACTTGGCTGGGCAGGGTTTGTTTGGAGACCACGGCACAGCTGTCGGGCCGATCAGACCTGCAGGAATCACGGATGCCTGCCTTATGGCCTGCCTATCAGCATGCTTGCCGCATCAGCCACACATTTCTGAGATGAACGGGCTACCGCTCCACCACAGGAAAATTGATGACACTAGCTTTCACTATCGACACAGCAAATGACAGCACTCAGTGCGCTGTGCATTGTGCGTTGATGTACAGTGCAAGATGGCATGTGGGTTGTGTGCCAGGCAGCAGGCAGTAAGCACACCGCAGGGCGTCGAGTTCGTGTTGCTGAGGTCGCAGTGGCCGAGCGTGGGCTCGTCCATGACGGTGAACTGCTGTGCAGTGATGTTTGGCGTGCTGGGGTCATACCTGCACACACACCACATGACTGCGTCATGTCGCATAGACAACATTATCAGCCGCTGTTCTATATATCAACTCACACACGCATGTCGATGGCACAGTTGGCTGCCGTGACCTCATCCAACATGTTGCTGGGGAAGATGCTGCATCGGCACCACCAATTAAGCAGCATGTATGTAGCCCACTTGCATTGTGTCAGCCAAGGTGACTGACTGCAAGGTGACACCACTCACGCGTATGTGCAGGCGTTGGGGCAGCTCTTGCCGACCGGCAGCGGCGTGGTGGAGTTGAGGTCGTCATTGGCGAAGCGCTTTAGGGGCTCGCTGGAGAGGAAGATGTCCTGGCGGATCATGGGGACGCAGGGCGGCGGCGGTGGCGGCGGTGCTGGCGGGGGGCTCGGCGGAGGAGAAGGGGGAGGGCTTGGTGGGGGTGATGGAGGTGGACTTGGTGGTGGTGATGGCGGCGGTGACGGCGGCGGGCTTGGCGGTGGTGATGGTGGCGGGAATGGTGGGGGAGAAGGCGGCGGCGATGGCGGCGGGCTGCAGTTCGGGCAGGCGACCTGAGGCGGCAGAGCTCCGAAAGTCAGGGGACGAGGGAGCAGAGCATATGCCAACAGGTTATGCATAGAATTTTCATGTATGGGCAGCTGCTGTGCTGGGTTTCAGGTTTACTTCTGAGAATACTGAAGGCACCGCCAGTCATGGTTCCGACCTTGGGGCAGGGCTTGACCAACGGCGACAGCAGCTTGCGCACGGGGCACAGCCACACGATGTCGCGTAGCAGGCCGCACACCGGGCCGCCTGTTGAAATGGTTCAGACCTAACTGCATTGAACCTCAACAACTGACATGATGGGGCCATCTTACAATACTGCCGATGCACAAGGTGAGAGCTTGAGGCACACAGCTGCACACCTGGGACAGCACCCGGGAATGCGCAGTAGCCGCAGCACAGGATGGCGGCCTGCACACGCGCAGCGGCCACCGCAGAGCCGACGCCCTGCAGTCGTACAGAGACAAGACTAAGTCATGTATGCTCGCTGCTACGTGCGGCAGCGGGTGCAGGGCGGTGCTTCCAATAGCGCCAACATGCCCGCTGATCATGCACAGCGCAGAGTTGCTGTCAGCACACTCATTGTCATCAACTCGCAGGCAGCTGATACGACGATGCAGTCAGCAGGAGGAGGAACACAGATGTGCTCACCGTCAGGCCGTCGATTGCGATCTGCGCCTCGGCCTCGATGTCCACGGCGCAGTCGCCGGCATGGGGGGTGCCGGGGCACCCCGGGCAGGCGAGCTTGGGGCAGGGCCGCGTCAGGGGCTGCAGCACGCTGCGCACCGGGCACAGCCGCACCAGCTCCCGCAGCGCCAGGCACACCGCGTCGGTGGTCGCGTCGGCGGGCGGCTCGCAGTAGCCGCAGCACAGCAGCGCGGCATCGACCCGCGCGTCCGCCACCGGTGGCCCGGCGCCCTGCATTGGGTACGCCGACAACCATAAGCCCAGAAAGGAGGTGCAACAGGCTGAACTGAGATTTTGAGTGCGTGCTCAGCAAGCAGCCCCACTGGTGGCATGCAGTGTCGGTGGCACTACTTGGACCGCAGGCACATGCACGGCGCTGAGACCCACGCACAGCTCATGTGAAGCTGACGTAGAGACGGCGCTGTGCCCGAACGCACTATTTCACGCAGTTGAGAGAACTGAGGACACTGCAGATGAAGGCTGGGAGCCAAAACTCACCGTTAGAGAATCGATCGCCACTTGCGCCTCGGCAGTGACATTGGCATTGACAGCACAGCTAGTCGCATTAGCCCCCGTGCTTGCCAGGAGCGCCAGCGTACCGAGCAGGCACACAGCTCTTGACAGCCTGCAGTGCAAAATGTGCACGATCTGTGAGACCTGCCACGTCTGCCGCCGCTCATCACTTTATCACAGCATCAATATGGTCGTCACAGACTACGGGTCAGTTGTCGTCAGCAGCACGTCCCGCGGCACACCGAATCTGCTTTCACGGGCAATCGAGGCATAGTCTGACGGGATTGGGACAGGGCATGCCAGTGCTTTGCGGGGCCACGGCATGCTGAGTAGGAGGCGCCAGCAGCAGCTAGCAGCGCAGATGCACGGCAATGTGGCACCCTTCTCGCTCGATTGGATCGCACCGAAGCGCGAATGAGTGAGAATGACTGTTGAATGGTGCCGGACGGCTACTCAATGTGCTGGATCCGCAACTTTTGTAGTGCAGGCACGCGACACGCCTGAATCGGCCGCTCTAGCCCGCAGGACTTGCGAATTACTGCCGCAAAGTCCGTGCTTCCACCCTGAATGCACTACTTCGCAGAAAACGCCACAGACACTGTATGCGTGTGCTGTCAGAAGGGCATGCGACACCCCCATCCAGCTGTCGAACAAAATGACGTTCGCAATGCGCGCGCGGCACGCCCTACGCAGATGTGAGCCGCACGCAACATACATTGAGATCAAGAAATCTGATGCGTGAATCGATCATGTGTTGCAGGCTGACATGCGGAGCAGGCTACACCCGGCAAACACAGGCTTGCACGACAACGACGACGATCGACGCACGAAGTTCCATGATCTGAATGACAGCTTCTACCGCCGGACATGGATGTGCATGAGCCATGAGCGGATAGCAAATCAACAAGCATCTCCAGCAACGTATGCGGCACGCACCTCATAATTGGGCTTTTTCTGCTGCCGAGCGAGTGTTCTGGCTCGCTAGCGCTGCGCTGGGCGACAAGAAACAGTGAAGGGAGCAACTGCCGTCAAGAGGCCGCAGCGCAGACATACACGAAATGGCACACGAAGCAAACACGGTTGTGTCAAGGCGAAACTCTTTTTTACGTAGCCACTGTACCGATGGCGGTGATGGTAGTACCAGCGTCGGCAGAGATTCGGCACCTCCCGTGTTGGAGGGTCCAAGGCAGCTTCCTGTGACTGAACCGCTGTACAGGACCAAAACATCAGAATCAGCAAACTTCTGCGTTTTGGAGGACCCGCCGTGTGTCCATGGCCATCTACAACCGGAATTGTACAACAGTGAGTGACACACACCCGGTCATAATGGCTGCTTGCATGCTATGCTACATGCGCATGCGTGATCGATGTGCGAGCGCCACAATGCGGTGAATGTTCATCACACCATGATGATCCATGCAGCAGGATGCCTCGCCATGCCTCGAGTGTACCGACGACCATGAAACACAGTCTCAAAGCAGTTTGTACATCAAGCAGTCATCAACGACTTGGCCAGCAAAGTCACCCACGGCAGTGATGATAGATGCGGGAACCCACTGTAAATAGCAGTGCTTCAGAAGGACAAGGATACCAGGCTGGATGCACTGACAAGGACGTTGCAATAGATATCAGAGGCACTCAAATGTTATCGACATTGTCTGATGACGGACGCCGCAGACCGGACCTGATAGTTGTCGTGGTTCACACATCGCATGCGCCGATGGATGTCAGACGCTTGCCCTCAGACTCCGCCGCTCAGGACGTCTTCACGCGCTTCCCTTGTAGGGTCAGCCCCTCCTTCTGGCGCAGCCAGCGGCGCAGGCACCACCGCACCAGCACGACGCCCACTGCCAGCGCAGCGGCGGCCAGTCCAGCGACGTCCAGGTACTGGAGCTGCCACCAGGGCATGCTGATTTCGCGTGTCCACAGGAACGGCTCCGGCCCCGTGGCGATGGCATACTCGATCCAGTCCACCGCCTGTTGCACACAGACCACGGCCTGATGGGTGGGCGGCGAGGGTAAGGGTCTGATGAAGGAGATGAGGTGCTCACTGCACAGGACCTGGCCCACAGCGCAGCTAGCTGGGGCTACACATGTCTTACCCTGCTGCGCGGGGTGCCCGGCTGTGAGCGCAGCCGCTTCGCCAGCACTGCGGTGCGCTGCCGGTAGCTCGGGTCCTGCAGCACCTGCAGCACGCACGACTGCCCAGCTGTCGGTGTGGACGATGGGTCGGGTTTGAGCAACCATGTGAACCTGAGGCTCAACAGCTACATGTGCTCCTGGCATATCCGTCAGCAGTGCGGGGTTGGCTGACCTGCTGGATGGCGTCACGGAGCCGTGCTGTGTCGCCCTTGTCCAGCGGCGCCCTGTCCACCACGATGCCAGCTTGATGGTAGTCTGCCACAAGCCTGCGAGGGCACTCGGTCGCAGCAGCTCAGCGTCAGGTTACCACAGCCAAGCGCCGACACCAGGGGTGCATCCTCCGCAGCTGCTCGAAGGTCAGTATATGCAGTCAAACCGTTTTGAGCAACAGCTTCAAGTGGGTCCAGCATTGACGCTGAGCATTGGCACTGGCAGCCGGTGAGCAACACACAGCTCACCTTGCGTTGTCAAACTGGTCGGTAGCTATTGGAACCAGCACCATGGGTTTGCTGTGCCACAGCGCCTCATACATGCTGTGTATGCCGCCGTGGCTGACGAACAGCTTCACCGCAGGGTGGCCCAGCAGGTCCTGCTGCGGCAGCCACTGCTGCACCCTGATGTTGCCTGCGCATTTGCATCAGGCGCATTGATCCGTGTTGCACTCCAAGCACATGTAAACGCAGCAATCCGACCAGTCACCAGCAGGACAGCTCACCGGCAGCTGCCACCGCGGCGTCAAAGCTGCGGCGGGTGTCTGCGCTCAGGTCAATGTCGTTCACCTTCCAGATCACCCTCTGCAGCAGACGACAGTGGACATGAGACCTGTCCAGCAGGGTTTTACATGCGGCACATGGAGTACACCAGGACATGCATGTGTGGCACGTGACATTAGCCCCACAGCAAATCACCGATCCCACCTGCTGCAGGGAGGCGAACACTTTGGCGAGGGCGACCAGTGCATTCGGCGTCACGTTCAGCAGCGATCCAAAGGCTGCCAGGATGACGCCCGGCTCTCCTGCCCCTGACAATGTGCACAGGTACCAGGCGTCATGCCAAGTCCTCTGAGCAGTGGGGACAAGCCGCCAAGGTGTGAGCATGCACAAGGCAACGGGCAGGACACCTGCAGCAGGGTGCTGCACAAGGACGGGCCCCACCCGCCACGAATGCCGCCAGGTCCGGCGGCAGCGCCCGCGGAGGACCCGCCAGCAGGGGGCCCACGAACTTGACGTGGGGCGGCAGGGGGCGCGGGAGCTCCACCCCGACGTCCACGCCGCTGATCGTCAGCAGGGCCCGGTGGCGGCTGGGCGCCCGCACGCGCTGGTTGCGCCACGTGGTGTTGACCTTGCGCCTGCACAGCAATGGCATGTGAGCTACTGTGTGACGCGCAGATGCTGCTGTGGGCCAGCTGCAGACCACCAAAGTAGGGCGTATGCACGTTGGACCACCATAGGTCGCTTCGAGTTGCGTCAGATCCATATGGTCATGACGTGGTGACTTGTTGGATTGCACCTCATGTCCTCGTGGGTTGAATATGGAAAGAAGTGGTTGACGGCCCGCAAGGCGCCGAGGGTCAGGGCATTGGCCGTGCGCTGAGCCAGGTTCATCCCTGTGACGGTGAATGCTCTGTGCGTATGACGCGCTGATGGGCAACGGTCTACTCAGCGCACATTGGTTGGAAAAAGGCAGCAGATGCACACTGGGCGTTGACTGCGCACACGGCTCGAGCTCATGCCTGTGGGTGGCAGCGACGAGGAGTACGTCGGGGTGTAGGCGAGCGACGGCACGGGTAGTGCATACACTGTCGCCTCCACGGAGACGCCGCCGGCGCCGCTGTTGTAGTCAATGCGCGGCAGCCTGCAGAGCAGCAGCACGTCTGCAGGGTGACGCCAAAGTTGCAAGGGGGTATCAGAGGCCTTGGCGTATGTGCGTGCAATAACCACTGTGGATGCTGTGCCGTGCCAGGTCACCCGAGAATATCAGCGGTGATCCAGGAGCAGCATGACAGTGAGTCGCCAATCAGGATGTCTGCTCTGAAGTCATACAGAGCATCCACGGCGGTCTGATTGCCGAACACAAATGCGCAGCTGTTGAACAGAAACTCCTCCAGGCTGCGGACCAGCTGCAGGGTGCAACAGCAGACATCAGCCAAGATTTTGCACACGCTGAAACCTGCTGACAGCTTAGCAGCACACACGGCACTTGTGCAGCTGTGCACGCTTGCTCCTAGCCCGCCTTGAAGATCCCAGCATGCTCCAGACTCCTCAGCGAGTCCATAGGGATGGAGTCATACTCCAGCAGTTGCACGCTCCCAGCAGCGTCTGCGTGCCCGCAAGATGGTCAGCACCCATCAGGCGTGTCGTGCAAACACACAGCACGGCCCCTGAGCTGAACGCGCATAAAGCATGTGCGACACTCGCTTAATCCAGTGGTTAAGCATGCTGCCGAGGGCCGCCGTCACAACATGTCGCTGCAGCGCGCAAAGCTTCTGCATGCAAACCCCTGCCCGTGCTCCACGCGGACAGGAAGACTCTGAACTGCACCTTTTGCATGTTCCCTGCTCAGCATCCCAACAATCTTCACGCTGAGCTCCCGTGGCGCCATCAGGAGGACCTCATAGCCACGCCGCGACAGCTCCGTGCTCAGTGCCACCAGATCAAACGCGCGACTGGCCCCTGCTCACCACCAGCTGGCTCGGATTCAATGACCGTTGGAAGTGTGTGCGCTATTTTACAGGCATCATCGTTGCCACCGCCCCGCATGCATACTGCGGCAGCTGGACACATATGTCCATGTATCGGTGCAGCATGTGCGGCAGGTCTCACACGCAATGATGAGGAACTCACATGGGAACGGGTGGACGAGTACTCGGGCGGCGCTTGCGCGGCGCGATGCAGCCAACAGCAGCAGCACCATGCTGCACACGGTGGCAGACCACCTTGGGGTTGTTTGTGCACCACCACGGGCCATGATGCTTCTATGGGCGCGCCGTGCAACCGAAGCAGTGAGTCCAGAACGACCTGAACGTCTATAAAGCCAGCTACAGGGGCAACATGCTGTGCTGCCCTACTAGATCACAACAGGTGTAGAGAAGTGCAATTGGTTGCCCAGGACATCCTGGGGATCAAATGCCCAGGTCGTTGCCGCTTCATTGTCGTGAAAATACATATGAGGTCTGATCAGCATGACAATGCTCCAATGCGAGACATGGGAGGCGGCGATCAGGTGATGAGGATCTTCATGTGATGATCCCAAGTCTGCACGACAATGACATGACGTACAAGGCAGCATAAACCGTGCAGTTGCTCATGGTCCCGGCCTGCATCTAGGCAATACTCCGCCTGCAAGAACCCTCGGCAGGCCACGTTGAGATGCCTGTGCTGGACAGCAACTTTGGCAGTGGCAGCCGCGCACGCAGTAGTGGGCAAGAGTACCGTATGCCATTGCCAGCAGCATTATCGGCACCGACATGATCCCAGCCTATGGGCAACGTCTGCAACACTGCGGCCACACATCCTATATTGTACACACGTCGATGACATGGCACAGTGTTGTACAAGCTTGCAGCAGCAGCAACTGCACGCCCAGCCCCGTCCTGCTCACTGTTGACACGGCACCAGCAGACCCGTCCCCAGCTCAGCTGCCACGGTAGGTGCTGTAGCCGAAGGGATTCCACGTCAGGGGAATGTGGAAATGCTGGTGCACCTGCATCGACGCATCAGCCATTGGTGTGTTGGCGCATGCCTTTATGCCTCCAGGATGCGACGTGCAGGGTGCTGAGTGAGATGTCCCACACTGCACACGTCTGAGCTTTGCAACACATGCGGGGCCAAGTGCTGACCTGGTCGGGCATCACATTGAAGACGACACTGACAGCGGGGTAGAAAGGCTGCGCAGGCCAGATGCCAGGGTGCTGCTGCCGGCACACCGCCATGTACTCCTCAGTGGCGAACACCACCCTGTAGCGCCCTGCAGTGTGCCAAGCCAGGTTCTGTCCATTGACATGCTCAGCGTGTATCAGCGCGTATTAAAAGGCGTGTTGATGTTGACCGCTGCAGTCCGGCTGCAGCGCATTTGCATCAAGTCCATAGGAGGTTGGCACCCTGCACACCCAGGCCTGGGGCCTGCAAGGCAATGCTGACAGCAGCCGGGCGGGCACCTGGCGCGATGTAGTTGCCGGGCGGCAGCAGGTGCGGCACGCGGCCGTCGGTGTTGGTGCGCGCCTCGCCGAGGGTGTCCCAGGCGGTGCCGCCGCTGCCCTGGGCCGCGCGCTGCAGGCAGATCAGCACCCCGGCCGCGGGACGACCCAGCGCCGTGTCCAGCACGTGGCTCGTGACGGGCGACACCGCGCCTGCACACACGCAGCAGCAGATCGGCAGGGAGCCTCGAATGACGCTTCGTCAGCCTGCAGCCAGCAGGAGTTACAGAAGCATGCATTCCACACCCTGGAGATATGGGTGGTCACCCCCGACGAGCAGTGCTGCAGCAGAACGGCAAGTGGCACTTCAGCCTGCAGGTGCTGTCCATGTAAGATGTCCTGCGCAACTCCCTTTGCTACAGCGCACAGGCTACGTGTGTCTGCCTCTCTGATCGGTATGTTCAGTTTCAGCCATCACCTGCTGGCGGCGCTGGGGAAGCAGCAGCTGCTGGCGGCCCACCCAGCAGCGAAGCGAGGCGGCGCTCGGTGATGCGCATCTGCTCCGCAGCAGCCTGCACCAGCTCCTCGTGCGGCATCCTGGCGTACCTGCAGGTCCACATGCTTGCTTGTGGGGACCTTCGATGCCGCAATCTGCATCACTTGCAGTCTCTCGGGGTTGTGTCACATGCATGCGTGCCGACTCAGGACACAAGAGCTGCCTTTATGGATGGCGCATCCTTGATGCACCCAGCAGGCCAACTGTGTGACCCATTACCTGCGTTTCAGGGTGCTCAGGACCTCGTCGGCGGATTTGCCAGCCGCATAGATGAGAAATACATGCCCGAACCTGGCCTCGTACTGCCGGTTCCAGTCTGCGAGCTCCTGCGCCGCGAAGTGTACTGGAGATTGAGGCACAATGCTGGTCATTGTTGGGTCTGCAGAAACTTCTGTCATGTGGACGTGCCTTGGCATGCACACCTGATACACCGCCTCAGGTGCGCCAGAAGCGGCTGCCTGCTCTGTCCGGCTTGCTTGGCCGAACCCTCCGGCCTTCGCCCTCAGTGCCGCGGCGTCGCCGATCCGAGGGTGCGCACCAAAAGCCTCTAGCCACCCCGCAGCGCTGGTCTGCAGCCGCGCATTGCATCAAGCGTGAGGCGTATGTGGGTCCCGTTGACAGTAGCATGATGCTCATATGCTGTGTGCTGTCCGTGCACACCTGGTTCCACCACACATCTCGGCACTTTGTGATGATGGTGTCTAGGCTCGTGTCGCTGCCGGCCTGCAGATCAGCGGCCACTTTCGTGGCAAATGCGCGGCAGGAGCAGCAGTCGAAGATCTGCGCCTCCGTCAGGGCGGCCATGATCAGCAGTCGCGCCTGCAAGTGCAGGAGGTGCTGTTCATGACTCCGCATGCTGATTTGAGGCGGAGCTTGCAGGACCACACCAGCACAATTGCATGATGGCCCTCACCCCGCTCTTGTAGCATTCACTGATTGACTGTGATTGCGACTGGTTTGCTGGTGTCAATTCGCCGCACGTGGGCGGCGTTGCCGCGCTGCAGTTGTATGGCGCTCTGTGGTGCAGCTGTATCGCTAGACCGCTGGTCCCCTGCTGGCACCTCAAACGGTCATCAGCAACGGCATTCAGCTCTGTGCCATGCTGAGACACGCGATCATGGGAGGGTTGCGCATTGCTTCTGAAACTAGGTCATGCAAATGTTCGCCTCATGCCTGCAAACCGGCAATGTTCTTTTGGCCAGAACAGAGATGACTTGTACAGCTATGGCACAGTACCGCACCGACGGCCAAGACTTGCAGAGTGCATCGAAGTCTTCAGGTTTACGGCTGCTTGACTGTGTACACTTCTGCAGTCAGACAGCCAACAGTACACTTGGACTGCCAGCTGGCAGCATACAACTCATGCACACTGCGGTCTCGGCCCACCCTCTTGGCTTGATATATATGTCAAGACTCAGTGTCTTGGAGCTGCTGTCAGTGTCCGTCGTGTCGCGGCATCGTTGAGCGTCACCAGGGCTTCCTGCACACTGATACATGATGAGCAGATGTCCAGTGAGCATCTCATCACCAAGCCGTGAGACCGCAGTATCATATTGCCGCACTACTGCTCACTTCAGCTGCACAGACAGTCAGTCACGCGCATGATTGGCGACGATGTCATGCGGTGTATGTGCCTGGCCAACTCTGCTGGCGTACCGCAGCCTGCATAAACATGCTCGACACCTGCGCAACGCGTGAGGACTGGCTGCTGCTGCTCGTCTCGATGAGTGGAGACGATAGTGCCCCAGATGCGAAGGGGGAACCCCCGTCGCCTGCTCCACATATGGCCAAGCCCGACTTCAAGCCGCAGCGCGTGCCTGACGGCGATGTGGAACGGTGGGCAGCAGATGACGTGATCTGCCTTCTGCGACACGCAGATGTGCTCCAGCTTCTCCACTCAGCATCCAGCCGATGGGTCGGAACTTGCTGCAGCACCATAACCATGCAGGCAGCGTCCCTATGACGGCCAGAGGACGCCTTCACAGCTTGGCAGGCGGTTATTGGTTCGCATCGGCACGATGGTACGTCCCGTCCAGCATCCGCCTTGCAATGATGCTGCAATGCTCGCTGTATGTGACGTGCCCAGCTCACGATGTCCATTGCCTGCCTGCAGCGTGTGCATTCAGTTTGAGGGCACTTCCCAGCAGTGTGGTGGACTGTGTTGCAGGACGAGCTGCGCTGGAATGCGGGAAACTATGACTACTTCCACTCGCAGCACGGGCCAGCTCTTGACAGAAGCTCCACTCGGGCGTCTCAGGGTAGAGGGCGCAGAGGCTCCCGAGGCAGCGCCACTGCGGACCGGCAGTGGCGCGGCCAGAGCGTTCTCAGCCCGGGCGGTGGTCCGCCTGGCAGCAGGTGGGAGCCCCAGCGTGAGGCTCTGTGGCCACCTGCGACGGCGGCGGTCCATGTGCAAAGTGCGTTGGGTCTTGTACCGCTGCTCAGCCGGTGGTCGCCCATGTCAGTGCCCTTAGGAGGCGGCATGGACGCACATGCTGGTGCTGCTGCGGCTGCAGGGGCAGCCATGCAGGCTCTCACCTGGGAGAGCCAAGACACCACACGAACCAAACCAGTCAGCTGGGCGGCTCGGCCGCTGGGACAGCCCACGGCAGGCACCACAGCACCAGCGGCCTGCCCGTTGATGATGCCCATTGCAGGGATGACGAGACATTCGTCAGGTTGGCAGGCGTCGCAGAGGACGAGGCAGACGACTTCATGTCGGCCGCCAGCCAGCTGCCCGGCAGGGGCAAGTCCACCCAGGACGGTGCAGGGGTACGCAACCTTTGCGTGGCGTGTCGCAGGTTCACTCTGCAGATTGTAATGCAGACTATGCACGCCCCATGCAGCGAGTAGCCTCCTGTTGTTCGCAGGCTGTGCACCCACATGTGTGTGCATGTCGAGTCGACCTGGTTGCTGTGCCGAGGGAGGCTTGCTCTTGCCAATGTGACTTGATGCTCACGATGCTTGTCGTCCTTGATATCCGTGCAGATGACCCTGCGCGAGCTGAGGCTTCAGGCGACGATCCATGGGCTGAGGCAGCCCAGCACGAAAGCGGAGTTTGAGCAACGCAGCTGCGGGCCCCTGTGGAGCTTGCTTCGTCGTTGGCAGGGGGTGCGCACATTGTTGATCTACAGACGGAGCGCCATCAGTTGCTACAGACGTGCCATGGACATTGCCCTTGCTCTCTGCAGAATGTGTCATATGACTGCTGCAGGGGATTGATACGGCGATTCCACGACCCCAGCTATGGTACGACCTGATCACGATGCCGCTGGGCGCCTGCCTGGCCCTCCTGTGGCTGTCCAGCCTGAATCGCTTCGGGCTGCCCACCATGAACCTGCGGGTGCTCAACCCGACCTTTGGCGCGACGGCGGTGCTGCTGTTTGCGGTCCCAGAGTCGAAGCTCGCCCAGCCCCGCAACCTGCTAGGTGTGCCGGGGAGCACAATCCAGGCAGTCCTGCTGTGATTCAGCACTCATGCCTAAGCAGAGCCAGCAGCATGCCGTCAGCAGGATAGCATCGGGCGGGATCATGTATGATGGGCATATTACTAGGTAAAGGCCAGAGCTGCGACGACTGCCTCTGTTTTTGGATCGACAGGCGGGCAACTAATCTCCGTGGTGATTGGCTGCCTCGTCCGCAACGCCTTTGCCAACAGCCTCAGCTGGGTGGCGGCGCCGGTTGCACTCTTCTTTGCGATCCTGGCCATGCAGCTCACGAGGACAATTCACGCACCAGGTGCTGTCATGGCGCATGTGCTCACGAGTCAATGACCTCACAGAATGTGCAACGCATCTGTTGATGATGTCAGACTGGCAGCAATGCTGATGCACGGCCTGTCATGGCACCATCCAGGCCACGGTTGCCACATGTGTCAGCTGGGTTGACCTGTGGTTGCAACCGTGCGACCTGACGCTGTCATGGTTGCGCAGCTGGCGCAACAGCGGTCATGGTCGCGTCTCAGACGGTGTACAGCGGGTGGAACTCCTTCATCTTCCTGCCGGCCGTGCTGATCGGCGACCTGGGCATGTTCGTCCTTGCGATGGTGTTCACTCTTGCCCCAGGGCGGCGCTACCCTACGTTCTGGTGAGCAGGGCATTGCTGCGTTCCACACACTCAAGTGAAGCACTGATGGGTGATGCTGCATCGCAGTAGCGGTGATGTTGCAGCCTTCAATGCTGCATGTGAATGCAATGAGGCCTAGGTGACCGTGATGGGCTTGCAGGTGGGGTGCAGACACCTTGCTTGGCGGCCTCTAGATTTGTACAGCTGCAGCTTCTGCTACAAAAATGCAGCGCTGTGGGGCTTTGGGTCAATACATGGCATGACCGCTCGTATGGAGCCGATCAGTCGAGTGTAGCAGTTAGTAGACACTATGCACGGCAACAATCTTGCCGCACAATGATGCGGAACTGTCAGTGCCATCGGGCAGACCTTCAGTACTGTGAAATGCCGAGATGACGAGTCGAGCTTTGGCTGCTGTAATCAGTGACGGTAGCTTGTAGGGGGACCAAGCAGTCTGTGGCTTGTGTGGGTGATGCTGGCTTTGTTATTCCTCAACAGGCAAAGAGGACAATGCATGATCAAAGCTTCTCTGCATGAGCTTCCATTGCAAGGCATGGACTCTGCAAGCTGTCCGTATGGCGCGCTGTAACAACGTTGAACTTAATCTGCCTAGCATTCCCTGCTCTGGCAGAGCACCGTCTGCAGGCTGCCCGGCCCGCCACACATCTACATGTGCTGCTGTTGGCACGGTGTGATCATGCCATGTTCGTGTCCGCCCGATGTGCCCCAGACCGGCCTCGTGCATTGCTGTGGGATGCAAGCGCACTAGAGCGTGAAACCACCGTTGACTGACTGCTGTGTCGGCGGCCGCGGTGGTGGTGCAGTGCTCAGCCCGGCAAACAAGCCCGGTCCCTGGCTCAGCCCCAGGCCGCCGGACCCCATGGGGCCAGCAGCTGCTGCTGGATCTGTGTAGCAGACATTGCGGCAATCGCCAAAAGATTTGATGGCAGAGCGGTGCCGTCAAGGACGACACAGCATTGGATGACACCAGCACATGAGGGCAGGGAGCTTGTTGCTTGTGAACTCCTGCGGTTGCGCACCCATTGACAGGGAGCCATATGCTGCTGGCTGCAATGACGGTGGAGGTGCAGAGTAGCTGCTGCCAGCGGCTGTAGGCGTGGCCATGGTGCCGTTGATTGCGCCCTGGAAGAATAGGTCCTGCAGCAATACATCTGCTCGTCAGATGTGCTTGACATGACAGTATCCTGGGGCATGCGCTATCGATTTGAACTCAATGAAGCGATCAAGAACGCCTCGCCAGGAACTGCAATAAGGGCTACCTGCGCAGGGCTCCCAGCAAACAGTGCGTTCTGGGGCTGCTGGTTGAATAGCTTCAGGATGTCGTTCGGGCTCTTCTTCGTCAGCAGCTGAGCGCAAGACGACAGGCAGCTCGTCAATTGGGAGGTCAGGGCTATGCAGGGGTGCAGAGGAGAATGAACATCACAGCTGCTCACGATATCTGCCTTTACACAATCTAGACGTCCTGCACCTTTGCCGGCGGTGTGGCAGCCAACCGCGCCGCTGCAGAAGCAACGCCCAGCCCCGACAGCGGTTTGGGGGCGAAGGGGTCTACTGCGGACGGCTGCAAGGAGCCAGAAGCACCATTCATGGTGGGCGTCGGGGTGCCGCCACTGCTGGTGCTGTGCAGGCTGCTGTTCGGGGCAAAGGGATCCCGCTGCTGTGCTGCCGGCGTACTGCCACCGGCCAGCAGCTGGGCGGTGGCATTGGCGGCGCTGCTGTGAGGCTGCGGCGCTGGCAATGGGCTGGGACCGGGGGCAGAATAAGACCGTGCATGGCCCGCACGCTGCGGCGGTGCAAAGGGGTCACTCGTCACCGCTGCTCCTGCCTGGACTCCTGCAGGACGTTGGCATGCTCGAGTGAGTGCGGGATTTTAGATGGTTGCTCGGATGCTTCCCTCTGTTTGCAGCGATAGCAATGTGCAGCTCGATACCCATCGGGGGGACACTGCCGTGCACATTGGACTGTGCTGTTCCCTCACAGCCACTATGCACCAGCACCTGAAGCTGTTGCGCTCTGAGGCGCCATCACTGCAGCATCGCCAGACTGGAACTCGGCCCAGGTGCCGTCGCCGCTGCCAATGCTCGCGGTTGCGAGGGAGCCCCGTGCGCTGCCATGGCTGGCGCTTGCTGAAACGAAAGCATCCCAATCGTCGGCAGGAGGCTCCGGGGCTGCAGTGCATACAGTGGGGGAGAGCCTCAACAGCTTGCTTGCTGGCTAGGCTCGACTATGTATGTTGATATTGGCATGCACGTTTTGTTGGCCTAGCTATGAAACACATGCACTTAGCATGCTTGTGTAGGCTTTGTTGCATCTGCAGGAGTGAGCCTTGAACCTGGGCCAGCCCAGAGCAACAAAGCATCAGCAACAGCTGTGCACCATCAAAAAGCAGGCTGTGCTGCGGATGCATGTCCTCGCCATCTACCCAGCGGATATTGTTCCAGTCAGAGTACGTTGAACGGTACGCTGGGTAACACCACAAACCACACTCTGATGCACGCCCTACGCGGTGAGGGGGGAAGGTGTAGACGCTACCTGCCGACGCAGCAGCAGGGGGTGCTGCGGGAGGCGCCGCCTGGGCGGGCGCAGCGGGCTCGCCGTCCAGCGACATCAGGTCGAACAGTGCAACCGGCGCCGGACGCGGCCCCCGGTCAGGTGCGGAGGCAGCCTACATCGTCGGCATGTTGTATCGGTGTCCGCCTTGAATCGAGTGTCTCGGTCCCACATGTTGCAAAAACACAGCAGCACATACATGTTGGGTGCTGTGCTGCAATCGTGAAGCCGAGCAGTTGCGTGCACACCTTCGGCACGGTGGCGGGCGCCCGAGGCGCAGGCGGCGGCATGCGCTGCCGGTCGGGCGTCGCGGCGCTGTCCGCCCGGGACAGACCCGCGCGCACGGGGGGCCGCGCGGCGCCCGCTGCGCGGCCCAGGTTGCTGGCGCTGCCGCCGCCGCTGTTCACGACGACGCCGCTGCTGGGGGGCGGCGGCGACCCCGTGCGGCTCCCGGGCCGGCTGCCCGTGCGGCTGCTGGGGCGGCTGCCTCCTGGCGTCGATCCCTCAGTACCTGATGCCATTGCACCACAGCTTTGGTGAATAAAACAACGTGCTCTGCCGCAGCACGATGGGAGCACGACCAGAGAATGCTCAGCCACTCTCATCATTTGATGCCGACAGAGTCCAGGCAGCTCACCGGAGCCGCCTGCGTAGCCGCGCGCCACCTCCTCGTCCAGCTCCCCAGCCTCCAGCGCCGCCAGGAAGGGGTGCGACTCGTACGTTTCGATGGTGGGGGCGCCTGCCCACCGCGTCAACACGAATGCGCGGTCCCGATACCTGCTCGCAAACATGTCCCGTGAAACTGACAAACAATTGATAGCGTTGCACCGCACAGTGACAATAGTTGCAGCGCCATTGCTGTGTGATGATGTATGTTTTCCGTCTGATAGTTGTGTACGGTAGTCAGACGAAGCACTCGGCACCAAAGCACACTTACAGAAACAGCAGACACATTGCTGGATTCTACCCTACGGAGCACACGCACTTCTGGTTGATGAAGACTGACAGTGCACGCATGTCGCCATCGCGGGGCCGCTCGAAGTTGGGCGGCAGCCTGGCCTCCCAGAAGATTGCCGCCCTTCCGTTGCCCATCGCCGCCACGAAAGCGACCTGCTCCGGCAGCCATGTGTCCAGATTGGCGGATCGCACCTTACTTAGATGCACGCCCATGGACCTGCAAGCAGAAGCATGAGCAGTGCTGAGGTCCTGCACACTCATAGGACTCTGGCAGCAACCAGCGGATGGACCCGGCTATCAATTTGGTGGTACATACAAAATGCGCGCATTTTGCAAGGGATCAACTTGTCGTGCCTGCTGCCCATGGCTGTCCACTGCAAATTGACTTCGCGAAGTGACAGCATGCAGCAAACCGTGATGGCGACTCATTGCTAAGGGGTTGCCCCACACGATTGTGGCCCCTGGATGGGCACTGTATGACTGGAAACAGGCCTTCCGGTTGCGTGCTGCCTGGGCCCCACCTGTGAACGCCGGAGCAGTTGAGGCAGATGAACACGCCCAGATTAACAGACGCCCACGTCGGGCCCCGCGCCTGGCAGTCTGCACACCGCCTGTTGTCATCCTGCTTCAAGAGCAGCGATAGCATGCGCTTGTGCTCCTCGCTCTGCGCCTTGCTGACTGCGCTCTTGCTGTTGCTCATTTGTGAGCACCTGGCTGCCCCACTGCACCGCCGGATGCTGCTGCTAACACCCTGACCCGACTGCCACACGAGCCTGCCCGGTGAACTTCGGATCGCTACCAAGCTGGGCGTACGGACTATCACGTGTATTCTGCAATCAGACAGTAGACGGTTTGCGAGAGGGATGCTCTGGCGATCGTGCGCGCAGAGCTCGTACAGAGTTCAAGACGTCGACCAACAGGCCCAGCTAGTATCGCAACCGCAAGCGACAGCGCACGATGTTGCAAGTCTGCGGCCTGGAACGTGATGCTTGCAATGGGATGCTGCAGGCTGCACGCTTGCAATTGACGCCTACGCCGCGCCTTCAAGTGCTTGGCAGCCCTGCGAGACGGACCGTTGACTGGCAAATTGGGCTCAGACTGGGTGTGCCTTCTGCAAACATCGGCACTATTCGAAAGGAAGATCACAGGTCAAGGCGTGCTGCGTCCTGCGTGCTTTGCTCTCACCGTCCCGCTGAGCGGGCAGACAACCTGGGTTTCCGCAGTCGCAAAAGCTGTGTGCGAGATAGCTGGGCAATATTGCACAACAGCGCATTCGGCATGCTGCCCTTAGGACACACAGCAACGTGATTGGACGCAAATGAGAGTCTCAAGTGCTCCCTATGCAGTTTGCTGCCCGCGGTCAGCTCGCTTGCTCGGCTGCGGCTGGCGTTTGGCATGTTATTGTGCTCAGTACGGACCCCCATACGTGTTTTGAGGTAGATCAGAGTTGTGGCTTCGGATGGACATGGTGCAATGGCCGGCGGATGCGCTGCGTTTGACAACCTAGCGCTGCGGGCCGTTGCTGCACAGCAGCAGAGGGTGCCAGCAGCGTTGCAGCCGATGCAGCAGAGCTATGGTGTCTCGCGGCTGGATGCAGCACTGTATGCCGCACGCCAGGATACACCGTTCGAGCTGCAGCGGTGGTGGGAGGAGCAGCTGGACAGCAACAGGGTTCGCTCCCTGAAGGACGAGATAGAAAAGTGGACCAATCACATTTCAATGTTTCCACCCAGCAAGGCGGGCCCAGGTCGTGAGAGACTTCGGAGGCTGCGTGCTGTGGAGGATGCCGTGCGCCGGGGTCTCATCTCCGCAGAGGTGCTCACACTACATGGCTGGCGTGCACACAAGCGCGAGCAGGACCTGCGCCAGCAGCAGGCTCAAGCAGAAGCTCAGCTGGCAGCCGCACAGCTTTCGCAGCACACACCGCTGCAGCAGAATGGCGGTGCAGTTCCATGGCTTGACCGGGTGAGTGCGAATCAGGGCTCGGATAGTCTGAGGGCTCTTCAATCTCTCACACAGCAAGTTGCTGGCAACGATAGTCCCTTTGAAACCAACAGGAGCTCGCATATCGCTGCAGCATTGATAATGCCGTCTGCCACATGTGCTGCAGGCGAAAGACAATCAGCAACAGTTTGTGGGCGACTCCAGCGCTCCCTTCACCCAGCCACCGGTGAGTATCACCGTGCCCATCGCTGGAGACACGCAGAAAGCTGGAGCCACTCAGACAAGGCTGGCTCTAGTGCGCGCCTGTCAATTGCAGATACCATGGTTCCAGGGATCACATGGCAGCCGATCAAGCCAGGTAAGCCGCCCACTTCAGCACGCTGTGCACATGTGATGTAGAGTGCACAGGCAAAATGCCTGCGTTCCGTTCGTTAAGGGCGTCGTGCATTGTGTAGAGTTCTAGTATTACTATGTGATCCTTGTGCAGGCTGCAGCACATCACACAGTGCCCAAGGACAGGCGGGGACAGGCACTTGCAGCAGCTGCGGCAGTCAGTGCCACAAATAGCAGCGCCATGCGCAATTGCAACGGTGCAACACCCAGCCAATTGCTGCTCTCACCCCTATGTAGCTGCAAACAGCAGGCAGTGTCCTGATGTTGTTCCATCAGCATCACACGTGTCTCTGCGCAGGGCTGCCAGCGGGGCGCCTGGGCAGCCTTTCAATGCTTCCACGGCCAACAGGCTCGCAGCGCATTACACACACTCCAGCGGCTTCTAGCGCGGGTGTGTACCTATGTGCGTTCTTGTGACCTCACAACGTCGCTCAGATTTGTTCATGTGTTGTGCTTTTGCTGCAACATACAGTTGTGCCACTGTTGCCCTGCAGCCCACGCCAACCCAGCTGAGGCAAGTCGACGGCTGCGCAGCTCAGGGTAGGACTCACAGCGCAGCTGCTCACATGTTTAGGAGCAGAAGAGCAGTGCTCGTGACGATGCTTCTTGATAACCAGCTATCGGTTGATGTGTACCTGTTGAGCAGGCTGCCATGTGACACCTGTTCACAATATTTTGATCGGCGGAACCTTCGTCGCAGCCAGGTTGGTCGGGCCTGCACATCGCCATACTATCATCAACATATCTTCCTGACAGCAGCTGCGCAGGGAACACATGGTGTCATGCATTCCATTGCAGCTTGCTGATGATAAGCCGGACGACTGGATGTGTCACCGATGCTGGCAGCAACTGCTGCCTCAGCAAAAGTGGCCGTCCTTAGAGGTATGCATCTGCACTCAAGCACTTCGGCAATTGCATGTAGACTTTTGTTTTCAGGCACGGCGTGCACTGTCAGCGCAGATGACGAGCTTGTCGCCGCTGCCTCCTCTCCATGTGATTCCCCATGACTCTGACGATCTGCAGGCAGACAAGAACATATTTGACACCGCGAATGCCATTGGTCGAGCCGGCGCAGCCGCTGCACCCAGCAAAGGGGCCAGACGCAGAAAGAAGGCTGCCGGCAGCGCCGAACCGGCCGACCACAGCCAGCAGACGATCCTGGGCAGCATGGGCAAGGGCAAGCTGCCTCTCCGCCGCACGGGCGCCGGCTCAGCACACAGGGATGGAGGCAGCGGCAGCAGTGAGGACGAGTGGGAGCAAGTGGGCAACAGGGGCCGCCGAGGGGCTACTGCTAGGCGTCGCGCCTCACAGCGAACGGCTGCCGCTCAGCAGGTGCCCTGCCAGCTCCAGAGTGGCGGCCGCGCGTACTGCACATGCCTTTGCTGGCGGCATCACAACCTTTCCGACCGAGCTATGGCTGCGAAAACTAGTGAAGGAACGTGGTACAGCATGGTCAAAAGAGGTGTTGCTCCATGCATGCAGATGCCAGGAGGCAACGCAGAGGAGCCGGTGACGCTCCTGTCATCCGACGAGGACGACCCTGCGCAGCCCGTGGGGCGGCAGGACACCACAGGCGCAGGTGCACTGCGCCAAATATGCCATAACTCATATGCATGCAGCCAGGCTTCAAGTTGCTGATGGCATGTTGGGTGTTCAGGCTGCGCCGCCAATAGCAGTTCACATATGCAGGTGGCTCGCCAGAGCTGGATCAGGAGTGGCCGGACAGCGGCAGCAAGCGAGCGCCCGTGCCGCAGCCGCGACGCTCAGAGCGCGCCAACATCCACCGCAGCACTGGCGATCGCTTCAAGGTGCTTCTCATGCAGATGCTGCTTGCATGTCAGTATCTTGGCCGTGTATATGCTTTCTACGACCAGTGATGGCATGTTCAGGGCTGGGGGTCGCATTAACCAGCAGGCAAGCTGCTCGCCATTGGAGTGCACCGTGCATGTCATGCTGTTGGAATGCTTGCAGGGCTGTGTGGCGGTGTACCCTGCGGGGCGACCCGATGGCGTGGAAGTGCGCGGCTCCGATCTGGCTCGCCTGGATGACGACGAGTTCCTCAACGACACTGTCATCGACTTGTACATCAGGTGCACTGCTGGACAGCAATCATGCACAAATGCCCATGCTGGTCATCAGAGTTCCATGTTGATGTTGAGTACGTCAGGGTTAGGAGATTAGTCTACAGGTCAGTTCGTCAATGCACTGCTTTCCTGCTCTTGCCCTGTCGCATTGTTGACTATCGGTGCTATCTCGCATGCAGGTACATTCAGGAGCACCTCCCGGACCATGTACGCAGCCGGTGCCACTTCTTCAACAGCTTCTTCTTCAAGAAGCTCACGGAGAAGGGGCCCCGCAAGTCCGGCGACGGTGGTGGCAGCGGCGGGGCACCTGACAGCGCCTACAAGCGGGGCTTCGAGCGCGTGCGCAAGTGGACGCGGGTGCGCTGGCATTGCCTTTTGTTCTGCCTTCGAGCACGGCTGAAGTCCAGTAGTCCAGTCTGCTCTACAGTAGCGATCATGCAGCTGGATGTTCGCCGCACCAGCTGGTGCCGCAGGCCATCAGCGTCAGCCCCATGCTCCTGCCTGCAGGGGGTAGACATCTTTGCCAAGGACTGGCTGTTCGTGCCCATCCACGACCACCTGCACTGGAGCCTGGTACTGGTGGCCCACCCTGGGGTGCTGCCCGGCAGCGAACCTGACCGCGAGCAGTGCATCATCCACTTCGACTCCATGGAGGGCGGTGAGCACCCAGTCTGGCAAATTTGAGTGTGTGGCCATCGCAGTCTATGCAGTCTACATTGGCCAGCAGTAGGTTGTATGGGGTGTAACATGGTTCATGTCGTCATTTGTTCAACACAAAACGTGCTTGCAGGTGGTCACTCCACACCAATCGTTACTCGGGCGATGCGACAGTACCTGCAGAATGAGTGGGAGCGCCTGGTGGGTGGCCCCCTCGTTTGACTGGCCCTATCGATCACCACGGTCGGCCAGCAGTCTTGCCACGACTGTCCAGAACAATCCAGCTGTCCCTGGCAACGGAAGGTCTACGGTGACGAGCACGGCCGCAAGTCTGCTTGTTTGTGCTCCACTTCCAGGCGGTGGAGGGTCCTGATGAGTGCGTGCCCAAGCAGTGGGCGGCTCTGAACCCCGGCAAGGCGCACCCCAACTACACGACCCTCAAAAACTGCCCCGGCCTGGCCGCGCCCAAGCTGCCCAAGCAGGTGGGACTTGCTCCGCACGCTGTGCCAGGATGAGCCAGGGTCAATAAGTGCATCATTTCAGCAGTCTAAGGGGAGCTCATCGTGCCTGGGTGGGCAATGCCGACTCCTGTGGCCATAAGTCCAATGCTGACATCCGGATGCTGCTGCTGCTGCACCGCTGCAGGACAACCACTGCGACTGCGGCTTGTTCCTGCTGGCCTTCCTGGAGTACTTCGTGTACTCGCCACCCACAGCGCTGACAGCTGAGGCAGTGCGGGAGGGACACATTGCAGGTGCTTAGCATGGCATGGTATATGTTCAGCATACCTATAGCAGCTTGTGCATCACCTGCAGATCCACTATGCCATATGGGTCGTGACGCAGCAGACGTGGTTGTTACATGCCAAGACTCTCCTTTCGGTTGGTAGGGACGCACGAGTACCGCGGGTTCATGTCCAAGGTGTGGTTCACGGACCGCAACGCGGGCGCGCTGCGCGGCTTCCTGCGCTCCATCATCCTGGAGGCCTTCGTGGAGCAGGTGCTCCACAGCCTCGCGTGTCTGCGCACCCACCGCATCAGTATGCCTGCCACTTGTTGGTGGTCCGGGTGAGCAGCGCATCACGCAGATGCTGCAACACAGCGCCATCCTGCATCGCATGAGCATGCGGGACCACCTGCTGCAGGGCAAAGCAAAGGCGGAGTTCCTGAGGGCGGAGGGCAAGGACCACGAGGCCCGGCTGGCGGCGGAGGGCGTGGCCGCCGCGGAGGCGGACCTCAGGGAGTACCAGCTGCGCATCGATAATGGCGGCCGCGGGTGGGCGTTTGTCCTGCTGTGACAACGTGGGGTTGTCTCCGAGTCTCGTGCAGCGTGTTGCATGCACTTTGCAGTGCATCTGGCAAGGCGTTGTCAATTTGTGAAAGGCTGAGCGTTGTGTCCAAGGATCACTCTCGCCAAAACAGCATGCTGACTGGTCCATGCAGATATGTCTCCCCAGCAGCGTACCAGCCGGATGCTAAACTGGCGTACAACAAGATGCTGGAGGTGTGCAGTTGTTTGCAGATGCTTCACGGTGTCGTGATGCAGGCGGCGTGCATGGCAACTTTGCCGTCCTGCCTGACGGATGACACACTGGTCAGGAGTGCACCCTTTGCAACGCCATCGGTTGTGGCTCAATCCATGCCAGGGATTCGTCAGCAGTGATCGCCACTGCGCTTGCCGCCAAGCCGCAATAAGGTGGCAAACACCCTGCCATGCAGGCCCAGGCACGTGCAGCTGAGCTGCGGGAGAGGCGGAAGCAGGAAGCGGCAGAGCGCAGGGCAGAGGAGGCAGCAAGTAAGAAGCGGGTGCGCGAGGAGTCCCGCGCCCGCATCCTTGCCCGCTCCCGTGACGCCCCAGACGCCATCTCCCTGGGTGACGTAAGTGCTGTGTCCCAACATCACGAAGTATTGATGCCAGTTCTAAGATGATCAACTGCAAATGGAGTACTTGCTAGTGCCTAATGTGATATGACTACTGTTGCACTATGCTCGAGGATGCTGCTTTGTCCACTGACTATGAATAACAGACAACAAAAGACTGTTATTCACGTGGATGAGTGACTGTGGTTGATCATGTGGTGAGTTTGGGTGATACAACCTAGGATGTATACCTGTGCTGAGCAGTTAAATCTTGCTGAAGGACCGGGATGAGGGGGCCAGGGCGCATGACAGCGACGCCGATCTCCTGAATGCCGATATGCCGATCGAGCAGGTGTGAGTGCTGTCGCACCCTTCGTGTGCCCTCGTGCACAGCACACCTACATGTCTGTTCCTGAGCCCCGCTGTGTATCAGCACCTCCTGTGTGGAGCTGCAAGTTGGCACAGCTCAAACGCTCTGTTGCATGCGATGCAGCGCCGGCATCGCAGCCGCAGCAGCGGGCGCCCCTCAGCGTCGGATGATGGCGAGGACATTGAGCTGGTGCTCAGCGAGTCGCCGGAAGATGCCGGCAAGGCCGGCAGCGATGCTGTCGTCATGTGAGCACTGCTCTGGTCCGCATTGTCCTGATATTGCATCCTGCCTGTGTTGGCAGATCGGCTTCGGCACCTCCCACACCAGGACACCTACATGACCTTTGCCAATAGCCTGCGCAAGATTAGCGCAGGCAGGCTGCAAGGGCAGACTGTGCAGCAGTAGAGTAGTCACAGGTATCCGACTACCTGAGCCTGTACTCGTTTGTAATGCAGCCCCGCAACAGACGATGAGGAGGCAGGTCCAGCGCAGCCCAGGGTTCGGAAGCGCCGCGGGATGCGCCGCTCCCTTATTGCAGACTCAGACGCCGACTCGAGGGATGCCATACCCGCACAGCAGCAGGTGCCCTTTGATCGCTTGTGTGAGATTTCGCTTCATTGCATTGATTATACTATTCGGTTCACACCTGTCTGCATGTTTCACTCAAAGCATGAGTGCAAATGCATGTAGGAGCGGTCTAAGCGCACCAAGCGTAATGGCCCGGCACCAGGTGCCAACTTTGAACCGGGCGGCAGGGGCTGCGACGGCGCTGCTGGCGAACCCAGTGCCTTCGACACACTGTTGGCAGACGAGACAGCCCCAGCTGCACCGCCAGACGGCCAGCAGGCGGCAGCACTGGATCTGGCAACTGGTCTTCAGTCGGATGACGACCAGGCCACCCAGCCTCTGCCGCAGGGCTCAGCTGGTGCTGCTGCCCATCTGAAGCTTGCAGGTGCTGGTTTGCAGCAGCAGCCAGGCACGTCAACGACACGGTCCCGCTGCCCTGCGAGCAACAACCAATGCAAAGGTACCACTCTGACATGGCTGCGCTGTTCTCGAAAAGCAGGAGCTCCTAAAGACGCTGGTGGAAAGGAGCAGAGCCCTGCAGAGGTAGCTGCAGCAGGCACACAGTTTAGCAGGGAACGGTAAGGTTTGCCTGTTCACGAACACAACAAGCAGTCTTGAAGGCTTGGTCACAATCGTCAACTCTGGCAACTCTGCCAGACATAGCGGTCATGCAAGGCTTTATGACAAGTGTGCACCATGCAGTCTGACATTCGAGCTTCTGCCGCCGGCACTCCTGCGGGACTCCTCCGCCGAGGGCACCCCTTCCAGCGAACAGGCACTGGATGCAGCACAGGTTGTCAATCACACAGCGTATCTGTCCTGCTGTGCCTACCATGGTGTCCATCTCTAAGCGAGCGCAGAAAGGCTCCCATGTTGGGTACACAATACAGCACTGGCAATCTGATGAGTGCAGGCCGCGCCGGTGGGACAGCAGCAGCAGCATTCGGAGGCAGCCGGCGATGATGCGGCCGCCCCTCTCCCCCTTCCGCACATCGCCGACTTTAGCTCGGGTGATCAGCCAGCAGCAGCAGGTGCGCTGACCTACACTCCGTTCTGGAGCGAACAGGACTACACGTTGGTGGCATGATGACGAGCTGTGACGTAACAAGCATGACACAGCCAGCTGGTTGCATGCCAGTTTCAGGAACCTGAGACTATGACGCACTTGCACCACTGCAGGGACTGACAGACGACAGCAGCACCAGGATGACCAGGAAGTGCTCCTGGACATGCACCCTTTGTTCAGAGCCAGGAACACACCAGCACAGGATGGCAGGAGCAGGCAGGCGGGGTCATCGGGTGCAGCGCCAGCGGCTGCAGGCCCCACCAGTGCAGCTCTGCGACAGCAACAGTTGCCCAACGCCTTTGCAGCATATGCGATGGAGGACGGCAGCTTTGCCACTGTACCATCAGGCCCCACGCCTGGCACCAGCCGGAGGCGCCGGTCCAGTGCACCCATTGACAAGGTGCAAGGTTGTTTCGCTTGCGCCAGCTTGCTGACGCTTTACCCAGCAAACCCATCAGCTCATGGACTAGAGCCCTTTGCTCCTGTGCTGCATCATCAACATGCTGCTATTTGCTCACATCCATGCTGCATCTGCTGCCTAATGCCGAGGGCTCTTGCGTGAACAGCCTGTTCCCGCACGGTTATCCGCCTCAATACCTTGCAGCCGCTTCTTGCAGCGTCGGCGCATCCTTGCGGCGCCGGATGATGCCTCAACGCCGCCACAGCAGAGCAAGCCGGGCTTCCTGGCAGGCTTTGGCGCCATCGCCAAGCTGGCATCGTTGTGGCCAGCCGCCGTCTCAGGTGTGCAGTCAAAAGACAATGCTCGGGACCTGAACCTCTTAGCATGTGTGCTGCACTCAGATGGTTGTTTGACATGCTTCTGCATCGTGTTGCAGGCCACAGCCATCCGCCTGCCAGCAGCGACGGCGCCGCGCTGCAGCATGCCCCAGCGCAGCAGGACCTGCACGTGGACGCCGCCTCTGCTGGCCCAAGCGCATGGGCAGCAGGGCCAGCTGGTGCTGGGCACGGCGGCTCAGACGGTCATCGCTCTCAGCCATTGGCATCACCGCTGTCGGACCTGCTGTTCCAGCCGGTCCCCACAAGCAGCGGCAGCGTGCGGGGTGCAAAGCGCCGCAAGGCGAAGCGCCCAGCGCAGAAGTCAGGCGGTGAGGCCGCCCCGCAGCAACGGCAGCAGTGGCAGCAGCAGCCAGCGGGCCTGATGGCGCCCAGCGCCGAGGAGGCGGCCGAGCTGCAGCTGAGCGAAGGGGACGACGGCGCAGCGGACGGGGGCCGCCACTCCAGACAGCTTGGCAACGGCTCAGCAAACGGCCTGACGGGCCCCTGGGAGCCCTTCCCTACAAACAGCGGAGGTCGCCGCACAGCTGCTAGGGCCACAGAGGCTGCAGCAGTGGAGCCCATCGCACTTGATCTGTCCAGCGGCACCGCATCTGGCTAGTGACACAGCAGCTGACGGTGCCAAGCAGCAGCAGGCCCAAGTGTCGGGTGGCCCGGCCAACCGCTGGGCTGAGGAGCAGCAGTAGTCTAATTCATCATCCTGTGGCACAGCAACCAGCAGGGTGCCGGTGCATGCGCTTGCCCAGGCGTGCACAGGGGCAGCAGGCGCTGGGCCAGCATTGGCAGCTGATTTGTGCGCCTCAGTTCCGGCACATGCAAATGGCGTTCATTTGGCAGCATGCATGCATCCTCGAGGCAGGGGATCCTGATGAACGCATTGATGCTCGCTAGCGAGGTAGCGTTGATGCGTGTTTGTACTCAGTTCGTGGTTTAGGGCTAGTACTGCTTGTCATGGGCTTGACTTCTCAAGGTCGGTATCGTCTGCAAGTGCAAGGGTGTCGGGCAATCCAGGGCTGAAGGTCCTACCCATTGGGTACACACGTACACTGCGTTACTGCCACTGCTGCTGCCCCACCCTGTGGCGCAAGCCATCGTGCATGCGTGCATGTCTGGTGCAACCAGGTGCAATCATCATCTGCTATGTATAACGTCCGTTTGCAGAGCTATACTTGTGACCATACAGCTGTAGAAACTGTTACTGGAGCTGCGCTGCCCCAACTGGCGGCAGTGACATGCACAGCACCATCGGCAGGCTTACTCACTGCAGCTCACGCCTTGCATCCGTGCGATTCGAGACGCGACTTGTGCTTGCATCAGGCACTCCTTCCAATTCGCATCAGCAAGCAGGATCATCACAGTCCTCCGGCCTGAGTAAGCCAGTAGCAGGCTTGAGCAAGGCCCACTCGTACACGTCATTCTCAGGCCGTTCTGCTGTCTCAGGGCGGGGTTCTGGGGCGGGGTCGAAGGCAAATCAGATAAGAGTTCAGACCGCCGCTGCAACAGTCCTGGCGAGCGCAGTCAACATGGCAGAGGTGCAGCGCGAGTTTGATGTGGTGGTGTGGGGAGCTACTGGCTTTGTTGGCCGGTTGGTATGCGAGCGGCTTGCGCGCAAGTATCAGGTAACCCAATGCACATTATTGACCAAGTTTGCAGGCCAATTTGTCAGGATCGACGTCATTGTGGGTTGTGATGCACTGCTGACGCTGTGCGGTTGCTGCGCTGAAGCTGGCTGAGAGTGGTTTATCCGGGCTCGACTGCAATATGCACCAATCTCTGCAATCGTAGGGTGAGGTCAAGTGGGCCATGGCCGGCCGCAACAAGGAGAAACTGGAGGGTGTCCGAGAGTCAGTGGCTGCCGCCAACGGCGCCGCCAAGGTGTGTCCGCCTGCAATCTCAATAATCGACTCGCATCATGGTCCTGGACGTGCTCACACACAGGCTGTTGTAGCAAACGTGGTTTCCAGGTTTGTGTTTATTGATGCATGCGCGATCCATTCTGTCGGCCGCCAGCTGGCAACAGCTGTCATGGAGTCTGCCACACTGAAGGTCATCACGCGCACCGCATGCTCTGCCTCAGGACACGGAGATCCTCCTGGGCGACATCAAGGAGCCCGAGTCGCTGCAGGCCATCGCCCGCCGGACAAAGGTCATCATCGCGCTGGCGGGTCCATACCAGGTGTGTGCTCTCAGGGGTTAACAGATAATCTTGAGCACCTAGTCGGCACTTGCAATCACGATGTCACCGTTGCAAGTGCCATATCAGTTTGTTTCGAGACTTTGGCTAGACCAAAGTCTCGATCTCATTTGATTCTTGTCAACAAGGTGCTGAAGGTGCTGAAAATGCTGGCTTGTCGCAGACACTTGGCGAGCCGGTCGTTGCGGCCTGCATCCAGGAGGGCACCCACTATGTGGACATCACAGGTGGTTGCCGCACTGCAAGCCCTGAGCCTGACGTTGCTGCCCTTGCAGTCATTGCTGACTCCAGAGCGAGCCGCACGCAAGCGTCAGGCACCCGATGAGTGGCTCGCTGCATGCTGCTGCAGGCGAGCCATGGTTCATCCGCCGCATCATCGACAAGTACCATGACACGGCGGCGGCGAAGGGCGTGCGCGTGGTGCCCTGCTGCGGCTACGACAGCATCCCCTCCGACCTGGGCACCTGGTTCGTGGTGGACCACGTCAAGCAGCAGCTCGGCAAGTGAGTGGCGACCTGGCCCCGCTTGCCGGCAAGTGCAACCCTCCCCAATTGGGACGACTGTAGCTGCCTCAGCCTCTTGGGCACCCATGGGGCGTTTGGTACTTCATTTCGATGCTGCAGGTGGTGATGTGCACGTGGCGCAGGGCCACGTCGCAGGTGCGGATGCTGGCAACGACCAAGGGCGGCGCGCTGGGCGGCGGCACCGTCGACTCGCTGCTGGGCTTCAAGACCATCTCGCGGGAGGAGCGGCGCGCGGCCGCCGACCCCTACGGCCTGAACCCGCCCGACAAGCGGTGGGGCCCATGCCCTACGAACCCCGCCCCGGCACCAGGCGGTGCACCTCCTGCCGCGTCAGGGCTGTTATGCCACCATCCATGAATTTCAGATCCACCTGGAGGCTCGGCAGATCAACGTTTCCCATCATCTGTCTGTTGCGCGCAGGTCTGGACCAGATGGCAGGGATAGCTTCACCCCGGGGTGGGTGCCGGAGCTCAACAAGCGCACCATCCCCTTCGTCATGGCGGCCATCAACACCCGGGTCGTGCGGCGGTCGAACGCGCTGATGAACGATGCATACGGTGAGTTACATAAAGCTATCACTTTCTCAGGCAGCTGCGGTTGTCGCCACATGTTCATGCAGTTGCTGTGCACGGTTCTGCACTGAAAGGTCATCATGGAGCATGCTTGACCCAGCACAGGAGCTTCTAGATCAGTCTCAGTGAGCTGGAACATACCAGCTACGTTGCCAGATGTGTTACCGAACATGTTGCAAAACTGCAGGCAGTGACTGGCGGTACGGCGAGGAGATGCCAGCCCCCAACCCGGGGATGCTGATGGCTCCGCTCGCGACGGCCGGCCTCGGCCTTGGGCTGGGCCTTTTCACCGCGCCCGTCATTGGCGGCTTCCTCCGCAAGAGGCTGCTGCCTGCGCCCGGCGAAGGTGTGCGGGCCTGGGCTCATGAACCCTGCAGCCATGCATGCAGGGGTGACGGTAGCCAAATGCGCTTTTGCCCATGTCAAGACAAAGCTGGAACCTATGAGGGGCATTGCTGCAGGGCCGGATGAGAAGACGCGGGAGGGCGCCTCGTGGACCAACTACTTCCTGGCCACGCCGCAGGGCGAGGCGCAGGCCACCGTGCAGGTGCCACTGGCAGTTCACCCCGCGTGTTTGGTGGTCTGATGTGCAGACGGTACCCCGCACAGCTGTCCTCTTGTCGCCTGCCGGTGATGCCCCGGCAGCACATACACATCGTACTTCATAACCGTGCAATTCCCATGCCGCAGGCGGAGGCTTATGGCAGGGGGGACGCCGGCTTCGGCAGCACCAGCCGCATGGTCCTGGAGGCCGGCCTCACGCTGGCCCTGCAGGTGATGACCACCGCCTGCGGATGTGCCCTGATGTCCATGGCCATCCATGGCTGGAAGCAATGCGTTCCTGCAGGTCAGGCTCACATGCAGCCAGCCTTGGTGACACTGATGTGCGACTGCGCTGCAGCTGGGGGACTGCGAGGGGGCGGGGCGGCTCAAGGGCGGCGTCCTGACGCCCGCCTCGGCGATGGGCCCGGTGCTCATCGACCGCCTGCAGCGCCACGCCGACTGCCGCTTCACCATCAGCCCGGCGGTGGGCCACCGCCTCGCGACCAGCGGCCCCACCGACGCCGAGCCCGCGGACAAGGCCAGCAGCCAGAGCAAGATGTGAGACGCGCATGGCAGAGGCCGGAACAGGCAGCAACATGCCCATGTCGCAGCTTGGAAATAGAATGCCTGCCAGCAGGCGGTTCAGTTGACACATTGTGGCACCGAAGGCTGCCCTTGTGCATATCTCTTTCACTAGGCTCGTGTGCGCAATAATGTCAGGGGATGCCACTTGATACAGGTTGAGTGACCCACAACAAGGACCTACCGCATTGCACCGACAGCGGATGCAAAGATTGACAGACTTGCACCGCCACCACAGTGACATGTGAGCACACCGTATCAGTCGAGGTCACTGTCCAGCACGTACATGCAGACTACAGTTTTCCGGCGCAGGCCATGGTGCTATGACAAACTGCGAGCCCCCTCTGTCAAGCAAGCAATGGACAGCTCTGACCACGACAGAACCCAACAAATCAATGTACAAGGAGACAAATGAATAAGTATACCGTGCCCAAGCCGCAATTTTCTGCACTGTTGCTGAAGTGCCCAATAATGATTTCAGACCAACTGCTGGCCTGAGCATGGTTTAGCAAACTTGGCTGACACCGCCTGACATCTGCGTCCATGTATGACACACCGACTGCCGGTCACCTCGCTCTGCGTCACAGCATACACTTGCTCTCCTCGCAGTTATGCTGCGCCACATCAGGAGCTCGCTGCAAGGCTTTCAGGCCACGGGTGGGGCCACCTTTGCTGCAGCTGCTGCCTCCTGCTCTTGGTCGTGTTCCTTGTACGCGGCCTGTCATACCAACAAACCGACATGTCTTCACAAATCAGGAGACTATATGGTCTGCTGAGGCTCATTTGGTCAAACAAGCCGATTATCAGCACACAGCATCAGTCACAGCAGCAATGATGCCTCCGGCGTTGCGCATATGCAGGATACATGCGGGGGCCTGCCGCCTCACCTTCGCAGCATAGACAATGAGACCAAACACCTTCTCCCACACCTTTGTTTCAGCGGGGCCCCACTGAACGCCGAAGGCAAGCTGCAATGGCAACGCAGCACCAGGTTCGGCTGCTCTGACCATAGCTTGCCCAATTCCATTGGATTCGCCTCTGATCACCAGATTGTTCATTGTGGCACCAAGTCAAATGGCCAGCTATGCCCGTGCATGCAAATCCGAAGTGCAACCACAAACGCACCCCAAGCGTCGATAGCAGTGCAACAGCCAGCACGGCATAGTGCTCCATCTGCAGACGATAGGAAACTTTTGGGCGCAGCTGTGCCTCAAGACTTTCCGGTGGTCGTTGCTCTGGCTGAACGCAGCAGGTTCACGGCAATATGTAAGCCAGCATCCACTTACCCGCACGCCATACTTGATGTGGCGCTTGACCAAATCCGATATAGTCGGCACAAGACCCTGCAGCATGGCAAGCGGGCAGTGACCCCACCTTTGCGACTCCTGCCTCCAGAGGATGGGGTTGGCAAGCACACACTGTTGTAGTATTGCGGAGATCACTGCCCTATACATTCAACCTTGCAGAAACTGACAGCTGTCTGTTTGGCTGCACATTAAAGTTTACAAGACAGTTAGTTCATTGATGCCACCATCAACTGCGCACCGGCACGTCGCCAAGGCGGCCGATGACCGAGCCAAGCGTTTTCATGACAATGAGGCCGTGCTTGCCCATCTCCTGTGAGGTAGAACCAAGGGTGTTGGCCGTCAGATGCTTCTTGCCACCCCCTTCAACTTCCATAAGCAGCCAGGTGGACGTGTCTCAAAAACCATCAGATGGCCATTTCTACCCTAGACCATGTGACCCTCCGGACCAGGCCCCGCACCTCGCGGGACGGATTGCCGTCGGCATCGATGAAGGGGAACAGGCGCTTCATCTGCGGCGACGCCTCGAACAGCTGCTCGAACAGCAGGATGCCCGCCCCTGTCAGCGCCTGCTGCACATCCTCGGGGTACGTGTCCGCAGACAAGGACGCCCACCTGGACACACGAGGTGAGCAAGAGTCAGTTGGGCTGCCAGCAGCAATAAAACACCCGCACATCTCTTCAAGGACCCGAACTCAGGACTGGGCGGCTACTGTGCTCTCCTGCGAATGCGACTTGCGCGAGCAGCCCGCGTCAGGGTAGATGGTAGGGGCGAAATTGCTGACACTCACACACACTGAATCGAATATGGCAAGCAGCTGTATGATGGCATCCAGAACCCTGTGCAAGGGCCAATGGGTATCAAAGAGGGCTCACATGGCCTGCGCAGCAGCTGCCATGTCTGGAGTGAAGCCTGTGTCTTCAGCCACGGCGCCGCCACCGTTGCGCGTGACCGCCTTAGCTGAGGGCGCGTTGACCACCACCCGGGCCCCCGCCTTCTTGAGCAGGTTCACGGCCGCTGGCTTGCTGAATGTCAGCGCACCCGCCAGTGGCGTGTGGCCATAGCTGCACGAGCATGTGGCAACCAAAGTGACGAAAGGGACCAGAATCCAGGTGCGCAGACGCTCACCATAAGGTGATGACACAATGACGGAAACATCTGCCACTGCTGGACCTGCAGACACTAAGTGTGACGGAGCATCCACCTGTCTGCAATATTAGGGTCGCCACCAGCTGCAAGCAGCTGCTGGATGACGTCCGTGCTGCCGAAAACGGCTGCCGTCTGCAGTGGCGTTGCGCCAGCCCAGTCCGTCACGTTGGGATTGGCGCCCTTTTCGAGCTGCTCTCGTGCCGACGCTGTGCAGGCAACAGGTCGGACACATCGATGCAACAGGTATTTGCATCTGGCAGGTGTCGATCTCAAGACAGGCCACCAGCTCGAGGTGCGCAGGCAGCCTGTAGCAGGCATGGCGCCTGCAGGACACACATGCAAGTGACATTACGAAAAGACTGCGCACAAGGATGCCAACTCACCTGCGTCGCCCTTGACGGCTGCCAAGTGTAGGGGGTAGAACGTGTGCAGTCCGGCTGTGGTCCCGCCGGCGGCTGTCAGCGCGTCGCGTGCCTCAGCGTGGCCCTTCACCTCAGCCAGCGCCACGGCCGTGAGGCCCCAGTCGTTGACGAGGCCCAGTGCTGCCGGCGGGTCGGCTCTCAGCAGGACCTGCATCAGACAGCAGCGCCATATGCTTGCGGTCGCCTTCAGCTTGCAACGAGCAAACAATGGTCAAGGCCATTGAGCGTGGGCATGACACAGCACGTGACACACAAGGTTCTGCTCAGAATCCATCTTGCAGATCAGGTGCCAGCAGGCCGAAGAAGCACCTTGATCACATCCATGTGCTTGCCCGCTGCCGCCAGATGCAACAGCGTGTTGCCGTCGCTGTCGGCGGCGTCGGCACTCGCGCCGGCCGCCAGCTTGTCCGCAACCACTGCAGGAGCGACAAGCATGTTAGGGTCCTCAGCCAGAGAAGGGCGAAACGGCATACACTGCAGGCGCCCGCACTACCGGGCTTATTGGCATGAAGACGAACAGTCAGGCTCTACCTACAGTCAGCAAGTGCTCGTGGCAATTTTGGCTCGTTGACAGCCTGCGTCCTGGTGTACGGTGCAATTGGCAATCTAACTCCTCAGTGTTGTGATTGGCAACACGGCGCCAGTGATTGTGACATTGTGACGGGCGCACCAGTGGGCTGCCCACAAGCAGCAGCCTTGAGTAGAGCGCGCTGCGCGTCGCGGCTGCCTGCGACCTGGGCGCTGGCGCCCGACAGGTCTGTTGTCGTCAGCCCAAAGACGTCCTGCATGTTGCGACTGGCACATTGAAAGCCTGTGGAGTGCAGAAGGAAGCAAAGCGACACGCAAGCAGCATTTGCATGGTCGAAGGATCCTTGACCACAAGCACTGTGGTTACCTCATGGTAGCGCCCCGATGCTGACAGGGCCGCCAGCGTCTCCGCGCCTGGAAGACACGATATGTGATCTGATGCCAGTCAAGGTGGCCACTTAGTGCCTTTTGCACCTGTTTGCCTGATAGCCTTGCTGTAGTCAACCGACTGGCACACTCTGCAGCCAGAGGTGCGCACCAATGATCTGACCAATGGCGGCGGACACGCCGGCAGACATCTGCGAGTCGCCGCACACATATATGTGGGCTTTACCGTCCAGCAGGACGTCCTTCAACCAGCTGGCCTGCAGTGCAGCAGCAAATCGAAGATGTCATTGGCACCACCGCAGCAACAGCAAAGACTGTCGCAGTGTGACAGTGTCAAGTGCGAAGGCATGCTTCAGACTCAGTGGCAAGAGGTTTCTGACACTGGGCTATGGCAAGGGATACTCGAAGGCCAGGTCCTGCCGTGGTGGCAGCTACCTGCGCTGGAATCAGGTCCTGTACATACTGCTTGGGCTGGCCCGGTTCGCGGCTGTGCGCAAGGATCTTGTGTGTCAAGGCGCCCTCCTCGAAAGCGTCCACCATGTCCCTGCATTTCGGTCACGATCTGTGATCTGCAAGCGTTTCAACAGGTGACACCAGCATCAGATATGCAGTGCATCCACCGATAGTGCGCTTCAATACACAATATGCTTGCCAGATGCTGTTACTGCACAGGTGGACGCACTTGCAGATCTGATCAGCGGCGGTGCGGCTGCCAAACAGCAGCACACATGGGCCGGTGTCACCCTGCTGCTTGGCCTTCTGACGAGCCTGCAAGAAGAATCAGCATTAAAGCTGCCAAGTTCGTGGCTCGAGTTGGTGTTTCACAAGCCCGGCATGGCAACCACTGATGTGCTACACGTGGTGCGGGCTGAGCTGATGGGCTATGCTGGCGTGTGACTCCAGACGGCATGCATCTCAAGGACACATACCTGCAAGAAACCTCGCAGGGGCGCAAAGCCGGTGCCAGCAGCCACCATGACCACAGGCGCTGCATTGTTCATTGGCAGGCGGAAAGTTGCCACCTGCAACAGCAGACTCGCAACATGCGTCAACTGTGGATGCCAGACGGCATCATCTTGCCCTCCCCTTGGAGAGTGTGACTCGTAATGACAAACAACTTGATCAAGCATCATGCAGCAGGAACACCTGGCTCAAGCATGTGTGGCAACACACCCTGGCAATCTTGAAGCGGACTCTGTCTCCAGGCTTCAGCTGGGTGATGTAGTCTGAGCACTGCCCAAAGCGCGTCGAGCCGTCCGCCAGGGTCCACTGTGCACGGCCCACCAGGGCATGCACCTGCACAACACACAAGACAGGGGGACTGGACATCCCAGGAAGCACCACCTCTTTCTAGTGCCCTGGACACGACGCTGGGCGGCTGTACCGGCTGCAAAGCCTCAAAACGGGCATGGAGTCTGCAGACAGGTAGCTAGCCGTCCAATGCGGCGTGAGGAGCTTGGCAAGGAGGCCCCTTGCAAACCTCTCCAGGGCAGGCGTCGGAGCTGGAGGCGATGGAGTAGTAGCGGCTGTGCACGAGCGGCACCAGCTGCAGGAACACCTCCACCGGCACTCGGCCCGCCAGGCTGGGGAAGCTGCTGAACAGGTCCAACCACCTGCAACACTTCGGCGGAAAGTCAAGACGGCATACACGCTGGGAACTTTGCGGGCCACCGAAGCGTACACCGGTGTGCAGCACATTCTGGATCCGAGCTGGTGCCCGGCGACGGCGGGTCAGGCCCGCGCACCGCAGCTGCTGGTGGTGCTGCCAGGCGTGGAAGGTGGTGGTGTCGCCGCCCAGGCCCTGCAGCTCCGCCCTGTCCTCCTCGCTGCCGGCGAACTGCACCAGGGGATGACACGTGTTGAGGTCCCTCGCAGCTGCGACGCTTGCCCAGCAGTACGTGGAACGGGATAGTATCCGACAGCCTTCACACCCCAGGGCCTGCGACAGTGGTGCAACAAGGGGGCGCAGCGCCAAGACATGCTTGCGGGACGGCCTCGGGCGGCGCGGCACCTGGGCCAGGGCGGACACCGCCTCGCGGTCCACCAGGTCCATGAGGGCGCAGTACTCGTTGAGGATGGTCCTGCCGCAGCGGTGGGCAGTGCTGTCAGCGGCGGGCCTGTTCGTCAGGTGTTGCACCATGGGCACAGTGTTGCAGGCGCCTGGAGGCAGCATCACCTCGACATCAAGGTGTGCACACCTGTATGTGTTGGGCAGCGGGAACTTCTTGGCGTCGATGGGGACACCTGCCTGCTCTGCCTCCTCCAGCACCTGTCCCCAAGAAGCTCTGATGTCGGCAGAGGGAGCAGGAGGTTTGCAGCTTGCAGCACCAGCCTGCAACACCAGGCCCAGTCGACAATATGGCTTCTGCCATGCTGCCTGACGGGACAGCAGTGGCAAGATGGACGCTGCGAGAGTGTGGCGCCGGCACCTCAAGGTCGAAGGGCATGTCGAGGCCGCTGGCGTACTGCTCCGTGGGCTGCAGCCCCAGCGCCCTGCCCAGCTGTTCGACCTCGTCCCTGAAGCGGTGCCAGTTGCCGAAGATGGCGACGTGATCGCCTGCATGACAGCCGTGGACAGACTCCTGATGCACCGGCAGTAGAGGTTTTGATGGTCGCTTTCCGTCAGTGGGAAGTGTGGTTAACGAATGACTTGCGAGCTGATGGTGACAGGTTCATTGGCCTCGCTGGATGCGTTGCCCACCTGGGTCGTACAGCAGGTGGGTGTTGGATATGTCCAGCTGCAGCAGCTTGGTGGACCGTGTGGGCGCTGCCTGCAAGGCCGCGTCCGTCAGCTGCTCATCAGCCGCCACGACGGTGCCCACCGAACTGCTGTAATCGGGTGCCATGCGAGTGAGACCTGCAGCACACCATATAGTCGCTTGGCACACTGCACAGCTGAAGGCTCGACTGACTTTCAACCGTAGCTCAGTCAAGAACATGGGAACCAAACGCTTTCGGCTTGCTGCTTTGCTCTGCCTTCCGCGCACATGCTGTGCAACATCGAGAGTCGCTGCTGCCACACCTGCCATGTTGATGGCCTTGAAGTGCCGCACAAACGTGGAAGTGTCTGCTGCGCCGCTGGCTGCGATTTTGGCGAGGCGGGTGCATGCCTCTGGCGCCACACCCAACTCCCCCAGCGTGCCCACCAGCTCGCCTGAACATGAGCACACATCCAGGCATTACACCAAAGGTCAGCCGCAGGTGCCCCACTCCTGAAGCAAGCAACACGTCGCGCTGTGGTGGCGGACGGCAAGCTGCGACACGCAGCAGGGCACGCTGGGGATGGGTGTTGGCTAGAAGGCTTGACGACTCACCCACCCACCCCGTCAGCGCACCCTCCCCGTCCCCCAGGGAGTCCGCCTTGCCAATGCCCGCGATGAGCTGGGCGCCTGCGGCACGCCATAGTCACAGTCACGATGCTATCACAACTGCATCGAACTTGAGCGGTGTTGCGCTCTCGTGCAGCTGCTGAAATCATGTGAACAGCCACTGCCATTGCACGTGCACCAGGGTCACTGGCGGCATGGCAGTGGCATGGCAGATCAGGTCCCATGGCAGCCAGTAGCTGACGCGGCACCTGCAGCAAGAAGCAGCGCGCGCATGCTCTCCGCAGCGGCGCAGAAGCGCGGGTACGCGCTGGACCCCACGCCGAAGACGGCGCAGCGCTTGCCCTTGAGCACCGACCCCGACTCCTGCAGTGCATCCCCCTGGAGCGCCAGCCACTTCAAGAATCTGCATCAATCAGCACAAATCCTGCTGTTGAAAGGGTGGTTCGCAGTTGCATCATGCATGGCGGCAAAACACCCAGCGTCACCCTTTCAGGTGCCGATGTGCAAGAGCTGCCTTGCAATCAAAGCGACTGGGATCTGCGTCGCGTCTGTGACAACCGAACTCCTGCAACAGAGGGCCCTCACTTGGTGGAGGATGCAGGCGCCGCGCCAGAGCCATAGGTGGATGTCAGGAAGCAGACCACATCGTACAGGTCCCACTTGATCGCAGCCCCCGTGATGCCCGCCACATCCTTGATGGTGACCATCCACTCCTGGGTCAGCATCGCTGCCAGCTGCAGGTGCAAAGTGTACAGTCGTCAACTTGTGCTGCAGGACGTTCAAAGTGCCTGATGCGAGTCAGGTGGCAAGCATCTCATGTGCCTGTGCAGAAAGTAACCTGGTGAGAATCCTGGCACAAAGATGCAAGGTGATCACAGAGCGAGCCTGAGCTCTAGGTGCCGAGGGCCCACCTTGCCCGCGTACTTCTTAGCAGTGCCGGACACCGTCGCGAACAGGATCAACACACGGCAGCGAGCAGAGGCCTTTTTGAGCCGCCGGCGCCCCAGCCATGCACACACGGCAGCGTTCAGCTGCAACGACTGTGCTGGCGGCCCGACGCGGTTCCAGCCTGGCCCGTAGAACTTCTCGGCGTAGCTGCATGACAAGTGATTTCGAGTCGTTGCAGATGTGCAGCTCACAGTGGTCCAGCAAGCAGAAGAGCCGTGCGTGGCGCTGTAGGATCAGTCACCATTACACATGTATTCCCATGCTACTGCTGGGCTGCAGATCACCTCTTGAAGCCAGGAGCATACAGCAGGGCGGGCTTCAGAGTGTACTCGATCATCTTGTTGAGGCCCAGGTAGCACGGACTAGTGGACGCGGCCAGTGGCGGGATGATCCACTTCCAGTTGCCTGCAGATATGAGCACCTCGGCTTATATGCACCAGCTGATTTCACGTAGGTGTGACATCAGGCAGGATTCAAGATTTCGAGCACTCCCGCAGTGCAGTGAGGGAGGATGGCGATGTCTGCAGGCGATCAGACCACACAGCTGGCGATCTGGCTGCCCACCGGGCATGTAGCCGCGAGTCTTCTGCTCCTTGGCTTGCCAGTCCCAGAAGCCCTGCATGAGCGTGTGGTGATCCACCATGCTCATGCCTGCATGACCGGCACAAAGGATCATTGAACTTGCAGACACCCCCTGTTATGCATGCTGCACGATGGACGTTGCATCTGAAGCATTGACGATTGGTATGCATAGACACACTACAGCAGCAAGGCTTCACCTGCCAGCTGGAACGAGTGCGTCACAGCCTGCATGCGGACATGATAGCAGCTGAGCCTCTGTCTTGGGGTCCAGTATCATGCGCATCAGAGCACGGCAGCTACCGTGAGACACGCGCTGGCCCACTGGTGTCCACGGCCAGCCCGATGCATACCTCATTCAGCGCAACAAGTGCTGCATCCCGCCACATTGTTCCATTGGTTGCGGTGCTGTAGCCGAGCTTCTCCGCAATGGTGGGCAGCATGTTGTAGCGACATTCATCAGACAGGTTTCGGCATATCTCTGTGTCGGCATACCTGCGGGCATTACACTGAGATTAGCCAGCCCATCAGGTGGCCATCTGTGTGCAGACAAGATCAGCCAAGCACATGGTGATAATGTTCAACTCCCATGTGTGCCACAGCCTTCGACAAGGGTATGACCAGTCTGATCATCGTGACAATGACACGCGCACCAGCCGCTGAAGGGAATGCCTGCAGATAGCATGCACTGCAGATGATGCGCTTGCAGCGGCACATGAGCAGACACTGCTCGTCAAGTGTTCATGGCAGTGCATCGCAGTCAGCGGTCACAAGTTTCACCGGTATAAAGGAGGCCGCCCAGTGTCATCTCCATGTTGCTGACAGCCGGCACGCCATACCACTGCGCAACACAGTGCCTCATGTCACAGGTCGATGGGGCCAGCTTCCGCACTGTCACGAGCACAAACACAGTGTGCACATGTGCTCAGCTCTCTTGCAGGTGGAAGTGCCTGCACGTGCACGCTTTGCTTTCTCACCTTCAAGCCCAGATCCGCAAACCAGGGGTGCCGCGGGTGCGAGAATGGAATCATTGTGCAATACTGTGACGGTACTTCGAACAGCTGGACATGAAGGTCATGACACACGCTATTAGTGTCCAGTGTGCCATGCAGTGCAGGTGTGTCACAGTGCACATAACCAGCTGTCACTCCAGCACCACGCCAACATCCCACTGGTATTAGCGCCGTCAAATCACCTTGGGTGCTGTGGCGGGGCTGTCCTGCAGTATCAGCGGCAACAGGTCGAACCTGCCGCCCTTGCCACCTGCACAGCAGCACACCACGATCGAGACCCTGTTCGGTACCCGATTTGAGTGCTTCTCATAAGTGTTTACTGTACTGCCAGTGTGCTCTTTGCTCGGAGGCAAGGCTGGGTTGAGATTTCCGTCACGGACATGCGCATGGGACAGCCACCCCGCTGCTGACCACCTGGCGGCGCCCAGCCGAACTTGAGGCGGCAGAACTCGGCGAAGGCCACCTCGGTCGGGTCGCCGTCGATCTCCATCTGGTCGTTGCGCCACCCGGCGAAGCGGAGCAGCTGCGAGTTCCACACCCGCGGGCCGCCCTCTGGTGACGCAGGGGACCAAGTAAACTCGGTAAAGCCTGCCCGCCGGCCAGGTGCAAGAGCTCCAGATCTGCTTGCCTTGCATGCCTGTTCTGTTCCGGCTCACCAGGCTGGCGGCGAGGCAGGCACCAAACTGTGTTGCACAGCATCGACGTCTCTCAGATACACACCGTGTGGGTGCAGCGGGTGCGCGGGGCGGAACACCGTCATGAATGTCTCGGTGGCGCCGACCACCGTGGCGCGCTCCAACATGTCCAGGCACGCCTCGTACATGGTCTGCGGCATAAACGCGGCAGCTTTACCGCAGGCCAGCTGTCATCATTGCACCAGTGCACGCTGCCACTCACTCAGCAGGGCGTACTCGGCAAGGACTGCATGGTGCAAGGTGGGCAGCGCAGCGGCGGCAGCACCTCTGGTGTGGTGCAGTCCCGGCAGTCCAGCAGGTTGAGCTCCATGGCGAACTTCCTGTTGGAGCACTTCGGTGCGTTGCGCCACGCGACGCGCGCGCCTGCAGTGCAGATCAGCACATCACAACCAGGCGATGGTACGCGCGAGAGCACACAAGCACCTGAGGCAGAGTGGAGCATGCTACAAGCCGGTGCAGCCAATGCTCGACATCCGACATGAAGTGCGTCTGGCGAAACACAGGGGTGCCAGGTGCTGTGCCAGGCATGGCAGTCACCCGAGGGCAGACGCACCGTGCTGCAGCTCATCCCATGTGTGGGCATATGTGCCGGTGCTTTGGATGGACGCCAGCACCTCCTGGATGCGTGCCTCCCTGACCTCCGGCGGCGAGCTCCTTTCGTGGTGGTACAGCTCCTGTGACCATGAGCATGCCGCTTTTCGAGTGCTGACACGCTGCTGGCCTGGCCCAGCTGCGCCACATGGTGGGCAGCACGAGGTGCACGATTTGCCGCCACAGCCAGCGCAAGCGTTCATCAAGCAATCCAGCCAAACGTGTGCCACTGAGAGGTTTGAAATGAAGATATGAGGACGAGAACAAGCACGAGGTGGCACCTGATACTCCAGCGCTTCACGGATGAGCGTCTGCGCGGGCGTCTCGCCGCGCCCGAGCTGGCCATCGACCTTGCACCCTGCACACCGTTGACATGCTTCAGATGACGCTCAACACCCGTCAGCTGTTGATGCACGCAGAAGGGGGCGCTGTCGCTGCGCTGCATGGTCGATGGACTGATGGCACTCCGCGCACAGCATGGTGCCTGCGTTGATCGGGAGCAGTGGGACGCGCCTGCTGGGCAGATTCTCGTGTTCCTGCCGTGTACGTAGCCCTGCAGGTCGACAGAAGCTGATATGGAGCAGGTGAGGTGCCCGAGTTGCGAGTGTACACCGAGGTTGTCTCGGCAGCCTGGCAGGCTGCAAGGTGCAACGATCAGCAACAGGCTGAAAACGCACCGGGAACGGCTTCACGCCCACAGAACCATGTCTGAAAGGGCAGGCATTGATGGGCGTGCCCGCAGGGACCGCTGCTGCCTCGTTGTCTGCGTGGAGGACTCCGTTTGTGCCGCCTGCTGCATGTGCTGCAGCCTGGCAGCTTGCACCCGAGTGCCCGTTCTGCTGCTTCGACGGTGGCTGCGCGCCGTCGTGCGCGCTGTCCCACTTTTTCAGCAGCATTGCGACGCTCTGTGAGGCACAATTCCCGTTTCCCGCAAGGGTCACCATGGCAACCTGCCTCGCGCGCCCGCCTGACGTCGGCGGGCGCTGGTCTGTTTGAGTGTCAAATGCTTGCTGAATGTGCGCAACTTTGAGCTGCGCCCTCAACGCAAAGTGCCACTCAAATGACACGGCGCGGTCTGCAGATTCCTGTGTCCTCTGCAATCTGGGGGTCACGTGGGCCGTTCCGGGTCGAGTTGCGCTGTGAGCAAGTGAGGATGTAATGTCCGTGCCGCAGCGAGCCCGATCAGACACTGACACCCGCCGTAGCTCATGTCTCTGACGGGCTGCGGACCGCTCGGCGGTGATCAAACCGCAGATAGATTGCAAGACCCTTGCTAGGAAGCCCGTGCTCAAACTTCACGCGATCATCATACTCAAGTGCGTATTGGGCGCAGCTACTGGCCACACGGTGCTTCGATTGGGCATCATGAGCGCTTTGCTTGTTGCCCCCTGGGTCGGAGGTTTGGGGTCGACGTTTGCGACACGCAACAGCCACGATGTAACACTTGGGTTCCAGCTGTCGGCATCAACGCCGTCAACACAGTCTCAAGCTGCGCTTGACAAACCGCAGCATGCGAAAGGCTGCTATACCGACGTGCACACTTGGAACCATAGCGCTGCACGTTTGGTTGCTTTGCCGTCATGTGCCCGCCCTTGCCCAACAGGATGTCAGCAGGTGCACAGTTGCTGAAGTTCACGGCACACTGCACGCTAGGAACCGCTCAACTACTGCGCGCTAGGAGAGGAAGGCGTGTTGCCGTCGTTTTCATGTCTTCGTGTGCACAAGGACGCCCTAACTCAGGGACATGCTGAAGCTGAGCAGCAGATGACACCCCCATCCACCGGGAGCTGACGTCGTACCCCTCCGTACCGACAGCTTTCTGTCATTCGCTGATTGCTGTGATCTCTCTTCCACTTGCGTCAGCGGGAGCCTCGATCAAAACTTTGTGCCGTCGGCAGCGCAGAGGCGGCACAAGCTATGACAGCCTGTGGCTCAGGCTGCCTTGGCCTCCGCCATGGCTGATGAGGCGGCCATCGCGATGGCCTGGTCGCTGGCCTGCACAGTTGCACCGAACTGTGCATGGGCGAACAGTTGCACCGAGCTTTAGCATGCCGTCGTGCCAATGCAGGTGGGACCATCCTGCAGAACGCATGTGCGCAATGCTGACAGTGAGCGGCACTGCCATACGCTGGGCGTGCGCACGTTGGGTAGGTAGTAGTAGCGGCCGCCTGCGCCCTTGGCAATCTCCTCTGCAAAGCCGGTGCTGACAAACTGCACACGGTACAGGGCATGACCTCAGGCTCTGTCCAAAAGCACGTGCATGAACAACAGCAGACCACGAGCTCATGAGCAGCACACCACCCTACTCCTGCCTTGTTTTCTGTGTCGATGACCAGGAGGTTGAAGTTGGCCGCGCCGATCTTCTTGGCCATGTTCATGACCTCCTCCTTCAGCTGGTCCTGCAGGAGACGACATGCATGTGTAGCTCAGAATGCAGCTCACCAAGATACGCCGCCATGGCGGCAGAGTGCGATGCCGAACAAGTAGGATGCTAGAGACCCGGGCCTTCAGGCGGTTGGATGGCTGCTGGGAGCAGCAGCCGTCGCCAGGAGCAGGCGCCTCTCACCGTGGTGGGCTTGGGGGCGTCCTCCGCCAGCGCGTCGGGGTCCCGGTTGCTCTTGGCCAGCGACACGTTGGCGCGCCCGTCCGTCAGCAGCACCACCATCACCCGCCCGCAGTCGCCCTGCACCCCGGCAGAGGAGGGTCAGGGTTGGACCTCCTCTGCCTGGCTCCGTGGCACCACCCGCCGCCACACATAGCAGGTCCCGGCACGACATCATCATCAATGTTGAGGGTTGACAGGAAAGCCGTGCATGAGGAGGAGCCGGAGTGTAGTGCCAGGACGCTCATCAACGGCAACATCGCCCCCGTCCGCCGGCGCACCGTGGCCTGGGCCTGCAGCCCGGTGCGGCAGGCGGTGGCGAGGCCGTGGGCGAGGGGGGAGCCGCCGCCGCAGGGCAGCGAGTCCAGGCGGCGGCGCGCCATGGAGATGGACTTGCTGGGCGGCAGCAGCACCTCCGCCTGGTCCCCGTAGAAGGGGATCAGGCTCACCTGCGGCGGGGCGGCGGGGGTACAGCCTGAGTCACAGGCCTGCCGCCGCTTACTGCACAGTCTGAAGAGAGCAGGCAAGCTTGCGGCAGCGGCAAGCGGCCAGCATGCTAGACGACCACTCGTCCACTGCACCTGATCTCGGCTGGTGTAGCTCTCTGCCAACAGCCGCATCGCCGCACCCTGCACATTCATAATGACACCTCATGAGCAGCAGCCACAAGGTGGCAAGATGTGTCCTGTTTGAGCAGTCACGCGCCACAATTTGATAGCTACACACTGGCGGCACCTTGGCGGAGGCCATGCGGTTGAGGGCCATGGACCCGGAGGCGTCCACCACGAAGATGACCAGCGCGCCCGCCTTGCGCGCCATGCGCTTGCTGCGCATGTCCACCTGCGTACCATTGTTGGCGATGGAGTTAACCATCACAACCGCCCAGCATGGCTGTCAGGACCCACGTTGATAGCAGGCCTTGTGGTGGGGCTGCTGACGCCTCGCGTCGACACTCACAGCCCTTTGGGCCACCTGCCCAGTGCAGTGCTGTCAAAGTCCAGGCGACATTGTACCTTTTCGACGTAGACCTTGCGCGTCTTGCCGGCCGCCTCTGCCCGCGCCTTGCGCGACTTTTGGTAGGGCGCCGCTGTCCGGAGCGTGGCGTCCACCGCCAACCGCTTCACCTTGCCACCTGCACCAGCATGTGGTCTCTCATCAGACTGTGGCAAGGAGCCCAGCACGCATGTCAGGCAAGCTGCAGGCACAGTGGCATCCGAAGTCACCCTGCATGCACAGCGTGTGATCTGCCGAACAGCACTCGGGAGGGTGGCAGCAGCGGGTCGCTCAGAAGGCGCACCCCGGGGCAGCATGGGCTTGATGTAGCGCCCCCGGTCCTCGGAGAAGATGACGGTCTTGGCGCGCCCCGAGCGCCCCTGCGCCCGCTGCTGCTGCTGCGCGAACATCAGCACGCTGGGGTCCATGATCACGCCCTCGCTGTCGATGATGAACTCCTCCGGCACCTGGTCCGGCTGGTCCTCGTTGTCGTCCTGCCGCAGTGCAGGACACACGGTGGCAACCGCCAGCATGCATCTGACGCACACCGCAATGGGACTCTTGGCATCTGGGCCTCTGCTACGCTGCTGGCTCAAGAGTACGCCTCGACCCGTTGTCCCTTGCCAACTTGCACTTGTGTCGCTGCCGCTGCTCATTGCCAAAGCAGTTCTGTACTGAGATCAACAGAAGCCCACCTCCTCCTCCTCCTTCTCCTCGTCCTCATCTTCCTGCTCCTCTTGCTCCTGGTCCTGCTGCTGGTCCTCTGGAGGAGGGGGCGGCGGCGGAGGCGGCGGCTCTTCTTGCTGCTGCTCCTCCTGCACACGTTGCAGCATCAGCGTGAGAACCAGCGCACACTTTGTGCAGCTGTGTCCGCTGGGCTGATGCGGCTTGCATGGCTGCAGCAGTCGCCTGGGGCGTCTGCAGAACGGACCACTTGATTATATGTCAACGCGTTGAAAGAGCACCAGATGCTTTGAGTGTGCGAGGGGTCGTGACGCTGCGGGCGACCCGGCAGATTCGGGGCCCGCCGCCCACCTGCTGGCTCATGGCGTCCAGGTCGGCGCGCGGCAGGATGACCAGCTTGATGGCCTTCTGCACGTCCTCGGGGCTCACGTCGGTGCGGCCCTCCAGCGCAGCCGCCGCTCGCGCCGCCCGCACCGCAAACAGCTCCGCCCGGTGCCCCTGCACCCGCCCCCGCCGCGCCGTCTCCACTATGTACTTCACCTGCGAGTGTGCCGCCGGTGTGCTGAGTCGGGCTCGCTGCATGGCCGGCAGCGGTGGCTGCTGCAGCGTGACGGCAGAAGTGGCTGCGGTGGTGGATGCAGCAGTGCACTGCACAGCGCTCACCTGCTTGTCGCCGATCTTCACATCCCTCAAGAACTCCCGCGAGAAGATGACCTGCAACATGCAAAACACGTGTGGGCTGTGAGCTGTTCTCTTGAAGCTTCTGACAGCAATGCCTTAATGCAGGCTGTAGATTTTCTCGTGCGCCTCATCCAGCTGGAGGCAGGCCAGAGCAGTGCAGCTCCGCACCTGGTTGCGCAGATCCTCAGTGGTCTGCTCTGCCTCCTTCAGCATCGCTGGTGCCTCATCCTGCATCGCATAGGCGCAAACCGTAGGATTGCCTGGGCTTGCCTGTGGCGCCACAATAGCCAGCTGATCAGGGTGCTGGGCATGATGACGGGGTGTGTCAGCAGCGTGCATGCCTGGAAGCGGGACGCTGCCATGACCGCGGCGACGCGGTCGTCGAAGGTCGGCGGCACGTCGGCTGACAGTGTGATGGCGATGCGGTCCAGCAGGTGCTCCCGCAGGGAGCCCTCCTCCGGGTTGTAGGTCGCAATCAGCAGCGGCTTGCACCTGATTGAAGTGCACAATGCATTCAGGCCTCCTCCCATCCCCAGGCTGCAATCGTGTGGGACAGGAATCTGCAGGCTCTTGCTGCTGCTTGAACGACAGCCGGCTGATCCAACAGCATCATCAGGAACAAGTGGCATCAGGGCGACATGAGCTGCAATGCGCACAACAGCATGAGACCGCAGGGAACCGTGGTCCTGTGGTGCCACTCACGGGTGGCTGATGGAGATGCCCTCGCGCTCGACGACATTGCGGCCATCGGACAGGATGGACAGCAGCAGGTTGGCGACGCCGTCGTCCAGCAGGTTGATCTCGTCCACGTACAGCACGCCGCGGTGCGCCTCCGCCAGCAGGCCCGGCTGGAACACCGTCTTGCCCTCCTGTTGACCGGCACCAGCTGGCGTCAGGCTGGCTGCTGGGTGCAAGCGGTGTCAGCTACTCCCCAGGTGTTGCTGCAAGCGGCGTGCGACCATAGGCAGCTGTGTCGCAACATGCCGCCGCCAGTCTGCAGCAGCTGCGGGTGGTCCTCGCCACTACACAGCGGTGCCAGCTCGCCTTCATGGAGGCCTCGATGTCGACGGTGCCCACGAGGCGGTCCTCCGTCACGCCCAGCGGGATCTGCACGAAGGGCGCGCCGCGGATGCGGGCTGGCGGCGCGTCCGCCCTGGCTCCCAGCCGCTCCCTCAAGCCGTCCTGGTGCAAGCAGCGTGCTGTTCATGCACTGATGCGTGGGACGTGGGTCATCACTTCAGCCAGCTGCTTGTGTGACATCCCTATTTGACTGCCGCTCTGCACAGCTCTGTTTCAAACAGCGGGACCATGTGCGCCGGGTCACAAGGCCCCGCTGCAGCGGCGGTGCCCCACCTCCCAGGCGCGCGGGTCCTCCGGGTCCGCGTTGCACCAGCTGTCGGCCACCACCTCGATGGGCGGCAGCAGCGCGTGGATGCCGCGCGCCATCACCGACTTGGCGGTGCCCCGCCGCCCCATGATCGCCACGCCGCCCAGCTGGTTGTCCACCTGCACGCGGTGTGCAGGGTTCCCAATTGAACGGACGCCCATGCGCTGTTCTGTGAAGATGAACGGGCCATCCGTGCCGCTCCCTGCCGTCATGCCATGCACCTATGCCCTACAATGCACTTGCACGCATAGCAGCAGTGACCTGAGCAACACTGTGCGTTGCATGGTCCACGAGGACCGTCATGAGCACGCAAAGTTGGCATCACGCACCGCGCCAAGCAGCAGCGCCTCCTTGATGTCGTCCATGCCGACGACGGAGGCCAGGGGGAAGCTGCGCGAGAGGCGCGCCGCCACGGCGTCCCCCGCAAACCCCACCTGCTCCTGCTCTGCCATGGCTGCCTCTGCTGCCGCCGCCCGCTGCGCCGCTGCAGGCGATCGGTCCGCGTCGGTTCATCGGACATGGATCTGGCCGTCAGGGACATTGCCGGCCCAGCAAAGTTGCGTCACTTGATGACGCCGTAAGCACTGCTGACATGGTGCCGCAGCAGCAGCAATGATCATGCTGAGTGCCACCGGGAGTATTCAAGACCTTGGATAGCATGAAGTTCACCGTCTGGTCTGTCGACAGCCGCAACCGCTGTGCACAGCGGCGACGTCCGCGTGCCTGCTCTGCTGCAATGCTGCGCACTGGACCTGCCAGGCTGCAGTGCTGCTGTGCTGCTGAGAAAGGGGCTGCATCGCAGCGCTGCGCAGCGCTGCAGCACATGCTGCTCGAATGCAGGTCTGCTGTTGTTCGCTGTCGGGCTGCAACGGTGGCAAGGCGTTGAAATCAGATTTTGCATGGGTGTTTGCATCGTGACACCGCCTGCAAGGCTCTGCATGATGGCTCGTGATCAGGACATGTTTTCTGATGCCATATCCCAACCTTTCACGCCACTTGGTGCGTGTCAGATGCCCTGTGCAGTCAACAGTTTCATTTGCTAAAGCGCGACTGCGCACTCATGATCCGATCGACTGGCAGCAAGGATGTTGCAAATTTGGCGAGGGCGGCATCGCCGCAGGTGTGGGAGTCTAGTCGGAAAGGTCAGGCTGAGAGTGGCACACTTCCTTGGTGACGTGGCGTCAGAGACGATGCGTGATCCCTGACCCGTCAGCGGGGCAGCGGGGCCTCCGACTTATATCGCGGGTGCAGCTGCAGCATAAACGACCCATGTAACATTGCAGATGTCACCGTGGCGGATCAGAGTGATGCTGCGGGCTCTCGCCAGCGAAGTCCGGGGCAGACCACTCAGACTGCTAGGGTTTACTTGAAGTTCTGATCACAGCACGACACGCGACTGAGATTGCATGAGCAGCGGCTGACTTCGCCATTTTGTCAGTTGTTCCTGCGCGCAAAGCAGGAGGCTTTTGGTTCTCTAATTGCTGCGGTGCTTGCGGCTGACGCAACGCCACGAACCAACAGCTGAAGACCCAAGGTCTGAGCCTGACAGCAGGCGAGCTGGGCGCTGCCGCAGCAGCGCAGCATGGGGCCAGCAGCGCCTCAGGAGACCGCCTTTGGGAGGATGGACGGTGACGATGACCGCGTGCAGGGAGGCTGGAGCTGCATGTCGGGCGGCAAGTCTTCGGACGGCGTGGCGGGCGGGTCCCCCCGCCTGCCGGGCAGCAAGTTCACGGAGCCCAGATCTGTCGCCTCGCCGCGGGCGCGCGCCCCCATCGCTTGGCAGATCCGGGACATCGACTGGGTGTTCATCGTCAAGTCGCAGCTGTGGGCGACGGCGATCATCACACTGATCCCCGTCGCCATGCTGGGCGTCATCCATTGCGAGCTGCGGTTGCTGCTGCTCATCTGACATGCACTCGCATGTGCTGTTGGCAGCACTGGCGATGGTATAGCCATGCACGTCCCCAGTCGAAGACGGAGGTTAATGGCAGGTATTGCGCAGGGGCGCTGAAGCCACGCATCCGGCCGTTCGCCATCTATGATGCGACCATCTCCTACCCGCTGCGCGGCGACACCATCCCTGCCTGGGTCGCCATCGTCATCCCCTTCGCCCTCATGCTCATCAGCCTGTGCATCGGCGAGCTCATCCTGTTCAAACGGGTGCACCGCAACATCACGATGGCGCTGTCCACCATGCTGCACTTCTTCATCGACATCGTGGTCGCCTTCCTGTTCACCATCTTCATGACAGAGCTGACCAAGGTGGCCACAGGCGTCCTGCGGCCCGACTTCCTGACCTTGGCAGACTGCCAGCCGGCTGCGGGCACCACGCTCACGGGCCAGCCGCTGACGATCGGCGTCTCGGGGTCGCAGACGCTGCTGGACTTCCCCTGCCGCGCGAGCGTGAAGACGCAGCGCAACGCGCGCCAGGCCTTCGTGTCAGGTCATGCTTCCACTGCGACAGTGTTTGCTTTCTACAACTGCGGGTACCTCCTGTGGTGTTTCTTCTATCGTCAGCGGCACTCCATCATGAGCCATGTGGTCGAGCGCAAGGGGAAGAGGGGCGTCTGGCTGAAGGACTTTGGCCAGGCTTTGGCCATGTACTGGGTGCTCATCCAGATCTGCTTCGGCTGGGGGATCGGCATCAGCCGCATCATCGACAACAAGCACAGCACCGCCGATGTTGTCGGCGGCTTCGTGTTGGGGGCAATGTTTGGGTTGGTGTTCGTGCTCAAGGCTATCCCAACTGCCAAGTATGTTGTTGGACGAGGTCCCGAGTTTGAGATGGCATACTTGTCTACGCGGCCGAGCAGCATGCACACCCGCAGCATGTATGGCGGCGTGGACTCGATGCGGGGCCCAGTGACCAGCAGCTGGGACCAGGGGGCGAGGGAACAGACCGTGCCGGAGGCTGCGCACAATGGCCGGCCGACACCCGAGCAGCCGAGGGGGCCCGGGGTGCACTTTGCGCCAGATACCACACCCAACGGCGTGCCCGTGCCGCAGCAGCCGCAACCAGCTGCGATCCAGATGGTATAGAGCGGAGGCACTGAAGTGCCTGAGAAGTGGCGACAGCCTACTGCGGCGGGTGTTGAGCTGATGGCAGAGTTCATGTTGGTGGATGGCAGGGTGTGCTGGCCCTCTCAGTTCGCCAACCTGCCCCAGAACCTGTGACCGTTCACTTGTGCACTGGAAGCATTTTGTCCTCCTGCAGACCGAGTGAGGTGTGCATGTGCCTGGGGTGATGCATGGCAAGTTGTGCTCAAGCGCAGTGTCAAGAAGTAGTTAGTTCAGCAGAAGTTCTGGCATGTTTCGTGACTCGTCAAACTGTTCGAGTGCTGCCCAGGACGCGACTGTAACTCAACATTAAGCTTCACCTCTGGAGCACTTGGCCAACGTTACAGGTGTTCCCACTCGAGCCTCGAGTCTGACTCAAGTCTGACAAATGAGTCATCTTGAGCAATTTCTGACGGTCATGACAATGGTTAGGGGCCGCTGCTGGTACTGGCCATCACCCGTTTGCGCACGTTCACCAGCTGCTCTGGCGCGAAAACCCGCCATGACGACCTGACAAACAGCTGTCAGCTCGCTCCGGACCGATGCGGGACGTCAGCAGCAGGTCTGTTGCTTTGCTTGCCAATGGATCTGACCAGCACACAGCCGAAGTGATCGCTGAACGTTGCACCGCTAGGAGCGTGCGACAGTAGACTCTTTCAACGATCGTTGTGAACTGGCGGCCGGGTTGTGCTCCTTCGGGCGCTCTCATCCGGTCTGATGATGTCACTGCATGGGGTGCAGCTGGCAGGGCCTCCAATGACCCAAATCCAACGGCCTCATGGCAGCGCTGCATGCAAGGCCAATTTGAGGCTCGCGCAACCATATTCAGGCGCTCTTGGATCGGCACGGTGCCCATGCGCCATTTGCTCGTCAGCTTCTGAGCGTGTGCCACTGTACCAGCTCAGCCTGAACGCGCCGTCGGTCGCTCCCGCATTCACTCGCAGATGCGCAAACACGTTGTGTAGAACGATATGTAGCAAACAGTAGGATGTGAGACGCTCTTGACGGCCTTTGCAGCAATATTTTTAACCAGCTGGCTCTCCCTCGTCGCTGAGACCGATATCTAGACACGCGCGAATTTGGTGGTCTGAACATGCAATTGGCCGCAGCACCTTCGGGGTGCCTCTAATGTGTATCAGTCACATGGATAGACTGAAGCGTGAGTTGGTTTCCAGGTAAACGTGCGTGGGGGGCTAGCTGCGGCGACGGTAGGTGCGGCATGACACCAACCGCACCTGAACAGCCTTCGTCCGAGCAGGCTAATAATGCTGATGGAGATGACGTACGAGCGAAGCGGTAGGTTTCTGTCTACGGCATGCTTTGCATCCGCAACTGCTTACGACTACAATGCCATCATGTGTGCTCTGGGGTTGTTCACTTGCAACCGTAAAGATACGGTTCTGCGGTGTCTCGCCCACCAAACCGTTCCGTGCCAATCTCATCAATCCTATATGGCACAGGAGCTGCCTGCCGGGCAGCAAGATCACAGATCCCGTGCCCTTCACTGCATCGCCGCGAGCACGCGCCTATGACGCTTGACAGGTGCGTCTGCGTTGCTGTTGTGCCCCGCAGCCGGCTGCATGTTCTTGAAGTTGCAGATGTATGTGTGTCAAATGATCTGCGCCATCGGGTGTCAACACGAAGTGCGCTGACTGCACGCCGTGCGGTCGCCTACAGATCAGGGACATCGACCTGGTGTTCATCATCAGGTCGCAGCTCTGGGCGACGACAACCATCACGGTCATACCCGTCGCAATGATGGGCGTCGTCCACTGTGCGCTGCGCTTCATTGCGTGTCTGGCAGACCATCATCCCGGCTGCAAGCAGTCATTGAGCTGACATGCCGGCCGACACGGGTCCAGTCATTGTGATGTGCGCGCATCCTGTTGCGCAGGGGGCCTGTCTCCCAACCCTCGGCCGTTTTCGATATACGACTCCAGCATCTCCTACCCAGAGAAGGCTGACAGCATCCCCGCTTGGGTGTCCGTCGTGATCCCCTTCTTCTTCATCCTCACCAGCCTGTTTGTCGGCGAGTGCGTCCTGTTCAGAAAGGTGCAGGCCATCCAGCTGGCACATCGTGTTTGAGCGCTTCACCTGCATCTCAGAAGCATTCACTATACGTGATGGCGCCCCAGTCAGACTGAAGGGTGCATGACTCAGACGGAGCTGGTGTTTGCTCATCAGGTGCACCGAAACATCACGATGGCGCTGTCCACGGTGCTGCACTTCTTCATCGACGTGGTGCTGGCGTTCCTTTTCACCACCTTCCTGTCGGAGGTCACCAAGATATCCACTGGTGTACTGCGGTGAGCCGAGTGGCACAGGGGCTTGCGCCTCCGCAGAGTCCCTCCGCCGCATCTCCGGCACTTCGAATGTGGTGTGTTCTGACGCTGTACTTGTCACCGCATGGCCACGGCATTGCACGACCGACTGGCGGTGTCACCGTCGCGATGTGCACTGGCTGCAGCCCCGACTTTCTGCAAGAGGCGGACTGCCAGGTGCCGGCGGGCAGCACGCTCTCGGGGCAGCCGCTGGCAATCGGCACCTCGTCGGCGCAGTCGCTGGCCAGCTTCCCCTGCCGCGCCAGCGAGCACGACCAGAACTCGGCCCGCTCGTCCTTCATCTCGGGTGCGGGGCGGCTCACTGAGTTTGCTCGCACGCCATGCGCAACTGCTGTCAGGACGCAAGCACAGCCTACCGATAGCTGGGTGTTCGGGCTTGCCTGCTGCACCAGATTTTGCTCTGGTGTGGAATCTGACCTGCCCGCCTTGTTCGCATATCTCTGTTGGTTGACTGCCAAGGTCCGTATGCAGGACATGCTGCCAGCACCACGGTCTTTGCCTTGTTCAACTGCGGGTGAGTCATGCCTTGCAGCCTGTGCCAGGCTCCATGCTGACCGCTGTCCTGTTTGAGCGCTGTTCCTCCGTGTCTCCTGGTTGTTGTGGGACTACAGTAGTCGAGATGCCGCTGGGTGGTCACTGCAGGTACTGCTTGTGGTGCCTCTACTATCGCCCACGGCACTGCATAATGCGTGATGCGGCAAAGACCTCCGCTCAGGTAAAAGGTGCCTGACACAGGTCAGCTCTTTGCAAGCATGCTGCGATGCAGGGCAACTCGGATGTGGTCAGCCACTCATTTGGTCACACCCTGTGTAGGCCCCGCGCGATTGCAGACGGAGGATGTGGTGCAACGACTTTGGCTCAGCGCTGGCCATATACTGGGTGCTACTTCAGGTAAGCTCCAGACAACAACACTTCTCCAGTTGTAGCTGTGCTGCAAGCATGTCAAAGCGGCTGCAGCGGCAGATGTGCTGATGGCACAGGCCTGCACCCCGCTTGTCGCCCCTTGGCTGACTCTGTCTCTTTCCAACGTGCGCAGATCTGCTTTGGGTGGGGTATGGGCCTCAGCCGCATCGTCGACTTCCGTCACCACCCCGCCGATGTCGTTGGCGGGTTCATGCTGGGAGCATTGTTTGGGACCATCTTCGTGCTCAAGGTGCATTGCCAATTTCTGTTTCGCCTGCCAGCTGTGATCGCAATGGATGCCACAAGGCTAAGGAGGTGTCCTGCAGTACGATGCCAGCACGATATGAAGCCGGCACTTCACTGCAGGCCATCCCGACCGCCAAGTATGTCATCGGACAGGGTGAGACCAGCAAGCAAAGCACGTGCAGCCATGTGCATGACCAGTCCTGTTCTGAGTGTGGCACTTACTCGGTGTAGCGTGGCCCCGCAGGCCCCGAATTCGAGTCGATGCACAGGTGCGTGGGTGTCTGCATCCACCACCTGCTGCCAGGGTGGCCCAGCGCATCAATGGTGGAACTGTAGACCCAGGACGAAGCTGGTCAGGTTGCAACGTGCTGCTGCTGCTGACACGTTCGTGTGCATGGCTGCAGCTTGGACAACATCAATGGCGATGCAGAGCTGACGCAGGCTCCCTCTGTCGGTATGCATGCTGCGCCGCCAGCAACAACACCCAATGGCCTGTCACCGCCGGGGCAGCCGCAGCCTGCTGCGACGCAGATGGTGTGAGTAGCAAGGACATGTTAGGATCGAAGACAGCCAGGTGCGCTGGAACATGGTGTCAGTACACATGAGCCCCTGGAGAAGTTGGGAATGCAGCAGTGCGCTCGTGACAGCGTAGCCATTGCAAAGTAGGCGAAGTCTGGGTAGTCATTACATCTGGCTATCTAACAATGTTCCTGATCAGCAGGAAGGGGTTTGCTCCAATGACATCAGGAAGTTGCAAACAAGCCATAGTGTGGGGGTATTGACAGACTATGCCGCGTCCTGGAGGAGTATTGTATCTGGCATGGTTTGTAGCCACATGAGGAATCAGCAGAGCTGCCAAGCCTATCAGGGTATCTGCAGGCTGTACTCCGATCTAGAGGTTGGGTTTCTTGCAACATTGTTTCGGGCAGGGGATCTACATTTCGTTCAGCGGCTCCTCTGAACAAAGCCGCTGGCACCTGATGCCACGGCAGGTGGTGCCTCGCCAGCATGCCGTCATGTCAATACATTGAGCCAATGACCCCATTTGAATTCGCATGTTGTAACGCCGCCTGCGATAATACTCCTGAAGTGCCCAGTCACCACGGAATCTCTTCGTGCTTGTAGTCATACCTGCAAGCATTTGCAGACTTCTCCTGAGGTGCCTCGTCACTGACAGCTGCTTGATGTCCCATCCAATATGCATGCTAACATGTGCATGCTTCGACACATGCCATCATGTCACTCGGCAGGTTGTCCGACATGCGCACCAGTGGCCGTTGAGTGGCAGATTTGATTCCAGGACGCTGATCAGGCCGCCGGCTGACTCTGCTGCATCAATCAGTCCGTTGCGGGAGGTCATGTCTGTCCTGACCCAGCCCTGCAGCAGACTGCCAGCGTTTAGAGGATGAAACCGCCACAATGGCACAACACAGCCCAGCATCACCACTGCACAATGTTCGTGCGTCTGGTTTCAGCAAGTCAGCTATGGAAGCACGGCAACTTGCCGGGTGCAGCAGGACGGAGGTCACCCCCCGGTCCTTCAGGTCTATGGACATGCTGGTGTTGACTACGGCCAGGGAGACACCAAGAACTGGATGAACTTCTCACACGGTTGCCAGGTCTGGTGAGCATGCGTTATTCTGCACCATTGTGCCACGAGCAGAATGGCTTACTGATGTTGAGCGCTGCCTTTGACGCACGGTAAGCATATCCGCCGCCGCTGCCGTTGTCTGCATTGGACCCCACCTGGCAGCACAGACACTGGTGTTGGCCATTCAATCAAGCAGTCTATCATCCACTGTTGCATCCCCAGGCCCAGAGAACTGTGGGTTGTGGTGGTGCATAGGTGAGCACCAGAGGCTTCGTCCCATGCCACAAGCTCACTGGCGCATCTGCCAAGCCCACCCGTGTGCCACCCCTCAAGGCCGCAGCCACATGAGCAGCAGCCGAGTGACATCCCCAGGCACCTTGGAGGTGACGTTGCCGATGATGCTGCGGCGGCTGCCCCCAAGCAGTCCGGCGTTGAGCAGCGCCTGCGACGTGAGCAGCGGCCCCATCGCGTTTACCCGGAAGCAGTCCAGCATGTCGTCCGCCGAGACGCTCTGGAGGTCGCTGTAGATCAGGATGCCTGCGGATCAGGAGGCGCACTGACTGCCAGCCGCAGGCTCCAGCAATCTGCAGCAGCAACCCCGCCCAAAGAGCGGCTGCTGCCGCTGCTGCTGCTGTCCTCAAACACATGCTGCACCATGACCGGCACCTGGTCCACGTGCTGGCTGCAGGCCAGACCTGTGTGCACCATGTACACTGCTGCATGCCTCATCACGGCGCAGCGACAACATGGCGCGCCTGCGTTGTTGATGAGCACGTCAACGTGATCGACCGCTGCCTTGGCCTCCTCCGCAAATGCCTTAATGGACGCGGTCCGCCACGTCCAGCTGCATCACCTTGACGTCGCCGCCGAGCGCGTCCTGCAGCTGCTGCCCCGCGCCCTGCTGCCGCACGGTGGCGATCACCTGGTTCCCGCGCTGCTGGAACTGCCTGGCGAACTGCAGGGCAGGGCAAGCATGGCGTGAGACAGCCTATGGCCCTACTACTCATCCTGGTCTGCTCAAGGCAGCCGCCGACTCCCTCCTGCGTGATGACCGCCGTCTTGAGCGCATCTGACTTCAGACCGCTGCACCAAAATGTGCAGTGCCAAGGCAGGTGGACGCCGCACCATCGAGATGCCTGGCAAGCCAGCATGCAGTGAGCACCTCCAGGCCGATGCCACGGCCTGCTCCCGTGACCACCACGTTCTTCCCCGTAATCCTGCCCCCTGCCATGGTGCGCACGCCGCTGCTGCGGCGCCCCGCTGCTCTGTGCCGTGCCGTGCGCTGCGATGTGAAGGGTGCGGCACCCCGCTGCAGCCTGTTCGTCAGCGGTGCCCTGGACATGTGACACTCAGGCTTCACATCCTAGACACCCGCGTGAAGGTAGGGCCGATCGCACACCATGCTGATGACCATGGCGATCAGCATGCCACGGGCATCATGCAATGCAGCATGCAGCAAAGAGTGCAGAACGTACACGCTTGATCTGACATATTGTGGTTATGATCGCCAGCACTTTCGCTCATAGAGCTGGGTGTCAGGTGCGGCAACTTACCTGAACTTGTCTGCAGCACTGGCAAATCGATGCATGGGAATGTCAGCTGCAAGATATCTGGCCCCGGGATGGTGCTTGCGCAGCAGACTTCCTAGCAGCCCGTCATCAGGCAGATGCACATAAGAACGCAGTGACATGCATTACTCGCAACTTGGATCCACCATCTGCAGGACTGCAGCTGGCAATGGTTGCAGTGATGCAGTCGCTGAGCAGCTCGGGATGCCTGCGTGATGGTAGTCTCATAAGGTTCCTGGGACAGCCCAGGCCGATTGGCACAAACAGCGTAGCATATTCCCACTTGTGTACAATGGAGGCCGCCAGGATGGCGCGGTGCAGTGGACGCTTCATTGCGGCGGTATCGCCGCCATTGCCTGCGCATGCAGCCGGCCAAGACCTAGCTGGAGCCCTGCAAGCGCAACGATCAGGTGCAATGGCTGCATCAGCTGAAGGTCACCAGGCAACAGCACCCAGTACGATCTAATTGATCAATCGTAGGCATTGCGGATGCGCATAGCGCTACGCTCCCCTGCGCTGCCGAGCGAGCGCATTTCGGGTTGTGCATCCATCACGCATTGACATCAAGGCTGCCGTCAAAGGGCATGCACAGGATGTACATTGAATTCAGTCTCCGTGCTTCTGTGTTCCCGACATGGTGCTGCAAGCCTGCCAGTGCTGCGATGATCGCCATGCGACTACCCAGTGCATGTGCATGCATGCGGTCCCAACATGTCGTTTGACTGCCACACCTGGTGCCAGAACAGCAGACAGCCGGCGCTTCGATACTTTGGAGCGTACCCGCATGGGTCATACAGAGCGCAGACAGAACTGCTGTACACGCACGGATTGCGATAGAGATCCATGCAGCAGTACCCTGCTTGGCTGTGCCTCCGTCCCTGTTGTAGCTTGGATCGAGGCAGCATTCATGAGTTACTCTACCGCTCTGTCGCGCCACGATGGCAGCATGCCGCACCATGGTGAACACCACATTATAGACTGCGCCGTCACTCAAAGTGCCGCCATATCATCTAGCTGCTCACACATCTAGCTGCTCACTGTGCAACATGCACAGCCATGACAAGTCTGCAGTCGCTTAGCAATGTTTCATCACTACAGCCTCATGTGATTCTTTCCCGCATGGCGGCGTACACGCCGCCGACCACTTGCTGAAGACCACACACAGCTGGCGCAAGTGCGAGCATGGCAGCTTGCTAAGGATATGATGGCACCTGTTCACATGACTCTAGGAACACAACATGGCGAGCAACCGCGCCGCATGCGCCCTGGCGGTGCTGGTGTTCGTGGTGGCGGCCGGCAATGCAGCCGCACGCAGCGGCCCGGGCGATGGCGGCCAAGGCGGCGCACAGCCCCGTGGCTACCTGGTGCAGGGCAACTCCGTGTACGAGGCCAACCGGCCCAGGGACCCCACCCCCTTGGCGCCCACCTCCGCCGGCCCCTACGCCATTGCGCACCGCGGCTCGAGCGGTGCGCCCTTCGCCGAGCAGGCGTGTGATGTCCGACGTCAACCAACGCCCGTGCCGGGTGCCCTCACTCGTCTGATGAGCGTGTCTGCGGCCGTGCCCTGCAGGCGAGCTGCCGGAGGAGACGCGCGAGGCCTACGAGCAGGCCATCGCCCTGGTGCGCTGCTGCTGGCCTGCTGCCGCCCTCGTGTGGAGGTTTTGTTGCACCAGGCGGCTGCTTCACAGACTACGGCTGACAATCTGGCGACAAGGGTCGCAGGGAGCGGACTTCGTCGAGGGTGACACAGTACTGACCCGGGACGGCCACCTCATCCTCCGCCATGAGGTGATCATGCTAGCCTGTTAGATCTGACCCCGCTCCAGAATCCGAGTGCTGTGCGTACCTGGGCGCTACATGTATGTCCTGCTTATCTCACATGCCGGCTCCACACCTGCAGCCCAACCTCAGCAACACTACCAATGCAGACGACCTCTTTCCCAACCGCACCAGTGAGTCTTGACTGGGATACTGAGGAGGTTGGCGAGTTGTCCTGCCGTGCTGCACACAGTCAGTGCCCTGTGTCACACGTCCACCTGTGCTGACAGTTATGGTCCTGTGCTGCAGGAACCTATGTGATCGACTTCCTGAACTCGACCGGCGTGCATGCTATTGTGTGTGCACTTGCGACTGCTGGTGCTGCGCAAGGCACATATGTGGTCTGCCATGTCACTGGCCATTCCTGCAATTGTGCCGCCACAAGAGCTGTGCCTGCTATGCTGCAGGACCTTGACCTGGCAGAGATCAGGCAGCTGAGAGCGCGCCAGCGCGTGTATGCGCGTGACCAGTCATGTGCGTCTTTGCAAAGCAACATGCCTGCTGTGCAGCTCTCGTGCTGGATCTCAGCGCCCACAACAGTTGTGGTGCACATCCGTATGCCCTTGCAAACCAGCAGAGTTCGGCACTCTTGTCGGTGGAGCTGACACTGCCCTCGCGATGATGCAGACAATGACCTTTTCAAGCTGCTGACCCTGGAGGAGTACCTGGACATCCTCCTCACTGCCAAGCGTGTGGTTGGTGAGCTGCCTTATGCCATTGTCTGTCATTTGCCACTTGCCACCTTCCAGCGCTCCTGCTGCTCGACCATACCGCGGCCTGCTGCTGCCAGCAGTATGTCCAGTCGAGCCCCTGTTACGGTGTGCTCAGTACTGCATCAACAGCATTTGGTAGTCCGACCCAACGTGCATGCAGGCGGTTACATTGAGACCAAGCACCCCACATGGCATGACAGCTTCAACCTGCCAGCGCTGATGGGCAAGCCTATGACGCAGAAGTATCTGGAGGTGGTTGCGATGTGTGTTTGTGCCAATACATGCCGCCATCAACTGTTGAAGTGCCTCAATATTGGAGGAGGGTCCCGGAGTGGCGCGGCCAGCCCAGTATATCTTGCCTCATCGATACCTGCCCTAGGTTCATCTCGCTGAGATCCTGCTGATGTTGCAGGTGATCGAGAGCAAGGGGTATGGTGGCCGCCTCGACAGCAAACGGTGGCTCAAGCAGGTGGGTCACTTGCCTGCTTTGTACCAGATACCACGGAGGCTGTGTGATGCAGCGTGACAATGTCCAGCGTCTGATCTACTGTCAGCGCCTGTCTCGCTGCTTTCATGCGCATGCACACACACACCATGCACGCCAGACTCTGACGGCTGAGATTTGAAATCATGTTGCTCTCATGCAGCCCATCTTCCTGCAATCGTTTGAGCAGAAGAACCTGCAGTACCTGCGCCCGAGGACAGACCTGCCAATCGTGCAACTGACTGACGATGCCACAGTGAGCATTCTGGCCTGGATTGCCATGCTGGCTGTGAGGAGCATGTGCAGACACCATGTATCGGCCGACTCTGGATGAGGCCGCACGCCTGCTGGCCAATCTCACTCCCACAGCTGCCTACCCTGTTTCGAACATGTGTGTGGAAAACCATCAAGAGAGGTGCTGGGCCTGCCGCTCATCCTCCAGGTGCCGATTCCAGATGGCGGTGTTGGGGTGTTGACACCTACCGGCGGCGCAAAGCCTCACCACTTGTATGGGGTGCGCATCAGCTTTGCAGCGCGCTCCCTGACTGATGTAGGAACTGAAGCTAACAACAGCACTCCAATAGCTGTATGTAGCACGCGCATGTCTAGCCCTGGATCTTGAACGCGCCGTTGGAGCGCCGCCTCAATGCCGTGGCATTCCGTTCGACTTCCGCAGGAGCTCCTCATCACTAAAGGCTTGAAGGAGGTTGCCACATACGCCGATGCCCTGGGCCCGTACAAGGACAGCCTTGCGCCCCTTGACGGCGAGAATGGCAAAATCAAATACACCACCGACCTGGCCCAGCGGTGCGATCTGTGCCACGACTTTGCTTGCGGCTACTGTCCTGTCTTGAACTGTGCACGTCATGTGCCGCACGCTGCTTCACTCCTTCTAATGACAGTGACCCATCCGGTATGTCCAGCATGCGGCATCATATGCACGACATCCCAAGTGTCAGCGTACTTGTCTCCAAGTCATTTGTCTGTGGTCACTTCTGGTTGCAGGGCGCAACTGCTCGGCCTGCAGATTCACCCATACACGTTCCGCAACGAACCAGTGAACTTCGCCAACAACCTCAAGCCACCGACCATCATGTCCGAGTGAGTCTAGCAACCTCTGTGGACTCCATGCCTGTAAGAACGGGGTAAACTCTGCTATCAGATATGCCAGGAACCAGCGCAGGTTTAAGTTCATTCGCTTGAAGACCATGAGCAGTGCCGACTGCTTTGCAGGTATGAGCTCTTCATCGAGGAGGTGAAGAGTGTAAGAGAGTGCAGTTGTGCCTCGCAGTTGCGCCACTACGTACATATGTCCTTTTCGTACCACACTACTGGATAGCATTCGCATGGCATCCGTCGGCAGAGATGCTGTACACCTGACAGTTGATAGTGAGTCGTGTGTGCCTGCCTTGTGCAGCTTGGAGTGAACGGCGTGTTTGCTGACTTCATTGAGGGCCTCAAGTTCTACTTGCGCTTCCGCCGCCAGACTGGCAACTTCTTCCCACGCCGTCAGGTGCCAACCAACATCCAAAATCGCATCACGCAGTGCAGTGAAGTCTCACCAAACACCTGCTGGGGAGCAAATGCCCGCGCGCACATGCAAAGCGAAGTTGCAGAACGGAAACGGCACCAAACTTCAAGTGTCCTCAACCTGCCTGCACAGATCCACCTGCTTCATGACTGCTGCAGTTTGCGGGGTGTGTCTAGACCTACAAAGGACGTACCTGCTGCTGCAGGTGTTTCCACAAGTGAGCACAGCAACAAACGCCACAGCTACACCATAGGGCATGGCGTACCCAGCCGTTGACCGCAGCGCCTTGCTTCAGACAGCTGGATGTCTGAAGCACTTGGTGCATGCCAGCGAGCGTGAGCTGCGTTGGCTGGCCCAGCGTCACTCACCGAAATGGTCATGGAGAAGCAGCGTGAATGCTGGTGGCTGCCTGCATCGCTGTTAGTTTGTGCAGTCCACCTGCCGCCACTGTTGCCGCCGCTGGAGGCGCCGCATGTGCATGAGATGCCAGCTTGCGCAGCGAGTCCCGCCTGCACGTGCTGCCATGCATTCGAGCACAATTTGAGCATGTAAGCATATTCTTGTCACGGGTAGGATAGACTCTACAACCGAAATGTCTATCCTGAGGGCCAACCGACCGTGCAAGCCGTGTCATCTTGCTGCGGCGATCCGAAGGGGTGTCGGCTAGGTTGCTGCGGCGAACCTCGCATCCCTCTCAAGGTGCGACCGGCACCACAACATAAGCGCGCCGCCGTGTGCATGTGCGAGGCACACATGGATCCTGGCGGCTGCCGAGCGGCCGCCTGGTTGCGTGTCCCCCACGGAATGCTATTGTCTTCCTGTTGTCATGCATGCCTGCAGCTGATGGGGTCGATGTGCACGCTCCCATCGCCCGCTCTGATCGCGCTCGCTGCACCCGAACAGCTTCGTACACGCACTGTCGTTGACCATGTCGTGCGGGCGCACTGTCCCAGTCCGCACTGGGCTGTTGAGCCGCGCTGCATGCGAGGATCTGCACATGCCCTTGTGTCAGCTTTGATGTGCAATGTGCAAAGCACAAACTGTACCGCGACCCTTATAAGTTGCCGGCATTGAGGTGGCACATGCAGACACTGGCCGGCAAGAACAGGCATACAGAATATGACGATCGGAGCTGCACGGTTTCTGCAACTGCATTGGCTTGGAGGTTGCCTGTGTGATGCTTCGGTGCCCACCACACCTATCCCAGGCAGCGCCCTCGCTGTGGGCTCTTTTCCTGCACCTGACTGTCAATTGTGGATGTCGGGACCCCTTGCTTCCGGTGGTGCTCGATTGCGTCTCCTGTTGTGTTTCCGATGCGTCAAACCCATATGGCCGGTCTTGTGCATTGCCCGTCCGCTCGTGCAGTGACAGCTGAACGAGCAGGCATGCAACATCGGGTGCTGACTCGCACTGAGTTTGTGACATGCCTGCAGCATGGCGGCCTTCAAGTCCACCTGCGCCCTGGCGCTGCTCGCCATCGTGCTGGTCGCCGCCGGCGCCGAGGCACGCCACGGCCATGGCCACGGCGGCAGCAAGCCCCGGGACTACCTGGTGCAGGGCATGTCCAACTACGAGGCCAACCGGCCCAAGGACCCCACCCCCCTGGCACCCACCTCCGCCGGCCCCTACGCCCTGGCCCACCGCGGCTCCAGCGGTGCGGCCCCGCCCAGCAGGGCTCGCTCCCATGCCAAGGGCACAGCACCACTGCTTCAGTCTGCAGGACGGGCCGCTGTGTCCAACCTGCTATACGTAATCGCACATCAGGCCAGCGCTGCTTGACCGGTCGAGCGCACTGTCGTGCTGCAGCTTCCTCCTTCTGACTGCTATTGCCCAAGCCCCTGTGTACATCTGCAGGTGAGCTGCCGGAGGAAACTCGTGAGGACTACATGCAGGCCATCGCTCTGGTGCGCACAGTTCTTGGTCGTGAAGCAGCCAAATCGGAGTGTGCTATGCTGTCCACATATTCGCACCTGACCATGCATGATCAGGACCTGAAGTCATTACTGACCTGTCACCTGACGACCCAGGGCGCGGACTTCATCGAGGGTGACACCGTGCTGACCAAGGACGGCCACCTCGTCTGCCGTCACGAGGTGATCAGCGCTGGCAGCTGGCGCCTCGCCTCACCCGAGCTTTCATGCGCTGCAGCAACACACTGTTGCTGCCGCTTTGGAATGGGAGTCGTATGTGCACCTGACCACGCTGCTTCGCATGTGATTTGTCAACCGTACAACTGTTGCTGACGCTCCGCATTCCCCTGCGCAGCCCAACCTCAGCAACACCACCAACGCTGATGTCCTGTTCCCAGACCGCATCAGTGAGTCCCTGCTGCGGAGGAGCAGGTGTCACCAAATCGCACCCGTCTTTTCTGCGCATGGACTGTGACGATTTGCCTGTTTGCATGTCCGCCTGTGTGGAAGACATTGCCCTCCCTGATGCGCAGAGACATACGTCATCGACTTCGTCAACTCGACTGGCGTGCATGCCATCGTGAGTGCATATACTCTACCACTATGTTGCATGAGGTTTCACCACCCAGTGCAGAATTGCGGCTGCCTGTTGCGCATTGCGACGATCAACATCTTTTGACAATCTGCCGCAGGACCTTGAACTGTCAGAGATCAGGCAGCTGAGGGCGCGCCAGCGCCTGTTCGCTCGTGACCAGTCATGTGCGTGAGCGCATATGCACAGTCTGTCTGCTGTGCAGCTGTCAACACCGAATCACTGACGTCAGGGTGTGTGCACTGGCCATACCATGTGCCACTGAGAAAAACGTCACCATACAACATAAGCCTGTAGCGCCTGGCTGCTGACAGCCTGACACCTGTGTATGTGGTGTTGCAGACAACGACATGTTCAAGATCCTGACTCTCCAGGAGTACCTTGACATCTGCATCAACGCCCCGCGGGTGGTTGGTGGGTCATCTTGCTCCCCTGCATGCCAGCAGCTGCTGCTCGCGCGTCCGCCAGACCTCTGCACACCCTGCACCATCAGCACTGCTGTACCAGGTCGTCACTGCTTCGAACCCCGTGCAGGCGCATACATCGAGACCAAGCACCCAACGTGGCACGACAGCTTCAAGCTGCCAGCGATGAAGGGCAAGTCCATGACCCAGCTGTACCTGGAGGTGGGCCCACATGACATGTCGCCGCAAGCTCGACATCATCATTGTGCTGGGCTGTGCCGCTTTGGACAATTGTGCCGAGACTAATTCGATAGCAGTGATGGTATCTATCATCAGTCCAGATTGCATATGCAAAGGAACATACGCCAATGTCGCAGATCATCAAGAGCAAGGGGTACGGCGGCAAGCTCGACAGCAAGCGGTGGCTGAAGCAGGTGGGTCGCGAACACTTCCATAAGACAGATTCATGCAAGTGCAGTGGTTGCCCGCAAACAAGTTGAGCCTGGTGTGCCCAGCACATCATGCTGGCCAGCTGCCATACCCAGTTGCTGCGATTGTGGGCAAACAGATATCTGAGTGCACCATCTCTAGTGGGAAGACCAAGTTGCTGACACTGTTCTCTCTGGCCTCCTGCAGCCCATCTTCCTGCAATCCTTCGAGACGAACAACCTGAAGTACCTGCGCCCACGGACTGACCTGCCGATCGTCCAGCTTACGATGGGCGTCACCGTGAGTTTGCATCGGGAGACACCTTCTCCTTGTGGCTGGAACCACAGTTCACTGGCCTGCCAGCTGTCCTGGCTTCAGGCAGTCTGCATGCTGCCTCAACAACCACAGAAACTTGCCGCGCCTGGGGGCAGTGACGAACCAGTGAAGGGCGCAAGCTGACTGCGGGTGCCGACCGTGCAGTCGCCCATCCCGGACCAGGGCACCGGCGTGCTGACGCCCACTGGCGGCGCCAAGCCCGGCCGCCTGTACGGGGTGCGTGCCGCCGTTGCAGCTTGCGATGCCCACAGCTTTCCATATTTGTTGGACGGATGGGGCCATGCCATCCACACATTGATGGCCTTGCAGGCGTCGGCATTCTGCACTGTCAATTCCCATTGCATCAGGGCCTGCCACAAGCCCCTTCACGAGTGCGCCTGGCAACGTTGCAGAGCCTGCTGATCGACACGGGCCTCGCGGAGATCGCCCAGTACGCCGACGCAGTCGGCCCCGACAAGGGCAGCCTGGTGCCCCTGGTCGGCGGCAAGGCCGTCTACACCACCGACCTGGCCATGCGGTGCGGCGTGCGGCAGGACTCTGGCTGCCCTTGCTATGGCTGTGCACGCTCAGTTTACTGTGCCATGCCGCTTGCCGCCGCACCATCTGTACCTGTATGTTCCTCAAGATACTGAGCAGTTTTGGGACGCAGACGCTCGCCAATGCACCTCCCATGTAGCTCATTTCGTGTAGGCAGCAAGCAACCGCCTTCCCAACGATGCTCGGTCGTGCGGCATAGAGCCCTGCCAACTGACGCGTTTCCAACCTGCTGCAGGGTGCACAAGGCTGGCCTGCAGCTCCACCCATACACCTTCCGCAACGAGCAAGTGTTCTTCGCCACCAACTTCAACCCGCCAACCATCATGTCCGAGTGAGTGCAACAGTACATCTGTTCCTCGGACAATGGCCGAGCTTGCTGTTTTTTTTTTTTTTTTTTCTCGTTTGGCAGTTCACAGTCTGGCGACAATGTCACTTACGATCCCTCCATGTTTGCTCTGCAGGTATGAGCTGTACATTGAGGAGGTGAGCCGTGCTCTGTCACCAATTCACCCTCGCATGGGCTGCAATGTCATTCGCCTCCAGCCTGCTGGATCCACAGCATTGCCATGCCGGCGGCCCTCACTGTGCTCCCTCCATGCGCTGACTCGGCTGCTCTATTTGCGTGCGCAGCTGGGCGTGGACGGCGTGTTCGCCGACTACATCGAGGGCCTGGTGTTCTACTACCGCTTCCGCCGCCAGAACTCCAGCTTCCCCCGCCGCCAGGTGCCGCACTGTGTCTGGGCACTGCTGGGTCACCGCACACGGCCCGCTGCGCTTGGTGTCACTTGCAACTTTGCGCATGTGCAGTCGAGTGCGTGGCAGCGCGCACCGATATGGCTTCAGGGACCAGCCCAGCACCACACCTGCATCGAAGACATGTGCTGGCTGCCCATATCAAGGTTGCACCCGTTGACTGCCCGCTTCCTGCCCTTGCAGATCCTGCCGCAGGTGAGCACAGCCACCAACGCCACGGCAACGCCATAGTGCGTGAAATAGATATCAGCACACGCTGAGAGCGCCCATGCCCGATGGGCTCCAGATAGTCTGCCGCACTGCCAGACAGTCGTGATCTGGAAGCACGCAGATCCTGCCAACTGTGACCATAGTACTGGCCATTCATTGCGGTGCACTGTTGCTTGATGGATGCAAGTGCTGATGCACTGGAATGCGTTCATTTATTTAGTTTGCGAGTCCCATCCGCACGTGCTGCGATCTGTGTGTAAGCGCACAAACGAACAATATGACCCGGCCAGCATATTCGAGTACTACGCTGGATGACGTAGATAGAGTGCAGCCGGTGGCGATGTCTATCCGCAAGCGGAGACGCCTGCACACCTGGTCTTGCTTTGTACTCGCCGCTCGCACCGGGATCGGCTAGGTCACCAGCTGCACAAAGCCTCGCATCCTCCCAAGGTGCGATCAGCAACGCAGCGCTGCATGAAAATGCAAGGGTCCAGGTGGTTGGAGGCGTGCCACAGCATCTTGGTGTCCTGACCTGGCAGCTTGGCTGCATCGTGCGCTGCAAACCGGCAGCAGGTCCGTGCGCATGTCAGCTGTGCGTCATAGTCTGCGTGCGCGATGACGCCCGAGTTACAGCTGCCGCGCGTGCCAACGGTGCACAAGCACCGGTAACGGCAGTGTCGTGCGAGCGCATCGTTTAGGTTGGAATCTTTTAGGCGTCAATGCTGCGATACACGCAGGGAGCTGTGTGGCTCGGTCGTTGGCTGTTGTGTGCGATGGGTGCATGTCGCGCGGATTGTGAGCGGCGTATTGAGTGAGCATCTTGACGCTCAGTTCGGGACATTCTGCACGCCGATGGGGCTTGGACTGTGCTTGCATGGCACCCTCGGACGGAGTGCGCTCTGCGCTGATTTTCGCGACCGGCTGACCCGCTGATGACACAAGCTCATCATGCGACGCCTCAGACGTCATGTCAGCTAATCAGCGCCCCAGTGGGACGCTGTCTACCCACCTGCACCTGGCATCAGCAGACGTGACTGCTGTCACTGGCATGCAGTCACACCAGGTGCAGCACCTAGCAAACCAGGCACTGCACCTGGTACCATCAGCATGGGTGTATTGGCAGGATGGCAGTATGCAGAACCCAGCCAATAATGACATGGCGGGCCCGATGCGCTGCCAGCGCGCGCATGCCAGCCCCCAAGCTAACCAGGCGTGCGCCATGGACGTAACTGATCACTTCTCCCTGTGTCGCAGGCAGCATGGCGGTCTCCAGGTCCATCTGCGCCCTGGCGCTGCTGGCCATCGTGCTGGCCGCCGGCGCCGCCGACGCACGGAAGCCGCTCCACAGCGGCGATGACGACTACAACTACAATCACGGCCACGGCGGCAACAAGCCCCGGGACTACCTGGTGCAGGGCATGTCCCGATACGAGCAGAACCGGCCCAAGGACCCCACCCCCCTGGCGCCCACCACCGCCGGCCCCTACGCCCTGGCCCACCGCGGCTCCAGCGGTGCGGCCCTGCTCGGCACGGCATATTCCGAACGGCACGGCACCATGGGTTCAACCTGCAGGACGGGAACGCTGTGTGCTTCTCGGCCGTGTTGGGCACAGCAGGGCATCATTTCTTGACCGCTCAAGTGCCCTGCCGTGCTGTGGCCGTCCCTTGTGTGCTGTACCAGAAGCCCCTGTGTGTATCTGCAGGTGAGCTGCCGGAGGAAACGCGCGAGGACTACATGCAGGCCATCGCCCTGGTGCGCTGCTGTTTACGCCAGACATGCTGTTCTCATAGAGCAGCACCCTGTGTGCATGAGGCTTCTCTGCATCACAGCTCCTGGCCTTGGGCAATATTGAGGTGAGCTGCGGTGGTCCTTCATTCGCCAGGGCGCGGACTTCATCGAGGGCGACACCGTGCTGACCAAGGACGGCCACCTCGTCCTGCGCCACGAGGTGAGCGCCACTGCTGCGCAGCCTGCATGGCCGGAGTGAGGTGGAAGCGCGGTGGCCACACTCGCCTGTCACCCCTGACATGTGTGCCCGTGTCCCGCAGCCCAACCTCAGCAACACCACCAACGCCGACGACCTGTTCAAGGACCGCACCAGTGAGTGTGTGCTGAGCATCTGCCGCACACCCAAGCCCTGCGCATCTCCCGCATGCCCCGGACACGTCACCACTGGCGACGCACTCACGCTGCACACTCCCTGCAGAGACGTACGAGATCGACTTCCTGCCCTCGACCGGCGTCCACGCGATCGTGAGTACTGCCTGCTTGTGCGGTTTGCGTGAGGGTGTTGGCTGCTGCAGCTGGTGCGGCGCTCCGGTGCCGTTGCTGACCACGGTCAGAGTGTCACAGTGGGAGCGTCTTGAGGGGTTGTCACGAAGGCGGCTGCCTGCTGCAGGACCTCACCCTGGCGGAGATCAAGACCCTGAGGGCGCGCCAGCGGGTGTACTCCCGTGACCAGTCCTGTGAGTGTCTCTGTGCCACGACAATTGCTTGACTGACTGCTGTGAGGTGCAGTATGAACGTCATTCGCATGACCCACAAGGCTGCGCCGATGACGCTGCATCGCTGCGCGCAGACAACGACATGTTTGGCATCATCACCCTGGAGGAGTACCTGGACATCTGCATCAACGCCAAGCGTGTTGTGGGTGGGTCCTAAGCCCTAGCTCTCACTCGTAGCTCGCCATGGCTGGAGGATTTATGAACTATGCGCCCATTTCGACACCCTGCCCGGAGGAGCCACCACTACGTCACAGAGCTATGCTCAAGCAAAGTGACAAGCATGCTGCAAGAAGTGCAACATGTGCCCAGGGGTGTGATGGATGGTTGCAGGCGCCTACATCGAGACCAAGCACCCGACGTGGCACGACAGCTTCAAGCTGCCCGCCCTGAAGGGCAAGACCATGACCGAGAAGTACATTCAGGTGAGCTGCTGGTGCCATGGCGGCACTTGACGACACTGCACTGCGGCTGGCTGAAGCTGCCAGAACACTGCGGGCGCCGCCTTCAGGCCTGAATACAACATGTGGCACTCGCCGCTGCTGTAGATCATCAAGAGCAAGGGCTACCGCGGCAAGCTGAACAGCAAGCAGTGGCTGAAGCAGGTGAGGCAGCAGGCATGTGCGCTGTCCGCCAGCTGGCACACACTCAGCGAGCTGATGTGACATCGCCTGATGCCACACTGACGGTGTGCTGTGCTCCTCGGTGCAGCCCATCTTCCTGCAGTCCTTTGAGCAGAACAACCTGAAGGCGATGCGGCCCCTGACCGACCTGCCGATCGTCCAGCTGTATGACGAGGCCACGGTGAGGGTGTCCACCACCTCCCTTGTAAAACGTCCATTGTTGCCATATGAGCGGGATTGTTGCAGTCCATCCAGCTCATGGTATGCGGGGCTGCGCCGAACTTGTGTGCAAGATGTACACATCAAAAGAGAATGGAAGCAAAGTACGGGCCAGCTGCACAATGACATTGGTCACTTTGAGGCTGTTCTGTGCTTGCAAACCAGGACCTGATGCTACGACCGATGTCCTATGTGCAGGCGCCCATCCCCGACCAGGGTACTGGTGTTCTCACACCGACGGGTGGCTCCACGCCCAACAAGCTGTACGGGGTGAGTCAGCCTGGCAACCACCGGCTTGCATACTGTGCCTCCTCATGGATGGCCACAGCATGTGTAAGCACCTGTGCTCGATGGCGCCAACGTAGCGGCATGCAGAATCTGACGCAGCTCAGGTTTGCAGGCGCTGATCGTCAACACGGGCCTGGATGAGGTTGCAAAGTACGCCGACGCGATCGGTCCGTACAAGGACACCATCGCCCCCGGCACAGGCTCGCACACCGCCATCACCTACACCACTGACCTCATCCAGCGGTGCGCACCCCGGCTTGCCCACACACCGCCGGAAGAGCTAGGCCTAGCTCATCATGTTCATTGGGTGTCTGCTGATCACCTGCGGCCGCCTGGTGACGGCAGGGTCAATCTGCTTGCCGTGTTGCCTCTGATGGCTCAAGCCCGGCGGAGTCGCGCTTCTGTGTGCATGTGCAGGGCGCACGACCGGAAGCTGCAGGTGCACGCATACACATTCCGCAATGAGCCCATCAACTTTGCGACCAACTTCAACCCGCCGACCATCATGTCGGAGTGAGTGGGCGAGCATTGGGGCGACTCCTCGTTCCATGATGTCTGCTGATAAGTCCAAGATGGATGCCTTATGAACATCGTTGGTGTGCTGACATGCGCATCTGTTTCTGCAGGTATGAGCTGTTCTTCCGTGAGGTGCGTGACCACCACTGGTCTGTCCAGCGGCATCACTGTGTGATCATGCCACCAGCGCTGGCATACAACATCGACAGCCGAGCCGCCTGACCAAAAGTTCCAGCCCAAAGTCCTCGGTATGTGACGGAATTGTGTGCTGACCTTGCAGCTCAACATCGACGGCGTGTTTGCGGACTTCGTTGAGGGCCTTGTGTTCTCCCTGCGCTTCAAGCGCGCCAATCCCGACTTCCCTAAGCGCCAGGTGTGGATGATCACGCAGATGAATGATGTACACAAAGCGCAGGGTCTGGTGCGCTGGTACAACAGTGTTTTGGTGCCCGACTGTACTACACGGGTAAAGACTGTGCTGTGCAGCTGCCAAGCGTGATCTCTCTCTGCTGCAGATCTTCCCCGTGGTCAGCACTGCCACCAATGCCTTCGCGACGCTGTAAGCATCGTGACGAATGCTAAGTACTGCAGTAGTGCTGTCAATGCGCGACATATAGACATGCGAACCCCAATTTTGTTCGTCGTGAAACCCAATTTTGTTCGTCGTGACAACTTGCTGACAGTAGGTGTAGCAGCATGTCTGCCTTGCTTGCACAAGGCACTGTTTCTGCGCACTGCAACTTGTGATGTGGTGCTGTACGTCGGCAGCATGGCACCTTTGACAAGACCCTACATCCATGCAGTCGTCCAAGTGTACGTCAGGATCTGGAAGCACGGTTTGCCACAAAGAATAGCTGGGATGTGCAGACACTGTCCCAGGATGGTAGACTACACTCTTCTGTCAGAGGGACGTCCCAGTAGTGAACGCCACATGCAAGGCCTGCCATGACAAATGCGCCCCAGCTCCCTCCACTACCTCAGCAAGAGCTTGCAGATAGTATCCCTGGTCATCGCGCCCATCACGAGAAGCGGCCACCCTGTGGCTGTGGCTCACTGAGATCCACCGGCTCCACACTCGCCGGCTGCAGGCGGTATCAGAAAGCGCATGTGAGCAGCTCGCATCAATATACAGCATCTGAACTAGCCACATGGTGAGGATATCATCTGCCGACACCCGACGTCAGGTGCCAGACACCACACCCACCCACCTGCTGCGGTTTGCTGCCGCTGCCAAACCAGCCGCCAAACCAGCCACCGCTGCTGCCGCTGCCGTCGCCGCTGCCGTCGCCGCTGCTGGACGCAAAGCCGCCCTCGGGCGCCTGCAGCTCCCCGAGTGGGGAGGCGCCGTCCGGCGCTGCGATTGGCGCTGATGGCAGCGGCGCTGGTGCTGCAGCCATCGAGCATAGGGTGCCGTCAGACGGACTGTTTGGTCACCAAGTCCCGTGAGCAGGAACCGCACGTTCAGAGCCACAAGTTCACTGAGCGAATATGTCAGCATGGTTGCAGCTTGTCATATCTGCAAGGGGGTTCATGGCGGTCCCACACCGGGTGTGAGCCCACCTGGCTGGGGGGCGCCCATCATGCCATCCAGGGCTGGCGGCGGCGCGGGCGGCGGCGCCGTCATCTTTGTGAGCAGGATGCCCAGGCCCTCGATCATGGCCTGCACAGGGGAGGATCGGCTTGCTATGCTGTGCACCAAGCTGACGGCCCACATACCCAGCAACCGTGTGGAGCAACCCTGTGGCCCAGGCAGGAGCTGCCTTGCTGCAGCGCAACGGTCCGCATGAAGCGAGCCAAGCGCGCGCACCAGCAGCACGCCGCCGAAAGCTGCAGACTTGGCGGCAGACCGGGCGCCGGTGCGCAGCTGCAGGAAGCCGCCTGTGAGGGCGCCCGCGCTAATAGAGTTCCACGGGTCCTCCTAAACAGATGGCATAGAGTGCAAGTTGACAGGGGCCCAACAAGACAGAGAGGGCGCAGGACCTCTACAGCACTGACGTTCCTTGTTCAAGCAACACATAAGTATCAAGTCGTGCCAGGCTGACAGGCAGGGAGATTTGTGCCCTGCAATGTGCTTCATGCACCTTCTTCCTGAGCGCCACCAGGGTGCAGTCGAAGGTGGAGAACAGGCCGCCCCACACCGCAAAGCTGCCGCCAATCTTAGGCGCCTCCCGCCGGATGGACTGCATCATCATGAATGCAGCGTTACAAGCTTTCATTGTGGTGCTCCGCTCTTTCACAGCGTTTGTGAGACATTGCAGCAGGCGTGCTGACATGCGGCCGAGACGCCACAGTCATCCGTACACTGACATGGCAGGCTGCCTGATCGCTCTGGCTATGTGTGCAGCAATGCAAGTTCCTACGCACTGCCGCAGAAGCATGATGCATGTGCAGCTGCCTCACCTGCACTCCCCCCAGCATGCGCGCTCCTGACGGTGAGTTCTTGATGCCTTTGATGAGGTGCCACACGCCGCCGCCGACTGCGCCCATCCCGAATGCGCCACCCACATCGTCGATGATTCGGTCAGGGCAGGGCTCCCTCCGATGGTCCACTGACGGTCCTGCGCCGCCCTGGCCCGGCTCCATGATGTGTGACACAACAGCGGGTATCTGATAATAGCACTGCCGTCAGAGCTGGCTGATTGCCCAAATGAAGCACTCGAGGTGGCACACTATGCCAGTCGACTGCTTGAGTATGCTTGCAACTCGCAGCTCCTTGGCAAGACTGGAGCTCCTGTTTACTGTCGTCTGCAGATGCAAGCGTACAACCCTGCAATTTGCAGAACTCATTGCATGCATGGCTGCGCTCAGCCATGGACCTGCCAATGATGCTGTAAAGTACATTGCAACAACGCCAGTACAGTAAAGCCACCCCGATGACGAGTTGACGAGTGTGTCGCAGACGCAATGCTCCTCAGCTCAGCAGAACCTCATTGACGTGCTCTACCTTGTCCTGCTGCATTATGCTTCGGCATCACAGCCTCCTTGCTCTCAGAGCGGCCTCTCAGGCCGCTCGCAGCTTTAGCACCCAGTCTTCATACCCAGTCATCGAGCACACCTATGATGCGTTGGTTGTGGGCGCCGGAGGCGCTGGGCTGCGTGCGACAGTGGGCCTAGCGGAGCAGGGCTTCAATGCAGCGTGAGTTGGCCATTGACCTTCGGTGGTAAAATGCTTACAAATGCTGTGCTGAGACCTGAAACTGCTAAGTGCGCAGCCTGCGGTCAGGCTGAAGTGCCACCTGCAGCTGCCCTGTCTTTCGTACCATATTTGGTGATGTCGAGCGAGCTGATACGGTCAAGCAGTGGCATTCGATTGTCGAAGCATAGCTGATGGCCTGTGCCACGTCACTCTGATGCACGCTCTGTCGCCTGGTCCACCTCATGTGACAATGGTAGTATTGCGTGAGGATGTTGCTACTTGCATGGAGGTGGGGAGTGCGCATTCTCTTGGGTCGGCGTTTGGCCTGGCGCAGGCCTTCCGTGCACTCCTCGCCATGCGCATGTGTCAGCATGTTTCAGACCGTGAGTGCCCCGTCCGCTGATGACCCTTTTCATCTTTTATGTACGCTGCGCAGGTGCATCACAAAGCTGTTCCCGACGCGCAGCCACACGGTGGCGGCGCAGGGCGGCATCAATGCCGCGCTGGGCAACATGAGCGAGGACGACTGGCGGTGGCACGCCTACGACACCATCAAGGGTTCTGACTGGCTAGGCGACCAGGTGCTGCCCCAATTGTAGTTGCTGTCAAAAATCGCCATGTAGGTCTGCATCGATGGTGGTGGTCCCACAATGTTAAAGACCGGATGTTGCAGCGGGAGGCGAGTGCAGCAGAGGAGGTTGTTGCAGCAGTAGAACTTCAGCAGATGCACCGCATGCTGCAGGACGCCATTGAGTACATGTGTCGGGAGGCGCCCAAGGCGGTGCGGGAGCTGGAGCACTATGGGCTGCCCTTCTCGCGCACTGAGGACGGCAAGATCTACCAGCGTGCCTTTGGCGGCCAGGTAGGCAGAAGTTTGGGACATGCCGGCCTGACATGGTACTGGAAGGGAGCGCGCTGGACCTGCATCGCTGCAGTGCATGGCCCTTGTAGGTCAGACTTGATGGCCGTCCGCCCTGATGCAGAGCCTGAACTTTGGCAAGGGCGGGCAGGCGTACCGCTGCGCGGCTGCGGCGGACCGTACCGGGCATGCCATGCTGCACACGCTGTACGGGCAGGCCATGAAGCACAACGTGCAGTTCTTTGGTGAGTCCAGCCCAGCAGTCGGCAAATGTCATGCTGCCCGCTTCCTGCTCGCGCCTCATGTCCATGTGCTGATGTCATGATGAGCTGACTCGCACAGAGCATGAGCGTATGTCAGTTGGCTGAGACCCACGTGCGTTTGCTTCGCAGTGGAGTACTTTGCACTGGATCTGATCATGGACGACCAGGGCGCGTGCCGGGGGGTGCTCGCAATGTGCATGGAGGATGGCACCCTGCACCGCTTTAGGGCAGCTCAGGTCGGTGGCAGCGACAGCAGGCGTGTTCATCAGGCTGACTGTCCCGACACGCCGCTGCCAATCAGTATCTCACCTGCATGTCCCTTTCCACACCTCCACTTGCAACTGCATGGTCTGTTCCATACTGAGAGTCGTCACTATCTGTGGTCGCAGACGATTCTGGCGACGGGCGGCTATGGCCGCGCATACTTCTCAGCCACCTCAGCGCACACGTGCACAGGCGACGGTAATGCGATGGCGGCGCGAGCAGGCATCCCGCTGCAGGACCTGGAGTTCGTCCAGTTCCACCCCACAGGTGTGGCCTCCACCCTGTGGTCGCAAGCTCTTGACTGGTCATTGTTGATCTCAAGGTTCACATTGCTATGTAAGAGATTGCTCCCCAAGGATGCGCATGGCACCTGCTCACATTCTGCCACATTGGAATGCCTGACGGCAGAGTGAGCATCTTGTTGTCGTTTGCAGGCATCTACGGGGCGGGGTGCCTCATCACAGAGGGCTCCCGCGGCGAGGGCGGCGTGCTGCGCAACAGCGAGGGCGAGCGCTTCATGGAGCGGTGCGCCCGCCCGACACCCTGCTCCACACGCTGAATTTCACTTTGCGTCACACATCCATAGACTGTTGGTCCCAGATGTCACAATGCACTCGCTGCATTGACGTGGTGCGAGGTGGCCACCTCACTGTGGAAGAAGTGCCTCTGCTCAGGTATGCGCCGACAGCCAAGGACCTGGCCTCGCGCGACGTCGTCAGCCGGTCCATGACGATGGAGATCCGGGAGGGTCGGGGCGTGGGGCCCGAGAAGGACCACATCTACCTGCACCTCAACCACCTGCCGCCGGAGATCCTGGCCGAGCGGCTGCCCGGCATCAGCGAGACCGCCGCCATCTTCGCGGGCGTGGACGTCACAAAGGAGCCCATCCCCGTCATCCCCACAGTGCATTACAACATGGGCGGCGTGCCCACGAACTACCGCGGCCAGGTGGTGTCCCCCACCAAGGACGACCCGGAGCGCATCGTGCCGGGGCTGCTGGCCGCCGGGGAGGCCGCCTCCGCCTCCGTGCACGGCGCCAACCGCCTGGGCGCCAACAGCCTGCTGGACATCGTGGTCTTCGGCCGTGCGTGTGCCATCACAGTCGGCGAGGAGATGAAGCCGGGCGACGCGCAGCCAGATCTGCCCAAGGATGCTGGCGAGGCGTCCATTGCGCACCTGGACAAGCTGCGCTACAGCAAGGGCTCGCTGCCCACGGCGCAGATCCGCGGCAAGATGCAGCGCGTCATGCAGGAGGATGCGGCGGTCTTCAGGACGCAGGAGACGCTGGAGTCGGGCAAGCAGCGCATCGACGAGATCGTCGACTCCCTGGACGACATTGGGCTGCAAGACCGCAGCCTGGTGTGGAACACGGACCTGCTGGAGGCGTGCGAGCTGGACAACCTGCTGACCAACGCCGCCATCACCGTGCACTCTGCCGAAGCCCGCAAGGAGAGCCGGGGCGCGCACGCGCGGGAGGACTTCCCGGAGCGCAACGACAAGGAGTGGATGAAGCACACGGTCGGCTGGTGGGACGCCTCCAAGCCCGGCAAGGACAAGGTCAAGATCGACTACCGGCCGGTGCACAACCACCCAATGACGAAGGACATGCCGGAGGTGCCGCCCAAGGCCCGCACCTACTGAGCACGTTCGCACATGGGTATTGACAGCGTGAATGCAGCAGCTTGCCGTGCAGTAGCCATATCAGCAGGTGGCACACTTGCTGTACATCTGCTGCCAGGCCACACCAATTGTTTCAAGCACTGCGTGCCAGCCTTTACCTAGTTCACATGCCAGATCGTTGGCAGTGGTTTGTCAGCAGCAGCACAATTTTGGGGTTGTATCGTCAGCTTTGGGTCGGCGCAGGACTGTGCGCAGCAACAGCATCCTGCATGAGGGGGCGTGTCTAGGCCACGTCGCAGGCTGTAAGTAAATTGCTGTGTTACCTCGCACGGTTTGCTACGACTGCATCATGTTCAGCACACGAGCAGCAGCACCACTCGAGCATGTAGTTGCCTGTCAGCTGCTCGGGCTGCACCGGGCTGCCACCCTGCACGAAGTTGTCGCACAAACTTGTTGCACCGAGGTGCCCGACAAGCGTGAAGTCAGCGGGCCAGACCTCCACTTACCTACCGACACTTTCACTGTGTTCGGACCCCGACACGCTGACTGCGTTCGCACCTGCAACACATTTTGCCGAGTCGTGCGAGCCAACCTGCTCACATCGTGCACACGCCGTCGACATCAGCGTTGTTGCGTGCTGCCAGTGACATCAACGAACAGGACTCTAAAGTACCTTTGAGGGCCTGCCGCTCCACGGGGCGCGGGTCGCAGAAGCTCGTCCGTGAGACTGGCACACCTGTGCATCCGTCAGGTGCAGCTGGTGCAGCGCCTGGGTCGCCAAGCTGCAGGACCAGCTGCGCGTTGCTTTGCCACTATCAGAGGTGCTGAGGACCTGCTGGGGTTTGTAGACGGCCCTGAAGGTGAGCAGCCCCTGGCGTCGCGATGCGCTGCGGCTCAGCCATGTGAGCTGTTCGCAGCGCCACACGACCATGTCCGCACCTGCGGGGCGGACCACCGGACCTAATGACGTGAAGGCACCTCCAGAAACCGCTGGAAGACCCAGCAGCACACGTCAGGTATGAGTCCAAGTCGCATTCATGTGCGCCTCCGACCCGCTGCGTGCTCAACGGCGCACACCTCCAGGCTCCATGCACCTTGTGGTGCAGCACGTTTCAACGAACGAACTCAGGATTGCGGGCTCACCATGACAGCGATCAAAACGCATGCTCACCGCCTACAGCAGGGTGCAGTCAAGTCCCTGCCGGCACCCACGCCCTGCAGCAGCAATCCAGATTGCACTCCCGGCAGCAGGAGCGCAACCCACAGCGCCATCGACATGCCTCCAGCCGCCGCCGCAGGCGGTGTCCCAGGAGCACACGGTCCTGCAGCAGCAGCAGCAGCAGCGTCCTTGCCACATGTGCAGCCCAAGCAAGGCGTCAGGGAACAGGCCGGGCAGCTGCGGGCACGGCTGCGCGCCGGCAGCGTCACGGCGGCGGCATGCCTGGCGTTGCTCGCAGGTGCGGCTGCTGCCTGGGGCACTGTTGGAAGCACAGATGCAGTGCCACGTGCGTGCTTGCAGTACAGCTGCAACCTGCGCTGCCTGCGGCACACCTTGGCACACTGCAAAGCTTATGCACATTCTGACACCACTGCAGCAAGCATGTGCTGCCATGTCGACAGGCGGCGGCAGCTCCCGAATCGCCATCCGTTTCACTGCCTGTGTGCGAAAGTGTCGATGCCCTGCCAGAGGCTCTGCATTTTGTTGGTCTTACACAGGCATGGGCATTGGCGTGGCTGGTGCTCTCATCCTCGGCTTCACGATCAATGGAAGGGGCTTCGACGCGCTCAGCTTCTTTCTGTTCGCCGTGTTGGTTGGTGGGTTCCTGACAATCCTGTTTGGCTGCCTGTGCGTGGAAACCTCCACCACAGGGCGCATTCGTCCTTATGGAGGTTGACAAAGTGTAAGGAGAAGTACCGGGTACTTCAGTGGTAGAGCGTGCATGGTTTCGGTTCGAGAGCAGTGCTCATTAGGTGCTTGGTACGAGATGATTGTATTGGTGATCGTTGTTCGCTCGATGTTCTCAGCCAGGCTGATGATAACCCAGACCCCTAAAGCCCTCATCACGCAAGTCAAGCACAGCACTCATCCTCACAGCTGAAATGCACAAGCCTGCTCATCAGTCTGCAGGGTCCAGCAAGTTTGTACGCGATGCAGCAGTTTCAATCCTGCTTGTTCCGCTTTCCCATTCCCATACTATAGGAATTGACCGCCCGTTTGTCGATTTCGTCACACAACTAAATCCCAAGTCCCGGAAGGGCCCAGTCCTATCACAGCACCAGAGCCAGCGCCGCGGCCACAGCCGCAGCTGTCGCGCCCACCGCAAAGGCTGCGCTGCGGAGGCCACCCTGGGGCGCCGGCGCAGGGGTGGTGGTGGATGCAGCAGGGGTGGTGCTCGTAGCAGGGGCGGGTGCATCCGCCATGACACCAGACTCCTGCACTTCGATGGCGGGTGCGGGGCCGCCCGACACTGGAGCAACGCCGCCACCAACGATCGTAGCGTCGGGGGTCCTCCCAGCGGCGTAGGTGCGGACGGGTGCCCAGCTGGTGCGCGCTGGGTTGGCGCCGACGGGTGCGGTGCCCAGCAGCTTCGGGCCACCAGATGCCCTGGCGTCCACCACATATAGCGCAGGCGCGGGGACATCGGCAAAGACGGCGACGTAGCGCCCGCCCCTGTGGCCCTCACGGGAGTCCTCGCCAGCGTAAGCGCACTGGTTGGTGTCGTTGCCCTCAGCGGCTGCCGGGAGGATGGCCCCGGCCGGAATCAGCGTGGCAGTGGTGGTGGAAGCATTGCCGGGGCCCTGCGCAATGACCTTCTGGACATCAAAGTACCTGAAGCCGGACAGGCTGGGAAGGAAGTCGGTGGCGGGGTCCTGCGGCGCGCAGGAGCCACAGTCCGGCGTCGCACCCGACCCTGTAGCCAGCGGCAGTCCCGTCTGTGAGTCGGCGCTGCCAGCGGCGTCGAGTGCCGTGGCTGGCGCGTACTTGCAGTCGAAGGGCTCCCCGGCGTAATCGGGGCTCGTGACGTCTCCCGATGCGCGGGCGCCCAGTGCAGTGACAGCAGCAATGTTGGCCTTGTTGGTGTTGCGTGTCAGGGGAAAGAACACCAGGTACTCCGAGAAGGTGGTCTCGTTGTCAGCAGCGTTTTTGGGGTAGAAAAGTGGATGTCCCGGATTTCCCGGGACCGGCACGGTGTACTTGAGGGTGCTGGCCTTGCCGGTGGCTGAAGGCTGGAAGATGACGGCCTGGTTGTTGGCGTTGTCTGACACCAGCACGTACTGGCTGTCGGCATCGTGCGTGGAGTAGACAGCACCAAAGGTCTGGCTCCACTGCTTCACCACCTTCTTTGTTACGGTGTCCCACTCGACGACGCCGCCACCGCCGACGCACTCGATGTACAGGTGCAGGTTGATCTTCGAGAAGGCGATGGAGTGGGTGCCGGGGCAAGCTTTGGCGAGCTGAGCCGGGAAAGGATAGGACTTCGCCAGCGTCCGGTTCTCCAGATCAATCTCGAAGACGTATGGCTGGTTCACGTTTGTCGCATAGCCGGCAGGGTAGATGCGGTCGTCCACCAACAGCTTGCCGTGCCCCGGCTTGTCAAAGAAAGCCTTGACCGGCTGAGAGGCCAGTGCGCCAGCCTCGTCCAAGGAGATGACGTAGAACTGGCCCTCTGCGTCAGAGTGCGCCCAGAACTCGTTCTGCTCGAAGACGCTGTAGCCGTGCACCAGTGCTGGGCCGGCACGGACACGCGCCACGATCTCCTGCTGCACCGTGTCTACGACGGTGACGTGGGAATACGTTGAGCCGTCAGCATCGGTGTACACATCCACCTCATTGATGAACATGTAGTAGCGGTTGTTTGCGGCGTCCTCAGTGTAAATTGCGTCGCCCCACTTGCGGGGGGTCTCCCCGTCCGGGCCGAGGAGTGGTGCGCCAGCAAAGGTGGTGATGTTCTTCACATTTGTCTGGGTCGTTGGGTCCACAATTGCAATGGCCAGGTCTCCAGGAACGTAAAACAACCCTGGTGTATCGCCTTCAAACTGCTCATCTCCTGCATGACAGCATGCCTGGAACCATCAGAGGTAAGCATCTGGATGGCCACCAGACGGTCAGCCGATCTGTGTCTCGTTGCTCTCTGTCTCGCTGGCGCTTGCATGCTGCAAATGACAACATCGAACGCAGCAGAGGCTGCATTCGTTGCTGGCAAAGTCTGTCACGACAAGCATATCAGCATAGATATGAGTTTGCCGTCAAACAAAGGGACATTTCCATAACTACTATACAGTGGGAGGGCTGCACGCGCTGTGCGATGTTGCTGGGCCAATGAGAACATGGGCTCAAAGGCGAGTAATTTGCACCACAGGGGCGCCTTTTCGGGGTTTACGTGCTGGGAGGTAACCCGGTTGCGGGGAGCGAACACACGTGCACGGTGCGAGATTTTTCGTGCCAAGCGCGGCGGCCGCGCCGCGGCGGCGCCCGAGCAGCCTGCCTGCTCTATACTGTTTCATCTGGGTATATCAGCGTGGGTCGGCCCGGACGCTGCCTCAGGGGCTCCAGTGTATCGCAATTGCGCGTGAGCGGCAGGATAACGAAAATCGGTGGCGCGGCCCGGCGGCAGCGCGGCAGGGCCACCGAGTGCTGGTAGCGACAATATGTCTGCTTTGAGCGCGATGAGGGCAGTCACGGAGCACTACGCCGTGCGGAGTCAGGAGGTTCTGCCAGAATGCCTTCAAAGCAACAAGTCTCGCACCTGAGCGGACGGCGGCTGCTGGCTGGACCACAGCTGCCGCCAGGATGGTGGCAGCGCATATGAGAGCGTAACTGAGGCGCTGCATGGTGCCGAGGGTGTATTGGTCGGGGCTGGTCCGGCGCAAATGCAAAAGTGAGACGCCTTCACGATCGACTCGCCCACGTTTGCCCCCTGATGATCACGTCAAACCCTCGTCCCACGAGTCGGCGTGATTATGAGAGCGACGGCTAGCATCGCTCACCACTTTCTAGCTTGAAAGCTTGATCAACACCCGTGGCCGCGGGGTTTGGTGGGAGAGGGTCGTCCCTTGTACACTCCGCTCACTGTCTGTGTCCGCGTTGCATCAAGACTTGCCAGCGGCTCGGCTGCTGATGCGCTGCTGCTAGCACAGCCGTTTGAGGGGTGCTGCGGTCAACGTCTGCCAGGTGATGGCGGCTGTCAAAGTCGTGATGTGCCTGGAAAGCCGGCATGGTGCTGCATGGAGGCAGTCTGGCCTCGCTCCGTCCACCCTACTAAGCAGTCCTTAGACGCATCCACGTCCAATCATCAACAAAACACTGCCAAATGTTCCGCTGCTGTGCCATCTGGGCGTCACAGACCTCCCAGTCCCGTCCGTCGGTTGGGTTCCGCAGCGCAATGCTACGCTATGACAATGCCGCAAGCAGTTCCCACCCCTTGCCCAACTGCGCCTGACGATCCGTGAGCGCTGGCGAGGATGCAGGGTGATCCTCAGCTCACCCCAAGATGGGCACGTCGGCGCTCCTGGGTGTACTGATTGTGGCGGCAGCGGCGCTGGCGGCGGTGCCCGCTGCGGGGCAGCCCACGCCGCCTGCCCGCTGCGCCAACGACCAGCCGTTCAGCAGCGTGAACGGAACCTGCGCCTGCAACCAGGTGGAATGCGCACGATGTCTGGCGGGCTGTGCTAGTAGTGAGCATGCTGCAAAGTGTCGTCTTTCTCGGCCACAGTGCTGGTGGCTGCTGCGCCTACTGCACAGTATCAGGTCAAAGCCCCCAGGCAGAATAGCAAATGGCTGCCATGCGGCTGCACATGCCAGTGCAGCATCAGTGAAGATGATTAGATGATTAGTGCATGGGCACGGTGACGGACACAACGTACCTCTTGCCCGCGACTGCAGGACCCAGCATCGGGTGCAACATTCCGCGGGGCCTCCTGCCAGCTGGCCTCGACAGAGTGCGGCGGCGGCGTGTACTGCCTGAACAGCGGCACGTGCGAGAAGCTGTTCAACACCGACGCGTACCAGTGCAACTGCCCAGCGGGCACACGGTGCGGAGCTGCAGGCTGACTGCTCGCAATTTGACTCGCACCACGACACGACCGCTTGACATGTCGGTAGCGCAAGTGGATGTCCGTTGTGCTCGATGTGGGCACCGATATGACAGATCGTCCGCTGGACATGCAGCGGCGGCAACTGCCAGGTCCTGGTTGATGACTGCGGCAACGGCCTGTCCTGCACCAATGGCGGCACGTGCCAGAACCTCAACAACGTCCAGAGCGGCGCCATCTGCATCTGCCCAACAGGTGCAGCAAGCTGGTGGCGGCACATTGTCACGCTCATAGTACGCTGCCGGGATGGCAGGAATGGTGCACTGGACGGGCGCAGACTCTGTTGCTCGCTCGACTTCAGGCTTTGTGGGCCAGCGGTGTGAGGTGGACGCTGCCGCCCTGAACGCCGATATCTGCGGCCCCCAGGTCGATGCTGTTCCTTCTCGTGGCTACTTCTGCCATGAGCGTCGACTTGTGCGATCCAATGGTCACGTATCTTTGTGGTTTGGCCAGCCAGAGTAACCCTCATGACGGGGCTCTGCTTCGCAAGTAACAAGACCGATTTCTGAGCTACAACGCAGGCCGGGCAGCAAGTGTGTCTGGCAATGCATGCTGGCAGCTGAGTCTAACGTGCATCACCAGGGCTCATGCAGGTGTACTGCCTGAACGGCGGGGCCTGCAACGCCGCCGGCACTGCCTGCACATGCCCGGCTGGCTTTGCTGGCACCAACTGCGGTGCAAAAGTCAGTGAGAATGCTTCAACCAGCAGCACGGGTGGGGACCAAACCTTGTGCCGATGCAGCACTTGCCTGTTATGCCGGTGCTGCAGCAACCATCTGTCATGGAGCATCCGGTGTTACTGTGGCCCATGTGGAGTCATCTCCAGCGCCAATTCCTGGACCTTGCAGAGATTGCGGCTGCGCCGGGCGGCGGCGGCGGCGGAAGCAAGCTGTCTGGCGGCGCCATTGCCGGCATTGTTATTGCGTCGGTCCTCGTGGTCGCGCTGACAGCGTGCCTTGCCCTCCTGGTCTGGCGCGAGCGGCGTGGCAAGCCGGTGTGCACGTTTCTCCATGAACAGCAACACCCTGGTGTCACATGGACCGGCTGATCAACGTTCATGAGCATTACCGGCTGCACCTGCCTCCACATCCACTTGACTGGTCGTTTGTGCAGGTCTTCGTGCCGTTCCACGAGGACGAGAATCGGCGCATCATCACCAACGCTCAGCTGTCCTCCAAGCACCTTGACACACAGCTTGGCGAGCGGGGCAGTCCGAAGGCCTCACCGCAGCCGCCGGTATGATGACCAGCATGCGACAGCACTCCAGCTGGTGACAATGTATCCCACACATGGATGCATGTGTAAGTAGACCAAGCTACCTTTGTTGTTTGTTAGAAAAGGAGTATGCACACTTTCAACGTTGGCTGCAATGGACAGCGGTGACAGCGGTGACAGCAGTTTGATAATTTATTCATTTCTGGGTGGATGTGATGGTTGCTTCACGTTGCCTGGGGATCCTGCTTGTGTCTGCAGTATGCTTTCTATTCGTTGATTGGGATGTTTCATTGGAAGGACTGAACCGATTGCTGAACGGCAACTGGTGCCTGCGGCTCCCCTGAAGCGATATCCTGCCGAGGATCTGGCTTTAGCACTTGGCTGCACCGGGCAGGTGCAGCCATGCAGCGCTGCACTTGAAGCATTACGTTCGGTCAGAACCTGCAGACAGCTTCAGGATGCAGTGTATGACACCAAGCCTGGGGCTTGCGCAATTCACACAATCGCAGTCACACAATGCGCTGCATGCTTGTCACCTGCATTGGCATGCAGGTTCGAAACTGTCCGCACAGCGTGAGGGCCGGGATGTGGCTTGCTGTAGTGCAGAGTACTCTACTGCAGCACCTGTGGTTGGCAGTAGTCTAGCGACGTCTCAGAGGCGGCGGCGCAGCATGGCATGCTGCGCGGCCGCTCATGCCGAGTTGGATGCTGACATCGTGGAGGCGATCAACGAGGTGGGAAGCGCAGCACAGTGCTCTACAACTGTGCACAGGAAAGTTCATCGACCCGCAGCCCGCTCACTCATCTGCAGCGGACCACCTTGGCACCCAAGGAGGACACTGCATGGCTGCATTGTAGCCTATTGGACTAGAGCACGTGGCCTGTGACCACCGTCCACGTCCCTGCTGCAGGTGTCCAGCAGTGTGCTGCGCGCTATGTTGGCCGGCGATCGGCAGACTGTGGCGAACGTGTCAGCGGATCTGGATGCCATGCGGGGGCAGTGCCTCGATGTGGATGAGCGGGATGCTGCGGCTTTCCTGCAAGTCCTGCAGGTCAGAGCAGAAAGGACACCTAGGCGATACATGAGAGGGGACTGCAGCCGTTCCAGGCGTCATGCAGTGTGCGATGCCGCCAGGGATCAACTGACAGCTTGACGTTTGTTCCAATGGCACTCGTCTGGTGGGCTCACGCAACGGCTGTATCACGAGCTCCCATGTTGGCGGTGTCTGCTGCAGGGCATGCTGGATCACCGTGTCTCACGCGATGCCGAGCACCTGCAAGGGCCATATGCAAAGGCCTTTGATCGCATCTGCAACCAGGTGCCACATGCATCAACCAGCTTCCGGCAGTTGGGCATGCTTATGTCCTGCTGCTCTACAACTAGTCCAGTGGCACAGCTGCCGATCCGGTCTGCTTGCGTGTATGCGCAGGTCGCCGGCAGCGATTGGGCCTTGAAACAGGACGGCCAGCCAGATGTTCCAGATGAGCCACGCTTCAGCACCTGGGAGGAGGCGCTGAACAACAAGCAGCACAGGAATGGCAGCAGCAGCAGCAGCGGCAGCGGCAATGGCGCCGCCAGTGGCAGGGATGGCGTCAGCGGCGGTGAGCAGCAGGCGCAGCAAAGCAGCACGGGTGGGGTCCTAGAGGACACCTTCTACAGGTGAAGCTGTGCTCGGCAGGTGTGCACCAGGCATCATACAGCCCGACCGTTTGACCAGGAAATTGCAGGCTTTGTGCAGCAACCCCGACCACCCTGCAGCATCCAACAGCGCAATCTGCAGATGATAGAGAAGCGCCTGCCGCCCTATTGGTGCAACTTTGCATCTGCTGCAGGCTGCTGGAGGTGGAGGTCACGGCAGCGCCGGCAGACATCAAGTCGGCCTTTCGCAGAAAGGCGCTGGCGCTGCACCCGGACGTCAACTCAGCGCCGGACGCCACCGAGCGCTTCACAGAAGTTAGCCAGGCATACGGTGTGTTCGAGTCAGCATTCCCCGCGGCGGCCACATGTCTGCCGAGCCGCCGCGCCACCGCATCACAGTGGCCAGGCCCACCGTGCGCTTATGCTCATAAACGCTGCAAGGACCAACCTGCCAGCGGGCATGATCTGGGAAACACCCGTGTTGCGGTTGGGGTGTTGCCACCCTGCACTTTCCGCCGACGCAGATGTGCTGTCGGATGCGGAGGCGCGGCGGCTGTATGACAGGTACGGCGCGGCGGGCATGGCACGGCACCAGGGCGCGGCCGCCGGGGCCGGCAACTCCCGGGAGGCCTGGGACGAGTTCAAGGTCTGCTGAGGCTGCTCGTCATCTGATCACCTGTGCTGAAGCCCATGTGTGGAACTGACACTTCGTCTGCATGGCTCTCAAAGTGGTCAATGGCGCGGCTGTATGCCAGTTCGCATCATGCACTATGCACTGATCTGCCGGAGTGAAGTTTTCAAAGCGACAGTCGGGTGTGCTGACCGTGCGCAGCCCTTCAAGCGGGAGAACAAGCGGACCAAGGCGCGCGACGCCGCGCGTGCCGCCAACGCAGCCCAGGCGGAGGCCGCGAGCAGCCCCGCAGCAGACGCTCCAGGGCAGCCGGCCCCAGGCAGCGGCGGCGCCTCGGCCGAGGGCGGCCGGGCGCAGCAGCCGCAGGCCGGCGATGTTGTCGAGTACCCTCTGAGTGCGTGCTGTCAGGCACCACACATCCGGGCGCAGGCACCCCTGTTTGTGAATTTTGGGCATGCTCAAGATGTCTGGTGGAACGAGTGTGCATTGCTGCTGGGGCCGCACACTGCGCAAGTGTGCGTTGCAGGCGACGTGGTGCGGGACCAGCTGCAGGACGGCCGCTCCCACGGCGTTGCGCTGCTGGTGGGCCGCAACATGGACCGCGGCGACGCAGGTGCGACTGCGGTGCCGGACACCGGAGCAGTACAGTGTCACTAGGGTGGGGCTCCTGCTATAGCCCTGCAGGTGCTCACTGCGGCTGCAGATCACATGCTGCTGCACAACTGGTCTGTGGAAGCCTGCAACGATTGCGACGCCAGCCGTCGTGTGTGCAGGCAAGCTGCCGGCGGAGGCGCTGGACCTGTGCGAGGTGGAGCCGCTGCGGCAGGAGGACCCCGGCAGCGCCGTGTGGGTGCCCGACGAGCTGCAGGTCCGCTTCACGTGCATTCCTCAGCACTTGCAGTGGGCGGCGTGAATGTTCATGATGTAAATATGGCTTCTTGTCTGGGTCTGTGCCCAAGAGCGAAACGATGGGATATCTCTCTCTCGTTTGATGCAGGCTTCTGCATTTGTGCGGCTGGGAGAGCTGCGCACGGTGCCGGTGGCGGCCTATGACGGCCGCTTTGATAAGTGGACGATCGAGGCAGCGCTTTCTGCTGACTGTGGTGGGCCCGATATTGAGGGTGGTGTGATGCTGTGAACTTGCACAGACAGCATCAACCTGGCCAGAGCGGACTATGATATATCTGTACATGTAAACGGGTCACATGTACGGGCTGGCTGCAATCATGACTTGCTTGCTCATTGTTTGAGCAGGCAGGTGCTTGCAGGCAAAAGGTGGACATGCTTCAGGCAGGGTTTAGCATAGGCACGTCCCACAGGTCGAGCGATAGAGTGCAGCAAAGCTACTGTACAACCCTCAATAACTGCACGACGGCAGTCGATGCCCATCACTTGCCCAGGTTGCAAATGCCACCAAGCAAGGGTTGCGACACTACCTAGAGGCTTTCGACAGGCAGCAAAGTGTGTAGTAGCATGCTGGCTGCCAAACTGGCTGCTGTCCCCGAATCATAGAGACCCAGCAGCAACAGGCGCCAGCGATCTTCCTCCACATCTATCTACATCTGAAGTCGTTGGTTCTGAAGATGCCAAGCTGAAAGCTGGCGGGGCACCGCATATCACTTCCCCTTGGAGAGTATCTCCTCGTGCTCCTTGTGCTCAGGGCCTGCAAATGAGATGGCCAGCGCTGAACACGTTGGTAGCCATCATCAAAGCACCGGCAATGCCAGCAGCACCATGCTCGTGCTGCATGACTTCAGACGGAGATGGGCGGCATAGATGCAAGCTGCGAGGACTCACCGACCCAGTCCCGCAGCTTGTTGGCGATCGCCTGCAGCGAAGTGACGACCATCTTGTAAGGCGCTCCCAGGGTGACCTCAGACAGCGCTTGGAAGCACCAGCTGACGGTGCATCTGTGCAGTGGCAGGGCAACTGGCGGCACTTCGGGTGTCATGTGCTATGCTCAGGCTGTCATTGGCGCATGTTGGCGGCGCACCTCGTTGGGCATGATGCCGTGGGTGGACTGGCCGTCCATCATGCCGGTGTTGCGCAGCTGGCTGCGCACGCCGCTGGTCTGCGTGCTGGCGCCGTGGCCCGCGCCCCGGTTCACGTGCTCCGTCATGGGGCTGCCTGCTGGGGGCGCGCTCACACAGCCGAGTCACATACCGCTGCTGTTCAGGTAAGAGCATGTGACGCCGGTGCTGCGATGTGTCAGACTTAGCGTGGTGCAAGCTGTGATGCCGGCAGCATAGACGCCTGCATCCGCAGACTGGTACCTGGCTCGACCTCGTGCATCTCGTTCTGCCGGACGGACTTGTGCGACTCAACCTGCAGCAGGCATGCCCAGCCGTCAGCGAGCCGTAGCAAAGCAGGTGCGCTGATTGCCAATGAACAGCGCCGTAGTAAAACCGCTGATGGTGTTATGAGTCACAGCTGCTGAATCGGGTACAGCATCCAAATGCATCGCGCCACACCGAAGGGTGCTGTGCGCGGTTGTACGTGAGGAACGTCACGCCAGCTGCGAAGGTGCCGCCGACCACCAGATACAATGGGATTCGCTGCAGCAAAAGTGTAGACCAGGACGTCAGAAGATACGGCACAGCAGATGATCGATGTCAACAGTCGCAAGGACGTGGCACAGTCAACTCCTCCGGTTGGCCGCTGCTGGTATTGCGCATGTGTGCGGCGGCGCTTGCCTTTGTTTGGTACCAGGTAGATGCCGTCTTGGCCGTCTGTGATGCCATGGTGATCTGGTGAACTTGCGATGCACTGCTGTGCTTGCTGATGGGAACCCCTTGCTGACTTGATTCTGGTTGGGTGCGTCTTCGATCGTGGGATTGACGTCAGGTGTCGAAATCCCTGTGTGTAGCCTCACTTGATGGTTGCTTTCACCACTTGCACTCAGCCAGAATCACCAGAGAAGGCTACTGCAGGCGGAGGAACCTGGTGCGAAGCACGCAGCGGCAAAAGGCCGCCCTGTACGCTGCCTCTCGGACAGGCCTCCACGTCGCACGATGCTGGCCTATTCATCAGGTACACTGCTGCAGCGCTCTTGCGATCTCGCCACAGAACGCACTTTCACAGCTTGCAATTGATCTTCACCACGCACTCTCGCTCTAAGGAACTACATTCAGCCTACACACAGAGACTGCCAGGACAGCCACGTACGCGGCCGATCACCTCGCGCCACACACTACTCGCACCACAGTCACAATGCTGAGCACCATGCAGACCCAGAAGGCGGTTCTTTCAGGCAGCTCCGCGCTGCAGCACAGCCGCGGCGCAGCGTTTGCGCTGCCCCGTGCATCCGTCAGGTGCGCCACCCGTCAACCTAACTTCAGGTGCAGCGCTGCTGATCGCACAGGCAGCCCACGCCGCGTCTGCACAACGCTCAGTGTACTTCCTCTACGTATGTTCAGAGGAGCCTGCGTTGTTGTCTGCTCTTCGCGACCAAGGCCGGTTGATCAGAGGGTGGCTGTTCACTGCCGGGCAGCTTCTAACCAGTAGAAGCGGTGGGCACCTGGGAGGCGAACAGCGGCGATCCCAGTGCGCTTGCATGCTCACGCTGCATGTCTCGCTGTCGCAGGACCATGCGCCGCAGCTTCGCAGTGCAGGCGAAGGAGGGTGGAGGCTTTGGTGGCGAGAAGGGTGCGCCCTCCACTCACTGATGTGACTGCATGTGAACATGCATGCATGGCTTGCTGGCATGCGGGCAGACACCTCAAAGCGATCTAGTGAAGAATTCATGAGCTGTAATCTGCATACTTATGGCTTGGTGGGCCTGGAGCGCATGATGACTGTTTTGCATGCTTATGGCTTGGTGGGTCTGGAGAGCGCATGATGACCGGTGGGTCACAATCACTGCAGGTAATGACGACAAGACGGTGCAGGGCGTCGAGATCGCAGACCAGGGCCAGACCGACAGCTTCCAGGTGCGCATGGCTGCCCTGTTCGTAACCACAGCAGCATTACCACTGCCCGTGTTGTCAGTGCTTGGTGTGTGTTATCAAACATTGCGCTTTGTTGGGGTAGACCTACAAGCAGATCTGTTTCCGAACGACTCGGAGCCCCCAGCTGCATGCAGGCGCTTGCCATGGCCTTGATGCCACTGTTGTCTCGATTTGTCCATTATCGCTGACGCTCTGTTTGCTCACCGCAGAAAATCGAGGCGCCGGTGCGCGGTGACAACGCCTCGGACGGCGGGCCACCCATGAGCGAGCGCCTGGGCGGCAACGACCGCATGTTCATCCAGGAGGATGGCGCCAAGGAGAAGAACCTGCTTGGCACAGGTGCGTGTCGCTTCCTCATTGTTTGCTGCTAGGTTTCGCTGAGCGGTCATAGCGGTCATGCCTCAGTCGTGTGTGTGGCCTTCACACATGGTGTCCAATTTGTTGTGGAAGAGAACAAGGCTTGGCTCATCATTCTGTGTTTTCTGGCATGCAGAGGTTGCACTCAGTGATGCCATGCGCTTCAAGGGCGCAGCCCCAGAGATCATCAACAGCCGGCTGGCCATGCTGGGTGAGTACAGCTGCCAGGCTGCTCCAGTCGTCACCAAAGACATGAGTGCCTTGGTATTCAAAGTCATGGTCTTGAATGCCAACGTCAGGCCAGACACTGAAACTTCCAACCCTGCTGCATCGCAGGCTTCGTCGCAGCCCTGGGCGCAGAGCTGGCCACCGGCCAGACCATCTTCCAGCAGTTTGAGGCAGCGCCCAAGGCCATCGTCGCCACCTTTGCGCTGTTCGCAGTCGCCACCCTGGTGAGCCACTGCACTGCGTGTCTGGTGCGAGTCTTGATGGCTAACTTCGCATGCCTTGAAAGACTTGCATGAGTGTCACTGACTGTGACACCATGTGGACGTGGCGCAGGTGCCTATTGTGCGCGGCGTGCCCAGGAAGGATGCCAAGGCATTCGGCGGCCTGTCTGCCTTCACCTCCAACGCTGAGCTGATCAACGTAAGCATGCTGTTCCACATCCGTTCAAACGTGCGGAGTTGTCTCTGCACAGCACCTGCTGGAAATTTTTGTGATCTGGTCTTACCTGCCCCCGAATGTGTCGCGCCTACAGGGTCGCCTGGCGATTGTTGGCTTCGCTTGCCTGTTCATCCAGGTATGAGTCATACATCGAATGCTGTCATGCTGCTTTAGGCATTGTTGCGGCTGTGCACTGATGGGTGTTGTGCCTCATTTCTGACATGCTTAGCACTGTGGCCTGCAGGAGTGGATCATGAAGCAGCCAACCTTCCCCCACATCTTCTGAGCAATTGCTGCTATGCAGCTGATTCTTTGCTGGGTCGTGCCAGCCATTGATTGATCTGTTTTCCTTGCTACCAGCTTCTGTAGGATTCGGCGGATTGTGTAACTGTAACATACTGAAGATGATATTGAGCCATTTCTCAATGGGGCCAAAACGCCGTGCATCCCAACACCGCAAGCTGATGTGCGGTAGCACTGACCAACAAGAAGTAGCATCATTGCAGCTGAGGCCTGAGATTGTTGCTGAGAGCCGTGTCCTGCATGATATCAGTGTCGCTAGAAACCTTTAGAGATGCAAAGCGTCAGTGCTGTGCCGCCTGCTGGTGCTACTGACGCAACTATCGCCCAGGCAACATGCCGAGCCGCTCCTCAGGATCCACAGACAGCTGCTTGTCCGGGATGCCGTTCATGTAGTCGTCCATCTCAGCGTCAATGAACTCGCTGTCGAAGGACTTCAGCTTGGGGTCCTTGGCTGCCGGCTTGGACTGCTGCTGCTGCTGCGGGGGCGGGTCCTGGCCCATGGGGTACCCGTACTTGGCGAAGAACTCGACCTCCTTCTGGCTGGGCAGCCGCCGCTGCGCCTGCTGCAGCACCTCCCGGATCTCCTCATCCGACTGGGTGCTGGGCTGCATGCTGGCCTCCATCCGCGCAATGCCCTCGTCCGACAGCTCCTCGGGCAGGTGGGACTTGAACCAGGGGTGCTTCTTGATCTCGGCGATGGACAGCCGCTCGGCGGGGTCTTTCTGGAACAGGCCGCGTATCAGGTCGCGACACTCGCGCGTCAGGCCCTTCGGGAACTGGTACTTGACGTCCAGGATCGCCTCCACGGTCTTCTTCATGTTGCGCGGGTCGCGCGCGTCCTCGAAAGGGTACGCGCCGCTGAGCATCACGAACAGGATGACGGCGGAGGACCACAGGTCCGCCGCCGGCCCCTTGTACTTTGCCGCGTCCCGCTTGCTGGTCAGCACCTCTGGAGCAATGTATGCGACCGTGCCCACTGTTGACTTGGGCTGTGAAGCGTACATGTTCTTCGAGTACCCGAAGTCGGCGATCTTGAGGCGCTGCTGCGGGCTGCCATCCAGCAGCAGATTCTCCAGCTTCAGATCCCGGTGCACCACTCCCCTGTTGTGGCAGTACTCCAGGCCCAGGATGAGCTGCTGAAAGAAGTAGCGGGCCTCGATCTCCGGCAGCTTGCCGGCGCGCGCGACCGTGTCAAACAGCTCGCCGCCCGCAGCATACTGTAGCGCCACCCCCAGGTGCGCATCCGTCACAAACACCTCCTTGAACTGCACCACGTTGGGGTGCACCAGCTGCTTGTGGTTCAGCACCTCCCGCTCCACGTTGATGTCGATCTTGTCGCCCCGCTCCATGAGCTTGACGGCCACCATCTCCCCCGTGCGCGTGTTCTTCATCAGCTTGCAGACGCCGAAGGCACCGCTGCCCACGTCCCGCACCTCCTCGTACTTCGGCTCCACCGGCTTCTTCTCATCCTGTTTGGAGACCGCCCGCTTGACGGAGCCCGAGTGCCGCTGCACCTCACCCTTTTGTGAGGCAGTGTGTTTCGAAGTCTCCTGCGGCCCCACGGCCTGCGACTTGGAGCCGCCGCACCCCATGGTACGGCCTGCTCAGCCGATATGACAGGCCGCTCACATGCCGCCGGCGAGCTAGGTTCTCTGAGCTGGGAGCGCAGTAAAAGCGCAGGTGCCACCGCACGCGTTTTATGCCAAACCTCCTCTCACACGATCAGTTGCACGTGTGGTGCACCATCGATACGATCCTTTGGCTAATGCGACCCTCGATGCGGCACTTGATGTCATGCGTACATTGCCTGTTGCTGTCAGCTGGCCAGATCGGCAGTACGCACTACTTCGTCGGCGATGCGCAAACTACTAAACTGTTATGTTTTGCTTGGAAGACTACTATACTCAGATGCTAGAGATAGGGTCTGCCCTGGCTTCAGGCCGGATGCAGCGAGGCCAGATCAGTAAGACTGTGGCAGGTGATCCGGAATATCTCATAGCAAACTTGTATGCTTTCGGAATATGTACCAGTGGCCGGCGATAGTAGCAAGGTGTTGTTTTGGCAGTGAGCTGTATGCGATATCGCACCGGATCACCTGCATGCTACCCTGTTAGGGTAACGCAACTGCAGCAATCAGCAGCCAAGATCCATTTGTCACGTCGTCTCGGCCAGCTGCAATAGCCAGCCGCTGTCATGGTCGCGACGTCGTCGCCGGACCAGAAGAGAGCAAAAACGGAGGATGGCAATGACAGCAAGTGGGCGCTGAAGCCACACCGCACGATCAAGCCGCCCACCAAAGAGTCACCGCTGCTGGTAGTCGTGCTGGACGGCTGGGGTGCGCGATGCAGCGTGGAGATGCCGTTGAGCCCCGATATGGAAGTCATGCACCCTATGTGTCATGCGCACCTGTGCATGTACGACTCTCGCATACATCCTCATGTTTCAGACCAATCCTTGGGGTCGAGGTACTGGTGTGATCACAACAGGCGAGGCGCCCGATGCAGACGACAATGCAATCGCCCTCGCAGGTGCTGTGCGCTACTTCTCGAACTGTCGGCCAGGCACTTCTCCTGCCCGACACAAGCAAACTTCCCTAGCCACCAGCTTCCATAGCGTTGGACCATAGCTCATAACGACATCACCTCGTTGTCGGTCCACCAGATACACCAACCATGGACAGCTTGAAGGAGGGGAAGCCGGAGCACTGGCGAACAGTGCATGCCCACGGCACCTACGTGGGTGAGCGCGGCGGGTACATGGCAGCGGCTGGCATGACTTGCACCATTCGTCTTCTCAAGCTCCGCTCGATTGATCCGAGATCCCAAAGCTGTGCTCGCAGGCCTGCCGACGGACGATGACATGGGCAACTCCGAGGTGGGCGGCATCCGGCTATGCAATGCAGTGCCGAGTACAACACCCCCATCATTGGCCAGCTTCATGAGCTATGGGTCTACGCAATCCAAGGGCTGGTGGCTGACGCTGAAGTGCGCTCGAAGACCCGTATCATGTGCATTGCTACAGGTCGGGCACAATGCGTTGGGCGCAGGCCAAGTCATTGACCAGGGTGCACGGCTGGTGGACAAGGCGGTGCAGGTACATACCCACCCTGGGGCCGAGCTCTCGATGTGGCAGATCAGCAACATCATTGCTGCTGACTCCACATCTGCCACACAAAGCTGCCACCAGACCTGTGCTGCCCCGCGCCACCGCAGAGCGGCGACATCTTCAAGCATGACGGCTGGAAGAAGCTGATGCCAGCGTTCAAGGACCACACGCTGCACTTCATTGGCCTGCTGTCGGACGGCGGCGTGCACTCCCGATACGACCAGCTGCTGCTGTGTCTGCAAGGTGCAGCAGAGCCCACTGCTGCCACTGCCTTGGTCCCAGCTTCTGGCCCAATCTGCGCCTGTGACAGTGCTGCCATGCCATAACCCATGTCCAGCGCTGTGACCCACTCGAGGCATGCTGTCCCCAGCACAACGGCCTCGGACACGAGGTGAGGCACCATTCGAGTGCAGGCGCTGCCAAGGAGGGCGCCAAGAAGCTTCGGGTGCACGCGCTCGCCGATGGGTAGGCACCTCTGGATATGAGCCATGCTGACCAGTCACAGCAGGTTCAGCATATACTATGGCTACATGGTGGCAATACGCTTGCTCATTGCTGCAGTAATGAACATCACTCCACGTCTCGTAACCGCTTGTGTAGGCGCGATGTGGAAGACGGCACATCGGTGGACTTCATTGAGCGGCTGCAGAAGGACATGGCAGCCATACAGAAGGAACACGGCTGCGATGCTCAGATCGCGTCCGGCGGCGGCCGCATGCGTGTGACCATGGACCGCTATGAGGTGTGCTGCAGGCTGCCAGTGGGCTCACTCTTTCGGCCCCCATCCAGGGCTTGGACCCTGTGAATTGGGCAACCTGTCAGGTCGTCTTCTTCGGCGCCAGACCCATGCTGCCGCTCTCCGATCAATGTCTGCTTGAGGACCCAGTACAGCATGGTGGGGCCTATGCTTGGTAGGACCTGCCTGCGCTGCGGGGCTGTGCGTGCCCAACCTTGCTGTGGTGGCCATGACTCCTATGTATCTGGGACCCGGAACTGCAGTCGGACTGGGAGATCGTGGAGCGCGGGTGGAAGGCGCACGTGCTGGGAGAGGCGGAGCACACCTTCAAGGATGCCCTGGAGGGCGTCAAGGCGCTGAAGGTGCCTGATTTGACTCAGTGCTGATGTAGCACAGGGGGGCGTGTCCTCTGCCTAGTTGATGATCATGCTGCTGATGGTGGTCCAGACTTGTAAAGGCGTGTGCATGCAAACCACCGCCAAGCACTATGAACCATGGTGCGCGCCCTGCCGATGGCCTCTTCCATGGATGTACGGCAGGGCTCCAAGGACGACCCGGTGTCAGACCAATGGCTGGACCCGTACGTCATTGTTGGCGACGATGACAAGCCAGTGGGTGCCATCGAGGATGGCGACTCTGTGATCATCTTCAACTTCCGGGCAGGTGCCAAGGCAGCAGTCATGGCTTTAAACACTTTGGCCAAGTAGTGAAGTTGGACGCTATCTGCAGCCCATAACTGTACAGAGCGTTCACCTCAGCACCACCTAATGGGCACCCTGTTGTGCTGCTGTCCAGACCGTGTGATTGAGCTGTCGAAGGCGTTTGATGAGGAGGACTTTGACAAGTTCGACCGGAAACGTGTGCCAAAGGTGACTCTTGTGTGGTGGTCTGCTGCTCATTATACAGGCTGGGACAGCTGCAGGCAGTGCTGAGGTCATGACATGGATGGGGTTCACGCTGAAGCACGCAAACCTCTTGCTGGCTGCTCATGCGCAGGTCAACTTTGCGGGCATGATGGAGTATGACGGCGAGCTGCACATCCCGCGCAACTACCTGGTGCCGCCGCCCAACATCAAGAACACCAGCGGCGAGTTTCTCGCGCACAACGGCGTCTCCACCTTTGCGTGAGTGCCATTCCGCCGCCCCCTGTCCTGCAATCCCACTTGCACCCTGAGTAGCTGATACATGTCTGATCACTCGCACCAGTAGTTGAGCAGCTCGCCGTCGTGCAGGCACAAATGCAAATCAAACAATGCAAGAAATGTACCCGTGCAGGTGCTCGGAAAGCCAGAAGATCGGGCATGTGACCTTCTTTTGGAATGGCAACCGCGGCGGGCCGTTCAACAAAGACCTCGAGAAGCACAAGGAGGTGGGAAGCGCATGACCCGGCAACCGGGCAGCCCGTGCACAGCGTCAATGGGTGCATCAGGCATGGCCCGCTGCCACCGTGCACATCATGCACCATTATGATGGGCCTCATGTTGCTGAGCTAGCCGCCAATGTGTCGTTGCAGATCCGCTCAGACACGGGCATCGCCTTCAACAAGAAGCCGGAGATGAAGGCCAAGGAGATTGCAGAGACGGGGGTCGAGGCGCTGAAGAGTGGGCAGTACCACCAGGTGTGGCCGCTTGAACAACACCTCCTTCCTGGCAGCGCACGCTGGCTTTGTTTGGCGTGTTCACAGCTTACATACCGGTCTTGCAGCAGGATGCAGCAAGTCACGCTCGATTGTAACGATCGAGCGTGACTTGCCTCATGGGCGCAGGTGCGGCTGAACTTCCCGAACGGCGACATGGTGGGCCACACCGGGGATCTGAAGGCCACCATCACCGCCTGCACCGCCGTCGACAAGGCTGTAACGGTGCGTCAAGCTCACAGATGGCGCCCCCTGCGCTACCCTTCTGCAACAGCATCAAGACGCTTATAGACGGGTAGGTGGGCATCGGACACTCCCGAACCTGCTCAGCTGTGTTACATTCACCTTCCCGCGCTGTGCTGTAGACGCTGCTCAAGGCGGTCGACGAGGTCGGCGGGCGCTTCCTGATCACAGCGGACCACGGCAACGCAGAGACGATGCTGCAGAAGGACAAGAAGGGCAACGTGCTGAAGAACAAGGAGGGCAAGGCTATCCCGCTGTCCTCGCACACCCTGGTGCCGGTGCGGATAGAAATATGCGACAGCACACGCCACAAAAGCAGAGGCCATGTCGTGAGCACTACAAGGCAACCTTCATGATGTGCTTTGGCAGCACTCCGAGAGCACCAGGGTCATGACAGACCTGCTGGTCCAGCTCCAGTACATCATGAGGCTTATTTCTCCACGGCTGCTTGCAGGTGCCTGTGGCAATTGGCGGGAAAGGACTGCCAGACGAGGCCAAGTTCCGTCAGGACCTGCCCGACGCTGGGCTCACCAACGTGACGGGCGCCATCATGAACCTGCTGGGCTTCCAGGCATGTCACTTGTTGGTCCGTTCACTCGACCACTGTTTTCCAAGCAGCCATGATGCGGCGGGCCGATTGCAGCAATGACAGCTTTTGCTGCACCGCACAGCATCAGCGCTGTAATATGATAAGGTGTGAACCTGGCAGAGACATGGCTGCTGCTGCTGTTACAATCAAGTGTTGATCATAATGAGGCATGGCTGCAGGCCCCGGAGCACATGGAGCCCAGTCTTCTGGAGCAATGAAGCTGTGATCGTTACCAGCCCACGACAAGGTAGTGGGTACTGCGACAAACAAGCTGATGTAGCAGCGATTGTCGCTCGCCATGAAGGCGTGGCGCATGTGATGTTTTAGGGTCCGAGGGGTGTCGTGTATCACGGGAGTCTGGGGCATCGTGTTGAGCAATGCAATTGACCGTGTTCAGACGTCGTTGACATGCCAACCTCAGTGTGGACCATTATGTGTCAGAACAACCAATTCATCCCTTGCTTTGATTGTTGTCAGTAGCACTGGCGGCTACTCGATCGGTGAGCAGCAGGGACGTGCCATGTATCACCGTAGCGAAAGCCTGGCCCACACGACCAACACTGCAGCTGGCAGTACCCTGTTTACCTGCTGCTTAATTGCCCACCCTGCAGTAACGTGCGAGTGAATGCAGTTATACATGCTTGCGTCCACTCAATGTCAAGTTGTCAACACACTCCGAACTTTCTTCTGTCATAGCAGAAAGGAAGCGTGTGACAGCTTTAGTCAGGGAGGATCACCGAGGCGTTATGGTTGGCAGCATGATGTGATGTGCAACAACGTCCAGTCAGCATCAGCTAGCGCCAGCTCTCTGCAAAGTCCGGGGACCAGCGCTTGCACGTGACGGCTGTCAGTTTCACGCTGACGCCGCACCATGTCGTTCATGCTGGGGGGCTTCGACGCGCCACGCCCGACGTTCTTCGAGCTGGTGGCGGCGGAGCGCCTCATGCCCAGCCTCAAGGCCGCTGCATCCTACTCCCTGCAGGTCAGGCAGTTTCTTACCACTGGTACTACGCACTCGTGCGTGAAGACACAAAACCACTGCGCCGACGTGCGGTGGCAGTGGCATGACTCCCTCAGGTGTGTCGCGGCGTCAGGCGAAACAGGATGCCGCACAGCAACATGCTCTTCGATGCCGTCAATGCAGGTGCTCAGCCAGCGGCGCCCCTGGGTGTACCGCATGCTGGCGTACGAGGACGAGGTGTTTGCGCTGGTGGCGGCCATCCTGGACCACGGCAGCCTCGCCAGCGCCGGCGGAACGTTCTCAGAGTCGCTGTATGGCCTGCGGCGAGCGCCCGCGCAGGGCAGCAACGGCACTGAGGCCGGCACCAGCAGCAGCGGCGGCACAGCTGCTGCCGCTGGGCCGGGACAGGATGGTGGAGCTGCGCCAATGCTGAACCAGCGGCAGCGGCGCGCTGCGCTGCTGCTCAGCGTGAGCTGCTTTGTCTTTCCACCGCGACTGTGTGCAATTGCACCGTCCTCCTGGATCCGTACGGACAACAGTTTCCCACGAGCTTAGTTCTCTTGAGCACATCCGATGCAGGTGTTGCTCCCATACGCCCATGCAAAGCTGTCAGCGCTGTATGACCGACACAGCAGCAGACCACCGAGTCTCCCGCGCCTCACTGACGCCGGGCCATCAGCAGAGCCTCCGCTACCAGCAGGGCCGCAGGATGCAGCCCAGCAGCAGCAGCAGGAGCAGCAGCACCCCCTGCATCAGCGGTTTCAGCAGCTGGATGTACGGCTGGGCGGCAGCCTCAGTGCAGCGGCCGTGCGATTGCGTGCCTGGCGGCAGTACCTACGTGCACTTGCCTTGCACGCCTTTATCAAGGTGAACGCAGCACGTGCTTCTGACCGGCAACCGCCGCTTTGAGTCGCCATATGCATGCCTACTTCTCAGTGAGATGACGCAAGGAGGCTAAGTGGCACCAGGGGTGACATCTGCCCGCCTGCTGGCTGTGGGTAGCTGCATCGCGTCTGTTCATGTGAGGCAAGCATGCAGCACTGCTGGAGGCGCTTGCAGCACAGTCATGGATCGAGCTCCCCGTGCTGCAGGCGTACCCGCTGGTGCACGCGGGCCAGGAGGGCGGCAAGTTTGCGCTGCAGCTGGGGTACCTGGTGGAGCGCACCGCCTTCTACTCCCCCGCGCTGTGGCTGCTGCGGCAGCGCATCGTGCGCGTCTCCGGCGGCGAGCTGGTGCGTCCCGTGCGCAGCTTTGAACGGCAGCACAGCCTTGCACTTCCGTGTCACCCAAATCGCTTGCGTGCATCTTCTTGCAATCAGAGGGCTCCTGGCGCACCTTGCAGGGAAAGGATATGAAGCGACTGCATGCTGGCTTGCTGATTACAGCGGGGTCCAGCAGTGGCCTTGTGTGCGCAGCAGTGCATGCCAGAGTACTGCTCGCTGGTTTCTTGACGGAGATGGTCCCCTCGTGCACCGGCAGGCAGCGGTGGATCGGGAGCGGGCGCGGCACCGGGAGGCGGCGCTGCTGAAGGCGCGGGAGGGGGCCTCGCTGCTGTGGTCCCTGGCCCGGCAGGGCTACCTGCGCGCGGCGTGGCTGTTCACCGACCACACCCGCAATGCCCTCATCCTGTCCGTGTTCGCCTTCAAGGTGGGCAGCTCGCGTTCGCGTTGGCAGCCATGAAGCTGGCCACCGCACAGTACCTCTGCCCTGTTTATTAGCAGACTTTGACAACAATTTTGGCAATCTTGCGCGTTCACCATGATCACAGCAGGCAGCTGGCGGCTGCTGAGCGCAGGCGCTGGAGTGGTGGTACGACTCGGCGGAGGGCAAGCTGGCGGCGCAGCGGGTGCTGCCGGTGCCCCCGCCGCCGCCCGCGCCGCCGCCCCACCTGGATGGCCTGCCGCCGCCGCCGGACCCCGCCGACTGCGCCATCTGCCGCCGCCAGCGCACCAACCCCGCCCTCCTGGAGGTGCACATCAGTCTCATTGCGATTCTTGCTTCACACTACGTACAACGAGTGTGAGGCAACTCCCGTACTGTGCGAGCTGTCGCATCCATCAGGCACAGCGTTGTTGCAGATTTGCGGATGGTCGCGGGATTGGACACCACGTTAGGGACCTGACATGCAGCGGTTCTGGTGGCAGGTGTCCGGCTACGTGTTCTGCTACCCGTGCGCGGTGCACTGGGTGCGCGAGCATGGGTGCTGCCCCATCACACGGCTGCCGGCAACAGAAGACCACATCCGCCGCATCCGCGGCTCTGAGCTGTGACCCGTGCCAACCGGCGGAAGCTTGCACATAGCCCCATAGAATGTTGTCAGTTTTGTGCTGCAAGGTGCATTGAACGGCTTCGATGTGCTTGGTCGGGAACCTTGCACAGTGTGGCCAATCGGAAGGACCTTTACGATGCTCCCGCCGAAGATTTATCAGCGGCCGCTGGCAGGTCCAAGCACCCCGCGGTCTCGATGCCCGCAGACGGATGCGTATATAACGATTTGCCTTGCATCATCAGTCTCGACAACCTTGCCAGGCGGCGTTGTAGGCCTTTGTGTTGGATCCAAGGCCATGGGCCCCGAGGCTGACCTCGAGGCGCAGCAGGCCGCGAGCACGGTCCTGCGTCAAAAGCTGCTGCCCATCTTCCAGGTGCTGCCCGCTGCATGCTTCGGCTCATTCCTGGCCCGCAGCTGACGATCGTAGAGTGACCGTCGATCAAGGGTCATGCAGCGTGCAGGCTGCCTCAGAGCTGGGTGGCCCCTCCCTGGCTGTGCATGACGACGTGCACTCGGTCTGCAGGTCACACCAGATGGACCCAGTGTCGACAAGTCCAAGCTGGCCGACTGCTACGGCAACCGCCACGGCGTGCTGCTGTTCCGCTGGCTGCTCAAGCCGGCGCACCGCGCCGCCGATGCCGCGGCCGAAGCCAAGCCCAACATCCTGAAGGACTTCCACTCTGCGGAGTCTTTGCTGCGCTGCTGGGGTGGGCCAATGCCTGAACAGGCGCTTTCATGGGCCTGCTGTCATCGTGCAAACTCCCGGCATGATTGCTGCTGCACGCAACAGACGCATACACACCATGCATGCCACAGCATATCTATCGCACGTGTGCCATCAACTGTGCCTTGGGCTGGTCCGAAGGCTTTCCCGAGGAGGACTGCGGGGGCTTGCAATGGCGGTGCAAGCTGCGGCAGGTGCTGTGCCCCCGCCAGGGAGGCCGCACATAGCCTGCAGCACTGCACTGCCATGCCGTGCTGCGTGGAGCCTGTTGTCGTGCACCCGCAAGCATCCAGTGGATTGCATACCGTCCCCCCGTTTACCGACCTACTCATGCTGTTGTTCATGTCAATCGTACCGTGCTGTATCCCTGGTACCCAGCAGGTGCGGCATGGCGGCCTGCTTGGGCCGCCCATTGGGCAGCACCTGGATTGTGCTGCGGCCACTCTGGAGGAGCAGCACCGCCTGGCTGCCGATGGTCGCACCATCCAGGTGCCAGTGTCGTCTGCAGTAAGCTGCCTGAAGATCTGCCCGCAGGGCTCTTCCATTGGCAGCCCGAGGATCATCAGCGAGTTGTCATGTCACAAAACACAACGCAACATTATACAGCCTGCCTCCAGATGCATGCTGAGTCTGCATAGCAGATTGTTTCATATGCTTCATTCCTTTTGCCTTCGTACATAGGTGATGCACGCAGCGAGCCTGGATCTCCTGTCTGCTTGCAGATGTTCAGTGTGAAGCACAGGCGCTTCCGGCCCATGCAGTGCCTTGCCCACGATGCTGCTGATGGCACCCACCTGCTGCGGGACGCCGGTGATCCAGCCGCAGAGGTCTGGGTCTTTCTGCTGCAATGTTTGTCCTGAATACCGATAAGCACCGGAAGGCTCCTGCAAGTTTCATTGGCGTCTTTGTAGTGACACTTAACCTGCCTCTGACACTGCTGCAATGTGGTGACATTCGAGCGCTTGACACGCCACATTGGTATGGATTTATGGAGACACACCATATCCGTGCTTCTGGGTTGCAGCCGGTGCGTGTGGTGTTGCCGCTGGAGCTGTTCCGGCTGCCGCCCAAAGCCCCACCCTGCACCGCAGCGCCCGCTGCTGCACCTGCCGCTGTGGCGATGAGCATGCCAGCCACCACCCCAGTGGTTGCAGCTGCTGTCACCACCAATGGTGCTGTACCGGCAACCCCGCCGCCAGTCAGCAGCTGCCTGCAACCCGGCGTCAGCACATCAGGTGGGCACGAAAGTACTGCAGTCCTGAGATATGGCCGCGCACGTGGATCAACCAGCAGATGCTTAAGCGTCCCTCTCTGGTATGCTTACATGGCATGCATGGATGCAGGGATGGCCGCCGCCAACGCTGGCAAGCGTCCTGCACCGGAGCCCATCTGCTGCTGGCCGCCTGCCGATCCGCCTGCTGCGAAGCGCCAGGCAGGTGGTGCAGCAGAGGGCACGGCAGCGCCACCCTGCAGCACAGCCGCGCCTTCCTGGCAGCAGCAGCAGGCTGCGCCCAGGCCCAATGCGCATGGTGCCGCTGGTGGCAGCGGTCCAGCAGCGCCCTGGTTGCAACCGCCCACCCCTGCACAGGCAGAGTGTGCTGGCGCCAGCAGCACGCTGGTGCAGGGCACTGGCACTGCTGCCAGCAGCTCTGACAGCCCATGGCAGCACCCGCAGAGCCCTGCGCAGGGGCACACGCAACCGCAGCCGCTGCCGTCCAGCCAGACCAGCTGCGCGGGCGGCCGCCAACTGTCTATGCCCCACTATGCCAGCAGCCCAAGTATGGCGCCAGCTGCAGCCGCCGTGGCTGGCGTGCAGCAGCCGGCCGCTGCACAGCAGCAGCAATCGCAGCATGGTCAGTGTGCGACGCAAGCGCCCCAGTCGCCCGTCACCCCGGCAGCGCAGCAGCAACAGCCGCCGCCCTTTGTGGATGCGCCCCGTCATGCCTCCTGGGGAGCTGTACAGCCGCCGCCAGCCGCTGCACAGCCGCCGCCATGGCAGCCTGCCCCGATGGCGCAGCCGCAGCAGCTGGTGCCATGGCCGCAGGCCCCGCAGCTGCAGCCGCAGCCACTGCCATACCCGCAGCAGCTGCAGCTGCGGCCGCATCCGCCACCGGGTCCCGCTGGCCCGCCCAGCTTGGTGCAGCGTCCGGCATACGGCATGGCAAACACGCGGCCACCTCGCCCGGCACGACCAGCACTGCGGCCGCCGCGGCCGCAGCACCAGCGCCCCGGCATGTGCAGGCCGCGAGCCGCGGCGGATGGGGGCCGACCCGCCATGCATGCAAACGGCAGGGGCGCCCCGAGACCCGCCAGGACAGGCAGCAGGGATGCCGTGAAGCGCGGGGCCGCCACCGCAGCCGCAGTGACCAGGCCTGCGGCTCCTGCCATCTCGACACAGCCACCTGCTGCAGCACAGCCACCGGCTGCCGTCGCCGGCGCCACATCAGCAGCGCCGCAGCCCAGTGGGCCGCCCGACTTCGATGGCACCCCGGCGCCGCCGCTGACCCCCGTCAAGCCCGGGGAGCCTCCGGTCGCTGCGGCGGCGCCGATGACCCTCAAGGAGTGGATCGCCCGCAACGAGCAGCAGCACCCGGGCGGCGCCTCGGCGGCAAACCCCCATGCACTGCCGCCGCTGGTGCCAGGTGCCTGGGCCCCGTTTTTGCTGGTGCCAGACTCTGTCCGCCAGCCTGCTTACTGAGCAAATGAGCTACACGCAATGTTGGTGATCCCCGGTCAAGTTGCGCTGCTGTGTAGCGGTGGTCTTGTTACCACTTCCAGGCGCAGACGGCCAACTGAACGGCGCCTCAAGCCCGCACCAGGACAGCGTGGCCGACATCCGGGCGGCGCTGAAAGTGGTGCGACGCGCAATGCCCTCACTACTGTCAGCACGCTGCCCCACCTGGGCTCTTTGTTGCATGACTTCAGTAAGGTGCAGCACTGACTATGCCGTGCCCGCTGCGCCTGCAGGTGGAGATGCCCAGCTGCCTGGACAACCCGCAGGCGCCGGGCAACACGCCCATGGCCCGCCTCAAGCGCACCGCCGAGCGCGCCGGCGCCCTGCTCGCCTTCCAGGCACAGCACGCCGCGCTTTTGCACTGCGCACATGCAGAGGAAGCTGCTATACCTTGCCGCTCTCTGGTACCGCAACCGAAGGCATCAGCAGGATGTGAATAAGCAATAAGCAATTGGCCATGGTTGGGCGCTCAGTCGTCTTGCAGTTATCAGGTCACCCACCTTTCTGAGCTCATCAGGACAAGGGTGTAGGCATCCCCTGACGTGGTGGTGTGGGTGCTGCAGGACGTGACGCCCGCGCAGGTGGGCTACGGCGGCTTCTCGCGCACGATCTGGCAGATGGTGGCGCTGTGGGACGGGCGGCTGGTGGGGCACGGCGCCGCCGTCCGCAAGATGGCCGCCAAGAACATGGCCTCCGAGGTAAACTTTATGTGTAGAGTGTGAAGACAGCAGGGCACTCTAGGCAGGACATCATCACACGTTGATAGCTGAGTTGCGACGGGTACAACAGCGGCACGGGCAGCTCATGGGTAATGACGCTTGAAGCTTGTTTGCTACCTCCTTTGGTCTGATGCCAAGAGGAAGTAGCAGCTGAACCTTCACACTGAACCATTGCGATTGTTGTGGAGCAAGTGGCACATCATCGAGGCAGGCCATGGCAATTGAGCGCACAAAGCAGGCAGTATCAGCAGTAACCACCAGGGTGCTGTGGCTGTTTTTGCTGATTCTTGCCAATTGCCGTAAAAATGCCATTCTGCCGTGTCCATGCCATTTGCCTCACAGCACCTGCTACTGCCTGCATGTCCCATATCGAGGAGCTCCGTGGAGCTGAGTTTCGACCAGCTGTCAACTCTGGGTCTGTGCTTAGAGTCCTGTACCGACATTCAGGAGCAATGCGCACTATGCAGGCGGCGTGCGAGGCGCTTGGTATCGAGTACGCGTCAGCTGCCGTCATTGCTGAGGCACAGCAGGTGGAGGGCAGCGCATCTGCCAGTGCAGCCATGCCAAACCGCATACGGTCAATGATGTTGCAGACTTTAGACACGCGCTGCATCGTGACGTTCTGCCACCTCACAAGATGCGACATGGCCGCAGGCGGCAACTGCACGCGCGTATGCCCTGGCGCAGCTGGCGCTGGGGTCCAGCCAACCGCCTGCTCCAGATGCAGCGGTGAGTGCCGCTTGGCAGCCACTGAAGCCAACGAACGCAGCACCGTGTGGCAGCTTGCATTGCAGTGCACTCTGCAAAGCCTTCGGAGATGCCCTACAGCACTGCAGGCTGGAGCTTAGCACTTCCTGTGGGTCAGGCCACGGCCGCCGGGGAGGGCGCTGCGGACGGCGGCGCGCTGGCGGGGGCCGGCGGCGTGCGGGTGGCCGACCCCGGGGTGGCCGCCGCGCTGCTGCAGCTGCTGACGGCCGGCGCCGGCCCGGGGGGCGCATCTCCACTGGCGGTGCCGCTGCAGGCGAGACGCCCTGATGTCAGCATACTCGAGGCCAGGGTAGAGCTCTGCACAATCGCCAGTTTGGCTGTTGCTCAGCAGATGCACACGCTCATGTGTCCTGAGCATATGATCGGTCCGATCACATAGTCTGTAGGCGTTTGACTAGCTCCGCTATGTTAATGCCTCTCAGCAGATATTGTGACTCTGTATGATCTGCGCACTTTGCTGGAGGGCAGTAGGCTGCTGATGAAACACCTGCATGACCTGAAAGCTCGGTGCTTTCAGTCGGTGTCACCGGCTTCTGGTATATGGCCTGCTGCCACTGCGCTTGACACAGCAGCTGCCAGGTTCAGCTTGAGAGATGTGTCAGCTTCCTGTGTGCAATGCAGGCGCTGCTGGCGCCGCCCGCCCGCCAGACGCAGACGCAGGTGCAGTACAAGGCCGCCCTGGCGCAGTACCAGCTCAAGCAGCGGCAGGGGCAGCAGCAGGCCGCCGGCAGCGCACCCGCGCCGGCCGGCCCTGCGACCACCCCGAGCCGGCCGCCCAGCGCTGCAGCCGCCGCAGGACCCCGCACGCCCGGATCTGTGCAGCAGCTGGCCCCGCCGCCAAGCCCCGCGACGGCAGCAGGTGCGCCCTTGACGCCAGCGGCCGCTGCTGCAACGTCCTCAGTGTTTCAGCGCACAGCGGTGCTTGAGCTGCCGGCGAGCCTGGCAGTGTGTGATGGCGAGCCGGATGCCGCCCCGGCCGCTGCGGCGGTGCCGGCTCCCGCCAGCAGCGGCAGCAGGCCTGGCGGCTACGCGCTGGTGAGCATGGCGTACGGCTCGGATGCTGGTAGCAGCGGCGGCAGCGGCGGCGGCGTCAGCATCCACTCTGGTGCTCCGAGTCATGTGGCTGACGGCACAGCACCCCCAGTACTCCCTGCAGCGCTGCCGGCAGCGGGTCGGGGTCCCTCTGTGGCCCCTGCAAGCGTCGCTCCCGTTTCTGGAGGCCCGGCAGCTCTGGGAGACGCTGACGGGGACGGCAGCAGCTGCGGCCTTGCTGCTGCCTCCGCGGCGCTGGTGCCCTGCTGTGACACCACGGAGGCAGGTGCAGCAGCCACAGCTGGCGACAGCCCTGTTCCAGGCGCCGAACTTGCCGAGGCGGCTGCTGCAGCCTGCGTGCCGCTGCCAGCAAGCACCGAGCCGCCGGCCAGCGGCCCAGATGATGGCATGGACGGCGCCAGCGACGCCCCAGCATGCGCTCCGATGGACATTGACAGCGGCAGGCCTGCAGATGACGACCGCAGCTTTGCGTGTGACGGCGAGGGCGGCGGCGATCAGGCCCCAGCCTGTGCAGCACCAGAGGAAGATGATGCAACAGGTGCAGGCGCAGAGGCGTGTCGCGGCCCCGGCAGCCAGGCAGCGGGCGCCGCAACAGAGACAGCCACGGCGGAGCCGCTGCCGCCGCCGCCAACGACCCACCCTGCCGGCGGCGACGGGCTCACTGTCTCCGCCGCGCCTGACGCTCCAAACATGCAACGCATCACAGGCCCCGTGGCCGCAGCCAATGGGCCAGCGCAGCACGATCCGACCACAGAGGCAGCAGCCGCAGCACCGGAGGTGACAGAGGCGGCCGCAGGGGCGCGCCCTCGCTCTGCGGCGGCTGCCGGCGTCCTGCAACAGCCGGCGTCAGCGCCCGTGGTGCCAGCTGCTGCAGGGCCGGTGGCGGAGGCGCCCGACGTGGCGGCCGCCTTTGCGTGCGGGGACCGCAAGAAGCTGCTGCGCACGCTGCTGGACCTGCCGCTGGGCCCCAGCCCCCGTGAGGTGGGTACTGTTCGGGCTTCGTGCTCCTTCAAGCACAGACGAAGTTGGGAGTTGTTGCGTGTGGTCACCCTGGAGGCTACAAACCTCTAAGAGCTCCCATGCCGTCGAGATGGGTCTGACCCCCGATGCAGTGCGCCTGCTACCGGCATGGCACAGCCCCATCCGGCCCGCTGCAGGGTGCCCTGCCTTGATGTTGCAGCTCCCTGTCAAACACGACTACAACACAAGTGGCCACAGAGCCACAGAGCAGTGCATGGGCACCAAGCTTGGCAGGAAGACCAGTGCCGGTGCTGCGCCAGGTGCTGCTGGCGGTGCTGAACGACCTGGCGGCCGCAGCGCTGCGCACCGCGGGGCCCCTCACCGGCAACACATGGCGGTGCGACCCCACCTCTCGGGTTTTTATGGTCAGCTCGTGCAAAAGCAACTTGTAGCCCCACGTTGTCATTGGGATTGACTGAGAGCATCAGTGCTCCTGTAGCAGTGGAAGTATGTCGCCCAACACCACGGCATCCATTCCTGCTTCCTGCAGGCTCCTGGTGCACTTCACGCAGCACACCGACAGCCTGCCCCTCGGCCAGGTGATGCCATCACTCACACCCATTGGTGTCACCATCGACATAGCATAGCGTCGGTAAATTCTGATGTATGTGTGACAGTGGACTCTCAGCAACAGCGCTGCTGTGCTGACTCTTCCGTCTCCTCGCCGTCAGATCCGGACCATCCTCCGCAACGTGCTGCGCCTGACAAGCCACTCGAGCAACAGCTTCGTACGTTCCTATGCTATGCTAGCTGGTATCTCTGGCTCTGTGGCGCACCTACTTGCAGAGCTGGGCTTGCATCTGGGCATGAAGAGGGCAGCACTGCACACGACATGCTGGGCTGAGGAAACCTTGCCTGGTCCCCACCCTGCAGCGGGAGTCCATACGCCTGTACCTGCTGCCGGGACTTGAAGACAGCCTCATGCCAGGAGGCCCAGCGGACATGGCCATCTCGTGTGATGCAGCAAAGCACCGTGCAGCAGCTGCACGCTCCGATGGCGGTACGGCCTCTGCACAAGCTGGCGCTGCTGATGCTGTGGCAGCGGCCGCACAGGCAGGAGACGGCGGCCTTGAGGGGCAGGCCGAGTCCGCTGACATTGGCACCGCCGCCACAAGCGGCGCTGCAGCTGAGCGTTGCAGCGACCACCAGTCCGGCGGGTAGTACTGTAATGCTAGTGATTCAAGCTTGAGAGAGTGGCGGGGCAAAGTAGCGGAGGGTGCTAGAGGGGACCATTTGGCCAGATGGAGACGTCTGTCGTAATGTGCACGCACCAGTAGGGCATGCTGCCAGGTTGTGTGCATACGGTATAGGTCGGGATGAACAGCATACGACAAACTGATTGCAGACTTTTGTGTAGCAGGCACACGTTCCAGCTGCATGTTGTAGGGCGCACAAAGAGTTGCTGCGTACTTGGCGGCCCGGGCATGGTGGCGTAACATGAGGCGTCCAGCGTGTGTACATTGTAAGGGTTTGATGGAGCACAACTACCTCCCAAGCTGATCTCATTCTGCCAAATAAAGCAGCGATGTCAGCAGGGTTGCCCACACGTCCATGTGTCGTCCTGCCTCCCACTCCCTTGCCTCTAGGTCAAGTGTAGCTGCCAAAAGGCGGAGACGGCGGGCCCGAAGATGCCGATGGGCAGCTGCCACTGAAGGACCGTCGAGCAAGAGGCCACGTCGAAGGGAGCAGGGGGCTTGGAAAAGAAACCCCGCGAGGCCAGCCCATATGACCCGTGACGTCGTTGCATTCAGCATTCTCGCATTCTCGCTCCTCCTAAACACTCGCTTGACTTTGACAACACTTCACAACTCTTTCTAAGCCTTTGACAAACGTTTCCCACAGCTTTCGCCGTTCGCTTAGTGACCGCACAGCATGTCGTTCGCAACGGCCAACGTGATGAGCATGAACGCCCTGGCGGGCTCCATCACACCCTTCCCCCAGCGCACGGTGCGCGCCCGGCAGATGCGCCGGTCGCTGGTGGTGCGCGCCGAGGGCGACAAGCTGCGCGACACAGTGCAGGGCGCGCCTGGCGTGTCTGTGCCCGACAACGGCGAGAAGGACTCCTACGAGTGAGTCGCGTCACTGCAACGTGATGGATACACATCAATTTGCCTTTTAGTGTGTGTTTGTGAGGCCAATCAACGTGCTGGGTTAGGTTGCACCTGCAGCATGTCGTGCCCCATGCGCACATGCCACGTAGCTTCACGGCCGCACGGCTGCCCTTGGCCGCACTTGCGTGTGCTGACTGCGTGCAGCCGTCAAGTACCTCCTGCACATGTCGGGAAGCACTGGGTAGCGTTCTGACTTGTATCTGCTTGTGTGCCATAGGCAGCTGGAGGCGCCAGTTCGTGGCTCACGCATCCCCGACGGTGGACCGCCCGTGGCCGAGCGTCGCCAGGATCGTGACGACATGTTCATTCAGATTGACGGCAGCGCTGAGAAGCAGGGTGCGTTGCATTGCACTGGTTCCTTTGTGTTTGTTGCAGGCTGTGCAACCCTGCTTGTGCACCAGTAATCGGCACGTCATTCAACAACAAGTGCATGTCATGCGCAAAGCCACCTGCTGATATGTCGTGATGCTGCTTTACACAGCTCTTGGCAACAAGATCGCATTTCCCAACCTGATGCGCTTCAATGGCGCCGCACCTGAGGGTGAGCATGTCTTCCTTGCCTCCCATACGATCTGCCTGGCATCGGTGACAACGCTTCAGTTTAAAATGTAGAGTGTCTCACGCATTCTCTCAGCTCAGCTGCCTTGCTGCCTGCTCGCAGTGATCAACAGCCGCCTGGCCATGCTGGGCTGTGTGGCAGCCCTCACCGCAGAGCTGACAACGCAGACGACTGTGTTCGAGCAGGTGTGGCCTCAGTTGCAGCATGCTGTGTTATTACGCTGCCTGTTGCTGCTGGAGCCCAACTGTCAGCCGCAGTGAGTTCTGTAGCATGTCAGAAAGCTGAGCGGTACCATTGTGTGATGCAGTTCGCCAAGGCCCCGGTCCCAATTGTCAGTGTCTTCGTGCTGTTCAGGTGACTGTCACTTGTCAAGCTAGTGTCAAACGAACTGCTTTCATGTCATCAGATACTTTGATTGTGCGTGCTGGGCTTGCTGGCAAGTCCTTCAGGTATCACCAACCAACAGCTGCTTGTGCTGACCGTAATGCCTTTCCATCTATTGCAGCGTTGCGTCGCTGATCCCCATGCTGAAGGGTGTGCCACGGTATGGCGGTGGCCACTGGGGCGGCATCAAGCAGTTCACGCCTGATGCTGAGATCACCGTCGGTCGCATTGCCATGCTGGTATGCCACCCTAGTTTGTCCTTACGTTCTGCCTGGTGCCTTTCTGCTCAACCATCTCGACTATGCGGCATTGGTCATTCGCTGCTTCTGTGTAATGCTGCACTTGCTTGCATTCGTTGGTCTCTTCTCGAAGCTGATACTTATGAGTGTGTGTCTGCAGGGTTTCCTTGGCATCGTCGTCAACGAGCTGATCACGAAGACTCCGGCAGTGTAGAGCATGCGTCATGCAGCATTCAGAGAAGGTTGACAGTCGGAACGCCGAACATCACATCGTGGAGAGAGAATTTGGTGTATCAGTTTCATCATTTTCCTCCTGAGTGGTACCTAGGATGAGGTTGAGTGTATATGGACAATGGGTTTGCAAGACCACTTGATTGTGTGCATTGCGTTGCCTCATCATTCTTGGTGTGCATATTGCACACTGCTGTATGACAAATGTAAGTGTCGAAGTGGATTCTTTCAATAAGACAATTCCTAGGCATCTCAATTTATACCCACTCATTGATATTCCTCACACATTCGATAACTTCGGCTGGAGTTTGCTGAATCAATCATCAGCAAGCCATGCAATTGCGCCCCGCAACAAACATATGCAACACATCAAATGACCAACCTGTTGCTACAACGATCCCGGGTGCTCAAACTCAGCACACTAAAGACTGCAATCGCAAATGTTGCATTTGGCATATCATACATTTGAGCAATCAATTGTTGATCTCCGTAGGCGACAAACTCACTGTTATCCCCTTGCCTGCTGGTGTGGCATGTCCTTTCTCATGAGGAAACGCCTTTGAAAGCCAACCAGCGGCAGCAGGAACATGTCCCGCTTCGTCTCGATGTACCCTGCCCGCTCATACATGGCTGCTGCCTCTGTGTCCCTGAACCTGCATGAGCCATGACACCCATCCACCTCCTGTTGGCACTGGTGACTTCAGTATGGCATGCGGTGGCCAGATGGCGCAACGATGTGCTTTGAAGCGGCCCTACAACATCACCATCACAGGCACAGCCAGCTGCTATGCTCCGGCCTGACACTCTGCACAGCAAAGTTGAACTGGAGATGCGCTGAGCGCCATGAGACGACATGCAGCATACCGGCAAGACCGGGTGCCGCACCTCAGGTGCAGGTAGATGCCGGGGTAGCCGGCCAGCTGCGTGAGGCGCTCCGCGGCGCGCAGCAGGTGGCTGCCGTAGCCGCGGCGTCGGTGGCCCGGCGCCGTGCACATGTTCCCCAGGTACGCGCTGTCCTGTGCAGCACGTGGCCCCGGTCTGATGCGGGCTCTGATCGGAGCATGCAGGGTCTGGCCCAGTCTGCCGGACCCTGCCGCACATGCCCTACGCAAGCGCTCTGGCTGCCACGAACAAGACCGCATTGCTCTGGATGTAACTGCAGGTTCCGACACAGCCCAGCAGTTGACCGTGCCAGTATGAGTAGGGTGTGCGCACCGTCGGTGGGTTCAGCGTCAAAAACCGTGTCCGTGTGGAATCCGTGAAGGACATCTCCACCGTCCCGACCAGCACCCCTTCGTCTGCAGCCGACCGCCGTGGTGCTGGCTGCTGCTGCTGTGGGTCAGCGGGTGTGTCGCTGGTGTCCGCCTGACTGGTGACCGTGCCGGCGGTGCTGCCGTTGTCTGAGCTGCCTGGTGCCTGTGCTGCGGCGGCGCCTGCTGTCCTGCTGTCCGCCCCGTCACTGCCTGCCCTGTGCGGCAGCAGCAGGGCCACCAGCACCACAGCATCAGGCGCCACCTGCACATGCATCGAAGCGCCCTTCTACCATCCATCCCCATGACGGTACTCTGACCTGATGCAAGGAGGCACACTGCACATTCTTCGAGCGCCTGGTCACATTGCCCCGCCGCTGTGCTGCCGGTGACAACAGCAGGCCACCTTGATGTGGTGCTCCAGGTACTGGCGGATCTGGCCCCGCATCCACCGCGTGTACAACCCGATGGGGTCCACGCCGGCCTCGAACACGTCCGTCAGCAGATCCGTCACCTCCCGCAGCTGCGGCGCCGAGATGGGCTGGATCACCAGCATGCCGGCGTCCACCTCTGCCTGGGTGCAGCCAGCAGGACACCGAGTGGCAGGAAGCATGGTCAGAGCTGCGTGCAGGAGAGGCATGCTCAGAGCGCCCTGGTCTGTTTCAGTGGCATGCAATACCGACCTCATAGCGGAAGTTGAGTAGTGAGCGCCTGATGTCTGCCTGCGGGCCAGAACGCCAAGCGCAGCCTCACGCACGGCGGCAGGAGACGGCCAGATGTCCCACAACAGCGGCGGTTGTATCTGCAGGGCGACCTGGGCATTAGCGGTGCCCACCTTGGCGTTGAAGCGGCCAAGCTTGCGTTGACGATGCGTGTCATCAATTGCTGGCTGCTGCTGCCGCTGCCGCTGCTGCTGCGGCGCCTGACACGCTACCACCCCACGCGAACGGCCATGGCAGTGCCTGCTGTTGCGCCTCAGCCGTCTGCTGGGTTGTATCAACTGATGAGATGCACAAGCTGTTCCAGGACAGCTGCGAGGGTTGTCTGCTATGCGTATATGGCCATGGCGTATTTGTTGACATGCCGCCATTGTGCTGCGGAGCTGGCGTCACAGTGCGGTCAGGCCCTTGTCGCTTTCACCACAAGTGATGCTGCCGATGCAATGTATTTGGGAGTAAATCTCAGATACCCTGCTTCATAACAAACGCAGATCCTGCAAGTGATCACACGCAACGCAGCACCACGCAGCAAGCCGCAGACACAGCTTGTGCAATGCAGAAACTTAGAAACACAGGACCATGTGCCGCTTGGATTCTGAATCAAAGCGCACACATCCGATTCAGCGTGACTGGCTGGCTGAACGCTGTAGCACGAAGAACACCGTGTGACACTGATGTCATCAAACAAGGAGATGTCTATCGCAAATATCGCAGCTTTTGCTGGAGACAGTCTCCACAGAAAGATCAGGGTTCAGCTGGATCTTTATGTGTCTCCTCTTCAACTTGCGGCGGATCACACAAAGCACACCTGCACAGCACCAGCTCACACCGCTCTAGCTCGGCGCCGCAGCTCCGCCGTCAGCACCGCTTTGGGGCAAGCCGCACCTGGCTATCACATAAAGCCCCAATATCAGCCAGATGTCGAAGCTCAGCATGCTTCGAACGGGCGTTGTCGCCGCAGGCGCCGCCCGCGGCGTCGTCAGCCCGGTCTTTGGGCACAGCCAGGTCGCACTGGACCCCGTGGAGGAGGCCGCCCCGGCGCAGGCTCCGCAAAAGCCCCGCAAGGTGCCGACCTTTCTGGCAAACATATCCCGCGCTTTATCTGACTCGGCATGGGCACGCAACACTACAGACGCAGGAAAAGGCTGCACTTCTGGCGTGAGCTTTGCCTTCAGGTCTGCTCGTGCTTGTGATGGTGCTCGAACGCCTGCATTGGCAAGCTATGCCCGTCCTTCCAAGCCGACCTCGGTGTCGCTGTCCTTAGTCGGTGTCCTTCACCAGGCGCCTCATGCTGTCGCCAAAAGGAAGTTGACGTTTGATCTCGGCCGACAAGTGGATGTGCGTGAGGGCTAGACTCGTCTTGCTGCAGCACTACGTGCCTGTGATCCCTTCAGGGTCTCGCTGCTATTTGTGCAGCTTCGTGAGGTCTGTGATGCTTCTGAGAGCGATCAGCTAGCATGGGCGCCTTGACGGTCATATGCAAGCATCCGGTGGCATGGGAACATGGCATGAGCACATGTGTTCCACACCAGTACGCCGAGACCATGCACTCCTGCCGTCTGCAAACAACACGCCACCTCATCGCAGCCTTTCGTTGTTCACTGTTCTGTAGCACTTGCGCAGCTCTTCATGATGACAGGCCAACTGGGTGTGCTGCTTACCGTGCAGACCTTCAGCCTGCACATCGGTGCGGACCTCAAGCTGCCGACGCCCGACGCAAAGCGGCACTCGCGCTTCGAGGTGGCCCCAGCGGCGGTGCCCCAGGTGGAGGCGGCGTCCGACCCCTTTGCTGGCCTGCCCTTCCGCGCGCTCGCAGAGCGCATGGGCGCGGCAATGAGCCCTGTTGTGCAGGCGGTGAGTTTTGCCGTCCTGGCACAGTTTCTCTAATCGCTTCTCATGCTAATTGATGCCTTCATGCATGATCAGAAGGGCGCATGCACAGCTCGAGACCTGTCCCAGCACAAGCGATCAGCTGCCTGGCATTGGGCTGAAGTGTGTATGGTCTCGCAACAGGTGCGAGAGGATGCCAGGACAAAGCGCATGCGGGAGGCAGGCTTGCTGGGCGATACCCAGCAGGAGGTGTCAGTGCCATCCATCCCCCACTTCCTGCCCTTCACTCGCTGGTGCGCTTTCTGGCGTTGCTGTGCATTCAGGGCATGATGCGGCATTCATGCTGCCAGTCACTGCTGACGGCCAGCACAGCAAACTGCACACTGGGTCAGGTTTGTGAGCTGGTGTTGTCTGCCTTTGGCATGTACACAGCGTGCTTGCCCTATTGACTGCAGGGCTGCCAAGAGTGAAACCATGCGCTCAACATTTACTGTCGATAAGAAAGACCAGAAGAGGGCGCGCCTGTCATGGTACCATCCAGATGACACGGTGAGAAGCAGCTGCTGCCTGTAAGCGCCTGATGTGCTTCCCTGATCGAAGCAACTCCTGTACTTTACATGCACTTGTTTGTGCACCCACTCATGGAAGTGTGACCTGGACACAGATGGTGCCACGGGGGTGGTGGAAGATGGGCCTGCTGGAGGACCTCAAGTACTACAAGCCTTTTTCGGCATGAGCGTGGCGGCTGTGGGGACATACAGCCTTTGTGCTGCTCAGTAGACTGCAGACAGACAGCAGGAGAGCGACGATGATGTGACGCAATGCGATGCAACGCAATCGCATGCAATGTTGGTACAACAGTGTGGACAGTGGGGAGGACCCACTACAGTGTATGTGGCGGCTGCGCTCAAACCTATGAGCTGGTGTGTGTGGGACCACGAGAGGTGCTGCGAGCATCAATGTCACTGGGAAATTTGATTCCCAGCATTGATGTCATCCGTAGCTGTTGTTGTATGTGGTCGATCATGTTGGCCGCGACATGCAAGGCATGCATTTTGACACTTCTGTCAAGGTTTTGCATGAAGCCTCGCCTTCTGCAGCGCCTGGCAATGCTGGCCAGTTTTCGAACATACGGTATGGTGATAGTTGGGCACTGACCTTTGCGCCTTTGCTCAAGCTGTTGTGCACAGCTAGATGACATGTGATACCATCGACTGCTACACCAGCTTGATGTATACTGAACCCAGTAGCTTCCACCCTCACCAGTTACCCACAGCCTGCACATCATGTGCATACCCAATGCCAGGGGCTCCCAGTCCAGGCCCACTGTCCCAGACCCAGACAAGGTGGTGCAATACCCTACAGCTCAGCTTCGTAATGCCTGCATGTTCTCGCCTGACACGCGTGACGCCATCTTCTGCATCACGCCTGCAGAACATGCAGAAGCCAACAAAGCGATCGCTTGTTGTTGTGACTGTAGCAGCATTGGCACTGTGCACGATCGGATTCGCAGCCAGCCAGACGTGTGCAAACACCAATCAGAAGACCAGCACCAGGTGCAGCGTCGCTCTGCAGTTGCTGTCCTCAAGCTGATGGGTTTATGCGGTTCCAAGGAGGGTGCTGAAGCTCGTACTCCTGCCAAACGCAGCGGGATGGGTGCCAAGGAGCTGGTGCAAACCACGATCGACCAGAACAAGGTGTGCTGCCTATGCCCTGCGCTCTCGGTGCCTGCCGTGTGCCTGCATGCTTGATGATGCATGCATGTGACAGGCCATTTGGGAGCGCATGACCTGTATCACTCCGGCAGCGCCTAAGTCAAGTTAATGTGCATCAGCATCAAAGTATGCTTTCAGATGGTGCACGATCTCGTTTGGTGGCGCATGCTGAACAGCGATTGTCGCTGCACAAGCAGGTCGTCATCTTCTCGAAGAGCTACTGCCCCTTCTGCGCCAAGGCCAAGCGGGCAATTGGCAGCGTCCTCGATATGAGCAAGGTCACCGTCCTGGAGGTGTGTTATCTATGCTCATCTTGCAGAATGCTGACACCCTCAAGTACTACTGCTGGGATGTGCCACGTGCCAAGCAACTCAGGCGTGGCAAGCAGCGATGACAATAGTGCGCTGCGGCAAGACTTTGAGTGATGTTGAGTGATCAGTCGTGCCGACGAGTCGTGGTGTTATGACGTGCAGCTCGACCAGCGGGATGATGGCAGCGACATCCAGAGCGAGCTGGGCAAGAAGACCGGCGGCACATCTGTGCCCCGCGTGTTCATCAACCAGAAGGTGAGCATCATGGTTGTTGCTCACATGCAACCGCCCTGCTCCCTTGTAGAGAGGTAGCATGCATGCTGGGGTGGTGATGCTTCGCAGCGAGGAAGCATTGCATGTGACAGCTGAACGTCACATCTGCATGTGCAGTTCATTGGCGGCGGTGACGACACCGAGCGGCTAAAGCAGTCTGGCGAGCTGGCCAAGCTGGTGGAGGGCATCTAGGGCGGCCTTGGAGCCACAGGGTTGTCAGCTCCTTGGGTGTCGCCTGCCATGCAGATGCAGACTGAACCCTGAGACTGCGCTGTGGTCACCGTGTCAAACGAAGGTGAATCAGACCGAAGATTACAACCAGACTGAGCTACCAAATAGCAACGTCATACCAACAAGCCTTTGTGGGCATTGCAACCACAGTGCATGCCCTCATCAACTCTCACCATCCAGCCGGAAACCGATCTAAAACCGCAAGCGGGTTGACTTCTCCCTACTGAGAATCTCGCTGTCAAGCTGCACTCACAACTGTTCTGGATCAAAGAAAGCAGCATATGGTACACTAAAGACACAACACTCCGAGTCTGGTTGCTCACATGATGACATACCACGGGCACCGATGCACTGAGCAGGACCGAGGCTTCTTCTACCAAACATGCTGAAGCAGCTGCGCAACCAGCAATGTGCCCCGCTGATGCTATTGCGGAGCGTCCAGCCAACGCGGCTGATAGTCTGGGGACGCAACAGGCGGCCGCACCCGCCGTCCTGACGTCGGCCCCAAGTCCATAGCGAACAGCTCGACACCTGAGCACGGTGAGTGCACCTCAGTGTGCACCGTCTTCACGTTCACCCATGCACAGAGCATGCCAAGAACATGATATCTCTTCAGAACAAACACGAAGCATGCAGCATGTGCATGTGGGCTGCGTGTGGCGCGCAACCAAACGTACCCACTGGCAGCTGGTGCGCCGCATCGTCGTGCATCTGTAGCGGGCTACTGGCCCGCACCATGGCACGGAAGTCGCGCTCTACCTCTGCCGCGCTGCGCTTGTCGAAGTGGTCCACGCCCAGCTCGGCTGTCTGCGCAAACTCCTCAGGATAGTGTCGCCGACCTGCTGGCGACAAGCATGTTTTAGTGTGCCCGTCACGCGATCATGAGCTCAAGCGTAGTAACGGTGCTGCTAGCAGTCTCAGCAGAAGCTTGAGAACCCGGGTGTGCAAGAGGTGCCTGGTGCATCGACTGCCTATCAACACAGCAGGAGCCGTGCCCAGCACCCACCTGAGCCTGGACCGGCCGACAACGGTGACTGCGAAAGGCTGCTGCTGCGGCGGTACGGGCGCGAGAACAGCGCGGCGCAGCCGCAGCCGCGACCAGTGCCACCCTGCGCTGCGGCGGGCGCCGAGTGGGGCCGTGCCAGAGCCAGGACCGACATGTGTGCGAAGGAAGGGCCTAGTAGCTGATGTTGCTATGGCAGAGCGCTCTGCTCCGCGCAGCAGCTACCTGCAGAGCATGGCAACACCTCGGTCAGCACATCATTCAGAAGCGTGATCACACATCGTCACCTGCCCAAGCATCATTGTCTATCGATGATAGCATAATGAAAGCAGATTCCGAAACAAGAGCGCTGCTTCATGGTGCTTATTATAAGGTGGTGACACTGGAAACCCCAGGCAGCACGGGGTAACAGCGCAACGCAGACAGACTGGAGACTATAATGGGCCACTACACCATGCGTGCAAGCTGACATGGAATAGCATCACACCGGAAGCGTGGCAAGTATGGCATTCGCAACGGGGCGTGCACCGCAGTTGCCCACCTCGTAAGCACGAACAAGAGACAGGACAGTACTCACCAGAAATTTGTACGCAACGGCAGCCGGGTACGAATACAGTTGTAGCTGTCTGTTCTGCAGCTTGTGAAGTCGCAGATGCTGTAATGAAAGCTGTTACCGTCGAGTAGCTTCGGTACATGGCACGTGAGGCAGGTCCTCGTCAGATCCGCATCAGCACGCAGAAACTGAGAATAACAGGTAAATGTCGGTAAGTACACTCTTGGCGTGCTAAACATAGGCAAAGCCGGTTTGCATTGCTGGACCGGCTCAATATAGACACTGATGCGCTAGCATGTAGAGGAGGAGATACAGAAGCGTAGACGTCGTTTGGCATTGCATTGTAGGGGTCTGCTCTCTTTTGTCGGTCCTGTCTGGTTTGCCATCAAGCCTTGCTGATTACTGCCTACCAGCCCCGCGTTTTACAGGGGTGAAGGCGCGTTACGCATATCTCGATTTCGTTCAGCTGACAGAGAAATCAGCTATGGGTGAGTCCTCTCCTCCAACGATGTTTGCACAACATGTTCTGCATGCGGGCAGCTGCCAGGGTGCCAGCCATGGCGCATGCGCAGCTGTGGCACGCGGTTTGCCATGCTGTCCAGCGACTGCGTGCTGAGGCCATAAACTCATCGTCGAGCGGTGCTCGCTTGCGTGTTGCCGTGCATGCGATGCCTGTGTGCACCGGCGCAGGCATCCCCAAATTTTACCGCTGGCTGTCCGAGCGGTATCCGCTGGTCAATCAGCCGGTGGGCGTGGCCGCCATCCCGGAGTTTGACAACCTGTACCTGGACATGAACGGCATCATCCACAATTGCACCCACGGCAACGACCCGTCGACCAAGCTGACGGAAGCGGAGATGGTCGTTCGCACGTTCAACTATTTGGACAGGCTGGTGCAGATTGCCAAGCCGCAGCAGCTGCTGTTCATGGCCATCGATGGTGCGCAGGCTTGCACCCAGCTTCAGCATTGTCGGGCCTGATGGTTCAGTATTGCATGCAGCACACATGCCAGTGCAGTAGACCATTGCCGGCAGCCAGTGTGACATCACGGGTCATTTGGCGCAACAGGCGTCGCACCTCGTGCGAAGATGAACCAGCAGCGGGCGCGCCGCTTTCGTTCAGCTCGCGACGCGGAGGAGGTGAGGCGCACTCCTGACCCTGCAAGATGGCAAATGCACGTCGCTGAGCACACTTGGGGGGACTCATCTGGGATTTGAGCATGTCTCCACTATGCTGTCCGTCAGGCAGCAGCGGCAGCGGCACGGAAGGGCGAGGGACCGCCGCCGGGAGAGGAGGCCTTTGACTCCAACTGCATCACGCCGGGCACCGCGTTCATGGCGCGGCTGGGCGACCACCTGCGCTTCTTCATCCGCCACAAGATGGCCAACGACCCAGTGTGGCAGCGCCCCCGCATTGTGTTCTCTGGTGAGCACTGCGCCGCAGTATTCTCCTGCTTTGCTCTGCATCGACTGCGGACGCGGGCGTGCCTCAAGCAGAGCACTGAGACTGATGCTCAGATGTATGGACAGATGCACCCCGAAGCAGTCCTAAGCGGCACCATACACAGGCAGTGTTCACTCGGCAGGTCATGATGTGCCGGGCGAGGGGGAGCACAAGATCATGGAGTACATACGCTGGGCAAAGCGCGATACCGCGCACCCATGGCAGCCCAACCAGCGGCACTGCTTGTACGGCCTGGACGCCGACCTCATCATGCTCAGCCTCGTCACGCACGAGCCCCACTTCTGTCTGCTGCGCGAGGTCGTCTCATACTCAGGTGGGTTGTGTTTGGACCAGAACTGCCGCCTTTGGCAAGCACACGGTTACCAGTTGCATCAGCAATGCCGCAGCCTGGAAGGAGAGACCCTCATACATGCCATATGCAGTCGAAGCAAGTCATTCATGCGAGCAAAGTTGTGTTGGCCGTAGGGGGTGCAAGGGGCAGGCCGGCGCGCGAGGTGCTGGAGAACCCCTGCGCCGAGCACTTCATCCTCTTCCAGGTGCCTGGTCTGCTATTGAGCGGATCTTCTTTTCGTGGTGTGCTCTGGGACTGTATTTATCAAAAGGCTTTCACAACACACCAGGGTCAGCGTTATCACCGATTATAAAGCATATATGGTGCGGAGATCCAGCGGCGCTGGTTTGCGTGCACCAGGTGGGTCTGCTTCGGGACTACCTGGAGCTGGAGTTCCAGCAGCCGGCGGAGGTGCTGGGCTTCACATTCGAGCTGGAGCGCGTCATCGACGACTTCGTGCTGTTCTGCATGCTGATCGGCAACGACTTCCTGCCATGTGAGGCGCTGCACAACTGCCTCACAATCTCATGTCCAACCTGCACCTCCCTCTGCTGTGTAGCACCGTACAGAGGTCGTACTAAGTCATATGAGGGCTGGGCTGATGTCGCGCACGTCAGCAGTGCCGTTGCTGGGCACCAACCAAGCACATATCTTGTCAGCATTGCCAACTCGTCTGCCGCAGCGCTGCCGACGCTGGACATCGCGGAGGGCGCGCTGGACAAGATCTTTGCCATCTACAAGCAGCTGCTGCCGGCGATGGGGGGGTACCTCACGGAGGCGGGGCAGCTCAACCGGCGCCGGCTGCAGATGCTGCTGGACCGCCTGTCCCACCTGGAGCAGGAGACCCTGGAGCTGCGGGCGCAGGTGCGCGCACCGCGATGGGGCACAGCCTCACACAGCAACACGTGCTGGCAAAACACCAAGGCTGCACGATCTGGCTGCACTTGTCCGGCCGTGACCCCAAGGGCAGCAGGCGTGACCTCGTCCTCAAAACCTGCAAAGCACCTTGTACCTGCAGCGTCTCTGCATAGCAGCCCTGGCAGCATTCACGCCTGTGTTGCACAGGACGCTGAGTATTTCGAGTCGAAGAAGTCACGGCGCGGCGGGCGCGGTGGCAATGGTGGCGCCGGCCTCGGCCACGGCAGCGCGGGCGGGGGCAGGGCGCCGGCGCAGCAGCGGCAGCCGACGAACGAGCTGGACGCCGATGATGACGCTGCGATCACAGATGCAGACATCACAGCGCTGGGCGGTAAGCTGATTGGCACAGCATTCTGTGCCGCAGGCTTGTCCATGCTGTTGCAGCCTCACATGTAGCAGTGGTGGTTGCATGCCGGGATGCAGGCGGGCAGTCACCTGCAGACCTGTGCTGACGTCATGATCAACACGTTGCCAGGGCTGGTACGGTCGGTCCATTCACCTGCAGGCTCGACTGACCTGGCGATGCTGGCGGCCCTGGAGGGGCTGCCCAGCGAGCCCGAGCCGGAGGGCCCCACCATGATGGGCCGCCTCGCGCGGGAGCTGATGCTGTCGGGGCAGGGCGCCGCCGGCCTGCAGCAGTTCAAGGTGGGCCGCCGCGCAGGCCACACGCCTCCTGAGCTGTGGACCCGCACCCAAGTTTGTGCGGGCTGTCACTGGCACTCTATCTGCTCAGCTGGTTATGTGGCAAGACGTCCTTTCGTGTGCGCATGATAATCAGATGTGTCAAAGTTCCACTCGAGCATCAGCTGGATTTGCTGACCTGAACACGCATGGCGCTGCAGGAGAAGTACTACTCGGACAAGTTGGAGATCAAGCGGGGTGATGCCGCGGGCCGCCGCCGCGTGGTGGACGCCTTCGTGGAGGGCCTGCACTGGGTGCTGGAGTACTACTACCGGTGCGTCGCCGGCGTATTGCGTGCTGGACCTGATCTGAAGAGGCGCTGCCGCACATGCCGAGCGTCAAGTGCTGGCAGCTGTGCTGTAATTGAGCCGCTCCTGCTGCGGTGATCACACATCCGAAGGGCAGAGAGCGTAAGGTCAGTGCTGCCTGCTTACAGGGGTGTGGCCTCGTGGACGTGGTACTACCCGTTCCACTACGCACCAATCACCTCCGACATGACAGACATAGCGTCCACAAAGGTGCGGCCTTGCACATTGTTGCAGTTGCAACCTTGGTCGGTTGGTGAATGTGCCCAGCAACCATTCATTTGTCATCTGGTGCATGCCATCAGATTGGGAAAACGGCTGCTTCCTGTTGACATGCGCATTCTGGTTGGCTCAGGTAGCCTTTGAACCGGGGGCGCCGTTCCTGCCCTTTGAGCAGCTGCTGGCGGTGCTGCCGGCAGCTTCCTGCCGCCTGCTGCCGCAGCCCTTCGAGGTGCAGGACTGCTACAAACTCTGCCGGTATCAGGATGGATGGGTTGTCAAGCGTATGCGGTGTACCGTGTTGTCCGTAACCTCGTGGAAGCCGCATGCTAGACCTCCGCCTTGAGTGATCCGCCATGGCTGGTTCATGCAGTTCCTGATGAAGGACCCGCAGTCCCCTGTGCTGGACTTCTACCCCACCGACTTCAGGGTCGACCAGGAGGGCAAGCGCAACGACTGGGAGGGCATCGTCCTGGTGAGCTCAACCCTTCACTTTGCTGCATACTTGTTCCTGCGTACTTGACTCCAGCCTGTTGGCCTCTGTTCCTCAGCGGAGGCTTGTCAGGGTTGGCACAGCATCTTCACCAGCAAGCACCTGCTGGCTGATGAAGTGCCGCTTTGCTGATTGATCGTTGTTTTCTGCGCGCAGGTGCCCTTTGTGGATGAGCAGCGGCTGCTGTCAGCAGCAAAGTCGGTGCCGCCGGCCCGGCTGACAGATGCAGAGCGGGCGCGCAATAAGCTGGGCGACATGCTGGTCTTCGAGTACAAAGAGGGTGAGCGTTGTCGTGTTTGCAACCCGAAGATTTCGTCGTGCCATCTCACCCCAGCTCGGTACGCAGGCTGCAGCGCAGCTTGCAACTGGGCCTGTTGGGCATGATAGCGTGCCCTGTGTGACCCTGTGTGTTCCTGCTTGTGCTGCAGGCTCAGACGAGACATACTACTGCGCATCCACGCTGCCCAGCCAGTTTGCCAGCGTGCAGCAGCCCAACAGCCGGTGCCTGCGTGTGCCGCCGCCGCCGCCGCTGCCCGACGGCACCAGGGGCTTCGTGCCAGCGGTGGGTTCTTCTTGCAATGTGCATGACAAAACGTCACATGGCCGTGCGTGTCGTGAATCCTGCTCCGCACTAAATGCCTGGGGTGGCATGAGCTACCTCCAGTCTGTTCGACTGTCCACTCGTGCCTGGATGGTGCAGGTGTTCCCCGGCACAAAGGCCGGCCCCGAGTCTCCAGCGGGCTTTGCAACGCTGAAGACGCTGCAGGTGCTGCCGGACGTGCGGCAGGCCGGCGTGGCGGTCTTTGGGCGGCCCTCCGGCAAGGAGAGCCTCATCCTGAAGGTCAAGGTGCGGAGGACTGCTGTGCTGCTGGCACTGTAATGCACCGTGGCCAGACATCATGTGGTGGCAGCTGCTACACCTGCCTGCATGCAAGAGAGTGGGCCAGATTCGATGTTGGCCGGAGCGTCTTCGCTGATAAGCCCGTGAGGCTTGCATGCAGGGACTTCGGGATGCTCTGAATGGCGCGGAGATCACGGCAGACATGGTGGCGCCCAGCACCCTGGGCGAAAAATGCTGGGTGAAGTGGCCCTACCTGCAGGTGCGTTGGCATCTGCGAGGTGTGGCGTCAAGGATCTGGCAAAACGCAGGACCTGCCGATGCCCATTGTCGCTGGGAGATATGAGCTTGCAGCACGATCAGCTGGTTGCCCTGCTTTCCCTCAGAGCACTGTGCAGATATGGTATTTACATTGCGCTGCTGGTGTGGCTGCAGGAGGCGCTGGTGTTCGGGGTGTCGGACCGCGCGCTGCACATGAGCAAGGGCGACGGCGGGGAGCTGCGGTCGCAGCGGCACGGCCCGGCGGAGGCGGACGAGTGGGGCTTCCTGAACACCAAGCTGTCCAACGAGGCCGTCACGCAGCAGGTCCGCCTCTCGCCTGTGACTGTGTAATCAAGCCCATACCGAGAGAGTTTTTGTAGTGTGCGAAACAATTCGATGGCCCCGTTATCAGCTGACATCAAGCCCCTTGCGGACGAGGCCTGCTGCACTCTGTTCCCTATTGCACAGGCTGGCAGTCCCTGTGTCGAGGGCATGTCCACTGATGTGCACAAAACATCCGCTGGCTGCAGGGCCTGGAGGTGGGGCCGACGGACGTGGTGCTGCACGTGCGGCCGTGCGAGGGGCTGGTGCGCCAGCTGGACGGCACCGTGGAGAAGCGCTTCGCCAAGGCCGAGCTGCGCGTGCCGCTGCAGGTGCGCGGCAGCACGCCGGCGCCATCACGCCGCCCACAGAGCAGCTGCCCACTGATAGGGGCCTCCAGCGTGTGCTGCAGACCTCGTTTTGGTCGTTCCGAGTGCTGAGATACCCACAGCAGGCTCGTTGTGACCAAAGTGGGTCCATGGAGTGGAACACTGCTGGGCCTGAAAATTTTGCAGCGGAATCACATGCTGATGAGACTGCACCCCGATGGCAGGTCACCCTGCGGCGGAACCCCGCGCCGGACCCGCGCATGGCGACGGCGCTGGCGGCAGGAAGCAGCGGCGGCGCGGAGCTGCAGTCGGGCGCCCGCGCCCTGTTCGTGGGCCGCGCCTACTACGGCTGCGCCGTCACGGTGCTGGACCCCGGCAGCGCCGGCTTCACGCGCAAGGTGCGGCCTTCCGAGCAGGGTGCATGTGGCCATGGTGTCGCGCCCATGCTCGCCTCTTGACGGTGGGTCTATGGCCACTGCCAGCCTAAGAGCTGCTGCTGCCAGGATACTAGTGGTAATCATGATGAAGTGTCCGGGTGATGATTGAGTCATGGGGTGCATGCTGCAGGGTGAGAAGGTGCCGGTCAAGGGGGGCGGCATGCTGCGGGTGGCGCTGGAGCCGGCGCCCATGACAGCGGCGCAGGCGGCACAGACGGCGCGGCGGCTGCTGACGACGGTGCGGGTCGTGTACCAGCCCAGCGGCGCCATTGCGCGCAAGCTCGCCATCGACCCCCGCACCCTCGGCAAGATCACAGGTACGGCGACGCTTGGGACCTCACAACTCGCAAGTGCGATGATTGCCTGAGTCCGGCAGTAGGACGGTTATTCATGCACATATATGTCCAGCCCATGTTGCTACCTGATGTGCATGCAGCAGGTGCCGTATGCCGCAGGGACACCGCTCAGCCCCTTCTGACGTGCAGTGCTTGCCGCTTGTGCATCATGGGCAATAATGTGTCTCTCTGAGCTCCAGCCAGCATATGCTATCGGGAGGAGGGGGGTCTTGAACGCTGCTGCACCTTTTCATGCAGCAGCCTGATATGCAAGTGCTTGATCGGACAGGCAATGTGGAGGTGGTGGTGGGCGATGAGAAGGTGGACGTGGGGCTGGCCGTCAAGAGCGGGCGCGGGCCGCTGTGCGTGCCGGACTACACCAAGCCCGCGCCCAGCGGCACGGGGTGGCAGTACTCGCAGGCCCTGGCCGCCATCCTCACGCAGTACAAGGCGCGTGGCACAGCGTCGTCAGACCAGTGAATCGTTCTGCTGGCACTCACCGCGGCTCAGCTGCAAAGCCTCTCATCTCGGTGGCACCCAACCGCCACCCCGCCAGCTGCAGTGACAGTCACCCATTCAGCCGTCACGATGAAGTGTTGACACACACCGCTGTCTCCGGGTGGCTGTTCTGACACTGGAGTGGCAACGTGTGCGCAGGCGCGCTTCGCCTGGGTGTTCCAGCTGCTGGAGCAGTTCCCCGAGGAGCGGGCGTGGGATGCTGAGCTGGCGTTCCCCGAGGCGGCACCGGAGGAGCGGCTGCGGCAGGCGCGCGCCGTGCGGGAGTGGCTCAACAAGTCGCCCCTCGGCCGCCGGCCCCTCGTCAAGGCGGGCCCTTGTTCCCATTCGGGACGCCCCTGGCTGCTCGCGTGTGCTCTGGCACATGCCACACAGACGGTTTCGTTGCATGCAGCATTGGTGTGCAGCGACGCTGCGGGCTGTTCACGGCATCCATATAGCCAGCATCGCCACGGCTACGATGTTGTTCATGGTCGCCACCCAGCCAGTGTTAGTATGCACCATGTTGATGTTGTGCAGACCACGGCGGAGGTGGCGCCGGAGGAGGCCATCCGGCAGCTGCAGACGATGATGCCGCCGCCGCCGCGCGCGCCGCCGGAGCCCACCACCCTGGAGAACGTGTCGCCCAGCCTGCTGCTGCCGCCCGCCGGCCGCGGCCTGGTGGGCACTTTGGGCACCCTGCAGCGTGCTGCAGCAAGCATCTGGCTAGCAACTGTCCAGCAGACAGCTGTGCTACCTCAGCATTGCTCCGCAAGGGGATGCCACTGCTGAGGACCAGACATAGCTGTTCCTCGCCGGTGTCCTGTCCAGGAGCGGAAGCCGCTGAACTGTGCAGAGTCATTTCCGGCGCAGTGTCGGCGACACCTGCCCGCTCACAAGGCACATGTTGGCGCAGGTGGCGGCGGCGCTGGCGGGCGGCGCCTTCGAGCTGGGCGACCGCGCGGCCTGCCTGCGCGGCACCGGCTCCCCGCCCCTGGGCGCCCGCGGCACCGTCGTCGGTGCGCGCCCCACCAGCTGCTGCCTTTGTCACCGCACTTGCTGGCGCTCTGCATGCGGTGCAGCCAGAGGTATCAAAGGCAGCAGCGCCGTAGCAGCACCATGCCGCTGCTGGCACCCGTTGACCTTTGCGGTCCGCTGCCCAGGAGGCAGGAAGGAACATGACGATGAGGAATATATGAGCATCAGCGGGAAAATCGGTTGGCAGGGAGGGACTGCCAGTGACAGCAGCAAAGCAGCTGTTCACTGTTGACCGCGCCTCCGCTGACTCCGCGTCTGGGGTTTTGCAGGCATATACGACGACGACGCGGTGGAGATCCTGTTCGACGAGCCCTTTGCGGAGGGCACCGACCTGCATGGCAAGGCTCGCGGCCGCCACGGCGGCATGCTGCCCGCTGCGCAGCTCCTCAACCTGTCCAAGCCCCAAGCCGTCGCCGCCACAGGTGACCGCTGGGCCCCGGGGTGCAACGCAGCACAGGACCGTGAACACATTTCGGTGCAGTGCGTCCGTCATTGTGTGTCAGAGCGATGCCAGTTCGCTCACCTTGCCAACCCACAGGGTTCTGACCGAGGGTGGCGCTGACCCACAGACCGGTGGGCCTAGTCCTAGTGCACATGTGACCCAGATGATGCTGCTGCCCCGCTGCAGGCGCCGCTGCGCCCCGGGCAGTGCGCAAGGCCAAGCCAGCAGCGCAGGACGGCGGCATCGTCGCTGCGCAGCAGATGCAGCAGCCGCAGGGACAGCCGCAGCCTCAGCAGCAGCCTGCGCACGGTGCTGCGGCTGCTTCAGCGGCGGCGGCAGCAGCGGCCGCCGCAGCGCAGGCGGCACTTGCAGGCGCTGCCGGCCAGCGCAGGCCGCCGCCCGCGGCGCACGCCGAGGCTGCCCATCAGAACGGCGTCGCGCAGCACCAGAACGGCACACCAAATGGTGCAGAGGCGCCGGCCATCGGACGGGACGTCCTGCGGCGCCGCGGCTCCGCTGGCAACGCTGCAGGTACAGTCTTGGTCGCTGTTGGTGGTTCACCAAGAGGACCTTGCAGACCCGGGCTGCCCCTGACCCACAGGCAGCGCCCACCAGCAGCTGCTGCAGCCTGTGTGTCGGATCAAGCAGCAAGGCGACGTGCGAAGGACCTGGTGTCGCTGCAGGGGGCGCTGGCAGCGATGCGGGGAGCCGCCCCGGGTCGGCGCCGCCCTCGCGCACCGCCTCCCCCGCGCGCCTCCGCCCGGCGTCCGCGCTGTCGCAGCCCAAGGGGCCCCAGCCCAAGGTGCGTTGCGCGACGCAGCCCCCCACCTGGCCGGCACAGCGCCACACGACCTGCCAACTCGCATTCCGACGACGTGTGGGTTCTCCAGCTGCCTGGCTGGGCTGTCAGCGGGGGGTGCTGGTGCCTGCGCAGGGCCCGCCGGCCGCAATGGACCGCGGGTTCTCGATGGGGCGGGGCCGGTCGCTGCCGCCGCCGCCAGCCACCGCCGGCCTGTCCACCTCCGGGGTGCGCCTCCCGCCGTGGATGCCGCCTGCCAAGGAACAAGCTCGCAGTGCATCATCTGGTCCCTGCTGGCTGTCTGCCTGCCGGCTCGCCTGACTGACACTTGCCGCCGAACCTGCAGGTGTCTCCTGGCATGGCGCTGCTGCAGAGCCTGCGCCAGAGCGAAGCACCGCCAGCTGGCGCTCTGGCAAACGTGCAGCCGCCGCTGTTGTCTTCGAGCAACGGCAGCGCTGCTGGACAGAGCGTGACACCCCCAAGCGGCGGCGGGGTGGCTGCAGGAAGCAGCGGCGCCGTGCTGCTGCAGCAGCTGCAGGGCCTGAGTGTGGCGCCCAGCCAGGCGCCGGGCACAGCAGATGCCGCATCGACGGCGTCTGTCGATGCGGCTTCCACAGGCTCAACATCGGATGTGCAGGTGTGTTCCCGCATGCAGGTCCCTGCCTCCTCACTCGCTGGTGCCCTGACATGACTCGGTGCTGAACGTCCCAACATGTGTGTCCCTGTTTGGGCAAGGGACGAGCTCAACATGGTGGCTTATCTGTGATGTTGCCTCGCAGCTGGCGCCCGGGCTGGCGGCCCTGCAGCAGCTTCAGCGCGCGCCGCCGCCCGCATTTGCAGAGGCCACCGGCGCCGGCGCGGCCGCTGCGCCGCCAGCGGCAACAGCAGGCCGTGCAACGCAGCAGAGCCCCTCGGCAGAGCTGCCCGCCGCGTCTGCGGCGCCGGTCGCGGTGTCCGCCGCCGCCAGCGCGGGGCTGCTGCGCCAGCTGCGCGGCTCCTCGGCGGAAGCGGTGAGCGTCGCCCGCTGCAACCTGAGGGGTTGACCACCTGCCTGCATGTGCATGTCCTCTAGCATATTGACAGATGCCTACAGTCAACTGCAGCAGGGCCCGTCATGAGCACACACCGTCACTGGTAACTCCCTGAACATCTGGAGCGTGCTGCAGGACCTGAGCGACCTCCCTGCCATCCGGTCCGGCGGCAGCGCCGCGGCCGCGGCCCCCGTTCCGCCGTCGCAGCCGCCGCCCGCGACCTCGCTGCCCGACGGGCTGAGCCTGCTGCGGGAGCTGCAGCAGGCGCGGGGCCCCGCCGCCCCCGCCCCCGCCGCGCCCGCAGACCCGCTGCCCGCCGCCGCCGAGACGCCGCAGCAGCTGCCCGTGCCGCCCTCGCTGCATGCTGCTCCGACGGTGCCGGCCGCCTCGGGGCCACCTGCGGCGTCAGGTGTGTTGCGGAAATGCGACTTCGGAGCTGCGCATCGTCATGCGCGACGGCCTTGCTGGCTGCCTCCGTCTCCTGACACCCTGATCAGTGACGATCTGACAATACACTGTGGCTGCTCGTGTTCGCAGCGGCGCCGGACCTTGGGAGCAGCTTCCTGCAGCAGCTGAGGCAGCACGACAGCAGCAGCAAGGAGGACGGCCGGGCTGGCGGCCCCGGCGCGGCCGCCGCTCCTGACGCGCCGCTGCTCGGCCTGTCCAGCCTGACGTCCGCAGCCTCAGGTGTGCTGGGTTTGTGGCAACACCTTGGCGCAGGGCTGCAGTACTGCTTTGAGCCGATGCTTTGTTGGTTGCCATGCTGCGAGAAGTTCTAAGGCTGGGGCGCCCCAAGTTCAGTTGTCCTTCTCGGTGGTCGCAGCCCTCGCACGACGGGGGTCGGCGGGCAGCGCCACGGCGTCGCCCGCCAAGCAGCAGGGCGCTGCCAGGGGAGGCGACCTGCTGCAGATGCTGCAGCGCGGCGGCGGCGCACCCGCAGCCGGCGCACCCGGCAGCAAGGGAGCCAGGCCCGGGGCCGCCCACCCGCAGCCGCAGCCCGGGCCGCAGCCGCAGCCGCCGCAGGGTCGCGGCGGCCCCGGCGGCCGCGGGCCGAAGCGCCCCTACATGCCGCACATGCAGCTGCCGGGGGGCCTCCCGCCGGGGCCCTCGCAGCCGCCGCCGCCGCCCCAGGGGGCCCCCTGGCCGGGCGCGCCCTTCCCGCACCCAGGCATGCCGCCGCCGCAGCAGTTTCCCGGGATCCCGCAGCCGTACCCGGGCGTCATGCACCCCGGCATGCACCCGCAGCACTTTGGCTTCCCCCCGCAGCAGCCGTTCCCGCCGCAGCCGTGGCCCGAGCAGCAGTTCGGGCACCCGCCGCCCCCCGGCTGGCCAGGGCCCCACCCGCCGCCGCCCGCATACGGGTTCCCACCCGGGGCGGGCGGGTACCCTCCCGGCGGCTTTGCTCCTCCCCCTGGCTACGCCATGGCGCCGCCGCCGCAGCACGGCCAGGTGGCCTACTCCCAGCAGTGGCAGCGCCCGTCGCCTCAGCAGCCGCCCGCACAGGCCGTCGTGCCGCAGGCGGCGCCGCAGCAGCCGCCACAAGCACAGGCACCGCAGCGGCTGGGCAGCGCACAGCGGGCCGTGCCCGCTGCAGGGCCCGGGTCGCCTGCCTCCAGTGCTGCTGCTGCCGCCGCCGCCGCGGCTGCCAGCCCCGGGTCCGGGTCCGGCGCCACGCTGCTGTCGCTGCTGAAGCCCGGCGGCGCGGCGTCGCCCGCCAAGCAGCCCGCCAACGCGTCTGGTGGCACAGCCGCCAGCGCCCAGCCGCAGCCCCAGGCTGCCGGCGCCGGCGCCGGCGCCAACGGCGGCCTGGGCAGCGCCGGCGCCAACCTCCTGCAGCAGCTGCGGGGCAGCGGCGGTGGCGGCGCTGTCGCCGGGTCCCCACAGCCTGCAGGTGATGACGCGGCAGCGATGTGACGAATGGTCGTGCTTTGGGCGTGTGCCCCGGTGTGCCCCGGACCGCACAGGCATCGTGCCATGCCTTTGGCTCCGTGTCATCATGTGTTGCGTGTTTGTTGCAGGTGGCAAGCCCGTGTCTGAGGCGGATTTCTGGCAGCAGCTGCAGCAGAAGGGCGCGAACAAGTGAGCGGCATGCTTCGCTGGGTCTGCAGCCGTGGTCCAGGGAGTTTCCGGTTGACACCGGGTGCACCTGATCGCTGTCAGGTCATTGCTTGCAAGTGAACCGGTCTTGCCAAAACAAACTTGTTACCGTGGCCCTGGAGCCCTACGGAATTGATCAGCCCTACGAATATGATCACGTATCATATCGACTGAAAATACCCAGATGAATCGCAGCCTGGTAAGGCTGCCAAAGAATCTAATTTTGAGTGTGAGCTGCGCTTCACAAGTCGTCATGCTGCCATCACTTCCCGATGCTCATCTGCTGCTGTGGCAGCTCATCATCAAGGCTGCTTCATGGGACCGCTGCGCTTCCAGGATACAGGCCGATGCTGCTTGCGGGTGATATGGGCTGCTTCACGGCGTACTTCTTGAAAGTCAACAGTTCAGCTTCAGCTGGCCCACCACCGGCAGGTGGTCGGATGTGACCAGCGTTAGGTTGTCACTTGGCACGTAAACCTGCTGGACCTGCACGCCGCACACACTAGTGCATATCATGCTCACAACCAGTCGCATTTAGACGACATCTGGCTACGATCATCAGCCCCACTGCACCATCGGTAGAGCAGTGTGCTGAGCAGAGCTAAAAATGTAGCAGAACTGCGTGTCTGCAAAGTAGACCGGGTGTTGCTACATCGTCTTCTGCAGGAGGTCCACAGCACACATGCTGCAGTTGGTGTCACCTTGAACGGGCTGTTCTTGCTCTGCTTGTTTGTGAAGATGTAGTCGATGCGGCGGGTGGGGTTCTCAACTGCAGAGATATGGAACATCGTGAGGCACGAGTGCGGAGGCATGAGTCAGCAGCAAGTGATACATGGACACATGTTGCATGGCAGCGCTGTGCATTCGCACAGTTAGCCGCTGCATATCCCGTTTTAGACCCAAACCTAGCAGTCTGGTCACCTGGGATTGTGAAGCCGCCGTCGGGGCCGTTGACAGCGGGCCATGCATCGGTGAAGTTGCTGAACAGGGGCTGCGTCTGCATGCATCCCACCCAGACGATTGGTACTACGTAACACATTCGTACATGAGAGCATTGTGCATGACAACGTGCTGAGGGCCCCTATCAAGCCGCATCAGCAGCGGTAGTGATCAACTGCGGAGCCGTGATGCTAGCCATGTCAAGCGCCGACACAGCTTCCTGGCTAGTGGCGCACCGCCAAGGGCGTGCTAATGAAATACAGGTGATGACCACGTGCACGAGCCGGGTGCGCGCACCTCGAACTGGTCGGGCCGCGCGTTGAAGTCGCCCACCAGCACAAAGGGCGCGCAGCCATTCTTGGTGGCCTGCTTCACCAGGTTGATCACCTCCAGCACCTGCGCAGGGGGCCACGGGACATTGTCACTTCAGCTGTGGCTACGCCTGCCCCGATGCAGGTCGCAGCAGTGTGTTTTGTTGTACTTATGCTGATGTGGACAGTGCCAGTCTCCCACACGACCTGCACGCTGGCAGTTTGCGGTGAACATTGCCAATGCCTCGATGCACTGTGTCATCCAGCATTGGTTTACTGCGCAGCATTTGTGCAGGCCGCTGTTCTGCCAGTTCAGCGACCCACAGCCAGAGCGCACATTTGACGAAACATGTGGCAATTGCACCATCGTGACCTTGCGAACGGGTGGTAGCACATGTGAGCCAGATCGTGTCACCTGTGCGGCGCGCTCGGTGGTGCCGTTCTCGCCGTTGTTGAAGCCGGCGGCGGACAGGTGGCAGTTGAAGAACCAGATGTCCTCGTCCTTGCTGATGCGCAGCTTCGTCTGCGCCAGGCCCCGCTGCTCCGCCTGCAGCGCCGTGCACATGCCGTGCCTCGTGACCCAAGCATATTTGGACCCATGGTGAAGTCAGCGTGTTTAGCGCTGTTTTGGTGCATGTGAGGTGCCCACGAACGGAACACATAGTGAAGCATGCATTGCTGTCCAGCACACGCGACACTAGTTTTGCGCCAACGCGAAACTGGTTTCGCGTCAGTTTCGCGTGTTGAACGCTAAACCAGTTTCGCGTGTTGCAGGACTACTGCTCAGGTCGCCAGACCCAGGTCTCGCCTGGCCATCCAGTCAGGGCAATGACATGCAGGTTTACCGCGAACATGCAGCCTTCCTCAAGATAGGGATGCTCAGCTGCGGCACCAAGCATGCATGCAGCTGCTGCGGGAGCTCGCCGCACAGCCAGGTTGTGAACATGGCAACGGAAGGCCGGAATGCAAGAAAGCGGCACAGCGCGCACCGTGGGCAGGTACTTCGACAGGAAGGTGTTCTTGGCCTGCAGGATCTTGAACCTGCGCAGACAGGGGTTTGCAGCCGTGGTTGTGCTGATTGAGGCAGCCAACGGAACAGCCTGTGGAACAATTCACGCAGAATAATGCGGACAGGCGCATCAAACCTCCTGCACATGAAAAGCGGCAGCAGCAACAGCACTGCTGCGCTGGAACTAAAGTCCACCTCGCACATCCCACGTGGCGGAGAGCACCCTCACAAAGCCCTACCCTGAGCTCACCGGGTCAGGATGGCGGTGCCGTACTGGCGGGACGCGAACTGGGCCGGCGTGTCGGCCAGGCGCGTCAGGTTCAGGTTGGCGGCGAAGAAGTAGTTCCAGCCCAGCAGCTTGGCCAGCTCCTTGGCCTCCTCCGTGTAGTTGCTGCGGCGGACAGGGTACAGCAAACCATCGGCTTGGTGCTGCACCTCGCTTGGTCCACAAGTGCGCGTCATGCGCAGTGATCACCCGGTCCACACTGCACAGGGACCAGCCATGAGCACGTCGACAACTGGAGCCTGTTCCAACACCACTGTCACCTGCGGGAGCTGTACGCGTTATCCACCTCCTGCGGAACGCACAGCAGCCCAGAGTTTTGAGGTGGAGAGCACATGCGTGGGTGTTGAATCATTATCGGCACACGACCACGATCGTGGTACACTTGGGACGAGACATGCCAGACCGTGTGTTCAAATACTTCGGTGATGCACGCGCTAGCTTATATGCTGCGCCTCAGACGATGGGGCCGGTGCTGCAAGAGCGCGCACCTGCAGCCCGACCACGTCCACCTTCTGGTTCCTGATGACCTGCGCGGTGCGGGTCAGGTTCAGCTTGCCGTCCTGCCCCACGGCGTGGAAGATGTTGTAGCTCATCACCCGCAGCCTGGCACTCCTGCAAGCGGGCAGCACAGGAATACTCATGACCAGGTGTACCAGACAAGCATATCTCCCAGCAGCATGCAATTGGACCAAAGCTAGATGCAACCATGCGACATGCTACAATCACAATCGTCAGGAATTCACGGCAGCGTAACGCTCTAGAGCATAGGATAGCGTTCCACAGGCATGGCGATCTTCAAGGGGCCGGAGCAGGACCCAACACACCTGTTGTTGTGCTTCCTGCCGTGGTACTTCTTGCTGCTGTGCCCCTTGCCGCCCTTCTTGAAGTCGTCGTCATCATCATGCGCAAGGGATCGACCGTCTGCCGCACCGAGCAACAGGGCGCACCCCAGCAGCGCGATCAGCAGGGTGCGAGACACCATGACGACTAGGGCTTGCAGCTGATCTATACAAGATCCTCCGCGGTTGGATTGCGCAATGCAGGTGCAGAGCGGTGGACATGCGCATGAACTTCAAGGCCGTGAAGCTGAGTCGGGTCGGACGGGCGTGCACAGATTCTGATATTCCGGCATGTGCCGGGCACAACGGACCTGCTGCGAAGCCGGCACTGATCGCATGTGCAGCACGCTGCATCGGCGTTTGGGTTGGCTGCACTAAGCATGAATGCCTCGTTACTGCATGAGACGTGCATGATGAGCGGGGCGTGGCAATCGGAGCTTTTGAGGTGGAAATTCAGCGGGCGAGTCGAGCGAGCTGGCTGACAGCTGGTGGCTGCTGACAAAACATCAGAACCCTTGGGCATCTTCTGCATAGCAAGGGGTCAGCCGATCTGCTGCTCCCTCTGCAGGCGTTGCCAGCGCTGGGCCATGCGGGTGCCGCAGCGTTCTGCTACACCAGCATCTCGTTGCTGTTGAGAATGCGGCAAAGCCAGTTGTTGAAGTGCTTGATTCAGGTATCATACTACCTCCTCAGGTCAGACAACTCTGCATTCCAACCTCTGTGCAGGATGCACCCCACAAATGCATGATCATGTCGAGCATGTGTGCTGCACCGAGCGACGCCAAGCGGCTGGCATCAAAGTTTATGGTGATGCAATGAGACATCACCTTCCGTGTAACTTGGTACAGACTTGATCCAAATTCATCCCGGGACCCATACATCCATCTCATCTATCGTCCGGTTCAGGATGCTGGTGTTGACCTGCGCAGCAGCATGCCGCTCGCTCAGCAGCTGCGTGGCCTCCACGCCAGCATGCAGCATAGGGCGGCGGCGGCGGCGGCTCCACCAAACCGCAGCTCGGCTCCTCAGCAGGCAGCGATGCAGGGCTGCTACGCGCGCGCAGCATCGTCAGGACACATGCTGGCGCCGCGGCCAGGGGCCTCACCTCGTCCCAGGGGACGAACACGAAGGTGCACATGCCGCGCCGGTGGTCCCGCACATCCGCCCCCGCATCATCGTTGTCCTCCGCGTCCGGGTTGAAGTCTGCGGACAGACAGGCACAAGTACGGCGTAATCACGGTGTACAGGGAACCACCCAGAGCCCAGGGTTGCGATGGTTCAGGAGACTCTGGTCATCTGGTGGTGGGTCGGCGCCAGGGGCGGCGCAGCGGCCGGCGGGGGGGTTTGCAGAGCCAGCAGCCCCAGGCAGCGCGGCTGCCGTGCAGGGTTGCAGCCCGGGGCGCACGGTGTTCGTGTGCACAGGAATAGGGTCTACAGGCGCCCACCCAGGGGCGCGGAGCTGCCGGCGACGCGGTCGTAGCTGGTGATGGACAGGGCGTCCAGGCGGTCGCGGGCGCCGCGGCACGTGGACCGCAGCCGCAGCCGCGTCCGGATCTCCGTCGACGCGCAGTTGGGGTACACCACCTTGGTGAACAGCTTGTCGTCCTGCGGGCCCGCAGGAACCCCTTGCTGCCGGTGTTCGAGTCATCCCTTGGGGCAAGCATGTCAATCATGATCACATGCAATGAAGCGACATCAGCTCGGTCTGAGCGTGTCAGCGATACGACCCAGCCAAGGATAGGCGCAGCAGCCAGCAAGGTATGGACCGGTTGTACAAGGACGATGACGCAATCGCTGCTCACGTTCAGGAACCAGCGGCCGACAGAGACGCTGTCGTCGCGCCGCCGCTTGGCGCCGGGCGGCATGTCCGCCAGGGTTTTGGCGACCACCCGCACCACCTGACCACGTGCATCGTGTGGCCCGGTGATATGATGATCATTGATGGTGGTGCGAGTACTGCAGCTGGTGAGCACCGACCCTATGTCAACTGCTGGTAGATGCACTAGATTGCATAGGACAACCTGGGTATGGGTGCTTCAACCTACTTCTGGGCTGGTGCGGTACAGCAGCGAGCCATTGGGTAGGAAGCGGTAGTAGCGGTAGTAGGCAACCAGGTGGCAAGCATTGCGCACACGCCACTCTACGATGCCGCGCTGCAGGGCACAGTCAATCGATGCCTCAAGGCCCAAAATAGTTACAGGTATCGAATGAAAGCATGGGCAACTGCACTTGCACATGTGCTTTGCGAGGGTTGCGCCAGTGGTGCAGCCAGGCTGATGCTGGTACTGTGGGTGGCATGTGCATGGTTTTGCACCTTGATGTATGTGTTGCGGCTGACGTAGATGCCATCATGGCGCACATGCGGCCGGTCCAGGTACATGTTCCGCCACCGGCCCCTGCGAGAGGGCGATGCAATCACCGCCAACGCACGAACCATGTCTCACTGCACGGCAGGCCAGAGCACAGGCCCAGCACAGGGGTTCAGCAGCGACCCGCACTTGTGCTGCGCCTTGCAAATGTGGATGTTGGCCGCCAGGTCTGCATCAGTGAAGGCATCGAGACACGCCGCCCGCCACAGCGACTGCAGGTCCAACCACCACCGGCTCAGCTGAGCTTGAGCGTTGCTGCGGCTGCACACCGTGCTGAGGGAGGCAGGCCAGCAGCGGACATCACATTTGTACAGCCCGCAGGCACATCGGCACACCAACCTGTGCGTCGCCCAGCTGCCGCCACTGCTGGCACACGCAGCAGGCGGTCGCCAGCGACCGCACCGGCAGCAGCGACAGGATGTGCAGCAGCAGCTCGTCCGGCAGCAGCGCCTGGATGGGCGCCATCGCCTGCAGGGCACGAGGGGGGCACAATCGCTGCGATGAATAGCACACATCTACACACAATTACACACTTGTATGTCCGTGTCATGTCAGCCGCAAACGCAAGCTGACCTCCTGCGCCCTGTGCAGGCCACCAGGCCGCACCCTGGCGCCGTACAGCGCCAGCCAGGGGCGCCAGGCGGGCAGGTACAGGGTGTGCGGCAGAGCATCCGGGTCCACCTCCCCCGCCATGCCGCCGCGCGCGCTGCTGTGCAGCGGCTGCGCGCTGACAGTCACGGTGGCCATGCTGCTGATGCCTCTGGGCTGAGTGTCGCTTACGCTGTCGTCGACTGTTGCACTGAAGAGCCTCAGCTAGCGCATATTGACCTGCCGGCACTGACACCTGTATGCCACGCTTGTGACGGTGCCACTGAAGACGGTACTGTAACACCTGAAGCTCAGTCATACACAGCACGATGCAGGTAATGGTCTGGCTTGCTGACGCAATGGACAGGAGCGCCCTGCTGAGCGGGCAGGTAGTGCTACAGTAGTGTGTCGCAACCCCAAGCTGCATCCATTACAGCACGCCACGCAAATGCCTGCTGCATGCTGCAAGCACTCCCTAGCCAGTTGCACTCAAGTTAACCTTGTGCAACTGTGCACCGCAGTGCTAATGACGACGTGAGAGCAGTGCACGTGCTGTGTCAGTCAAACCCTCTGACCAAGTGCAAGGTGCAGCCCCATGCCACAGGGCGGTAGTATCTGGTTCATGGTGCACCTTGTTCAGCATTCACCGCGGTGTGGCTGCGATCGTTTGCACGCGCTGCTGATGCAACATGCGCATGCCGCTCCATCACGCTGCCTAGCGCGCTCAGCAGGCCTGTGCAGCCAGTCCTGCTGCCACCCTGCTGTGATATTGTCGCACACAGCATTGGAAGGAATGTGTGGCAACTGAAAGGGTCTCCTGCTGAAGCATCTGCTGCGGCAGCATGGCAATGCTCGGTGTGCTCCGCGGTGCCGCACAGTCCCCTGTGGGGCAGCGATCGCTTTGCGGCACGTTGCGTATTCTGCGGCCGTTTGCATCCGGGCCATCAGAGGACAGCGGGAGGATGCTGCTGCACGGAGTGCACGACCTGCCGCGATCGCCGCAGGGCATCATTGAGCTGCGGGAGTACCAGCTGCAGCCATCCAGCCTGAAGCCCTATGTGCAGGTAGTTGCCTACGCGTTTCCTGCTCAGGCTCTTGCACTGGATCTAAAATTTTGCAATCAGCCAACTGACCTAGCGTTCGGTTACGCGGTGACAGCAGACAGCCGCCGCCGCCGCCGCCATATGCGGCTTGGTGGGGCCTGATAAATCTGCTCGCTAATGTGCTGTCCTGGTGCCAGCGCAGCTGTTGGCAGAGCACATCGATCGGCGCAAGCAGCTCTCGCCCTTGCTGGGGTGAGCAGTCCAATGCTGCATCCCAGAGGGCGCCCTGGTGACGCTGTCAAATCGGCGGGACACCCAGCCGTTCCTGCGTGTTCCGCAGGATGTTCACATGCGACACCGGCGGCAGCCTCACGTCGGTGCTGCACTTGTACCAGTACAGGGTGCGCAGCTCTCTGCCTTGCCAGCGTGCCATACACTGGGTGTTTATGACATGCTTGCCAAGTAGGCCTGACACCAGGGTGCACAACAGGACCTCAGCCACAGGGAGGAGGCCCGGGCGGCGGCGGCACGCGATATGATCTGGCAGCGAGACATGGTTGACGCGGGACGCCATGCCGGCATCGTGTATCAGGTCCCCGCGTCCTGCTTGCCGTGATCCCGTGATGCCACCAAACGCTTGCCCGGGAGCACCTTGCCCCACTTGCATGTTGACATCGTCATGGTTCGGTTTGCAATGTGTACAGGCGTCCAGCATCATCCGGCATGCCAACTATGCAAGATTTGGCGCCGAGTTCCAGTTTCCCAAGGGCATGCAGTCAGCAGCAGCGTTCCAGCCCGGTGCGAGCCCAAGCAGCAGCAGGCGCAGCCCTGCTGAAGGGACCAGGGACAGCTCCGAAACGGCACAGAAAGGCGCGTATGTGCTGGCGATGCACCAACCGGAGTCCTGGGGTCCGCACGGCGCCGACCTGATGAGCCGGTGAGCCGGGCGCCCTCTGGAGTCCAACAGCTGGCACCTGCCATCGCCTATGCGTGCGCCTGGGAGCTTTGCAGACATATGTGCGTTGCGTGTTCGAACCTCCACCGTCTCACGGTTTACCGATGCTTGGCAGGCTGGCAGCCCTGGGGCGAAATGCAAGATCGCTACAAGCGAAGTTTGGTTCGGAACTTGCATTTGCGGGGTCGACGGTGCTCGGAACTCAGCAGATCCTTGAGCTGCATCGTTTTCAGAGCACAGCAGACTTGCATGCATGCATCGTAAAGCTTGACGGCCTCAGCTTTGGGTATCAAATGGCATCCACATTGCGGCTGCTGATGCCCCTGCCATTTTCACCATGGCAGTAGTCACGGGGTGCGGTTGCATATTCTCAGTCGCAGCAGTGCACAAGTGTTGGGGGCAACTGTGGGAGGTCCTCGTACACAGTGGACAACAACTGTAAGTGTGGGAGCAGGGGTGCATTTTGGCGCGCGGTAATACTGTGCCATTTACAATTCAAAAGCATGACGCATACTCTTTCATCCTACTCTGTCATCCTGCTGAAACCAAGAAGAGCTTGCACAGTCATACGACTTCTGAGCTACGGCATGCCACCGTAGTAGAACAAACAGGGCTAGCCAGTGCATTGCCAGCCCAAACAATGTGTCAGCCCCTGTCAGAGGGACCTTCTGAAGTTGTATTCTGAAGTTGTGTTCCAAACGAACGTGGCAGCACGCTTTCACCATCCACTCGCACGCGCAAGTCTCACAGCACAGCATGGCCAATAATCGCCTCCGTAAGAATGGTGCCGGCAATGCCCTGCAAAGTGCGAGATCAAGTGCGGGTCGCTGCAGTGACAGTTTCAAGTAATTGAGTGAGTGTTCAACTGAGAGTGCTGCAAAGCAAGCACCAGTAAGCGCACCAGCATGGCGACGCGACCGACATTGACCTCCAGGGTGGGCGTCAGGAATGTCAGCGGGCTGCCAAACTCAGCGGCACCCTTCCGAGGCACACCCTTGGCAATCGGGATCTGCACATGATACATAAAGTATTTGACTGAAGCCTGCATAGCCTTCACATGTCAGTGGACGCCATCCAGTCTGCTGATACAGTTCCTACGCCGTGGCATGGATTTGCTCTATGCAGCAGCAAGGGTGCGATACAGGTAGCAGTTTGAGGCACACCAGTGAGGCAACAGCGAAGAGGAGGAACACGCCCGCAATGGGCAGTGGTGCAATCCTGCAGGATGCAGAACACCAAAAATTACAGCATGCATCTGCATGCAGATACGAGTCACGGTGCAGCAGAAGAAGCAGCAGCAAAGCAAAGCAGCCCTGCGCTCAACAATCGACGCAGAGGGTGCACCTGTACTGCTCAATGATGCTCTTGCCGGAGGCAAGCTCAGCCGTCAGGCCGGCAAAGGCGCCCAGCATCGCAAGCCTGCAGTTGATGACCTGTGTGCATCAGGAGAAAAGTACTTCAGCACGAGCTGCTTGCATGCATGCTGCCGCGCATGCTGCTTGAATGGGCTGCTGACCGACTAGTGTCATGGCACAGAAGCAGGGGCACATGATCCACTGGTTTTAGACACACCTCAGGTGCGGCGCCCTTGAAGCGGAAGGCATCTGGGAAGCTGACTGGGAGACCAGTGAGGCTGCGCTCATCCTACGTTGACAAATGCTGCTACAGTTTAGATTGATACGAGATCAGCACGTAATATCGCCGTATGACTGTGCTGTGCCAGGAGCTGCGTGCATGCGGGGCCTGACTATCATAACAATGACAACAAGAAGAACTTACCGCGCCATCATAGTTGATGAGCAGGTTGTCAAACTCATTGTTGCGCTGTGACACTGGCTTGCCTCCGTCTGGAGCATTGCCTGCGAATCAAACCAGCTACTGTTGGGCAATTTTCTGAGTGCCCTGCTAATTCACCCGCATGCATCGCATGCATGCCACGCCAACCAAATGATGATGATCAGGAGGTGCTCACCGCCGCGTACAGGCTCCTCGATGAGCTGCAGATGTCAACAGAGCATATCACAGAGAGCACATGAAGATCAGAGATGCACAGGCACACAAACAAGATCACGAGACCAACATGCAACAGCTGAGGTGCATGGGAAAACCCACGATGTCATGCACACTTCAGGCTTTGCGGCAGCGCAATCCAATGCGAAAAAGCAGGCAAGGCTGGGCCTGTGGATCGTGCGGCCTACCTCCCAGCTGCTCTTTGTGCCCTTCTGCTGTGGAGGCGGCGGGAGCGGTGAACGCGGCGGCAGCGGAGAGGAAGGAGGAGGAGAAGCAGACTCCTCTGTTGCCTGCTCCTCAGCGCGCACAATCATGCGGCTGCGCAGAGGCACCGCAGATCGGCGGGCTGCCGGCTGCAGGGAAGCACGGGTGGCATTCCGCAGAAGCTGGGGTGTGTTCGACAGCTGCATGATAGCCATGGTCGTTGCTCTGCAATGTATGTCTGTCTCAAAGCTGTAAACGTGGATTGATCGATTGAAATGGAGTTGACAACGGGCGAGAGCTTCTGTGCGTGGAGTTTCCTGCAGCTTTCGCTGCTCGTTGACGGACAAGGTGACACGTCGTGTATGAAGTCTCCGATCTCGGTCTTGGAATCTCCAACTGGCCGCCGCTGCCGCCGCCAGCTGCGCCGCAGCTCCCTCGACTGCAATTGGGCCACGTTGCTGGTCATCAAAATTTGGGCAGCTTCGCCGAGGAGCGCGCGCTCACGTGCGATCACCCTATGTATCCGCAGCTGCTCGATTGCTGCACTTCACACAGCTTGCAACCTCTAAAAGTTTCCCCTCGAAAGCTTTCAGTAAACGTCAAGTTTCTCAGCACACGGTCGCTCGGACTTCAGAGCACGCACAGCAACCAGCATGGCAATGACTTGCATGCAGACCAAGATGCAGATCGGATCCACCCAGCAGCTGGCCCGCGCCTCGGTGCGATCGCCGTTCACAGCAGCCCCGCTGAGGCTGACACGCGGCCGCCAGGCCGTCACAGTTCGGGCAGAGGACACGCGGGACCGCGGCGCCCAGAAGCTCGACAGTGACTCTTACCAGAGTGCGCATCCTTGTCTTTTGCGCATCATTTGGAGTCGAGTGATTGCCTTGAGGCATTTCGAGTGCAGATCGTCCCGTCTCATGATATCGCTTGCAATTGCACTCGTCGTGCTGCTGCTCCGAAGCTGCAGCAGCTTCGGTGCAGTTCGCAGTGGTGCTCCCGCACATGGACATGCATTGTATGGGCTTGTTCAATGTGCTGACGCTACTGTCGTTGCCCACAGAGATCGAGGCTCCAGTGCGTGACAGCATCCCAGACGGCGGCCCGCCCATCAGGGAGCGTGAGAACGAGCTGGACCGCGAGATCGTGGCCTCAGACGGCAACAGGTGTGGCATACGTGCCTTTGTCAGATGGTCATGCATCCCACTGTCATGCATGCCCCACGTGTGTGTGGTTTCCTATGAGCACCAATGGTCGAATGCGCCATTGCTGCACGATCCAGAGCCGCAGAATTCATCACGTTCGTCGACTGTCGGTTTGATCTTACACCTATGGTCTTGCAGGGAGAAGGAGATTCTGGGCACAGAGGTGTCCATCGCAGATGCCTTCAGGTTCAAGGGCGCCCTGCCCGAGGTCGCCAACTGCCGCCTCGCAATGCTTGGTAAGTGTGTGTGCGCATACGCTTGCCATATGGTTGCACGTGTGTCAGCATGGTCAATAACCAGTACTATTGATATCTGCTTACTAGTCGTGCTTAGTCAAATGCTTGTTGCCCAAGCTTCACCAGCTGATATTTCAGCACTGGCATGTGTGCAGGTTTCGTGGCAGCCCTGGGCTACGAGATTATTGCCCACAAGTCGCTGGCAGTGCAGATCAAGGAGGCGCCACTGCTCATCGCCGCCACCTTCCTGACCTTCATCATCGCCACCCTGGTGCGCCTGCCATGACAGCTGCCCCCAATGCAGGGCACACATGCCATCTCTGACTACTGCAAATGTTGTTGCCATTGCTGCTTTGTATTTGCTGTATCTGACGTTGGTAAATCTCCTACTGCAGGTGCCAATTCTCAGGGGTCAGCCCCGCAAGAGCTCTGGCGAGATGGGCGGTATCCCCGGCTTCTCCTCAGACGCTGAGATCATCAACGGCAGGTGTTGGCTTAGTCTACTGTCTTCTGTGATATGATGATCGCCATGTTGTGATGATTGCTGTTGTTTCCCTGTAGAGTGCTGCTGACACTACCATACACTCCGCGCCAACTGCAGCTGATCATTCTGCTCTCAATTCTCCTTCAGGATCGCGATGGTCGGCTTCCTGGGCCTGGTCATCACAGAGGCGCTGAAGGGCGGGCCCCTGTTCGGCTGAGCTTTGCTCAATCAGATGCATCCATCTGTTGTAGATGGCAAACCTGACATGTCGACTCGGTGAGAGATGACGAACGTTTGATCATTCTTGCATGGCCTTGTGCCATGCACCACCATTCTTGGGCAGCATTCCATGTTGCCATCTTGTTTCTGTGGTTTATTGTAATTGAAGCTGTAAGCTTATGGAAGATCGGGAGGCATTGTCGAGACATCTGGAAATTACTCCAATATCATGTCACATCCATACCAGTGATGCGTTGTTATCCCTTCGTTTGCAACCAGTTCCAGCACCTTGAATGATCATAGGACTGTTGCATATGCCGATACACTTATCATGTATCGTCATCTAGGTCTCAAATCCCCTAATACTTGACCATGTGAACCTGGACATGATCCTGGCTCCTTTCGCGGCTGCTGGATCGCCAGATGCATAGCACTGTCTAGCAGCACCACGACATATGAGGCTCGTATGTCCAAACATGCAGAAGCGCCTCGTTGCTGGGTTCACATTCAGACCATCTGTGTTCCTTTCTAGATGGTTCCCTATGGCTGTGGTTCTGCTGCACTGCATTTGGCACCTGCGATGATCTGCCCCAGTGGTTCAACGAGCTGGCTGTTGGCGCCCAGCACCCTCCTCGACTGCAGGCTGAAAGGTCCCCCGGCGGGGTCGGCGACCTGTCCCCCAGCTTCCTCTAGAATGAGCGACGCCGCAGCGACGTCCCAGGGACCGCCAAAGCCTATCTCATAGAAGGCGTCCAGTCGCCCCATCGCCACGCTGCAGCAGGGATTGCAAATACGTTCAGCAACACCTGTGTCAGCACACCTGCGACTTCATCCTGACGGCCGAGATCGCCGATAGCACACACAGAAATAGTGCCTCGCAATGCATTGTTTCAGCCAGCGTCATTGCATCCTACACATGATCAGCCTGCCTTCAGCAGCAGCGGCTGCGACAGCGTCACATCCGGCGGACCAAGCCGCACCTACACAGGTTCAGGGCGCAGGAGCCGAGGCAGCGCAGCGAGCGGGACACCACCGCCACGTGGCTGATGCGGTCGAAGATGGCCTCCACTGTGGCCGCGTCCCGCGTCACGCCGACCTGCCCGGTGTAACAAGCTCATCTGTTATGATCAGCAGCTGCCTGGCTGGTAGTCCTCAATACCCCTGCGAAACCCGTGGTGCTGTGAGCGCAGCCATGGCATGCTGGGTTTGTACGGCGTTGACAGGCCATGTCCGCATGGCAACCAGCTGCCACACACCAGCTGCAGCGGTTTTGCATCCACAGTGTGACCGTGTCTAGCTTGCCATGGTCTGGCACGCACACTCGGCAGCTGTCTTTCGACGACTGCACCTCTGTGGCCACCAGCGCAGAGGCCAGGTCCGACTCGCCCGACACATGAATGGGCTGGCCGTTTAGCAGCGCGCCACTGCCACGGACGGCCGTGAATGTCTCCCCCAGGATGGGGTTGTGCACCACCCCCACCACCACCTACAGCCATGAAACCGCTTTGTCAACCATGGGGAGTCCGTGATGAGACGCCTGCAGGCCATAGCCTGCAACGGTGGGCCCTGTGCACGCCCTTCACGGTCGGAGTACGCGCCTGAAAGCTACAAAAACGCTGTGCACGACAGGAAGCACACAGGCTTGCCATGTACCAGGTTGACAGTGCACCTGGCTATTGACGGCCAGTGCAATGCTCACGCACACGTATGGCTGCCGGTGCACGAAGTTGGTCGTCCCATCCTGCGAGGTTGCACATGCTGCAGTAGACATCAGGATGGCTGCAGCGGCCGTGCTGGTCAAGCTGCCTGCTGGCTGGGTTCACTCACCACGGGATCGACCAGCCAGGTTGGGGCATCTGTCAGCTCTGATGTGAAGCCCTGCTCTGCCGAGCCCTCCTCCCCTGCAGTCCAAAGGTGTGACATGTGCGCATGGAGGTGCTAGACGCCACAGCACATTGGCTCATGGCATGAGGGGGCATGCGCACCGATGAAGGCGTGATCCGAGAAAGCCTCCCGCAGCTGCCCAAAGATCAGCTTTTCACAGTTCTTGTCCGTTTCAGTCACAAGATCGACCTGCGTGTAGAGACGCAAGCACGTTTCGTGGCTTCGTGAAACGCATTTTCTATGTCCGACCGCTCTTTAAAAAACTTTGATGCAGTGTGTAGCCGCAGCCAATGCCAGGATGTGCAAACTTGCACCCCACCTTGCCCTTGTGCTGGACCGACTTGGGCTGGTTGAAGGCCTCGCTGATCATGTGCCCGGCAGCGTCCGCAGCCGCACTTGCAATCGACAGCGCATGCTTCAGATCCACGCTTGTGCCCGCTGCCGCCGTCATGGTCACAGCCAGTGTCCGATGAGCGGTTGCTGTGCAGTCTCCTGTACGCAGACGTCCTGTGCATCGGGTGTAGATTGGAGTCGTGCGCATCTCTCGCCTTCAGCACGTGGTTTAGCATGCATCATGCACAGGCAATGACGGCCCATGGTTCGCCACACTTTGCTTGCAGCGCGATCTTGTCCCAGTGACAGCCAGATGATTGATATGTGGACTGGTCCGACAGGCGAGATGTGCAGCTGCGCCGGCTTGTTTGAAGGTTGTGTGCACCAGATGTCTGTGCGTCAGCAGCGGCGCAGCGGCTGGCATGCAGTACTCACTTCAATTCACAACCACACAACCCCGGCATCACAAGAGTGCCGCATGCAACCACTGGCACTGGCAGACCTGAAGAGTCTTTCACAGATGCTAAAGCGCGCTGTAGATGCCGACATGCCGTTCCTGACGTTGAAGGCAGATGAGTAACCATGCGCTGGCAAGGATCTTGGCAACCTCTTGGCAAACGGGTTCTGGTCACAACAGTATCGAGTATGCAATCTTGCTCATCTTGTTGCGTGTTTGCAACGTCGATGGCCAGCTAAACAGCGTTCGAACCGGGTAATCCGTACGTTAACAGGCCTAGTTCCCCATCCTACTGCCAGTCTCAGCTGTTTTGGCCGCAACGGCGCGAAGGCTGTTGGTGCGTGTCTGCATGAGTCGTCATCTTTCACCGCTCAGTAATGCTCACTGAAAGCAGCGCTGTCATCCCGCGACTTCTGAGATCAGGGGTCTGGCATATGTACAGGCTGGCGGCTGGGACAAGATGGCGCAGCTGAAAGGCTGTGTCCTGCCTTCGGTGATTGCACGCCTTTCCGTAGGCCCGCAGCTGGGCAGTCCCATCAGCAACCGTGCCCGTGCTGGCACGGCAGTCGATGTGCTGCGGAGTTTGTCATGCATGAGCCTGCACAGCCATGCACCGCCGCTGCCGACGACATGCATGCAAACTGCCCTTGGCCGCCGGCCAGCCGCTCTGACGTGCAGCAGTATCAGCACGACATCATTGGCTCAGCCACCAGCGGTGGACCGGCATCACTTCGCCACATCTGTGCTCAGATCCCAACGGCAGCTGCGGCAGCGGCAGACAGCCCGCGCAGCGGCAGCGGCAGTGGCACAGCAGCAGGAAGTGGAAGCGGGCGACAGCAGTCCGCCAGAGGGTATAGCTCGGCCATCAGCACCCCAGTACGTGGTGGTGAACTTTTACCATCTGGCAGACATTAGCGACCCTCAGCAGGTGAATGCTCACCGCTTGCACAGGTGCTGTGCAAAGTGCCGCATACAGCCAGTGCCTGCGCCAATGTCCCTGTCGTCTGCTCATGCACATTTGCCATGGGAGTGAATGACCATTGGGTCATGATGGCCACTCACTGTACAACACGTGCGGCCTGGCATGGCAGGCATACCGGGAGCACAAGGCAGCGCTGCACAGCCTGGACATCTGCGGCCGTATCTACATCACGCCGCAGGGCATCAACGCCCAGTACAGCGGTCCAGAGGCAGACGCGCTGCAGTATGCACGATGGGTGGAGCAGCACCCACAGTTCCAGGCATGGTCCATCAAGAGCCCTCCACAATTGAAGTCACAGCCTGAACGCTGTCATCGCTGCCGTGAAAAACGTCAATTGATATCGGTGGCAGTTCGTTGTGTGCTGTAACAACGCCGCCTGAAGTACTTGCACACCAACAGTGCCCTCGCCTGCAAGGCGCTGCTTCTTGCTGCAACCAGTTTGCGGCCGAGTCCTCCGCAGCATACGGTCCTGTAGCGGGCACAGGCTGCTGTGACGGCAACTGCCAGTGACACGTGAGCAGCTGTGCTGCAGGGGCTGCGCTGGACGCACACACCGGTGCAGCAGCACATGTTCAACCGGCTGCGGCTGGCGGCGCGCCCCCACCTGGTCTCGCTGGCCGGCGGCACCGCGCACCTGCCCATCACCGACCCCGCCGCCAGGTGAATGACAAAACGCATGAATTGACAGCGTCGGAGGTCTCGTCCGGTCTCATGGCTGCGGCATGGTGCGTGTTTCTTTACATGGATGTCTTGAGCATGACATTCCTGCTGCAGGGCCAAGCCGCTGCAGCCTGCAGAGTGGAAGCAGATGCTGCTCGGCGCGCAGCGGCTCGACCTGCCGCCCGCTGACGGCGGCGCGGCCGCGAGCGCAGGCACGCCTCAGGAGGCGCCGCAGGCGGCAGCAGCCCAGCCGGGCAGGGGGGATGCCAGCGGTGGGGCTGTGGGTACCGCGGGCAGCGCGACAGTGCGGCAGCTCAACCGCAGCAGCAGCGGCAGTTGGCGCAGCCTGGGCGGCGGCGCTGATGTGACACAGGAGGCTGGAGGGCGGCGGCCTGGCGGCGGCACGGCCAGTCCGAGCAGCGCCACCGGAGATGTGGTGGTGCTGGACGTCCGCAACGGCTATGAGTGGGATGCCGGCCACTTTCACGGCGCAGCACGGCCTGCCGAGGCAAGCCGCACTCGCCGCTCACTGCTCCTTGGCCACGGCCTTCAACGCTTCTGCTATCATCAACGGCACGCCGCATATCTTCACAGTGGCCATAGTGCCTAGGGATAGAAGGCCGCTGAGAATGTCAGAACACACTCTGACAGCACGTGGAAGCCTTTCCTATGCCACTCCTCAGGACCAGTTCCGGGAGACGCCGGCCGGCGCGAATGGCGCGCCGCTGCCGGCAGCGCTGCAGGGCGCCGACCCCGACACCCCCGTCATGATGTACTGCACCGGCGGCATCCGCTGCGACATCTACTCCACCTACCTGCGCTCCCAGGGCTTCAAGTGGGTGTTGTGCCCTGGCTGGTCGGTGGCAAATGCAGGCGTCCTGATGCATCCAGCGCACTGCAGCCAAGACACTCTGTTCGATTTTGCCCCCCCTGCAGCAACCTGTACACGCTGGAGGGCGGGGTGCACAACTACCTGCGGCAGGAGGGCAGCGAGAGCTGGAATGGCTCGCTGTTCGTGTTCGACGACCGCCTGGCCGTGCCAGCTGTGCGCGAAGGCAGCAGTGCAGCCTCATCCGCAGGTGTTTTCAAAGGCCTTGCCACGCTGCTTCTGCTGCCTTTCAGTTCAGGGAGGACCTCGGCTACAGCCGTGTACAACCAATGCTACAGCTTAGCAGTTTGGCCGTCGGGGCTGGGACGATTTTGCTATTCGACAAAGGTGTGCTACATAGGGTCACACACGATACAAAAGGGTGACTCGATCAAGCAATGGCTGTGCAGGGGACAGTGCCGAGGGCGAGGGCCTCCCAGCAGCGGTGGGCTGCCAGCTGTGCGGCGGGCCGGGCGCGACGCTGCCCCACATCAACTGCGCCAACCTGGACTGCGCGCGCCTCTTCATCGCCTGCCCGGCCTGCAAGGCACTGCTCTCACCGTCCCTGGCCCCTGCCGCCGACTGTGCACACCACCATCCGTGGACCCGCAGTGTCTGGCTGTTGTCCCGCCACAGACAATAAGAGCATTCATGCTCATGAGTGCCGCAGGACAGACTCACACACTTGTGGTATGCGATCAGCTGATGCGTGAGCGTCATGTGGCCACAGGACCGGATGCGGGGGTGCTGCTGCGAGGCATGCATCGATGCGCCACGGCTGCTGCGGCCGGCCAAGATCGCCGGCAGCTACGGGCGTGTGGCACAGTACTTTGACGCTGAGCAGCTGGCCAAGCTGCGCGAGGTGGGGCTAGACGTGCAGCCGGAGTCCCGGCCGTTTGTGACAACACGCAGTCGACCACCTGTAACATTTGATGTTGCCAGGCATATCAGCGGGCAGTGTTGCCTGATGGCGTCCTTCAGCATCGACCCTGGGCTTTCGGTGCAGGGGCGGGGCGAGGGGCGGCTGATCAGGCGTCGGCGGTGGCAGGAGAAGGTCCGCATCCGGCGGGAGGCGGCCCGCCAGCAGCGCGCCGCTGACAAAGCCGCCGCCCGGGTGCGTCTCATGTCCGGATGTGTGCGCACATCAGACATGTGTGCCGACTGTGCAGTCGGCACTGCGGCTAGTGATGCGTGCTGGCAGCTGTGGTGTGAGCGTGTGCATGCGGAGTGTCCCTAGCATCAGCACTGAAGTGTGTTCGTGTGCTGTGCAGGCGGCCGCTGCCCAACGGCTCAGCAGCAGCAGCGATGACGCTGATGGTGCTGAAACCGTGAAGACAGCTCAGAAGGAGGTTGCAGTCTAAGCCTAGCTGCGTCCGAGACAGCGGTGTGTGATGCTCTTGTGGACGACACCGCTGACCAGGTCTCAGTCATCAGCAGTTTAAAATAAATAGCAGGGCTACGGATCGGACTAGACTGATGGGTGCCAAGTAAGTCAAATCCAATGCGAGCGGCTTCCTTGTGATTGCGAGTGGGTCCAAATATCGTACGGGTCAAGCGGATAGACCTTGGCGCCCATCAGCTCCGTGTCATGGTGACTCTGTAGATAGTGAGTCACCCTTGCTGCGCCATGCATGCAAGGCAGAATCACTGGCAACACCTTCAGCCCTCGTGTGTTGCTGGGGCGCCATCTTGCTGCGCAGCAAGCCAGAATGCCTATTGCTTCCGCCAGCGCCCAAAGTACTCCTTGCCACCCCGGCCCGGGTGGCTCAGCTCCTCCGGCACCTTCTCAACGCTGATCTCCGTGAACCCGACGGGAGTGAGCAGCTCGGTGTAAAGCTCGTGTGACACGGCGTAGGGCGGGCCGCCCTGCTTCTCGGGATCCACCGGGAACATCATGGTGACCAGCTCTCCCCCTGGAGCGATGAGCCGCGCCCAGCCCTGCGCCCAGTCCTTCCGCTGCTCTGGCGGAAGCGCGCACAGGAACGTGTAATCGTATCCCACATGGGCGCTGCCGCCAGGAGGTGTATATGTGAAGAAGTCCGCGTCAATGACTGACGCCTTCTCAGCAGTCTCAGCATCGAGGCCACATGTATTCTTATATTCGTTCGCCTGCTCAACCGCGGTAGGCGCAATCTCCAGGCCAATTGACGCTGCAGCGCCCGCTTTGGCAAACTCCACCACGTCATACCCGCGCCCGCAGCCTGGGACCAGGCATGTCTTGCCCTTGACGTCCAGCTCCCCGCTTTGCAGCTTCTTGGAGACTACCGGCGACATGCGCCCCTCGTCAAAGGCCTGCCCGGGCTGCAGCTTCTCCCAGACACCCTGCCAGCCTCCAGCCTTCAGAGATGAATCAAACATCGCACGGTCTTCTGGCGACATCAAGGTGCTCCCCATGCTGCGCTTAGCAAACAAGAGGACTGTATGTCTGCCGACAGTATGTGGACCAGGGCGCAGAGCTCTTTGTTGTAGGCACCAAGTCTGTGTATGATAGACCGCTGGTCGCTGTGAATGAAAGCTCGTCGGTAGCGCAAGCATGTATCGAAGTGCAGGCTTATGCAGGTGCAGCATAAGCTTTACGCAGGAACGAATCTCCACCAAAGAGCTGACACATGGGTCTTACGCCTGTCGCTGCAACTGGCGCAACGCAATATCGATGCGAGGAATACTGCGTAAGCATTAAGTACAGTGTGTACGGGCACTGCTCACGCACATGATTGCATCCCCCCCGTTCGCAGAGTGCAGCAACGCATACCAGCAGCCCACGGGCTCGGGATCCCGGAGCACGATGTATGTTGCAAGATGTGCACATCGATTTCAGCATGTTGTCACGGATGCGGCGGCACATTGATCAGAAGCCAATGTCCTTGCCGTGCCGCCAAACACGACCACTGATCTCCTCTGGCTGCTTGTGCTCCACATTCCAGGCAATGCTGCGGGCGCCTTCCTCTGAGGAACACGGCGCCCTTGTGTGGTTGCTACCGCCACCGAGGTCTGCGCACATGAGGACAAGGTGAGTTTGACTGCACGGGAACGCTGCAACACTCTCCTGCGCAAACTGTGGCATCGCACAGAGCCTTTTAATGCACGCTGATGGCAGCCGTCAGCAGACATCAGCAGCAGATCTGCAAGCTTCGAAGTGCCCGGTGAAGCTGTCTCGCTGAGGACGGGGCCAGGTGGCAGGTCGGTCACCTGTGCGGCACCAGCCGGGGCACACTGCAGAGATGGTGATGCCGCGGCTGGTGAGCCGCTCGTCCTTGGACAGCAGCTTGGTCGCCTGGTTCAGCATCGCCTTGCTGATCCTGTGCCAAGGGCAGGCAGCAGCTCTGAGGAGGCAGACGCATGCGCAACAGCAGCAGCAGGCATAGTGGCGGGACGCGAGTGTCAGCTCCGCATGGCGTGCAAACGATAGTGCGACTCAAACACCAAAGCATGCAAGGAAAGTCCTTGCAGCACGGGGGATTTCTGGCACCTGTAGACCGGCACAGCAATGCCCTGGTACTCGGGTCCCACGGAAGCACGGCAGCCCGCGTCATCTGGCGCGAAGCTGATCGCCCGCAGCGCATCGAGCGACTCTGCGCTCTGCACCTGCTGCCTGTACGAGTCGCTGGGGATGTCTCCCAGGGCTGAAAGTCCGCTGGAGACGTTCACGATGCGCCCGCCTACACACGTTCATGCAAGATGGCGTCATATCTCGGGGGAAAAATAGTGTCCCCAGCCATGCTCAGCAGGGGCGCTGCTCTGGGCATGCTGCACAGCGCTCCCTGTTATGATGACCTTGACTGTGCGATCACCAGATCGGTCATCAGCACCGCGCTACACCGCCCTGACATGCACAGCAGTAACAGTGAGGCGCAGGCGCACCATCTGCGAGCACTGGCAGGATCTGTTCTGCCAGGGAGATGGCGCCGGTGTAGTTCACGGCCATGATGTCGTCCCAGGACTGCTGGTCCCAGCAGTTGTTTAGCATCCCTGCGATGAGCACAACGCGAACGAGCTACCAACCTATACCAAAGCTACCTATGCCTACACACCAATGATGAAATGTAAATATCGCAAAGTGCAAATGGCCAGGGTGGCCCACCGGCATTGTTGACCAGCACGCCGACCTACGCTATGCACAGGCGCTCTCAGCATCATCAACATGACAGCGAACACATGACTGCAATGCTGTCACTTGTTGACCCAAACCGGTAGCGAATCAGCAACGGGCATGCGAAGCACCTTGCCATTGCGCGACTCTTGCAGCTTGGCCACCCCGGCCGAGATGCTGTCAGGGTCGGACGGGTCCAGCACAAGCGGCTGGACCGTGATGTCGTGACCCGTTTCCTTCCGCAGCTTCGCCACTGTGTCATCCGCTGCGTAGCACAGGGTCCACTGTCAGCATACCAAGTGTACGCTGCGTGCTTGTCGTGTGTACACCGCAGATGGCTTCTCCATGCCATCAACGGGTCCACCGCATCGGTCTCAGGTCGTGTGCAGCCCCACTCTGCATACCTTTCTCTTGGGTGCGGCACGCCGCCATGACTGGGTGCTTGTCCTGGAGAAGCAGGCGGCAGAGGTCGTAGCCCAGCCCCTTGTTGGCACCTGCAGTGCAATCCGGTAGCTGTTTACACCGGTCAGGCGTGCACTGGCGACCTCTGCACCTGAACTATAGTCTCATCATCATACTGGCAGCCCAAACCTGCTGTCTAACCGGCTGCAACCTGCGGCCGAATCTTTTATGATCTACATACAAACAGGTCAGATGTGCCATAGGCAGCCGGGAGTTGAAGCGGCAAACCTGTAACAACGATCCATTTGTTTTCAGCTGCGGATACGCCATTGACCTCAGGCATGGCGGCTGCTTTGTTTGTGATCTGCTTGCAATCCACGTCTGAGCAGCTTTTGAGGCGTGGGTACGATTGTGGCGTCCAAGCAGTGCTTTTGGACATCAAACCATGTGGTGGAATGAGGACCAGCAGGCGCACGGACCGGACATGACCTAACATACACCAGTCGAAGCTGGTGCGCACCTGGGGGCACGTCGGCTGACGGGCAACGTACTGCACCATGCTTGAGTCCTGCGACATATACGAAGGACTATAGCACATCTGCAGCAGCGATCAGAGCAACGTGTAGCCTGACTAGACATCGGAGCCAGATCTGCGCACATATGCGAGATGGCACATCAAGTTGTGGTGCAGATCACACCCCTTGGCAACCGCAGCGCTCCTTTCACTTCTCTGTCAGGTGTCCGATCGGCTGTGTGCTCGCGGACTTGAGACGTCAGCGAGCTTGCCAGCAGGATGAAGCGCAGTCTATATGCACCCTTCTCCGACGTTGTTCTTGCAAGGCCGCCGGCCAGACATGATCAGAGGAAGTGTAGCGACGTCAGGAATAGGAAGTACCTCAACCATGCAGCAACGCAGTCAGGTGGTCTCCAGTACGGCGGCAGACGCATCTCATGCTGCTGCACTGCTTCAGACGAGGCCCAGCCAGACCCTTTGCGCGCCATTGCAGCAGGCTTCAGCGGCCGCGCAGCTGGCGACGCAGCTGAGCAGGTAGTGCGTCCCGGCAGCAGCACCAGGAGCGATAATTTGAGCAACGCTCACGATGATGGAGGGTTAACCGGGTTCTGCTGGCTGGTTGGTGCGGGCCCTGGAGCCCTGGAGCATCTGACGGTGGGCGGCTGACGCACATTGTGCACAGACTGCACACATCTGACTGTGTTCAACCATTTCCCATGCGGAGGAAAGGGCACGAGCACCCAGGTTTCTGGCACACCCTGGTTCCGCACCACAGGCAACCTCATGATCAAGTGAGGTGAATGATCACAGCTGGGGGCGGCACGCCTCATACAGCAGGCGGAGGCCGTGGTATATGACGACCTCGGCACCCAGGTGCGACACAGCTGCCATGTGAACGTCGGATCGTTGCCACTTCTGCCGTTGTTTGCTGAAGTGGAAATGCATCACCGTGATGCTTGCCGCTTGCTGGCAGGCAGCTATGGACGCATTTGCGGCACCAAGCGCTGAGCGGCACTATGTCGGAAAACGCGGCCTGCAGAAGAGCTTCAAACAGACGCAGATCGATGCGCTGCTTGTGGACCTTTGCCAACAGGTACTGTGGTCACCTCCCGCATGCCGTGGAGCGTACACTGCTCTGTGAGCCAGGCCTGCGGGTGACAACTCAGTGCACAGGGACTGATAGCCACCGGCAGGCCACCTGATCAAAGTCCCTCTTGTGCACCTGGGAACGTGTCCCAAAGCAGGTTCGAAGCAGACCTGCACCTAAATCTGCAGGGCAAAAGGGTGGTCCGCCTCAAGGGCGGCTGCCCGTCCACCTTCTTACGGGTGTCGGGCGAGATGGCGGCACTCGCTGCCGCCGGCATCCCGTTCCAGCTGGTGCCCGGGGTGTCGTCAGCGCTGGCGGCGCCACTGCTAGCAGGTCTGAGGGAGAAGAGCTGCTGTCATCATGCTGCGTAGTGCACCTGGCCTGGGCAATTTGCAGGTCAAGGGGGTAGGCTGGAGTACCATCATGGAACTTGCAGCTGCACTGGATGCAGGGTTCCCGCTGACGGACAAAGCGCTGTCGAGCAGCTACGCAGTGCTGAGCGGCCATGACGCAGGCGCCGTCGACTGGGCAGCACTGCAGGGCATCGACACGCTGGTCATCCTGATGGGCGGAGCATCACTTCCAGGTGCCTCGATCTGCACTGTAGCAGTACGCAGCTGTATGAGATAGTCAAATAGCTGGCGTAGACGGCCTGCTGGCATTCAAAAAGGATGGGACGTGCATGGACGTGTTGCCCTGTGCAGGGATTGTCAGGGGGCTGCTGAGCGTAAAGAGTGGCGACCTGCCGGTGGCGGTCATCAGGGATGCCAGCAGCGGCGAGCAGACCGTGTGGGTGGCAACGCTGAGCACTGTGCTTGAAACGACAAAGGGACACACACTGTCGCCTAGCATGATTGTGGCAGGGGAGGTGGTGCGGTTGAACAAGTCGCCACAGCGTATGGATGGGCAGAATGTCGACAGCATAGAGGTGTTGATGCAGTTAGGTTGAGTGACTGTAGGCCATCTTGAGACTTCGATGCTGGTCGACTGCTCACCTACTGTGAACACTTTCTGCTAAGAGGCTGCAACATCATTCCCTTGGCTAGTCTACAGTGAGGTCTGCCACCAAAATGCTGTCATTGCAGCTTGGGCCCTGCAAACTCCCTTGCCGCCTGCATCGCTGCCTGAAGCGCGTCCAGCTGCAGAGCATGCCAGTTTTCCACGTCAGATCGCTGGTAGCAAGGAGCGCAGCACCAGGTCCGATGGACCTGCCCATCAGCTTTACGATTTCCGTATTGGGCATGAGCCAAGCAGGCCGGGGGCTCACCTTGGAGCCCTGCCCCTGCGCGTTGGTGGGCTTGCCGCCGCCCTTGCCGCCCAGGGGCCCCAGCGCGGCGTTTGTCCACTGCCCCGCGTGCAGCGCCTGGCTGGCGTCGGTGGGCACCCCCGCCCACACCAGCGCCTTGCCCTTGGCTGCAGGGGGAAGCGAACAGGGTGGATCAGCAAAGCATGTCCACAGCAGGATGCTCTGAAGATCGAAGCATGGACGGCATGTCCGTGGCGCAGTGCAGAGTAGCAGAGCACCGCCGACTGGGAACCTGTGCTGTCTGCCTGCATTAGCTGATGGCGCCCTCAAATGGCATGTAATGAGAGCCAAATGCATGCCATCAGCCACACAGCATGTGTACGTGTCAGGTGCTTTGCTGACGCCACAGCCCTCAATGTGATGCGGGGCATATGTTGTGAGCGCCCAACAAGCACCTTGCCAGCTGCTGGCAGGGTTTAGTCTGCAAAGATTCACCGGCATCTGCAGAGAAGAAGATGACGGGCAGCGGCACCAGCTTCTGCACCGCTGCAAATGCGTCCACCAGTGCTTTGGCGTCCAGGCCCACCTACAGCACCACATGCCACCATCGTAACAGACGCGGCACTCGGACATCTTTGGGTGGGGGGTCCCAAGTTATTTGCTCCCTCCTCCTTCACTCTAATTATCCTTCATCTATAGCGCACCATAAACCAGGTCGTTGCACAGTTCTGATGCCCAGACATGAGTGCACACAGCTCAGAACACGCACCACAGGTTCTTGCAGTGCGGCTGGCTGCGTTCACAGCGCTTGGCCTGATTACGCAAAGCACTGCCTACCATCACGAGATGCAGCAGACACCGCGCTGCGGGCTGGAGCGCTCACCTCCACTTGCAGCACCAGGAACTTGTCGCCCTGGGCCTGCGCCGCCTGCGCAGCCGCCACGGCCTCCTTGCCGGCGCGCTCCTTGTTCCCGGCCGCCGCCGCCTTCTGCGCGCTCAGCAGCGTCTTGGACAGCGCCGCGACCTGGTCCCGCAGCGCCGCCTTGACCACCGCCGAGATGATGGTGTTGTCCACGGCCTGCACACCAGGTGTCAACTGCTGAGATGACGGTGTTGTTCACAGGCTGCAAATCACCCTCTGAGGTTTGGGGTTTTGCATGCAAGCCACCACAGCTTCGGAGGTGCAGAGGTGCCCCGGTCCGGCCGTGTCAACATGCCTACTGGCGCTGCAGCGAGGGCCCTACACTGTTGGCAGGCTTCCAGCCACAGCCACACAGCAACCTGCTTGCCAGCATCGAGTGGGAGTCCCCACCTGCTTGAGCGAGCCGAGCTCGGCCTCCAGCTGCTGCGGCGGCATCGCGGCGGCGTTGTCGAACCGCTCCCGCAGCTTCTCGCCCGCAGCAATGGCCTCCTGCGCCTCTGCGGCGGTGAGCGCCACCACACGCCGGATGCCCTTTGCGATGCCCTCCTCGCTGAGCAGCACGAACGCCTTCGCCTCTGCAGTTCATCAATCAAACTTCAATGGACCTGGAATCGTTGGTGACGTTTCAGTATCAAGCACCTGATGCCATTGAGTCTTCTGCAGACTGAGCTGCATCAACACATGGTGCACAAGCTAGCGCAACTGCCCACAGGCCAACCATCTGGCGTGCCTCGGGCGGCAGCTGCCGACGAAATGCGCACCTGAGGTGTCCGCCAGGTGGGTGCCGCCGCAGAACTCGACGCTGTAGTCTGCGTTGCTGGGCGCGGCCGGGTCCTTCAGCAGCTCGTCCACCGAGCGGCCGATGGCCACGACCCGCACTGGGTCTGGGTACACCTGCAGTTCAGACGGCATGCCTATCGGTGCAACTGGCATCATGATCCTTGCTCGGGATGGCATACGCTTGCAGCCGCCCACTGTGCCTCGCATTGGTCCAACACAATCAGGACACAAGTCTGTGACTCGAGTCGTCTCTGTCACGGGTGCAAGGTGCTTGCGAAATTTGGCACGCACCTCGCCGAACACGGCGCGCAGGCCGTTGATCTCGCGCGCCTGCGCCAGCGGCACCTCCTGCGAGTACACCCGCAGCGCCTGCCCCAGCTGCTCCCGGCACATGTCCTCGATGGCCTGCAAATTGGTGACCCTGGGGTGTTGCTTGCCGATGCAGATAGCATGTTCCACCTCTGCCCGCATGGTAGTACGCAAGTGCAAGATCGTCCAGGGACGTAACCCAGTGGCGGAGCCACCTCGCGCAGTTCAACAGGCTGGAGGTCCATGCTGATGCTTGCCAATCCCCTGGGTGTGCTTGAGGAACAGCACCGCACCTTCAGCTGCTTGGGGGCGATGGTGCCGCCGTGGCTGAAGTCGAAGCGCAGCTTGTCCGGCAGCACGATGGAGCCCTTCTGGTCGATGTGGTCGCCCAGGTGCTGCTTCAGCGCCAGGTTCAGCACGTGCGTGAAGGTGTGGTTTGGCACGATGCGGGCGCGCCGCTCCCGGTCCACCCTGCAGCACACGTTGGCGTTGGCAGCTCGGGCAGAAGGTAGTCCCGGTTGCTGTCGTCTTGAGCGTGCAAGGATTAACGGTTTACAACACCAGTATGCATGCAGCTGCGAACTTGAAGTTGCGGGCCTGTAGGTGCTAGAATGGCACAACATGTAGAAGGCGCGGAATGGGATGGGCGGGGCCACACCTCGTGGTGACATTATCCCCGACTCTGAGTGTGCCGCTCGCCACTGAGCCCTTGTGCAGCACAAAACCTGCCGCAACCTGCAGCACCCACCAGAACATACATCTATAATTGTGACAGGCAGCACATGGCCTTTCAGCATGCAACGAGCAGCATCACTGCTGGACGCACGCCGCCTGTACATACCTGTGCGTCCTCCACGGTGAAGGAGCTGCCGTCAGGGCCCTCAATGGCACCTGTGTCTGCCACCTGGCCGCCTGCCTCTGCATAGAAGCTGGTATCCCGCAGCACCAGGCCCACAGGCCCTGTCAGGCCCTGCAGCAAAGCAGGTGGATTTGAGCGCCGCCACCAGTCTGACCAGTTGATGGTGGTGCTGTGTGCAAAGCAATCGTTCAACTGCAAGTGCCCGGCTCGGTGCCTGCCTGATGTGATGGCACGGGGACAATGCGCACCAACAGCAGCAAGGTTGCAAACCGTGCAAGCGCACAGCGTGGTTGACGCTATTTATGCCAGTTACGCAACCCACCTCTGTGCTGTCGACGAAGCCGTCGGACGACAGCACCGCCAGCAGCTGCGTCGCCGCGTCCTCGCGGCCGAATTTGGGCGCGTCGTTGGTGACGGGCACGCTGGTCCGCTGCAGGTGCGCCGTCGCCTCGGCCTCGAACTTGAGCGCCGCCGCCCCGCCCTTCTTCTGGCCTGATCAGCGCACACGAGTCACGCTCTTCGACACATACGACTTCCACCCAGCTGCACTTGCGTTTGCAGGTCTGTTGGTGGCCCACTCAAGGCACATGCGGCTCCATGGGGCATGTATTATCAGGCACTGGAGCTGACAGCACGACAGTTCAGTGGGTTCCTACAGCGCCCCACCTGCGCGTGACTTCTCCCGCGCCGCCTCCATGGCAGCCTGGTAGCCGGGCATGTCCACCTGCAGCCCGTCCTCCTCGGCCATGAGGCCCGTCAGGTCCACCGGGAAGCCGAAGGTGTCCCACAACTCGAAGGCTGCGGGGCCATCCACCAGCTTGCTGTTCCCTGCAGTCAGCAGACACAGTTGTGGCATGGACAGCACAGGGAGCGCCTCAGGGCGATTATCACGATCGATCAATCAGCCCATGATCAAGGGTAAGGAGTGTTTCAGAGGGCGCACCAGCTCTGGCGGCGGCGGCGGCCTTCTTGTAGCGCTCGATGCCCTTGAGCAGCGTGCGGCTGAAGCTGGCCTCCTCCTCTTGGATGATGGAGAAAATCTGCAGTGCCACAACCCCTTCAACATGTGAGCGCATGTCGCTCTCAGATGACACACTTCCGTGACACCATGCAAGCAAAGACAGGGCAGGGTGAGTTGCAGCTGAGGCGTGAGCACCTTGTCCCGGTTGGCCCGCAGCTCAGGGTAGAAGCCGCCAAAGTTGTCCACCACCGAGTCCACCAGCTGACAGAAGAAGCCATTCTTCGCCCCTGCGAACATGTGCAGGCTTGGACCAGAAGAAGTGGCGCCGCAGTTTGTTTTTGCTGCGGGTGCTGTGGAGCCTCTGCCGCGTGCGATACCCCAGACCGCACCAAGTGTCTGTTGGCCGTAGCGCACGGCGCGCCGCAGCACGCGGCGCAGCACATAGTCGCGGCCCTCGTTGCCGGGGCCCGCTCCGTCAGCGATGGCAAAGCACAGCGTGCGTATGTGGTCGGCCACCACCCGGTATGCCATGTCCACACCTGACCGGCAAAACAGCAGCTGATAAGCATGCTGTGTTTAGCAGTGCAGGCTAGCCGTGGCACAGTTCATATGCAGAAGTGCGCAGGGAGATCCTGCTCGCCATGGTGGGTGACACACCATCGGTGTCGGCATCGCCGACACGATCTTGGTATGGCGGCGCCCCGCTGATGCGCTGGATCACCTCGAATATCGGGGCTGCAGTGCAAGCAGGTCGCGCTGGTCTACAGACGGGATGTGCGACGCAGGGCAGGACAAATTGCAGGCATGGGTGCACCAACGCTCATGTATGTCATGCGGATGGCACCAAACTGGACCGGTTGCCCACCGAAGATGTCGGTGGCGTAGTTTGAGCGCTTGCCCTGCAGGATGCTGGTGACGCGCTCCATGCCCATGCCCGTGTCCACGTGCCTGCTGGGCAGCGGCTTCAGGCTGGCGTCCGCCTCCCGGTTGTACTGCATTGCATACGGTCATATCAGCTCAACTCAGAGATCAGCTGCAGATGGCCACAGGCGCAGCGACACTACATGTGCAGCAGGAGGAGGTGTACCGATGGATTGAGCGCATGCAGGAATGCAAGCAACACGGACAGCAAGAACAGCTAAGTACATCTGCTTGGCGGGGCAGGACCGCAGAAAGGGACAGCCAGCACGCGCCCCGGGCACCTGAATAAACACGATGTTCCAGATCTCCAGCACGTCGGGGTCGTCCTCGTTGACCAGCGCGGCGGCGTCGCGGCCCCCGATGCGGTCGTAGTGCAGCTCTGCAGTGCACACGATGCAAGGGGCATTACCCCATGACCCCGCACCACTGCGTCCCCGCAGCTGCTGCGCACAGCGGGCGTGCCAGTGCCCATCACGGCGAAAGTGTTCCATGGGAGCCTGGGCCCACCTGAGCAGGGGCCGCAGGGGCCCTGGTCCCCCATCTCCCAGAAGTTGTCCTTGCAGCCAAAGGGCAGCACCCGCTCCGCAGGCAGCACCTCCAGCCTGCGAGTGATGTCTCACTGCCGTGAGGACCAGCAAAGTGGGGCATGAGCATCCCTTGACCCCTGCCCTCCTGCATGCCAGCCTTCCTTCAATACCAATCGGGATTCGCAATGCACGCTGCTTCACTTGACCAGGATGCAGTCTGTGGGCACTGCACCAGATGCTGCGGGCCTCATCATCAGGCGCCAGGCCCTGCTTGTCGTCACCGCCAAAGTATGTGGCGTATAACCGCTTCGGGTCCAGCTTGTAGACCTGCTCAGTATCCAAGCGGTGCGGTTCATCAGCCGCCTCTTGTCGCTTGCATCAGGTGCAGGAGTACCCATGATCCACATCCACCTCAGCCAGCACCGAGGCTGCCTGAGCATGTGCTGCCAAACCAAGTGCATGCTGGTGTGTTTCATACAAAGGGTGTCCTGCATAAGATGCCTAGGACCAATGCCGCACCGTGGTCAGCAGCTCCCAAGCCCAGGTGATGGCCTCGCGCTTGAAGTAGTCGCCAAACGACCAGTTGCCCAGCATCTCAAAGAATGTGTGGTGATAGACGTCCCGCCCGACATCATCCAGATCGTTGTGTTTGCCGCCCGCACGGATGCACTGCATCGAGCACCAAAACATGAGGAGCAGCGAGACAGTGGCGCAGTGTGTGATGCACCTTGCATGCAGGCTTGTCATTCTCGGTGCCCGTAAGACAGCAGCGCAATGCTGAGCCCTGCCGATGGTTGATTGCATACCTTCTGTGCGTCTGTTGCGCGCTTGAGGCGTGCAAAGTCCGAGTTGGGGTCCACGGTGCCCAGGAAGATTGGCTTGAACTGGTTCATGCCCGCATTCGCAAACAGCAGCGTGGGGTCTGAGTGCGGCACAACGCTGGACGATGGCACGACTGTGTGTCCACGGTTGGCGAAGAACTCCAGGAATGCCTGACGCACTCGGTTGCCTGGATGACACAGCTGGCATTCAGCGCCATCATGACATTCGTCAGGAGATGAATGTTCCAGCTGCACATGCGTGCGTCGGGCATGTGCAGTGCACGCAGTGACTGCTAATGCTGAGTGACATCTGACATGAGGTGCTCTCACCTGACCAGGGCAGGGCTCCGTATGAAGCCCTCATCTCAGGTGACAGCGGGTGGGCCCCCTCGCCCCAGGGCTGCCCGTTGTCATGGTATGAGAACGCCTTGGCTGGCCGCTGCGCGGGCGCAACAGCTGCGAACGATGGGGTTGCGTACAGCGTGGCAAAGAACCGCGCTGCAGCTGGGTACTTTGCTGCCGCTGCGTCATCAAAGCGCTGCATCAGCAGGCAATGGCCTGTTCAGCGTGAACATTTGCAGAAATCTGCAGATGCGACGCATCTGCGGTGCATGTCAGAGTCTTGTAGACCGCAGCGGCGACCAACTGAGCGCCGCAGGGTGCTGAAGCTCATGGTGCTGTGGCACCACTATGTAACGCCGGCACAAGCTGCAGGTGCCGGCGCTATTAGAGGGTGCTGTGCGTGCCATGCTGGTTTCGTGGCAATCACTGTCATGCCTCACCACGCAGTAAAGAGCCAGGAAGTGGTATGCCACCAGCAGATCCGCCAGCGTCAACCTGTCGCCCACCTGCACACAGCATTACGATAGCTGCTCCCCCTGGCACGTGCTACAAGCGCTTCCGCAGAAAGTCGCTCGAGTGACCAGCATATTTCCATCTGCCGAGCAGGTGCGAACCAGGAAGGTGTGGGTCCGCAGGTGCCCGTCCAGCACCGCCAGCTTCTGCTCCAGGGTGACCAGCCCCTTGTGGTAAGCCGCCTTGTCGCACGGCACGGAGCCCAGGATAGGCACGGCAACCTCCATGCCGAGCCTGTCCAGTTCTGTCCAACGAGCAACGCAGCACCGTCACCACGGAGTCATTCGTCGCTTGCGCAGGCAAAAGGCCACCCGAGTGTTGCATGTATATTGTGGCAGGAGCAGGGACATACCAACGGACCAGTCGACCCACGCGTCGATCTGACCGCGGATGTCAGCGCTGGGTGCCTGTGCCGCTGGGTACAGCCCGCTGGTACTAAGGCTGGCCACATAGCGGCAGATGGCGACACTCTCGCGGATCGCGCCGCCAGGCGTCTCCAGCACTGGGTACTGCAGCAAATGCGTCACACACTGTGTAGCTGAGAGGCTTGTTGCTGGACCGGTGCTGTCGTGAAGCTCGAGTGCAGGCGCTCACTCGATGCCTTATGTGCCACGCCAAGCAGCCGACATGCTCCCGCAATGCATGCATCTTTCAGCATACACCCGGCGGCTCAGCAGCGCTGCTGCATCCTTGATCTGTCATTGCCACAAATGGGATGTGATCGCTCAGCTTCAAGCACATCCGCACCTTTCCTAGTTCGTTCATGGCCAAGAACTGCGGCGTTCTGTTGGTCGTGCCATGTGTGAAGGTGAGCTGCTGCTCGACATGCACTCCAGCAAAGGCCGCTACCATCTTCACTTTGTTTGTCCTGTATCCCGCTCCCCATAGCTTCAGCTCCGTCATTTTGACTGCCGCAGGTCAGTAAAGGCTGCAGCGCTCAGCTGCCGCCTTGAGGGTGTCGGAGATCAGCCGAGTCGAAACTTGCTGTCAGGGAACCTAGTGGCATGTGCAGCAAGCCAAGCTGACACAGTACTCTGTGCTGCAGTGAAGCGGTCATCGAACAGCGTATGTGGCATCCTGGCAGTGTTGCACCCATCCGATGTATGCCGATCCTTCGCCTGGCCCTGTAGCAACAAGCACTAGGGTCGATAGCGAAACAAAGTGCTTACCAAGATGCCAGGCAACGATGGCATCCTCCTGTTGACCGCTTGCAACGCCCGTCCGCTCGCTAGCAGCGCAGTAGAAGGTCCTCCGGATAACTCAGACCCGGCTCGCCCGTACTTCTGCCACACCTTGACCAAATTGGGTCCAAAAGAACCTGACATCCAAACCTGTTACTCCAAGACCAAAGCTTGACGGCGCAGAGAACCCCGCTGCTGTAGGCGCCAGTCATCATGAATCTCGACAACGTGGACTGGCTGGAGATAGGAGGCACGCAGTAGATCAGACATGAAATTCCTAGAGACTGCAGCTCTCGCTAGGCTCAACGGCTTCCTGTCGCACGTGGACGTTGGAGACTATGTTGTCCACGGCGATCTCGAGGCGTACTCATGCAAGCTGGCCGGATTGGACAAGAAGCTGTCGCGCAGTCTGGAGGCCGACGTCGCGGAAGGCTCCTCCCCGCAGGACCTGGGCAAGAGCCCCATGGGCCCGCTCAGCGAGGCCAGCAGCCGCAAGACGCTGATCTACCTGATCCTGACGCTCAACCACACGTACCCCGACTACGACTTCAGCCTGCTACGCGCGCACCACTTCCGCAAGGAGGCCAACGTCAAGGCCATCGAGGAGACGGTGGCCAGCACGCTGCTGGAGGTGTCACGGATTTGGGACAGCACGCCCGGCTACAGCGACTGCTCCTTTGCCGACTCGCTGTGGAGCGCCATGGACGAGGCGATCTGCCTGCCGGAGTGCGACGTGTACAGCTACAAGTCCGACGGCGAAGACGACCCCTTTGGCGAGGCCGGCAACATCTGGTCCTTCAACTACTTCCTGTACAATCGCAAGCAGAAGGGCGTGCTGTACTTCTCCTGCCGCGGCGTGTCCAAGACCGCAGCATCCGATGAGTCTTCGGACTACGCATACAAGTCCGACGAGGACAGCGACCTGCGCTACGGCATGGCTATTGACATGGAGCTGTGAAGTGGAGGCGGGGGCCAGGCAGCTGTGGCCTGTTGATGCAGCGGGACCAGCAAGAAGTGCCGCGGCACCGCTGGCCCACAGCGGCCCATGACTTTCCAGGCGTCGACATTGAACAAACTCGATACAGCTTTCTGGCGGTGCCCAGACTCAGCGGCATGCGAAGCCGCTCTGTGGCAGGGCCTGCAGTGCCGCCAGAACAAACATCAAGGCGGCTGCAGGCGCAGCAACGTGCTGTGGCAGAGCACAACAAACATATGGCAAGCGGGGCGCAGCCAGCAAGGGTGTTGCTCCCGCAGTTTACCAGGGTGATACCAGGGTTCAGCACGGGGCTGATGCCGAGGTGCTGCTGCAATTCAGTCGTGATGTGGAATGGCTGGCATCGCACTGTCTGCGGCAGTATTTCAACCCACCTTGCAGTGGGCGTATTGCACCTTCTCAGAGGTTTACGTCTTGTGGTTTAGACGTTGTTTCTGGTTTTACTCGTCGGCGCACCGTCCAATTGCGCCCCTGACGCTGCCATGACGTATTGCGTTGCAGTGGTTTCCTACAGTTTCATTTGGTGTCGGTTGTTTTTGCGGGTGCGCGATGCGTCTGCGAGGCCATGCGTGGTTGGCATCTCGGCATGGCCCGCAAGCAATGCAGAGCGCTGTGTAGATTGCTTCATGACGGCACTTGTTGTAAACGAGCGGTCGAGTCTCGCACCAGCTCACTGCATGTAATGCATAGCATCTCGGAGGTGGTGTGCTGTCAGTCTCCACTAGCAAACATCTTGAGGGCAATATATTCCAACACACCCAGGCACAGTCTCCCGCCTCATTTGGAATTGGAGGACTTGCGACACAGTACCCTGCGGTGCTGGCCACTTTTGGCTCACATCATCAGTATACACTCACGCTAGGACCTGCACTGCTGAGTCACTCTCAGTGAGTGCCTGTTTGCTGTGAGGGGTTGCAGCAAGCAGTCGCTTGACTTGGGAGCCACTCTCTAACTTTTTGGTCCAATTGATCTGCAGCTCAATGCAATGTCCACGTTCGAGGCGTTGGGCACAGCGCCTGCAGGACTACCTGCTTTGCTTGAGCGGGGAGAGTACGATCAAGTAGCGTCCCTGCTGGACAACCTCGAGTTGCAGGTGCAAAGTTGGCTTGCATTTGCTGGCATGCGGCAACATTGCCTGTCACGCAGAAGTTTTCAGGTCGCAGTTCTGTGCCAGAAGTTTTAAGAGGCATAGCGTATGTTGCCACAGTCTTTCTCCATCATCCACAGGTGGTAACACCACAGCTCCCGCAGGGGTGGCCATATGTCATTCACCTGCTCGGCCATCTGTACAATTACAATCTGTGAGTGTAGAAACATGTGCATGCAGCTGTCTGCTCATATTGAACTTCACGGTGCTTCAAGACGTCAGGGGTTGGCAGAGGATGAATGACCATATCCAATGGTGCAGAGAGGACGCACGCTTCCTGTGGAAGCGGATACCTGCCGCAGCCAAGCAGGTTGGTAGATCTGGGGACCACTCATCATCAGGTCTGACGTCAGAGAGGGCAAGGTGTACATGCTGGACACACGTGCACAGACGACGGGTTGATGCTCCTGATACGCAGGATGGAGAGCTGAAGGCGGTACTTGGCATCCTGCAGAACTTGTGGAACAAAGAGTATGAGGTCAGTGTCTTTGACGCCCGCTGTGCACGAAATATCTACATGATGTTCATCATAATGCCATACGAAGCTGCCGTGCTGATCATGCATAAACACGCTGCAGGGCATCTGGGCAGTGCTGTCAGGGCATGCATGGCAGCCGACGGCCGCGGCGCTAGTCGCGGCGCTGGCAGCGCGCATCAGGCAGCGCACTCTGGGTACAACCTCTGAAAACTCATGCGGACGGCAGGAGTGCACACCAATGCAAGCATGCAGGGTCTTCTGACTGGCACTGCTCAACAGACACTGCACACACACGGACATCTGCTGCTCTGTCCCTTTCACAGGTGTACTCTCAGCAGCGTACTCGACCATCACAGCGAGCCGTGCAGCCGCCTTTCTCGGCCTGCCCGAGGCAGATGCCATTGCATGTAAGCCCATTGGGTCACACGATGCATGGATTTGAAACATGCTGAATGGTGATCTGACTTGGTCAGTGTGTAGGCGCCCAGCCTGTACAGTTGACAGCATGCTGCAAAGCACGTGTGCATGTCATCACCAAGCAATGCAGCAACCGTGCTGTTGCCTGCAGTGGTACAACAGGTCGGCTGGGAGCACGATCCAGCCAGCGGCCTGCTGAAGGTGCAGTACTCACTGCCTAGTGACTGCATGCATGTGACCTCCTGTCGGCCCGTGTCAAGTTTTTTCGTCAGCACAACCCTGTGGACCACCCTTCACTACAGGTGCATCAGCGGCCCAGCGAGGCAGGTTTGCCATCGCATGCGGAGCACTTGCAGCGTCTGACAGAATACATGATCGACCTGGAGTCCAGCACAGCATCTGCAGCTGCTACCACAGCATGACGCAGTTCTATCGGAGAGCTTGTCGGGGTATAGCAGTGGACAGCGATTCGACTTTGAAACATGTCACCCCGGGAGATGGACCACATCGTGTTGCACGTGCAGTGCGACAAACACTCTGTGTGTCAATGCTCGGCAAAAGGTGCACAGTCTGTCAATTCAATGACAAGTACAGAAAGGAGTATTTCAAGCGGGGCTGTTCCAACACGAATCATAATGCTGGTCTGTAGGCACGCCGCAGCGGCTGCACAACTTGCAAAGCAGCCTAGCACGCAGGAGGCGCTGCCGGTTTGCACGCGCGTGTTGCACTCATTTGCCACCCCACTTGTCATCGCTGAGATCCTTCACAGACTGGCCCTGGTCACCACCCCCTGCCAGCGACTTGATGCCGTCCACCACGCCCTGGCCCTGCTGCCCACCCCCTGCGCTCAGGGTGAATAAGTGGCCACTGTGCTGAGCCCGATCTGTGGGCATGCAACTGCGACAACAGCTGCTGCATCACACCAGCCTGCTGGCAGCTAGGCTAATGGCGCTGGCAATCCACACGACGCGTGCTGAGCTCGCCTGACAAGTCCTTGAATGACTGGCCCTCGCCACCGCCGCCAGCCAGGTCCTTCATGGTGTCAACGATACCCTTTTCGTTGCCGCCGCCCGTGATTCCCTTCAGGCTTTCCTTGACGCCACCGCCGCCGCTGCCCCCATCTTGCAGGGCAGATGGAGCCCTGGTTAGCCCGATTGCTTCACGGACAAAGCGCTGGAGACATGCAGTATGCCCCGCAGCTCGGACTGCAGCAGAGTCATTCACCGGTGTTAGCATCGTCCTGCTCACCTGTTAGGTCCTTGACACTCAGGCCGCTCTCTTTGTCGCCAGGCTTGGTGACCGAGTCACCCTCCGTCAGCGCCTGCGGATCGGAGATGTTGCCGGAGCCCTGCAGGCCCTGCTCGGTGCCCTGCGTGGTGTAGCCGCCTGCCTCCCCAAGGCTGTTGTCTGCAATTTACAGCTGTGCTCTCAACCATTGAAGCGGATGAGTGCAGACAGCCTCATGACCATGATATCATTTTATGGCGTATGGTGGAAAGACATCACATGCGTGCTGTGTTGTTACGATGCACGTCGACCGTGAGGGCTGAACAGTAATCATGTTTCTGTACACCAAACGCATGTCCTCGAGACGCAATTGGTTCACATAAACACTCTAGTGGTTAGCAGTACCTTCGTAGTTCCTTCCTTTATGCTTGGTGAAGGCCTCATTATCGTCACCGCTCATGGCGCTGGTGCACACTTCCCTGCAAATCACTCAGTGATGTGTTGCCTCTGCAAAGCTGATGGAATGTACAGGCTGAACCACCATCAATGCATCAAACATGCTGTTGCGTTGCAAAGCATGCATGAGCGCCAGCATCTCATACCTGTGTGTGCGCTGGGAATCCTGTCAGACAGTGTCAAAGCCTTTGAATGTCTGGGCTTGTATACAGCGGTGTTGTGATGCGATGCACTGATGATTGAGTGCGGTTGCATGAACGGACTGTGCGTCACCAGATGTTAGATGGTTGACATCTGAACGGCACCCAGATCAGCGGGCAGCTGGTTGGCATCTGGAAGTTTGGGAAGCAGCGAACAAGCGGGTTTGCTGCTTCCACAGGGGTCTACAGAAGCATGTATCAGAGACCATATGGTCTATATCTCGACACATCGACACTCCACGTAGGCCGCATAGATGTGTGACTGACCGACAGCGTTGGCAAGCATGTCAGCTCGGCGCACCGAGCGTGCCAGCCGGATGGGGTCATTGGTGAAGGCAGACAAGGGCGCTTCATCGCGCCAAGACAGGTGGGTGCGACAGTCCTGCGCTTCAGCGTGTGGCGATCAGCATTTGTTGGATCGCAACTGAAATCTGCTGCTGTGAGGTAGCCAGCAAGACCAATACATGAATGCGTTGCAACAAGCAGCAGCGGCAGTCCAGATAACACGGCCCGCATGTCAGTGCTGCACAACTGATGCCGCGTTCCGCCGCCACCGCCCAACTGTCAGTGCTATCATGCCTGCAGGGCCAGGGAGCCCTCGCAGCAGAGGTCTGGCAGCCCCGTACACGATGAAGATGTGTTCAATGGCGTGTTCACGGTGGGCATACAGCAAGCTTGCACCAAGCGAACCTGCCGCATCTGTCACAACCACGTGATGGCACCCCTGCTGCCCGCAACCTTGCTCTGTGATCTTGAGTGCCTGGCAGTGCAGCGGGCGGGCGGGCAGTCGGCTGCTTGATTGTGGGCAAGCAGCTGAGCGAGCAGTCAGCAGGCCCGCTTCAGCTGGCAGACAGCAGCCACCTCCACGATGTCTAGAGATACTCCCCGTTCGTTACTTGCCGCCCCGATTGCCGCAGGATATGGACGGGTTTGAGGGTCTGGATGTTGAGGGCCCCGGCCCCAGCCAGGAGAAGAAGGTGGACGCGGACTTCTTCAACAGCTTCGGCGACGTGTTTGACGAGGACGACATGAAGCTGGGCCGGTAACAGCGGCAGACTGCTGTCAGGCGTCCAGCGGTACAGGTTGACGGACAACGAGCTGTCGGGACATTGGGTCAGCCGAGCGGGTGGGATGCTGGACCTGTGCAGCACGGTAGCATGCGTGGTGCCACTGTGGCAGCATCAGCTGGGCAACTGCACATTTGTTTTGCTGTTGCTGCAGCATGCACAATGCTATGTACAGTATGGGACTCATACACATGTACACATTTGCAAGTTTTGAGGGAACAGGGATCAGCTTGCATCTAGGGATTGCCATCTGATTTCGGGGTAGTGTGACCCTCGTCAGGGCGGTTCAGACCCACACGGGCCTCGCTGAAGCAGCACCACAAGCCAATGTACGTACATAAACATGTGATCGACACACGTAACACCCTAGTGCTTCCTGGATGGGTGGACTCTGGTTTGGCTATGACGGGGCAGCATCTGCAGGGCTGTCAGGTGTGGTGCCTCTGTGTTTTGATGCATTCCACATCCCAAGTGCCGTGAGTATGGGTCCCACCAGGTGGCCGAAGGCGTTTGGCCCGGTCACCAAGGCTAGTGCTGCCAGGTATGCATTCGTATGGCGTAGGAAGTATCCCTGCACACCGGAAGGACAGGACCATGACAAGATGAACATCTCCAGTCAGAAATCAGCCCGAGCGCGCTCAACAGCTGCACGCTCTACAGGCAACTTTGCTTGCCTACCGCCGTGATTTGCAACGCCATTGTACCGAATGTTCCAATGGCAACGCCAGCACCGAATACTGGGGGCTCCACGCCCAGAAAGCCGGCGAACAGGCAGATCGGGCCGCGGAAGCCCAGCGAGAACCGCTGCACCAGCCCTGCAGCGTGCAAGCATGCGCTCAGTCAGCAGTCTGCGCTCGAGGAGCTATAAAAGTGCACACAACCTCTGCAACAAGTGACTCACCCACAAACTTGCTCCACGTCTGCACTGCGTGTTCCGCCCTCTCCACTGCCGCTGGATCCCTGCATGGCAGGTGCTCGGTCTGAGAGGAGCAAGAACATGGTGGCTACAGGCAGCAGGCTGTTCAGGGCATATACCTTGGTGAAGGCAGGGCCACACAAAGGGACATTTGTGCTCAACAGACAACCAACCTGAATAGGTTGTTCTTCAGGGATTTAAAGAAGCCGCGCCGCAGCGCAACGCCCACATAGAATGTGACCATATCGCTGACCGTGACGCCGAGGTACACGATCGCCAGCACCTGCCAGGATGGTCATGCACGGTGTGTTGGTTTGTACAGGTTATCAGATGCTGGTGCGGTGCCGCAGCACATGTATACGCCAGCATATGTATATATATGTATGTGTACGCCAGCATGCAGGGCATGGACAAGATTCCAAGGCCTACCTGCGCAATGCCGGGAGCGCCCCCATACCTGCCCAAGAAGATGCCTTGCCCAACCCACACCACCAACGCATCCTCACTGCACTGTGTGAAAGACTGCATTGGTCAAAGCAGCAGATGCAGCATCGATTCACATCCGGCCTCTGAGCATCTGACAGGTTCCTAGCACACGACTGGTGTTCGTGCGCTGCAAGCATCAAGACATGCTCAATGCTCACTGGAAGGCCCACGCCAGCCGCCAGCATGTAGATCAGGTACAAGAATGGGTTTGCGGTTTCCAGATATGCAGCAATGCTCGATGCGCCCCCCTACACCAGCACTGCATACAAGTTTGTAGTGACCTATTGATGTACCGCTGAGCTGTCAAGCAATGTGAGGAGTGACAGAGGCTTGGCAGAGAGCCCTGGGAGTCCTGCACGCGATAATGCGCTTCAGAGTGGGTGCCTCACAAGCTGCCGTCACCTGCACGGCTGTGAGCAGCGATGATGCTGCGGCACTAGCAGTGCAGCACCCTGACCTCAGGCCGTCCCGTCGCCTCTGCAGGCGTCCTTGGCCACGATGACAGGGCCTCACCAGCCTGATGTGTGCCAGCCGCTGGATGCCGCCGCCATGCATCAGTCCTGGACATGCTGACTGCGGCCGCAAATTGGACGGATGGGTGCTGCATGTGAATCGGGTAATCCGCTGCATGGTGGTCATATGCGCGGCAAGCCGTGCGAGACCCTCATGCGTACTGCGTCCTGCCACACCGGAACAAGGATCAGTGCTTGATCGAGTTGCGCAGCGGCCACCTCGCGCTGCATCCTGCCCGCAGGGATATCGTGAAACATACGAGAGCCGTTCAACGAAGCCTACAGATCCGCAGCTGACCCTACCGCGGTCCATGACATATCTTGGACGTCCGCCAAGCAATCGCTTTTGCCACCTCAGCAGCGGATCTCAGTACCACCTGTAGCCTGTGGCCCCCAGGTGCTGCGCCCTCATCCGTAACATCGCGACTTGGAAACCAGTTGCAGTCTCAGCGCAACGACCCAACCGACTTCAATTGAGCTGGAGGACCCATCGACGGCGGGCACTGTGTTTGCGCCCCGTCGGCGAGGTGCAAGCTACAGCACAACTCACAGTGAGTAAGGCAGAGGTTGCGCAGCACGGCAAACGGAGCGAGAGGCCACCAGTCGACCTTGCATGCCAGCGTTATCCATGAAACGGGCTGGCGGGGCGAAGAAGAGCCGCGTGATGCCGGTATTCGGACGATGTCTGGAGGTGCCGACCACACATCTCCTTGTCGCTGATCTGCTTAGTATACATGGCTCCCGACATGCTCAACGTCCGCTCAGCGGCCATTGGAGGGGGCAGCCTGGCGATGGAGACAGTCGCCGCACCGGCGCGTCGTGTTTGGCTGCAAAAGCGGGCGTCTATCCAAAAGGCACCGGATTCGCTCCGCACCAAGGGGGCGCAGTGCGTTGTGAAGCTGGGCGGCCCACACCCAGCACAACGCCGAGCACAGCTCCTGTTGCTCAAGGCTAGGTCCTTGTGCGCCGGCCAGCCCGTGGAAACCGCCCCTACGCTCTCCCGCCAAAACACATTCATGTGTTGCCGGGTGCAGGACGTGTATGCAGAGGGCGGCGGCCTGCCGCCCGTGTTCTGGGACACCCTGCGGCTGCTGTCGCTCAAGGCGCTCACCACGCCAGGCCTGTTCCGCCCGCACCCCGTGGGCCGATCATGCACCCAGCGTAGTGGCAGCTGCGGCAGCAGCTCCGAGCTCTCCTGCAGCGGCGACTCGGTCGGCAGCCTCAGCAGCGGCGGCGACAGCGGTGAGCTCGCAGGCAAGGACTGCGCCCCCGCAACGGCAGACGAGGCGGACGGCCAGAACAGCGGCCGCAAGGTGCTCCTGTGCAAGCGGCTCTACGACAGCGGCCAGGATGCACTGAAGGTCCTGCCCAGCACCAGCAAAGACCTGCACGCGGTAGGTCTCCCTTTTCGCATAGCTTGTGTTTCACACTCCGTCATGTTGACATGTTCGACCATGTTGGCACCTCCATACATCGAGCGGTGCGGGGCAGGTGTGCCAGCTGGAGCTGCTGACGAGGATGCCACCACTCCGCGCAGGTGGCAGGCATTCTGAAGCTCTGGATCGCCAGCCTGCCGGAACCAGTGGTGCCGCCGCGGCTGTACGACGCTGCACTCGCCACGCAGACGGCGCACGCGGACAAGGACTCGCAGGTCGCGGCGCTGCACAGCCTGCTGCGCCAGTGCGAGCACTGCGTGCTGCAAGTGCTGTTCCCGCTCATGGAGGTGAGGGTCTGGGGTGCGGCAGGTCAGGGCAGTCATGGCATGCATCTGGTTTGGGATTGTATGGGGTGACACTGCTGCTGGCAAATTCGTCAGCATTTTTGGGTGTGCGCTCTGCCGCTCTTCTGGCCTGCGGCGTGTGACAACCGTTTGCCTGTTGCTTGCTGTGCAGTTCCTGCACCACTACTGCCTCAACCAGGCGAACGCGTGCCGGGAGCGGCAGGAGCTGGCCCGCATCTTCGCGCCCCTGCTGCTGCGCCCCGCCGGCTGCTCCGTCATGGCGCCCGCCGATGTGCGTGTGATAAGCAATTTCAGGCTGATTTTCCCCTTTGCATCGCCCTTGTGGCCACCATGGCGTACAGCTAGCGGTCATGTACATGTGTGTGAAAGCATTGCACGTGCACATGCAGAGGGAGTGCTGCAGGTGCTGCTGTGACGTTTTTGAAGTACTCACATCTGCTTTCGGTTTCGCGCATCAGGACAAGGGCCTCATTGCAGTGTGCGTGGAGCACATGATCCGCGAGTACCGCACGCTGTTCGTGGCGCGCAAGCGGGCCATTGTGCCGCCCACAGTGCCAGCACCCGACGCAGCCGCGCCGTCCGCAGCCAGCGGTCCGGCAACCACAGCAGCGGCGGCGGCCGTGGCAGCAGACCCCGGCCGCACGCTGGCGGCTGACAGCAGCCGGCAGCCCAGCGGCCGGCAGCTGGCCCCGCTGAGGGTGCTGTGCGCCGGCGCCAACTGCGGCGTGACCGCGCACAGCATCGACGACCTGCCGGACAGCGGCTCGGACGCCAGCTCTGACACCGACGCCGGGCCGGGCACTGATGCAGGTGCAGCTTCCTCCCCGCTCATCTCTTGAATTCGGCTTGTGATTGTGACTACGAAACATTGCTGACCTGTCTGGCAGGGTGCAGTACATATGTGACGTACACACGGACTGCAGTGTTCCTGCAAGAGCGTAGGCCATCCTTTCAAGCGTTTGACGACTGACATCACCCCTCTGTCCTCTGCAGCGCTGGAGGCAGCAGTCGCAGACCTTCTGTTCAGCTCCACCTGTGCACTCTTTGCGGAGCAGCCAGGTGCGTCGCGGTCCACTGCGGGCTCAGTGCAAGTGCATTCTCTGCATTGCCATCAGCACACAGCTCTCATCATCCATGACAACATCGCAGGTCTGACGGTGTTGCTGCCCTTGGTGTACAGGCACAGCCACGCCGCCGCGCAGCTTCTTCGCCACCAGCCCAGACAGCTCCCCCGAGAACTCCCCTGTGCGCCGGCCACTGGCAGAAGCGGCAGCAGACGTCAACAGCAGCCCAGCAGGTGAGCGCCGGGACACTTGACCATTCTGGATATGATGGCTGTTAGCACTGGTGGAACCAACTGGTACATTGTGCAGCGCAACAACTGGTACACTGTGCAGCACACGAAGGTGCGGAGTGGACATGCAACTCGAAGGACTGGTGTCACCCACTGCAGGTGCTGACGACATGGAGGCGAATGATGCAGTCTGCAGGAAGGCGCATGGCAGCCTCAGCCCCACCAGCGTGCCCGGCGGCTGGGCAGCCATGTCGGACGGCGACTCCTCCTCTGCCGGCTCCGATGGCGGTGCGTTGTCTAGAAGCTGTCGTCTTGCAATCATTGCCAGAGTGCCATACAGGCTTGCACCATCACCACAGTGCTGCACAGCACCTTGCGAAGCCTCAACATGATCCATGATCCTGATCCTGATCCTGTTCCCTGGTCGATCTCAGATAGGTATGACCAGGTCCCAGCACAGGTGCATTATGCCTAAGCCCTGCATATTCCGCGTGTGCAGGGTCGGGAGACGAGGCACTGGCGGATGCTGAGCGCACCTGCGCCGCCGCCACCGAGTATGGCACGGCAGCCCCCCTGCAGCAGGTCGCCGATGACGCCGTGCTGCTGGAGCAGCTGCTGAATGGCGATCTGGATGATGACGCAATGGACGGACAGACCTTCGGCGACCTGGGCGGCGGCGGGGACAGCCTGCTGCAGATGCCCGCGGAGCATGTGGCCTACGATGCACCGCCCCAGGGCGGCCTGACAGCCGCGACTATGCAGCTCTTGAGGGAGAAGGCATTGCTCAAACAGCAATTACACCAGCTCGATTCAGATTTCCAGGTGCGATACATAGTGTTGAGTTCAGGCAGCGCAAGCTGCTGACTGCTGTAGTTGTCTTGAAGCGGTGCAATCTGCCGCAGGAACGTTCTGCCACAGCACACGTGCATGTGCTGGCACATGCTGGTTGAATGCCACACTTATTCCGTGCATCATCCTCCTACAGGCCAGCACTGGGCGGGCCCCGGGCCGCGCCGACAAGGAGGCGCTGCGGCCCCTGTACACCCGGTACTGGCACCTGAAGCGGGCCATTGCTGCTGCCGCCGCCCCAGGCCCCAGGCCCGCCGGCAGTGCCGTGGCTATGGAGGCCTGAGGGTGGCGCGCTGTCATGGCCGCTGGCGCCGCGAGCATGGCTCCACAGCAACAGCCATGTCCGCTGCAGCACCAGCGCAGTTGGTGCAGCCTCTCCAGCACAAGGAGTCCGAAGGACAGTGGGCTGCGGAGCAACGGCTGCTTGGTCCATCAGCAGAAGTACGGACTGCAGCGGCAGCAGGAGGAGTTCGGGAATCCTGGACCTTGCCGGAATGTAGATCAAAGCTGTTAGCGCAGTGCTGCACCGGGCACATGGGTGCACAACTGTGCCCGGTGCCTGTGCAACAGCAGCGCGCAAGTAGTGTGCACACAATTTGTTTTCAGAGCTGTGGCATCGTAGCCCATTTCAGCTGTCTGCCATCGGTGTGGGGGGGACTGAGCTCGGTTGCAGGGCAGATAGCTGGTGCTGGTGGCTGCAGCAGGCAGGGAGCACAGCACGTATTCTTACTTAATAATCGGCACTCACCTCAGTTTCGGAGCTGCCGGCTGCATAGCTTGCACCTGACTGCATCAGACATTTGAGTCCTGCAGCATTTTGATCAAAGTATATATCGGGACGAGAGGGTGAGATGGGCAAAAGCTGAGGGGTTTGCCACACTGCATTTGGGTTTATCAGTTTGGCGCCATTGACAAGCAAGACTTTATTGCTGAGGCACGATCTATATCAATTTTGTTGGTTGCAAGGCGCTCGTCTTGCATTGTGTCACTTCCAGAAAGTGTCAGCTGGCAATGCCACTGACTATGTAACCTACATAAAGTAACTATCAAGCATAACCTACTGCTTCCAACCCGGCCTTCATGCAATCAATTCACTGACACCAGCGCTGAAACGGCAGATGCAGCAATTTTGCGCAGAAGCACACAATCTTGGATGCTGGGACTACAAGCTACAATGTGTTACTTGTCACCGACTGCAGCAGCTGGTATACCAGTGATAGATGCTGCACAAACCTGCGTGCACTCGCTCAAACAATACGCCCTCGTTCTGAAGCCATCTTTGAACTTCACTAGGTCCTTCCTCACGGTCAGAGGTCCCAGCCCTGGAGCACCTGCAGATGCATGGTGAACGCTAGGCCACGGTGCAAAGGCCGCATCACCCTTGCATTGTGCAGCACAGGCCCAGCACAGTGCTTGCATGTTGCCGCAGAATCTTGCCTTCACCGCCACGGATGCATGCTGGCATGCACTTTCGTGTGCAGCGCGTGATCTCCTCCGTCTTTGGGCCACGCAGCAGCTGCCCCAGGCTCGGTCCTCGCGCGTCTGCGTGTCAGTGCATGCAGCACCGTCAGAACTTCACGGTGGCAGCCTGCCGCACTGAGGAAGCGGCAGGTGTCCGTCTCCTCCATGCCAGCGCCTGGTGGCTGGTGACTTGCAGGCTGACGATGCGCACGCCTGTGTTTCTGCTCACGCCTGTGTGTCCGAGACCCAGCCGAGGCAGCCAATCAGTGCTCGTGCTTGTGGTGCACGCTGTCACCTGTCGACCGCAGGTCCTCAGGGACGCTGCCGGGCGAGCTGTCGCCGGCGCTGCGGTCTGCAGCAGCGGATGGCAACACCGGCTGCAGCACCTGCACCAGGTGGAGCCTACACTCACCACCCCGGCGATGCCATGTGTTGACGGCAAGCGTAGGGAGCAGCTTAAACAGTGCACAACTCTGCTCGCATGTGAACGGTTTGCTCACCAGCACAACGCTCAGGAGCACTGCCGCGGTGCATGCGCGCCTTCGACCATCCTGGGCTGCCTGATCCTGCGAAGCAACCAGACAAGGCGTCTGACAAGCGACAATTGAGAGGAAGACGTGCTTGTAACGGGGGCGGGCGTGATTGCACATGCTGGCTGCCGCGCGGTACCGTACCTGGCCTCTGGCCACACGGCTATTCAGACCTAGGCAGTCTGTGCGGACGTTGAGCGCACGACAACGGAATTCAAGCCTTTGCAGATGCTTTGGACTGTGCGTTGATGCACAGCTGGACCATCCGCCATGTGGCAATGCATGCATTGAATGCTTAAGCACCGACTGAGACGTAACACATGGCCGCGAATGCAGCAGATGGATCCAAAAAGCTGTGTACGCACGTTTGCCGTGTTGAACGCTGCGAGCAAACGCCGATCTGCAATGAATCCGTGGGCACGTGTGATCAAATGGTTCCGGCCGTCCGTCCCAGACGGCGGGCCATCCGGCGGCCATTGGCCTCTGTCTGTGCATGAGCCCAGCGGGACACGTTTCGTTTCTGGTTTGCAGCCGCACCAAGAGGTCACCCAAACATCCGTGTTGGTACAATACATGCACTCTTCCAGAACGTAAAGGTCGATAAATGGAGGTGGGCAGCATTGCAGTTTGTGTGGCGCCACTTGCATGACGCGATGATCTGCCCACGTTCAGCCCACAGCAGCACGCTTCGCTGCTCAAGAACGCTCACACGTTCTTCCTGAATCGCATGCCGGAATCGCCGTGACATGGCGTCCATGCGCGTGCTATCTGATCAGCGCCATGCGCAGTCTGCTGTACACCGTGAGCCGCCAGTGCGGTGTCAGCTTGATGCCGGTCCTCGTAGGCCTCAACAACGGAACGTAAAGGCGTGCAGAGCTGCTGCAGATCCTGCGCAGGCGCGCAATATGATCCTGGGCTATGCATGCAGCTTGGCACACGGCATGCCAAGCATAGGTGCAAGCAGCCCGTATTGCTGTTGATGTTTGATGTGCATGGCTGCAGATCAAGCTGGTGGACACATCAAGAAGACATGCTCTATGGGCGGCAGTCGCGATGGGGCTGCCGCTGCAAGCAGGGTTCCACAGCCATGCACAGGCCGCTGAAGAGGTCGGCACTGCTCTCACAGTGTACAGCTTCTGTGACGCACCTGCTCATTTTGTGTACACGTCTGCCTGGAAGCACAAACATTCTGCATACAGTCGCAGGTGCTGCACGTGGACAGCAGTGGTGCATTTGGCAGCATCAGTGAGGCGGTGGCCGCGGCTCCAGAGGGTGCCACCATCCGTGTAGCTCCAGGCATGTGCGTAGGAGCAGTTGTCTGGCGTGGTGCAATTGCTCCTTCCTGCATATCAGCAGCAGACACGCAGTAGACAACGGGCCTTGATCGGTCTTCAAGACTGATGCTCAGCCTGCCCCCTTTCAGGTACATGGAACGCCTGGTGATCAGCAGAAAAGTGAGCATTGTGGCAGATGGTGGCGGGCCGGTCACGCTCATCTGGTCCACCAGTGAGCCATACCAGTCAGCGATCGAAAGCTCGGGGCTGCACAGCGCCAGCATTGTTGGCCTGAGCATCCGACATCGCTCACCATCTGTCGCCAACAACTATGCAGTCTTCCTACAGGTATTACACGTTGCAGCTCTCGGGTCTGAGTGCACTCCGCACAGCATTTGGCACGATGTGCTCTCATAGCTGAGCAACAGATGTTGACACTCCCGCAGATTACGATTCCTTCCAACCACGATCCTTTGCGAGGCACCTCACGCACACTGCATACATGTGCAGGGCAGCGATCTCGTCTTGCAGGACTGCGACATCAGCAGCAGCACAGGCAGCGGACTCGGAATAGAAGGTGGCAGCCCGCTGCTTGCACGCTGCACCGTGCACGACTGTGAGCGGCACGGAGTTGCTGTCTTCAGCGAGCTCGGCGGCTCGGCAGGTGTGGTGTGCTTGGCTGACAGCTACTATCAACGGGGTAACGGTGTTTCATGCACTATACAACTAGCTTATGCAGGTTCAATGCAGTCGTGGTCCGGAAAGCGCCAACAAGGCGGCATCTTGAACACAGGTGGAGGAAGCATTCAGGACTGCAGCATATCAGGCAACAAGCTGAACGGAATTTTAGTACGGGATGGGGCAGACCCTCTGGTGTCAGGCAATCAGGTTCAGCGTAATGGCTCCAGCGGCATATCCCTCCAGGTCAGCACGTTGAAGATCGTTTGGTTGCAGGTCCTGCCAGATTCATCGAGGAAAGTGCGTTGTTCTGGCTCACATGCACAAAACCCGTGGTGGTGGTGCAGGGTTGTGCCGGGCGCTACAAGGGCAACAGCGTTGCTGGCAATGGCAAGGGGTCAATCGCTGTTGACATGCTTGCAGATGTAGACGTGAAGGATATTGGAGTCGACAACATATTGGACAGACCTGCGGTCCTATTGTAACATCTATATTATGTTTGACCAGGCTGGCCTGGCTGTGATGCGCACTGAAAGCTGCACACCGTCAAGGACGAGCAAAGTCACGGACGAGCACACCACAGCGGTGTACACTCAACTTGTCTGCTTTCCAAGCCTTGCAAGTCTGTATGCATGTTTGTGGAAGAAGGTGCCCTGGGGACTCGGTCTGCAGGCACTTTCCAGGTGTCAGATAAAGCCATTGATTGCCAAGTGGTCATTGGGCTGCTGCAGGCTCTGTGGCCTCCGCAGCATCCTGCGGGGCAGCGGGCACCTCTGCATCCATTGACTGCTCCCCACTGCCACCGCCGCCCACCGTCTCTGCCACCTGCACAGCATTTCCCAATGCACATAGGCTGCTGCGCAATGGCAAGAGCACTACACGCGATTACGGGCTCTCCAGAAACGCTATGACAAGCCTTCCGATATTGCCAGAGCACCTTGAACTCCCAGGGCCGGCGGCAAAATGGGCAACGCTGCTCCTCCTGTGTGGCCAGGCACTTGTTGATGCACTGCAGGTGGAAGGCATGGCCGCAGGTGCCCCACACCACTGGCGCGTCATCTCCTGGCACCTGTGCAATGCAACAGACTGAGTGTTGAAGCATTCGGTGCCCGACAGCCACAGCGAATGAGCAGGTCGCAGTCTGTGATCAGACTGCTTTAAAGAGGCAGAGCCGCACGGCATTAGTTGGCAAGGCCAACAGGCAGATTGTTGAGGCTGAGCACCTTGCAGTCTGGTGGACAGCCGTCAAAGGGCATTCTGCATATGGAGCACACGTCGTCGCCAGCGTCCCAAGTCCAGTTGGCTATGGCATGATACTCCTTTATCTCCACATCCCAAGTCATGATGCTGTGACCACTGACATCCACCTGTGCCTGCGCATAGCAGCAGACAAAAACGAGCGTGAGCGTGCGTTCGGCAACGAAATGCAGTTCGACGGAACTCCATCGGAACGTCCGTCGTGATTGCTCAGTCAACAAGATTGATGAAAGGTCGTGCTAAAATCCTGGAACGCTCGCAGTGCATGTGCTGCACCTCATGGGATGCCCCTTCAGGACTGTGTCAGGGCAGAGTTGACCGTGCCTATAACAGCACTGGAACCGTCACTTCCCACGAGGCTGCTTTTCGCGAAAGTCTGTGCGCACGCTGAAGCGCATGAGATTTGCACTAGTGCATTGGGCCTCAGGTTACACTGCACTTGCTATCCTTAGATCAGTGTGTAAGCCAGTGCTAGAAGCTGTGTTGCTGGCAATCACGTGGGCATGGGCGGGCGAAGGCCTTGGCAGAGTCAAGGCTGCGTGCGCATCATGCGCCGATGCAGGGCCCGTGGAAGCAGAAAACGTTGCGATTGAACAGTAGACTGAGCTGCACCGCAGCTGGCTTATTATGCTGATTGATGTCGCAAACGCTGAAACTGAGGCAATACGCAGCAGCGAGGCGAAGTCCACACTCAATCGTAGGCCCCCTGCCAGGATGTTGTGCTGACTCGCCACTGCAAATGTCAATTCCGCCTCGTGTCGCATCAAGTGCTCTGCTACTGCTGGTTGTATGGAAGCGTGTAGCTGATGCTTTTGCTTGCTTGATCTAACTGCACCGCGTCGAAACATATTGCCCGTGCGATCTGAGCAGCATGGCAGCAGCACGCACGCAATGTGCAGGTCTGCTCATGCTCAGTATCGCCAGATGATTCGTGTGGACGTGCTCTGACTTCATTCAGGTTCTGAAAACGTGGTGTGTACTGATTAGCTGTGGGAAGCCAACAACCCTGAACACATGTGCGGCAACTGCGCAGGCTCGTTGGCAGCGAGTTCGTCGACGCCGCAAACGCTGTCAGTGAGACGGCAACATGCGCTGAATGTGCGGCCGCAGCTGCGGCTGGCGGCCCAGGGACCGCACCAGCAGCGAGGGGCGCGCGCACGCTGTGTTGCCGTCAGGTAGTGCACTTGACAGAGCACTTGGATATAAACACAGCCATAACTGTCAAGGGTTGCTCATGTTTAGCAACATGGGACATCCATGCTCCTCAATGGTCTTAATGTTCTCTGCCCTGCTCTGCAGCTGCTCATGTGCAGCATTTGCGCCACTTGCCAGTGGGCTGCTACTTCTGTCAATCAGCCAAACTAGCAAGAGCACGTGTCTAAAGCAGGCTGGCAGCCGTGCAAGCAACGCAAAGTGGGGCCAGCCCGATGCTGGCTGCTGGTGCTGCTGCTGAGTCTGGCGGTGACCATGGCATGGCCCTGCAATGAGGAACTGACGCTGGTAACAAGCAAGGACCAGCCGACAATGTGCCTGTGGCAGGGCGTCGCGGGACTCTAGTGGCGGCTTCTTTGCCGGAGTGCTGGTGGGCGGCGCGATCTTTGGCGCGCTGGGGTACCTGTTCGCGCCACAGATCTCCAAGGCTCTGCTCAGTGATGACCAGCGGCTGAAGCTGCCGCGCTTCCTTGAGGAGGAGAAGAAGTCTCCCGAAGCTACCAAGCAGGACCTGGCGGAGAAGATCGAGCAGCTGAACGCAGCCATTGACGAGGTGTCATCGCGCATCGGCCAGGATGGCGCCGCCGTGGATGAGCAGACCACTGTTGCTGCTTGAGGGAGGGTGTTTTTGTTGGCAGGCCTTTGGGTGAGAGAACACAGACGACTGGCTGGCTCGTACGCCAAGGTCCTTGCTCGGAAGGATGGAAGGAAGGGGACACGCTGGCTGGCCTGTTGGAGTGTGGCTGTGTTGGTGCCGTTGTATCGGTACCAGGCGGCGCAGCATCGGGCCGTCTACTGCAAAAGGCAGCCCTACGCCAACGACCTGGCCCAGCGGCTTCCTGTCAATCGGACCGACTGCTGGATCGGTAGGAAGGCAGGCTCGCAGCAGGCAGCACTGCAACATGTCGTACAACTTTACATCACCGCCAACGCCCGCCCTGGATCAGGCACCGAGCAAGGGGAGTAAACGTAAACTCCCCTTGGCACCGAGTGGCGCAGATCGTTATGTGGACCGAGATTGGGCCTTGCGCCGTGGCTGCCGTCCTGCAAAGTTACGTGCGTTGATTGCAAGCACCCGCCAGTGCATCTTGCGAAACAGCAGGACGCGAAGGCGCGGTGCGGGCGGAGTGCCAGCGCAGTTAGGGGCGCACTTGTCGGAGCGTCCCCACAACTGCCTGCAGGCAGCCTCGACAGCCGTGGCGCAACAGGTGCTTCGGACAAGGATGAGCTGGCTGCATAGATGGCTGCGGGGCATCTTATTCGGCTCACCGACTTGGCCTCGAGTCTGACCTGCATCCTAAGCGTGCATGCTATTCTATCTGCCTCTGGTAGTAGCACGACACGTGCTATACTTCTGTCTTGAATCTGAACAGTCGTCACAGTCAGGTCTCATTGTCTTTGCTGCTTGCGCCGGACCTCAGCTGTCAGCGTTTGGCCCAGGTTGGCAGGGCTCCAGGCACGTCATTGCAGAGTGGCACAGCACATGTAGCATCGGCTGAGGTAGCACCTCCGGCGCACAGGGCTGTTTGGCTTGCTGCATGTTGGTCAGTCGGGCAAAGACCCGTTTTCCTCGCCATGCAGCAGGGCTGACTCAGCTGGCAGCTGCCGCGGCAGCACAGCGCTGGCAATGGCGCCGCTCAACGGCGTGAGCGACGTGGAGGCGGCGCACAACGGCATGAACGGCGTGAACGGGACCAAAGCGGAGCTGGAAAGACCCTCGGAGGCCTTCGTGGACACCCGCACTGGCGAGACGATCGATGTGGAGAAGGTGAGACCGCTGCTGCGTGCTGTGCATGAACCTCCACCAGCCATGCACTTTGCTCTGTGTCGTCTTGCACGTAGTAGTGCAGGTGCATGCGCGGAGCGTGTCTGCCGCCCAGTGGTGTCATGTTGCCATTGAGTTTGCGCAGAAGGCATCCACATGCGCCTCACACTGTAGGGAAACGACCAATCTGGATACATGCCTGGTGCAAGCTGGCTGTCGCCACATTTGCAGGCCTTCCCCGGCGTGCCCGTCGAAAAGCTGCCAGAGCATGTTAAGAAAACGAGCCGCGTCCACTTTGACAACCTGCCAGAGCGCTTCAAGGCCGCAACGCATGCGGGTGTCAAGGGCAAGCACCTGCGCGCCGTCACAGTGCTGGGTGGGTCTCCCAGTTGCTGGCTGTCACTGAACAGCATCAACGTTGCCCCACTGGCCAGACACTGAGCTTCACACATGCAGCAACGAACCGCATCTGGCATGCCTGGTCTCGACAGCACGCAGTTGTTGCATGCCGAGGACGGAGCAATGCTTGCCAGGCCGCTGGGCTCACGTTACTTCGTGGCAAAGCCCCCACGTGCTGTTGCAACACACGTGTGCCCCTTGATTGAACAAAGCCTGCGAACTTTTGCACCCGAGCTGGGCTAGCAATTCTGCCAGACACCTCCCTTGCTGATTGTGGGCTGTGAACGGCATGTGCAGGACGCATTGGCTGGGTGGCCAAGGGCATTGTGTACGGATTAATTGGCGGCCTGTGCTGTCGTGGCGCCATATCCGAGGACCTGAATATCGACGCCTCGCCACAGGTGTGCTGCCACACCAGAGGGTTGCGGCAGCTAGCATCTGCCACGAGCCTGAAGCCATCATTCACGCATTGCACACCCTATGCTGTGCGGCATGCAGGGAGCATTTGTGCTCATCGGCAAGGGCGCAGCAGGTATATACATTCTGATTGTCATGGCCGTGGCGCTGGCCACGTACATCATCTGGCGCTTCTGGGAGGGCGTCACAGCTCAGGTGCCAATCTGTGTCAAGGCAGCCACCTTATTGCATCCTGCAGCTCGAATGAGATCGGAGACCTGCCTGCCACCGCTCCTGGTCTATGCCAGCTTGCGGTCAAGCGGCTGCAGGGATGCTGCGCCAACATAGATGGAGGAAAAGGCGCTGGTTGTGAGGTGTCCAGAGCACACATCTGCTGCGGACCTGCAACCGCAGGGCAGTCACCCATGCTACAGCAAGTTCACCAACTTCTTCCGCTTCCGGCTGAGCCCTTTGGTGTCCGGCGCCGTGTACTGCGCGTACCTGGGCTACATCATCGTGCTCATTCCCAAGGCGATTGACTACCACAACGACGCCGTTGGCAACGTGCGTGCCCTCGCTTCCTGCTGAACATTGCTGCAACTGCTGCCACGGGCATGTGTGCTGCCTGTTGCACCATGCCGTCATCTGACGCTGCGTCTTGTGCCCACCCACCTGATCAAGGTTCGTGTCAAGGGTGTTGTCCCTGCACTACAGTCAAGCGGCAGCGACTTCACCAAGAGCTGGCAAGGCAGTGCCTTTGGGCGGTTTGGCCTGGTCATGGTCGGGCTTGCCTTCCTGATCGCCGTCATTGTCATGCTCCAAGGCGCCCTCACCAAGAAGTTCCACCGTGAACTTCGGCTCAAGGTGAGGGTCACGGTTCTGCTGTCGAAGGCGTTCACACATCAGCCTCACCTAGCACGATCGCACTGAGCGGCATGCCAACACAGCAGATTATCTGCACCAAAATCACCCTGCCCAGCTTGGCCTGGTGATGACAATCCCTGCTGCAGACCTGCGTGCGAGGTTGCAGTCACCGATTGGTGCGCACCTGCATGTGCTCCCGGCCGAGGCATGCCTGCCGACAGTCGTTGGCACACTGGCAAGCCTTGAGCCTGATGCCGCAGGAGCTGCGGCCGTGGGTGAAGTGGCTGACGCTGATCACGGGGCACTTGGGGCAGTTGGGACGCGCCGGGCTGTTCCTGCTGGTGTCCGTGCTGATGTGGCGCGCGCTGGACGGCAGTGAATCACCCGACCCCAATGAGAAGGAGAAGAACACCATCGGCCGTGCCTTCACCCAGCTGCAGGCACGTCCTCTCCCGACACCCTGGGGTTGAATGGTGCAGGCCCGCTTGTGTTTCGTTGGTCAAGCTCCGCACGGCCGCGACCTGTGTGGTTGATGGCAAACCAGCACATCGGCGCGACCATTTGCGTGGTTGATGCACGTGGCAGAACGTGCCAACAGTATTGTCTAACTGCTCAGCTGGCATGCCTTTTGTGGGTCTCGGCTGACCAACGTGATCACGTTGACTTTGGCACCCAGCACTCTGCATACTGAATGTGGTTGCCAAGGTCCAGCCTCCGCCACCGTGGAAACCAACTGGAAACTCTTTCAATGCCTGCAGAACCATGGTTGGGGCCAGGCGATCCTGTTCCTCATTGGCTTCGGGCTAATCCTGTACGCGCTGTTCGCATGCCTCAATGCGTATCCCGCCAAGATCTTCCCCACGCCTCTGCCGTCTCAGGTGCATTCATGTTGTGTTGTGGCATAGCGACGTGTGCAGCCGGTATCTGCAGAAGGTTATAGTGTTGCATCTCACCCGCTGTATTCCCCTGCATTTGCTGCACAGCATATGAGAACTTGCCATGGTGTGCAACTCGTGTTGCAGGCAGAGATGGACGAAATGATCAGGAAACGCAAGGAAAAGGCGGACAAAAAGGCCCATGCCAAACAGCACGCCCATATCCTAAAGGTGGTGTGCTGATCCGTAGATGGTTGCAGGACCTGCCCCTTTTCCATGGGCAGGCACAGCACATTCCCTCAATATGTGTGTTTCAATTGTGTCCAACTTACATGCGCTGGGAGGTTGCAAAATTTCTCCCCTGATGCGCTGCAGGACAATATCGTGCCGGTAGCAGAGCATAAGGGTGCAAATGGCAACGCATCAGCCACAGGGCCCAATGCTGTCTGAGCACGGCCTGTCCTGCGAGGTCACCAGCTTGAGCAGCAGCAGCAGCAGCAGCAGCAGCAGCAGCATTTGTAGCGCCGCTTCTCCGACAGCTGCATGCTGTGCCATCAGCCAGCTGCCGCTGCAGGGCGGTCGATGCTCAGTTGGGTTAGGTTATGACAACTGTGCATACAGATGCTATATTTGCCAGTCCATGGCGGCAGTTGCATTCGGCATAACGATCTGGCGCCGTGCCAAGTTCGAAGGCTGGATGCACAGCATCAGCCGGCAGCTGGCTGCGTGGTCGTTGTGTGCGAAGTATCTTGCTGAAGTTCGGGCTTGATGCACGATCTTGTCAAGTGGTTGTTTGATTGTGTATTGACTGGCGGTACACTGCAAGCACAGCAATCAGCTGCTGAATGTGCCACCAGAACTGAGTTTTTTTCGCTTGAGGAGCTGTCATAAGAGTCCTGTCTTGAGTGCCCTGACAATGTGCAACCTGGTAGGTGCCGGCCCCGGTCAGTTTGCCCTGACGAACTCTACGTAGAGCATCCCTGCATAGCTGCACGACTATCGAGCGGCCGCCCCGGCACCAGCTGTGCTTTCCCCCGGCGCACACCCGGCTGGCTGCATCGCATGGCCAGCAGAATCCAGAGATGTACCCCACGCGCCCTGAACTGACGGCTGCTGCGTGATGTGGCGTTTCCGCACACGATGCGAGGTCTTGCGACCAGCAGAGCCACGCAGCCACAGGCTGTGCTCCAGGATTTCCTCTGGTTCCTTGTTCTTCACGTCCACTATGCGCTCGCTGCGGTTGGCGTATTCGGCGGTGAGATGCGGGTGCTGGCCGCGCTTCACCTGCGCTGATATGTCCAGCTGCGGGTTGTGCTCCTTAAATGAGGGCAGCACCCTCTGCAGGAAATCCCTGGCGCCCCGCGAGCTGCCGCCCCAGTCGCAGTAGTTCACCGTAAGCTTCTTGAGTTGCCACACGCCGTTGCGTGCCATCAGCGATGCTCGGCCATGCGCTTCACTAACTGGGTGTGCAAGCAATCTAGTAACACCATACGGTGTGGTGCGCAGTGTCCACCACCAGGTCCTCCAGCAATGCTGACTAGCGGCAGCAGCGGAAGCAGTGCCGCTCCAAGCGACGGGCCGACGGCCTGTTACGGGGCCAGTGTCGCTTCGTGTCCGTGGCTGCACAGTCGTGGGACGGTGATCACGTCGAATAGCTGCTGAGAGCGGTGGCTGCCAGCCTATGGGCGGTGTTGGAGGCTGACGCTGGGCAGCGATCCTGGCTTGGAGCGGAGGGGCACTCATAGACCGGCAAACATGGGCAAGAAGTCAGCCAGCGATGCGATTGTGGAGCCTGCTAGCAACGGTGATGCGCAGCGCAGCATGGACCTCGTCATTGCCCCCGAGAAGAAGACTCCGAAGCTCGACACATCCAAGTGGCCACTTTTGCTGAAGGTGAGTGACGCGCTGCGCAACGGCCGCAAAATGTATTTGAATACATAATGATCAATAACTACGCGTCAAGAACGTGGGATTGCTGCTGAGCTGAAGTTAAGCATGTCCACCTGCGCTATGGCGGCCGCGCAATCTGCGGCATGCATCTGGTCTGCATAACATCTATCATCGCTGTTTCTCACAGCAAACGTCAGCTCCCGCCAGCACATAGTCCGCTGCAAGCCAGATGCACCGCAGTCTGCCAACGCTCGTCTCAGCATCGTGGTTCACACCATCATGCATCTGAAACGCCACTGTGCCCATGTGTGCAGCACTACGACAAGCTCAATGTGCGCACTGGGCACTACACGCCCATCCCCACGGGCCACACGCCGCTGCGGCGGCCGCTGAAGGAGTACATCCGGTATGGCGTCATCAACCTGGACAAGCCGTCCAATCCCTCCTCGCACGAGGTAAGTTGGCGGTCAACCCTCCCGGCTGACATCCTGACTCCCGAGGTTTAGACACAGGTGGCGTACCTGGAGCTGCGCAGCATGATGCTGCGCCACAGTAGCAGGCACCTCGTGATCTGGTGGCCTGGCTGTCTGCTGCAGGTGGTGGCCTGGATCCGGCGGCTGCTGCGGGTGGAGAAGACAGGGCACAGCGGCACACTGGACCCCAAAGTCACAGGTGGGCAGCCATGGAGCACAGCAGCAGCAGCTTGGTGTCCACTAGCATCTCGCGGCGCCAGCTGCTCAGCAGCTGCGAGCGCGTGGGGTGCAGGCTCCTGCACTCCTCCTGTCGCCGGAACCACTGGACGTCAACATCTCAAAGCGTGCATGCTGGCCCGTGTGCAGGCAACCTGATCGTGTGCGTGGAGCGGGCGACGCGGCTGGTGAAGAGCCAGCAGAGCGCGGGGAAGGAGTACGTGTGCATCGCGCGGCTGCACGGTCCGGTGGAGGGTGGCCAGCCCGCCGTGGCACGCGCTCTGGAGACGCTCACAGGTGGGGCAGCGCCCGGCCCGCGGGCCCGCCGTCATGCCGTACCGATATTGCCTGCCAGACAGGAGCAGCAAGTCACAGTGGGACTGACTCACGGATGGGATTGGGCCCTTTCGCATATTGGCATTGGCAAAGCCGTGCTCCTCGCGGTGTCCTGCTGCGTCGTGCATCTGACTGCTATCGAACGAGTATAGCAGAGCGACAGTTCGCGCCTCCTGAGGCTCTTGTCCGATCGCCCACACGGCATCTGACAGAGCTGCTGACGGTGCAGGGGCGCTGTTCCAGCGGCCGCCGCTCATCAGCGCGGTCAAGCGGCAGCTGCGCATCCGCACCATCCACGACATCAAGCTGCACTCGTACGACGACACGCGCCACCTGGCGATGTTCTGGGTGTCCTGCGAGGCGGGCACCTACATCCGGACGCTGTGCGTGCACCTGGGCCTGCTGCTCGGCGTGGGCGCCCACATGCAGGTGACACGGGCAGCTGTGGGCCGCCGTGCGTCTGCCCTGGTCGCCGGTGCTTCCACGGCAAGCAGTGGCCTGTGCCCAGGCTGAGTTGCAAAGCGCTGATGCACAATTGGTGACCCTCGAACCCTTTTGCCCATGCAGGAGCTGAGGCGGGTGCGGTCGGGCAGCATGGGGGAGACGGAGAACATGGTCACCATGCACGACCTGCTCGACGCGCAGTGGCTGTTCGACAACCACGTGGACGAGACCTACCTGCGGTGAGTTCGCTGCAAACGGCCGAGCACTTTGAACGGCAAAGCGCCAGGCGAGCCATGGTTGCAGAGCGCCTGCAGTTGGTCCCGTACTGCAGCGCAACAGAATTCAATGTTGCCGCAGGCGGGTGATCATGCCGCTGGAGGTGGTGCTGATGAAGCACAAGCGCGTCGTGATGAAGGACTCTGCGGTGAACGCCATCTGCTACGGCGCCAAGCTCATGGTGCCGGGCCTGCTGCGCTTCGAGAACGACATCGAGGTCGACGACGAGGTGCGGGCGCAGACATCACTGCAGGGTGTATGAGCAGCGACGTCCACACATTGGCATCCGCCCCCGCGACGACTCACTGGCCTGCCACATCTACCATGCACAGGTGGTGCTGATGACAACAAAGGGCGAGGCGGTTGCGGTGGGCATTGCACAAATGAACACGGCGACGATGGCGACGTGTGATCACGGCTGTGTGGCCAAGATCAAGCGCGTCATTCTGGACCGCGACACCTACCCTCGCCGGTGCGCACCGTTCGTGATGTCGCCTATTGGTCCTGTGCAATCTTTGAGCTGCAAGGCGAACGTTGCCCCTCGCCAGCCTGGCAACGGCGTGCTCCAATGGCCCTGGACTGTGTGGCAGCCTGTCCTTTTTAAGCTGCGTGCGCAGCAAGCCACAAGCTGCTGGTTTTTCGGCCAAATATGAGCTATCTGTGCACATGCATGTCCAACGTTGGAAGGGTATGCATGACCACTGGTACCAACCACAGGTGGGGCTTGGGGCCCATGGCACAGCGGAAGAAGCAGCTCATCGCGGAGGGCAAGCTGGACAAGCACGGCCGGCCCAACGCCGAGACGCCGCCCGAGTACCTGCGCGCGCTGCCCGACGCCAACGGGTGGGGCCAACTCACATCTGCGCACCCCAAGCTGCATGTCAGAGGCGTCGCCACGCGGTGCTGAGACGGCATCTGCCTGTGCACACTTCCTGTCACCAGCAAGCTGCTGACTAGTATGAACCCTTGGCTGACGTGTTTGCTGACCTCGCTGCAGCGCCCCAGCAGCAGCGGCGACGCCCGCCACCCCAGCACTGACGGCAGCAGCGGCGCCAGAGGCAGAGGCGCCGCCGACCTCTGGCAAAAAGGAGAAGAAGGACAAGTCGGAGAAAAAGGAGAAGAAGCGGAAGAAGGTGAAGGAGCCCACCCCGGAGGACGAGGAGGATGACGAGGATGAGGATGACGATGAGATGGAGGAGTGATGCTGTGGGCGGCATGTTGAAGCTGGGGAGCTGCAACTGGTTCCACCCGGCACAGGCTCCGACAACGCTAGTCACCTCCAGGGATGTTTCTGTGTGGTAGCAGCACTCGTGTGTGCAAGCAGGCACAGCTTCCTCGTGCTCATGGCGATTATGCGCAGGTGTTGCAAGTTGTGGTTTTGTTGTAAAGCTTACACCAATCACAGGTCAGGAGCAGCATCATGCAAATGACACACTCCAATGCAGCATTGCAGTAACACACACTGCTGTCCATCAAATCATTCGCAGCGAATGCAGATCCTAGCTGTTGTTCCGCAAATCAAATTGCTGTCTGTATCAGCAGATGCATGGACAGCTGCACCTGTCCAGCATCGGCGTCATTTGACCCACAACAATCCTCAGTGGACGCTGCCCAGATGCAAAGATGCACCACTCGTACTCCTAGGCCGGACAAGGCCCCATGTTGATCGTACTAGTGTAGTCGTAGCACCATATTGTTCTGGTAACCTCACCAGCGAAAGCAATCAGCCGCACGCTGTGAGAAACCTGTCGCTGTCAAGCAGCACTTTCTCAGCCATGTGAGGGAGGGCCCGAAGCACCGCAGCCAGCAAATGCGGCTTGCCCTGCAGCTGGGCCATTGTCGAGCAGAGCCGGACATCGCCCTTGCTGTCCCTTCCATAGTCTCCCTCCGAGACTGGCATCAGAGGTTGCGGAAGGAGGTGGCCAGCGACCGCCCCGGCGGCGGAGGTGGCGGTGTGCCGTAGGGCGGACTCTGGAAACGCTCCTCAACCTGCAATCAGCACAAAAACAGTAAACAAAGCGTACACTAGCTAGCACGGAACAGGGGCCAGCAGACAGGCATCGAAAGGTCAACAGCACTTGTTTCTGCCGAGTGTCTACTCTGCCATGTGTAACTGCAGGACAGCGGCAGGTGCATGTCGCGACCTCAACTTGGCCTCACACCAGGAGAGCCAGGTGCAGTATCAGACTCGTTGACCAGAAGCCAGGTTGGCAGGCTGAGCACCTTTGCATAGAGCTGCGGGTTGGCGGCCATGCGGCGGGGCAGCTCCATGTCGGGGGACTTGAAGCTGCTGGCGAGCATGTCTCGTGTGGCGTTGTAGATGAAGGGGCTCATGACCTGGGTCACAGCAGGCGTATCGACATGAGACCTGCTCACGGAGTTGCCCTCGGAGATGTGCAAGCAGCGCACTCTAACGTGGACACTCGCTGAGGTGCTCAGCCTGCAGAGCTAGAGTGTTGACACCATGTTGGCCGAGCACTGATGCGCTAGTCAGTGTTACAAAGCACATGGATCGAGGAGCTGACCTTGAGCACGAAGGTGATGAGGAAGCCAGGGACATGCGGCACATGCGGGTTGAGATGTGCGAGCACAGCACATCGGCACCGCTGCCGCCCATCTGCATATACATATGGCATGCCTGTTTTGTACGTGGATTACAGTGCTGTCGAGGGTTGCTCTGAGCTTTACCCTATGTTGTCGAATGCACAGATGCGTCCATTGCAAGGTACATGTACAGGAGACCTCGGACAGCAGATGCAGCCTGAAGCAGATGCAGCCTGTAACTTCAAACAGGCAGGCCCACCCTCGGTGCAGGGGTAGGGCTGTAGGATGCTGGAGCTGCCTTCCAGCAGCTGAATACGGCGGCGCTTGCTCGCCTTGCGCGGCAGCGGCTTCAGGCCTTCATCTGGTGCATGCTCCGAGTGGTCTGCCATTGTCACCAGCATGGAACCCTCCTCCTGTGGCGCATCCGGAGCAGCCACAAGGTTGGCATGGTGTTCTTCAAGGGCTGGGGGGAGCTTGTGAGCAAAATGTAATGTTAAAGGAGGCACACCAGCACCATGCTTATCTCAGCACCATGCTTATCGATGCCCCTCGAATGGCATTGCAAGCACGGTGAACAGGACAGCGAACATTACCTCCAGCAGGTCGCTCCAGTTGGTGCGCACAACCATGTCCACAGCGCTGAGAGGGAATGGCATCCACTGTCCTGCAGCACACAGCACACCCCAAGGCTGGACGAGTGCCCCAACAGGAAAATCCTTGCATGATGATAAGGCTGCTCATACAGAAGTGTTGAGCATGGTACATCGCTGCAATGTGCCTAGAAGGTTGAAGCGTGCTGGTTTCACGCCCAGCCAACAAAGAGCCAGTCAATCAGCAACCAGGGCGCAAGTGATAGACAGCGCGCTGTCTGCACCTGTGTACACGATGTTGTCGAAGATGGACGGCTCCGCGAGGATGGCGGGGTCCAGCGCCATGCGGTTCCAGGTGCCCAGCAGGTCGAACTCGCGGGTGAGCGCCAGCATGTGCGACAGCGGGCAGTCGTACGTCGCCTCGAAGCGGAAGCTGTGCACGCCAGAGCCTGCGCCAGCAGATTAACATAACCGTTGCAAGGTTGGTATAGGGACTGTGCGCGCTACATATAGGATTGCCATGTCCGCTCGCAGGGCGGCAGCTCCCAAGAAACACGCTGTGGCATCCTGTTGCCATTGGTGCTGACACCCTGCTGTGCGCCCAAGCGCCAAGGGAGGCACACCAGCAGGCCGGTGGCACAGAGCGACAACGCCCCACCATGATGTCACGCTTCAGCTCACCCTTAATGTGGCGGTACAGGATGCGGAGGTCGTTGTCGCAGGAGGTCTCGTAGCCGCTCAGGTCCTGGGCGTCCGACAGGCTGCGGCGGATGAGGTCCAGCTCCAGACCCAGCTGCAGACACAGGGTGGTATGCCTCAGTGTGGCCTCAGACGCTACTATACAAAGCGCAACAAGAAATGATCCCCAGTGGCTCCGTTCAGGCTTCAGAGGCACCCAGCGACAGATGCGCACGGGTGTCTGCGCCTGTCAGCGCCGCACCTGCCGCAGGTCCAGGGAGCAGCTGACGCCGGTGCCGAAGGCCGCCGCAGCGCCGTCGGCCAGCAGCTCGCGGAAGGAGCAGCCGTGGCGCGCCGCCGCCTGGCGCAGCAGCTCCCGCACGTGCAGCAAGCGCCCCTCTGTTTCATCAAAAACATGCCTTGGTTGAGATACGCCGCTGCATCGTCCATACATTGGAGATGGTCCAGGGCAAATGGTCCAACGTACAAGATACCTTCTGAACCTCGATCAACTGGCGTGTCGACCAGGTTGGCTTGTGGTGCGCCACTGTGTTACCTGCAAATGCTGCCTCTGCCTGGGTGAGCAGCTCCTGCACTGACGCTGCCGACTCTGCTGACGCCTCGCTGGCGGCATCGTCCTCACCCCGGCCACCCGCCCAGCTGACATTCCGGCTCATGTCCTGCATTTCCAGCGAGCAATCACATGCTATGGTGCTCTGGACACTGCCCCTCACTTTCCCAAGGAAACAGCGCCCCTGGGGACAACCATGTACACCGTATTCCACTCCATACGCAGTGTCCAGCTGACTCTTCCTACTTCATACTCAGTGCAGTACAGGCTGCCATACAGCAGCACCCACCGGCGACTGGGGGTCCAGGCGCGGCAGCCGGCTGTGCGGCCACGAGACGCCGGCGCGCCCCGCGGCCGCGCCGTCGTCCTCGCCGTGCTGGCTGCTGACGCCGCTGAGGCTCTCGGAGTCGTCGGGCCCCTCCTGCTGCCAGCCAATCGCCAGCGCCGCCGCCCGGCTCAGCTCCCCGCCGGCATCCCCCAGATCGTCCAACGTGGCGTAGTCCGGGCCGAACTGCGCTGCGTACCACGACGGCCGCTTGATCTGTGGCCGGTGCTGCCGCGGGCTGCCGTCCTCACTGCCACCGCGTGTCGACGGTGCCACTGAGCCTGACTCGCGGTAGGGCGGCCAGAAACCCGACACATCGGCGCTGGACGCTGGGCCTGACACCTGCGAGCTGAAGCTGGAGCGCGCCGACGTGAAGCTGGAGTCGCTGATGTCGCTGGCGTCCCCGCTGCGGCCGTGGCGGCGGCGGCCGGCCACCCACGCCGCGCCCTCGAGCGAGGATCCCTCAGACGCCCAGCTGGGGCGGGTCACCGCGATCGGCGGTGGCTGCCTAAGGGTCTGGTCCTGCTGCGCGGCCCGTGCCTGGGCCTGCTGCTGCTGCTGCGGCGGCGGCTGCTGGCGGCTGACGCGGGGCAGGGACGGCGGAGGCGTGGCCGGCTGCGGAGCCAGCTCGCTGTCCCGCGGCTGCTGCCAGACTGGGGACCCGCCATTGCTCAGCGGCGTGCCAGCTTTGGCCTCGCCCACATGCTGCTGCAGGCTCACCAGCTGTGGCTGCTGCACCTGCACGGCTGCGGCCCTGGAGCCGTTGGTCATGTCCGACCTGGAGTGCGCCTCGCTGAAGACGGCCTCGAAGATGCGCCGGCGCCGTTGCTTGCCGCCGTGGCCATCGTCCTTGGCGCGTGGCCGGCTGAAGCACGACAGCATCGTGGCGTCCGACGAGGATCGCTGCTGCTTCTACGTGCTGAGCATTGCGGTGCAGGCTGCTGGGCGGCAGCTGCCTTTGCGGTTGTCAGCAACTGAGGGGAGGTCAACCAGCGTTGCCTGGTGGTCGACAGCTGCAAAGCGGGCTGCTGTCAACGAGTCACGATGGATATGCCCGCTGTGGTGCGCCAAAGCATGGTGCTGAGTCAAAAGCTGGTGGAGTCGCCGGTGGCGCTCAGCTGCCGCAAGGTGTGAGAATGCTGATCGCGGTTCGAGGAGAAGTTCACCGTCGGGCACAACATTCGGACCCAGCCGCTGAGCGCCTACTGTTGGAGTGCACCAGCGGCGGAGTGTGACAGCCTTTCTCACCAAGAAGTGCTGCTGAGCTCCAAGCACAACGCGCGCCAAACCGCTTTGCCGACGCGCAGAAGTGTGATTGTGGCGTGACTGTTTGTCATGAAGTAGGTTTTGGCGTCCCGTGGCATGTGAGGACAACCTGGCCAGCTCGCCCCAACTCAACACAGGACGGACGCTACCCTGATATTTCCACTTCATGAACCGTTGTGTGCAACCGTTTGACACAGGCAACACCACACCTCGTCGGCACCGCAGCCCTGGTGCACTTCGAAGTCGCTTTTCGATCCGCACAGAAAGGGGCACATGTTGGCCAAGGCAGCTCGCAGCCAGCTGCCCCCGCGATCGCACATGGACGTCACACTGAGCACACAGTGTGTGCCGTTTTTGTCGTGCACAGCATTGCAGCATCTGGCATGTTCAACAACTGACAGTGCTGCAGTGACATCGGTGGCCTCGTGCTGAGATACTCTGAGTGCGCAGCGATTGTTTACAGCCCATCTGCAGACCAGGCACTGTTGCGTTGCTGGCGGATCGGCTGCTGACCCGACGACAGCAGCAGGCAGCAGTCCTTATCATGAAGCAGTTGCGGCATTAGCTCTGTTCCTGAAGTCAAGACGGTTGCACCTGTCACAACACTGTGGGTGGGTCTGCTCGGCAGGCCTGAAGCTGCATGGGACTGTCTTGCTTCTCTCGCCCGGCTGTCATATTGGATGACAACACACCAGACGCCGAGCAGCACAGCGGGAGGGGCGCGCGTGGTGCCGAGCGGGATGCCCTATCAGCACAGCATCAGCAGCAGGTGCTCAGCCCCGTCAGGTCGGGCCTGTCTGCTGCAGCCGCCGCAGCCGTGGCGGCAACCATGCCGGCCCTGGACCTGTCCTCAGCCGCGGCTGCAGGTAACAGCTGTGGCGTGGAGCGTGTGGGCCTTTACTCCACCTCCACAGGCGTTGTGCACCCAAAGGTGGCGCTGCAATGCGCTTGCACCTTTTTCGCAGTGGTGTCAGAGCCGCTGGCGACGCTGTCGGCCCGCTTCTCCCGCCTGCTGACGCCTGAGGGGTCGCCTGCGCGTGGAGATGGCGCAGCACTGCAGCAGGCACTGGGGCCCCCCGAAGTGGAGTCTTCGGCTGGCAGCTTCCTGTCGGCATGCTCCGAGTTGTTATCAGACGCCGGCAGCTGGACCTCAGGTGAAGCATTCATGGGAGTGGACCTCCTGATGTTAGGCACTGGACTGCAAAGGTGTCGAGGAACCTCCACTGCGGTCGCTGACGCTTGCGCATGCCTGTGCTGATGAACCCAGCATGGATCCCTGCAGGAGATCAGGAGCTGGGCCAGGGTGATGCCGTGGCGCAGGTTTCTGCAGACAGCCGCCACAGCAGCCGGACTCTCACGGCGGCCCTGCTGATTGATGCACCGAGCGTCTTCGGGCCGCTGCCAGACCCCTGCAGCTCTCCAACCTTCAGAAAGCTGTCGGACTCTAGCATGCGCAGGCGCCTGCATGAAGATGATGCGCCGCAGTCCCGAATTAGCAGCGCCAGTGTCAACCTGTTGCGGCGGCTCAGCAGCAGTCGGTCAAAACAGGGGGCGGAGCCGTCAGCTTCGTCCCTCAGTGCTGGCAGCCTGCCGAGCTCAGCAACGGCATGGTGCCGGTGCTTGACTCGGTGTCTTCGATGGTCGACGACACCGAGCTGGGCCAAACAGCAGCAGCAGCAGCAGCAGACGGCAGCAGCATGGCACCAGCGGGGTTGCCGCACAGGGCGAGAACGCTGCTGAAGCGTGCCGCTACAGCATATGCAGGTGGTGATTTGCATGGTACTGCTGCCTTCCGGCGCAGTAGCGACGAGACGCCGTGCGATGTCATACTTGCTGGCAAACTCATCTCCAGGTTGCTATCAACAAGACTTCAAGCGTGCCACCTTCATGCTGTGCAGCGGGCCAGGTGCTGGCAGCAGAGGTGCTTGCACGGCAAGCAGCTGCCATTGTTGGCTGCACGGCCCTCGCAGAACTGGCAGCCATGCTCCTTGAGAGCACCAGTGCTGACGCCCTGGGGGGATCTGCAGCATTGACGGCAGCAGCAGGCATGCAGCCTGAGTATCATGCAGCAAGCAGTACAATCGCAACCAGCGCTGTTGCCCTGGACGTACGGCAGCTGGAAGCGGATGCGGCGGCAGTGCATGTGTGCGTCCAGCAGCTGGCGGCCACGCGGCGGTGGGCCTCCACCAAGGAGGGCGGGCTGCGGGTGCAGTACCTCCACGAAAAAGGTGGCGACGCACCTCGCCCTCGTGGAGTCCGCTGCGTGTAGTCCGTCGCGGATGCAGAGCTGATCTTCCTTTGCAGGCCCAGCAGAGGCCGTGTGCACGGATTGAGACACCTGTCTCAAGCCTGACATGTGCATTGACAGCTGCTTTCACGCTGCAGCGGGGAGTGCGGTGCACAGCGTGAGGGTGGAGGCGGAATATGACTGGCCGTCCGACCAGATCTTCTCGGTGGCACGGGAGTTTGACGTCGTCGGGTCCCACAACCGCTTTGCTTTGGTGAGGCATTGACCTGCGCTTTGCACCAGCATCTGCAGGCACCTTATATCGAGTATGTGAGAATGTCGCGGACGCTGAGCTTGATCCTACCTATGCATCCCGGTGGACTGTGCATGCGGCTGCTTTGCAACAGCCAGGTGGCTGCAGTGCTCAGCCTGTGCACCTCGCTGTGCAGGACCACGGCGTGCTTGCAGAGCCCAGCGCCTTCGAGAGCGTCGTGTACGCGGGCACCTGGCTGCCGTACCCCATGAAGCCCTTCGAGCTGGTGCTGTCCGTGCGCTGGGTCGACCTTGTGCAGGTGCGTGCTGTCACTATCGATATGAGGTTTCACAGCGCTGCACCTGCCGGCTGGCCCTGCTCTGGAGGGGTCTTTGGCTGCGGAGACGCCATCCACATCATCACTTCTATGCAGCCTATCCCGAGTTGCAATAGACACGCTTGCCAAGGAGGCATCATGGGTTGATGGGTGTGCCTTCAGGAGGAGGGCATCATACTCATCATGCTGTCGGATGCGGCGGAGCGGCTGGGCAGCATTTCGGGCGCCAAGCCGCTGCCGGCCAAGTCGCCCAACCGGCGGCGAGGCCACCTGCTGCCAGGCTCCTGCGGATATTTGCGCCCACTGCCCCCAGGCCCAGGTACTACACCAGTGAATTGGCTGCATCTAGAGTCGAGTCATCGCCAGCATGCAGAGTGCAGTGTGTGACATGACAGCTATCAGAAGCAGCTGCTGCGCCAGCCAGCCCACAGATCTGCTCGATGCTTACATTGCTCAGACCAGCTGGCAGCCGGCAAGCCAGTACATTGTGGGCAAGTCTTGCAGAGTTCATCTACAGTGCACATTATGGCCCTCTCGCATCTAGCGCCCTCGAAGGGCCTGGTTGATCATTGTTCAGACCGCTGTTCTGCACCATGATCCCTTACTGATGCATCTTGCAGACGGGCGGCCACGAACCAAGTGCGTGATCCTGGCGCACCTGGACACGGGCATGTCCTACATCCCTGGCTTCATCGTCAGCTTCGTGCTGAAGGTGACTTGCCGTGGTCCAATGACGCTCAGCTTGACACATTGCCCTCGGCATAATCCAAAATTCCCGTGTGGTGATCACACCTGCCAGAGTGTCCTGCTGCTCGTGGCCATGTAGAAATGCTGACATATCGTGTATACTTTTCCTTGTCACCTTGACGCCATGCACAATAGCAGAAACGTCATGGAGTTTGCCTGCAGGTGATGTCACCATTCCTGTTCAAGTCCACCAAGCGACTGTTGTCTGAGTCCTTTGCCAGCGGCGATGCTGAGTTGCCACGGAGGATAGCAGCCAAGGCAGACGTGTATGGCCTGATACGTGCCGCCGAGGTGCAGGCCATCCGGTTGGCTGAACGCCGCAGCAACCACATGCATACGCTCAGCTGTCCGATGGAAGTGTTGCAGCAGTTTTCAGATGCCAGGCATGGGAGCGGCGAGGACCTTCAATAGCGTAGAGCGGGGTGGGTGCTTGTTGCAGCTTGCAGGGGGAGGCAGGCATCTGTACGATATAATTCAAGTGTGAGAGCAGCAGGGGCTTCGTTATGGTCATACGGCAGCGACACTGAGTCGGGCACCATGTGCAGGTAGATTGACACTCACTGTGTAGAGGGGCAGACTGCGCATTGTAGAAATGTTGGGTGATAGTCAGGAAGCAGTGAGCACGACATACATCGGCTGAAGCAATGCTATGACATCAGAAGGTGTTTATGGGTGACATGACGAAGTCAGCACTGATCAGCTGTTGGGACGTTCATGATTCGAAAATGAGAAACTGGGGATGTGCGTGTAGCCAGAAAGGGGGACCTTCAGATGACGCTGTGTATGAGCGTGCTACCAAGGACATCCGCTTGACTACCAGGGTCTTACACACCATACTGACAGGACCAAAAGCATTTCAGGTACGCAAAACGATTGGAAGCTGATGCATGTCGAGACACATGTTGCCCCTGAGCTCGTAGCCTGCCGCTCGCCTCGCAGCTCACTTGCCTCACCGTGACGGAGCTGCCTGCCGTCAGTCTATCAGCTCCTGCACATATATGTGGGATGTACTAAAATGTGTTTGGAGGCTTAGCATGTACACCAACAATACCAGCTGTTCGCTGTGCTAACTTCCGTCACCGAGCATGCAGATCCTGCAAGCTCATGCTGGTCCAAGACAGGAGCTGGTTTGGGTGTGCGTTGGGCAGCCTGTGAGACGATAGCAGTGCTGTCTGAACGCCCTGACGGACCATCAGAGAAGGTGCGCACCGCAATGTCGGTGTACAGCATGATGCACTCGCGTGGTGGCGGCAGGCCATCCCGCTCAGCGAGGATCTGCTGCGCTGAGGCGTGCGGCCCATAGGCACAGGCGTTTGTCTTGCGGTCACGATGAATCAGCATCACTGCAGGCAGGCAGCAAGCCTCTGCAAGACCTTCTTTGTCATCAACGTTGGACTACATCATCCTTCACCGAGGTGTCAGACAGCTGCTGCTGGCTGAGTGATCTACCTCGAATGCTGCAGTCGATGACGATGCCGTTGCTGATGTGCCACTTGCGGCAACCCCGCAGGCTGGCGCGTGCCGACCTCAGCCGAGAGGGCACCTCGCCGCCGCCGCGGGGCCCATCCACAACCGTCATGTCTGCGCCCCATGTCAGCTGCATGCCAGCCCTGGACAACTTGTCAGAAATTGGGTCCAACCCGACATGCTTTTCCGTCAGCTGTAGAGTGCAAACTGCAAGTGTCCTGACTGTAATGTTGCACTCGTGTCCACTTCGTATCTACTTGTGCCTAACAATTAATGAGTGCGTGCTGTCGCTCTGCATGTCAGGAAGTGGCTGTGCACAGCACAATCATGTCAAGCTGCAATCGCACCCGCCGTCGCATAAAGAAGTCCACATGCGCGGGTGTATGAAGCGCAATCAGCGTGTGCATGTGCACAAAGCCAGCCACAATGCCAAGCGATGCGCCTTGGAGTTCTGCAACCCACGCATCATGTGATATCACAGATGAACAGCTCAGCAAGCAAGTGTCGCTCGATTACATGCACAAGACGATGCATCATTGCTTTAGGCTGTGTCCATTGCCCTGCTGACATTACGCACAACAGCACAGTTGGCACTCTACAACAGAGTCACTGTAGAAGTATGGGGCTGTCCAGTGTATGTGATGGATGCAGCCAGCGCATGCTGACTCGTCATCTGGTGCAACTGTCTCCCAGTCATCGGCGACCCTCACGGTCGTCGTCCCCTGCCGACATATGTCCAGCCACCTTACTCTTTCACGTGCCATACATGTGGGTTTCTCTTGTCCCACACCCCTGCTCCTTCCTATACTCTCCCACCTACCTGGATCAAACGGCGAATGACAAAGCCCCATCCAAGTATCGGCGCGACGCCGGCACCGCATTTCCTCCAGAAGGTGAATGCCTGTGTAACAGAGTGATATATTTGCAGCGCCGCTGTTTGCCCTTGGACTACCACCACAGAAACACCATCATCAGCCACATGGAGTAGCCTGCAAGCATCGCTCGGATGCTCTGTACCAGGCCAGCCGCCGTCTGCAGCTCCCGCAGGTCGGCAACAGGAAGGCTGGGGCCGGCTTCGCATGCTAGAAAGTCGTTCAGTAGCTCACGTGCCCTGCACACGCAAATGAAGATGCCCTGCATTTGTTGAGCTGCTTGCATGCTCCACCGCTGCCATGTCGCGCTGACCCGTATCTGCACAGCAGCAACTGCAGAATAGCCGACTCACTTCATCTACAAGGGTTGTAGCCCAGGCTTGTACCTGCTCATGTAAGTGTCGAGTTGGCTCATCTCTTCGGAGCGTAGCCCCACATGGAAGCTCGCCATGTGACCAAGACCTGGCAGCTGCATTCGGGACAGCTCGCAGAAATGTCTGTCAAACCAATGCTTCCTACCTATTCCTTGCGAAACGGAGTTTCAACCCCACTGCCCGCACGTCGGCCAGTCTGCTGCACACTTCAGTCATCTCAAAGCTAGCATGCCAGGCCAACATTACAAACACGCCTGCTTCCTTGTCGCTCTGCTTGTGTTGCGCATAAACCTCCACAAAGATAGATTGCCTCCTCCCCCTCAGGCTGATCAGGATCCGACCCAGCAGCAACAGCAGAAACAGCAGCCGTGACCAGCCGCCGCCAAATAAAGTGAAGGTGCTGCAACTTGCTTGCAAAGCTCCTGACATACAGGGCAGCCCGACAGCATTAATAGGATGCCCTGACAGTGTCAAAGCTGCAAAGGCACCTTTTCCTGGTTGCATCCAGCAGACGCATCATGGTGGATTCGACAACCGCCGACGCCTTCACCAGACTGGTGAGCTGTCGGCGACCACCAAGATTGCATCTTCCAGCCTACATCTTCCAGCCTACATCTTCCAGCCTACTTTTACTCCAGCAGCATGCAGGTGCTATGAGTTCTTTTGGTAAGAGTTTCAGCAGAAACGTGGTCCATCAATATGCAACTTTTCGTCTGCAGGACATCAGCCATGGACACAACCTGGACGGAGATATGAGCAGGTGTGCACATGTGACGAGTGGCGGCAACCAGAGCCCCCAAGCCTACTGCCAGGTGCGCACCCACAATGCCTCCTGCATGCCCTGCCAACCTGCAGCATGCATACTGACACAGCTTTCTGGGTTGTATGTGGATGTGGTCATGGAGTGTAGATAATGCAACAGGGTAGCCCTGCATCTGGCAGGCTCCAGCTGCCGGCATACGCTATATGTCTGCGGGGCCCCCGGGCGCATGGCAGCCTGCCGGCCAGCCGCAGGATGTTCCGGTTTGCCTTAACCTTTCCGTGCTCTACGCACACGCAAACTTGGGCCAATGCCACTCCATCTGCAACTTGCAGGCCGCCTGATCACCCCCACCATTGATTGCATGTCTGGTCCTCGAGATCATACGAACTCCTCGCCTCATATACTTTGCAGATGCAGCACCGCCTTGCGGGGGTGCGTAGCGGCCCGGCGTCCTACTTCGACGGCTCTGCAGATGGCAGCTGGAGCCAGGCCCCAAGCTGGGGCCAGGGCATGGGTGCCGAGTCCTACGTACGCATGGTATTCCGGCATGACCTCCATGACTACTCGACTCATCGCCGTCCAAGGATGCAAGCAGCTCCAGTCACGTATTCACTAGGGGGCATAGCCTTTTTCGTGCAGCCGTTTTCATGGCAGGAGTCGGCATTGCCGATGGCGGGCATACGCTACCCCTGGCCCGCTGATGCCCCAATGAGTCCCCCAGGGACGGACAGCTACTCCACACCCCGCGGCGCAGGCTCAGTGCCTGCAGCCACTGGCACTCCAGGGAGTTCCTCCAGCCACACCAGCAGCGGGTGGACATTGGTCAGCAGCAACGAGCTTGCTTGCAGACTAGGGTCACGCCTAAGTGTGGTGCATGTAGCATGCCACAGCCGCTGCCGTTCAACGGGCCGCATGGCGTTGTGCACTGGGAGCCTTGTGTCTGCACCGGTGCAACAACATTGCACGCAGGCTGCGATTTCTGCACTGTAGGGCCACCGGGTCTTCATGGACTGGGCGGCCCGGCAACTCACCGCAGTCTGTGCTAGATGCACGCAGCTCGCGCTGATGCTGGGAGGCTGTACTGGGCGCTGGAAGCAGTACACCTGTTTAAAAACACGTGCACGCCTGCGCAGAGAATGCGTCAAAGCGCAAGGGGAGGACAACAGACAAACAATCCAAACGATGAGAGATTAAGGATGTGATCTGCTCTTGCTGTAACAACCATGATAGTGCAGAATATTGTTGGATGCAGACATGGAAGCCGCCGCCAGCATGTATGATGCCGATATGTTGTGCAGCATTGTTCAGTTGTGGTTTGTCATGCGAGTCGCGAACAGACGCAGCCAGGCACATATATTTTGTGCGCTCAGCCAGAGCCGCGCGTCTATTTCCTACAGATTTCAAAGTGTGTAGTAGCATGCAATGATCGGTAAGAACATCCCAGAGACAAGCGGAGGCAGGAACAGGAAAAGGCCGCCGGAAATTCCGCCATTGGAAGCTGCTTTGGCAGCAGGAATGATTTGTGCATCTGACGAGGTGTGATTCTACTGCGAAATCATCATTCGCAGCTTTGCAGCCCAGCGATTCAGTTGAGCAACTCACATGCATGTCACTTCAAAATTGCAAGCTGCAGGCTATGCTAGCACCCTTACTTGTGTCTTGATATATCGGCTGCTGCATGAGGGCACTGCATCAGAATTGACTACAGCGCAGCATGCAGGTGCCATAGGGCAGACGCAAGCTGCCGCTTCGTTTGCAGATAGACTTGCGATATGGCGGATCCCGCTTCTGTGGCAGTGCGCAAGTCGCAGCAGGGTGCGAACGACAGGCTTGTTCAGGACATCCGCAGGTATGCTCAGCAGCTGCCATGGTGCCTGTGTTGTGTGCCCAGTAAGGCATGTGACGTGCAGGTAGACGATGATATAATGGTGCTGATGTTGTGTGCGTTGCGAAACGTGCAGTGCCAACAGAGTGAGAGCGACAAGGTGTTGATAGTAAAAATTTCAGTCCGCAGGGCACGTGACGTTCTTGCAGAGCTGTGCTGTCAACATGGCCCCATTGAGCCCCTGATTTCCTCCGCGGTGCTGCATCAGATCAAGGTGCGATCAGGAAATAGCATCCAATCGTCAGCTTGTATGTGCGTCTGACGCGTCTTTGGCATATGCCACGCGAGAATCCGGGCGGTTCTGCATGTATACACCTGTCAATTGTAGCGGGTCACAACAGACGACTATCCGCAATACCCTGCAGGGCTTTGCAGTGGCACACTTTGTGCGCTACAAGGGGCTCGTAGGGCGAGGCTTGGTGTTTGCAAATCTCCAGGTCCGGCCCACATACGGGTATCGCTACCTCCACATTGGCCTGCTGGTGAAAAGCCACGTTCAACATGCAAAAGCATCGGTGAATGTGCAGGATGGCTGTGACTGGAGTGCTCCGACCTTCATCGTGAGCAGCTGAATCACTCCTTCGCAGAGCATGCATGGCAAGCCAATTGGTCGCCTTAAGGGGCATTGTGGCATTACTCCGCATCAGTTGCATGCCTTGCATGCTCATGCTGGCAGTGCATCAGGACCTGCATGTATTGGCATGCAGGACATCAAAGCCGACGGTTTGAGCCTGGCGCCAGGTCGCCACTACCGAGCCTGTGCTCAATGTCGAGTCATGTTCTGGCATATCATGATGGATCTGCTGCATGCGCTGGACTTCACCGTCCAGCAGCAGAGTCACGCTGCTGCTGACGAGCAGGTGGGCAGCAGTTGAAAGTGCATCTGGATGATGTGCAGATGGCTGGACCAGTGCACAGCTGTTCATTGCTGCAACTACTGAGAATGCATTGCACAGTCTGGGCGTGAACAAGGTGCGTTAATTTCAAACGTCCATCAAGCCTGCTGCCTCAGCTGGGATGCGAGTTGTGCACGCTGAGATCCCTCGTTTTACCCATGTTGTGCTGCTGACTTATTCCTCGCCAGATGTGCTCCATCGACCTGCATGCAGCATGAGCAGCTCCACTTGCAATCCGGCCTCGGCTATGGCTCATCAGAGGCTGCAGCCAAGCTGCAGGCTCAGGCGCCATACCACATCGGACCATTGCTGGTGTGCATTTGTCGCATTGGTTTCAGCGCTTCTCATGACATGATGTGCAATGCACGATCGAGCCGCATGTAAGTACCAGGTGTCAGGGGCAAGCGATGGTGTCAAAGGCAACTGATCAGATGCGTCACTCCTCAGGTCTGGGTGCTGCTGGATGGCTCGCCAACGGCCATGACCCTGACAAGTGCCTGGCCTGCTTGTGCAGCGATAGTGCTGTTGCCTCTGTGTAAGGGTTCAGGTGAGCTGTCAGGTGACGTTGTGCTGCACCCTCTGCCAAGCCATGTGGTGCTGCTGTTGCAGAGGCAGAGGTGTGGCGTGATGAGGACCGCATTACCAGCATATACGGCATCACAGGTCAGTATGCGTCCTCTGCACACTACACACTCGATCCTTGTTGTAAGCCGTGACACCTGTGTACATGCTGCTACAGCCCTCCCTGTGGTCGGACATGTGGTGTACATAACCATGGCCTGTTTGTTGATCTCATGACTCGTCATGCAGGCAATGAAAGTGCGGCCAAGCGCCTGCTGCTGGGCGACTTTCCACCACCTGCAGAGTCGCAGCCCCTGTACATCAGCCTGCGGGTACGCTGCTTATGCCAGACAGCATGTTTCACGACTAAGGATCACACTGCAGGCGTGGTTTTGATGGTACATGCAGAATGTATCGCCCAGATGTCGTCAGTTGCCTTTGTGGCTGCAACATATGAAGTGGCTTTGCTGCAGTCCATAGCCACTGGGCAGCCGGTGCAGCGTCTGCACTTGGGCCAAGCTACCAGCACCAGACAAGGTGCTACAGTAGCATCTGCTGCAATGACAAGATTAGTGCAGTGCGCTATTGGAAGTGCAGGGTGCGAGCAGGGGTGAGCTTGTGTTCATTCATATACAACCGATCACCTGACTACAAGCTTGCTACAATGTTACAAGGCGTCGGCCACACTGCAGGGGTGCCGCCCGCTGCGCAGCCGCCTGTCAGGGCGCGCGACCGCCGCAGACAGCAGCGCCAGCCGCTCCACCAGAGGCCGCCGGCCGCCGCGCCGCCAGCCCTGTCACTGCAACAGTCGTCACTGCAGGTGCAGCAGCAGCAGCAGCAGCGGCCGCCACTGCAGACGCAACCCCGTGCTGTGCGGCACAACTTCATGCCCAGCATGCCCTCCCTGATGCCTACGGGGGGAATGGCGCAAGTGCAGCAGCAGCAGCAGCCGCCGCTGCAGCCATGCCCCATGCACCCTTCGCTTCCTCCAGCGCTGCCATACCTGCAGCAGCTCATGCAGTCATCAGGTCTGATGCCTGGCTCCATGGCACTGTGCAGCAAATATGCTCTTGACATCATGGTACGACCAATATGTGTGGCGAAGCACTGTGCTGACTCCAACCGATGCTGAGTGTGAATTTGAGCTCACGGCCAGAATGTGCAGAGCTTGCGCGGTGGCAGCCAGCACCATTGCAGCACCCACGGTCACCAGCTGTGCAGACTGGCAGCGTGCCACGCCTGCTGCTGTCGGGTCCCACCATCCCAGCGTTCCCGCCGCAGCACTCATCTGCCGGCGCCGGCCCGGGCCTGCCTCCACTGCCGTTGTTGCCAAGCCAGATGCCCCCGTGGCCGCAGCAACCGCAGCAGGTGCCGGGCAACGTTTCCTACTGCCTGAGCAGGTTGCATGGGGGTCGTGGCGCACCTTTTCACCGTATCCTCTGCTCGATATATAGAGGAATGGGCTGCATGCCAGCGTCTGGCAGGCTGGCTGGAGCACTGTCGGTCTCAAAACTGGATTCGATCCAGCCAGCCCTCCTGCCAACCATTCGCAAAGCTGTGTGCATGTATTGGGTGCAGGTGCAGCAGTCCCCGTCCCAGCAGGTGCTGCAAGCGCTGGCCGTGCACGACCACCACTACTTGTCGGCGCCGCTGCCCCCCCCACCGCCACCACACGGCCAGCGACCCCCCTCTCGCCCTGCGCCACGCCCACCACTGGTGAGCGCTGGCCATGGCATGCTGCATGCAAGCATTCCAAGGCCACCGTAGCCAGATCTAACGGGTATACTGGTGCACTTCGTATCAAGAGACCTTTTCTCCATGTTCGCAACTCTCCTCAAAACCACGATGGTACACTTGCAGCACCCAAGCCGGCGCCATTCCGTGCCCCGGCCTGCGGCCAACCCCTCGGCCCAAGTGGTGCCGACGGGCAGGACGGTGCGCAGCGCTTCGGCGCCCACCCTGCAACGCTTCCTGCCGCAGCAGCCCCCGCCGCCGCCGCCGCCCTTCGTCGACCCCGCCGACCCCATCCTGACGCTGCAGCGGCAGGGCTTCCACCTGGTGCCGCCTCGACAGCGCTTCCCCTGGAACCATCCTCCGCAGCAGGTGCCTCGCTGCACTGTGCAACAGAGTCACGTCCATGCCATGCAAACCCTGGTGGTAGCAGCAAACTCGCACAGCTGGGTCACTCCTACATTTCTGCCTTTGATGTGGCTGTGGCTGCTAGACTCTACGCCATAACTACATGTTCGATAGTGTTAACGGCTCGCAGGTGGCCAGAGTGGGCCGTGCCAACTCGGCGCCGCCGATGTCTCCACAGCAGCTGCGGCGCAATATCTCCCTGCGTGCGCTGTCCGACCCAGAGTCGGCGCCGCTGCAGCCGCACGGCGCCGCCGTCCCCGGCACCTCTGCGCAGCTGCAGGCACCGCAGCCGTCAATTCCCCCGCCCCTGCATGACGCGCCTCCGCCACCAGCCGCAGCGGCTGAGGGCTCTGATGGCGGCCTGCAGCCGCCGCCGACGCAGCAGCTGCAGGAGATGCAGCTGCAGGCGCAAGCTGAGGGTCAGGGCTGCAGCCTGGCTGTTGCCCTTGTCCATGTTGCTTACGACCACGGAGATTCAACATATAATGTGGGTTAAATCAGTGCAGGCTTCATGTGCGTCGCAGGTGGGACTGAACCTCGTGCTGTGTGCATATGCAGGTGGCGGCCAGCTGCGCACGCCTGCACGCGCCCCGCCACCCTCTGACGTCCCCTTCGGCTCTCCCATCGACGCTGTGCCCCGCCGTCCCTCTGCAGAGACTGCGCAGGTTGGTCAGGCAGCGCATGCATCAGGCCATCCACCTGCTTGCTTGCAGGAAGCGCGCAGCTGTTCAGAGCTGCGAAGTGGTTGTCAACTGGAGCACAGCAGAAGTCTATAACCTTCGGGTGATCCTGCAGAGGCGTACTGCGATACTTCATTGTAAGCAGGACCCAAAGGCTTCTGCCGCCACAAAGCCTAGCGAGGGTGCTGCTGTTTCACACACGAGCGAGCCCGAAGCTTGAACAGCCTTGGTGTCACTTGATAAAGTAGGGTGTTTGCTGCTACGCAAACTGGCACCTGGCCCTGTGTGGACATCGAGCATGTAGGTGTGGGATCGGTGGCCCTGTCAAGACGACGGTGGACGGATTTGCACCTGACGTTACACAGCTTGAGTACAGTGTCTGGGATGATGGTACATGATGATCTGGGGCGGTGAAGATGTACATAGTATTGCACAGAAACCCACCAGCAGCTTCGGTTGTATGCTCGTTCACTGTTCTGCAGCAGCAGGACTTTCTCTTGCAGGACTTTCTCTTGTAGGACTTTCTGGATCTTTCACAGTTATGCAAACACACAGTCTACCCTCCTGATACACCACCAATGTGAACTAGCGTGACAAAGATGTCGACAACATGCTGAGACAGCATCACACCATCGATGTCTTGTCATCAGCACCAATCTCCAGCATGTGACACAACAACTCTAACCTTGCACTTGCAACTGCAACTTGCAGGCAATGGCAACAGGGTTCTCTGCCAGTCTACACCTCCGCTGGCAAGCGCATCAGACTCCGCATCGCCACGATCCATCTGAATGATTTGCTTAGCCAGTTTGTTGCCGTTCGATGTCTGCTCCCTGCCCTGGCAGCAAGCGGCAGAATTGTAGCGGGCTTGCTTGCTGTGTAGCTGCATCATGCAGCTCGTAACATCACAGCTGCAGTCATGCGTGCGAAACCTGCACCAGTATCTGCAGCACCACTGAGAACGTGTTGACATCGTCTGCTGCTTCGGTGCCCCCTGCAGCAGAGGCGGCACACGGCACAAGCGCCATACTTGTTGGGATGGGTTACATACAGGGGCGTGCACATGAGGTACGATTTCTGCCTGGATGAAGATGCATGGTATGCTGCCAGAATGGATGCCTGGATAGCAGTCTGCAACTGTTTCCCACATGTGAGCTGGGTACGTACCCTGTCAGAAGTCAGCCATCGGGTCGGGCATCGAGGTGTCCAGAGGTGCGGTGCCGGTGCGGGTTGCCGCATTGTACGCCGGGTAGGTGGGGGCCTCTGCCAGCTGCACATACTCCTGGACCGAGATGTAGACCACCTGCGAAAGCAGCAGAGAACTTGATGATGCCTTGAAATGGGACAGGCTGCCCCTCCAATGTCGACGCTGCAAGAGACACAAACTGCCGGTTGCTGGCGCGCACCTCTGGACGGAAGTGTGCAAGCTCACTGTGAGCTGGGTTGCTGAGCACTTGTTTGGTGCAAGCAGTGGAGGCAAACGCACTGGGGTGTCGGTGTTGTCGGGGAGGCTGGCGGTGGTGTTGTAACGGTCAACAATCCGTCTGAGCTCCTCATACACAGGCTGCAAAGGTACCAAGGCTGGTTCTGTCAAGGCCTGTCAGATTGTTTGGTCAACGCTACTGCATCTGGCTTTCCATCGGGCAGACCTAAGACCATCATCATTGATGCACCACAATCACCTTGAACTGAGTCGGCGGCGGAATCTGCTGACAGCACAACACACAGTTTCGGAGCTCCGTCCAATGATGTACAGCTTCGTCCGGACAGTTCAACACAAGGAATGCCCACTTGCAGGGTGATCTGCAGCTCCAAGCAGTAGCAGCTCGTCAGCTGCAGGGGGAACACAGCACCACACCTGCCCATCGAGGATGGCGCGCGGATGGGTGGATGCCCCGTAGATCAGCTCGATGGTGTGGTCCTGCATGTAGCGGACATGGAGGAACGTAGTCAGACTCACCTTTGATCGCACCGTCATCACTTGCACTGCAGGGAAGCAGGTGCCGTTCTCGCGGGACAGCATCTCTTGGGAGAGGACACCGTGCACCGGAGCAGATGGCAGCGCACATCGCGTTGGATGTTTGCACCCTTGAGCGAGATGTCGATGATGCCGGAGTGGTCAGTGTAGCTGAACACACGGGGGCTGGCGTGCTGCAGATCACAGCAACATATCTCGTGCGTCTGCAAGCTAGTCATTCACCAGCTGGTTGCATTGTCTGCACATGGTCTGCAGCCCAGCCATGCTGATGCTACGACAGGTCTTTGCGCACTTCCACACTAGCTTGTTGTCAAAGACTGCTCAACCCACGCAGCATTGCGTCACAACCATAACAGAAGGTGTTGTCACGACGCTTCTGCAGGCGGCTGCACAAATGCATATGTTCTCATATACCTGGGGTACTGAGGATATGAGGAGCCAGGACTCACACTGAGGGGCTCCCGGTCAGGCGCTTGGGGCGTCGCCACCTGGTGGCCGGCGCCAAACCCCCAGTCCAGACCGTAGCTGCTCTGCATTGGTGCAGCGTCATGTCCAGTTGGTTGCGTCGTTGCTGTCTGGGGAGCTGTGTGGTGTGCTGCTGGACAATTAGCACATACATGCCAGGTGTATGAGCTGCCCACAGTGCATGGTGGCGCATAGTTGCAAGGCACGCACAGGAGCAACTGGTTGCTCACCTTCGGCTCAAGGTACTGGTGGACATCGTTCACTGTGGCAGGCAGCACCTGCAGTGGCGCAGCATAGGTGCTCAGCGAACACGATACCGCGATGACACTTCCACACCAAAACCACCGACAGATGTCGCATGCAACACAGGTAGCAACCACTTGTAGGTCAGGCAAGCATGCCGCCGACCTACCAGCGTCTCAATCTTCTCCCTGCAACAATGCAGCATGTGGCTTAGACAACACCATGGCAGCAGACAACACCATGGCAGCAGAGATTGGAGCTGATCTGCAGAAAGACACATAGGGGAGGAAAATCTACCAGCCCACTATGGCGCCCAGAGACACGCCAGTCACCTGCAGCGGTCAGCAGCAGCAGCAGGCTTGCGTTCAGGAGCCTTGCCACTTGTGGGCAGCTTGCACGCTGGCAACGTGCACAGCGCATGGTCATATCTATAGTAATAAGAGCAGGGATTGAACAAAAAGTTCCGGACCCGGAAGAACAGCGGCGCAGACCAGCACACGCGACCATCAGGGGTCTGCAACTTCTTGAGCACGAACCCTCTTCCCTGCACAGACATGCGGAAGTGCATCAGACGTGCTGTTCCTCAGCAGCACAAAGGAGACACACATGCCAATGCCGGCCACCCACTTTACCACACATGTGCAGTCGCATTTTGTGAGAATCGCACCGACAGCACGCCAATGCCCACACCAGCCTACGTCAACAGCTCGCGCGGTCAGTGGTCGACACCAATGAAGACTACGAACGTACTGGCCCCCATGGATCAGTGTTGTCAGCTTCAGCGCTGCCAGCCTGCAGCGCATCCTTGTTCCAGGGCCCAGGCAGGAGGCCAGATTCTGAAACAAGCACCTTCTTGAGGAGGTGGAACACGATGCCAGGCGCCTGCACAATGTCCCGGGGCGTCACAGCAGGGTCGCCGTTCACCGAGAAGTCGGGGTCGTTGGGGTCTGCGGCACGTCAGCGCAGCTGTTGCTTTCTATGCTGATGTGCAACACTGGCTTGTTCGCTGATTCAGCTGACACCACTACGTATGCAGCATGAGCAGGCACAAAGCAGCCACGAGAGCACCTGTGACCTTGCGCAGCAGCTTCTGTGCCCTGCAGGGCAGATGCTTTCTTTGGTATCGAGCAATGCTGTACCCACGGTAGCCAGAGGCGTATGTCAGGCGCAGGCACATGTGCTGAGTCCCCACATACACAGGTGGCGATGCGCTGTGCCTTTGCACTGCAGTTCTGAGCACAGCCATGGTAATACCCCGCTCACCCATCCACCTCTTGCTGGATCCTATCCCAAGTCTGCAGCATGTGATGGAGGAGGTGTAATTTTTGCTTCCAATAAGCTAGTGTGCATGCTGAGCAACTTCAGTGTGTGTTGATGACGGCCAGTTCGACAACGTATACACCACATACTGCTTTGCAAGCCAATTGGCTGCGGCATCAGACCTTGGTGTCCGACACCATGGCTGCTGCCGCTGATTATGTGGGTCGCTTGCAGAATCCAGCAGGCAACTGTCGAGGGGCGGTGGCGAATCCTCAGGCAGGCTGTGGCTGCTCGTGCTCTGCTGTCCGTAGAAAGCTTGGTGCTTGATGCTGCAAACGGCTGCTGCGGCTAGTTGACAAGGTTGCACGTTGGCCAGCTTCAAGCAGTGCATGACGGGACTCTTAAACTCGATCATCTCAAATAGGTTTACCACCTAAACACCCAATGTACACCGAAGGCACACCTGACATGATTCACAGTGAAACCATGCCAAGCATCTGCAGTAAGCGTCTCAATTTCAATACGATGATGCTCCGTCTGCCGGGTTCATCGGCGGCGCTGCCCAGCAAGGCTTTTGGTGGGTGTGTGCCCACAACCTGCACAAACGGTTGCACACGCTATCAGTGAGTTGGGCTGCAAAACGTGGTTCAGCCGGAACGTTACAGGAGTGGTACAGCTCATTGAGTGCATCGGCAGCATACCGTGCGTCCATGTGCATAGCGCCAGGCGTCAAGACGTCTGGTGGCCTACCAGCGGCAGGGCGCTAGCTTTGCCGCAAGCATGGCCCAACCATGGTCCCCGTCCACCATCTTATAGGACCTCCTCTTGCCGGCGCTTTGCTGCAGCTGCTGTCGCCCGAGCCTGCAAGCAGTCCGGGTTATCCCCTCGGGGGCATCAAAAGGAAGGAGCTACGGAAAGAACCAACATTTGATCTGTGCGTGGGAGCGGCTGCAGGATGGTGCCAGCTCACACGCCTCTCCACCCCGAGTCAGCATGCAGCGTCCAGGACCAAGTTCACGGCTGTGGCACAGTTATCTGAGTTCATGATGACAGCACGCCTGCTGACGCCTGCCAAGATCCACGCCAAGCGCTGCCCAGGCCATGCAGAGCGGGATGACGCAAGCGGCAAACCCTGCCGGGCCCAGCCTCCCCGACACTGTGGCAAAGCCGGCTGCCGCCACTGCATCGCCGACGCGCTGCACGAGGGTGTCGAGCACCACCTGCAGTTGGTCAGTAGCAGCAGGTTGTTGATTCGCAAATTGGAGCGAGAGCTGGCTCTGCAGTGACCAAGGGACACTACTGATGAGTGTCAAGCCGTGCCGTGCTGCTGTGGCAACTGGCCCACTGGGACGAAGCAGGTTGAACCCGCTTTGCATACAGTGGGTGTGCTTTACAGTACGGATTTCATCTGCGGCCAAGCACAAACACCTTCGCCCGGTACTTCTCGTCTCTGGACACCACAGTAAACAGCACCTCGCGGGCTGGTCGTGCAATGCCATACGCCACGACCTGCAGAGCCAGTGGGAAATAGCAGTGATCCAGGTGAGTTTTGCAGACCAGCAGTGTGGTGTTGCCCTGCAATTCGCTCGTTTTCTACAGCACAAGCTACTTGCTGTGCCATACACCCCCAGCCTAACAGCAACAGCAAAGAAGAGACAGGGCAGCTACCTTTCGCAGAACTTCAGCGCCTGCCACTGTGGCTGGAGTTGGACTCAAAGTGATGGCTGCCATGAGCACGCCGGCTGTCAAAGGCAGGGCGGCCAATGAAGCACTTGCGCTGAGGGTTCGCAGCAGACGGCCAGTGAACAGCACCTGCATGGGAATGCATTTGTGCAAAGCTTTGCTGTATCATCCAGCTGCTCAGCAAATCGCAGTGCGTTTCAACTAGATAGCAGCATCACAGCTGGTGTTTCAGGGCTCCTGCTTCCCAGCGTGACATTGATATGCTTGAGGCTGCCGCTGCATTGCTTCCAGTGCTGGTCACTCAGGGATGTGCTCGTCATGCTGACTTGCACAATGCCGATGATGGCGGCAGAGGCGCCATTGATCGCAGCAAACAGGGCGGTGCGCGAGGCCGCCGAGGCCATGCCGGTGGCCGCAACAGCTGCCTTCTCGAAGTAGAAGGCCGAGCTCACGACATAGTTGAGACCCTGCAGTCATATGGTAGCACATCTGTCATCTGAAGGTGGATCGCTGGGGTGACGAAGCAGTATGCGACAATGTTGGGACGCGGGCTTACCACAAACAGCGCCACCAGACGGAGGTACCCTGATGAAGCAATGAGGCGGAACCCCTCTACAAAGCCTGAGGTACCTCCCTGCAAACCCAGTCTGTCCTTGTTAAGTGGTTCAGTCCCTACCCTACAACTTCAGCAGTCAATGGAGATCTACCAACCTGGCTGTGGTTGTAGGTCTTACTGCTTCCTGCTGTCGCCTTTGCTGGCAGTAGCTGAGCCGCAGACGCTCCAGCAGCTTCCAGCAGTGCTGCCGCGCCTGCAGCACATCCCTTCTGTTGCACATGCACAGATGGCACATGACTGCTGATATCTTGCGAACCACAAACAGCCGCAGATCACCATCCTTATCGCAGATGCCAGCTGACGCACCCAGCATCAGCAGCGCAGGCAGCGCCGCGGCAAGCAATGGTATCTGACGTGCTGCCGCTGCAGCAGACCCCGCCACAGCAGATGCAGCAAGCTGCCCGGCAGTTGCACCCGCCCCAAGAAGCCCGAACAGCCTGCATATCAGGGGTCGTTGAGCACATGAGTGCCGCATGCTGCACAGGTTATCAAAGCACAGGCAGCTGAAGACAGGACATGTTGATCACATGATATGACCACATTGCTTGCCTACCTGGCTGCTGCACTTGTGTCAAATGCGTCGGCTGCACGAGCCCACATCGTAGAAACTGCCACTAGGTTTGCAGCCGAGACCCATAGGTAGAAAACAGCCCGCACCAACTGCTGGGGGCTGCCCAGCAGGCTATGTGATGCCATCCTGTCACCAAGGCTTGGTTTTGTGAGCAGTGCTAAGCCACCACCTGTGCCGCTGCCGTTGCCCCTGATGGACACGATCTGCTGCAGGGCTCTGCCGAGACTGTTATGCTCACTGGCGCTGCCGTCTGTGCTTCCGCTGATCTGCTGCAGAGCACGTGCTGTCCGGTCCTCCTGGCTGTCTTTGCCAACATTCTGGAGGATGCCCTCCTGTTTACTGCCCCGCATTTTGCTTCCCTGCATGTCGGCAAAGCCCTGGTGCAGCCGCTCCTGCCGGGCTGCCTGCTGCCTGCGGGCAGCTGCTGCTGCTGCTGCTGCTGCTGCTGCATTACTGCTGTTGTTGCTGCCATGCTGCTGGGGCGCTGAATCTGGCGCAATTACTATCCAGTGCAGGATAGCAAAACCTGCAGTGATCTCAACAATGTCTTGACTTGCTCTCATGCTATTAATTCAAACATGTCGGACATATGGCAATAGATTGCACCTCTCACACTCCCCCGCATGACATCTGCATTTCAGATCTGCACCACACCGCACTGCTGCCCACCGATGATTGAAGCTGCTAAGATCCGATACAGCTGATGCACGGCGCGGTCGCGGCTGACACCCGGGCGGCCCAGGAATGCGCTGGCGGCAGGCGCAGCCACAAGGGTTATAGGCAATGACGCTCCAAACAGCCGCGGTAGCATCTGGGACCCTGCCAGATAAGATCAATGCATGTGATCATCGCTGAATGACCGTGGAGTGAAAAGGCTTGCATCACTCTAACAGCGGCATCTCGTGCATGTGCTTGGCGGCGTACCCAGCGCCACTGCTGCCTCATCTCGTACTGGCAGCAGCAAATAATACGCTGATAGCACCTGCGCCAGTCCAGATCAACTTTCCTGTTATTGAGAGTAGAGTACTGATACAAATGTATTCTTCAGCGCAGATATGGGTCTGTGATGGTGCACAGCTTTGGCGTACGCAGAAGAAGGCGCGGATTGCAATGAGCACCGAATGGACCTACAAGAAGCGCAACCGATGTCGAATCAGTGGGAATGTTGATATGACACCAACGATGCAGCATAACATAACAGACAATGCAGTGCACCTCGTTATCCTGCACCACCACCAGGCGCTTGAGCATCGCAGCAGCGCCAAGTGCAGGCATGCTGGCGGCAACATGACCGCCGCGCACGGCACACAAGATCAGGGCCGATGACGTTCTTATCCGAGAAATGCAAATAACCGTGAGCAAAGAGCAAGCCTGCATGAGAGCAGTACCACTGCTCCCGTTGTGCCTGCTGATGCACCTGCATGCATGGGGTGACGACCATGCATCCAAGTCATGCACGGTGCAATGTCTGCTTCTCAGAACTCCGTTGTTGTAAAGTCGAGGCTTTCTGAAACATCTGTGCCGCCATGCTGCCTGCGCTCCGAAGTCTGTTGCAGCGTGGTGGCCTCTCGCATGCAGCTTCTGTCAAGCTGCGAGTGGCGTGCAGAGCGCTTGCGCACATGAACATGGCTAATGCAGACGACACCTTTGTCCCTTCATCCCTCACAGGCGCGATATACGGCAGAAACTGCCAGCAGGAACGGCGCAGCATGCATGCCATGGCGTCAGATGATGCCGTGGTGCAGACGTTGACCGATGAGGGGACTGTCACGCCGGGCAGCACGTGGCTGGGCACAGCAGATCGGATGCATCAAAGCCGCGCACGCGCGCTGCAGCACGTGACACGGCCGTCCAATGGCATGGGGCATCCTCGCACTGGCGGCACCCAGCCACACGCTGAGATGATCAGCATCCGCCGCTATGCAGCATCCAGCTTGGCAGGCGATGGCGGGAACCCTCAGCAGGCTGAACAGACGGCAGCGGAGGCGGAGGTAGCTGCTCGGATGCAAGGGGATGAAGGCGCTGCCACACCACAGCATACCGAGGCTGCTGAAGCTCATCATCCTGGCGGCAGCGGTGCGTCATCATCCGAAAGCAGCGCAGCCACAGCCACAGCCACGACGGAGCCACGCCAGCAGCCTCAGGCACCAGGGGACGTAGAGACGGCGGCTGAGACACAGGAGCTGGATGAGATGCTGCAGCGGATGGCGGCTGAGGCGGAGGACATGATCATGGGTGGCCATCCGCAGGAAGCAATCCAGCATCTGACCGAAGGTGCTCACATGCATCAGCTGCTCCGAAGTCCGATGACATGCAAGGTTTGAGTCAGCCCGCAGCAAGAGGCGCAATGCACTAAGGCCTTCTCAGCAGAGGGTTGCACTTGACCCTCAAGCATGTGCGCTGTGTGTGGAACTGGTCCAGGTGAGGGTTTGCATGTCAGGCGATAGAATTGCTCATGCATGCATTGGAGATGAAGATGGCAGCATGCTCCTCGAGCATCACCCAAGTCCCTGACTGGTCTTGATCTCTTGATCTCGCTGCTGTGAAGTGGCGGAGCAGCTGGAGGCGCAGCTGGGCGCGGACCACTTTCTGTCGTACCGCCTGTGGGATCAGATCACGCAGCTGCACCAGGAGCAGGTGACATTGATGTTGATAGCGGTCGGCAGCTCAGAGCTTGAAAGCTGACGCTCACTTCCATGGGTGTGCATTGCCAGGTTGGGTTTGCACTGGAATGTGCACATTTCTGGGGTACGGCATCCCATGTTCAGCTGAAGAAGAAAGGTTCAATACCCATTTGTACTGTCATCCTGCAGGGGCAGCACGAGGACTCCCTGAATGCGGCCAGTCGCGTGCTGGCGGCAGTGGCGGATGTGCCGGATGCAGGCCCCGTGGCGGCGATGTTTCGCATGCGCCGCGGCGCAGCCCTCTTTGGTGAGCAGGCGATCAGGCCGCTAGAGCGCATGGTTGGGTTGGAGGCGTTTGTGAACCACATACCTGATTGCTGGGACAATACTACACTGGGGTCGCCAGCTTCCTTTGCCCCTTGTAGCTTGAATTGAGCCTGGTGGTGCTGCAGCCATGGGGCACATGAGCCCCGCGCTGAAGGACTTTGCGGAGGCGGCCGAGTACCTGCGGGGCGCCTTCTCCCCCGACTTCGAGGCCATTGGCGAGGTGCTGTCAGCGCAAACGAACACCGTAATTGTCGCATGAGTTCTGCCGACAAAACTTTCATCCCTGCACCAATGGCCTCGTGCACACCCTTGCTGCAGCTGCTGCTGTTTTGGCAAGTCGCAGCTACACGCCTGAGAGCATAGGAACCGTGGCTGCAGGCGCGGCTGTACATGGCGCTCGCACGGGTGAAGGAAGCAAAGGATGCCGAGGATGTCGCCCGCCTGGAGCCCCGGCTTCGGGAAGTGTGTGCCGCCGTGGGACTCGGGCCACCTGCAAATTGCCTGCCGATGCAGCCCTGCCTAGGTCCCGTCGTTTGGTCAAGCACTTGCAAGTTGGGCTGTGATGGCGGGTCCCTGCAGGTCATCAAATTTGGCTGTTGCGACCACATCCAATGCCCGAGATGAACAACGTGCCGACCGTGTGCCGCGCAGGCGCTGAAGCACATGCAGCAGGACAAGACGGACCGGGGCACAGCGCTGCGGGAGGCGGGCATGCGCCAGCACGACCGCATCATCGACGCTGCGTCGTCGGTGAGCTGGCAGTTCAGTCATCTCCTCCTTCTGCGAAAATGGTTAGGATCCGCATGGTTTACTGGTGAGCTGCGGACTGCAGCTTGGCTGTGTGCCAGCTGCCACTGAGCTGCCATTGCACCTGGATGCGGGGAGCCACCATGTCACTTACAATCTGCAGGCTGGCAACTGGCCGCTGACGATGGCGCTGTACGACCAGCAGGCCTCACTGCTGCGCTCAGCCGGCATGAAGCACAAGCTGCTGGTGCACCTGTACACCTACAGCACGCTGCTGTACATCAGGTGTGCGGGTCCGACCACTGTGTTGCCTTTCAGACGGCAACCCTGGGGCAATGCTGACGACTAGCTACGCAGTAGACGCTGAAGCATAACCTGGCTGTTGTCCAGCTCCGATTACCCAAGCACGACAGATCGACAGGGGCCTGCCGACTGCTGCCAACTAGACAGCATGCTGCATCACCGACAGGAACGCGGCGGCGGAGGCGGAGCCCCTGGCGCGGGAGGGCGTGGCGCTGTCCCGCCAGCTGTACCCCTCGCTGGACGACGAGGTCATGCTGCGCACGCTGCGGTGCGTCAGTCGCAGCACACCCCCTGCTCCTCCTCTGCGCATGCAGCTCTCTGCAGCAGCTTGCAAATGGCTGTCGAGCTGCGGCCGTTGCAGGATCTGCTTGAGCGATACTCAGCAACCTCAAGCCAGGCCTTCCCAAGGCATTGCACATACTCCCAGAGTTGCCTTACCAGGCTGACAGCTGCATAGGCAGCAGACGTCACCTCCAACATCACCGAGTCTCACTGCAGGCTGGGCACCATCTTGCTGGAGCGAGGACAGTTCATGGAAGCGGCGAACCTGGTGGCGCAGGCGGCGCAGCGGTTTCAGGAGGTGCTGAAGCCGGACAACCCGGTGCGCGGGGAGGCGGCCTTCGCTCTGGCCCTCGCCCGCATGTTCCAGCTCATGCCCTTCCAGGTGAGGTCGCCATTGGAGACACCTAGCCAGATTGTACGATGATGATGGGCAACCTGCCCATCGAATCTGCTTGTTGAGGGTTGCTTGTAAATATCTGCGCAGAAACGAACACCGCTGTGCAGAGTATTGCCTGTACAGCGCCAAGTGCAACTCCTCTTACTTGTGTGCATCTGCAGGTGGCTGAGCGGCGGCAGCTGCTTGACGACATGTCGGCGGGGCTGGGCGTCATGGCGGCCGGCTTCGGGCAGGAGCACCAGCTGGTGCGCAAGGCGACCGTCATCTGGGAGTCGGCGCGGCGCGACGTGGAGGTCTCCAACACGCGCTGAATGCAGCAGGCAGTCCAAGCTCGAGCCACATGCGCTTGAAGGTGGAGCAGCGTGTGGTGGACATTGTATAAGCAGGCTGCAGTAAACCACTAAAGGGGCCAGGACTGCTGCAGAGGCAAAGCCACCTCCAACTGGCAGTGTTGAACAGAGCTGACTGCTGTGGAGAGTTTCTGATTAAACAACCCCCCTGATGGCGGTTGCTGCATATGCGCTGCTCTAGATCTGAGGCCAGACATGCCATGTCATCAATAGAATAGGAATCTGGCGTTGTTGTCACAACTGCTAGGTTCCTTTCGTCACATGACGGGACACGCAGTAAGCATTACAGCCTGTGAGCAGTCAGTCTTGGTCTGTTTTGGCCATTGCTACCGCATCGCATACATCTTTTGCAACCCGCTGCCAATGACCGCTTCACTTCTCAGGCAGCGCCTGCGCCTCGATCACTGGCGCCACCGTCGCCACTGCTGGACTCTCCAGTCGAAGGCCCCGAGTTAGCATGGCTGCTGGCAGCACCCTGCGGCTGCAGTTGTGGTGCCCCTCCCGCAGACTGACGGCTTCGCTTCCACACTTGCCACATCAGCTCCCACTTCGGCCTGCACGATGCGTGCCAAAGCTACTACTAAATGTCAGATTGGCTTTGTTCCAGCATGTTGAGCGGCAACCACTCTCAGTGATTCGCATGGGTCAACAGCAGTGATGTTTTGATCGCAAAGCGCATATGTGCTTGAGCGATGGATGTCGTGAGAGAGTGCTAATCTCTGTGTGGCACTCACATGTGACGTCTGACGACATCATACAACTTCTGCAACTCTGGTGGTGCCGCCACTGTGCCATCCAGGATCCGTTCGGGGTGTGCAGCTACCTCTGGACCATATACCTGCAGGCAGAGTGGGGCAGCACCCGCAATGTGCGTTATATATCCATGAGACATCCACCTTGCAGACCTGTTCTGCTGAGGGTTGGGACCCGCCATATCATTCGGTCAGTCCACACGCAGCTTCTGTAAAGTACTTTGCTCGTGATTTACCTGCTGCACGAGATCGTCATCGCGCAGTAGGAAGGATATCTTCAGGGTGGCATCAACCAGGAAGCCGTTGTCGGCAGCTGTGAAGAGCTGCAATTGCGGCGTCATTTTGCGGGTGCCTGCAACCCCCGCCAGCGCAGCCTCAGCGGCTGCACACCCTGGTGCACCAAACAGTGCTCCAGTCTGACAGCGTCTCGGTGGCATACTGCAGGACCGGCCGATCGATTGTGCAGTGACAGTTTCAGTTGGACTTCCCCATTGTACACATACTGCAGCGCAGAGCTTCGTACAGTCTTATGACGGTGTGACAGGCTGCTTCGTCACCTGCAGCCAGCGGCCCAAATGCCACGCCGTCCTCTCCGATTGACCACCCGGCTTCGATGCCAACCACAACTTGCTGCGTCACCAGCACCACATGCAATAGTCGACGGGTGGCGCCGCACATGGCGTGCAGCATGAAGCATGCCGATGAGTGAAACACTGACAGACAATGCAGCGAGCCCGAATTGGAACAGGCTGACCTTTCCCTTCAGAAAGCTGCTGACACACTGCTCAGACCTGAGCAGTACCAATGAGGCGATTGCGGTATACCCTGTGAGCAGGCCAATGTGGATGCCCCGGATCTGGCCCAAAAGGCAAGCACCAGTCTGTGTCAGTCTGCGGCATTGCAAATACATGCACAAACCACCTGCACAACCAACACACCTACACAAAGTTCACCTCAGACTAAAGATGAGAGAGGCACAGAAACATGCCAGGCAAGGCGTGCCTGGAATGGCAAAGGCGCTGAGAAGCGAATCATCTCCGGAGGTGTTGCGTCCGTGGCAGCAGTGTCCAGCTTGCAAGCAGACCGCTAAGCAGTCACTTCTTCCATCCAGCACATACAGCACGTACACCAGGTGAATGCACTGACACATACTTGCACTTAACAGGAGAGCGTTCAGTCATGAGAGAGGAGAGGACGAGGAGAGAGCTACCCGCCGGACGACCATGCCATGCCCGATGCACCCGCCCACGGCCAGCACCCCGCATTTTTTTATGAACATCACGGCCTGCAGAATGCAAGAACGCTGCCTCAGTTGCAGCTAGATACTCAGGAACATGTGCGGACAGGCGGTTGCATGCACAGCAGTGGGCCGCAGACACAACGTCGCCAGTACTTTCTCTGGCCCCATGCGTGTTTCCAAGGGTTTTCAGGCATGAGCTCGGCAACGGAGAGCGTGCAACGCCGTCATTCGGTGCTGGTGGGTCAAAGGGCTGACGTGACATGCAGCTGACGGCTTGCTCACACCAGGCCATGCGCAGCAAGCAGGTCTGCCCCCGTCACAGCCGGAGCCCTGCTGCGATACCCAAACAACGGGTCCTTTGAGTAGGTCACTCGGTCCAGCAGCTTGCAACCCCTGTAGATGTAAAGGAGCCAACTTGATCAAATTGGCAGCTCAAGACATGCACGAGGATCTCATGCTGTGTGCAGAACCCACTGGCTGATCATGCACGGCGGCCGAGCCACGGGAAGTCTGAGACTTCCATCCACATAGAGGGTTAGTTTGGCCTGTGGGATACCTGCCTGGTGGCCAAGTCTGCCAGCTGCTCGACCGCCGAATGAGGCACACTTTTTCCCACTCCTGCTGCACCTGCCATTTTCCCGATGATGCTGCCGCCGCCAGATATCCTGGCGACGGTGCATGCAAGCTGGACCAGCAGCAGGCTCTGGTGGCTGAAGCGTGCTGCTTTGGATTGGGACGGTGACTGCCATCGGGCTAGCCATTTGTGCAGCTGCCGTAGGTGGCAGTTGAATCTGTACTGGAAGTTGATGGTGGGTGGACGTAGCTTCTGGCGCTGTCACCAGGTGGATGTCAGGGATGGTGTACGATACATGGATGGCAAAGCTGAATGAACCAGCATGCATGCAACGAGAACACCGTACACTAACACATCCACAACCTTGACAACCTTTGTTAGCACTTCTACCAGTCGTCCACTCATGACTACACTCACATCCGATCTGACCATCTTTTCAATGACAGATATTATTATCCAACGCTTCCTGGCGGGCCATGATGCGGCGTGGCCCAGTCTATGGAGTCCATGTTCATGTGGCATGAATGCCAGCCGTCAGTGCGCGGGGCAGTGAGTCCAGCAGAGAGGTATCAAAGCCCACTGGGGTGTCCTGCACCAGAGGAAACGAACAGTTTGGTTTATGAGCAGCACCGAGCAAGTTTGTGACCAGCAGGTAGTAAATGAGTAACATATGCTGCTGGACCAACGATGCAGCTGCACCTTGGCATCGTAAGTTGAAATTAGACAGGAGTGAATACGTTGCAATTTCCACACAGCAACCATTCATGCAGCGCACCAGGTCCACATCGGGGAAGTCGGACAGCGGGTCGTCAAAGCCGGGGATGCCAGCGTCATAATTGGGCGGTGTGCTCAAACCATCCTGATACACATCGTCAACAACAGTACGCTTACACACTCACGCCTTGAAGCCGCAAGATGCCTGTATTGTGTGGCATACATGCGATTGCAGGCTGTCGTGCCTGGTCGATGTAGGTGACGATCTCTGCGTATGTCAGCACCACCGGAACATCTGGCTGACTGCGGGCACCAGCCGAGGTCAGTCAGTGCCTGATATGAGCCAGCTTTAGCTATGCATGTGCAGCTGTTGGAAGCCCGACATTCTGGCATGATTTGACTGCTGTTGTGGCTCGGCAGGACAGGACTCGAGCAGATACTTGCCCAGACTGGGTGGAAAGGTAGTTGCCGTAGTTCTCCACAGCGCGCTTCAGCTCATCATACAGCGGCTGCATGTGCGCAGCCACATAGTCTGTACAAAGCTGCGGGTGCATAATCGTGTCCTATGGACAGGCTGTAAGCAGTGGCCCCCCGTACCTTGGTTTCTGGCGGTGGTGGGATGCGACCGTCCAGGATGTCTTCCGGCTTGTCCACCTGTTTTGCAGATTGCTTGTTTCACGATAATGGCATAGTCCGCCATGTTGCAGACAGCAAAGTGCACGACCCTGTGACACAACTCTAGGTATGGAGCTCACCTGCCCATACACCTTCTTGATGAGCTCATCATTGCGACTGATGGTTGCGCCTGGATATGCAGGAGGCAAGCTGTCGGCGTGTCTGCAGTCATCACGTTTTCATGCTGACACTGTGAGCATGCAGCTGCAAACCTGTCCAAGCACGATCCTCCGCATACCGTTCAAAGACAGGTCGACGATGGCCCCCGATGCGACTGTCGAAAAGATCAGCGGCTCTCCTGTATGAGTTTGTAGAGTGAAATGTCAGCACAGAGCCCCGCAATGAAGGCGCATGCGCTGTGTGACAGTTTTTCTTCCCTTCCCCCTGTGTACCTGAGTAACCGCCACCTCCACCGGCTCTCTTACGGCCAATCTATGGCTCAGCACATGCTTTCATTCAGAGCATGCAAGGGGCACATGATGCACTGCTGCATGCACTCCTCACAGCACAGCTGTAGGCAGTGAAGAGTGAACCTGCGCTGGATCCTCTGCACGCTGTTCGGCAGGTAGTTCAGATCATCTTGCTGTGCGCAAACGTCCACCCAAAACATTTTGCGTGATGCAGATCCTGTAGCTGCAGAACCTGTGGATCGGGCACACCTTGACGCCAGCATCGCCACCGAACGCCACAGTACGCTTCAGGAAATTGTTGATGTCCTCGGCGCTTTCGGGAATCGCCAGCGTGTGCACCTCTGCCCTGCATCGACACCACAGCAGGCACTGTCATAGACAAGCAGCAGGGAATCGGATAGGTTTTCTGCATGTTGCTGCAGTCTGAAGGCGACAGGGAGTGCTAGTTTGTGTCACTGAGGATGCTCACCAGCCAACTTCGACACCCGCAGACAGCCCTGTCACCTACAGAGCAGATCAGTTGCGCATGAGATGCATGATGCATTGCAATGTGCTGGTAAGTACATTGGCAGTGACCATGCGCACATCAGCAGGCCAGGAAACTCAGGGGCACAGCAAATCGTTTGCAAACGAAGCATCCTACGGCAGGAAAAAAGAAAATTACCGTGTAAAAAAGCGGTGCAGACCACGCTATGCCGCCTGCATCACCTGCGCGCCCCGGCTGTGTTCCGAGACGCTTGACAACGAAGCCATGGCCCTGCATGCGGGGCCAGAACCCGAAGGCCATCAGCAACATCAGAGCTTGCTGGAAGCATGCAACCGCAGCCAGTGCTTCTGCACTGTGCCAAGGGTGCAGCATTGACCAGCGTAGGTCCTAGTAGGAGTCAATCGTATCATCAGCAGTGGATACCTGCAACACTCCCACGCCGACGCCAACCTGCTCACCAACCACGCAGACACACTGAGTAACGGCAGCCGGTACCAGCGAGGAGCCACAAATTTTGGAGGCCGACAAATACTGCCATGCCTACTTTGCGCAGGAACTGGAAGCTAAGGCCGGGCGCATTGATCAGCTCATCGCCAGTCAGCGCGGGGCGTCCCTCCTTGGCAAACTCCTTGTCGTTGGGATCTGCAAACGCTTGGTTGGTACAGCTCAAGCACACATTGCTGCTGAGCACATGACGACAGGTGATGCATGTCAGGCACAGCACGCCTCGCAAGGTGCATATGCACTTCAGGACCCACAACACCTGTCACGCGCTGCAGCAGATTGACAGCCCTGCATGTGTCAAACGGCTGCATGAGTGTTGCAGTCCATGGCACCATAATACATGATGCCTCTATGCACGCTGCTCAATTCATCAGCGGCCAGTCCACAGGAGAGGAGATTGCGCACTTGTCAATCTCCTCCCTGACCTGCAGACAGGATGCAATGCGTTAGCACTGGATTCCCAGGTCTGCTTCCTTCCCAAACACCGGTTTACGGCAGCCTGATGAGCTGCCGCGGTGTCAGCAAGGCAGGCCGCACTACTGCTGTGTTTCTCAAGAGCATGTCTGCGCATTGCATGTTCATAGGAACTGCGCATCACAGCCCTGGCTGGCAGGCACCACACTCGCCTGCTTCTTGGCATCTGGGTCTTGGATCTCTTTGGCGTCGCGCCTTGGTTGCTGCTGTTGCTGCTGCTGCTGCTTGGACTGGTCCTGGCCGGACGACGACATTGCAGCTGGCTTGGGCTCAACGAGCACGCAGGCCGAGAGGTGAAGGTCGTCAACAGCCGTGCACAGCCCACAATACTGCTATTGAATGCGATGCGACAGTCCAGTGTCAGTCCAAGGTTGCCAACGCTCAAAATGTGTTTCGAAACCAACTTGTGTCAAAGTTGGTCTGACGTGGGCATGAACCCAAGTTCCGCCGCTGGAATTTCCAGCGGGCTCTTACAAGCTAGGATATTTAGGCAGGCTGTAAAACTCAGGCGGGGGACTCATCTCTATGCTTCTTAGAAATGCATCATGTATGTAAGGTTACAAGTGCGACTGGTCCTTACCAAGAGCATAGTTTACAGCGCGGGTGTGCAAAGAGGCGCACATCGGATACATCTAAATCCCACATACACATGCAATATGCAGCAGCAATCATAATGAGTAGTATCACGCACCTTGCACGCCGCCACATCAACAGTATGGAACCCATCTAGTTCTTAGCATACAAAGAGGTTCAGAGGTTAGCCGTCATCACTCGTGACCGCTGAGCAAGCATGACATCGTCTATAACATCCAGGGGCTGCTTGTCACTGGTGTCGGCATGTGCGCCATGCTGATATGATTCAGGTGCGTGGCTGCCCCACGTCTGGTGGGCTGCAACCTGATCTCAACTGGACGCTGATCAGCTGGCATGCATGAAGGAGACATGCTGCGGAGGCGGAGACTGTGATGCTGTGCGCCATGACACACCGTGCTCTGCGGCCGGCTGCTCCTGCTGGTCAGCTGCTTGCCAACTGCAGCTGCTGCTGATCTGTCGGCCCGACCCCACTCCATTGACTGAGTTAGCATATCCACCATGGTCAATGCTGTTGTAGCCCTCGGCTGCTGAGGGTGCACGGGCATCTTCGGAGCTGGCAGGGAGGGAAGCTGTTCTTGGGCGAGCAACTGGGAGGCTGCGGCGGCTGGGACCTGGCCATGTCTACAACCAGCAAGTCCAAGTGTTATTTTCAGATACTCATCACACTGCTCATGCAGCTCTGCCGCTTCAAACAATTTGACGCGCTTTGCAAACACTCATCAGCACCTGCAGCGCAGAAGACAAGGCTTTGAACTGCGGCGGCGCCGGCTCCCAGCCGCGCAGCACCTCAATGGCCGACAAGCCTCGTCCATACACACCCTCCATCATCTTTCCATCCAGCTTTATAGCACCACCTGCAGGCAGAGACCCACAATGAGTGCATCAGCATGTGCTGTTGCCTTACCAGGCACTGCAAGCAGCAGGCTTTTTGGCTGTTTGTGCAGCGAGTGCACGCAGATGGAAGCGAGATGCACTCTGAGTAGGCCATCTGCAAGACGTATACAAAATGCTGAAAAACGCCGTGCTCGAGGCCTACCTGATAACGGGAGAAGGTCACAGTATGCACCGTTGGCCACGCTGTACTGGTGGTTCACGCTTGGCTGCGCGTGGTTGTAGCGCCCAGGCATTGCTACACTGACTGATCGGCTCTTCGGGCCCTTCAGCAGCGGCAGGGTGATGGTGCCGGGCGACGCCTCGATTGCCGTCTGCAGTGGAACAGGGCAAAGTATGTATTGCAGGTTCTGCCATGCTGTACACTGCAGTCGGCCACACTCGACACTGCTGCACTGCTGCACTGGTACTATTTTGATGCCCAATGGCACCTGTGGCCACTCTTGTACCTCGTCGCTGACTCAACTTAGCAGCAAGCACTATCACAATCAGTGCACCGCAGTACCTACATGTCTTCCGATGAAGTTTTCCACCGCATGGCGTGAGGTGAACAGGGTCAGCGTCTGGCATTTTGCAGCCCCTGCCTGCAGGCCAGCCATGCAGCTCCTGCGAAGAAGCAGGATAGCTTGTGGTATGTGCGGCTTGCGAGCAACACGAAAACAATTCATGGGATGTGCAGTTCCAGCAGACCATTCATCGTCAGAATGAAACACAAAACCTAGGTGAAGCAGATTGCACCTGGATTTGAAGAACACCGGTGCAGAGAGGTGGACAACGGCATCGCGATCGCCGCCCACCGCTTGGCGGTCCAACTGCGCAGCAGTATGCGTGTCTCAATGCTGCCCTGCATCCTCTGCAGAGGTTTGTAGAGATTTTTTCACATGATGAGGCTAAAGTTGAGGCAGACGCAGGTGGGAGGTCTGCGAAGTGCCAGCATCTGGTCACACCTTCTGCAACACAAAGCCTTTCCCTCTCTGGCCGCCCACAATGCCCACACCCACCTATGGACCATGAACACGATCTGCATCTACACAGTTCGAGTTGCGCATTTCATGCAGATGCTCCATCGAATGGCGTCCTACACTCAAGGCGCGCAGGCTTCATGCACATGATTGAGGAGCGCATGCCTTCCGGCTGAAGGTGAAGGCCAGCCCTGCAGCTTGAGCCAGCTCTGGACAGGGTGCCCCACTGCTGCCAGGGGTCAGCGGTGCATTTGACGAGACCCGTGCCAGCAGTGTCAGCGCCCTGGTGATGACAGAAGATCGAATGTTACATCATAATACTATACAAGGTACAACATCATCGACCTGCATGCCGGTGCCACCTTAAGGTGCAGTTTTGCAGACATTGCAGTTGTCAGATGCAGTCAGCTCGCTGGCCCCACGCACAGCACTCAGCATGTGGATGATGTTGTCGGTAACACATCCTTCAGCACGCACTTAAACTAGTGCAGCTAGATGAAAAGTTGAGCTATGACGGCAAGAGCAGCTGCCGACCACCTGGAAATATACTTGTCCGAGCGCATACGGAAGTGAAACGGGGGCAGGTGGGTGCTGCTCTCCAACTTGCGTGACTGCTGCTGGTACAGCCGCCTGCACCACATCACTTGTCACCCGCAGCCCTAACAGGTAAGTTGAGGAGAGCAGTGTAGATATGGAACTTCGCATCCAGGTTTGCACACGTCTGTTGGCCAGTTCAACACCAGCTTCACAAGCACTGATGATGGACCTGCACCTGTTGCGGATACTGCTGCTGCCGACCTGGACGCCTTTTGATGGCGGCGTGTTGCTGGAAGCGCTGAAGGGAACTGATCGCGTTTTGCCTTCATCTACATTGCCTGCAGGCATGACATTCACAACACACATCTTGCGTCAAGCTATCTGAGCAAAAGAAAGGCGGCTGCTTCCACTGTGCGAACTGCAGCGCCGCCGCTCATGGTTGCGCGGAGTTGCAGCACTTGCAGCGACAGCTATATGTGCTCTGCCCACTTCAAGACACCTGCTGCACGGCCGTCGTCATCGCTCTCATCAAGCTGCGGCACATAAGCCATTGGGCCGCTGCCGAATCGGCTCCTTCCTGGTCTGACAATCCCCCCGCTGGACTGGACCGGGTCAAATGTGACGGAAAGCGGCGAGGACCCATTGAGCGCCTCCTGAGAGTCTGCTGTGGATGCTCCATCGTCGCCAGCGCCTGCTGTTTTGACTGCCGCTTGCAACCGTGTCAGCAAACTCGGTCGACGGGGCCCAACGCCGCTTGATGAGTACTGTGCCTTCTGTTTGTTGCGATGCAGTAGTTTCTGGCGCAGCCTTCGTAGAGCAGCATACATGTTGGCCGCAGCAGCGAGGCAAACTCTGAGAAGCAAACGCTATCAGCCAATGCAAGAACTACTATGTCAGGGCGAACCCTGATGATGCTTACACATCCACAGTAGTTTGCACAGACTAGCCCTTCGGCAAGCCGCCACTTATACCGCCAATGCTTCCTGCTGTCTGCTAGTCTGATGATGACCGTCTCGAGCGAGTGCAGTGTACCGAGCGTCACACACAATACATACACGCAGCTGTATGTCGAGCGAGTGAGACAAACAAGCAAAGCAAAGTGGAGGCAGCAAGGTAGACAAATTGGCAGGTGTTGCAGCAGGTTGCCAGGCTGCTGTTGTGTTGTCACTGCTCCACATTGTCAGCACTGGTAGGGAGCTGACGTGAACGCATTGCATACGCGGGGATCTGGGACACAGCTACGAAGTCATGGCTGCACCCTTCAACCCTCCACCTGAGGTGCCGTAGCGTGGGAAGAACGATCTTTTTCACCAGTTCTGCCAGATAATGTGTCTGCTGACAGTTTCCTCCGCCGCGCACCATGCATGCATGTGCATGTGCATGTGCACAAGTTTGTCCCAGGGGAGCCTGTTGAAGTCCATGCCGAACTGAGGGGTTGAGGTGTCGATTCTCCAGGTCAGGGCCCGCCTGAAGGAAGATGTCAAGAAGGTGCGGCACTGAGGCCACCAATGCTTCATGGCATCGTCTGCAAGGCGCCGTCCTTCGGGGTGCAGGCAAGCTAGTGGATGCACTACCGCCACGAACGCTGATGTTGTGCCGCAGGCGCAAGATTTGGTGGAGCGGCTGACAGATCCTGAGAAGGGCCAGGACCAGCCCCACCCAGTGCGTCCTGCTGTAGATCAGTGCCTGAATATGAACAATACACTGCACAGTCAAGGTACTCATGACAAGACCATCATGTTGACTGCAGGACATGCCAGCGAGTGAGATCATCCGAGCTACTGGCTTGGCCTTCCTGTGGTGGCAGAAGGTGCTGTGCTGCCCTAGCTCAGCAAATGCACCGTATCGGCAGATATGCACACATACATATCCATACAGCACAGCACTCGCGAGCTCACAGTGAAGCGCTCCACCTTTGTGATAGGCCTTTTGCAGGTGGGTTTGGTGGCAGCAGGAGTTGAGGGCGGTTACGGGTTTGTTATCAACAAGGTAGAAGCAGTGTTTACCTTACAGGTCCTGTAAGGCCTGGCCTTCTGCAGGACAACTGCCCTGCTGCGATGGTTTCATTGTGTGCTTGTGCTGCATGCAGATGGGAGAGACGCCAGACAGCCGTCCTGATCGTCCCGCCTTCAACTGGTCAGGTGCTACACGCTTCACTGCAGCATCCCCCTCGCTGCAATGGGATGCTGCCTTGCGCTTCCATCACAATGTGACATCAGTTCAGCAGCATGCCTGTTGCTGCTGTGCAGCGCCGCTATACTTCAAGGCGATAGGTGGTGCAGTGGTACGCTACCTGACTCTGTGCTATGACTCCATAGCTCAGTGCTCAAGCTCAGGGTCCTGATACCCTACTCACAGCTCACTCAGCTGCTGGCACACTGCAGGGTTTCACGCTGGGCTACGAGTCGGTTGACAGCCTCATCGTGATCGACACCCCTGATGCGGTCAAGGCCTTCACATCAACTTCCTTCGCCATGGATGCTGATGTCGGCATCGGCATCGGCAAGCTGTCTGGCCAGGTGACGCCCTCGACCCTCACCTCATGCCCTTCCTCATCACCACTACTTGACCTCTGTGTGGTCTGTCCAATGAAATGCGCCTTCCTTCAGTGCTGATGTCTGTGTCTGTTGCAGGCAGTGGGCATGCCGCTCACAATTCCCCTTTCAAATGACGCTGCACCGGACACCAGCCTGCAGTGGTCTATTTCCAAGGGCCTCTATGCGGACATCACATTCAAGGGTGAGTGCGTGTCAGAAGTTACCCTTGCCCTGCTGCACCTGATCACGCACGCATGTTCTGCATCAGCAAGCTGGTCAGTTGAAGTCCCTCTTGGCTCCTCTGCACCACTCCACTTGTGACGCAGCCATCCCCAACCCCGCTGCCCTTGCAGACATGCTGATCCAGCGCGATGACAGCTGGAACAAGAAGCTGTACGGCAGCGATGTTCAGCCCGACGATGTGCTCGAGGGGCTGGTGTGCCCTTGCCTTCTGCGCATGTCCCCATGGCCCATAGGCTGACTGGATGTCTTCCTCCACCTGCTCAGAAACGTCCAGTTCATGATGCTGATCGTCAGAGTCCAACAACCACCCTTCTCTTTCCAGGTCCCACGGCCACCAGAAGTTTTCCCGCTGTTCGAAACACTGCAGGTGACTAGTTGTTTGCTGACGCATATAGCTGCAATGACACAGTTGTTGCATGCAAAACGTAAGCAGAATGCTGCTGCTGCTGCAGCGCGTCGTGGACCGCTGGCTGGATGCAGTTCGTGCGGCGGTCGCAGCAGCCGCAGCCATCTTTCTACCCGTGCGTGCCTGCACATGTCTGAGCCTCACATCGGCATCGCCAAGTGCCCTCTCATTTTCGGAGCCCACAACATGTGCGGTGCAAGTGATGTGCCAATCACAGTGGGGTCCCGATCACCAGGTCCACCTCGAGATGACGTCAGTCATCCGATTGCAAATAGCAACCTCAGATTCGGTTTGACATGCGGCTTGCAGGATACACCCGTCATTGTACAGGAGATTGTGGTCGTGCCGGCTGATGACACCAAGACGCCATCTGACGTGCAGGTAGACACATGCAAGTGCATGGTCTGAGCCTGCTGTGCGCAGACCCGGACCCACTGCAGAGCGTCTTCATATGCCTGGACACAAGCGACGCAGTCCAGTTGATCGGTTGCAGACACTTGGAGACTGCTTGAATGCAGGTGAAGGTGGGCCCAGAGGGTGGCAGACCGGGCGAAGCCAAGAAGCAGGGGGACGCCCCGCAGACCATCAAGGTGCAGGGCCGCGATGTGCCAGTGGCCGCAGCTGACGCAAAGACACGGCCCCCGGGCAAGACAGGCGGTGGCAACCCCGGCAAGGCGTCTGGAGGTTCGAAGGCCTCCGGCTCCGCTTCCGACGGCCAGCAGAAGGTGTGGACGCTTTCAAGCCTGCTTTGCCTGTTCCCACAAACTGTTGCAAATATAAGCCTGAAACATGCATGCGCCATCAGCAAGGGATCTTCAGGTACCAGTGTCCATTTTATCAAATGGCGATGTCCTGACAATGGCGTCGTATGGGACCTGCAGCGTGTTCCTTGCCTCATTGCATTGTGCTGCCCGCGGTGACCAGGAGGTGGAGTACTGCGAGAGTCCCACCCCCTGGGGCACCTGCTGTGGCGATTGCAAGCCCTGCAATGCCCCAGCCGAGATGCAGCCCGAGTGTGACAGGCCTTAGGAATCTCCTGGAGTTAGGTCTTGACATGCTGCCTGTCGTGAACGTGATTGCCTGGTATGCACGTTGATAGTACTAATGTGAGCTTCTACGTACCGACGAGGGGCCCTTCTGAATCTGCAGGGGTAAGGAGGATATCCTGAAGATTGAAGGGCGTGCACATGAGGTGCGCACTAGGGATCGGATCCACCAGGAGCTGCAGAGACATGGTGTCTGTACAATGTGTTATGTAGCAAGGGTTTGGGCACCCACTAGAGACCGTTGGTGTGTGTGCTCGTCTTGCGGTTGCTATGCTGCTTGCAGTTTGTGTTGTTGAAAACGAAAGCAAAACCACTTCTGTACATTCACCATGCCTGCACATGCGCTGCATCGCCAGATGCATTCCGCACTGCATACTCGCTCTGCATCCGACTCCCAGGGTTCCGCTGTTGCTGAAGTCCTTCCACTGAACTTGCTCTGCCGCTGGCAGCAGGCTGACGCTGAGATTGGTATGGTCAAAATGCTGTGCCGCTGGCAGCATGCTGCCGCTGGAAACTTCAGTGCGCTGAGATGCGGAAGTCCGCCATCTGCTGCAGCGCTGCAGGCGTGCCTCCTGTCGACGACACGCCGTCGTCCTGCAGCAGGCAGGGTGTGCTTCGTGCCTGGCCTTTCATTCATCCCCCATGTCTTGTGCAGCTGTCGAATGCACGGCAGGGGGGAGCCGACATCAGCGTGCAGCAGCGTCTGCCCAACCATGCCTTACCAGCTCGCCGCCCGGCTGCTCAAAGGAGGCGTACTCCGCCGACAGCCCAGCAATGACTTCCCGCGCGTCCTCGAACTCGGCGTAGTCCGGCCCTTTGCCCTTGCCGGACTGGAACATGGGCAGCTCCACGAAGTGGTGCAGGTATGTCTGCAGGCAAGCCAAGCACACTTTAGGCACACAATGCAGTCGCGAAGTCAGTGTCACATCTTCATCCAGCCGATTTTGCTGTTTCCATGCCCGGCACTGCTGCCACATGAGAGCATCGTCCGCTAGAGGCCCCGCCACTGACTACAGCCGTGCAACGGTCCATGCAGGTGAAAGCGCAGCAGTGCTGTGCCGCGCAGCGTCACACCTTGCGCTGGAACAGGGTGTCGAACTGGGACACGGTTTTGTCCAGGGTGTGGCGCACGGCGGTGTGGTTGGCCAGCATCAGGCCGCTCACGCGGTGCGGGTGCTGCAGGTGCGGCGACGCCCGAGCCGGCACCACCTGCGGAATCTCGACAGCACAACTGCGCTACTGGGCAGGCGTCCGGTTTTCTGGACCAGCGTCAGTGCACATGCTGTTTGCAGGGAGGCCCCCGCTTGCGGCAACAGCTGTGAGCTTGCCACGAGCAGCTCATGGTGCTGTGTGTCCGGCGTAATCTCGCAGTTGTGACAATGGCAAAGCTGCAAGGGACCAGTGTGGACATCTGACAGGTGTACTGGCATGTGATGTTGCCACGGTCTGCCCCACCTGCAGGGAGGCGGGCCACCGGTCGTGGAAGGGCAGGTCCCCACGGGAGCGCATGCGGGCGTGCGTGCGGTGCACCTCCCCCATGTCCACCTCCCCCTGCACCAGCACAAGGAACGCTAGTGCCACTGCTGGCAGCACTTGATGCAATGGTAGGGATGACTAAGTGCCTGGCTTCTGACTGCAGGGCAGCTGCTCGACTGACGCGGTATGGCCACTCACAGGCCCGCCGATGTGGCACATGCCAAGTGATGAGCGAGGTGGCTGTTCCTTGGCCAGGTCCAGATCTGGTGTGCAGATGTGTATCGGCCACAACCTCGAATGTCTGGACTGCAAAGTGCGCACCTGGAGGATGTCGACGGCTGCGATGTACTTGGCCTCCTTGATGGCGGCCGAGGGCCCCGGCGGCCGCACCATGATGTTCTTCCGCTGCAGCAGCCGCCGCATCACGTCCTGCACCGACGTGGAGCGCACGCCGGCCGCGGCGCCTGCTGCCCAGAAGCGGCCAGCGTCAGGGCAGCCCATCGCAACAATGCAGCCTAAGGCCAAGGCGACCGCCATCTTCTCGCATGACACTGTCCGACCTCGACACAGGAAGCACTCACCGCCGGCGGCTGTGCCGCCTCGCAGGGCGACCGCCTTGAGCGGGATGTAGGAAGCGGACAGCAGGTGCGCGCGCGGCGACGCCGCCAGCGAGGACGTCATCGCCGCCATGTCCATGTCCACCAGCCCTGCAGACGCCAGGTGGCATCACATGCCAGTCAGACGCCAGCGGAGGGCCTGAATGGGCCCTGTTAGAGCACAGGCTTATTGACGTATGTGCTCGCTCGTCGTGTCGAGCTCGCGCCAGCGCACATCCACCAAGCCTACCAGCGTCTGATGGCAGGGTTCAGGCGGCAGGCGGGCACCTGGGAAGCGGACGGGCGCGGTCGCGGCGGCCATGATGGTGGACACCAGGCTGTTGCCCTGCTCCACGGTGGGCTGCTCGATGCCCAGCTGCTGCTGCGCGATCGCGTCCAGCGCCGTGTTGTCCAGCACCTGGTGCAGAGTACTTTGTTACTGCACCTCACCATCAGGGCGTGTCCATGTGAAGCGGCAACCTGTCTAACAGAAGTGGACAGGAGAACACTAGTTGACCTCATTACGTGCGAGACCACGTCTCCATGCATCAGCGTTCCTAGCCCTCTGTGTTGTCTCGAAATGGTGAACCGGCGAGGACTCACCACCACAGCATCGGCGTCGAGTGCCAGGCGCTTCAGAGTCAGAATCGAGTTGTAGGGCTGGACCACGACATCTGATATCTGCGCAAGCAAAAACAGCAGATCCTCAAACACTGGCTCACAGCCATCGGCACACCAAATGGCAGTATGCAAGATCACTCACCCCCTCATCGCTCCAATTGGGAAACACGCTGCACATGATCGAAAGTGCTATCAGCAGTCGACAGCCAACGCTAAACAGCAACAGGTGTTGGCAAGGGGTCAAGCACATAGCATCGATGAGCATACTCAGCATGATGCACGCCCCCGCCTCACCTGTAGGTATGGATCATTGCCTTCGGGAAGGAATCACTGAGGGCCTCTAGAAGGTAGGAGCCTAGGCCGCTGCCTGTGCCGCCCGCGATCGCATGCGTGAGCATAAAGCCCTGCAGGCTGTCGCAGTTGCGTGCCTCCCGCTCTGCAGAGCATCACAGAAGAGTATGGACAAATGCTGCGGGTAGTGCGCTACAGTGGCAGGCAGCTGAGCCGCACGCTGTCCGTGCACGGGGAGCCACAGACGCAAAGGGCTTTCATCAGGGTGCCTGCAGGTGCCGCCAGCTTCTCATCGTGGCATTCGCACCTACAAGCTCTGCAATGTCCTCGCTGTTCTTCTCGCCCTGGTCGTACCCGCTCGCCCAATTATTGCCGGCGCCGCCGCCATGGTCTGAGAGAAAGATCGACTCGGGGTTGAACAAGTCCCGCTGATCACTGGCGTGGATGCTGTTGATCACCCTGCAGCAGGCAGACGCAGCTTTGTGTATCGTCTCAGAAGACTGCACAACATAAGTAACAGCTGCCACAGCGGCAACATTTGGCCGTCCTGCAACAGTGCAGAGGCAGGACATCCCACCACCAGTCCGAAAACACATGAGCAGGAGGCTGTTGGCAGCCTTATGTAGGTGTGATTGACCCGACCTGGGTTCTAGGTCCAGCAACAGCGCGCGCGGCATGTAGCGGCCAGCATCGTCCTCCCTGAAGATGACTTCCCTGCACTCTGGACCCTGCAACATGCGCGGCACGCCCACCTCAACTTCCAACCGACCAGCAACGCCGTTGCACCACGCGAAGAGTGCATGACAAGTAGAGGGGTGCGGAGTTGTCTGCCCTGACCTGAGACGCTGCAGACTGTGTCGCATTGAGGGTGCCATCAGCACGGATGGCATGCTCGCGGCAAACCTGCAATCAGCAAGCGCAGGGCTGATTATCATGGATGCGAGGACGTGCTGACATCGGACAGCATGCCATGCACCCTTAAATTCGCACCGTGCGCCAGAACTCCGAGCCAATCTGATTGCCCGCCTGCCCAACATGCAGCGTCACAATCTCCCGTGGCATAATTGCGATTCAGCGAGACGACACCGCAAGCCTGCCTGACAGTCAGCCTGCCATGTCCATCACAAAGTCGCCTGCGAGCTTTGGGCAAGCTGCTGCTGAGAGGCTGTAGGCAACCGATCAGCCGCTGACAGCTATGCCATGCCGCCACAAGCCGTAGGCTGCAGCGATCAGTCCTGTACTGATGCACCTACAGTATAACCAAGGTGCATACGGATAATGAAATGGCTCTGGCGCTCAGCAAGTCAGCAAATTGGCACCATGTTGGTGATGTGTTTGGGATGGCTCAATCCAGATTTGAATACCAAACCGGCTATTGGCCAGCAAGGGTGCGCAACAGCAACTCCATGTCCCTGCTGACAGCAGTTGCGTATGTGGCAGCATTGGGCAGCATGAGTTTATCATGTGCGCTCTGTAATTCATGCTGGGTATGCGCCAGTGGCCCACCCAGTGGTGAAAGCGCAAAGAGCCTCAAGTGCTGCTCGAGCATGCAACCATGCACATCTGCTGACCGAGTGCACCGGGACAGCTACATGAGTCTGTTTTCAAGATCTAGCAGGACGCCGCTGTGCTGGCATAGCAGCGGCTTGAAATTGCAGCACAAGTACTGCGATATGCTGCGTGCCATCCAGCAAATGACCTCAAACCTCGTGGTGCAAACCCAATTCACCCGAATGTGCAAGACTTCGACTGCACGAAGAGGAGTAGCAGCGGACTGCAAGCTTATCAGAGGTCCCAACACAGATCTCATGATAGTTGCAATTGCCAGAACTTTGGTGCCGATGTATGGTATTGTGAGCCAGTTGGCATAGACAGGGAGCAGGTTGACTATCAGTGCTGCTTTCCATTGAGCGTAGCCTTGTGGTCCTGCACCGGGATCAGTTCCGCGTTGCCGCCGAACTGCTTGGGCAGCACCTGCGCCGATCAAGCGACCTCTTCAGCACGTCAAGCCACAAGCAGTCACACTGCTGGCGATGAGAGCTTTCTGACTCGAGTTGTTTCATGCGGAGAGGCCGGAAGCGGATCCTGTGCAAGGTTGTGCAAAGCCCGCAGAGAACAGTTGTAGGCACCAGCAGGCCACGACCATGCACGCCCACCTCGGGCGAGATGACCTTCTGCAGGTCGGCCAGCGCAGCCTCGCCCTTGACGAACTCGATTTTTGCTCGAGTGCCCGGGTCGATGAAGGGCGACACCATCTTCCACAGGCCCCAGAACAGCGAAGGCGCGTTGAGGAACCACAGCTGCGCCAGCCGCTCTGGGTAGTGGTTCTGCAGCGGCAACATGGCGGCACAGGTCTGCAACATGTCGCGGGCCTGCCATTGAGTAGTAAGACCAAAGGCAGCCATCAGCTCATTGCACCATGCAAGCCAGCACATGGTGGGAAGGCCCACCTGCAGCAGGTCGAAGCAGCTAAGCAGTGCCTTGAAGTCCATGTTGCTCATGCCAAACCCTGCGGGACACAGGGTACAACACACCGCCTCACGGTACTCCATGCAGCGTACCAACGCAGTGATGGTCAGCAGGACACAACAAGGGTTGCACAACACACCGCCAGAGACCCTTGAAGCAGTATTGACCTGTCAAGTCAAACAGGACGACGAACTTGTCGACGTCCTTGGTGGCCGATGCCACTGTGTGGTCCAGGCAATATGTGATGAAGCGGCGGGTCTCCTCAATCTGGCGCTTGCCTGCATTGTGCCTTGCCGCCAGGATGACCAGCACTGGGTGGCCCTGGAGTGCACAATAGCTGCAATAAGTGGCACACTGACGATGCTGTTGCGCTGCCAGGCTGCCAATGCCACCACACAGCGGTGCGACATCATTGAATGCCGCAGTTGCAGGCAAAAGTTGCAGTGTATCAACCGTGTAGCACAACGCATCTGCTCACGTCTACATCGCAGCCCTGGACGAACGTCTTCTCCTGTGCCAGCTCCCCTTTGATGGTATCCTGTGCATGAAACCGAACATCGTTGCAGATGCCTGCGCATCACAGCTGCAGTTCAATGCAGTTTGCCAGGGTGAGCCGGACTCATACTATGCTCAGAACCCACTGCACGGTCAGCACCCCTCCTGGAGCGGCCCACCTCGGTGACGCTGTTGTTCGGGAACTCGGAGCGCCAGGCAGCATGGTCCCGAAGGCTGTGCTCTGCCTTGTCCGCGCTCCAGGTGCGCGCGACCAGCCACCTGCACAGCGGAGCGCCGGCAGCTTGAGCTGCCGACCTTCCATTCTCATCACACATGGAAACTCTCATCACGACCTGGAAGTCGCGGCGTAACTCGCTAGTCTGGTCGCTAGTCTGGGGACATGCAGAACCGCAGCCGCACCTTCTCAGGCAGGCGTCGTCCACCACCTCGCCCGTGCGCCGCAGCCGCTCGGCCAGCGAGGCGGTGTGGCCGTCGGTGCTGTCAGACGCCTGCCAGCCATGCAGCACCAGATTACTTGCTGCGGCGCTGCTGGCTTGACCAGTTCAGACTCTGCAATGTCTACAGGCACATGCCCTGCAGACCAGGCCGGGCAACAGTGCAGCGTCAGACCTGCGGTGCTGCCACTCGCCGCCGCAGCTCTATGAGTGCCTCTTTGTGCTCGTCCGACAGCCCAGCCATGCCGTCCTGGCTCCGGTCCGCACCGCCACCTTAAAAAGCATGTGAGCAGCTGCTCAGCACATCAACATGGGAGCCCGGCACTGTTCTGCAGAGCAGACTGAGTGCCGGCCACCCCTGTTGGATACCTGCTGCACTCTTGGTTGTGGTGCCGGACACGTTGCTGGTGGCTGACAGGAACGACTGCGCTGAGGCGAATGAGTTGGCGGAGGCAAAGGACTCGGGGCTGACACGATCCAGCGGCGTGGCTGTGCCACCAAGCGCAGTGACACCGTTCTGCTGGGGCTCGGCTGGTTTCCCTGTTGTGCTGCTAGCTTTGCGGGCCTTGCTGCTCGTGAAGCATCCACACAGGCCCATGCAGGCTGTGACAAATAAATGCAGGCCTAACGCACAAAGAATCAGCACAAGCTGGCGCAGTTCGCTGCTGGCGACTCGCGACACTGATTTTGACTTGGGCAGCAGCTGTGTGTAGCAGAGACCATACGTATAGTTTAGGCTGCAAGCACGCGCACTACACTCAGCAGCATCTTCGTCGATCAGTGCTCACCAGTGCTTTGATCCAACCTATGTGGACCAATGACAACGCAACCCTGTGCCGCGCAATGCCGCCACTGGGCGCAAGGAAACGTAAAATGCCTGTCACAGTGCTCGGCTTTTATGGTGGCTAAGGGAAGACAGTGACTTCAGATGTGCACAAACTTTCACCACGCTTCAGGGCAGCGAGCCATACAGCGAGGGATGCATCGTGCACTGGTGGACTAAACGTCTCATTTGCCGCTTGCATGCTGTTCAAGAGTGCGCGACACGCACATGCAGTGTGTATGCACCGGTTCGTGTGCCGAATCCTCCTGTTGCAGCGTTCGCACAGCTTCGTGAAGGGGAGCCAAATCGTTCACACCAGAGGCAGCTTCTGTTGGTTGCTGGCCCCGAAGCATCAAGCACTGCCAGTGAATCAACACATCAAAGCATTGTCGGCGACTCTGAGCACCGACGGCCGGAACCTCCATGTCGGAGCGTCGCCGCGAGCGCAGCCGCTCCCGCGAACGGCGGCACCACAGCAGCCACCGCAGGGACGAACGCAGTCGCGGACACGAACGAAGCCACCGCAGGGACGACCATCGTCAGGATCACGGCAGCCGAGACGGAGTGCAACGCTCAGATGATCATCAGCAGCGTGACAGGCGCACTGAGCGTGATATGCCTTCACAGCGGCGCCCAGAGCAGCGAGCAGGCGACTTGCGGGGCCATCACGACCAGCAGCGGCGTTCGCGGCACGATTCAGACCATCGGCATGATGAGCGTCGGGGTGGGCAGCATGTGACAGATGAGCGTGATCCTGCCCAACCCCAGGCAGGAGCTCATGATGGCCATGCAGTGGGACCCGCCCATGGGGCGGCAGTACTGGATGCAATGGTGCCCACGCCACCAGCTGGCACAGCTGAGGCCGCCGCGGATAGCAGGCAACCGCAGCGCAGGCCTCGACCAGGTGTGCGGTGTCACCTGCCTGGTGGCCAGGCTGCGGAGGCTTATAGTGTTGATAGTGCTGCAATGATCTGGCCCTCGTGATGATGTGCCCCCAAACCTTCCTGCACAGGGGCACCACCTGGCCACCCACAGCGTCCTGCGCCGGGGCAGCAGCAGCAACAGCAGCAGCCGCAACAGAATGGCGTTTTAGGGCAGGGGGGGCAGCCAGCGGCGCAGCAGCCAGTGCGCATTAACCCACACGGCATGTACGCACGCGCAATCGAGGACACCGACTACATTGTGCCCCGGGGTGGCTACTTCTTCGAGGTGACAGGCACATACTTGTGCAGTGGACACCGCACACACTCTGCTCCACAAGTTGAGTCGATTTATCGCGGGCAGCATGTGCATTTGCCTGCCATGGCTGTGCAGCTCGCCTTGTTCAGATCGATGTCAGCAGCACGTGGAGCATCAAGCGCTGCCTTGTAGTGAGGCATTGGTGCAGCTCACAGCGTGGTGTCACATTCCCCGCGCCCAATGTTCTTGCATCCGCCCTTCGCTCCACCTCATGTATGGCAAAATAGTGCCTTGTCCTTGCCCAGGCAGATGGGCGGGCCAGAGTCATCGCTCCAGCCTGCAGCGCCTGATCCGCAGCCCCTGTGTGTGACTGCAGCACGACGACCGAGACGTGGTGACGTTCAAGGAGGAGCTGCGGCGGCCACGGAACGGCGGCGCCCCCAGGCAGGCGGCGGCGGGCGGGGCCGGGCGAGGCGCACCTGATGCTGGCGGCTCCTTCATCGTCGAGGACCCCGGGTGCGGCTGCTTCACCACATGCTATGCAGGGGCTACTGCCTGCTGAGCTGGTGCTGGCAGGCAGGACCCATTGCGCCTGATATTTTTCGCAAACCGGGTCAGTTTTGCTGCTTTGATCTGCTGCAGCACCTCTGTTTCCAAACAGATTGACCAGGTACACAAACAGGCCAAGTGCATGTACAGGGACAGATGGGACGACCGGGGGCCGCAGCCGCCGCGACAGCGGGGCCGCGACTGGGTGGACTCGGAGGCGGCCGAGCCGATGGACCGGCAGCGGCGACAGCGCCGCGACGGCGTCTCTGAGGGCATCTTCGGCCTGCACCGCAACTCCGACTTCAGGTGCAGTCAGCTGCGGCCGACGGCCTGTCAACCGTGTTCCTCACTGTCTGCAAAATACCAGGGCAGGTGCATGCATCGTGCAGTCAAGTGCTGCCCAAACCACCTGATGACAGCGTCATTTGTGAGCATTACCATGCAGGGGCGGCAGCTGGCAGGGTGGGCGCGGTAGGGGATCTGGCTTTGGAGGCTTTGGCGGTGGCGGTGGAGGGAAGTGGGGTCATGATATGTTCGAGGCACTCAATGGAGATAAGGCGGACACTCCCGACAAGACGCAAACGACGACTGTGGGCTGACCAGCACCAGCATTGCAATGGTCAACAATGGTGTGGTCAAATTGGTGGCGGCATTGATTTGGCGGTTCAAGGGTTTGTGGGCACTGCTGTAAGCAGGTGAATGGCATTGCTTCAGCACGTCATGAAATGACATAGGAGATACAGATATGTACTCAATGTCACATTTTGGGCCAAAACTTGTCGTTACCAGCCAGGTCAAGCAAATGTTTTAGCACCCCAAAAAATACACGCAATGACAACAGAATGCAGCGACCTAGCCTAGACAAGCTGAGGTGTGAAATCGCATCTGTCGGTTTGTGGGCCCTACAATTGCACCTGTCTATCTAGCTGGACTTGCGACGCTAACCTACACAGCCGCATGTGCGGCGTCTCCCCACCACCAAACCAAGTCTGAGCACTTGTGTGACAATAACCCTCGAAATCCTGTGTTGGCACTTCGCACTGCAGTGTTGTCACTTGAAAGCTGTGTTCAGCACTTGAACTGCAGTGTCGTTGCGGCTTGTCGTTTGCGTTCACTGCTGGCTGGCAGCAAAGCCGCGGGTGGCGGCCGCGGGGCGGCGGGCTTCGACCACAGAGTGGGCCACGGCCGCGGTGCCAGCCTCCTGCTTCTTCTGCTCCTCATCCATAGCCATGGCCATCATGCCGACGGCGCTGCCGACGCCGACGCCGGCCCCGGCGAGGGCAGCCAGCGACAGCAGGCCCAGGGAGACGGAGACGGTCTGCGAGAGGCCAGACATGGTAGCGGCGAAGTTGACGGAGAGTAGGGTCCCGATGCGAAGGGCGGCTTGAAGGCCTGGAGAAGCGTGTGCTGCTGCGGAGCGTTTGCAAGCAGGAGAACGCTGAAAGCGGCAGAGAACGAAGAGGCGGGCGAGAAAGCAAGTTGTGAGCCGCTGTGTGATGCTGGTGCACCTGAGTGATACTGTAGGGTTTACGGCCGGCCCAATCAATGGTGGTGCGCAGCCGTGCGTGGGACCGGAGGCCTCCTGTAGACCACTCGATGCACTTTTGCGCACGTGCCCCACCTTACGAAAGGTTGAGAGACGTGCAACAGAACGCAGCCCCTTGGCACTGCTTATGTGTTCCATATCAACTTCATTGATTGTTCATTCATCTCTGGTTGTCGGAGAGCCGCTACCAAGTGACTTGCCATCACCAAAGACCGGTCGGCAGCTTCGAGCCTGATGGCAGCGCTGGGCCTCGCCCGCGAGAGCGAGTTCTTTCACTCAGCCCAGCGCGTTGCGCTTTCAAAGCATGTTGGCAAGTTAGTAGACAATGGCTTGCTGCCACAGTCAGCCCTGGCAGCCATTGAGGGTGCCAACCCGAATACGGTGGTCCACAGCAGCGGCATCCCCACGACAGTCCGCACCCGGCCGCCCTCCGAGTTCGTGTACAACCACGTGCAGAGCCTCTTCCCCAGTGAGTGGCCTGCCCTTCGGTACGCTGGTAGTCTTGGTTACTCAGTATACCAGCGGCGGCTTCTGCTCTGCACATCGCACACCATCCAGAGGCTGCCTCATGCTGCAGCTGGACAGACCAATACACTGTGATCAATCTTGCAGTGCCCAAGCAGTCGATGGCGTCCAAGCTGACCCTGGGCACGGGCGTCAGTTTCGGCCGCGCACGGTGGGGCGTCGACGGCGCATCAGTCTTCAGCGTTGCGGACGGAAAGGCCCTTGCCCAGGTGCGGGTATGCTAAATGAGAGAGTGCGGTTGCTGCTGCTGATGACGTGGGCCACCAGTCTCAGCACAGTGAGGTGCCTTGCAGGCAGCGCCCTTGATGGTGGTTTTGATGGTGTACCCTGTAAGGCTGCAGTCTGACACTGCAGCCATGTTGTGTGTACAGACGGAGGTGAAGGTGCCGACGGCGTACGAGCGGCTGCGCGCAGACCGCGTAGCACGGCAACAGTTTGAGACGCCGCTGGTGCGTGGCGTGCGGCTGCTGCCCGTCTTCAGCCCCGGCCGGTGCGCGTTGTATGTAATTTCAAATCAATGATAGTTTATAGGACACAGATTCTACGATATGTCTGTGTAAGGATCTGGCCTCTGCTTGCAGACTGTTTGCTGGTCTTAGTCAGCCAATATTTGTGTGAGCATGAGTCATGCTGCTGACCCAACTGCATGCCCTCAATCTCGCCGCGGCTTCACAGCGCCTTCCACGCTGCTGCCCTCAGCTTGCACATTCCTCCTTGGTTCCGTGCACCTTCACCCGTCTTCCCTTGCTGACTCATGAGCACGGTCACTGCAGGGCCTTCTTCTGGGGCAGCATCCTGGCGCTTTGGGGCACCGCGGGCACGGTGCTGTCCATCAAGCGCGGCCTGGGGGTGGAGCGCCCCGAGGACGTCAGCCCGGTGCGGCTTTGACGCTGCTGTGTGATAGCAGTAGCGTGCTGCAGTTCACCTTTTGCTGGTTTCGTTTGTCTGCGAGTTTGCCTGGTAGTGCAACTCCTCGGCTGGTGCAGTTTCCCTGCATATAGCAGCAACCATCATTGTTGAACCGCCTGTGTTTGCGGGCCCTGTGTATCATGGCAACGACCCGCCGCCCACAGTGAAACGCGTGCTGCAGCAGCGAGAAGCAATGTTGTGCACAGCAGCTTGAAGTCCTTGACTGAGCTTCATCTGATGCAAACGCTCATCATACCGCAGGCAATTGCAGCCATCGTGGCGCCAATCAGCAGCGCCCTGCGGCAGGCGGGAGAACGGTGGCGCGCCACCATCCAGTCCAGCAGCCTGGTGGGCCCCTCCGCCGCGGCGCGGGGTGCCGAGCCGCCAGAGTACATCCGGCGCATGCGCGCCATGTTCCAGTAAGCTGGCGCTCGCTCCCGCCTCGTCTGCAGGGGAGGCGGCTGGAGGACGGATGCTTCAGCCAGCTGTTTGCGGGCTCAGTGCGGCTAGCTGCTGCCCCTCGTCGTCCAGGCCAGCAGTGAGCTCATGATCCTATTCAATGCAGTTCCTGGGGTTGCCGTCGTGTGCTGTTAGCACGTGTTCTGAACCTGACCAAATGGTCGAATTGTGGTTTTGTTTGGTAGTTGGGGTCCTGCTGCTTGTAGACCAGGATGTCGTAGTGTCTCAATGTGATTGACAGTGTCAGGATCCATGCACATATGTCTTGTCAGGAGGTAAGTCGGTCGTCACGACAGTTAGGTCAGTCTTTGTCCATGAATCATGAGCCTGTGACGTCATAGAGTCAGCGAGCCACATGGCTTGTTGTTGGGCAGCTAGAAGGGATTTCTCGTAGGCAGCTTCAGCATTGGCTTGTGCACACTAGCTATGGTTTGTAAGCGCCATCATTCGCTGTGTATCAAAAATTCACTCTCAGCATCTCAACCACTGTTCATCAGCAGCGCCACTGTCGGTGCCGGCCACCGGAGCATGTGACTGGGCATCCACAGTGGTTCGGGCCGAAAATCATGTGGCTGTCAACTCGTTGCCTGACGTGATGAACATCGACCTGCTACAACTTGGCCGCTGCCGGCCCATGCAGCAAGGAGTGTAGCGGGGAGACGTTTGGCCAATGGTTCTCCCCCTAATCAGCATGCCGTGAGGTTCATCACAGGAGAAACCCACAGCACTCCATCTGCGCATATGACCTGCGAGACGCGCTCGGTACGCAGTCACAGACTTTGCTTGCGACTTCCACTGCTTACACCACCGCAGCGTCGAGCGGCATCTGGTTCGCTGTAGTCGCCACACTGGTTGGATCATAGAGCACTGCGCACAACAAAAGCTGGTGCGTGACAGACGGACGAGCATTGAGCTGCTGGCTGATACTCTCAAGCTATTTATACGCACTCAGCTACATTCCTTGCTCACATGACGCTTGAGCCCGTTCGTTTGCACTCGCAGATCGCCTCCGTCGGACCGGACGACACCAAACAGCATGACTGGCACCATCACGATCACCACACCAGCAGGTACTGCTACCATCAGCTGCGGCAGATGATATACCACACAAAGCTGCACTTTGGTTCAACGCAACCACGTAGGCGCTGTGTCACTGCTCAGTCGGTTTGTCGTCAGGTGGTGTCGTGGACTGGTGCACGGACGGCCTGGCTGGGCTGTCACAGGACCAGGAAGCGGCGGTCGCGGACCTTCGACGGCGCGTTGCAGCACCACAGGTGAGCTCCGATCTGCGCTCTGCCTCCTGCCTCGCCCGCTGCCTGGCGAGGTACAGCGCCGCAGACCCTGCAACGACAGTGCACCTTGGCCTGGGGATCACCATGAGCCTTACAGGGAGGAAGAAAACAACGTTCTCATGCGACGTTGTGTTGCTGATAGACGAGCAACGCCACTGACGGCGGGACCGCCTCGCTGGCTGAGCGGCTGCGTCGCGCAGGCGAGGTGGTGGACGACGCCTGCCTGAGAAGGTGTGGTCGCAGCGCTCAGAGTCAGGACTTCACAAACATCACATGCAAATTACTCTGACTAATCACTCGAGGCTGTGACTTGATGCAACGTGCATGACGCATGTGCCTGCTGCACGCCTCGGAGACCCCGGTCAGTTTCCTGGCACAGGTGGCTGGTTGCTGGCTCATGGAGCGTGGACAAGGCCGAGCACAACCTGCAAAACCATGCTGTCTGGCGCGTCGACTTCCCCAACAACGGCATCAGCGAGGTGAGGCATGCAGTGCTCTGCTATGTTGGCCGCTCGTCAGGACTCATCTCTGCAACCCCGCACTGTCGTGTAGTGCACGAGCTGACCAGAGAGCGGCTCCTGCAGGACACAATCCAAGGCGAGCTGGCAGATGAAACCACTTTTATCCAGGGCTGCGACGTCCACGTGAGCTGCTGCATTCGGTGGTCACTCTGTGACAGCAACTCTGTCGCATGACCGCCGAATGCACAACTCTCATGCAAGGGCATGTTGGACCACCTGCAAAGGAGCTGGCAGGGACCTCGTGGAAGTGCTGCCGCATTGCCGACCGTTACATCATCTGTGCACGGCAGGGCCACCCAGTGATGGTCGTGCTGGCAGCGCGCCACATTGCGGGAAGGCATCCGGCTGAGGAAGCGCGCCGCTTCATCACATACTGCTTTGACCACACCCTCGCGTCAGCCACCAAGGGCGCCGACAAGTTCGTTGTGCTGTTCGATCTGACCGGTCCGTCAGTCTCGCTTTGTGGTGCTGCAATGGCATGACCTCTGATGGACAGTCATATGGTCCGCATCTGTATGTCATGCCAGCCAGCTCCGTGACAGCACTGCATTACAGCTCCAAATCCATTCTAAGCTGGCGCCGTGCTGGCTGCAGGGTTTGGCTACCGCAACATCGACTGCAAGTCGCTGCTGACCACCTTCGACGTGCTGCAGGTGTGCTCTGATCCATGCTACTGCCGCTTCTGCCCTCACTTGCATCCCTGGCTGCTTGCCCGCCCTCCTTCATCGAACGCCAGATGGGCAGCTGCGCTGTGCAACCCCCCATTGAACCCCCTGCTCTCATGCCACTGCAGAACCACTACCCAGAGCGGCTGGCGCAGCTGTGGTTCCTCAATGCGCCTGCGCTGTTCTGTGGCGTGTGGAAGGTGGTCTCGCCTCTCCTCAGCACCAGCACACGTGATACCATCGCATTTGTGAAGGGCAAGGCTGCGCTCGCCGACCTGCAGAAGGTCGTTCCGCCAGAGGTGAGAACCACACCTCATGTATACCGCAGGTGGGTTCCGGTGTACGTCGCAATGCATTACACACTGGTCACAAAGGAATTGCCCTGATGGGCTCGAGGTGTGTGAACCCAGGCATTGCGACTGCAGTCAGCCCCATCCCTTGCCAGCAATCTACAGAGCACTGTGACTACTACTCCACACGTGCTGAGAGGGCCATCTGTTTGATGATGCAGGTGCTGCCGAAGCAGTTTGGGGGCGAAGCGGACCTAGTTGCGGTGCAGGCCTCGAAGGCTGCGCTCCTTGTCATCAATCGGCAGTGACTGCTGTCAACGGTGTATACATCTCGTCTGTGCCAGCTCCCCCGGTGTGCCTCAGATGTAGCACAGTGCATGGGCACACGACCTTCACACAGCAGCAGCGCCCGTCATCGTGATGGTGCCGTGCAGTGACTTCTGATGGTATTCCACATCGCCTCTGAGTTCTTTTGAGCGACGTGTACGTAAGCTCGGCTGCTGGTCCTTGTACTGTCTCTGCGTTGGGTAATGTAGCTTATGCTCGTCTGCAGCGACACCCTAGTGCAACCCTCTCACCACCCCGCCTGGTCCGGAGCGCGACAACGTGGACAGCATTGATGTTGCACCGTCTACAAATCCTTGTGCATGACTCCCACCAGTCACTGTACACTCCTGACACGCGGCATACATGCACCGCCGCTGCCATCCCCCAACGGCAGGACTTCCTTGCTGAAATGGGACCTACGTAGGTACGCACAACCATCGGACTGGGTGCCCACCATGATGTCATCTTGATATGCAGCTGATGTCTGCTTGACTCGGACCGACAGGCCTTGGACCCGAGCATCCACCAGCCTGCTGCTATGCATCTATTCATGGCCCAGCAGGCCGCCCGCGACGCGGAATGTGATCAAGCATCTTGCGTGGACTTGTATTGTCCTCAACAGCCCCTGTGATTAGGGACCAAGCGGGGGGTCATGCGTTTGCGTGCTACCGACGGAAGGGCCATGCACAAGCAGCCGTTGCATACACGACAATGGCGGTGCTCGCGCACTCACTTGCAGCAAGTGAGCTAGTGAGGCGGCCTCACTTGCTCAAGTGTGGCATGTTGGCTTGCGCCACTGAGGTCAGACTACTACCACCCATGCCCATACATCGCAAGCTGGCCAAGGGTATGGCACATGACATGTCGCAGTCAACATCAGTAGGTCCAAGGGACCACCATATAAAGCGGCAGTCTCTGTCGCGAGATAGGGGTCCATCACCTGAGTGTCAATCAATCGCATCATGCCGCATCACGTGAGTCGCCCGGACAATCACACCGCCTCGTAGATCAGCGTTGCACTGCCATTTCCAGCCTCTCGCAGCGGGCAACTGCATGAAAACTTCAGTACCTCCATTGCGTCGCTTCGCCATTGCGTGAAAGTGTCGGTGTGCTGCTCTCCCGTGTATGCGCGGTCTGCTCGCGGCTCAGTACACGACACACTCTCACCATGAGCTCGCCAGCAGAGCGGTGTCTCGACACTGCCGCTACACCTGCTGCGCCTTTCGTTGACACAATTGAGGCGAGGGGCGCGCAGACTGTGCACAAAAGCACAAACCAGGACGAGAGCCGTCAAGCGCAGCTGGACGCCATCAGGCAGATCGTCAGTCAAGCGCTAGGCTCAGATGACAGCAGCAACCTCCTGCTGTTGGAGCGCGTTGAGGATCGCTTCAAGAGGTAGGAGGCCAAGCATGGTCGCTGGCGATCCCCAACCTACCCCGTTACCGTCTGGCGTGCACCCCTTGCCCTCCCGTGTGCACGGTCTCGTGCTGTGCAGGTCCTGCAGGACCACCACACTGTGTTCTCGGCTGCACCTTCAGTAGCTCTGCATGATGCTGACGACCGTAGCTGACTCATCAGGCATGGCAGCCATGAGGCAGTATGCTGTACTGGCACTGCAGGGCCGGCGTGCCGCAGAGCAGTGTGGAGGTGCAGTTCAGGGACCTCAGCATCGAGGGGTGTGTGTCCGTCGGCAGCCGCTCGCTGCCCTCGCTGACGAACGACCTCATCAACCTCGCGCAGGTGCTGTGCGCTTCGGCATGATGCGCATGCTGTGCCATGTGCTGGACTGCGCGCGGCAGCCTGTAGCAGGCCACCGTACAGAGAGTCATGCATCGGTTTCCGCGAGCTTTCAGTCCCGTCCGCTGCGTAAGTGCCTGCTGCAGATATGTTGTGCTGCTGCTGACCTGCGCTTGCCTGATGCCGTTGCCAGTGGCCGCTGGCACGACTGGGCATCAAGTTTGCCAATCGGAGGCCATACCAGATCCTGAAGGATGTCAGCGGCGTGCTCAGGCCGGTAAGCCTTGTGCAAAGTGCCTCCGATCCATCAGCATAGCATGTGACTGCTGGCATACGGAGGCTTCTGCCGCTGCTGCCGATTGTGGTGTCAGCAGCCGTGGCACAGGATATGTATCCTGTCTGTTGCCGACGGGTAGTGGCATCTCTCTTGTTCGTACACATCTGGTACATTCCGAGAGCAGTGGCCCCTGCTGCAGGGGCGCATGACGCTGCTGCTCGGGCCGCCGCAGAGCGGCAAGTCCACATTGCTCAAGGCGCTCTCCGGTCGCCTACATTCCGCTGGCCTCAACGTGGAGGGGCAGGTAAGAGACTGTATCCTTGCAGTGGTGTCACGCAACCTTGATCAGGAAGTGTTCAACATTGCTGTGTTCACAGGCGCTGGCAGGTTGTCCCCAACTCATCTGAAGCCTGACTGACCTTCGCCGCAGGTGACTTACAACGGCAGAGCAATGGATGACTTTGTTGTGCAGCGGGCCAGCACATACATTGAGCAAGTGGACGAGCACATGGCAGAGCTCACGTGCGTGTTGCGCTGGCAGTCAGTCCTTGCACTTGTTAGTCACCTTGCAAATGCTTGAATGACTGACCCTGAGCATGCATGTGGCGTATTGAGGAAGTCTGCCACGACATTTATGTGATCATTCAGGTTGATAGTCGGTGCAGTCCATGTCGTAGAGGTCAGCTGTGATCACTTGGAACCACTGTGCCGCAGAGTGCGCGAAACACTGGACTTTGCCGCACGAGTTCAGGGCGTAGGCGTCCGTGAGAAGGAGCTGCAGAGGGTGTGCCCTTTGCCCTTGTGCACGCCGCATGACCAAGCATCGTAGCATTGCAGTCATGCTCCTTGCCAGCAGATGCGAAGACGCCCGCAGCAGTGCACGTGCCTTTGATGGTGTTCTCACCACATATACCAGGTGCTGGGCACGGTAGGCCACTCGGGGGAGGTCTTGGGGCTTTTGCAGGGCGCCAAGAACAGCAGCGCTGGCAAGCCGTCTGACGCAGAGATCGATGCCTTCCTCAAGGTGTGTGGACATCACTGACCGGTGCATCGGTAGAGCCTGGCACATGGAGTGGTGTCATCAGGAGGCAGTGTCCTCACGATGGCATCAGCATGTTTGGCTATTCGCTCAAGTGTGAATTAGACGCACTGCTTGCTGTCATGACCACCTGCCTCGCGCGCCAGCACAGCAACATCATGTGCGTCGCAGGGGGAGGCCATTCTGGGTAAGCGCTTCAGTGTGGTTGCGGAGTACGTCCTGAAGGTGCTGGGCCTCGACTATGTGGCAGGTGGGTGCGGTATGAGGTGCTGTTCGTGCGGCCAGCAGCTGTTGTGCTGGGGTGGGACCGAGACCTCCAGTGACAATTTCACACCATGCCACTGCAGACACATTTGTGGGCGGGCCCATGCTGCGTGGCATCAGCGGCGGCCAGAAGAAGAGGTGAACACCAACTGCCACTCGCTGAAGGGCTCTGCCAAATTACCTGATCACCAAGAGCCAAGTACCTCGACTGACGCTCGTGTCTGTGCCTGTCTCGTGTCTTCAGGCTGACCACTGGCGAGATGCTGGTTAGCCCGTCCAAGGTCATCTTCGCTGACGAGATCTCAACTGGTTTGGACAGCAGCACCACGTTCCAGATCATTCGGAACCTCTCACACTACGTGCACAAGCGCAAGGTACGTTAAATGCCGTCCTACTGTTGGCATCTGCCGTCACAGCCTCTAGATGCCTCGATCATGTTCTGTGTGTGTTGACAGCTATGCAAGTCACTGCAGCTCATTCGCATGCAATACATATACAACAGTTTCGTCACCACTTTCTGTAGGCTACGGTCATGGTAGCTCTCCTGCAGCCAGCGCCCGAAGTCTACGACCTGTTTGACGACATCATGCTGTTGGCAGAGGGCCATGTCATCTACTTCGGCCCCAAGGAGGAGGTGAGCTTTTCAGCAAACTCCGAACCAGGCGTTGCTCTACATGCACTGTTTGGCGGTCCATGCTGTGAGTCACGTCATTTCGACCAAGGTGCTGCTGCTGCAGGTGATGCCATTCTTCAACAGCATTGGCTTCCAGCTGCCAGAGCGCAAGGGCATAGCCGACTTCCTGCAGGAGGTCACCTCGCCAAAGGATCAAGGTCAGCTGCAGAGCATGCTGCATGGTATGCTGTTAGTGTGCACGGTGCCATCGCTGCTTTGAAAGATCCTCACATCCACCGTGTTGCTGATCTGCAGGACAGTACTGGAGGTGATCATCAAATGGCTCACACTAAAAGCGCTTTGGTCATGCGCAGCTGCAGTTTGTGTGTTCGTGTGCGCAAGTGTGTCCCTGTGGCTGCTGCTTGACATGCCTCTCTCCGCATCTGCTGCAGTGACCCTGAGCGCAAGTACAAGTACATTTCCGTCCAGAACTTTGTCAGCGCATTTGCCGACACCAACATTGCCAAACGGGCGCACTCCATGCTGCTTGAGCCGCTGGTCACCAATGACAAAGCCGAGGACCCCTTGGTACGTAACACAGCTGCCACACCTTGCCACAGACAGGTTGCGTGTGCTGCTGTTACACTGCACTGGCGAGAGTCGGCCACTGGTGTTGAATGCCCTGTTCTTGCTGAGAACAATGTGAACATGGCAAGGGAAATACGGTAATATCAAGGTGCTGCATGTAGTTGCGTGATTTGCCTCTCTGCTGCTGCAGACCAAGAGCGTGTGGGGCAATACTCCAGGCAAGCTGCTGCGGGCCGCGCTGCGTCGCGAGCTCACACTCATACAGCGCACCTGGTTCATCTATGCCTTCCGCATCAGTCAGGTGCCTGTTTGGGCTGTGAAACCTGTGTGCGCGCCAGGCTTGGCAGGGCCATTGTGCGCAGCCTACTGCTGCATCTGCACCCTACACCTGTCAGGGCGTGCCGATGTTCAGCTCTTTCTTGTAATGTGATGATGCGACTGCTGCATGATCGTGTCACTTCGCCACCTGCAGGGCGCATTCAATGCCATTGTGAGCGCAACCCTCTTCTTCCGCACGCGCCTCTCCCCAACCAGCATTGATGACGCCAACCTCTACCTGGCTGTCATCTTCTTCACACTCGCCAGTATGCTGTGAGCAACACTGCCCTAACTCTGCAATGGACCTGGATGTGACAGCGCTACCTACAGCACTATCGTGCATGCCAACAGCCCTGGTGGCTTTGCAGGAAGCTGTCTTGCTGCCTTCCATTGCATCGTACCCAGTTTGTCAAGTGTGCTCACATTGCGCTGTTTCACTGAACATGCAGTTTCAACAACTGGGCGGAGTTTGCCATCATTGGCGAGCGGCTGCCACTGTTTTACAAGCAGCGCGACAACACGTTCTACCCCACCTGGGCGTTCGCACTGCCCACCGTGGTGATCCTGCAGATACCGCAGGGCTTCGTGGAGAGCCTCATCTGGAGCCTCATCACCTAGTGCGTGCTATGCGGGCTATGATACGCAACAGGGTGTAACAAGGTCGCTGACTTGGCGAGGTCTCACTTCTGCTGGCATGCCGATGAACACGCCATCCGGAGCTCTCTTAGTGCGATTGCTTGCATGTGCAGCTGGGTGGTCGGCTTGGCGCCAGAGGCAGGGCGCTTCTTCTTCTTCTGGCTGATAACCTTCTGCTTCCATACTATGGCTGTCAGCATCTTCCGGTATGTCTGCCCTCGGCAGACGCACTCTGCTGCAATTTCAACCCGATTGATGGCCTCAGGCACTGTGCAAATCCTGATCATGTGAGTGAGTGTTGCACGGTGCCCGTAGCATTACAGCATCGTCTCCAACAGCCAGCTGCACATACATGCTTGGCATGTGCAGGGTGGCAAGGATAAACAGCAAGTCAACATACATGCATCGTGAAATCATGTCTTTCCTCATGCAGGCTGTGTGGCGCTGCAATCAGGCCGGCGACATACTCTGTTACAGGCGCTGTGCTTGCCACCTGCTTGCTGATGACGACCGGCGCATACATCATGCCACGCACATCCATCCCTGGGTGGTGGATCTGGGTAAGTTGCCTTCCAGCTTGGCAAGCAAACATTGTGGTGCAGGACATTCCGCACGCTCTTGCCTATGCCTGCACATTGCACGATACCTCTTATAGGCACCATAGCTACAATGTGATGCCCGCAGGCCTACTGGATCAATCCTATGGCATTTGCCCAGCAGTCGTTGGCAATCAACGAGTTCACATCGGCACGCTGGAACGGGCCAAGCTCGGTACCGGGCCTCACGCTTGGCGAACAGCTGCTGACCGGGTACTCCTACGAGATGTCGTCAGGCTACAAGTGGGCTGGAGTTGGCGTAGTGCTGCTCTACACCATTGTCCTCAACTGCCTCATCTGGCTGGCGCTGGCCAAGCTCAAGGGTGAGGAAAGGCAGCGTGCGCATGCCCTTGCAGCATTGCTCGCGTGGTGAGCGCCAATTTTGGCGAGGTGGAAGCTTGCATTTGCAGCTGTACACTCAGCTCAAACATAAATCATGCTCCTTGCTTTCTGCCCTCCGCAGACATGAGGCAGCCAGCGGGCGTGATGTCGAAGGAGGTGCTTGCAGAGAAGCAGGTGATCGTGGCAGGCGGCGACAACATTGCCGAGAAGGCCGGCTTGTCGCGGGCTATGAGCATCAGCAACTCTAAACGCTTCGCTGCCGGTGGCGTGTCCACACGCAGCCTTGCAACATGCGTGCGTATCTCGATGGATGTCGATTGAGCAGACCTCATGCCCCTGTGCCTTCTGTTGTGCAGTCGTGAGAGCCTTGCATGCTGCAGCAATCACCTCGTCGGTGAAGCTGATGCAGATGTGTTCACCAGCCTGGGCGGGCAGTAAAACAATTTGGTTCCACAGAGCACTGTTGTCGCTGCTCCCTGTGGACTAGTAGGCGCTGCCCACCTGCAGGTCAGCCACGGTCGTTCTTTCTCAAGCGTTGAGCGCGGCCTGTCATTCAACGTCACCCTGCACGCCAGCAGCAAGGAGCTGTGGCCAGACAGCAGTGAAGACTTAGTCGAGGAGGTGATCAGGCTGGAGCATGCAGATAGGATTTGCTGAAAGATCTGAACGTGCACAGGCCTCATGTATGCAGCACAGCAAGCATAGCAAGTGGCGACTACGGTCCTGCAAACGTGCCAGCCTTCTGACGATGTGCTGCAGGATATGCACAGATGTGAACACACTCACTATGACCGTCGTGCTTCTCATCAGCCTGCATGCAGAGTATGAGCACTGACTCCATGTCCCTCATGTATCACTCTACTGCCTTGCAGATGGACACGGCAGATGAGGCCATTGACATAGTACACTTGGCCAGCAACGGCAAGGTGGATGCTGACGATGTGGCCGGCTCCAGCAGCGCGCTGCCCTTTGAGCAGCTCCACATGGTGAGAGACCGTATAGTTTCATGTGGAGGCTGTACGCTTGCCACCAATGCTCAAGGTCTGCTCATTGCAGCTGCGCATGCTGCACCGGAAAGCAGGCTGTCTCAGGCTGTGACTGTCATTGCCTGCAGACGTTCAGCCACGTGTACTACCGTGTGCCGCTGCCTTCTGGCATGGCGGAGCCCGCCGGGCAGCGACCGGAGGACGCTGGCCAGTTGTCCATTATCAATGTGGGTGTTGTTCTACCCACAACCTGCAAATCTGCGCACCTGCAGAGCGGCTAGATCAGCTGCTGCACTGCCCAGGGCACCTCTGCAGTATGGCTCCTATGCCTCAGGCACGGATCACTGTCAATGCAGGACATCTCGGGCGCCTTTCGGCCCAATGTGCTCACAGCATTCATGGGCGAGACTGGCGCTGGAAAGGCAAGCCGTGGCTGCCCGCCCATCCATGTTGTTCAGCGTGTCACTTCCTATCTGTCACAGCTCAGCACATCCCATGAGGTCGCTGCCTCAGTCACGGGCCACCATCACCTCATTGTTCCTGCCGCTGCAGACGACACTTCTAGATGTGCTGGCAGACCGCAAGACGGGCAGTTGCATTGAGGGCGACATCCGCATCAACGGCCACAAGAAGGAGGCCAGTACCTTTGCACGGGTCTCTGGCTATGGTGAGAATCTGCTGCGGACTACTAGTCGCCGATCTGATGCTGATGCTGATGTGTGCAACAGCTCTCCCTGCGTGACCATCAGATCGCTACGGACCATGCGGTGACGCTGTGTGTCGCTGCCTACAGTGGAGCAGACAGACGTCCACTCGCCGCAGACGACGGTACATGAGGCGTTGATCTACTCCGCATACCTCCGCCTGCCTGGCAAGGTGTGAGCAGCAGATTGACTTCCATGCATGGCAGGCCCCTGTACCTGCGCTCACCACCAGCTGTACCTAGCATCCACAAATTCTCTCTGAAATGCATGACTGCTCACCATCTGGAATAGCTTGTCTACGTACAAGTGCTGCTCAGCAGCAAACAGCTGTTCAGCTGAATATACACGGAGTGCAGGTCTCCTCCGCGGTGAAGGACGCATTCGTGGAGGAGGCGATGGAATTGGTGGAGCTCACCCCAATCCGCAACGCCATTGTTGGTTTGCCAGGTGCGTCAGAGGGAGATGTCTTCCCGTCGTGGCTGTTCTGATTAGTCTGACAACATCATGATGCGGCCCACCATGCTCAGTGGTCACAAGCCATGTGACCGTCTGGCCAACTGCCTTCCTTTCCATCCTTCCATTGTGCTGATCAGGGGTGTACGGTCTGAGCGTCGAGCAGCGCAAACGCCTCACGATTGCTGTTGAGCTGGTTGCCAACCCCTCGATCGTCTTCATGGACGAGCCCACCTCAGGTAACAACGATGCAGGAACAGCCTGCTTGCATCTGCATGCTGCCGACGCACGTCTGATGCCTTTGCAGCTGGAGCTTTCCCGCAGTACGTGCAGGGCTCTGCTCAACAAGACGTCTGTCAGACGTGCAGCATGCTCAAAGAGTTTCTGCTGGCACGCAGGCCTGGACGCCCGTGCTGCGGCAGTCGTGATGCGGACCGTGCGCAACACCGTAGACACAGGCCGCACCGTCGTCTGCACCATCCACCAGCCGTCCATCGACATCTTCGAGGTGAGTGCAGTGCCATGCTGGAGAGCATAACGAGGGTCTTGGATTGACACCTAGATTTGCCATGGCTCTGGCCTCTCATGTCTGGCTGGCCCACGTGCCTGCGCTGTGCCCTCACAACGACAGCACGCTGTGGCCTCCGACAAACGTTGGTTCACGTTGTAACCCGATCTGCAGGCCTTTGACGAGCTCCTGCTCATCAAGCGCGGTGGGCGCACCATCTTCTTCGGAGAGACAGGACACTGTTCCGCCAACCTCGTCAGTTATTTCGAGGCAATCAAGGGCGTGCCCAACGTCGCCGAGGGCTACAATCCGGCGACCTGGATGCTGGAAGTGGCGAACCACAGCGTGGAGTCGCGCACCGGCCAGGACTTCGCTGAGCTGTACAACGACTCTGACATGCGCACGTGCGCCCCTGCTCTCTCCACGTGCTGTCCCCGAGTGTGGTCTGCATTGCTCGAGACATGAACAATGAAACAGCACATTGCATCTTGGGTGTATCAAACTGACATCAGCTGCCGTAGGAAGACTCTGCATTGAGGATGACAGTGCTACACGTGGAGTGCTCTATAGCCTGCAGAAGCCTTGGCGTCCATACTGATTGTGCACCTTGCACTGCACAGGCGGGCACAGGCCATGATTCAAGAGTTGGAACAGCCAGAGATGGGCAGCGAGCCGCTGCATTTTGCCAACACATTCGCAGTCAGCCGCTTCAGCCAGCTCAGGACCATTCTGTGGAAGAATCGCCAGGTCTATTGGCGCTACACAGGCACGCTGTCTTTACTCTCATGCAATGCTGGCATGCGATGCATGATGCGGGGCTGAAAAGTCTGGTCCACGGAACGAGTGTCACCATAACAGCGACAGTGGCAGTGGCAGACTTCTGGCTGTGCAGCAGATGCTGCTGCTGTGACGTTGATGATTGATGCAGTCGTCTGCTTGGTGCAGAGTACAACACGCTGCGGGTGTGCTTCATCTTCATTATGGCGCTGTTCTTTGGCAGCGCCTTCTGGCAGATGGGCGGGCACACAAGCACCCGCAACGACATCTACACCATCATGGGGGCCGTCTTCATGTTGTGCGCATCTGATCACAACCCCTTCAGAGTCCATGCAAACTAACAAAGATATGGCATGCCCAGTGTCAGCCAGCCGAACGAATTGCATGAGTAACTTCACAGGCTCAAGACTCACATGTGATGCTGCTGCCGCTCGCAGCACCATGTTCCTGGGCTGCCTCAACGCATGCCTGGTGCAGCCGGTCATCACGGTGGAGCGCAGTGTGTTCTATCGCGAGCGGGCCGCGGGCTACTACGCCTGCCTGCCGGTAAGTCGTTCTTGCTGTTGGTACGTACCTGCCTCATGATTCTCCTGCAAGCTGCTGGGAGAAGTGCCCCTCGTACATTTGACGAGATCAGGCTTTGTGATGAACCTGAACATCTGAGATCAAGGTGTGTCCTGATTGTGCAGTACTCTGCAGCTCAGTTCCTGATCGAGGTGCCCTACATGCTGGTCATGTCACTGTACTACAGCCTCATCGTCTACGCTATGATTGGTGGGTCAACATCAGAATCCATCTTGTACAACCCATCGATCGTTCTGTGGTGGCCTTGCTGGCCTGCGCATCAGAATATACTCGCTATTGCAACCTTGTGCATGTCATCAACTGCAGGGTTCGACTGGCAGCTGCACAAGTTTCTGTGGTGCGTGCACACGGCACTTGCAGGCGCACAGCACATGTGCTCAGCACAGCACAACGGACCATTGCTGCTGCCCAGGTTTCGAGCTGCACGAGCTTATGAGTGAAGCCCTGAGTCTGTCTGCCTGTGTAGGTTCTTCTTCTTCGAGTACCTGGGCCTGTCCATCTTCGTGTACTTCGGCATTCTCTCCATCTGCATAACCCCCAGCATGCCGTTCGCCTACATGCTGAGCGGCACTGTCTACTTGGGTGGGTGCTATATTTGATGCTGACCTGTGACGGCCTACAACACACTCCTGTGCATTGGCCTCGCCGCAGCGGGACATTTACCCCCTGGTACTATGCTTCTGCAGTGTTCAGCCTCATGTGCGGCTTCATCATTGCCAAGCCCTACATGCCGGGCTGGTGGGTCTGGCTGTACTATTTGAATCCAATTTCCTGGGTGCTCTACGGTGAGTCTCGTCCTCCGTGTCTGATTGCAGTGTTGAACCACATGATGGACAAGCAGTCACGACCACAAATCCGTCCTGCACCGGACAGGCCGGCTTGACATTTCGTGCCCATGCGTGGTCGCAGGTTTTGTGGGCAGCCAGCTGGGGCAGGATACAAGCGAGTTCACAATGGTGAGCAGACCACTATCTCAAGGCCCGTATTCATGCTCTTTTGTTGCAGACCGAGAGTGCCGATACGAGCATGTGTGTGTGTGCAGCCCGACGGCGTGCAAACCACCGTCCAGGCCTTCCTGAAGGACAACTTCGACTACGAGTACGACCGACTGTACATTGCCGTGATCGTGCTGCTGGCTACCTTACCATCTTCTGGTGCGTCTGCTGCTGTCGTGCCCTTTTCAGCCAGCACCAGTGCCCTGATGAAACGCACGACGGCTGTTATCCCCATGTCCCACACGGCGACAAGGCGAACCTTGTGAGCATGAAAATGACTGGTCATGTTGTCCACGCAGGCTGGGATCTGCAACAGCCCTCAAGCGGATCAACTTCCAGAAGCGTTAAGAGCCTTCTGCACGTGACTACTCTGGATGAGTTCTGGACCAGAAGGGTTTGTCATCAGAGCCGAGTTGTTGTGGAGCCGCTTTGCAGTGGCGATGACTGGAGCAGCTGCAGGAACCTCTAGTTGCACAGTCGCAGGAACACATGAAGCAGGTGTAGAGCGCAGGTGTTGTGTTCTCTGGGGTGTAGTTTCATGACAGCCGGCATCATTCATGCCAGCTTGATTCGGTTCAGTGAACAAGTAGCGTGGTTTGTGAGCAGAGGTACTGTAGCAATGGTGCATTGAGCTGCTACCCAGCATGTAACCATATGTTGACGAGGGTTCTCAGCGGCAGGGTCAGTCCATAGACTGTTGGTCTGGGATGCGCACCCCTTGCCCCTCTGTGTGCCATAGTCCTCCTGCATTGTACACTTCCTATGCTTGCATCGACTCAGATTAAAGCATCTGCAGCCTTCATTGACTCCGTGAGTTTGACAATCTCAGAATAAGGCGCCACTGAACAGTCCATCCAGACTTGAGGTTCTGCAGGCAATAACTGCAAAGCTAATGCCACTGAAATTCCCTCCGCTCAAACCTCAAAGCAAGCAAGGCGGCCGACATCGACCCGCCCACAGAGCAAGCACTCTCATATTCTCTCTCCTGCACACTCTGTTGCGCTGTAGCTGCCAAAACTCCGTCTTGATGCATGTGGTCCAGTGTCTGTTTCACAGCAGGTGTGCTGCCCAGGCGTCAATGACCGCGTCACTGCCATACCACGGCCGAGGTGAAGCCTGCCTGGCGCCAACCTTTCCCATGCTGTGAAACACCCCATCCAGCAGCACGTTGTCTGCATCCTGCATACAGGAACCGTGCAGCCTGTCCTCAAGCACAGGTCAGGTCAGCTACTGCAGTGCGGTCTCTAGACAGATCAGGACAAGTGTGCAGCGCCACATCTGCCACAATGTTTGCCCGCGCACCTTGAGGAAAGCTGACTGGTGGGGCACGACAGAGTCACCTGCATATGCACGTGCAGGTGACAGGTTCACGACTTGGCATTGGGGTAAGTTCAGGTAGAGTTCAGACGGTAGAACAACGCGCTGCATGTTCATTCATGCGTCGAGATCTGACCTTACCTTCGACAAGGTGCCCCACGCCGCACACATGTGCGTAGGTGCTGGCACTGCGCGACAGCAACCAGAAATAAGTGAGTGCAGTCGAACTGCTGCTGACATGCTGGGAATGCTACAGCCTGCTTCGTGTCATCAACATTGCAGGGCACGGGCGCGGCAAATGCGACTGCAGCTGAGGCTCTGCCTTGTGTTGCTGCAGACCTGTAGCGGCTAAGGGCACGGATGGGGGCTCGTGCATTGCCACGCACTGAGCAGCCGGCAACGCACGCATACTTCACGCCGCGGTCCGCAAAGTACGCCTCTGCACTCGCACACAGCCACACTGCTGGTTCAGTTCACCGTATGCGTAGCTCGTGCAGACGATGCGCGTATGTGTCCACGTGCCAGACAGCTGATTGGGTCCTCAGGGGGCTGCACCCGCAGTCTGATCCTACAGCGATACCTGGCCATTGGCTGTTGACCCAGGTCAGGGCACCGCCAGACATGTCGTGCGCGGAGGCTGGCGCCGCGACATGTGGGCTGCCCAGAGTGACGATCCCCAGCACCGACCTGTGACCATCCTCCACAGTTGTCAGATATTTGGATACAAGGCTGCACAGAGTCAGAGCTGGCTCTCTGGCATTTGCTCTGCCAGGGCAGTTCGGCTGGCACTGCAGTTGTGCACACGAAGTGATGCATGGAGTGCTGAAGGAAGTACAAGGCGGGGAGCACCTGTTGTGCTGGGTGCCGGGCGCATGTGCCTCGCTGCCATCAAAGTGGCGCTCAGCTGCCAGGAAGGCACGCGCCAGCCAGCCGCCCGCAGAGTGACCGAGCAGCGTCACCTGATAGATGTTGGGACATCAGCGTCGCGTGTAGTGCAGCAACTTGCTGAGTGACGAAACATCTGCCGAATGTTTGTGCCGACATGCAACAGAAGAGCATGGCAGGTCGCCTCATCAGGCTTGCAAGCCTACCGTGTCGCTGCCGTGTTTCAGGCGGGCATGGTCGACTGCCCTCTTGATCTTCTCAAGGTACCAGCCATATGCGGGATCCACATTGCACTGTCGCTTCCAGTACGCCCTGGTCAGCATCGAGCGCAGCACCGGCGCCCTGGTACGTACAGGGCGCAGCAAGGCTGAGCTTGCGGAGCAGCAGGTACCACTCTGTGCCCACTACATGCTGGCATCGCCAAGCAGCTGACTGCCAACACACACTACTCTGACTGTGTTGACATCACCATACAGATCTGGTTGCTGCTGTGCATCGACGAAGGGCTCACCATTCTGTGAGGCGTATGTCGAGGACCTCGACCTTGAAGCCACGAGCCTGTGTACATGGTTGCCCAAACATTGATGTGGACATCGTGCACGCGCTTCCGCTGCGTGATCACCATATCTGCGCGTGTGCACGTGTGCACGTGCAACGTCGACGCTGCTGGGAGTAGGGAGTGGCAAGTGCTCATCACAAGTCCGGCTGCACAGCACCACACTCACCCGCAGATGGTGCGCTATGCCGAGCTCCGGCCCGCCAGGCGCGACGTAGTCGACAGCCCTGTTGCCCAGGCCTGCAGTCGCTTGCAGCCACCGCGTTGAGCTCTGAGATGAATCGGACTGAAACTTAAGTGGGGTGACATGTCCGACCAAGACTCTTTCAGCATGCGAGAGTCTCCTGTCACCTGGGCAGATGATCACGGGCGCCGCATCCGCGGCAGCAAGGACACGCGGCTCTGAGTGCCCTGAGAACCGCCGGTAGTCATTCTCCCATAGCCCTGCGTGACATTGGGGACACTGATGTTCGTGTCCGATGACAGTTTACCAGCCAGACATGTTACATCACGTCATCCGATGGTGGCGCACAAGCATCACACCTGCGGAAGCAGGCAGCCAGCTGCGATTGCTGCCGTCGCGCACCCGGGACCTCGGCGTGCCTGATCTAGATTGCTGCTGTGGCATCGCTCGCTGTGGAAATGCGAGGGTGCATTGCAATGCGATCATCGACCCCGGACGCCTCTGCTGAGGCAGGGCCGTCTGGGCAACTCGCCCGCGCGAGGGCGCAACATGCCTGTGCTCTGGCGAGCTTTGCAATAGATTGATTTGCGCCATTCAACTGCCACGCGAGCGAAAGGGTGCGCTGTACCGCAGAAGTTGTCGCAAGCCGGATAGGTACGGTGGCTGTCTACAGTACTTGCGGAGCGTGCACGGAGCTGAGTGTGTACTATCGGGAGCAAAGAGAGCTATAATGGGTGTTGCGCTGCAAAGCAACCGGAGAGAAAAGGTCGCAGCCACCGACAGTGTCACAACCAGTGTGCCGTCATACTTGCAGGGCGTCTTCGATGCAAAGGCCGCGAGTGCAGGCGCCAGCGGCAATGACGCCTACAGGATCACATAGTTTTACGCGCCGGAGAGTGGTAAAAGTAGCAAGAAAGCAAACCTGTAGGAGGTGATCCGCACAGACGGGCGTTGAGGTGATCAACATCACGGCATGCTCAAAGCATCACAGCATGCTGCGTCGTGCAGACCACCTTGCCTCCCCAAATCCTCAGACATGGCATCCCCAAGGGCGAACCCATCAAGTTCCCCAGGTAACCTTGGGGTCTGTGGTGTGGTCATGTGGGACACGGTCGCAGCGAAGCCCTGCTTGCTCGAGCGTCTCTCCTGCTAGACTGCTTCGCGCGCATGCAGCAGCGCAAACAATGTCACTTGCAGCAACGTGCCGACACAGCCTAGGAGTTTGGGCATGCGTCAGTATAAATGATATGCTGCTACACCCTCCAGCTGCTTCAGGGCGTCACTTTGATATGCCACAAGTTTGGCCTCAAACCACAAACACGCAGCATTTCAAGGTTTCACCACTACTTCAAACTAGCAGCTGCAGTGCCGGCCAGTCTAGTGGCGCCAGAATGGTGAATGCATCAGATGACCTGAGCAGCCTGCCTGCCGGCTGCCTGCTGTGCATGAGCAAGGATCTGCTCCAGCTCGTGTTGGCGGAGGGCATCTGCATCCATGAGCGTTGTGTCGCCCACCACAAAGCGCAGGTATAGCTCCAGGGTGGCCAGCGCATCCTCCCTGCACGGTGGACAGGACACCTCTGCGCTATGACCCAGGCATCGACTGGTGCTTGGAGGAGCTCCCGAGCAAAAATGTGGAAGACGTGTACAACGCAGCGGCGTGCAGGCACGACACTCTCCACCGCAAGCAGCCCGCACAGGGAGCTCAGACCTGGTTCACGCTGATGACAGCAGTGCAAGATGCGGTGCAGATGGCGTGCTGTATTGGCAATAAGGGAGAGGGACCGCCCAGCACCTGGCGCTGTGGACTGCGCCGGTCTGGATGCTGCGTCCCAGCAGCTGCTGTGCGAGCGCCGCCAGCGGGCGCGCCTGGCCGCCGGGGCCCTGGAAGGCGGCGCACCCCACGGTGTCCACCTGCCACTCCCTGGAGACGCCGAAACAAGGTTGTGAACTACAGAGACTCCGCAGAGTCAGGAACGGTGATCCCTTCTGGCTGCCTGGTGTTCTACATCCACGGCCTGCAATGTGTTCTCCTGCAAGCCCCTCTGGGTCTAACATGATACCGATAAGCATAAGGGAGGACAAACAGGAGCTCCAGAATGGTGAGTTCGTGGTGGCATCAGGGCAGCTGACTGTTCCTGCCCTATGCGCCAGTCTGAAGGGAGCATCAGGGCAACAGTGTCTGCCAGCACTCACCTGGGATGCTCTATGCCAAGTGCTGCGAGATCCTTGCCGAGGCCATGGCCCACAATGCGGCGCCCCCCAATCAATGCCTGCACCTGCGGCAGTGCGACGCACCTGATGAGTCATGATTGCAGGAGGTAGCTGCCTCGGCATGTGCTTGCCTCGGCGTGTCCGTAGAAGGTGTCGACGAAGTCCCAGCTTGAAGCTTGTCTGCTTCTGGCTGTTCGCACCTGGGCGCGAACCTCTGCCAGCTGCGGTGCATCGCCCCATGCTGCCTCTGGCACGCCGCCGACATGCCTCGCGCCTGAAGACTCGTCACCTGCCAGTACATGTAGCGCTTGCTTCACAGATGTTAACTGCTGCACCCCTCACGGCTCAGTCTTCCCCTTCGTCTCATCTCACTTGAGCACATGATGCAGACCACAACCACTTGGCCATTTGTAGTCCGTTGATGTGGAGCTGGTTGCAAACCTGGGTGGCAGAAGCTGTGAAAGGCGATGACTCCGCCGGGTGCCGCCAGGCACACCTCGGCCGGAAGGATGCTGACGCGGCTGCGGCCGAGGCGCGTCTGCTGCGGCAGCGCCAGGTGCACGTACTCCACATCCAGAGCCAGTCCTTCAGGGGGGCTGCTCCTCAACTGGAGCCTGCTACCGCTGCCGCTGCTGCTGCTTTCGCGGTCAGCTTTGCCAATGCTGCTGCAGTTGGTTCTGGATGTGGCGGCAGTCAGGTGGCCCCTGATGCATGCGCGGCTGCAGGCGCTGCCTGGGCTGCGACGCCGTTGCCGATGTTGCTGCTGTTGTCGACATGCCTGCCACGGGAAGCGTGCAATGCCATCGGCAGCTGACCCATCGATACGTGCGCCGGTCTGCCGAGGCGGATATGCCGCTGTCTGAACCATCTTGCGGGGAGAATGCAGTCAGGTGGCTGCACTTCTTCACATGGTGAGGTGTAGTCTCCCCAACTAGCTCTTGCTCAGCTTGACGGCGCGATACGACAGTGTTAAACTGGCGCTTTCAGTTCAATGCGACGTACTGCGAGTCAACGGCGATCGTTTAACGATGATAACAATGATACCGATATGCTCGGGCGCAATGAGCTACAGCAGAATGTATGGCGCTTGCGGCGTCCGCACACTGCACGGTGCCAATACGGATGCCCTTTACTTGGATCAAGCCCAGCCACAGTGCTTGATGATGACTTTCGCAAGCACCAACAGGCCCCGAGCGTTGCCAAAACAGCTGTGTATGTAAATCCTGAGAACCGCCGGTCATTCAAGCTTGTGCCCATTCGGGCGGAAGGACGAAAAGCGGGCCTTTCGCTGCCGCTTCATCGAGTTGCCGTTCATCAGAGCTCGGAGGCGACACGGTCAGTTCCTCGTTTGCATCAGGAACGAAGGGCGGACCGCAATCCGCGTCACCTTAATGCTTGAAGATTGCTACATATGCGCTCCATTGGGCAAAAATGCTGCTAGTTGTTGATTTGTCTATGCGTCAGATCCCAGCGAGCCACTGACGGTGCAACCCGGGCCGCGGTCTCCGCACACACGACCACCAGGTGATGCGGACTTTCTATCCATCTGGTAGTCACGCGCGACTCTTGCATCGGATCCAAGCTGCGCTGCAAGTGCAGCTGATGCTGGAGTCTCGTTGCATGACTCGAGACGAGAGCAACGCTGTGTCTGGCATCAACCCTCAAGTGACACGCAGAGAACATTCAATTCATTTATACACACCATAAATTCATGTCGGGTGTCGCAAGCGCCGCACACCTCAGCTGAATGCGGCCGACATGTTCATGTTCCTGCTCGTGTCGTTGTCAGGCTGCACACCCGCAGTGGACTTCCTCAGCAGGAGTGAACTTGCGGACTGCATCAAGTCGTTTGATTCATTCCTGGGACTCCGAGGCATACTTTGACAAGCAGCGACACACACCTCCGCGTTGGCACCACACCATGCATGCCGCACCTGTCACGGTGTTCAAGGAGCATCACGGCCGCAGTATCGATCCGTCAACGTGCTGCCAAAGTCCAATTTTGCGTGCAGGTATGGCCTTCCTGCGGCGGAGTCTGCAGGGCAAGGCGCCCCTCGTGAAAGCGCCACCTCCGTGGGAGCCGCTCCTGGCTGATGCGCCACTGCCACAGCAGGTCATCACGCTGCCGGTCACTAACCCTGCCACCGGTCAGGTACGTAGAAGACTGTTACATGTCCGATGTAGTACGATGGAAGGTTGGGCAGCACTACATGTAGAACATGTTCGTCTTCAAGCGGGCCCCGAGTTGCGGTGATCTCCCCACACCTTTGGACACCATTTAGAAGCCAAGGCATGTGCTGCACTCGCAGCCGTACAGCATAGCGCCTCCCGACCTGCACGAGCAGCACCCTGCGCACGCGGCGTTCTTCAACCTGGCGATCGTGGCGGCGGATGAGGAGAAGGGCTCCGAGTACGCTCGACCCGTGTACTGCAATGCGCTGGAGATGCGGTTGGCCAGCACCTACGTCGCACGCGCTTTTGACGGCAGCATCAAGGTTGGTCAAGCAGCCATTTTGACATGAATATGTGAGGTCAGCGCCCGTCGGCAGGAGCACAGGAGCTTGCTTCAGCATGTCTGTGCATCACACAGCCGTGCAGCAGTTTGCGGCTTGATGCGAGTTGACAGCAGTGTTGCTGGTGCGTGCTGTGTTTTCAGCGGTGCGATGGCGTGCAGGCGGACTTGCGGTATGAGGGTGCGCGGGCTGTGCTGCGGGTGGGGGGCGTCAGGGGCGCGCACCTGCACGAGGCGCTCGCCGCCTTCAACTCCGGCCGCATGTGCGCCATTGTTGTGGCAGATCGCATTCCTGTTGCACACAGATGCGCAGGCAGTGCACAATGCTCTCAGTTTCTGCGAGTGTCATGTAGCTCTCCGTCAGAGCAAGCTTCTGTTAGGAGTGTTGTGCAAGACTCATCCCATGCAGCTGCCACCGAGGGCATCTGGTCAGCTGCTGTTGCACACAGTGGACAAGTGCAATCATCACATACGCGCGTCAACAGCTACTGATGACCCCACAGGTGTGTGGACGCGAGCAACATCGAGCCGCTCCTGTGGACTGCCACGGCTCTGGGCCTGGAGCGCCTGACCACCGGCTGCGCGCAGTACCTGCTGTCGCGGGACGTCATCGCCGCTGCGCCATGCCAGGTGCTGCATAGCTGCCAACAAGTCCGAGAAGAGGCAAGCCGTTTCCAACAAAAAAACGCGGGCGTGGTGTATGCGCAGACATTGTGTATGTGCAGACATTGTCATATGCGCACTTCCTGCCTCTTCGGGCATTCACGCTCACGAAAGCCATTGGGCCACGTGCCTCGTGCAATGCATTTCTGATCAGATTATTGGGACTCCACTGGCAGCTGCAGGTCATGTAACCAACATGGGCGGCTAAGCCTGTGTGACAGCACCATGATTTCATGTACACGGTGTTCTGCTGCAATGGCAGACTGCGCAGTCGTTGCCTCCACGCAGACATGCCAGCTGGCCAAGGCGGTGGGGCGGTCCGACCTGGTCGCGCCGATCCTGGAGGAGGTGCGGGTGGCGTTTGGGCGGCTGGCGCCCGCCGCCATCGCCGCCCTGCTGGCCTGGCTGCCGTTGGAGCGCGCTGTCGCGCTGCTGCAGTCTGATGTGCGCAAATAGTCATTGTTTGGCGCCTAGCATTGGTGCCTGCATGTCAAGCGAGTGGTTTTAGGATGTCATTGCCAGCATTGGCAAAGGAACCTGCATTTGTCAGTGGACTGCAGGCGCTTGCCTGAGACTCGGTTATGTGAACCCTGCAATGGATGATTGTTGAGCACTCACGCGGGTGCTGCTGCTGCTGCTCTGCAGAACCTCCAGGTGGCGACGGAGCTGCAGGTGGCGGAGGCGCTGCTGCTGCTGCCCGGCGCCACCTGCGCGGCGACGCCGCCCGCAGCCTCCCTGACGCCGTCGGCCAGGAACTCGCCCGCGATGAGCCGGGCTTCGAGCGTCGCGCTGGGCTCTGCGCCATCCACGCCCGTGACTGGCCGGGCTGCTGCTGCCGCCGCGCCCTTCGGGGCCATTCAGCAGGTCGTCTCCCCCTGAGCTGAATCCCGATGGTCGCATGGCGTCTTGCAGGCCAACCCACAATCAGCGCTGCCACTGTGGCGGGCGCTGCGAGTGCGAACGCTGCACCGCCCCGAGATGTTTGCACTGCAGAGCCAAGTGGCTGCCCTCGCCGACTACAAGACCCGGCTGTGAGTCTACGCTTCACTGTGGTCTGCCTACTTGCCATGTGCTTTGTCCAGCTATGAGGCACAGTGTGCCACCACTCCCAGCTGTAAGTGATTGGCTGAGTAATGATGCTTCTGAAAGCAGGCACGTGATTGCTGAGCTGAATGCGGCATGGGCGGCGGAGGTGAAGCGCGCCTCCGGACTGCGCAGCTTCCGGCGCTCTCACCAGCGCCAGCCACAGCAGGTGCATCGCTGCAGGCCAACTGGCGGCTTCTGCATTGATGCCGCGGTCTCAAGACATGTCAGCGGTCGCCCTGGCTCGTCCTGACGGCAGCCACCAGCAGCATGCTGATCCTGCATTTCAGATCATCCTGCGCAATTCTGCGATGCAGGAGGGAGTCATGCTGCTGTCGCCATTTGGCGATGCCGCCGTGCAGTCGCCCTACCCCACCCCGGCGCACCCCTTCGGCCAGCGCGCACCCACCCGCAGGCGCCCCGCCTGCGAGGACGTGCTCTTCTTTGATGTCCCCGTGGCAGAGGTTTGTGGCCCCCCGCACCTGCAGGTGGCCGAGGCATGTCGAGCAGATTACTTGCCATTATGTCATCGCGTTCAGTGGGTTGATGTGGTGGTTGTACGAACGCAGGTCGAGAAGGTCGCCTCAGGCAACGGCCACGTCATCGGTGGCGATCCAGAATGGACCAGTGCCCCACAGGTTTGCTTCCTCCAACTGGGTGCATGTTGTGGTACACGAAAGCACAGAATGTTCCCGTATTGCTGGCTGGTGCCATGCACATGCGCATTCCTCAAGGAAAACGACGCACTGCTGACGGTGCACGAGTACAGAACGCTCTGCTGCAGACTCTGTGTGGCCAGGCGCTGCGGCTGGCGATCGTGCGCGTGCCACCAGCGGAGGCGGCGCAGTTCATCCTGGCTGAGGCGGACCGGCAGTCACGTGCCAGCAGGTGCCCCCTCCTGCAGAAGTGTCCAATCTTGCAATACTAGGCGGGCCACCCAGACTATTACTCGCAGATGAAGCTGTACCTGACATGTTTCAGATAGCCTGGACCCAAGAGCGGCAAGGCCGGAGTGACAGGAGGGTACAGACGGTGTGCTGTGTACTGTGCAGTGGGAGCTCGTCTGGCCACTCCACGCCTGTCGCACAGCCGCTGGGGCCCCTGTCCGAGTCGCCCAACACATCTGGCAGGCTGAGCAGCAAGTGTTGGTCCCAAAGTTTCATGCAGCTTGCATCACTGACACTGCCCGCACTCCGTTTCCTGCCACGGCACCAGCAGCTCAGACGTCCGGCGTCAGTAAATGGACACCTGTAGAGCATGTGACCTCCTGCGTGCTGCAGCTGAGCGAGGGGCAGGTGCAGCGGAGCGGTCGCTGGGGATGCGTGAATGCTGACAACATCAAGGGCTCGCCACCGAGGTACAATGATGCAGCACCACTGCCTGCACAGCACTGATTGGGCCCGCTGTGCAGTGTCTGTCAGTGCCACTGGCAGCGGAATATGGTCTGGTCAGATGCCTCCAAACATAGGCAAAGCATGTGTCCTGCTGCCAGGGGCAAGGGCTACCACAAGATCCCCAGCCCCAAGCGGGCCGCTGCCAAGTCCCCTGCCCGCCGCGCCGCCAGCGAGCCGCCCCTCACCAGCAGCCCCCGCAAGGAGCACCGCAGGGTGAAGCTGCGTCATGCAAGTTGCACACCAGATGTTCTCGTCTCATAGGGGTTGCCCGAGAATCAGGGACTCATCAGCACGATCTGCAGCCGAGCATCAACTGTTGTGGGGTACTGCCTTTGGCTTGCAGCTGGTGCCGCGCTCGCAGCTGTCCAAGGCCGACGCTGCCCAGCGTGCAGACTCCAGCCCTGCAGCAGATGCTCGCAATGCAGGCGAGGACGTCAAGGACTCGCTGCTCCCAGCGGCATCCGGTGCTTCCAGCTCGCGGCCCAAGGTGGATTGTCTTGCTGCCGGCGTTGACCGGATGACCTTCCTCCCATGAAGGCTTCACGATGTTCACGGCACATGTCGTCAGATCAGGCCAGCCATACTCTCCCTAATTCACTGAGCAGGCTCACAGGAGCAGAGTCACCTGCTGCAGGGCATCCCAAAGCCGTCCCGCTTGCAGCTGCCCACGTCGCCCACCCCTGTGGAGCCAGTTGGCGAGGCCGAGGGTGAGCAGGAGGACCTGTACGCCGAAGCGTCGTGGAGCCCTTCCCGCTGGGACGAGATGCGGCCAGTGCAGACGCCGCCGTCACGTATGCCGAATGTGACCAGCCCGGTGAGAGCACCTGCCTGAGCACTGATCATGCTACGCAGTACCACCTTTTTGTGCACTATTACTGTGGGTCCCATGCATTTGACCCCCATACTGAGCCAGGACAATGCTGTACGTACCGACTGCCTGATCAGCCTGCCGAGGGATGGAGCGACGACCTGCATCGAAAGTATTCACACGACGATCGGAGGACCACAGCATGCACAGACGTGTGGCTGCCGCGGCGCAGGCTTCGGCGTCGTCGCAGCGCCCGTCCTCGCTGGGGTCGCCCGCGCTGCGCCACGTGGTGGGCGTGCAGCTGCTGGCGGGCGGCGGGGAGGACGCGGAGGCCGACGCGGCGCAGGTGGAGCGCGGCCCGCCCGTCGACAGTTTCGACGCCTTCTGCCTGGCGCAGCGCGCAGGTGCGTTGTGCGGCACATGCCACCCACCTGCCGAGGTGCTGTCATGGCTACATGACAAGGACCCCCCTCGCCCGCTGCTGCATGCGACGCCTATGGTGTCAGCACCACGGTATGATCCACACTGTCAGCGTATAGTGTGATGGCAATGCTGCAGAGGAGCCAGAGGCCAAGGAGCTGAGCGAGCCGCCCCGCCTGCTGGGCGCCCTCACCAGCTACGAGGTGCCTCCTGGTCAACCTCCCCACTGCGCACCTGCTTTGCCGGGTTGCAGTACTGTGCAGCTGTTGACCCTTTGACACACTGGAAAGGGTCCGTTTTATAGCACATGGCATCTGCAGCCTCATGTTGGTGCTGACGTGAACTTGCGCAGGTGCCATACAAGCGGAGGAGGAGCCTGGGCTGCGGGCCGGGTGACTTCATGAGCCGGTGCCTGGTGTGGCGGTCGGCGGTGTCGGAGCCTGGCGCCGGCAGCGCCTCCATATGCGTGGGAGTCCGTGTCAACTGGGGCGGTGCAGGCGCACCATACTGACCAGAGCTGGTGTTCTCTGGCACAGTCGGCAATGGTATGCCATGGAATGGACAGATTAGGCTGCTCAGCTATCTGAGCAGCGTTGCGCCACGGCAGAGCGCACGTGTAGCAAGGTCATGACGTCATCAGCCAGCACTTCTTTGACTTGGGCAAGCAATGATGTCTCTCACGCAACAGCAAGCTTCAGCAGATCAAGGATCAGCGGCGCAGCACATTTGTGTAGAGTTTGACTTCGTACACGGAGGGATTGGCGGTGCTGGGCACCACATGTATGGCCGAGTCTTAAGGATGTAGCGTAAACACTTTTGCAAGCAAAATCTCTGCACCTTTTCTACGCGAACCAAGAGACAGCCTTGTCGCCTGCATGAATGTGGAAGCTCTGCCTAATTCGCTTGACCGTCCGTCAGATTTCGATCAGCGGGCGAAGCAGTCTCCACGTCAATGTGTAGACGGCCCAGCAGGTACACACCTTGATCAGCTTAGCTAGCAGCAAACGGCTGCTTGCAGTGCTGCCCTTTGACCGGCTCAGAGCTGCAGCACGCCGGCAACAGCTCTCTGCAGCGATCCGAGCCAATCAGTTTGAATTGTCGATCCGATGCCCCTGAACTTGATCGACGTGCAGCGGCCTCGAAAGCCTGCAATCAGATGAGTCCAACGTGATTTGCATATCACAAGCACCCTGTGTGGGCGTGAGCGCCTGATCATGGACACAGCAGGCGCGACGGACCTTGAGACAGCTGCAGCTGCACAGCGAGTCTACAGCCGACTAGAGGAGGCAATATGCGGACGTCAAACGTCTGCAGGCGGTGGCCGTGCAGCTGGCCAGCTGGCCAGGCAGATGGCCGCCCACAGAGGCCGCAGCAGACCAGTGAGCGATGTGCTGCGGCGTATGTGCGGCGATGCTTCTCTGTGGCACACTGCTCTTGATCGTGAGATGGATACCCAAATCTACGTTTCCAATGAAGCCTGACATATAGGCAAACCGTCACATACGTCATGCCAAGCAGGATGGGCTGGCCAAGCTGGACGACCTGTCGAAGACCGCAGCGCATCCTCACAAGCTGCAGCAGCAGTATGCCATGATCGAGAGCTCCATCAAAGGGTGCGGCCATCAACGTGGCTCAGGCCTCTTGCGCCCTTGTCCGGACTAGACACATGCCATTGACCGACAACATCGTGGTGATGCGTTGGACGCCCGCGGTGTGCAAGCACCATGCCGATGCCGCGCAGGGCCGGCCGCGTGCTGCCGGGCTTCGTGGAGCTGCTGGCGTCGATGCCGCAGCACTCGGACGCCCAGGCGGCCTTTGCGGTGCGCCCCGGCGACTCCAGCCGCGCCTCCAGCCGGGGAGCCAGCCCGCTCAGCCAGCGGGGGACGCCCGTCGGCAGCCCGCGCGGCGCGTTGCCGCCCACCAGCAGCAGGTGGGAGGGCCCCTTTACTGCAGTCGCGGCTCGTGCATCACTCGTCACAAAAGGCTTTGCACAGCCACGCGGTTGCGCACTCGGTACCTTTCCACCTTAGTGCCTGTTCTGTTCGGCAATGCAGGTTCGGCAGCGCAGCAGGCTCTGCTGCAGATAGCGACGGGGGCAGCTTGGCAGCCAGGCAGCCGACACAGCAGCCAGCTGGGGCTGGTCAGGCAGCCAGCACCGCACCCCCCGCTGCGCCACCAGGGCCTGCAGCCATGCCCAACCATGCGGCTGGTCTCGCGGCAGCGGATCGGGCGCAACCTGGCAGCAGCACTGCAGCGCTCCCAGCGGCAGCGTACTCTGTGCACCGTGCGGGGGGTGCAGCTGCAGACAGGGGCGGCGCGCCGGGCGGCAGCAGGGGCAGCGCAGCAGGTGGCAGCACAGTGTACGGGGGGCAGCCACAGCCGCGGCAAGATGCCGCCGCAGCGGGGCGGAGCGGCGGCGGCAGCCACTCGGCGCCCCGCACCCCCAGCTCAGCGCTGCCCAGCAGAGCCCCACTCAGGTCCGCGCTCCACATCCCCTCCTGCTGCGTCACGTTCAGCAGATCCTGTGTGGTCTTGCCAGTTTTTGTTGCCACATCATGTGAAGCAGGGCGGTGAGATGCCCTGAGCCGTCAGTATGGCTGGTCAAAGTAAAGGTGTTGCGGGGCTGTTCCGAGGCGTTGCACGTGTGTGGTCGCAGCGTGGTCGCCTCGGATGGGGGCGGGTGGACCCCGGCCGGGCAGAAGCTGCATGGCGCCGCTCAAAATGGCACCCCCGGGCCGCCCAGCAAGCCGGACAGCCAGCACGGGAACCCGCTCTTCGGCCAGGTGTGCTACCTTTCAACTCCATGTCATGTCAAGCAGCCATCCCGTGGCACGTCCGATGCACGGCATGCGAGGGTCGATTGGATGTGGTACCGCACGCATGCATAAGGGGTCAGAGAGCATGCCGAGGGCGCTTGTGGAGGCATGATGGATTCCAGGTGTGAACGGTTGCTGGCCAGCAGGATGCGGCCACGCCGCTGCCCAAGTCGTGGCGCTCTGTCGGCAGCGGGGGCAGCGAGGCGGCGCAGCCGGCCACATTTGGCCCCGCCGCGCAGCCCACCCTGGCGGAGATCGGCGACCTGTGGCAGCAGGTGGGGCGGCGGGCTGCATCCTCTGTGACATTGACACTGCAGCCTCGCTCTCGTGGCAGTGATGAGATGCACCACCACCCAGCGTGAGGGCCGTAGGAGCACTTCCTGCGGCGCCTGCCCGGCATGTCCGAGCACGTTGGGGGAGTCGTGGAAACCGTGCGCATGCGTCTTTGCATTGTAGTTTCCGGCGGTGCCAGAGACGGAGGCGGCAGGCGTGTGGGAGCCGGAGTGGCACTCCAGCCGGCCGCACCTCACAGGCTACGACGTCCTCCAGGTGACCATGGAACCTGTAGTGCACACAGCACAGCAAGGTTGTGTGGATGCTCCGGCACTGCTGCAAGTGCATGCACGTCTATATCGGACCCTACGCACTAACATACATGCTTAAAACGGCAACCCCCGACTGCATACTTCGCGTTGCTGCAGTCCGCTGAGGCGCAGCGACCAGCAGCCACTGGGCCGCCGCTGCACAGCCTGCCGCTGGAGGTCCAGGACGCCAGCTGTAAGCTTCTGCCTCGCTGCATCCTGCTTCCTGAGAGCTTGCACGGTCTGCATGGCAGTGCTGACACGCTGCCTCACACTGCCTGCGAACACGGCATAGGGCACAGGTTCCAAGTCGGCCATCGCTGGCTCTGTTGCGCTCGCAGCTGATGTCTCCTGCCTGTGCGCCGCCCGCAGTGGTGCGGGACCTGCTGTGCGCCTTCGACGGCGTGGACGGGCAGTGGGTGCGGGCGCGCGTGGTTTCGCTGGAGGGCAGCCCCCACGTGGCCTTTGCGCTGGACGCAGGCCGCGTGGACGCGACGCTGGCCGAGCACGTCCGCCTGCTGCTGCCCATCTGGTGCGTGTACAGCTGTTCACCAGCGACGCAAGTGCGCAGCCTGCAGCTGCCCTGTGATGACCAGTGTGCTGTGAGCACAGCAACAGCCTGATGTGCTGGTCGCACAGCTTGATGACACTGTCTTGTTCCTGCGGAAGGCCAAGGATTCAGACGTGGACGTGCATCACACGCATATCGCACGCGTTGCAGCGATTGGAGATGTCGGCATCAGATGTGGCCCCAGCAGTGCTTCGCCCCAGCAGTCTGTGGCAAGCTGGTGAACGTGGAGGCTCTGTGTCAACTCGCAGCGAGTCGGTGGCGTCGCTGCGGCGGTTTGTGGACACGCGGTCCGCTGCGGGGTGGGGCGCCGTCGACAACGCCCTCGCCGCGGGGCTGCGCCAGCTGCTGTCCGAGTGGGCGCTGTTCGCCGCGCAGCTGGAGCACCGCGCCCTGTGCGGCGCGCTGCCCCTGCAGGTCCGTTCTGCGAACTGCATTAACCACGAAGCACACCTGCCTCGCTGTGCCTGGTGCTTGCATGTGCACATGCGTCCTGGCCATGTTTGGCGAACACTACGCCGTGCTGTGCCGCCCAAAAGCTCAGGCCATATGGGCAGTTGCATCACCGCAATGTACCCTGCACGCGGGTGCCCCAAGCCGCAAGCGGGTCCGTTCACCGTGCAGGCCCTGGTGTCGGAGTGCCAGATGCCGCTGCGGGCGCTGCGGCTGCTGGCGGGGCTGGCGGCGGCCGCATCTGCCGCCTCAGCGCGCGGCGCCCGGCTGCTGGACCTGCTGTCGCGGGCAGCGGCGGCGGCGGCGGGCGACCCCGCGGTCAGGCCTCGGCTGCAGGCGCTGCTTGCGGCCGCGGCGGCGCCCTACTTCAGGTGCTGGGTCGTGTCCCGAGGGCTGTGTCTGATCCCTGCCCAGCAGGCATGCCGCTCATGTGCAACCGCCGGTACCCACCTGCTGTCAGGCCCAGTGCAGCTGCCGGGCACCTGCCTGCCGCGCTTCTGACGACAAGCGACGAGCCCCGTTGTTCAGGCTCACTGAGATTGCCGCCGCTTGCGCCGCAGGGTGCTGCAGCGGTGGCTGGCGGCTGGAGTGGTGGATGACCCTCATGCAGAGTTCATGGTCGTCGAGCAGCAGGTGGGCTGCCATGCAAGGGGATTCTGACATACCTCAGGAAAGACGAATTTGATTGCTGCAGAAGCCCAAGTGAGGGCGTCACAGCCATCGCAACGGGGCATTGACTGTTTGGGGCGGTGTACTTGTGAGACTGGCAATGATGCTGCAAAGCACTGCAACTGCCGTGCAGGGCGTGCCGAAGGACTGGCGGCGCTTCGAGCTGCGCATGCGCCAGGATGCCCAGGCAGCAGCGCCCGCCAGCGCTCCGGACGACGGCAGCCAGTCGCAGCTGGACGCGGCGCGGCAGCAGGCGCCGGATGCGCCGGCGTTCCTGTCGGCCTCGCAGGCCGCCATCCTGGCCACCGGTGAGCGGCCGCACAACCCAACGCAGCAGGCCTCTGTGGCAGACACAAAGTCCTGCCTGGAAGCCTTATGCACCTGCATTGCATAGTACACGCAAGTGACGTGCTTGTGGGCTCGCAGGTCGCTATTTGAACGCCGTCAGAGGGGCGGGGCTGGCAGCGCCGCGCACCCTGGACCCTGACACACCCCTGGGTGGGCAACCCTTCCGGCTTGGCGCCTTCACAGTGTACACCTGCTGAACAGCAGCAAACGCAAAGTGGATTGATGGATGGTGGCTTGGACCATCCACCTGCTGCTGAGTTCGTCTCCGTGTCGTGTCATCTGCAGTGTTTGACACCGGCGGCGGCTTCGAGCGCACCATACGGGCCGCTCATGCAGCCGCCTCAGCCGCAGCAGTGGGTCTGCTGTCACATGTGCCGTCCAACGGTGCTGCAGCCTCGCCGCTTGCAGCCCTCAGAACCCTCCAGCAGGTGCGCTTCTGGCGCTGTGCTACAGGCATGAGGACAGCCACGCATGCGCACAGCGCAGTGCTACTCGACCAAGGCGTGAAACGCTTGCATATTAATGCTCTTGCACACAACTTTCAGGACGTAGATGTTGCTGCCAGAGTCCAGCTGGCTTGGTCGACCTCTTGGCGCCTGCACACAGACTCCGAAATTGCAGCAGATTTGCAGATCCGCAGATCTTCAATGCGCTTGCTGCGCAGGTGATGCTGCTGCAGCCGGGGGCCTGGCTGGGCGCCTTCCTGCACGCGGCAGCAGCCGAGCTGGCGCTCCCAGCCGGCAAGGCCTCGCCCGAAGTGCTGCACAGCCTGCTGCTGCCAGGTGCGCAGGGTTTGCACCAGCCTGCCCACCTTTAAGATGAGCAAACCGGGTGATGAGGTGCGGCCGTCGCGTCAGATTGTGCATTGTAGACATGGAGCCTCCGGTGCGTTTTTCAATATATTTGGCACGTTTGCCTGCAGCACTCCACAGCGCCGGCATCAGCGGCAGCCTGGCGGCGCTGCAGGTTGTGAGGGATCACCGATCGGTGAACTCCATGCACAGCGCTGTGCTGGAGGGGCCCGAGCGCTTTACGCAGGCAGCTGCGGCAGCGCAGGTGAGCGGCCTTCTGCATCTGCTGTGACATCAAGGCATTGCATTGCGAAAGGTACGAGGCAGTGCAGCAGGAGTGAAGCCAGCCAGCTGCTGGGGCTGTTGTAACCAGGTGCAGGTGCTGCATCGCTGGTCCAGGATCTGCCCTTGCGTCTGTGCTGGAGCTGTCGTGGACTTTCATAGCGCAGGAATGATGTGCCTGCTGCGATGCTGCTGCTGCAGGGGAGCCAGTCGCAGGCGTCAGGCAGGCGCAGTGCGTCTGGCGACAGCGGCAGCATGCGCACCCAGTTCATGCTGTCTTATCAGGTCCGTGCCCTGGACACACCAGGCTTGCCATCACTGACCCATGTGCAGAGCAGGGAGACGCTGAACGGGCCTGCCAGACTTCACCAGATGATGCAGGGCAGTTGTCATTAAGTGTTGCTCCAGCCACAAGCAGCAACAAGGAGACTGACCAACACATGCGCATGCCTGTGCTGCTGTGTTGTAACGCAGAGCCGGCACAGGGCCAGCACATTGCACACGCTGCCACATCTTGTCGGCCGTTCGAAGTAAACTTCGTTACCAAAAGCACTTTACTACAAAAATCGCAATATTTCATAAGGGTTGCGCTCGTTAAAGGACTTAACCAAACATCTCCATTTATTATAATTATATACATAGTTTATATATACCGTATATTTTAGAATCCAAAAAAAAAAGATATTTTTCTTTTTTTTTTATAGAATTATATTTATTGTAGATAATTATATATTTCTTTGTAATTTCTTACAAGCTTAGACTATACCTTCATCTTGTCAAACACCCGTGCGCACATGCGCAGGTGACGTGGCCGCTGAGCGTGCTGGTGTCGCCGCTGGCGCTGGCGCAGTACCAGATGCTGTTCCGGCTGCAGTTCGAGCTGGCGGTCGCGCAGCGCGAGCTGTCGGCGGCGGCGGCGCTGCACAAGGCCGCCCGCCGCCTGCCCGGGTGCCCGCCGTCACAGCCCGCGCTTGCGACTGTTCACCACTTTGCCGTTGAACTCCCTTGTGCAAACAAGCGAGACTTGGACGATGTGTTCAGCATGGCTCATAGTGTAGCAGCAATCACAGCAGCGCTGTCCGGAGGGCTCACTAAACCCTATCAAGCTCAACCTTCCCCTGTCTCAAGGCCATCGTTGCCGCCCCCGCTGCAGGGCTGCCCAGCTGCTGGCGCCGGCGGACGCGGTGCGGTGCACCATGGCGCACACCCTCGCGCGCCTGCAGCTGTACCTGTCGTCGGGCGTGGTGGCACCGGCGCTGGAGGCGCTGCAGGGCGAGCTGCAGTGCGCCAAAACCCTGGAGGAGGTGGGGCTGCATCTGCTGCCAGTCTGCACCACGGCAGGCTGCTGACCGTGATTCAGGCAACACCGTGTCACCGTGCCTGCCTGCCCTGACCTTGCCTTGCTGCTCTTGCGTCCCTGCTCATGGCCGGCCGCTGGTCCATCCGCTTTTTAGCATCTGTACACCAACCACACGACAAGGCTGTGGCACGCCCATCTGCTTGGCAGCCTCCACGCCTGTCCCACCAGAGTGTGAGGCCCCTCACCATCCTCCTTGGCCACGCCCGCAGGCGGCGGCGGCGCACGAGGCGGGCATGGCGCGGCTGCTGCGGGGCCACCTGCTGGCGGGGCGCTCGGCGGCGCTGCGCCACCTGACGGCCGCCCGCAAGCACGCCGCCGACTTCGCCGCCCTGCTGCTGCAGAAGCTGCCGCAGCTGGACGCCGCGCCCCAGGCCGGTCAGCAGCGCCCCTGCATCTTGTGCCCTTCCTGGTGACCCCTGCTCTGGCAGAGCACAGTCCTGTGCAAGCGGCAGCGGTGCAAAGCAACTGTCCCTGGCAAACATCGAACATAGTGCACCCATAACTGTCGGGCACCCATTCGTCTCTGGGGCAGCATGGCAGGAACGAGCCTATAAGGCGGCAGCAGCAACCCACTATTGCCCTTGCAGCGGGTCCGCTGTTATATTGCATGAACAGATGGCAGGCCAAATCACAAAGCGAATCATCGGCTGATCGTATTAGCTGGTATCAGGTGTGGCGCCGCGGCGGGAGCGGGCGGGCGACAGGGCGAGGGCGGCGGCGGCGTCGCTCCAGGGCCGCCTGGGCGCCGACTCCTTCCAGCGCGCGGTGCAACAGGCGGAGGACGACTTCGCGGGCCAGCTGCAGGACCTGCTGTGCGGTGAGTGTGGCCTGAACCCTGGCACATTAACACCTGCACAGCGCCGCGGTGCAGGAGCTGCAGCGCTGTTTGCGCCAGATGCATTGGTACCTGCCGCCTCTCACGCATTGTGGTCCATGCGCAAGCGTGCATGCAACACTACACAGCGGGCGTCTGTTCAGGCGTCTCTCAAGGTTTACTCAGGGTCACAGTGCACACCAACCTCCGCGATGCTTGATGGGCGGGCAAACCCTGAACCCTACCCCGGCGTGCAGAGCTGGCCAAGGCACACGGCGCTGCGCGGGTGAGGGGTGCGGTGACGCGCCCCGAGCTGGCCGCGCTGCACAGCCTGGTGGCCGGCCTCGCGGCCGACAATGCGATGGCGGTCACGGTGGCGGTGGAGGACGCGCTTGCTGACGCGGGGATGACGATTTGAGCAGCGGTGTCGTTCTTGAGGACCTGGAGTCCTCCGCATGCTGGGTGTTAACAACATCGTGTGGATCACTTACTGGTGGCCTGCCATGCGTCTGGCAGTGGACCGCGACACAAGCGGTGCTGGCAAGCCTGCTCGGCGCAATAAGACACTGCTTTTTGCTGGACCATGTCCTCGTGAGCTTGCTTTCGAACTGTTTGGTCAGTGCGTCCGTGCCTTATGCAGCACATAGGAGGGCGGGTCTGAGGTTAATACCCTTCACAAACTGTAGACAGACCACGCCAACGCATGCAGTCCACCAGTTGTCAGGTCAGAAGTGTGAGACTATTTCCATTAATGCCGCTGCACACGCCATTTCAGATGGCGGTGGTAACTAGCCTAGACCATGCTGATCCACTCGCCCAGCCTTCTGTGGTCTCTGACCCGCCCGACACTCCCTGCCATCTGTGCCACACCTCAGGCCACGCTCACGCTGGTGACGGCGCAAAGGCGTAGGGGTCGGTGTTGCCGAACAGGTTCATGGCACTGCTGGGGCCGCGCTTGCTGCCGGGCGGGCCGCCGCGGGCCGCCTTGCGCTTCTTGTCCTGTGTCATTGAAATGAGTTGACAGCAGTCCAAAGTAAGCCTTACGACGGTTCCACACCAAACTCGTGCTGGATCCCTTGCAATCACCAGCCAAGCTGTGCATGTGTGCCATGACAGCAGGCTGCTGAACACACCGGAGTGTCTGGTAACGTGGTGCACCAGCAGCTGATGATTGCACCCAGCGGCTGATCCGCACCAACAGGGATGCATGTCCCTGCATGTCCTCACCGTGCCACCCTTGTTCTTCAGCAGAGAGGCGCCCATGGTCAGGCCGCCACCACACCGTGGCTCAGTTGCGCCCGTCTGTCAGTGCGGGGTTAGAGCCGTCAACGCCATGCAAGGCTAGCAGCCGCAGTGCAGCGCACTTCGGGCATCGATACCGGGCGTGACATCTGTCTTGTGCAAACCGTTTCAAAGGCACGCCTGCTGACAGATGCGCAAGCAGGAATGAAATGTTGTCAGCTCACCCTGCGTCGGTGACTGGTGCGCCGCACATCGTCGCCGTCCTCTAGGTCTGTGTGCATGCTTGCGCTCATTGTGGCGAAGACGGTCTTGCGCCCGGCACTCACGCCCGCGTGCCGCTGCTGACGGCAGGTCATCACCAAATCTTACTGGTGTGGTGATGAATTCCTAACAAGCTGCATTTTCAGATGTTTATTTCACAGCGGTGTTCACAGGTGCATGACAGGTCTTCTCAGGCAATGCACCCGGCTGCCCATCATCACTGGTGGCTCGGTGAACACGCAGCGTGCCGCCATCGCCTCAGACCGCTGCTTGTGCACCTGCACAGGTGTGCAGGGTGCGCAGAACCATTGGCATACTTGCTGCACACTCCTGCCTTATATGACCGGCGGGCACGCAGCTCAGGTCATTGCTTATCACTGCAGCAGAAGATTGCCATCAAGGGCTGCTCTGTGACCTGCATCGACCATCCGATTATACCCCTAAGTGGACAGTGTGCGCACCTGTGGGTCCGCTTCGTCAAAGGAGTCATCGTCCTCCTGCGAGTCGCCATGGACCTCGTATTGCTGCTGCTGGTGTGTCTGCCGCAAGACCCTCTCGCCATGCTGCAACACGCACATAGAAAAGGCTGGCATGACTCCGGCTCTGAGTCTTCGGTGAGCACGAAACATTCACTAGCAAATGCGGTGGGACAGAGGCTGTTGACACATCTCATACCGTCTGGTGGAAGCGGGAAAGCGTTGTGTGGCCCCGACGTGTCGGCTGCGGCTCCTCCTGGCAAGCATCCAGAACCGTGGGTCAGCAAGGCGTTCACCAGACCGCAATGAAGGCACGCACCGGGCAGCACTCCAAGAATGTTAGCTGCAAGAAGCAGCTTACAGCACACCACCTCTTCGAAATCTGCGTCCTGCTGCTCATGGAAGATTTGCTGCTCCTGAAATGCAGGCGGCGAGTGCTTCTTCTGTGCGCCAGGTGGACTTGTGCGCTTCTTGGTGCTGCGTTCAAACCAGCAATTGCTTCTGTCAATCCAGCGTGCAAGCAGACGCTTGCATGTATACATAGGCTGGCACACTCCGCATGCTGTCCGAGTTTATTGCCAACACAAAGTACCTAGGGGATGACGAGTTGGCCTGTTGCCCGATAATGGCCAGTCTCTGCTCCTGCTCAGTAGCAAATTGGACAGCGCCGTGTTGAGTGTCAGCAGCCGTGAAGCGCCACTAACAGGAGAAGACCTTGAGCATATCAGCAGAGCCCAAGTCCACCAGAACAACATGAGAAAACTGGATACCTTTTCTGCAAGGGCCTCCTGGGTCTGGGCTAGCTCCCCATCAAGGTGCTCAACCTGTTCACGGCTCGTTTGCAGCTCCTTGTGCATGTTCTGCAGGCAGACACACAGGGCGTGAGCAGGTGGCGGATACTGCGATGGACAGGGTGTTGCAGTCCGCCTGGATCCGAGCCATGCACAGAATGTGCCAAGGATGCTCTTGTTTTGATAGGCATGCAGGACCGAACACCGAGGATGACGGCGGTGAAGATGCTGGTGCATCCCAGCACACAGTGGTGAGGTACCTTGTTGCTCAGCTCCAGGTCGGCGATCTCTTGTTTGGCGGCATCGAGGCTGCCTTGGTTGATGGCAAGGTCTGTGATGGCCTTGGCCAGCTGGCTCTCGTGTTCCTCCCGCAGCTCTGCCAGCACCTCCTCCTGCGCCTTCTCAGCAGCAGACTTGATGCGCGCCACCTCCTGCTCGTGAGTTGCCTGGTGTGGCGGAGTAGCACATCATGGGTCAAGAACGGCTCTCAGGTGTACAGCCGATGCTGCTGCTCCGGATGCTATATGATCCGAACTACATGCATGTGTGAGGCCTTGGCAAATGCACGTCGCACCTTGGCAGCCTCCAGGTCGGCAGTCAGCGCTTTGATCTTCTCGCCCAGCGTCTCGCCCTGAAGGGTGGCGGCAGCCTGCGCAGCACATGCACCAGCTGTTGGCATTGTTGATGCGCTACCGCTATTGAACGTCACGACCTTCACTTAATCCTTCATTCCAAAACCGTGTCTGCGCACCTGCGCCTCCTCAAGTGACTTGAGACGCGTCGCAGCCAGGTCGCCTGACTCAGACAGTGCGTTCTGCAGCTGCTCTTTCTCGGCGCTGCTGCTCTCCTGCGGGTCAGCAAAAGAGATCAGGAGTACTGGCGCCCACAGTCTGCACGGCGAGGCAGTATTGCACGCATACCTTGCTACGCTCACAACCCACTGGGTACCTGCAGGGCTTTGATGGCCGACTGATGCTGAGCTTCCAGGGCTGCCAGCTTGCTGGCCCATTCCTGCTCACCCGCTTCCAACTGCAAGGTCCCAGCCGGCGCGTGCGACAGTGTCAGCACTTCAGGGAACCACATCCATCATGGGTACTGAGTGCTCGCCTTGGCAAGGGTAGCTTGTGAATGACCTGACCTGCTGCTGCAGGGCGTCAACCTTCCGCTCGCCTTCGGCCTTGGTGTCCAAAATTCTCTGCGCCAACAGCCAGCGGTGGCAACAGCAGGAACCGCTAGCATGTTCATCACGCCGCACGTTGTGCTGAATGAAGGCACAAGATTTGGCAATGCCGTGGTCCACACCTGGTTGATGCTCTCCTTATACTCGTCGATCTGCTTGTTTACTGCAATTTTGGACCGCCTGCGCTCTTCCTCAGCAGAGGTGGCGGCATCTGCAAGTTGCTTCTGCAGTCGATCAGCATTGGATGCGGCCTCGGCCGCCTGCTCCTGCGCCTTGTGCAGTGCCGCACTGCTCTCGTCCAGCTGGGTTGTCGCCACCGCCTGCATGCAGATAGACTGATGTTCTTGCATGCGCACTAACCACCAGGTGCAAGGAGGGTTCATGCATCCAGTTGCATGCTTACCAGCTGGGATTTCAAAGTCGACAGCTCCGCCTCGAGCATGCTCTTCTGGCCTTGAAGCTCAGTCACCTGCACATACATGCAGCGGCTGCTGCAGTGAAGTGTCGCTTGATTGCTGCAACAGTGCCAGGTTAGCAACGCAAACCTTACAGAAGCGCATTGCATGGTTATGAACGCACCTGGCTCTTATGAGCCTCCTGTTCCTCTAGCAGCTTGGCTTCCAGGTTGTTTGCTTGGCTTTGTGCATCGGCAACCACCTGCTGCAGCTGCTCAGCCTCGGCACGTGCAGCAGCCTTCTCACGCTCATCAGCCTACAGACATAGCATCCAGGCACATTGTTGCGCTGGTGATGTTGTGTCTATGTATGCCACTGCCATGGAAACCCGCTGCCTGTGCATTGGCTGCCAGACATGGCATGCATGCAGATAGGCTGCAATGCCTCGCACCTCATGCAACTGGGCAGCTGCCTTCGTATCGGCTTGCAACACCTCAATGCTGTGCTGAGCAGCCTGCAGGTCTGTGGACAGCTGGTTGGTGCGGGCATCACTGTCAGCCTGCAGCTTGCTGAGGCGGTCAGCGGTCTTGAGCAGCTCCGCTTCCTTCTGCCCCAGTTGCACTTCAAGGTCTTCGAGCTGCTGCTTGAACTCAGCACCCTTCTGGTCCAGCTTGAGGAGCAGGGCATCCTGGTGGCATGAGCGAGTGGAGTGGAACGCAGGTACAAGGGTCCTGTATGATCACATGTCACCAGCATCACATGAGACGGCAGCTGCACAACCAGCACGCACCTGTTCAAGCCGCAGCTCACTGAGCGCACTCTCCTGCTCCTTCAACTTGGCCTGTCGCTCCCCCAGCTGCTCCTGCAACCCCGTCTCCTTGGCATTGGCGCTGCCCAATGCTGCTTTCACTGCAGCAGCGAATCGAAAACAGAAAGTGAGTGACACTATGGCAGCTCTCGGGTCGCGGACAATGCTTGCTATCATGAGATGATGAGGCCTGATTATCATCTCTTCAGAGTCTACTCACGATCGGCAATGTGGTTGGTCAGCTTCTTGTGCTCGTTGTTGACGGTTGTGATCGCGCACATCATGTCCTGCAGGCCGCCCAGAAGGTGTTAAACCGCAGGCATAGCTGAATGTATGGTCATGCTGCGTGCATTGAATCTGCATGCACTGCAGAGCTGCTGTTGTGCTCACATCCATCCCTGCCACCTCACCTCGCTCGACTTGAAGCGCATATCAAATGAGGCCTCCAGTGCCATGCGGTAGTGCTCAGCTGCAGAGTCAGAGCAATCTTTACTAAGGATGTTTTGCAACAGCACGATATCTGCACCTCGAATGTCGCGTGAAAGTCCGCACGGATTCGGTGCACAGTTGCATGCAAGCGTACCCTGGTTGCCGCAACTTGCCAGATCTTCGACTTTGTCGCGGAGGTTGCCATGCATGATCTGTGAACAAGGTGCCCAGAGTCACTGAGGCAAGCAGACTGTAGCTGCTGACGAGGAATCTTTCACATAAACGCAGGAAGACTGCAGGTGGTTGACCGCGGCCATCTTGATCTTGCATTGCAGGCTCTCGAACTTCTGCTCGCCTGCATGCAATGCATGTAGGCATGCATGCACGGCTGCCATTGTTGCGACAAGTGTAGTAATGCTCCTGCATCGTCGTGACTGAATGATCAATCCATGAAAACCTGCGTACCATCTCTAAGACAGCCGCAGAGGCCTGCATTCTCTTGCTTGACCTGCGCCAGCTGCGCCTTGAGGTCCGAGCTCTCTGCCTGATGCTTTGCCAGGTCCGCACGCTGCAGCAGGCACACAACGATATCACATGTTACTCTTGCTCGCGACGTGCAGAACACAGCTTGCTTTCAGTGTCTCGCACCAGTTGCTCAATGTCACGCTGGGAGGTCTGGTGGCGCATGACCAGGGCATCTGCAGGAAATGAATGTGCAGATCATTCCATTAGAAGAGGATGATGAGCGGTGTCGATCCCATTGAATTCCTTCAATTGCAGCAGGGTGCTGTTATCGGCATTCAACCAGGCACAGATCGATCAGCCACCGAGATCATATTTCTGCATCACTCCTTGATGAGCAGCGAATCACACCTGCTTCCTTCCTCAACTCCTCCATAGCACTTCCTGCAGCAAGCGGAGCTCCAAATGTTGGCTGCAAACCTCCCACACGAGCAGACGCTCCATGCATGCTGCTCGTCAGGCCAAAAGCTCCACGGCCACGCAACATGCTTGCGGTGCTCAGCTACCACGAGAAGTACCAAACGGACACGCTGGTACGCGAAGTTGGCTGACACACCAAGTAAATGTCGCATATGAGTGCCAAATCAGGCTTGGAACAGACGAGCCATAAACCCTAGGTTGCATACGTCGTACATGCGTTCAGAAAGCTCAGGCTCCAGTTGGCGCATCGCCCTAATGAATGTGTGTTCCACTGGCAGCACGTCCAGCACTGACTGACTGACAGCAGCACGTCACCTTCATTGGCCGCTTGGGGCCTGCGGACTGCCCAGGGACTTTGTGGCGGTGACAACCTTGCACCCAAAACGCTTGCAGGCTGCACCTCGTGAAGGCCGGCTGTTCGCACATCTGGGAGACCCTTTCTGGGTTTAGCCACGCTATGCATGTGTGAAGCCTGATTGCAGCGCCACCGGTGGCCTAACAGCAGCCTCACCGGAGTTTGCTCAGGCCCTTGATCTGGACTCTGCGGCCGCATCATCAGCAACTGGAAAGACAGATCGCAGAGTACTAAGGAAAGCTGCGGTCAACCTCCCGCCATGGAAGGGCATAAGGTTGCAGCGGAGGCTCTGCTGCCGAACGGCAGCTCGGACGCCCCAGCGGCGAATGGCCAGCTTGCCACAGCGCACCTACAGCACGGTTCGACCACGTCGCTCGACTCCGAGGGCGTAGGCCGGCAGCTGATCCCCAGCGGCGCCAGCACGGACGGCTACAACACATCAGCCACGGATGAGCCGCAGCGGCCAGTCGCAGTGTCCAGAGCTGGAGCGCTGCTTCCAGGCGTCAGCCTTGAAGAGGTCGTCGAGGACTCGCCGTTCCTGGACCTCAGCAGCCCCATGACCGCCTACGAGTGGTTCAAGGCGGTATTGCTGGCGCCATACGCGCTGGCCCGCTTCATCCTCAGCATCTCTGGTCTCATCCTTGTGTGGGCAGTCACGCGGGTGCGTTCACAGACATGCGTATGCAGGCTGTTGACACCCCACGCAAATGCAGCTCGCAGTGGCGTATCATACGTGCCTCTGCATCAAATACGCATGACTTGGACCCGGTGTCAATGCATAAGTCGCGATCATGTAAACTTCTGCCTGGCAGTTGCTGGTCATTGGGGCGAAGCCCAACGAGCCATGCGCGCCATGGCGTATCCGGCTGCTGCGGCCCTGGCTGCGATTCTGGACGGGCTTGTTCTTGCAGCTGGGCTTGAGCTTCTGGAATGTGCGTGTCAAGAATTGGGAACACTACAGGGAGGCACAGGAGGCCAGGTGCACCTGCTCGTTGTCTCACAGTCAGTGAGCACATTGATCACAGAGGTTCATGTTACAGATGGTCTAGACGCTGGTTGCCTTGCCAACTGGCTGCAACACTTCACCACAGTGCACAGCTGTTGGCATGCGCGCTGACGGTCGATATTAGGCAGTACCTCATCAGTTGTGTCTGACTTCGTGCAGGGCCATCTGTGTCTTCAACCATGTGTCATACGTGGATCCTATCATGCTGACACACTTCTTCACGCTGTCTGGCGTCGCCAAGGTTTGTTGCTAGGCGACGATCCGGGGCAGCGTGTATCAACGTGCAACAGCAATTCAGCTTATGCCTGATGTACAACCAGTGACTTCTGAGTGCAGGCGCCAGTGGCTAGTATCCCCTTCATCGGCGCCATTGCTGTCGCGCTGCAGTTCCTGTTTGTGCAGCGGCGCGGCTCGGCTGACAAGACCAACAAGCACACACAGATGGCGGGCAAGACAGTAGAGAAAATCAGCGCACGGGCAGCCGATCGAAGGTGAGCAGCATGCCAGGTGGAGAGCATGGGAAACAGCGTCCGCACCCTGCATGCATCCCATCTCGTGCGGGCGCCTGTTGCTGCAGGTGCACAAGTCTGGGTGCTGCTATGCCCCTGGCGTTTCGCATCAACCGATGTTGTGCCGCAGGTTCCCACTGCTGATGATTGCACCCGAGGGCACCACCAAGTTCGGCAACTGCCTACTGCGCTTCTCAACCGGTGCCTTTGTGCCAGGTTTGATGCATGCTTAATTGCTTTCACTCGACCATTGCATGGCTGCAGGCAGTCCTCTGTGGGTGCTATCGCGACAGTCTGGCACAACTGCTGAGGGTTGTCTTTGCTCGGCTTCAGGGCAGCCAGTGCTGCCAATCGTTTTCAAGTACCGACACAAACACTTCAATGTGGGCTGGGGCATCGTCAACGTGTATTGGCACATATACCGCCTGATGACTCAGTTCGTGAACCACTGCGAGGTGAGCACAGCGGTGATTACGCAGCACCTCTGGTGCACTTCAGACGCTGGGGCTGTCGCTGGCATGCGACTTTCAGTGCCAACCCCTCCAACTCAGCAGCTGCAGATGCAGAGCACTGGGGCCAACTGTTGCAGATGCTGCACATGCAGGTGGTGCTGCTGCCCGTATACTACCCAAGCGACGAGGAGGCCCACAACCCTCAGCTATATGCAGCCAACGTGCGGGCGCTGATGGCACGTGAACTGGGCGCCTCGCTGTCAGACCAAGGTGATTGACCTTGCAATCAGTCAGAGGGCATGTCGGCAGGCTGCACCGATGCGTGCAGCATGTGAGAATAATCCCTCATACTTAGCTGACTGCTACCTGCCTGCAGGCATCGAGCACAACTCGGCACTTAAGAAGAACCATGTGCACGTCAACATGACTGGCACCAAGATCATCATGGCCCCTTGAGGCCAAGTGCGCAAGGGTCTGTGGTGATCACGGGATACTGTCTGTCCACTGCACTGGCCATGCTACTCTCATCATGTGCAGATGTGCACTTAGCTGGGCTTCTGCAGCCTAACACAGCAGCAGCAGTGCAAATGCACGAGCTCGATGCAGCACTGTTGTCACAGCGTACAGCGCAGATGGTACCGTAGCAGGACAATAAACAACTTGATGCTGCCCTGCTGGCGGGCAAGACCCTGTACAATCAGCTACAGCCTCATGCGGTTTTCAGCAATTTGTTTGTTGCGCAAGCCAATGGTTTCATCTGCGCCCTTCGCTTTGTTCAGTCTATAGGCAGTGGGCAGGGTTTAGCGAAGTCTCTGCTGCAATGGCAGTGTCCCGAGAGACGTACGCCATGAGAAAACAGGCAGGCATCCAGATCCTGCATGCTGCAGCTACCATGTAAACCCTACCGCTTCGCAAGGCTGTCTAGGACTGTCTGGCGCATGAGGTCGACTGGCGCCTCTTTCCCTGTGAACAGCTTGAACTGATCTGCAGCCTGGCCGACAAACATTTCCAAGCCACTGATGGGCGTGCACCCCGCTGCCTTTGCATCCTGCGGCAGCGCAGGAATGTAGGGTCTAGACTCAGCGGGTGTGTTGATGCAGGCATACGCTGGGCCTGGCTTTGTATGCCACACGAGACTGCAGTTGAGTTGTAAGCTCAATGCCCACCTTCAACAGCTGCGTCTCCAGCGGCGTGTAGATTGCATCAAACACAACGCTGAACTGCGCCAGCGCGGTCGCGGCCACTGGCGACTGGTCCTCGGCTGGATGCATGCCGACTGATGTGGTGTTCACCAGCACATCTGCTGACACTGAGCCTGCGACCGCCAGATTGCAATGCAGGATCACAATTGTAGCTGCCTCTCCAGACTTGCTGAGACTGGACGTATCGAGACAGCACGCAGTGTACTCGCAGCAGCCTTTCCCACTTCGTGCAGACCTGCGGCCACGTCCTCCAGGCTGGCTACAGAGGTGCTGCCGCCCATTGCTGCTGCCAAGTCGTCAGCCTTCCCGCGGCTCCTGTTGGCTAGAATCACCTGCGTCCGTGCAGCATTGGGCTCCTGAACTTCCATGCTCTCTACATGTTTGGGCATGCGGCACCACACACGTCAGTGTGATTGCACACGACACCACGGCAATGAGGCGGTGAATTACATATCACCTCCGCGCCAGCCTGCACGGCGCCGAAAGCGATGGCTCGCCCTGCGCCGCCAACCCCCAGCACCAGCACCTTCTTCCCTGTCAAGGGCGAGCTGCCGCCGCCGCTGCTGCTGCTACCGCTGGCTGCAAGTTCACGGCATAAACACATCGACATGCTTGTCTGCACTGCTGTGGCAGACCCCATTGATCCGCAAGCGGTGCTGGCCTGTCACAAGCGGTTGTCGCGCACAGCCAGCTTCCGCACCTCCACCTGCCGCGCTGTTCATGCCGCGCTCTATTGCAGAGATGGCAGCACTCCAGTCGGTATTGTAGGCTGCCAAGGAGCCATCCGGCCGCCGCACGAGTGTGTTCGCTGCACCAATCTTCTCAGCAACTTCGTCCTTCTCTGCTGCTGCTGCGAGGGCTGCTGCCTGTGCGAATGTGGGGCAGAATTCTGCTTACTAAAGATGACCAAAGCACTGCAGCGTCATGCACGACACGGCTGTGCATGCTAGGTGGTGGGTGGTGTATGTTTCCAGGCGAATCCCTCTAACAAGGTCATCTCATGACTGTTGACTTGAACGTACCTTGTGGGGAATGGTGACGCTGAGGCCGCTGATGTCGCTGAATGCACCAAGGAAGCGCTGCATGTCGTCCACCAGCAGGGGCAGGTACACGGCGTCAAATCCGGTGGCCGCAAAGGCTGCGTTGTGCAGCGCGGGGCTGCGGCTGTGGACCACCGGGTTGCCGACCACACCAAACACCTGCAGATGGCCACGCTTCCTCGACAGCGTGTTGGTTGCACACCGAAGCAGCAGCACGCAGTTGAATCAGTATGACAGACCCACCTGGGTCGCTGCTGTCTGCTCGTGCAACCGGTACATGGTGATCAGCTGGTTGACTGTGGGCTGGCCTGCGAATTTTCAGACAAAGCTGAGGCGTTGCAGCCCCGTGAACCGTGATGGCATGCTGAGAGTCCAAATACTTGACATGCCCGGCATGATGCAGATAGACCCCAAGAAAGTACCATCCATACCTGGAGCGCTCTCTTTTCCGGCACGCAGGGCGCCAAAGGTGAGGAATGCACCGTATTTGGGGGCCAGCAGCCGCGCCGGCAAGCCCCGCTCACCCATCGACAATGCAATTGTCGGCCCTGCCGCCAGAGTGACATCATTCCAGCGAAGCTCAGCTCAGCTGAGGCGCTCGCTTGCGGATCATGAGGCGGACGGACGCCTTGCCGCAAGACCTGAAGTCTTGCCGACCTCCAGAAGCACGCATACACGATGATGTGGTGACGCCAACAACATCTGAGGGACACCTTGTTGGTTCTTGAGGAGCTGCAGCATGCGCGCGGAGTCGGAGATGTCCGTGGCAGTGGCGGCGACCTTGGCGATGTCGCCGCCGCACCCGAACATCGCGTCCACCAGGTTGCGCAGCGTCTCGTCGTCCGGCGTCTCCTCGAAGTCATGGTACGACACGATGACCTTTGTCTTCCCCTGGACCTCTCCGCCGCCTGCGAGTCCGCGGGCATCAGCAGCTCGAGCGGGGTGCAGACGCTGCCTTACTAGGTGGGCAAGCTTCTGCAGAACTGCGCTGTGTGGTGCGGCATGTGGTGCTAGCCATGAGGTGCCTCTCTGGACACCTTTGGTCCTGAGCTCACCAGCAAAGAAGAAGGGGGCTGCCTTGAGCTCCACATCCACAAAGTCGGCGCCGAGGACGGTGGCAAACTTCAAAATCGCCAGCCTGCGCGCCTCATCTCCATCGTACTGGCCCCTGCAGGCAGTGGCAGGTGCTGCAGCATCTGTCACAGAACGAAAGGGTAACAGCAGCATAGCCCGACATGCCGCAGTAGAGCTGTGCCGCGCACCCTTCCCATGACGGCCGGCATGTCACGATGCAGGGCAGCTGACAAGCGGCCAGCAGCTGTGGCAAGTCCTCCTGCAGGCACTTTAGACCATCAGCTCGCATTGATCAGCCCTGGAAACAGCATCCAGCACACATGCAATCAATGCCATCTAGGAGTGCAGCAGTCACAGCATGGCAGCTGCCCGGCGCGATCACCAGCATCGAGTGTCCTCCGACCCTCACCTGCGGGTCCAAAGCGTCCAGGAAGTCGAGCCGCAGCTCCACGATGTCTGCACCGCAGGTGGCCGCCTCGGCACATTCCCGCACTGCGTCGCGCACACTGGTCGCCGTCACGATGGTACAGATCTTGCAGCGCTGTGGCTCTTGGTCCGCCTCTGCAGCCGCCGGCTGCGCTTCTGTCTCCAAGGCGTTTGTGGTCATGTTACAACTGCGCGATCTCAGTGGCTGCTGGCAGAGCTGGGCAGACTCTCTGCTGTCGCAGTGTCGTTGCACCTGGCGTCGGAATGCTCTGCATGGAGCCCTCATATGCAGGGTGCACAGTGAGGACTCTGCATGTGTGAGGCTGCAGGGACTGAGGCTATGGTGGTGTGCGGCATGCGACATGGCTCATGTAGTGCACTGGCTGTGTACTTCGTTGCTGCGGTCGCGCACAGATCTGTTCAAGTATCTCTAGACCGCCTTGGTGTATGTTGTTGGCGGTGTATGCATGAGATCATGCCTTCTCGTTCTGTCAGTACCGAGACTGAGCTGCACGTGCACATGCAGGTTCTGTTGCCCCCGCCCCGCAGGGGCATTCGTGTGTCTGCACTTTGTGTCTAGAGTTTCAAGGGTTGGAACTCACATACAGACACGTCATATGATCCAGCGGAGCTTCGTGATACACAACTGTGGCATGCTCACACGCACGATGCATGCAACGTCACACAAGGTGCAGTTACAGCAATCTGCGTGCGCAGGCAGACTGACGAGCAGCAGGCCCCTGCCAGCATCTACAGCCGCCACACTGCGACATTGTGCTCCAACCACGCCCAGAAGCTGGCAGCATCGGCAACAGCAGCACGGGCGCAGGATGGGGGTGCGGTGGTCTTCCGCAGCCAGCGGCGCGCAGCAGACAGCCAGCGACAAGTATGAGCGACTAGACGGTGTTAAGGTGTGAAATTCTCGCAAGTCTCTGCCGGCCACAGCAGTTTGACTGCTGTCGTCCATGCCTGGCACGGGACAAGCAGCTGCGCCATGCTTGGTCATGCATGCAGGTCTGGCTGGTGTCCGATCAGAAGCAGGTATCTATCACAGATCTTTGGGGAGAGGACGACCGTGCCTTCCTGGTGTTTGCGCGCTCTATGGGTGCGTGTTTAGCCAGATGCTGCATTGCTGCGTGCAACACTGAAAGAGAACCACCAGTTTAACATCAGTAACTTCCTGAGCTGAGGCACACCATGCACAGGCTGCAACTTCTGCCAGGAGCTGGCACGCGACTTGCGGCGGCAGGTCCTGCCAAAGCTGCGGGAAGCAGGCTACAAGCTGTACCTGGTGAGTTGGCGCTGTGCCGCGGCTCGACCCCGGGGTCTGAGCTGCGCAGTTACCAGAAGTGGATCATGTGAATCCAGTTGCCATGTCACGGCGCTCGTGTTTAGCATGCCATGCGGAGGAGGAGACAGGGCATCTCCAGGGCTGGCTGCCTGCAGGTCAGCATGGGGCCGCCAGAGCGCGGCCTGGAGTTTGCTGAGCTGACAGAATTTCCGCCGGAGCTGCTGCTGGCAGACCCGGAGAACGTGACGTACGACAAGCTGGAGCTCAAGAACACGGGGCCCATTGCCACATTCTTTGACCCACGGGTGAGGGCTGCTTGCGTGCTACCTCGCTGTGAACGTCGTGATGTGGTTCTTCTCAGGCCAGATCCGGCGGTGAGGTCCGCAACCAATTTGCAGTGTGTTGCTGCACTTTGGGCTCGCGTCCCACAGCATATCTGAACAGTAGGTCTGCCATGCAGACTCCTCTGACGCTTTCGAAGAGGCTACGCAAGGATGGCCTCGCAGGCGCTCGGGAGGCGCTGGCCAACTGGAAGCCCTGGATCCCAACGAAGCAGGGCCAGGTGACCTACTTGGCATGGGGTTAATCAAGGAGGACCCCGAAACTATACACTACATATCTCGGCATGTTGTAGCAATTCGAATCATGAACACCATGCATGACGCACTGGATGCTGGACCGTGGCTATCCCTGCAGGCCTACCAGCAGGGCGGCGCCTTCCTGTTCAAGGGGCGGGAGCTGGTCTGGTCGCACTACGACCCGGCGACAGGCGCACACGCAGAGCCGGAGGAGATTCTGGCGGCCGCGGGGCTGTGAGCTCGGAGTGCATCTGGGGGTATTCAAGGGCTGCGGATGGGCGGCTGCGGGTCGAGCTCCGGGTGCTGGATGCTGCTTTCTTAGGGCCAAGGCAATGTACATGTGTAGCCTTTAGGTTGCAGAGTCGAAAACTCTACCCGTACCTACTATATGAGAGGATGCAGCTGTGCAAGCGGCCTTGTGTACACATGCATTGAATTGCTTGTTTGAGAGCAAAACTCCTGGTGGTGTGAACATTTGAGACAAGGTCTTTGAATATGAGGACTGGACCTGCCTCTGCGCTGGCAACCGCGGTATGACGCCGCTGCCATCGCACTTCTCCGTCCTCCAGCAGATGCGAGGAAAGTGCAATGACGCGATGCACACTTCACACACACACACACACGTCAGAAGCGACATTGCAGCAGGACCGGCAACACCTTGCATCTGATGGTGGCTCGCTGGCGTGCCCCATCTGGAGCACGGGGCATCTTTGCTGCAATCCATGCATTGAAGCGGACAGCCCTTCATGTTTTCGCTTGCAAAGCCTGCGCTTATACAGCTGACAACGTAGAAACTACGAAGCACTGGGATGGCATTGCGTCACCGGTAGATCGCATTGATCTTTGTGAAGGGTTGTTGCGGCAGCGCATTGCTGACCTAGCTGCCGGCGCTGCACCTGAATATTGTTTGCAGTTGCTTGCACGCTGAGCTGATCAGCATAGTCCTACAGTACGGTTTGTTGCCACAGAAGAAAATTGTGGTCTGGTGCAATGGCTGTGAAGCAGGTGGAAGCGCCGCACCTTGTGCAGTTTCCACTGCTATTGGATGGGTACCGACCGCACACTTTCGACTATACTGCGAAGAGGTGATGATTCTTCTGACAAAGCTTCCAGAGTGCTGGTGTGAGCATTGCCTACGCTCAGCACCCTTTACTTCATGTGGTCCATGATCTGTGCAGGTCTGAGCCCGGCAAGCCTACACTGGCAGACTGGCTGGAGGTGTTCAGGTGGGGCTCTGTTGCTGGGAAATATCTATGTAACCATGAGAAGTGAAGTGAACGCCCTGATCCAAAATTCTCATGCAGGAAGAGCATCCCACAGTTCCAGCGCATGGCGCTATCCGACCCAGAAGTGCCAGACAGCAGCCGCCAGGTGCATCGCGCTGGAGTTGGGTAATGCACAAAGAAACAGCAGCAGAACCGCCTACCGAAGCAGCACACAAGCTTACAGATGTTCTGATCGGCTTATGGAGCAGGAGGCAGTGCAGCGGTTCGTCATGTCATATGAGGCACTGCTACAGCGTATTGCTGCCAATCCAACCGCATCGCTGCCTGGCTTCGAGCCGGAACCAGTCAATTGCATCAGCCTGTCCGCTCTCAGGTATGTGATGGCATGCTGTGTCATTGTCAACCTGACGGCTCTCTGACCACAGTCCCAACATGGAGCAAGGGCAGGTCGCATTCGAGGGTCATGTGCATGGGCAGGGACCGGTGCTTGAGGGCAGAAGGCTTTCAGGATGCCTTTCGAACAGTGAAGGCGGAGGAGAATGCAAAGGCGCTGGCCTTGCTCCCGACTGTCATCAGGTGTATATACGTCCTTTGCTATGGCCATCCTCATGCGGCTGTCACCTGTGCTCTGCGCTGTTGAGGCTTTTGCACAGTCATCACTGCGATTGCAGGTTGAATTGACGTTGGCTGTGCCGTCAGGGATCTTGACGCCGTTTCAGATCCGCGTGAGCGCATGGAGGCCGCATTGCGGGGCGTCTTCGCCGGGAACATTTTTGACCTGGGCGCCGCCGCAAGCAGTCAGCTCTTCAATGCTGTTGGCGGGGTGGGTGGCCTTCATTTGCCGCCACATACCCGTGAACATCGCAGAGATGTAGGCTATGACCGTCAGCTAAGTCGTTGGTCAAAGCCCACGATGTGTCTTTCACAAGCAACAATGTGCAGGGACCAGGCCTGTGTGACCTCTGCCGCAGGTGCCGTTTCGGCAGACCGTAGACGGCCTGGTCAGTCGGCCCTGGGCAGTGGACGATCTGGATGCTGCAATGGATGCGCTTACAAGGCCTCAGCCGCACAAACATGCTATCGTCTTCCTGGACAACGCTGGCTCTGACGCTGTGCTAGGTGCGCGCTGAACTCAGCTCCCTGTGCAATTGCATTGCAAGTGCTTGTGCAGTTCATCCCGCAGCGCATCGGAGGTTGGGCGGTGTTTGCACCCTGCAGGCATCCTGCCTTTCGCCAGAGAGCTGATACGCCGTGGCACGAGTGTCAGCCTTGCAGCGAATGAGACGCCCTCCATCAACGACATCACTGCAGCCGAGCTGCAGCAGGTGCAAGGCTCAACAACCTGCCGTGTGTGAATGCTGTAGCAGGATGCTGCCATGATCCATTGCTGCAGTGCACGCAGCAGCTGCTGGTGCTCAACGCAGGTAGTCAAGGAGGCCGCGGCAGCAGATGTGACGCTGCAACATGCGCTTGCAGAGGGGACCCTGCAGGTGGTGTCGACAGGCACCGACATGTGTGTCATTGACCTGCGTCAGGTACGCATGTGCGTAGTGCTGTTGGCTGGTGCATGACGTGGTGAGAGCGATGGTTGCCAGAGGTGAAGCTCTGCCACAGCATGCAGCTCCAGTGCAAGGTTCATAAACCGTGGCACAGGTGTCGTCGGGGGTTGCAGCGGTGGCGCAGGATACAGACTTGGTCGTCCTTGAGGGCATGGGCCGCTCGATTGAGACCAACCTCCGAGCCCGCTTCAGGGTTGATGCGCTGAAGCTGGGCATGATCAAGCATCCCGAGGTGGCCGCAGAGCTCAATGGCCGGCTGTATGACATCGTTTGCAAGTTTGACCCAGCAACATGATGCAAGTGACTTGCGGTCCATCTGTGAGGTACCATGTGGTCAACAACCTCAGACATACCGAGGTTGGGAAGCTCGTTGCATGTACAGGAAGTAGGTGGCAGCAGTATGATCTGTATGCTTGTCTTGATGACACACTTGCATATTACAAATTGAATTGAAGGTGCACAGACACGCAGGATGCTGAGAAAGAAGACCAGTCACTCGAGTATCAATGCAGCAGCACCAACGCCGCCCAGGAGGTCGCGCCATGGCCCTGGGAGAGATAACAAGCGCAGCCAACAAACACACAAAAGTCTGCCAACGCTCCGCATCAGGCCCTGAAGTTGCAAGACAGCTTTGCCGCTCCAAACCTAAGCAGTGCAGGCACCCTCTGCAACCAATCGATGTCGTACGGTACACCCCAGCGGAGGCTCCTAATGAGCACTCCTGTCAACCGTCAAGTGACTCAGTTCTGCAAAACAACTATCTAACTGTCATCTAGGGCGCGTCTGTACAGGTCGACAACTCCCTTCCACGACGGTAGCACTGCGACTTGTGTGCTGCAGATATGTTGCAGCGCACGTGATTTCATGCTTGACCAGCTCTGAGTATGAAGGGAACCAGATGTGCTGCTCCTGCTGCTGCACTAAATTCTGCAGGGCTTTGCCGGCGCCCTGCTGCGGCTGGCCCACCCCGCTGACCGCCGCCACGATCTAGAACAGATTGTAGTTGCCTGCAAGCAAAGCACGACACAATCAATACACAGCCACATGGGCGCAACACACGATGTTGGTGATCTCAAGACCTTCAACTGGCGACGCCAACCAAAAAGATGGGCATGCATAGAGCTGCTCTGCTTTGCCTGCGAGGAACGCACTTGGCTGCCAGAAGTACTTCGGCCGTGCATTGCACTGGTTCCAGTGATCCTTCGGCTGCTGCGACAGCGCCGCCAGCAGGCCGGTGAAGGCGGCGTTGTTGTTGAGCGATATGCCCGAGTTGGGGTGGTTCCGCCGGTCGTGGTACCTGTCGCGTCTGTCGGGTCCATTCACCTGCGGAGAGTTTGCTGTCTAATTCAGCCACAACTTCGTCGAAACGGTGTAGCAGTCCGCCTCGCCAAGGGGTTGCCGAGCTGCGCCTGCACTAAGCTGCCTCAGCAGCGCTACTTGTGTTGTTGCTGCAGTGGCCAAGATAATCAGTTGGCAGCCATGGATTGCGCTGCAGGCTTATTCGAGCAACGCTCACCAGTGCGCCGGTGATGACGTGGGGGTTGGGCCGGTCGGGCATGGCGGCGGTCGCGGCATTGCAGGGGGTGCGGTAGTTGACGGGGCACGAGGCGGCCCGGTCACGCGGCTGCTTGGGGCTCTTGTCCGACAGCCCCACCATGAAGTTGCCGCGGAACCGCATGCCCAGCATGTAGCGCGCCTGGCTCTCTGCACGGGCAGCAACAATGCGGTTGGCACAGGCATGACATGGCTACTGAACAGGGCAGAGCCATCGAGGCTCCACATAGATTTCAGGACATACAGCGCCTCCATGGCAGCCTGACACTAACTTCAACAAGTGGCACACAGAAAACAGAAGTGACCAACTACAGGAAGCGGAGGTGATGGACACCTGCCCAGCAGCTGACGACGCTGTCCTTGCCCTTCTGCTCGGTGGCGTACACCTTGGCCAGGAAGGCCGCGTTGGCCGCCGTCTGCAGCGGTGCCTGCAGCACGTGGAACCTGCCCGCTGTCAGCAACATATCTGGAGGGCACTTGCTCAGCAGCACGACTGCAGACAATAGCTTTAGATGGCAGCACTGGACAACATGGCCACGTTTGCAATCTCAGGTCTGCTGGCGGATCAGCTGTGACTGCAGGCTTGGTATGGGCGCACCGAGGTGTTGGTCCAGGCCAGCAGCTGCGGGGTGTAGTGCACGGTGTCGCTACCGTAGCGGCTCATCCAGTTGCCCAGGAAGCCCTCCACGTCGGACATGTACTCCGGACGGATGCCGTCCACCTGCACAGCCGAGGGGGTTTTGGCTCAGCAGACCCGCATGAAGTGCTGAAGCATCACATTGCTCGCTGGACCAATCATGCCACACACCTGCAGCTGCCATATTCGAGTTTGCAGGTGCTGACCGCAGAGGAATGTCAGATGGCAGCAAGTATTCAATGGCGCACCGTGTAGCTGGGTGGCTGCCAGTTCGTGGCCTCAGCCAGCAGCAGCGCGACGCCGGGAGCCAGGTTCTGCCAGTCGAAAACGTACGAGTTGGCCTCCGTCACCTCCTTCTGCAGCATGATGAAGATACCATCAACACGCTGCTTCTCATCTACTGGTAGCATTCATGGAGTGACAGGTTGCATCATTTCGCCTAATGTCATCTTTGCGGTCACGGCAGTTATCGTTCACATACAGCGTGAGGTTGCTCACATCCAGGTAGTGCTTGTAAGACACAGCGGCATCCTGAAGGTACTGAGGGTCGCGTGTCAAGCGGTACAGCCATATGGCGGCCCTGCAGCAGGATCACAGCGGTTGGCATACCTACCCCATGGACTCGTCATGACAGCAACGTCTGCTACACGTCCTGAATGCATGCATGCTGTTGGTGGGTGTCACCAGCTGCTACTGGTCAGCGGCACAGCACACGCAACAACAGCAGCGCACCAGGCGAGGTCGTCCTGGTAGCTTGCAGAAGCGTAGGGTCCAGCCAGATTGTTGCCGCCGGACTGCAGCCACTGTGCATAGAGGCCCTGCCGCTGCTTTGCCAGCCTGCTCATGGTGAAGGGCCCTGGTCAGATTGCGGATGTTGCATGGTTGAGGCAGCCCAACACCATGCGCTGGTAGATCAGCATGCAACCACGGTTTGGCTGGCACACATTCCGCAAGCCGCCAGACTCACTTGTACAGCTGCACTGCATGGTTTGCGGCCTTGAGACTGTATTTGACGTCTGTGCTTCGGAAGGCCATTGCTGCAGCCGACAACGCCGCAGATGCTGAGCCTAGCAAGTCGCTGCCTGCACGTGTGGCGTTCACAATGTACACGGGCCGCCTCTCTTGCAGCTGCTCCGGCCGCGTCCATTTGCCACCTGCAGGCCAGAAGCACATTCGGTTGTACAGCACGATGGACAACGACGTGTAAGGCATTGCCCTGATGCATTGGAACAAGTCCGAGGGTGGACTGGAGTCATCTGACCATGTGCAAACTGCAACAATTCTTCATTTACATTGCTCACCGTCAATCAGGGGGCTGCCAACTTGAGCAACAAAGGTGTCGGCGTTGATGTGTGCAGTCATCAGGTAGTCTGCTCCCCACTTGATGGCCTCGCGGGCGTACTTGGTCTGGTTGGCATTGTCGTACCCCTGCAAGCATCATACAGAATGCCCACTCAGGTACCTGCTTGTGCTTCCGTGACCTGAGCGGTGCAGCTGATATCAGACATAAGTGCACAGGTGTAGACACTCGTTCACTGCTGACTTGTTAAATACCTTGGGGAAGGCAAGCAGGCCCCAGGACAGCAGCGCAGTCGTTGTCGCCATTGGGTAGGTGTACTTGACGAAGGACACGCCCGAGTCGTAGTAGCCACCCACCTGCAGCCACAGGCCACTTGCTTATGAGCATCTGACACAGTCGACGGTCAGCAACAGCTGGTGAAGTTCCTGCTTGGACAGTAGCTTCATGTTTGGCATACAGGGCAAGAGCAGCTTGTCGCACCAGGCGGATGCCTTCGGTGCCATTGGCCATCCAATCAGACAGGCCGCTGTCGCCGCGCCACGGCACCCGGTTGGTTGCCGGCAGCACACCTGTGAGCAGCACCATCACCAATGTCAGAGGCAACATCGCATCGTCCGGTTGCAATGATACAAAGCAGTCATCGCCTGGGCATGAGGAGGCTACTGCTGCGTGAAGCAGGGGCCCCGCATCAAGTTGTCTGGGTCACAGCAGCTGGATGCTGGCAGCAAACCTGATCGGTGTGACTCGTAGAACAGGAAGCTGTCGCCCAGCGGCTTCTGGTAGTCATACTCCTTGGGTTGCAGCCAGAACAGCAGCGCAATGACACCTGCACCATACGTGTTGCACTCAGCATGTCACTCTGATTGGAGTACAATTAGCCGGTGCACCTTGGCAGTCGCATATGCATCCAGGTGTCAGGTACAAGGTTCCTATCTGGGCAAAGGAGCTAATGCTCAGAGCTTCTTGGTATGGACTCACCTAGGCCGGTGACCGTCATGAGAAGCTTGGACATGGTGCAGGCGATGCGCAGGCCCTTGTTGCCAAAGGCGCAGTAGTGCAGCATCAGGTACGATGGGAAGATGCTGAACAGCGCCCAGCCCAGCGACACCAGCAATCTGCATGGCAAGTGTTGCAAGCTTGCCTTTGGCCTTAAGAAGCAGCATCGTTATGGGAGATGCACAGTTCTGTCGGATGTGAATGACATTGTCAATCGTTACTCACCCAAAGTTCCATGTGCTGCGCACGATGCCATCGGCGATGAGGCGCCAGATGCCGATGCCGATGGTGGCGGACAGCAGCGAGAAGGTGAGCACCGACATCCAGATGTCCTTGAAGTACACGCCCATGCAGCACTGCCGTGAAGCCTGCAGGTACGGGACGGAAGCTGTTGCGTAGAGAGGCTCACAGCAAGGTTCTGATTCGCACACCTGCCATGGTGCAGCATAACCGTCGGTCCAAGGGTTTGCACATGCTCTCCACAACCAGACGGGGGGATTCGCACCTTGGCAGGCTTGGGGGGTGCAGCGGGGGCAGTGCCGGAGGAGGTGTTGGGGATGCTGGCGGTGATGGCAGTGATGGCCGCTGGGCTCTTGGGCGTGACCTTGAAGGTAGATTGCCTGTTCAACCCAAACAACAGCCAGTCAAGTCAGCTTGATTCATCACTACCCAGCGCTGAGCTGACGGAATGCACATACGACACGACTTAGGTGCATGGGTTACTGAAGCAGGAGAGACGCACTTGTTGCGGATCGACCCCCAGATGATGTTCCAGATGGACTTGCCATAGTGGAACCAGAAGATGGAGTTTGCGGTGTTGGTGTACCTACGCAGACATCAGTGAAGATTGGTGTTGCTGCAGACCTTGTGTTAGCACCTCGGCCGTGCAGAGAGTGCGTGCAACAGTGCAATCATGACATTAGACGAGGACCATCAGGGAGCGCATGCAATTTCAAGTGGTGTACCAGGTGGCGGACGCGACGTCCCAGCTGCCAGCCCCCAGGTAGATGACGCCGTAGATGGCGAAGATGTAGAAGGTGAAGCTCGCGGCAAACCACCAGCTGTTCACGACTGCACAGCATATTGCAGGCGCAATCAGCAAGCCGTGCCTGGATGCGGAGCGAAATGCTACAGCAAGTGCTTGTGCAGACATCATAGGTATCAGCATCAGGGTGTTGCAGTGGTGGGTCTTGGTCGTACCTGGGATGACGTCGAAGAAGACACCAATGACTGGCAGCAGCAGCATGACTGGCGTCGTCAGGATGTTGGTCACATAGCCCTGCATGCCATCCTCGCACTTGTCAGCAGCTGACTTTCACAGACACCACTACATCATGTGCCTCCGGGCGGAAACGCATATCAGAAGGCTACGTTGTGGAGCGTGTGAAGTACGGAGCGAGCCTGTCCACTCACCCACATGCCGTACACCCACAGCACGCGCTCCCACAGGTTGAGCTCTGGGCGCAGCAGCGGGCAGTGCATCCAGTTGAGGTAGCTGCACGGCAGCAGAGGGCATGAGTACATCTGTATCGGTAAGGAACATCACTGCAGGCCCAATCCAGGCCATTACCTACTGGCAGTCCCACAGCGTGACCATGCTCAGTCAGATGATCAGGTATGTGGTCAGGAGTCATGGACGTGCTGGAAACCACAACCCAGAGCAAAGGTGTCGAGGCTCACATCTGCATGCCGCCCTTGCACCAGCGGGACTTCTGCTGGCAGATGGCGCGCACTTCGTCGGGCGCCTCGCCCACGGCCAGCTGCTCCCGCAGGTACACGCCGGTGCGGCCGCGGCACTGCAGCTCCAGTGCCAGCGCGGTGTCCTCGCCCTGCAATGCAAGCATGCACCGTTATAGATCTGGTGTCCAGCTTCCAAGAAGGCAGCAGGACGTCCAGCTGAGGTGTCCTGTGCACTAGGCTGGGTCATCACGACTCAGGTCCTTGATAATCTCAATTTCGCCTTTTGCTAAACCATGGATGTGCTGTCCACAAGCAGGCAGGCGCACCATGGTGTAGGTGGGGAAGTAGCCGACTTCTGCCAGGTGCGCCGCACGGATCAGGAAGTTTGAGCCCGTGCATGCAATCGAGCCCAGTGCATCCTGCAGGATCGAATGTCCTCAGAGGTCGTTCCAGTTGCAGCTTTACAAGCTGGAGTTGTCATGGTCAGATTCCGCAGGATGACATGCAGCAGTCTCAGCCTTGCAAAAGCACGGCTGACCTGGCCGGGCAGGATCATGTTCCAGTAGGCGGCCTGCCGGTGGCTGAAGATGTCGGTTTTAACGTCGAAGTTGTGGAAGTACTGGGGCGTAAGCACCACCGACTCGCGGCCGTCCTGAAGCCAGGGCAGCGTGCGCGTGAAGAAGTTGGGCCGCGCCACCTGATCCGCATCGAACACCGCGACCACCTGCGTATGTGACATTGCAAGGACATTAGCCAACTCCATAGTCCTTTAGACCATCTAAAAGAGTAGGAACATATCTGGAATGCTGCTTTCCTCTGTAGGCCTTGTGGCTGCAGGCACAGCAGGACTTGCACAGCAAGGCCCCATGATCTGTGCAACATACCTCGTTGAAGCCAATGGAAGTGCCGGGCGGGAAGATATGGTTCAGCGCGTTGTTCAGATTGGCCGACTTGCCGTTGACTTCGCCAGGGGTGCGGATGCGGTCCGCAATGTACTGCAGGTCAATGCGGCCCTGCTCGACACCCAGGCCTGCGCACAGCAACAGTTCGAAGTCTGCACACCCATGTCCAGCCAAGCATACCAACCCCGTCCATGCAAGGTGCACTGTCCTGGGTCTCATCAGCAACATGTGTCAAGTAGCTGCTGCCCACAAGCAGCGGGGCTTTCCCGAGTGCAGCTGGGGCGCACCCGTTTCACGGGGTCTTTGCCATCATCGCACACGTACACCGTGCGGCGGCAGCCAGGCGGCACATGTGCAGCCAGTACGGCTTGCGCCGTCGTCCGAATCTGCAAAGATTGTCCGAACTTGTGTTCACGCAAGTGCCGGGCATTTCACCACCCAAGTCCGTTGTAAAGTCTGACAGGGCGTGCACAAAACAGGAGGCACGGCTGCAAGCTGCTTTGCAGACGGTGCGCACCATCTCGGGCGTCTCCCTGTAGCAGGGCAGCAGCACGCGCACATGGTAGTCGTGGATGAGCGGCGTCATGCCCTTGTCGTCAATGACTGCACAGCAGGGATTTTGCCTGATTAGCTACTTGCTGCAGATACAGTGACACACAAGATCAGAGCAGTGCGCGATGCACCCTCAGGGTTGCAGAACTTGCTGCTACTTGCATGGTAAGCCATCAACTCACCTTGGTGGTACTTCCGGATCTTCAGCATGTAGAGGCAGTGGATGAACATGTTGCTGCTCGCCAGGATCTCGAAGCCGAAGATCGTCCAGGAGTACCACACGTAGTTGCGCGGGATGGTGTAGCGCACCCGCACATAGAAGTAGAAGCCCCACGACGCGCAAAACAGCAGCACCAGCATGAGCGACCCCCATTTCCAGTGCGTCGTGTAGTACGGCAGCAGGTCATCGCCTGCGCACACGATGTCCGGTTTGAACTGGCTGGCCTACCACTGTACACGCCTGTTGCTCAGCACGTTGCATTAGTCACGATACAGGCCTGCCGATGAGCAAGTCTGCTCAGCGGACTGCAGTGGTGCCGAATGTGCCAGCGCACATGCTGAACCACGCTGCAGTGCACGCGCACCTGACTGCGACGAGCCGTCCTGCGATGTGCGGGAGGAGCGCGACGAGAAGCTCTGCGGCGGCCGGGTCTTCTCCTTCGGCTTGGGGGTCAGGGTCACCATGGCAGCCCGCCCCCGAGCACCGCTGCTGGTCTGCTGCTAGGGGCCAACCCGGTCAGATGCTGGCGCCCGATCGTCGGCAGACTGTTTTTTTCAGCTTGCGGCAACAGCGAGGGCCTGCAAAGATGACAAAACAAGGTCAGGCGCAATGTCTGAGTGTCAGCATGCTGCCTGCCTGCCTGCCTGGCCCAGAAGCATGCGGTGTTATGGCATGTCCTGGGGAGCAGTCACGTTCGTGAGCTGTTTCATGTGATTTGCCCAGCTATATTGAGCAGGTCCTTGCTTCGACTCTGCTGTCGTAACGACTAACGCGGCGGCAGTCGGCTGTTGGCCCAAGCAAGTACACCCACGTGCTGGGTGCAGCGGCAAAAGGTAGATGTAGAGCGACCCAATCCTCTACGATCTGAGGCGAGTGCGCCTCTGTTGGTTTGGTGCAGGCATATGACGCGGAAGCCGGGCAGCTTCGTGCGCCCGCGGGCGGGGGAACAATGGCAGTTGCCCGACAACCAACCTAGCGAGATCCCGCGTGCAGGCGGCACACAGCCCACAGGCTTCCTACCTAACCACCCGAGACAGCTTACGAGGGCAGGAAACGCTGCTTGAGACCAGTCTCCGCCTCACCTGTGTCACCTCGACAAGATGCAGCACAACTGATCTTAACGGATCGCCGGGTACTCTTTCGCACGTCAAGCCCATATACCACGCCATTGCTGGTCGAACGACGTCGATGCAACGGTAGAGACAGATGCTATTGCTGTGAGGAGCGTATCAAGTAACGTCCGCGGCAACTCGCTGCGACATGGGTGCGGTTGTCGCAGTTTCGCGTGCATGCAGTGCACTGCCCGGCTTGCGTACCGCTGGAACCCCCTCAACCCGCATCCTGCTTGCTATGGATGGAACTACAAGTGAGAGGCGCACCGCCGTCAGCTGCGCGGCACCTCCTCGTGTGCGGCCCGTCCGGCCTGCTGAGTAAGCTGCTGGAGGACGTTTGGTGGCCTCACGAATGTCTGACTGCAGCACGGCGCCCCACCTTGCAGCCTTGGCTACTTGTGGCACGATGAAAGCGTTACGCCTGAGCGGCGCTGAGGGCGTAATGGCGTGCGGCAAGCTTTCTTGGCGATAATCGTGCAGGAAAGCCCTATCAACCGGTCGCAGCAGGGGAGCCAGCAATTCCTGGAGGGATGTTCGCGACGACTGCTCTGCACCATCGGCTGAGAGAATCGAGCATTGTAGGGTTGCGAGGGCCGCTCCCCGCAGCACACAGTGTGCCTTCTCGTTCGCCGCCCCGCACCCCAGCTTGAGTGGCGCCGGGGGCGATCGCCCAGCATGAGGGGCCTGCGAGCCCCGACATGCTCGGGAGTGCAACATGCCGGGCTGCAGCGGCTGCGGGTCGCGCCCCCGCGTGCCAGGCCGTCCCAGCTCAGCGTGTCAGCGGTGGCCAGCAAGCAGGTGATCGACAGCGAGGGCAAGAAGGTGGAGACGAAGCTGCATGAGGAGAAGCACGCGGCGCACGAGACGCCTGTGCCGGCCCAGATGGGGAACGGCGCCCCGAAGCGCAAGACGGTGCTGGACAGCACGGACCTGGAGGGCGACTCCGTGCTCGAGAAGGAGCTCAGCGACAACGGTGAGCTGGGCACGAGTCAGATCATATCCGCCGCCGCCAGCTAGCGAGATCCAGCGCTGCGCTGGTCCTTTGCTCGCTGTCATCCATATCACCTGCACCGTGACACCCGGATGTGTTGCATGGAAAGCATGCGGGTGTGGTGGATGTCGTCATCTGCTTTCAACGCACGATCTGCATGACCCGTTCAGGGTACTACGGCCCTGAGCTCGGCGCGCTGGACACATGCTCCGCCGCTGTTTCGCAGGCCCACGCAGCACCAGGCGGACCAAGCTGATCTGCACCATCGGGCCGGCGTCGAGCTCCAAGGAGGCGCTCGCCACACTAGCGGCCAACGGCATGAACGTGGCGCGCCTCAACATGTGCCACGGCTCGCACGAATGGCACCGTGAGGTCATCGCCCACATCAGGCAGCTCAACAAGAGCAAGGGGTACGCCACAGCGGTCGCTGCTCTGCGGGCTCCGGCCAGCAATTTTGAGGAACCGACAATACGACTGTGCCTTTGGCATTGAAACCTTCTCATGTGCTGGTCTGCAGGTATTCTGTGGCGATCATGGTGGACACTGAGGGCAGCGAGGTGCACACCAACGAGCTCAAGGAGCCCATCAAAGCAGAGGTGAGGCACCCTGCATGCCCTCGCTGCATGGCGGCGAGCCATGGCTCACGTCAAGAGCAGGGACGCAGGCTTAGCAGGCTGCAGGGTAGCTGAGCCAGCCCCGCCTGTGCAGGTCGGCAACGAGTACACCTTCACGATCAGGGACCCAGCGACGCTGGACGGTGTCGCCTTCAAAGTCAGCTACGACGCCTTCGTGGACGATGTCCAGGTCAGTGGTGCAGTGGGAAGGGCCAGCTGTTGTGTCGACTTGCTCCCCAGAATGCATGTGGCACCGTGAGGTGCCTTAGGGCTCGGCCCACGATTGAGTGCACGCCAACATCCCACTTCATTGTCCACCATATGATCGATTAACCATCCCTTGAGTGGCTCGTCGTGGGTGGCAAGCCCGGCACAAGCGTGTCAATCAGCTGCAGTGGAGAGCGCTGAGCTGAGTGATGCATGTCATGTGTGGCCTACAGGTCGACGATCTAATTGTGGTTGACGGCGGCATGGTCAGCCTGTCAGTCGTGTCCAAGGCGGGCCCTGATGTGGTCGCGCGTGTTGTGGACCCCGGACTGATCCTGTCGCGCGCCAACCTGACATTCCAGCGGGACGGCCAAATCGTGCGCGCTCGCAACGCGATGCTGCCAGTGCTGTCGTCCAAGGTGGGAATCCAGGGCAGCAAGCTTGTGCATGCTCCCCTGCACCCCGAAATCAGTTGCCAGCAGTGTAGCCATATGTCACGCAGCTGAAGAGCGCACCATCAGGTGGTTTGTAATGTCAGGCACAAAGCAAGCTACAGTATCGACCAGGCCATGCATGCTTCGTGCACAGGACTGGCTGGATATCGACTTTGCGATCAGCGAGGGTGTGGACTTCATCGCCGTGTCGTTTGTCAAGACGCCGGACGTGATGAACAACCTGAAGAGCTACTGTGAAGCGCGCTCGGGGCGGCCCATCGAGATCATCGCCAAGATCGAGTCCTTCGACAGCGTCCCCAATCTGCAGGACATTGTTGAGGCGTCTGATGGCGTCATGGTCGCCCGCGGTGACCTAGGTAAGCAGCAGCACGCTGCATCTCAGATAGCAAGTTTCCTGCATGATGCTCTCATGGCTCTCAGGCAAGAACACCAGGTCTTCTGGGGGTGACCGTGCAGGCCAAACCACAACTGTGCGCCTGTCGCTGGTTGTCAGCAATGTGTTTGGAGGTAACACGCATCTGCGGGACTGCAAGCGCGATGTGATGTGATGCCGCCATGCTGTCACAGGCGCGCAGATCCCGCTGGAGGATGTGCCCAGCGTGCAGAAGGAGGTGGTGATGCGGTGCCGGCAGATGGGGCGCCCCGTCATCGTGGCCTCCCACCTGCTGCAGTCCATGATCGAGTACCCCACGCCCACGCGCGCCGAGGTGTGCCGGCGCTGCTGCATCAGCAACCCTTTCTGCACACGGCACGCTTCTGAGTTGAGCCGCTCGCCCGCCCATCACCACCCCCCACACACACACACATGCACAGCCATGTACAAAGCTTCCTTGAATCTTCCGTGTGCAGGTGGCGGACATTGCGGATGTGGTGCGGCAGCGGGCGGACGCGCTGATGCTCAGCGGCGAGTCCGCCATCGGCGCGTACCCCGAGAAGGCGCTGGGCGTGCTGCGGCAGGTGTCCACGCGCATCGAGGAGTGGTGCAGGTACCGGCTTGATTCGCAGAAGGCCCGAGCCTCTGGACATGTCCTTCTCTATGCTTGGCCTGCGTGCACATGTGTTCGTGCATACCCTGCAGTGAAGCAGGTGTACAGCACTCTGAGTCTGGTGGACCTTTTGCTCCTGCTGCTCAGGGTATCTGTATTCAAGAGCTGCTTGACATGCTTGCATTGCAGGCAGGAGAAGCACGGCGAGATTGTGCTGCCGGACATTGCCAAGGGGCAGGACGGGCGGGTGAGCGAGCAGCTGTGCGCCAGCGCGGTGGCGATGGCCAATGCGCTGGATGCGTCCGCCATCTTCGTCTATACCCGCCGCGGCTACATGGCCAACTTCCTCAGCCGGTGTCGGCCCGATGCGCCGATCTTCGCCTTCACAGGTCGGCCCTCGCAGCTTGCCAGCGGTTCAATGGATGGTATCCTTGCATGCACCACAGCCGATGCTGCTGACAGCTCTCTCGAAAGTTGAGTGAACACTCGTCCATTTGCAACTTGCAGACAGCCAGGAGGTACGGCAGCACCTCAACATGCGGTGGGGCGTGATGCCCTTCCGCCTGGACTTCGAGGCGGACCCCGAGGCCAACGTCAGCCGCACCTTCAGGTGCCCTTCGCACTTGAAGCGCTACATCTGCTCAGCTTGACGATGTTGTTGAGTTGTGCAGATCCTGCTCCCTGCAACTCATATTCGGCACTGTGAGGATCATTCAGCAGGATGTCAGTGTCTGTAAGCATTCCAACTGCACTTGCCAGCTGCCTTGCAAGCTGACGTAGGCTGCACCGAGACTCGTGCATTCTGTGCTGCAGCCTGCTGAAGGCGCGCGACCTGGTGCAGCCAGGCGACCTGGTCATTGTTGTCAGCGACATCCGCCCTGAGAACCAGGATGTCGTGCGCTCGGCCCAGATCCGCAAGGTGCCTGCCAATTGAACAGCCTATGCATGGGCAGCCAGCTGCTGGGTCGCAAGGCAGGAGGGGAGCAGGAAACTGGCGGCGAGAGATGCATTGTGGAGGCCCATTGAACTTGCTCGGATGGTGCCATATCACCACCAACTGCATCTGGTGTCATCTTGCATCTGTATGACATTACGTTAGCGCCAGTATCAAACATCTGATCCACCACTGAGCTGTACTATAGAGGATGTTTTGGGTTGTCATCTGAGGGTTGAGTGTCGATGTTGTAAGAGAGAGGGTGTGCTGGTGTTGCAAGTACCGTCAACATAATCATAGGGCTGATAACAAGATTCCGGTGCGACAAGTGCAACGTTCCTCTCGTTGGTCGAAACCTTGCAGACTGCTGCGCCCAGCATTCTACTTCTTTTTGCCAGCGATGGCAACCTTCTTGCCCTTCCGCGTGCGGGCGTTGGTCTTCGTCTTCTGGCCATGCATTGGCAGGCCCTGGACGTGGCGCCGGCCACGGTAGCACCCGATCTCCTTGAGGCGCTTGATGTTCAGGGCGGTGAAGCGGCGCAGGTCGCCCTCCACGCTGTACTTCTCCACCTCGTCACGCAGCTTCGTGAGCTCCTCCTCCGACAGATCCCGCGTCCGCTTGTTCTCGATCGATGTGTCTGCAAGGATGGCCTTGGCCGTGGTGTGGCCGACGCCATAGATGTACTGCAGCGAGAACTCGATCCGCTTCTGGTTGGGGATGTCCACTCCCGCGACACGGGCTGCCTGTACGCGCAGCGGCGTCCTGCCGCGCACGCTCTGGAGTGCGGCGCCTCGCCGGAGGCCGCACTGGCTGCAGGCTGGCAGGGCCTTGAGGCCCTGGAAGCTGGGGAGGTCCGTGGTTCGCTGAGAGGCAAGGCTCATTGAGGACATGCTGGCCACCAAGCCCGCCGCCATGCTGCCTGCCGCCGACGCCAAGGCGGCTACACTGAGTGCACTCCTAGGCTGAAGCGCGATCCCCTGTGCGAGTTGTGTGACGGAGCACCACTGCAGACAACACGCCTCAGGCATGATGGGGTGGGCGTCCAAAACCCTTGAGATGCACCTGCTTTGCTAAGGGACTCCCTTCACAGCACCAGCGTGGGACTCCACAAATGCGCGCTCTCAAAATTTGCGCTGTTTTGCACTGCCCGAGTCCGCTGCCTCCACGTTCACGCCCGCCACATGCTGCTCCGACAGAGGCACGGCGCAGCTCGCTAGCGCAAAATAGCGAGCGACGATGAGGGAAATCGTGCACATTCAAGCCGGGCAGTGCGGGAACCAGATCGGAGCCAAGTTCTGGGAGGTGAGCTAGCTTCAGCCACGCAGTGCATTTGTGCATGTAGCAGACCCCACTGCAGATTGAATGGCATGGGCATGGCGCGGCAGTTGGGCGCACGAAGTCACTGCAGCCGGGACAGCCCTTTGACTCGGAGCATAGCTGTGGGGGCCAAGGGAGCAGACATGGCGCAGCGGCCGATCCTTGTCGCACAGCCTTGATCAGAGCAGTATCTTATGAACATGTCAGGCCGGTTCCCCTGAACATGACATGACAACAACAACCTCTTGATCCGCACACAACAACACGACAGACTTGTGCGAAGCTTGTGCAACATGAGAGTCGCAAGTCTGAGCAGCTTTTTCCCACGCTATGATCACACTGCCAACGACGCTGTGCACTCATGCAAATGTGCCCTCACTGCAGGTGGTGTGCGATGAGCATGGCGTGGATGCCACCGGCACATATGCCGGCGACTCCGACCTGCAGCTTGAGCGCGTAAACGTGTACTTCAACGAGGCCAGCGGTGGGCGCTATGTGCCGAGGGCAATCCTCATGGACCTGGTGAGTAGAGGCTCGAGTGCTCTGGGACGGTGACGGCGGCAACATGCCGCATTTTGTCATATCATCTCGATCGAGGATGCTGCTGCAAGCCCGCTGTGGCTGCATGTCGCAGGAGCCCGGCACAATGGACTCAGTCCGCAGCGGCCCCTACGGCCAGATCTTCCGGCCGGACAACTTTGTTTTTGGCCAGGTATCTGGCAGCTGCACCTTCGTATCCTGAATGAACTTCGGACAGATCAAGAAATGGGTTGTGAACGGCTCAATGTTTGCTGTCGTTCCTGCAAAGCTCAGGGCAGGTTTCACTCTTCCTGGTTTTGCACACAGACGGGAGCAGGCAACAACTGGGCAAAGGGGCACTACACTGAGGGCGCAGAGCTCATTGATTCCGTGCTGGACGTCGTGCGGAAAGAGGCCGAGTCGTGTGATTGCCTGCAAGGTAAGCAGGCATGCATGTCACATGCACGTGTCCAGATTGGACTGTGCATGATGGCATCCGGTGCGCATCCCAGAGGTCGTGCTGGTTCTGGCACGCCGCATCCCTGCCATGCCCAAATTACTTGCAATGCACATGCAGGGTTCCAGGTCTGCCACTCACTGGGTGGCGGTACTGGCAGCGGCATGGGCACGCTGCTCATCTCCAAAATCCGCGAGGAGTACCCTGACCGCATGATGATGACCTTCAGCGTCGTGCCCTCGCCCAAGGTGACAGCCCGGCGCTGAGGTGGGACAATCTATCGAGCAGTAGCATGCGCGCGCCAGACGCTGTACCTCGCAGGGCCTGATGCAGCAGATGTTGCGATTATGCAGGTGTCCGACACTGTGGTGGAGCCCTACAACGCCACGCTGTCCGTTCACCAGCTGGTGGAGAATGCGGACGAGTGCATGGTGCGCCATCCTTGCCCAGATTGTGCATGCAGCTGGTGACGTGCATGCAGCTGCATCTGCTGATGTCATTCTGTGACTACTGCATGGTGCTTCTATGCTTGCATGCAGCCTGATCAGCACCTCTCCACCTTGTGCAGGTGCTCGATAATGAGGCGCTGTATGATATCTGCTTCCGCACCCTGAAGCTCACGACGCCCACCTTTGGCGACCTGAACCACCTCATCAGCGCCGTCATGTCGGGCATAACCTGCTGCCTGCGGTTTCCAGGTGTGTCAGTGATACAGGTGCAGAGGCATTTCAGGCATTTTTGACAAAAGCTATCCTGTGTTGCTGTGTTGGTCTGTGGCTGTACTGTGGCGCACTTGTGGTGAACAGGACAGCTGAATGCGGACCTACGCAAGCTGGCCGTGAACCTGATCCCCTTCCCACGCCTCCACTTCTTCATGGTGGGCTTCACGCCTCTCACATCACGCGGCAGCCAGCAGTACCGCGCGCTCAGCGTGCCTGAGCTCACCCAACAGGTGCCCTTGCTGCGATGTCCAGCAGCTCTGTATGGCGCATGCTACTGATCAGCACACATTGTTTGCTGAGCTACACTGTGGCAGGTCATAAGAGGACATGCATCTCCTCTGTTGTATCAGCATCTGAAATGTTTGTGTCTGCTGTTCACGTCGTACCTGCCTGCCGTGGTGCAGATGTGGGACGCCAAGAACATGATGTGTGCGGCGGACCCACGGCATGGGCGGTACCTGACAGCATCGGCACTGTTTCGCGGCCGCATGTCGTCCAAGGAGGTGGACGAGCAGATGCTGAACGTGCAGAACAAGAACTCCAGCTACTTCGTGGAGTGGATCCCCAACAATGTCAAGTCCTCGGTGCGCGTGTGGTTGTCACACCAACAACATCTGTGCATGTACAGAGCGCATGCTGTCATGTTGACAACACCTTGCACCTCACCCTGCTGCTGGCCTTTTGGTGCCCATCGAGCTGCTCACCAACCTGATGCTTTCACATCTGATGTGTGCACATGCGCAGATATGTGACATCCCCCCCAAGGGCCTGAAGATGAGCGCCACCTTCATCGGCAACACAACTGCCATCCAAGAGATGTTTAAGCGCGTCAGCGAGCAGTTCACGGCCATGTTCCGGCGGAAGGCCTTCCTCCATTGGTACACTGGCGAGGTGCGATGAAGGCACTGTACCCTGGTGTAGTAGGGGGGCGTTCTGCTGCTGAACGCATGTCTCTGCTAATACTGTGGAACACGAGAATGGTGAACCTACTTAAATGCCACTCATCCGTTGGTGTCGTAGGGCATGGACGAGATGGAGTTCACAGAAGCCGAGTCCAACATGAACGACCTTGTGTCCGAGTACCAGCAGTACCAGGACGCCTCGGCCGAGGAGGAGGTGTGTCTCCGCAGCTGTTCTCCACGACCTGAGATGCCGGATTTACATAGTCACCGTGACAGGATGTCCATGCGTACAATTCTACAGCGCTGCGGCTGCATGCATCTAGTATGCTGTTGTCTGCCACCTGATACCCCACCACATGGCAACTCAAATGTCACTGAGTCCCCGACACTGTTGGTAATCCATGCAGGGCGAGTTCGAGGATGAAGAGGAGCTGTAGGACGGGCCAGCACTGCATCGTGAAGCACTACAGCATGTGCGATGATGGCTGCGGGGCTGCTCAGCAGGGTCTTGGAGTTGCCATGCACATGCTTCCATGTCCAGCTGTCACTGCCGCGGGCCGTCAGCGTCGAGTCTCTGAACTGCAGCATTGTAACGGGCAGTAGGCCCATGTACAACTGCACACTGAAGTGTCCACTTGTGGCAGTGTTTGCTGGTCTGCAGCCCTCTGGTCACGGCTCTTGCAACACATAAAGCACATCTGCTGTTGCGCACAACCGGCGCCGCAGCGTCATGAAGGGTACAGCAGCAGATGCATTGCCTTGATCATGCCACACGTATGCAGGGCGAGTCAGTTGTCTCTGGACAGTCATGCCAGTCATGAAGGTACACATGAAGGTGTGGTAGGACCACTGGTAGCTGCAGAGGGCTGTGTTTGCATCCCGCTTCCACTGAGGGTGGCGGGAACAGAGACGCACCGAGCGCAGAGGTGCTTGGACAACAGCAGCGGCTGTCAGCCCGCAGTTGGCTGCAGAAGGTATAGCTCAGCGCCAACAAGGCCGCTCGCCGCGGATGGCGGCCTGCACCGGCCAGCCTTGGGGAATTGAAGGCTGATCAGAAGGTCGACCTTCAGCGTCTCGCCGGAGCCGCGGCGGCCAGATGGCGCTCCAATCATAAGCGGTGGGTGCTATCCATGCGACACATCTATGCTGGCGTTGTAGCCTGAGCCTGACGCTCCGGCGGGGCGTCATGCCCACCACTACAGCTCGAAGGTGGCACTCACGCACACCGCACATGGGGTGCCTCCCCCGGCGTGGCCCCTGCTGTCTGATGTCAGGGCTGCAGTGCACGGTTTGCCGGTGGTATACGGGCCCTCCTGAGGCCCTCAAGCCGGTAAGCATCCAATTTGCATGGCCTGCCCTGAGCAGACCGACACCTCCATGTCGGAGTCCTGCTACGAGCCCGCTACCTTGTCGATATGAGCAAAGGATATGTGTGTGTTGAGCGTACACGCCGGGCATCCATGTCGATCCCCATAGGCCGTTGCCGTTGGCGTCGACCATGCGCTGTTTCACCATGGGCCTTTTCGCGGCTAGCGCCGGCTGCACGGCAGGTGGCGCCGCGTCGAGGCATGCAAAGCTGTAGGAAAGCATCATGACTGTTGTGGCGCTCGCGCACGATCATGCTTTCCGGCAGGAAGGACGATGAGAGCCGATCAAGCTTCAGTCGAAACATGTGCCCGGTCGCAGCTCCAGATAAGAGCGCGCCAAGCCCCTGCGGCCCCACCACTACCTTGTATGACTTACGAGCAGATGAGGCTGCATCTGCGGGCCCTGCATCACCGTGTGCAAAATCGAGCACGACAACTGGTCGCTGATCCATGGACCACTTTCGTGCAAGCTTGCACACATGGTGGCCTCCCAGGCCGCCGCTGCCAGGCTGCATCACAATATGCATCGCTGCAGGTGACAGAAGGCGCCCGCAAACCGCGAGGATGGTCCTTGCAATTTGAGTGCTCATGCTTTGGTGTGGCAATAGGTGTGGGCGAGCAATGAGCCTGGCAACGCTTCGTGTGCCCTCGTTGCTCCCAGCCGCGTCTTTAAGGAGCAGCACGGAGCGGTCTGCCGCTGCTTGGGCGCCATGCAGGTGGATCAATCCATGCAGCAGCAGCAACACCAGGCGCTTCAGCAGCAGCAGCAGCAAGCGCAGCTTGCGCAGCCGCAGGCGATGGGCCAAGCCGCTGCTCAGCCTACCCTGCAGCAGCAGCAGCAGCAGCAGCAGCAGCTGCCGCAGCAGCAGCAGCTGCCGCAGCTCAGCCAGCCCCAGCTGCAGGTCCTGACACACCAGCAGCAGCCGCAGCAGCAGCAGCAGCAGCAGTTTCAGCAACAGCAGTTGCAGCAGCAGCTGCAGCTGCAGCAGCAACTGCAGTTCCAGCAGCCGGCGCAGCCTGGGCTCCAAAGGCCGCTGCCCGCCGCTGGTCGCGGCGGCAACTACAGCCGCAAGGATAAGTCGCTCGGCCTGCTGTGCGACAACTTCCTGCGCGCGTACGAGGGGCAGCCGCCTGGCGCGTCCGAGGTGTGCCTCGACGAGGCAGCATCCCGCCTGCAGGTGGAGCGGCGGCGCATCTACGACATTGTGAATGTTTTGGAGAGCGTGGAGGTGGTCACCCGGCGGCAGAAGAACAGCTACACCTGGAACGGCCTGGACAGCCTGCAGACGTCGCTGGCGAAGCTGCAGGCGAGCGCAGCGCTGACACGGGCTCACTCCGCAGCATCCCCGAGTCCGTCGGGCACCGCCGAGGCGATGGGCTCGTCAGCGGCCGCCAATGGCCCGCCCCCCGGCGAGACGTGGGGCTCCTTTGCAGCTTCCGGCTTCCAGATGCAGCAGGGCGGCACCCCGGTCGGCACGCCGGACAGGGGGCAGAACACCTCCAGCATGACCGGGTTCAGCACGCCAGGCAGCGTGGCGGCGTCAGAGGACGGCGCCGCCGGCGAGAGCGGACGGCGCTACACGCGCAAGGACAAGTCGCTGGGCCTGCTCAGCCAGCGCTTCATCCAGCTGTTCCTGTCGACGCGCACGCCCGTGATCGCGCTGGACGATGCGGCTGTGGCGCTGCGAGGTGTGACCTGCAGAAAGACTATGCATTGAATGTGTGCAAACGAGTCTGGGGCATGTGTACCATCTGGAGTGCAACCAAGGCCTTCCTGTCCGACCATAAATCCTGACCAAGACAATGTACGCTGCTGGTAAATGACCACGAGGTTCTGTCTTGCAGCACCTAACGAGCCGGACCATGAGGCACTGGATCCCGCTAAGCTCAAAACCAAGGTCTGGCATCCACACACAGCTCCATGCTGGGCAGCGCAGTCTGAGAGCGCTGGTCATGCCAGTTGTCAAGATGTCAGTTGAGGAGTGGGCAGCGCATGGTTCAGCAATGCACGATTGCATCTGGAGCAGGTGCGGCGGCTGTACGACATCGCCAACGTGCTGTCCAGCCTGCGGCTGCTGGACAAGACGCAGCTGCCGGACTCCCGCAAGCCGGCGTTCCGCTGGCGCGGCTGCCCCGGGCCCGGCGAGGTTTCCGCGGCGCTGGCCGCGGGGGCCGGCAGCGCGCGCACGCCCAACGACCACCTGCGGGCGCTCATCGACGGCGCGGCGTCGGAGGCGAGCCACGGCGCCGACACCGGCTCGCCTGCCTCGGTACGTCCTGGCTTGCTCTGTGTACATTTCCCTCCGTGCAGTGATAGTAGATGCTAGCCGCCCTGCACCTCTGCCTTTCCAGGGAGGCTATGCCAACCTCTGCCTTGTCAGCAGAGTGTACCCAGCACATATGGGCTCGTGATAATTTGGAAAGGATTTAACAACCAGATAGATCGTGGATTCGCTGCCACCATCGGAATGACAAGCTGCATTGGGGTAGTGGCCTGATCACTGCATCTGTCGAATCAATTCGATCGCTCAGGATCTGCCACACATGCGTCAAGACTGTTGACCCTGTTCTGCCATGGCCGTCTGCCGAGTGTACTTGGTTTAGGCGTGCTGCTACATGGCAGTATGTACTATCTGCATAGTACAGATGCACTATGTGTACATCTGTACTACATGTGCAGGCCTCAGGCGGCAAGCGGTCAGTGGCAGTTGAGCACACCAATGGGCACCCTGGCAAGCGCTCCAGGGCGGCCTCTGTTGGCCCCAATGCCACGATGCAGAGCCGTGGCAGCCTGCCGACACACGCTGGAGGGTCGGGCAGCTATTCGCCCCCTGAGACGCCCACGCCAGGTGAGACATGGCCCCCTCTCCGGCCCTGATATTAATCCGCCGTCCTCACTCATGAGCTGCAACGCTCGACAATTGTTCAGACACCAAACCGTCAGGCACCCCATCATACCATCGGCTTCCACCAGCTGCCTGAAGTCCTGTTGCGAATTCAGCTGGCAGACTGACGTGTCTGCTGCTGCATGTGCAGGTGGTGATGCTCAGATGGCTACAGGCCCAAGTGGGGTGAAGCAGATGACGCCGTCACCCAGTGCACCAGGCAGCGGCTCAGACCACCAACGTACCGGAGCGGTAAGCCAGTTCATCTGCTGACCAGCTGCATCACTCCTGCTGCTGGTCTTCCGCACGCTGCTGGCGAACACAGTGTTGGCGTCTTCGTTGGCTTGGCGCCTGGCCACAACTGTTGAACGACCTGCTGCAGATGCCGGCGGGGGACTCGCAGACCGGACCGCGGCCGTTGACGGCGGCCCCGGCTCAGGTGCTGCAGCCGCATCAAGCACAGCAGGCGGTGGCGGCGGCGGCTGCGCAGATGGCGGCGTCACCCATGCCGCCAGCTTTCATGGCCGGCATCCCCTTCCCGGGCATGCTGCCTCTGCCGCCAATGCTTCCACCGGCATTGCAAGCTGCTGCGGGCATCCCTGGGATCATGCCGCAGCAGTTCACCGCGGCCATGATGCAGCAGATGCAGCAGGTATGCACCAATTTCTGTAGCAGTCGACCAAGAGGTCGTGCATGTGGATTGGGGTGCACCAAGCAAAGAGCGTTGTTCACAGCAGTGTCAGCATGCTGGGTGCTAATATTTAGAATCATGCATACACCTGCAGGTACCAGGGATGAGCTCGGCAAGCGCAGCTGTCAGCATGCAGCAGCAGCAGCAGCAGCAGCAGCAGCAGTCGCCTTCAGCAAGCGGGGCGCCGTCGGTTGATGCCACTGTGTTGCAGCAGAACATGATGGCGAATGCTGTGCAGTTTTGGCAGTCCTGGGCTGCATACAACCAGATGCAGCAGCAGGCACAGCAGCCGCAGCCACAGCAGGGATCCGCGCAGCCAGCTGCGCAGCAGGGCGCGCCTCAGCCACAGCAGGTTGCCGGGGCACAGCCGCCGGCAGCTGCCCCGCAGGGCAGCGCCCAGACGTTGCAGCAGCCACAGCCACAGCAGATGGTCCAGCCGCATCATCAGCATGCCAGCCAAACTCAGCCACTGGTGCCAGCACCAGCCAGCATACAGCAGCTGCAGCCGGCTGCTTCGAACGCCACCACTTTTGCTCCCCACCAGCCTGGTTCTGGCGCACTGCCTTCAGTGCCCAGCATGCCAGACGGTACTGTGCAGCTGCATCAGCAGGGGCACACATCGGCGCCGATGGACACCGTTATGGCCGACGCCGAGGCGCAGCTGTTTGCCACTCAGCCCATGCTTGCGCTCGTACCGACGCCACCGCACCAGATCGAGAACATGCACCTGGGCTTTGCAGCCGCTGGCGGTGTAGCAGGCGGCAGCGGCAGCGGGGCTCAGGCCAACGGTAGCGGGTACCAGCTGTCTGGCGGCTCCAGCTTGGCGGGGGTGGTCCCGGCGATGGCGGGTGTTTCGGTGGCGGCGCCAGCGGTGTCAGCGGCCCGCACAGCCCTGGGGGCGCGCACGAACTCGGGGGCCCTGGCGGCAGCGCGCACCATCGCAGCCCAGCGCAGCAGCAGCGGCAGTGCCGGCTGCTCGTCAGAGCCCCACCTTCAGCTGCCGCCAGGTGTGCATCTACAACCCTCCCAGACCACTGACCCGCTGTTGGCCCCATGTTGTTGTTCCTCCACTTGCATCGGAGGATGGTGCAGTCGTGCCACTGCAGCTGTCCCCAGCTGTGCTACATGCAGTAATATGTTCTTTCATGTCTTGCAGGAGTGCTACCCATGGCGGCCGTAGACCATGCGACCTCGTCTGAGGCGCAGTCATACCCACCGTCGAAGCGGCCGTCCAAGTTGAGACACAGCAGTGGCGAGCGGCCCCACTTTTGAGACGAATACGCCTGTGGCGAATGTTCATACTGCAGAGGCAAGAGGGGTGGCACAGATGAAGACTGCGGGCGGCACGTTGTACATCGCTGTACCTGAGGGGACGTCTGCTGGGGCAGCCCCGCTCGCACTTGATCCAGTACTTCAGGTAGCCCCCTTGAGACCATGGCAGCAGCGCCAAAGCAGTGGCGGTGACAGAGATCGGTGGCTGGGGCCGGCCGCACACCTTGCGCCATGGCTGGGGAAGAAGCATAACACATTGTCAGTTTTGCATCTGCACGTGATGATTGAACTGGGTTTATGCATGGTGGTGTGGTTTGCATGCTGTCCGCTGTTCTTGCATCGATGGTTTGTGGCCAACTTTGGGATTGTGTGATTGCACGGAGCATACATCAGTCATCATTTAGGCTAGTAGGCAGGTCAGATGAGCGATATCGTGGGCATCTCGGGTGATGTGCAGGACGTGAATGAAGGGCTGAAGCGCAAATAACCTACTGTTGGGTCCTGGATGCAGCGCATGCATCAAAGCAGAAATTGGCCTGGCACACCCCCAATCCATCATAATTATAGACCACTGTGCCTATCGTATCAAGGGACTGTATGCTGTGGACTGATCCACCGTGGAAAGCATCATTAACTGCTGTCCTGATATGATTCAACAGCACTCACTGCTGGTCACTGACACTCTGGGGCTGCTTTCACTACCGGGTGGCTGTGCAGTGTTGCTCAAACAGACTCCGAGCTCCACAGCGCTCCTGTGCAGACGCCTGTTGCGCCAGCTCAGCAGCCGAAAATACCCAGCTGGAGGCCTCTGCCATCCGCGCAGGCAGGCTTGGCCCCGCTCACCGCTGTCGCTCAGGCTTCGGATCAGGTGACCTGGGCCTTGTGTACTCATCAATCAAGCTGTTACAGCGAGGGCCACGCAGTCTTTGCAGTGTGTATGAAATACAACAAGGAGCGCGTGCAGAGGTTCAGCGTTCCTAAATTGCCACGATCCCTGCTGCAATGCTGGCAAACCATCCCCGTGGCTGTGCATGAAGATGCTGGATCTTCGATGTTATCAGGCTGAACATCACGCGAGCATGCTCGAATAGACTGTTCCGTGGTGGTGGGCGCTCGAACACGGAGAGCGCCCTGAATCGTTTCATGAGCGGGAGCTGCGGAGCGCCTGCCTGTGCCAATTCATGCTGTCAACTGTTCGCAATAGCGTGACCGCTTGGTCGAGGTTGACTTTCAAGTGGTCAGTACAGTTATAGCAACTGGCATGGAGCATAGCTGTTAGGATGTGGCAGGGATGCTGTGTGATGTTGGCAGCAAGATATGAAGCTTGGGTGGAGGTCACGCCAGCATGGTGATTCGCAGCATTGCAAACGTACGGACCTCATGTCACAGCTGCACTGCCTGCAGGTCTTAGACATGGCGGCGGCAGCCGCACTCGACAAAGAGCTGGCTGCAGCGCGGGAGCCAATCCCTGTCAGCCGTGGCAATGACAGCGTCAGCAAGGGCCTGGAGAATGCACTTGACCGCAACAATGGCGTCAACCGCTCGGCAGTGGTGAGCACCCCCTCCATGCCACAGCTTGATCGTCATACCTCCAGCACATACGGGCGGCAACAGCAGCAAGTGTGTGCGCGCAACAGCATCGAGGTGATGTTTGCGCTTTCGTACCCATGACTGTGCACCCTGCATGCTGCAGAAGGCGACGCCGACGAGCAGGTTCACGACCAGCGGCGGCGGGCAGGAGGGCTGGGACCTGCCCGGCCTGTCGCTCGCGGGCATCCAGACCTGGCTGAAGCTGCGCACGCGCTACCAGGTGGGCAGCAGCCTCCTGGCTCGCGCCCACTGCTCTGTACCCTTTGGGCATCTGGGTCACAGTGCACCAGTGTGAGCAATGTACTGCGAGTTGCAGGCAGGCATGGCCGGGCGCTCTGTCTACGCAGACCCTCGGTCCTGCATGCAGTGAGTGCCGTAACACCCAAACACATTTGCCCTGCAGGTGAAGCCGCGGCTGATGGCAGACCTGGGCCTGGACCTCAACCCCCGCAGCAGGGCTGTCAAGCCCGTGGCCGCACTCACCTACCAGGTGACAAGTTGTTGTGCTGCCTGGAACCGCGAAACTATGATGTGGGAGACTGCGCCGCTGAGCCACTGCACGGCGAGCTGGGCTTGGTCCAGCCCGCCCACCATATTAGCAAGGTCCCTTCCAGGCGTGCCCCAATGCGCACAAACCATCCCACGCGTCTGCAGCCTGCAACCATACGATGGACTGGGCCATGATGGTGACTCGCTATACAGCCGGGAGGGACTGCCTTGCTGGTGTTTGAGGTGCCGTCGTGCTGGCTGCAGCTGCGGCGGGAGGATGTGGACTGGGCGGCGCTCCGGATCACGCACCAGCGCGCGGTGCTCGTCAAGTCATGGGACGTCCACCTGGACCGCGCCAAGCTGCCCGTCTCCTTCAGCCTCAACACCGCCGCGGGCCTTACCTGGCAGGGTGCGTCGTCCGCATCAAGGCCAGGCAGTTGCAGGACCGATGCACATATCGGACCATGTTTGCCTGCATTGGCGCATGGTTTGTAACACTTCTGCTTGCCTCCAGGCAGTGTTGCGCCGCTTTGATTGGCCATCTAGCCTGCCAATTGCGGGGTGGCCCTGCACAGCGCCCTCGTCATACTTGCGCTTTGACAATCGTGCAGGGCGCCCCGACTTCGACATCAACATCGGCGACCTGAAGCCCAACTGGCTGGTGGGCGTCGCGGCGGTCACGATGCTGGCGCTGCGGCAGCCGCTGACGGGCGTGAAGACGTTTGGCGACACCATGTTCACCGACCCCTTCACTGGCGTTGCCAAGGTGCTGGTGCATGCCGGCTCACATGTCGTATCATAGTCCAAAACTGATCCAGACTAGAACAGTGCAGGCATGCCGTGTCTGCAAAGGGCTGTGGCCACTCGCTGCATATCCTGCAGCTGCACAACCAGCGGAGAGTGCGAACTAGCACGACGTCATTGTCCGTTCCTGTGCTGCTGCAGGGCGAGGTCAAGACAAAGGCGCACCGCAAGGGCGATGGTCTGGAGGTGGGCGTCTCGCAGCTGAATGCAGTGCTGCGGTTCTGAGATGGCCGCCAGACTATCGGTGCCCAGCGACGCAAGGTCTGCAGCCAGAACATTGCAATGTGGTTAGGCTTAGGCTTAGTACTTGAGCAGGGCGACCGTATTGACGTTAAAGCTTGTCTGATCGTTCCACTATGAACTGCTTGGTCCAAAGGTTTTGTTAAGGTCCTCAGTGTCGATGCTCCGTTTCCGAATGATCTTGCTAGAGTGCAACTGCAGCACATCAAGGAACATACTGGCACAAGGAATGCGCTGTGAAACATGGAGTTCTGGGCTGCGCAACACTGCAGTTGTCGGCAGGATGCAAATGGTCAGCTGCGGCCAAAAGCATGGGGATGTACCGTACAAGTGTTTCCGATTGCTCATCCTGCCACGTCCTAGCTAACGATCAAACTGCAAGAGTATACAATAACTGTAACGCTGAGCCATGGCATATGCTGCTGTGGGGGCTAGTGCGTCCGGCCCAGCCGGACTCAATAATGAGGCACTGCCAGCCAGGTCCTGACACTGATCATCCCTGCCCTCGGACAGCATCAGCGACCGACACGATAGCAGCTCTCATAGTCTCGGGGCATCTGCGCCTGCAGGCTGACACCATAGCGGTACAGCCGCTCATCAAATGTCCCCGCTGTGTTGTCCTGCAAGACACAGGGCGAGCATCACCCCAGGACCCTTGGGGGTGTCCATTGGGATTTACGAGCATGAGCACAACTCTGCGTCATGTTTGCCGTCTGCTTGCAGGGAAGGACACTGGCACTGTCAGGCTGCTCCTGAACAGCCAGAATGGGGTGCGCACCTGTCCCAGGGCATGCCCCATGAACCACTTCGTGTAGTGGCTGGTGAAGGGCTCGCCGACATGCCACGATGACTTCACGAAGATCGTCTCGAAGGGGTGCATCGTGATGTCGTCGTAGGTGCCGCTGCGGCTGGGATGCACGCAGTCGTTGCAGTTCCAGTGCTTGTCGTCCCTCCAGTCTGTCGTCTGCATGCCAGAGAAGCCAACGTGTCAGCTGTTGGTGTGTCCTGACACTGCGGACTCCAAGCAAAGTCTTCATGGCAAACGCAGCAGTCTGGGGCGCTTGCTGAAAACTCCAGGTGAAGTCATGGCTGCAATCCTCAGCGCAAGTCGATGTGGATGAGACGATCACCGGCGAGTAGCGTGCCATCAGTGTTGCAATGTTGTAGCCGTGGCTCATCAACACATTCGTCAGCCCGTACTCGCCCTGCAGTGGCGGAACAAGCTTCGCATGGCAACACGGCACAGCACGTGCATGCAGTCCGAGTACAACTCGACGTCAGCAGCTGATGTAGCCAGCGCAGGTTGGGCTGGAGCGCTGTGGCGTGTTGACACATCACAGCAGCTCCTGCCTCATTGCTGTATCGCGCACCTGCACGACGATGCCGTCGGTGCACAGCTTGCAGGCGCGCACGCCGAACACGCCGGCGCCCTCCAGGATGCGCAGCCCCTCGGCGTCGGTGCCGAAGGCCCAGGACTCGGCCTTGGGCCCCGCCCCGCCGGCGTCCACCGCCGGCAGGCACACCAGCGACGACGCCACCAGCTGCACGTGCGGCAGCGCATCGCCTCAGGCACCTTGTGCGTCATGCACCTCGGAAACAGCGACTTAGGCCCCAGCCATGCGCATCATGTGTGCAGGCACATCCTTTGCAAGAGCGCAAGTGCTCGCGCTGTCAGTTCCATACAGACCTTGACGGTGTCTGAAAGCTGCGAGGTGAGCGCCTGCGTCCACTGCCACCCCGGCGGCATGTAGTGCGGCGCAAAAGGGCCCCGCACGCTGGAGTTCAAGAAGATGAAATTCTTGTACTTCTGCCGCGTGCCTGCATTGCATAGTCAGAAACCCGTCAGCTGCTGACTGAGTGCTCCTCTTGCACTCAGAAGGCGATGGCAGTATGCAGACTGGATGTTCTTCCGGAACTTGCCTCTGGCTGTGACCCAGTCGACCGTGGCATTGTGCGCTGCGATGTCCATGCCCTCGTTCTCTGTGCGCTCGAGGATGGTCAGGCCAGGCTGCATGACACATCCGTGCTTCAAATGCAAGTTGTATTGCGTGCGCCTCATTGGCAACACAGCCTTCCTGACCACCAAGGCTGCAACCGTTCGTCGCACTGGCACCACTTGCCAGCAGGAGTCTGCACCGTACTCGCTGCTGAGCAACCCCAGCCACAGGCCTGCTCACCTTGGACCATGCTGCCGACACCGCGGGCAGGAGCTCAGCCTCCGGCACCGGTTTCAGCATGGGCATGAGCGCCTTGCACGGCGTGCACATGTCGCCGCTGATCACTATCACAAAGTCGGTATTGGCGGGCGGCGCCAGCTGGCTGAACATGCCCATGCCCACTGCCATGAAGAACTCCATGTTGGAGCGCTGGATCTGGTCCTTCTCGAAGTAGGAGTAGGACACCAGGACCGGTTCAACGGCTGAGGTGTCCCCCAAGCTGCGCCTGGCCACGCTGCCGTTCTGCATGGCTGCTTGTTCGCCGGGCAGGTGCTGCTGCGACGGGCTGAAGGTCCTATACAGGACCAGGAGGACACATACCAGGCCGGCTGAGTGCAGCCACCCTCGCGCGTAGGGGCTGACCCGCTGCTTGCTGTGCACCCTGCTGCCCAGGATGGACGGGAGCAAGCCGCCCTGCTGCATCATGGGCGATCTACTGCCTGCTGTAGGTGTGCGCATGGTTAAGCTTTGGCTGCCAACTCGAGCCATCTGCTAGGAGGATCCTCATAGTTGCAACACTTGGAGCAACATGCTTGTCGTCAATATGACATGATGGTGGCAAGGCAGCTCTACCGCTGTGGTGGACAGTGGCATCGATGGGAACAGGCGAACAGCCAGTGCCATTTTGCAGCACGCGGGTTTTAGCAGCAGCTGTTCCTGTGAGCGTGCTGTCATGCACTCACATTTTCCACACGACAGCATCGCATGGCCGTCAGGATTGTCACCATCGCCGATAACCAGCTGCGCATTGCTGACCAGACTCACCTAGAAGATCAAGCTGGCGCTGTGATCTGGGATGCAGGATTGGTTCTTGCTCATTACCTGGAGCACAGCACCAAGGCGCTAGGTGAGACCAAGAATGATTAGTATTCACAAGCATAAAAGGGTCCAGGATGCGACACCTCTCTCACGCGCAAGCATGGCAGCATCGTCAGCGCCCGCGCATTGATCATGCACTCATGAATCTGCAGGCAGTCAGCCTCTAAAAGGGCAGCGGGTCATTGACGTTGGTGCTGGCGTTGGCATAGTCGGGCTTACGGCAGCTGCACTGGGGGCACAAGTTGTGCTGACAGATCTTGCGGCTGTGTTGCCGGGCCTGCGCCACAACATCCAGGTGCAGTGCAGATGGCGTCAGATACGTGCACATACGTCGAGAAGTGCTGGTGACGCACACAGCGTGCAGTTCACGTATTGCATGTCGATTTGTGCCATCGACATTGCTGTGTAGGACAACCACCTGAGCAACTGTGCCACGGCGGCAGAGCTGTGGTGGGGCCATCCTGTTGGCCACCTGCAGCCGCCCTTCGACTTGATCCTGGCTTCAGACGTGGCGTACGACAGTGCTGCCCTGCCGGCCCTGCTGAGTACCCTCGCAGCACTGTCCGGACCAGACAGGTGCATCTCTGCAGCAGCCCCTCAGTTACACAATGCCGTCAAGTGCCAGTGCTGCAAGGTACCCGGCACGCCTGCTGTGTACAGCCCACGAGGCCCAAGAGTGGAAATGCATTGTTGCTGGTGCAGTCACATCCTGTTCGCCTTCGAGTCGCGGCCGCCTGTGACAGACGAGGCGGTGGGGCTGCTGCCGCGTTACGGCCTGGTGGCGGAGGAAGTCCCCGCCGCAGAGCTGCACCCCGAGTGGCGCGACCCCAGCATGCACGTGCTGCACCTCACGCTGGCCGCCCCGTGATCGGGGCCCAGCGGCAGCGCGCCCTGCCCGGCGCTCTGGAGCTCGTCTGGTGACACGGCTCTCGCGCCGTGAAACCTGCTCGGCGAGGCAGCAGGTACCCGCAGCAGCACCGGCATGGCGGTGGCGATGCAGACTGCCGATGCGGACATGGCCGGCGCCATGCCCATTAACATGCACAGCGGCTACGAGGCGTATGGGACTGCGCAGCTGGACGGCGCTGCAGAGTATCAGCAGGCGCAGGGCGGCGGCGAGCACCCAGCGCAACGGCTGCAGCGGCTGCAGGCAGAAGCAGCGCAGCTTGCGGCCCAGCAAGCGCAGGTTAGTCTATGTGATCGGCTCCCTGTATCCAGCTGTCACCTGACCGTCTGTCAAGCTGCCACTCAAGTGCTTTTGCTGTGCAGTGTCTCATTCCTCGATACAGCCTTTGAGATTGCTGCTTCTACTCATAGCACTTTGGCAAGTCACAGCGCTCGTGACATGTGTGGAGCATACGGTGTTGGCATCAATCAGTATCGACGACAGGCCTGTTTCATGGGCAGGTTCGTGAGGCCTTGGCGGAGCGGTTGAGCGCTGCAGCCGCCGCCGCGCGTGCGGATGCAGATGCATGGGGCGGTGGCCATGCGGCTCCAGGGCCTCCGCTGCCGGGCGAGCTGCCGGGCTTGGCTGCGGACCTGCAAGCGCTGACCGCGGGCGTCGCCAGCGTGCAAGCGCTGCAGGTGGATAAGCGTGTTCACATTGCTCATCACACAAGATGGAAAGTTTTGCGCACCTGCTCTGCTCCTGCTGTAGTGAGCGTCAGCAGAGCCATGTACTGGCGAGTTTACTGTGGCGAGTATAGGTCGTAGCCTGGTGCGATCGTCTGCAGCCCTGTACACTGGTTTGGTGGATGCGACAGGAGCTCCAGGGGCTGAACCGTCACGCTGAGGGCGCGATGCGGCGCGTTGAGGCGGCCAGCAGCGACCCTGCTGCGTACGCACCCGCCGTGGAGGCCGCTCTCACGGCCTACGAGAGCGCGTCACAGCAGGTGCGCGATGGCTGCAGGAGCGGGGATGGACTGCTGGCATGCGCTCAGCACTGAGCATGGCATCTGCATGCATCACTCTCACAGCGTCTGCGTGGCGCAGTGGGCCATGCAACAACTGTCCACCTGCGCATGCATGACAGAAACGATGCAGCCGCTGCATGCTGACCCAGTGGTGTTCTCGGAGCGCTGCAGGCGACGGAGCTGAGCGCCGCGTCGGCGTCGCCAGCGGCCTGGTGCCTGGCGGGCTACGCCGACGAGGCGGTGGGGCGCACCACCGCCGTGCGCGACGCCCTGTACGGCTCGCTGCTCGCCGCCCTGCAGCTGCGCCTCGCCGAGGCGCGTCCAGTTGTTTGTCTACGTCCGGCCATGACTGTCAGGTCGACACTCCTTGGGTTTGGCAGACCAACATGGGCAGAGCTGCCAGCCATGCACAGCAACCGCTGGCTCGTGTGAGGCTGCTGACCGCGCAACACTGGCCGGGCAGCGCCGCCGTCAGCCGTACCGCCTTGCTTGCAGCTGTGCTTGCACATGAGCTCCATCTGATTGCACTAGCATGCAGCAGGTCGGCTGGCCGCCGCCCATCGCCACGGCGGCGGACCCGAGCAGCGGAGCGGGCGCTGCAGCGGCGCCGGTCGACGCCAAGGCAGCGGCACGCATTTTTGAGCGGGCGACCCCGCCGCTGCTGGCCGCGCTGCGCCAGCTGCTGGCAGCCATGTTCGCCCTGCAGCGAGCGGACGACCCCTCCAGCTTCGAGAAGGTGCTCCAAACGATATCCATTTGTTGGCAGAGCCCGTGAGACAGCTGAAGCTCGCGAGCGGTGGAGCGCACCTTGCATATGCCGGGAGCTTGGCCATCAACCAATTGAGCGTCACAGACTTGAGACGGATGCGAGCGCTGGTCCCTGTTTATGCAGCTGGAGGATCGGAAGGCGGAGGGGCCGCCGCTGTGGGGCGTCGCCGAGCTGGCCGCGCCGCTGGTGGCGCGGCTGCGGCGCCACTTTGGCGGCGGCGGCATGCCGACCGACCGCGCAGACCGCCCGGAGTGGCTGTTCGCCACGGCGGTGCGGCTGGCGTCAGACCTGGGCCCGGCGCTCACGCCCCTGCAGCCCGCAGTGCAAGTCGCCGAGCTCGCAAACGCCTACGCGATCCAGGTGCTATGCGCCGCCGCTTCATGCAGCTCAAGTTCACTTGGATCAAGGGGAGATGGTGAACAAATGGTCGTCGATTACAACATCAAGCAGGGGGCGGCATGTCTGTGCAGCCAGAGTCCCTGCTCAGCCGATGGCGGTTCGCCACGTGCAGTTCGAGTTTGCGCGGGCGGTGCGGGAGGGGGTCAAGGTGCTGCTGCGGGAGCACGTGCTGCCGAGGCTGCTGGCGGAGGGCGCTGCTGACGCCAGCCTGTGGGCGCACTTTGCAGCAGCTGCAGCGGCATTCGAGCGCCAGCTCGCACCCCTGCGGGGCGTAAGCGTGGATGCGACCCTGGACGAAGGGGATGACGAGCTGCCAGGGCTCGCCGCCGCTGAAGGCTGCCTCACAGTCGTCTTCGAGGCATGTTCCTGACCCTGCGGCTTGATGGGTCCACTATGTTAAACCCATGCCATGAGGATGCAGGCGAGTGTGCGATGCTCATAGGTGGGCCATACAGGTTGAGTGCAGCGACAGAACTAGGCAGGCACACAGCCATGCATGCCATCCATCGCCACTTGTGACTGTCACCGGAAAGCTCACACAGGACGGCGAGTGGCAGGAGGCGTGGCTCGCGGCCGAGCGGGCCGAGGCGATGGACGCCGTGGGCGAGGCGCTGGACGCGCCGCAGGCCTGGCAGCCGCTGGACGCATGGTGGGCCGGCATGGACCTTGACGACGAGCCGGCGTCGCCCGCATCCGGGTGTGTAATGGTGGTGCCCGGGGCGCGGGCGCCTCCGTGTGCCGGTCAGCCCGGCTCGCTGCAGGGGGAGGCCCCGCCTGGCGGTCTGCCCACCTGCCGCTGGGCGCTCCCGCAGTGGCGCTCCACCGGAGGCCACGCCTGCGCACGCAACAGGACAGGCAGCAGTATGGCAGGATGGGGCACAAATGTCTGGCGTGTGCAGCGGGTGGCTCCCGACGGTGTCGGCTGCTGTCTTACGCGCAGGCTGGAGGCCTGGCGCCAGGAGTTCTGGCCGTCGGTGGCCGCGGACGCTGTGCTCGGCACCGTGAACGGCGGCGTAAAGCGCGCGGGCTGGCTGCCTCTGCTGCACCAGCGCCGCGCCTACCTGACCGCAGTGCCGCAGGTACAGAGCGCAGTTCGTTGATCTCTCGCAAGCCACCTGTCTTCGCTATCGACTGCATCTGACACTGGGCACATCGGCACTGCGAGTATGTGCCTCGTGTGTGCCTCGTATGTGCTTGTTGCTGATTAGACAGCACATCTGTTGAGCTCGCAAACACTGTTGACCAGGAGCACCAGGCCCAGGCCCACACCACCAGGTCCTGTGCGGCGCCGGGCGCCGCCAAGTGCTGGGACTTCGGGCAGGGCGACCAACAGACGAATTGCCAATGCCCCATCTCGCTGCTGCCCACCGTGTTGGGTCCTGCGCAACAGGAGGTGGTGAGGGAGGTGCTGCGGCGGCTGGGGCGGGCGGCGGAGCAGGCGTCCGCGTACAGGGACATCGCGGGGCCGGAGTGGGGCCCCCGCCTGGCCGCCCTGGTCTGCTGCGCGCACTTCCTGGAGCACCACCTGCGCGAGGGGCCCGCCCCGCTGCTGCTGCTGGACCTGCAGGTGCGGCCGGGTTGCCGGCGGCTGCGCGGATGGGTCGCTCACAGGGCCAGGCTGTCGCAACACCAGCTGCAGCAGGGCCTGCGCTGCTGCTCTTTGGGCCCAGCATGGACACACTGTCCCAGCCTGCATGGTGGCAGGCCAGCACGGCGTTCAGGCGGCTGTACGCATGCCCAGGGGTCACCATGGGCGCACTCAGCAGAGCAGATGCACGAACGGCGTGGTTCGGTGCGCAGAACGAGTCGGCGGTCAGCAGCGAGGATGTGGGCACACCGCGCCGGCGCGGCGGCCGCTTCGAGCGCGAGGCCGCGCAGTTTGCCGCCTTCCGCCGCGAGTGGGGCCTGAAGCTGGCCAAGGCCCTGGCGGCCGCCTTCTCCAAATCCGCGCAGGGCTACCGCCTCAACCTGGACGCCTTTGCATCCACTGCGGAGGGGTGAGCACGGACCGTGGGACCGGCATTCGCCTTGGCACCCCTTCATTGTACTGTGCTGCATATCAGACCAGCAGCGCACTTGCAGATGATGAATGGCGCAGGATTGACTGATTAGGCGCGCTGTTCATCAGTTCTGAAATTGGGTGCTGGTTTGCCCATCAGGTTGGCTGAGCGTGTGACGAGGCGGTGTCATGGCTGCCTGTCTGCCCTCTGCCACGCACACGCTCTGGTTGTCACGCAGCAAGGGTTGCTGTGCATGCAGGGAGGAGGGCGAGGTGTCGCAGCGGCTGGCGCCGGCCATCACCGCGGCTGCGGAGGGGCTGGCCCGGCTCTCGGCGCACCTGGACGCGGTCGCATTCCGGGAGGTGCGCCGCCGCCGACGACTGCCTGCTGTCGTTTGGTTGCTCCCAATGGCGACAGACACATGTTTACCGTGCATCATACACCCTATCGTGACATGGGCAGCTGTTGACAGGCTGCCAGCCACATCTCGGGTGCAAAATTAGGGGTTTGGTGCTGCTGGTGCAGGTGTGGCGCGCTGTGGCAGTGGCTCTCAACCGCACGCTTTACAATGACGTCGCCACTGAGGCCGCCTTCTCCCCACAGGTGGGCTAACTTGTGTTGCTGTTGCAGCCCCCCTCGATGGTTGGGCCTGGTACTCACCAACTACGCCTGGTACCATTGACTAATAGACATCGCCGTGTGTGCAATGGTCATGCTGCAGGGCGCCGCGCAGTTTGGGCGGGATGTGCAGGCGGTGGCGGCGCTGCTGGCGCCCTACACCCGGCGGCCCCTGGCCCACTTCCGGGAGCTGGCCGATGCTGCGACGCTGCTGACGCTGCCTGCCGACCATGTGAGTCGTGCCACAAGATCAGGTATTGGCGTGAATGTGAGTTGCCTGATGATGGATTGCAGATGTCGTACTTCACGTCATTGTGATCAGGCTTGGCAGGCTCTCCAAAGCGTGTGCGTGTCTTCGCCTTCCCCAATCTTGCTGCACGGGCCGTGTTGCATGACTCTGCCGGTGATGACATTGCACCGGGGTGCAAAACTTGGATGGCAAGATGTGGCTCACAATCTTGCTAGTGGATGTGCCATGACTTCGCAATCGGGCTGCTGTGTGCATGGAGCTCCACCATGCACGGACACCCGACACTGCAACATGCACGTGCAGGCAGCTGAGGTGGCAGCGGCGCTGGATGCTGCGCCCGAGGCGGGGCTGGCGGCGGTTCGCGCGGCGGGCGCGGGGCGCCTCACGGGACAGCAGGCCCGCCGCGTGCTCAGCCAGCGGCTGTAAACCAGGGTGCCAGCAGATGTTGGGTAAGACAGGATAGTCTGGGTGCAGGACCAGGATTCATATAAGGGCAATGAAGGTTGAGCTATTGGTGGAAGACTACGGCCAACCTGCTGGCGGATGTGTCACCAACAGCACCCTTTGCAAGTGCACCACTCCATGACCGCTATTGTGTTTCAAGGCTGTAGACACCCATCTGCTGACGGTGGGACATTACTAGCTGCTGCAGTTCTCCACAACCCTTGACTACTTGCATACTGAACAACGTCAACTGTCTGCTGAGGCGGACACGGGCGCCCTACTGCCACCCCTTATCAGTCGTGCGATGCCAAGCGTAGTACACTGCTAACAGGAAGAAGGCTGCCAAATGTGCAGAACCACCACCACTCATGCAAAGTTGCTAGGCATCTTGACATCCACCTCCTCCGCCTGGAGCTGTGGCGCCTTGCGGCCATTCTTCCATGGGTCGCAGCCCTCCGGCAGACTCGTCGGCGGCGTGATGCTGCTCTGCCGCGCCTTCTTCTTTGCCTGCGATGTGTTCAAGCCAACCGTTGTATGCAACAGCTGAGCGAGGACAGCATGCCAAAATGTAGCCATGTCGTGGGAGAACAGAGAGCTGCTGCACTGCATCATGAACATGCAGCGATGCCGTGTTGCCTCTGTGCTGATGCCGTAATCTGCGTCGCGCTTCTTGACCAGCGCTGGGTCCAGCATGCCGTCCTCTGTGAGCGCCATCATCAGCTGCGGCGGGCCTGCAGGAGGAGGAACGGGCCGTTGCACTGCATGCTTGCAGCGTCAGCGGTCAGACGCCTCATGGCAGAGCAGGAGCCACACTCACACTGGTGAAGACCTACCCAGTGGCAGTGTGTCTCCCCTGTCATACTGCCATGTGTGGATGGTCTTGCCATACCTACGCAGCAGGTGAACAAGCTGGCAGATGTGTGGAGACATTTGAAAGGCATTGCACGTGGATCATGCATGCAGACCGGGTCAGGCCGCTGCCAAACATGCAGAATCATGAGTGGGGTGACTGGTACGTGTCAACGAGGGAGGCCATCTCCAGTCGCTCAGCTGGCTCTGGCACACGGGGGGCGACCAACATGCCTGACATGACCTGCAGCACAGCACAGCAGGCGCGAGTCGATTGCTGCAGACTGGGCTGTACAATACAGCAGAGTAGGTGCTGGAAACGAAACAGGCTGAGTGGCGAGCTGGCATGCCCCCACAAACACTAGCTGTGGTGAACTTGCATGCATGCCAGGCGCGGCAGCGTAAGGTCCCAGACCTCATGCTCGTGTGAGTGCCAGAACTTCTTCTCGTCAGCCGGCAGGCCCTCGAACAGGCGGCGTGAGATGATGTACTCGATGCCGATCAGGCGAGCATTGGACTTGTCGCTATCTGCAGCATATGCACTCCCTGGGCGTGGTATCTTGCCCACCACATGCTGTGGTATAACCCAGACCAGTCTCACATGCACCTTGTCGACTCACCATATATGATGCATTGCCGCATCTCCTCATTGATATGACTGCAGTGCATGAGGCAGTTTGTCGAACTGAACCCTGTCGTCAGATAATGGTGTCCATGATGTCATCCAGCTGCCACATGCAGAACAAGTAGGCTACCTGCAATAGTGATGCGCCTCGACCTGCAGGCAGGAGGATGTTGTCTGGATCTCGAGGTACTGCCAGCCGCAGCCAAGCACAGCACGACAGTGGTATGCGAGCTGCTACACATGGGATTGCTCAAATGACCATATGCCAGCGTTGCAGCCCACCTGCCGTGTGAAGTCATGGGCATACACATGGAAGCCGCAGACCTGCAGTGGCATTGTGCATCGTATAAACAGCACAACGAGCAGCGATGGTCTGACGCTGTGGACGGTGCGCTTGCTACACACGATGGGCTGCAGCTCGCCATGGGCGTGACAGCGGCGCCAGGCGGCGGCCTACACCACTCTGTCTGGCTGAGACAAGGACCAAGGGGAATGCCACACGTGCTGGTGGATGCCCCGGATGGGCGCGAAGCCCTGGAGGGCGCCCTCCGCCGCGCCCCGCAGCCGGCTGGCCAGGTGCTTGTCCTCGCCCGGGATGTCCTCCGGCGTCGATGGCTGCTCGTGGCAAACGCACCACGTCTATCGATGCAGTATTGCTCGTTTCTCGTGCTCATATGCATTTGTGAGCAGATGTCGCGCTGTCTGTGTCCAGGTTGTGCCGGGAAGCCTCAGCATGTAGTCATGCGCTGGCATGCACTTCGATGCCCTTCCACCACTGATCGGCGGATTCAAGCTTTCATTCAGTGCGACTGTTGCAAGTAAATTTAAGGTTGAATGTCATTGTCACAGTAAGCACTCTGCGCTTGCTGCACCGGTATTGCTCACATAAATCTGCCGCGCGCACCTGGCCTGGTCCCTTGGCAATGGCATCGCTGCTCGCCATGGTGCCGCCGTCAGCTGCAGAACCGCCTGCTGTTACCTTGCCTGCGGGTGTGTCGAAGCTGAAGCTCAGCGACATGTCACCGATGGAACCGATGAACTGGCGCAGGCATGCGGGCAGGTTCGTCCTCGATGCTGCAGAAACTCTCCAGCACACCCTGCGGCGAAAAGAGCTCAAGTGCAGCATGCATGTGCGCTGCTGCAGCGAGCAGCGTTGCATTGCCGCTTTGTATTGATCTCGTGTGTGCAGGATTTGCTATCACTCCCATTTGCAGCACCGGCAACGCCTCAGTGACGGATTGCACACAAGCTACTCGTGAGCCTAGTCGCATCATCCACCTGCTGATCTGTGCGGCTTTGAGGTTCGTGACTCCTGCATCGTGCATCCAGTGTCTCAATGCGTCTGGCACTTCAGCTTTTGCTGCATCGACGCAGCATCTGGGATCATGTCACACACATGCTTACAGCATGCTCGGCAGTCCGGCGGCTGATGCTGACAGTTGCTGTCTATGCTTTGCAGCCCTGCGGTTCATCGAAACTTGAACTGGCGAGCAGCACCTACCTTCAGAGGGGGTAGTCGGGCAAACCCACATCTCGTTCGCAGGCGCGCTACAAGGCAATCACGCGCCACAGCATTTGGCCACTGCAGCTGGGCGTGTTGCCGCTGCAGGTTGACAGTCGCGGCAGCAGACGCCACAAGGCGGCGGAAATCGTCGCGCTGTGACAGTACGCACGGCGGCAGCAGCTGCATCCCGCGCTCTGCCACCGCTGCGGCTGTCTAGGCAGGGCGACCACAGCAATCGCGGCTGTGGAAACCGGTGCTGCGGCAGCCGCGGCGTCAAGGGCATGGTGTTCTTCTTTGAGCCGCGCGGGTGTCAGCACGGCGGCGAGGACTGGCTCATATACATGGGCCGGGATAAGTTCGAGAATGAGGACCTCATCCGCTATGGCCTGCCAAATGATATCTGGTGCGTCCTTGTTGTGCAGCTGATCCCCTGCTCAACACACATCAGAAGGCATCGCACGTGAGCTACGCTGCCCAAGCAGGGGCAACTTCCCAGTGTTTACCTGTCTGCGGTGGTGCAAGCACGTCACATCAGGACCCTGCATGCCCCAACAACAGGCTCTCCTGATGGACCCTCCCCCCGGTGCAGGTTCCACGTGGACGATCTGTCCTCGGCACACGTGTACCTGCGGCTGCCTGAGGGCACAGACATCGACGCCATTCCTGCAGAGACCCTGGAGGACTGCTGCCAGTTGGTGCGCATCCCCCTGGCTGGTTGACCGAGCTACACGTTCAAAAACTACCCACGGTGTGGCTGCGAGCGAGCACCTAGCAGCTGTGAGCAACCTCCCACATGCAAGGGCTATACGTGAAGACATTGAGCTTGTCCTCGAGCAGGTGAAGCAAAACAGCATTCAGGGATGCAAGCTGAACAATGTGAGCATTGTGTACACGCCGTGGGCAAATCTCCGCAAGACAGCATCGATGGAGGTCGGCCAGGTGGGCATCTTGCTGTTTCGTCGAGGGGTGTTGGTCTGCGGACATTCTTGACGCAAGGTCGTGTGACAGGGTTCGAGCCTTGTATGACAGTCTCCTGTATATTGGCAGTGAGATACGAACCGCAAGCTGCGCCAAATCTGCAACTCAGGGCTGTTATGCGCACAGGTCAGCTTCCATGATCGCAAGGCGGTGCGCAAGACCAAGGTCGAGAAGCGCAACAATGACATCGTCAACCGGCTGAACCGCACGAAGCGGGAGGAGAACCCCGACCTTGCCAGCCGGCGAGATGCATATGACCAGGTGCTCGCATCCATATGCTCGCTGTTTTCAAATGTTTGCACAGCTATAACTGCACACAACAGACATGAGCTGAGTGCTGCCTCTCCATCTGCATGAGTCGGAGCTACAGTCTGACCTGTCTGCTGTGGCACCTGGTGGGACGACCTCAGCTCAGCATGATGGCCGCGTGAAGTGCAGGAGGTGCGGCAGCAGCGGAAGCAGGAGGCGCAGGAGGCCCGGGCTGCCGAGAAGGCGGCGCGGGAGGAGCGGCAGCACAGCGAGCAGCTGCGGTCCTACAGTTCCCTCATGCAGGTGCGCAAGCCCCGGTGCACTGCAGATTGTTGATGATGCGCCTTGTGTAGCTGCATCTGATGCATACACCAGCTGCCCTGGACTGGCAAATGTTGCCAGGAATCGCAGGCAACTGATTGGTAGCATTGCATTGCACTCTGTACAGGCAGAGAACATGAAGTCCAATGCAGCGATGACAGAAGACTACGAGGACGACTTCCTCTGAGGGCACGCAGTGAGTGGTGAGCCGCTAATATGATGAGGTGCAAGTCTGGCGCTGAGGCGTATGTACATCAGGCAAGCATTCCGTCGAGCAAGCTTCAGCACGGAGGGGACCGCCAATAGATTTCGAACGGGTCGGGTGTCTTGCATCGATGGAATGCGCGTTCACTTGGAGGTTGCCCCCATGCTTGTGCTTGCTGTCTGCTTTGCGAGCTCTTCAGCTTCAGAAAGGTGCCCAGAGCAAGTCAAGTGTCAGTACAACTATCATCACAGCTCAGCTGCAGCTGCTCTGCTGTCAGCATGCTGCTGCTGCTGTGACCCAGAGGAGCCCTGCATCGCATCGACCCAACATCAAGAATGATACTGCAGCCTGCACATCAGCATTACACCGCATAGACATTGCACAGCTGCTGTATGCAGTGGCGCTGTCGCTGACCAGGACGTTGGAAAGTGCGACATATGCCCCTCTCACCTCGATCTCCTCCGACATGAGGTCCGCCAAATCAAATTCGTCCTCTTCTGTTGGCGCATCCCCCTGCTCCGTAGTGTTGGCATCATCTGCTGCAGCCGCATCCCTGCCGCCGGCTGCTGTCCGCATCAGCTCAAGCTCGCCCTGCAGAAATCCGAACCAGTGAGTGCACACACTAAGAGCACCACAGTATTCACCAAAAGCATTCACCACCACAGCAAGAGATGAGCCATAGAAGAGCTGCATGTGCCAGCCATGAACCCAGCGTGACAGGGCAATGACCACACATCAGATTTCCCTGGGTAGTGCAGCAACAACACAGCCTACTCTAATATGCCTAATTGAGAGCCATACCCTGAGTGGCGTGGTGCGCTGCCGCCCCGCTAGCACCCTTCCCAGCAGTGCGTCCAGCTTCTGCGGGCTTGTCAGCCCACCCTGGAGCGCAGTGAACCGCCCGTGCCTGCGGGTGATGTGCCACAGCAGGCACTCATGCATCCGAGGAGCGGCTAGATATGGACTACATCAGCGGACGGCAGATCTGTACAGTCAGGAGGCCGCTATTCAAACACCCATAGCCATCCGTCTCTTTGACCCAGAGTCTCGACAGCACAGGGGCACGTATGTGTGATTGGCACCTGGGTGACACCACGACCGCTGTCGGTGCATCGCCGGGCGCCAGCCCGAATGCCGCCAAGAACTGCGGCTGCTGTGTGGCATCCACCCACGTGAAGCGCAGCAGCTGCGTGCAGAGAGAAGTCTCCACTCAGGTCCGATCCAGCTGCACCTCAGCAATGACAGGGTTGTCTCTTCGGCACGGACGACTTCGGGACACACAAAAGTACCAGCATGACAGATCAGCTTGAACCAAAGTTCCACCTTGCTTGCTTCCTTCATCTGCAACGCTCCCAAGTCGTCAAGGTTCCTGGCGTGCCCCGCAGCAGCCGGATTCAGCAGCCCGATGGCGCACAGCCCCAGCTGCTGGGTGCACAGTTGCTGCAGGTCCGCAGTCGAGTTCAGCTGCGGCGGCGCTGGAGCCCTGAGATTGGCGGCGGCTGCCGATCTGCATGACGCAACAACAGCAATGTCTGGAGCTTGTACCAGGAGCCGCAGTCTCAGACTGTCGTAGATCTCGTCACATAGTCTTTGCACAGCTTCTGCCATGTCCAAGAAAACGCTCACAAGGGCTCGCTGCCGCTGGCGCCGGCGATGATGGCGGACACCATGCGCAGGAACTCCGCCATCGGCTCGTACTTCAGCGGCCCCTACATTTCATCATTTCGTCACAAGTTGCAGCAAAGCGTGCTTTCTTAGGGGCTTTTCAATAACGAAACACTCATTTATGCCTTTTATTCCTGGTAACAGGATTGCTTAAAGAAAACTACCGAAATACGTGAACAAGGAACTCCAAAAAATCATTAAGAAACTTTCACAATGTAAAGGTCGTTTTGCATTTTCTAACCTTGTAGTCCTGCAGCCGGGCGCCCATCATGGGGCGCCCCTTTGGATCCTTCTCCGGCATCTCCGCCACCCACGCCACTATCATGTACGGCACCTGGGGACTCGAGGAGGGCAGCAGTTGTGGAACGCAGATCGATGGCTGATGAACCAGCACAACCCTTCCACAAGCCCCCTGCAACTCGTTGCAGTATGTGCAAGATGCATGCAGCCCTGATTGTTCAAGGGGGTGGTGGGGTGGATGTTGCTGGGGCACCTGAGGGTGATCAACACCTGCTACAGGCGGCGGCAAGGTGGCGCACCTTGGGGACCTTGAACTGCTTCAGCACGTCCGCCTCGCGCTCGTGCACGGCGCCAAACACCGCGCCTGTCGCCGGCCCCAGGTTGGCCGCGAGCGCCCGGAACAGCGCTGGCACCTCGTCCTTGTTGGTGAACAGGAGCACCTGCGAGCAAAGAGTGTGCGTGTTTTCGGATGTGAGCGTTTGATAGAGGGCAGCACTCAACACGCCATACGTCCATCCTCACCCTGCTTTGTTCTCAACAACATGTGCGCCACTGGGCAACAATGAGTTTGGCTGGTTCCAGTTGTGACTCTGCACAGACGTGGAGAAAGGTCACCCTGGGTGCGGTGCCGCCGTCCGCAGCCATGAAGGTGGGCACCGAGGCACCGGTCAGCTTTGCGACGGCCGCTTCAGGGAAGCCGCCGTGCACAAATGCCTGCACCGTCTTGGCTGTGGCGTTGCCTGTGCCACGAGCAGGCTCAACGTCACTCACAAAGAGTGCCCAGAAGTCCTGGGGTAAAGCTCAACACCTGGCACTGTCAAAGCAGACAGAACAGATAGTCCGCAACAACACTTGGATATGGAAGCGTGTCAAGCGGCCGACTCAACTGCGTGCACACTTGAATGCTAATGTGAGAGACAGTAGGTAGCATCATTGCAGTTTTGACTGCTTTCTGCAGGACTGCAGCAGCAGGAGCTGGCTGCAGTTGAACGCGCGCACACACGACATGTGAGGAGGCACCTTCGAACACCGGGAAGGGGTCGTCCGGCTCAGACTGCTCGCCGTACGGCTTCAGCACCAGCTGGTGTGCGCACCCATCGGTCCCGGGCTGTGCTTGGATGCCGTTCTCCTCCAGGGTGTCTTCATCGATGGTGCTGGCGTTGATACGCCCCACCTGGGTGTCAGAAGCCCTCGCAGAGTGTACGCTTCAGGGAGGCCAGCAGCAGTAAAATCACTTAGGACGGTGCTCAGCAGCTCATGATTAGGTGCAGGATCGAGGGAACGGCTGACTATCAGTGCACCTTGGCTGCACCACCCAAGTGGGCTGCCATCTGCACCAGATTGGCTCTCGAGGCATTGCATTCGGCACCCTCAGGACCTGCAACAGGGCAGCAGCAATTTCAGAATGAGCCCCTGAAAATTCCAGACATCTTGTTCGCTGCCCTGAGCCTGCGCTGGTGGGAGTAAGTCTATCTGACCAGCTTTGCCCGATTCCTTTCTCACCGTCAAACACGCCAAACAGCCAGGCGTCATCACCCTCCAACACCGTCGGAAGGTCGTCTGCCGTCAGGTCCACCACCGCTGAGACTGGGTCCTGCACTTGCTCGGCCTTCTCTGCTGCCTCCTGCTTCCCCTTTGCAGCCCCTGCACTGGCTGCCTTTGCCCCGCCTGCTGCGCCCTGGTCCGCAAATGGCTTATGTGCTTCACCGGTGCTGCCCTTGGTACTGCCTGTGCTGCCGGCTTTGCTGGCAGGCTTTCCCGCATCAGATGCCGCGCCGCCTTTGGGCCCGGCGAAGGGCTTGAGGAACTCCACCAGCTCCTTTGCCTTGAGCTTTCCTGCAGCTCGCCGACAGCGTGGGTCATTGTCACATGGCTGCTGTGCACTTCGCAGGCAGGCCATATCAAATCCGTTGCACTGCCATGCAGACGTAGGTGCAATGTGCAATTGGCATCTGGCGTCTTGCATGCCCCACAATCAGCTCGTGGATGTATCGTAAGAAGTAACCTACGCTCACCGTCATATTTGACAGGCTCGCCCTCAGCAGGCAGCACCAGCAGCGTGGGCCAGGTACTGACATCCAGCATGCCAGCAATGGCTCCCTTCACGTCCTGCACCTCGGCAAACGCCAGGCGATCGCGAAAGCGCATTGACAAGCTTTTGAACAGCGCCTGCACCACCGGCACAGCATGGCTTTCCACCGTGCTGATAGAAAATTGACTGCTGCCACCGCCATCCGCGCCACAGCGCTGATAAATCCAGCATGCCAGAAATGCTGGTGTGCTGATAGTGACGAAATGCTGTAATGCGTGTACAGCTGTGAGCGGCGGTGCAATTTTGCAGATGACGGGATCCGCACCGTGGTCTTGGGCTTGTCAGTGAGCAGCACGACCTTGGGCAGTGCGGAACCTCCCCTGAACTCCTCAAAAGCCGCGGCATCTTTGGGATGCTGGATCAGCCGTGCGTGCAGCCCTGCTGTTGCTGCATCTGCAATGCCTTTGGCTGACCGTGGCCCTGTGCAGCACATAAAGGCAGGCTGTTGCGCTGTGATGCTTGCACAGCAGCACTTCGTTGCCCCTGCAGACCTTGCCGTTTTGAGCATCTAGCACTTTGCAGACGGAATGTTGCGGCCACACCTTGGTAATCGGTGGGCGTCTTGAGCCCGCCCTTGGACTTGTCGCCCGGGAACACTTTCAATGTCGGGAAGCCGCGGATCTCGTACCGCCCGCACAGCGGCTTGTTGGCCTCCGCATCGCAGTCCACGGCTGCCACTGTGGCAATGCCCTGCACGTTAAGGGATTGTCATGCCCCGGCTGCATGTTTGCCGCCAGATCGCCTCTCCTGCTAGGCTCTTGTAACTGCAGCAGCTGGCCATCCTCGCCATTGAAGGTGTACAAAGATTGGCTCACATGCAAATTTTCAGCGACGCGCTGGTAGATGGGCGCCAGCTGCTGGCAGTGGCCGCACCATGGCGCAAAGAATTCCACCACCTGCTCCTCAGTTGTAGCATACTGTGACAATTGAACAGCGCATCACGGGACAGTCCGTTGAATTCGTGCAAGTTGTTAGAGGGTGATCATGACACGCACTGCCGGCACGTCGCTCGCAAGAACTGCCGAGTTGAAGCTCTTGGCCGTCAGCACTTTCACTTTATCCCCTGCTGAGTACATGCTCATTGCGCATGGTAGCAGCGCCAGTGTGAAAGCCAGAAGTGGCAGTAGGCCCATGGTGCCGATGCCGATGCTCGTATAAATCGAAACGTTGCAGTAGCGTCTGCAGCTCTCTGCTGGGTTCACTTCGTTCTGCCTTCCGAGGTGATGATACTGACGAAGCAAACCGCGCCGCAGAACAGTGGGTGGTCGCTGAATGGCAGCATAACATCCACAAGAAGGCGTCACCGACAGTGCCTCGGGATGGGGACTGCGACGCTTGCGGGAGCCCTGCCTCGGAGCCTCCCTGATCTCATCTCATGCCACAAGACAGATCCTGCATGCTGATTGGCGGAGGCAGATGTAGCCCCAAGTTGCAATCACTCTCCAGGATCGGCAGCAATCGTGCACCTTGCACGTTTGATTGCGATCAAACCATAAATTCAAGGGTGTTTGCTTTAAGGAGTCTTGTCTGGATCATATGCCAGACACGGCGCCATCCGGACGTCATACAGGCGCACAAAGTACACAGTCAGACAGCACGTTTTAACAAGTGCACGCTTAGGTGGCTGTTAAGCATCCTTGAGGCATGCTGATTGCATAAATGTTGCTGTGTGCACTACAGCAGTGCCGCCGTCATTGCCGGCGGTTGCTCACGAAGTCTACAGACGGAAGCTGAGTTGTGCTGGACGCCATTCAAGAAGTCGCTCACAATGCACTTAGGGTCTTAGTTGGTCCAGCATCAGGCCCGGTAAAGAAGGGTGATGACAGATAATTGCGATTTGCCGTACATATTTGTACGGCTGACTTCCACGCTGGCACACGTCAGCAGAACCCTGGAGCGGAGCACTCAGGTGAGTGGCGCTTACATTGCAGGCACACCCTCATCACGCATGCGCAGGCTCTATATCATCTACGTGATGAGCACATTGGTGCAAGGATAGCGCTTCGCACGGTGGCGCCGCCACCTACGAGCACAACATTTGATACTGCAGTGATCATTCGGACATTTCAGCGAAACAGCGCCATGATCCAGGGGAAGTAACGCGGTGTGTGTAGTGTCAGCGTGTGGGCAACCATGCGCTGCAGCACCAAAGTGCTGCTGCTGGCATGCTGCGTTGCTGCACTTGCGAGCACAGCATCTGCAGCATGGTGCGGCACCGAAGGCTGCTACCAGGTCCTCGGGTGGGTTGCTACTCGCAATGACCCTCTGAACATGACGTACATGGCGCCTTCTTTGATGCCATAACCGAAAGTTGATCTGCTGCTGGCACCTCTGTGAATACTGCTGCTCGCAGCTCTGTGAATACAACCCGGATGATGCACATCAGGCGTGCAACTGACGCCAATCGTTAGTGCAGGCTGAAGGAGAGTGCAGACGCAAAGGCGATCCGCGTGTCCTACTACAAACTGTCACGGCAGTGGCATCCAGTGAGCAGCGGCATGACAGGCCCGGGTGTATGACTACTTTGGAGCAGCCTAAAGTACAGTGCTGGGACCAATGCCATTGGATGTGGGCATCAAGTCAATGCGTCGCAACGCGTTTGCACGTCGCATCTGCAGGACAAGAACAAACACCCTGACGCCCCAAAGAAGTTTCAGCGTATCGCCAAAGCATATGAGGTGAGTAGTCAGGGCACTGCTGCAGATCAGGCTCTATGCAACGTGTGTCGGTGTCTGCTGGAGCGTGGCCCTGCCACCTGGTTTCCTGCAAGAAGGGTCTCTGGAGTCGCGCTGCAGGTGCTGAGCGATGAGCGCTCGCGCAAGCGCTACGACTATGCGCTGGCACACCCGGAGGAGGACATCCAGGTGCAGTCCGACCCCTTGCAGGGAGCACGAGGCGCTGCAGGATGTTGACGGTGGCACCTTTGCTTGTGTGCTCCACAGCTGCACATGATGGACGCTGACGAGGGGCATCCATCCATGGTGCAGGAGGAGCCGTATGGCATCTGGAAGTACTGGCGCACTGATGCGCGGGCGGTCATTCTGGGCTTCCTGGCTGTCATCTCCGCCATCCAGTACTTTGGCAAGCTGTCAGCCTATGACTCGGTGAGGCCTGCCAGTCACCGAGTGACTCTGCAACCACTGCATGCATACAGTCAGAACACAAAGCCTCACCGAGGATGAACTGCTGTGCACGGCAGCCTGACTGTCGGTGCCAAGGATTTGCTCAAGCAGCTTGGCGTTCCGCAGGCTCTGAAGAAGGTGATGCAGACGCCGCGCTTTGCGAACCGGCGGGCGCAGCTGGCAGCAGAGTGGGAGGCCAGGAACAAGACGAACGGCGGCAGCGCGCTTGTCGTCGGCAAGGCATCGGCAGCCAAACTCACGCGGCGCGGCAAGGCCAAGGCAGGCAGCAGCCTGCCCCCTGAAGTAGAGAAGGAGATCGAGGAACAGGCCCTCAGCGAGGTGCGGTGCCCCGTCGGCTGCTGCGGCTGTGTGCTGCTGTGAAAGGCCGATGGCTGGTTGCAGGCCGCCATCCTCGCAGACCTCATATGATCGTTGATTGGGGTTGTTGGGCGTCTGCATTTCCATATGCCAGCAGGGTGTGATGATCTGAGAAGACATTGATGCATGTTGCGGCAGAGCAAGCAGCACCTGCAACGGCATCTCCCTCGATGCCTGCAGGTCAGCATCCACGGCAGCTACGGCCGCCCAACCGTGCGGGACACGCTTGCATACCAGATCGTCGTAGCACCCTGGTGGCTTGCTAAGGTGCAGTCGATGATACTCAACTGCCGCCAATTGTCTTTGACCCCTTCAAGATGTCATGACTAGCTGTGCGCGCTGCATTGGTCTGAAGTGGCTGCTTTGCTGCGGCGGTGCAGTGGGTGTATTGGCAAGCGCACTGGGTGTGGGCATACCAACTGCAGAAGCAGGACTACACGCCCGAGGACCGTGCATTCCTTACTTACAAGGTGCGATCCACACCTCTTTGGAGTGGGGACCCTGTCAGTGGGAATGTCGCTTAAACTCGTACTGCATTTGACATTGCACCTGCTGCGTGGCAACACCGACCGGCATCACGACGTTCCTCCGCCGTGGGCAGTTCAGGTCGACGCCGCACAAAGCAGCAAATTCATTTGCAGGCGCTCAAGTGGACGCAGCCCATCTGGGAGGGGCTGCCGGAGGCCGAGCGGGAGGAGCTGGCGTCGCTGGGGCTGTGGGACCGGGACGCCATGGTCGCATTTGGGAGGGAGGTCAAACAGGGGTGAGCACGCTGTACAGCTTTGTACATGAGGCACGCACATGCGTTCAACCGTTTGGGGCGCCCGGCTGCTTAGCTGCGGATCCTTTGTGCACAGTGGACACAAATGTCCACACGCTGAGGGGCGATGGTGTAGTGACAGAGGGTGCCTCTCGCAGGCGGCGCCGGCTGCCCAAGATGGTCAGCCTGCAGAGCGAGGTGGGCGATGACCCCTGGGCAGCGGTCGGGGACGACTGAGCGACAGGGAGCTGGAGGGCTGTCTTAAACGACACGGCTAGATTTCACACTGGCAGCTGCGTGCAGCAGTGCAAGGGCTTGCAGTGGACCTGGCCGCCGTATGAAGTACGGACTGCGAGACTTTTTTTGCGCCGCTGCTGATTCATTCTGTTTCTGCTCGTTCATTCATTCTGAGGCATGACAACACAAGCTGCATGTCTCTCGGCTAGAAGCATGCCTTCTCAAGCCGGCAGTTTGTTGCCTAGTATGCGATCAAGATGGGCACATCTGATGGTGCGCCTTCCAAATGCGCCTTCCAGACTACATTTTCGAAACCTTGAGCCTGCGGGTGGCACCGGCGGGCCTGCGTGTTGGTGCATTGCCGAGCTAGCCTCATATATTAAGCCTCCCACCTTCGTTCAGTCAGAGCACCCCGCATCAGCATACAACAACCAGAGGATTCAGACAGCGCCTGTTATCTGGAGACGCGCCGACATGCCTGCGCAGTTACGCAGGCTGCAGACCGATCAGAGCAAAAGGCTGCACATACCGCTTTGCCGTCAGGCATCATGTCAGCAACTGCATTGCTGCAAGTGCAAGCCCGCCCAGCAGCAGCATCGTGGCAATGAACAGAAAGCAACACGCCAGTCCCTGCCATGTGCATGCAGCAGGCATGCATGATCAAATGGTGCGCGTCACACAGCACAGCAGATGCAGCACATACTCTGCACCACTGCCTCGCTCTCATGCTGGCAAATCAACTCGGCTGGTACTTGCCTCAACAAAGTGCGCAACTGCGGACAATAGCTCGTGCTCCAGGGTGAAGCAGAAAGACTCATTGCGACCCCCGCTGTATCCTGGCACCCTGCGTACATCTGTCTTTGTCGTCATCCGGTAGCAGTCACAAGCTCCTCACAGGTGGTGAGAGGAGGTGCGCCAGGTCAGTGCAACATGCAGCTGTATGCCAAGCATATGCGTCAGCTCTGCTAGTGGGCAGCAGCACCACCTGCATGTTGGCAGGTGAGGCCTGGGCTTGGCGTGTCTGGGTGAACCTGTGCTGCCCTCTTCGCTGCTGTCCTGCTGCCGTGCCTCATCATCATCCAGGGTGGGACTGCCCCGACCGAAACAGCAGCTGGTCGATGAGGATGATGCACGGCGGGCAACACGCTGCTCCTCTGCCTGTGCTTGTGCTTTGGCATCCTTCGTGCCAGTGCAGATGCGCTTCTACACACAAATTGCTGCTCACGATTGCCAGGTCCCAATGTCCCGCCGGATGATTGTTACGCGGCAGCAGGGCGGCTGACATATTCCCTCGATTGTCAAGGAGGTGATTGCATAGTTGCTGCAACCCGACGACAGTTCACATACGAGCAGCAAGAGAAGCATCTAATGCAGGTTGATTGCGAGCTGCGGACAGGCAGTAAGTCTACTATCACCAATAACAGCAATGTCATTTTCATCACGCCAGCTCTGGGACATTTGGGTACACAGCGGAATGATCAGTGGCGGCAACGACGTGAGATTCGCATAAGGACTCCTCGGTGCTCCTGTCAGTGTGCCCTCCACCATCGGACTTGCAGGTTGCTGATGATGCGCGAATGTCGCCTGCATGCTGAGCCAAGGCAACACGATAGATCAGCAGACCGTTTGTGGTGAATGGCCATTTCTATGTTGTAACTAGCAGTGTCTGGTAGCGAACCTAGTCCTGATCAACAGCTCACCCGAAAGAAACGCCAGCTGCTTGCGTGAGGGCGACTGCGCGTGCTATGAAATGCGGTGACTGGGTATAGTCTGCAGCGCATGCAGCCAACACTTCACCTGCAAGGTGACATGTACAGTAAGCTATCTGGACGCTGACATTGGCATCATGCACCTGGTCAGCTGCAGCAATGTCGATTACCTGATGGTTCGTTGACCTTATGTCGGGGTTTTCAGCACGGCAGCTCTGTTGCCATTGAATGCTTTTGATGGCAACTCGAAGCTGCGCATAGCTTTACCATCCTGCTGGTATACCTGCAATCAGAAGGAAACTGCCGGGATGTTAGCAAAATGCTTCGCTACGTGAGGGCATACTTACTGGCATTGATTTGCAGGCTGTCAAAGGTCACACTGCTCTAAGCAAGCAGAACGGTCACTTTTGTCATGATGTTGACAGTCAACAATTGTTGCTGTTGTGGCACAGGTCCTGGCCGGGCCTGTAGTATGGCCTGCCAACAGGGATTATCCGTGAGCAGCAGGTCTTCATGAGCACCCAGGCCATAAGCATGGATCAGACCCCCCCAGTGTGATTGTGCATCAGTCACACACGCAGGGCTCGCACATGGTTACATGCGCACCGTGAGCAGCCCAAGGTTCAATACGTCATACTGCTGTAGGCCTGAAACATCAATACCAGCCGCCTGCAGGGTGCAAAGCCCGATGGTTGACTTGCCATCAGCGATATGAGGATGCACTGGAAAAACGGATCAATGCAGCGACAGCCTTCTTGCACAGCTTGCACCATCAATGTGCAAAGCGCACCTCAAACTGGAGGGTGTTTTCACCAGACGGCAGGGGCTGTGCCGGGGTGACGCCAAGGGCCACAATGTGTTTCAGGTGTGCCATGTCCACTACAAAGTCCACCTGTGGACGTTTCGCCAGGATAACACCTCACGCTACTCTGACGCCATCGGCAGCCAGTGAGGCCAGCAAACCATCATGTGCCCGCTGTGCCTGAGGGTTCTGAGCACGTGGCACGGGTGTGCTGTGACACACACCTGCCACGATGCTTGCTCAATCGCTTCAGATAGTGTGAAGGTGACCGTCAATGTGAACGGGGCCGAGAGCAGCTCATCTGCCTGCTGCACGTCGATCTGTGCCACGGCAGCGGGTGTGGCCATCACCCAGCTGCAGAGCTGTACGCTGGTGCCTGGCGTCTCAATCGACGTCTGCACAGGCTACTAGCCACCTTATCAGCCACCTTATCGCACAGTAGCGGTAGCCTGCTCGTCAACAGTTAATCGCTCCAATGCATGCCGCGGCCAACACCCAGTCTGATTTCGCTAAATGGCGGGGCATGCATCATCGTCTGTGGCGGTCTGCCAGCCTTCGTGCACTGCGATGACTTTGTACGCCTTCGTAGAACATGAAGCGTAAACTGTCCATGTATGCATGCTCCAAGCTGGCATCTTGCAATAACAGTACTTGCATAGTTTGGGACACTCATCGCGGTTCTGCGCTTCCGGCGCTAGCGGGTTGTCTCGAGACTTCTGCATCATCTCAAATTGCACGCAGCAGGCCACAGATATCCGGCTTCTATAGCAGCTGCAGGTGGTTGCATAGGCACAGATCGGTGGCGTGAGACTTGCCGAGATGGCATTGACATCCGCTTCTGTTGTGCATGGCGGTCTGGCCAGCACGTCAACCACGCAGCGGGCATCATCATCGGCAGTGTGCAGCACCCACATGCATCCGTGCATGCACGCAGCACGCCACTCCCTGGCAGCGCGGCAGCCACAGCAATGGCAGCTCGGCAGGAGAGATCGGCTAGTTACGCATGTGCTCACAGCCGAGGCCCAGTCGCTAGATGTCACAAAGATGGCGCCGCTTGGTGACAGGTTGCTGGTGCAGCCTGAGGAGGAGTCTGGGGAGACAGCAGGTGGCCTGATCATGTCCACCAGCGGCAGCAAGCCTATCCACGAGGCGCTCATTGGCACAGTGATGGCTGTTGGCGAGGATGTAGAGATCAGCGTGGCGAAGGGCGACAAGGTGCTGTTCTCGAAGCAGGGTTCATCTGATGTGCCGGTGCCCGATGGCGAGGTGTGCTTCGTGCAGGAGCGCAGCGTGATGGCCAAGCTCAGCTGATTGTTCGTATGACACTACCGCCTAGGATAAGGGTTTCGACCAAGCCTATAAGATTGCTCAGGAAGATCCCACACAATCACTGACTGTCTCCTCCAGTCTTCTGCAGCAAGCATTGTTGTTCTCATGAGAGCTGCTCATGTGAAATCCTAGCAGTTGAAGGCTGAGCGCGTGGCACCGGACACATGGGATGTTGCATGTACCCCTCGCTTACTGGTGGCTGATGGCATGTACAAGGCATGTTGCCTTCATCAAACAGTGAGGCAAAGCAGCTGAGAGCAACTAAACGTCTGAGCCAGATGGGATGTGCCAAAGCTGTGCAGGCTGTCTCAGCACTGTCATAGCCCTGCAGCATGTCCACCACCAGCTGTACGTTCCCGCTTCCAATGCCACCTCTGGAAATGTCACCGCACCATGGGCGGCGGTGGGGGCAGCCCATTTGCCATGCCTGGCGCCGCGCCCTGGCACAGCAATCCAGCAGCCAGTCAGCACGTGCTAAAGCGCCCAGTCAACCATGCTGCGAGGCATGCCATCTGGTACCATCCTGCAAATTTCTCAAACCTGCTCCAAGTTGCTTGCTGAAGGCCATGTGATGTGGCGCACAACCGGCGCTTCCCCAGGAGCTGTGCTCCATCCAGGCCAAACTGCCGATGTTTGCAATGGGTCTTTCAGTCTTTCAGTTTCCAGCAATGCGCCCAGGAGGTTGCACTCACCGGTGGGGGCGGCGGCATGGCCACGGGCGGCGGCGGCGCCATGCCCAGGCCGTAGTTGCCCATCATGGGGGGCGGCGGCGGGCGGAACGCGCCCGGCGGCGCTGGTGGCGGCGGGATGTGCCGCGGCGCCGGCTGCCCCTTGAACGGCAGCTGCAGCGAGAAGATCTTTGCGTCCACGTCCCTGCACAGCACGCAGTCCGCAGCTTCGCGGCTTGGCCAACGGCGGATGAAAGAAGCTCCGTGCTGCTGTTGGAGGATCCTCAGCAGCAGGGGGTCGTCCGGCAGCTTCACCGAAGTGAGGCGCACGCACGAGTGAGCGGATGCGCCGATGCGCAGCGTCAGGCGGGGCGCACCAGTGCGTGAAGAACTTGTCGGACTTCTCCACCTCCATGTTGGGCACCTTGAAGGCGATGACCTCGTACGGCGCCGCGTGGAACAGCAGGTACTGCGACGCATCGTGCCACAAAGTCAGCCCACAGTCAGCCTGAAGGCATACTGGGCTGTAGCAAGACAGCCGGGGTGTAACTGCTGCAGCAGCCCTGTTGGCCAATGCCACATGAGCAGCTCAATAGTGCTGTGGGGGACAGATCAAGTGTCTCTCTTGATGGCGGCAGTGTGAACAGGCGGTCACCGAGGAAGACGTCAGCATCAGAGCACCTGGTACTTGCGGTCGGTCGCCTCCTTGCGCTGCTCGAAGGAGCTCATGAAGCGGTGCCGGGGCTGCGACCCCTCCTCAATCTCTGGGTACTCGACCTGCCAGGGCCCAACAAAGTATGGATCAATCATGTGCAAGATGTGGTCATCATCGTCAGCAGCGGTGAGCAACGCGCAGGCATGCAACTGTGCCCTGCATTGCTGTAACACCTCGTGACAGGGCGCACAGTAACATCAGTGCCAGACCTGGAACAAGAGGGAACGCTGTTTTGAGTCGGAGTCGAACTGCTTAGTGACCCGGTAGCCGGGGCGTCCGATCTTCACGGTCTTGGAGACCGCGGCGCGCTTCTGCGGCGCTGGCGCGGTCGGCTTGTCCTGCGCCTCCCATGCCGCTCGCTTCGCGAGGTTCTGCTGATGCCGCTTGCCCTGCAGCGGCAGAGCCATGGTATGAGTATCTGCACGCCCATCAATAAAGAGTGTTGGGTTCCCAGTGCTCCATTGCAGCGAGGCAAGGTCTCCTTCCTTCTTAAGCACAATTTGCAAACTTAGAGTACCACAGACATGTAGTAGCATGATCTGGTGTGGCTGCAATGATGAGTTGAACCTTCCGTCTTGCCAGCCATCGAGCAGATGCACCTGAGTGTGCGCCAGGTAGTTGCCCTCGTTGTTGTGCAGCGTGAGGCACAGCCGGCACTCATACTGGCCCAGGTGGTTGCGCATGAAGTACGGGTCCTTCGCCAGGTCGATGGTCTCCAGCGCCAGCCGCCGCAGCCGCTCCCGCCGGTCGATTGCCTGCCGAATGAGCAGTGTTCAGTGTCACTTGCCGACGAACATGGTTGCATGCTTGAAGTTGCACATGCCCAGCGCCTGGAGGGAACCCAAAATGCCGTGCGTGCAGCCAGGCGGCAAGGTCCCTGAACGGGACTGCTTGCGAACACGACTGCAAACAGGCGCAGTATGCTTGGCGCCCGCAGCCCGGCCGTGCAGCGGCTGACCTCATTCTGGGCGGACGCGGCTCCTCCGCTGCCCGGCTTCGAGCCATGCTCGCGGGCGTCGAGGAAGGACATGGCGACCTGCGGATCGCCTGCAGCCCGGGGGGGACCTCAGGCGCGGGCGCCGCTGCCGTTGCAGCCAGCTGCCGGCCAGCACCTCCCTGCCGGCGAGGACGCTGGGTGAGACGGTCTCCCTCAGTTGATCGAGGGTGCAGACCCTTCCTAGCAGCAGACCTGGGCTGCCCAGTCCCAGATGCTGCAGTTGGTTGCGGAGCTGGTGATGGCTTTCGGGTGCCTAAGTGTTGTGACTGTGCTGACAGGTCAAACACCCCGCCGTCCCTACTTTGCAACACGTTGTAATGAGCCTAGTAAAGAGCAATATCCATACTGATGCGAAGCAAGTTGTGCACCGCAAGCCAATGTCAAGTTTGCTGAAACCGCGGGACTACCATGGTTGTCGCATGATGCATGGCGTGCAGGCTGCAGCAAGCTCGGGCACATGCACGCTGCAAAACCGTCAGCAATTTGCATCAGCGGCGCAACAGAACTGCTGGAGGAGGTTGAGGTGATACTGCAGACGCCTTGTGCCTTGTGCCGCCCTCCTAGAGTTTGCCGGAGTGCCAGTTTGTCGGACTGACCAGCGCGCCAGTGCGTCAACTGCTTGGTGTGCTGAGCCCCAGTGCGCACTGCACGGCATAGTCGCTGCGGGTAGCAGCTCATCAGCTCGACAACAGGCAGGATTTTGAGGCCTTGGTCGTCAGCCATTCTTCTGCTGGCCGGAGCGCCGTCGGCTCACTCGCGCGTCCGCAGAGGCTGTTGATAGACAACTGGTGCCACCATGTCGACCATCATGCAGAAGGTGACTGCATGCATTGATGACTGGCTGCATCTGCATCAAGCCTGTGGAGTCCTCTCGCGTGGACATGACACTAGTTTGTGACGTGCGTCATCTGGTCTTTCGCAGATCAAGGACATTGAGGATGAGGTGCGACGCAGCACAAAGAGTGCACGCAGGGAGCTCATACGACTGTTGGTCGCACACTGCTGCACCCAGGTTGCAGAGTACGATGTAGTGTAACATGTCACCCTTCAGCGTGTACGTATGGCATTGCAGATGGCAAAGACGCAGAAGAACAAGGCAACAAGTGGACATCTGGGCCTGCTCAAGGTGCAGAAGGGTTGCGTGGTGTTACGTGGTGCCTGCCGTGAACGGCAATGGCAACAGGCAAGGCAACCAGCGCAGGCGTGCTGCCGTTTGCTGCCCTGTTGCTGACGATGCAGATGCCGCTGCTGACGCAGGCCAAGCTGGCCAAGTTGCGGCGGGAGTTGCTGGACCCCCAGTCTGCCATGGGCGGCGGCGGAGGTGGCGGCGGTCGTGGCGAGGGTTTCGATGTGAACAAAGTTGGTGATGCACGGATAGGGCTAGTGGGTAAGCTCACGGCCGTCATCCTGCTGTCCTGTGGCCGCTTTCTTCCCGAACACTGGCGGTGAATGCTCAGACTTGTGCACTGCTTCATCATTTCTGCTCACCACTGTGCAGGGTTCCCATCCGTTGGCAAGTCGACACTGCTGAACAAGCTGACCGGCACCTTCAGCGAAGTAGCAGGTGACACCGGCTGTCCAGGGCTTCAGCGCATTGCTGTGTGTCCAGCAAGACTTGTGCTTGGCAAAATTTGTCCTAGCTGAAGTTTGCCATGCGCTGCTGCGCAGGCTATGAGTTCACAACGCTGACTTGTATTCCGGGCATGATCCGATACAAGGGCGCCAAGATTCAGCTGCTGGACTTGCCCGGTATCATCGAGGGTGCCAAGGATGGCAAGGGTCGTGGCAGACAGGTGTGACCTTTGACAGCCGCTGTCTTTCAGGCTGTAGCCTGCATGTGTTACGAGAGTGGTCTGCGGACATGTCCCGTCGTCGATGCTGACTGAACGGCTGGAGGCCTTGTGGCGCAGGTCATCAGCACAGCGCGCACGTGCAACCTCATCTTCATCGTGCTGGACTGCCTCAAGCCGATGACGCACAAGCGGCTGATCGAGAAGGAGCTGGAGGGCTTTGGCATCCGGCTCAACAAGTCGCCGCCGGCCATCAACTTTCGGAAGAAGGACAAGGGCGGCATCAACTTCACCTCCACAGTGTCCGACCCCCAGCTTGACCTCGAAGGGGTCAAGGCGGTCTGCAACGAGTACAAGATCCACAATGCAGACATCACGATGCGTGACGACTGTGACATCGACGACCTGGTGGATGTCATTGAGGGCAGCCGCGTGTACATCCCCTGCATCTACGCCGTCAACAAGATAGATCAAATCACTCTGGAGGAGCTGAACGTGCTGGACAGGTTGCCGCACTACTGCCCGGTCTGCGCATACCACGAGTGGAACTTGGACGGCTTGGTTGAGCTCGCCTGGCAGTACCTGGACCTGCTGCGGATATACACCAAGCCCAAGGGCCAGTTGCCAGACTACAACGAGCCGGTCATCATTCCGCGTGACAAGGCCACCGTGGAGGATTTCTGCAACCGCATCCACAAGGGCATCCTCAGGAACTTGAAGTATGCATTGGTGTGGGGCTCATCCACAAAGCACAGGCCGCAGAAGGTTGGCAAGGACCATCACCTGCAAGATGAGGATATCGTGCAGCTGGTCAAGAAGGTGTAGGTGGAGCTGCTGCGGAGGCTGTCTGCAGCACCGAGCAGTGTTGGGTCGAGGGCAAAGCACAAGCCTGGTACTTGTGACCTATCTGTGGTTACGTCAGCACGATCTATATCACTCTCACGAATGCAGTTGCAGTCAAAGAGTTTTGCTGCTTTGCATCGTATGGTCAGACACTTCTGTCTGTAATGTGCTTTCACGGCTGAACAGCCAGTTGAGCAATGCACTGATGCAAGCTTCCGCCTTTCATCAATCGCACCATGGCTCAGCACATTACGCTGTCGCTGCAATTGTGTTTCATGTGCCACGTGCATCTGTTCGCTGTGTGCCGCTTCAAAGAAATTGTCCCAAGCCACTTCAATCTACCGCATCCAGCATCTTGACGGCAATGGACACTGGTTGCGCTGTGCTGCGGTACAGGATTGGCTGGGTAGAGAACTGCGGCATCCATGCTGCTCTGGTGTAGGCTGATAGATTTGGCTTGCTGCAATGCCACACGCTATCTCGCAAAACCACCTGCATTCCACAGCAGCTTGACTGTGCGACCACTGATGCGTCACAAGCAGCTTGCATTATGTGCAACAGTCGAGCCTTCCTGTGAGAGTGATTACCGCAGTGCCTGCTGAGACCTCGACAATGCGTTCCGCATTGTCAGAGGGGATTGTCTGCGTGTGGCTGCGTGGCCTGATCATCAGTGCGCCATTATCTGTCAAAGGCAGCATCAGCCCTTGTGAGGAGCGGGTATTTGAGTGGCCGTTGTAGCACATGATGTTTGTATCAGTTTGCAGAGGGCATCAGAGCCGCGCACCTGCTGTCATGTCGTGCAATGCGCACCAGACCTGCAATTCACAAACGACGTTGTAGAATCGCAGTGCACAGCCCCTAGCCATGTTGAGCAGCTCAGCGACATGGCCGGATACGGCAGACGGACGTTCGCACTGAGACATACGGGTGGCGCGTCACAGCGCCTTCATCCAACCAACCGCTGTCACGGTGCCACGGAAACGCCGATGCCGGCGAGTGCGGCGGCTTCACAATGTACTGCATAACAGCGGCGCTCATTTGCTTCGTGCGCGACAGCGCATCCGGCGGTGTGAGCGGTCGTCTATCAGCTGCCAATGGAATGCAGCACAGTAGGTGCGATGTGCGGTTGCTGGCTGCAGTCAGCTGCTCACCTGATCGTTGAATAAATAGCCAGGCACGCCCAGTGCTGTATGGACCAGCTGACGCATGGTTGCGCCGAACAGCAGTTCGCATGCTGCCGCTGCTGAGTCGCCCGTGACAACTTTCCGTCGCAGACTCCGAAAGGCGGCGCCATTGACATGCTGCCCGCCAACAGCCTCGAACACGCATCCCCTGCACTGACCAGTGGACAGCACCATGAGGCAGCGGCATCATCATGCACGAGCACAGCAACATGTCTGGGGTGGATCATTTGCGCTGCATTGTCGATGCTGCTGCCGATACCTGGCGGTGGCTGCCCACTGCGGATCCTCGTATGCTCGCAGCGGATCAGACTCCCTGGCTTGCTCCACCAGCAGGTTGCACTCCTGCGCCAGGAACAAAGGTTGTGTGCATCAGCTCCTGACATGCCTGGTCAGCATGCAAATGATGCCCAAGCGATGATGTGTGGTACAGTGCACGATGAGCATCTGGCAGCAAGTACCTCCAGTAGGACTTGCAGCTCTGCGTCGCTCAGGAATCCTGGCACTATCGCATACCCCTGACGCCGCAGCTGCGCTCCAATATCGTTAGCAGTGTTTTGCATGCAGACTTGAGGCGAGTAGAAAGCGCAGCCCACACGGACAGCCTGAAAGCTTCTTGCAAACGACCGGTGCTGCAACTGTGGATACTGTGGGTGTCGTCGTCACGTCGTATCGATCTGCGCCTGGAAGCTCTGGGGCCCCAGAGAGCTTCCCGGGATCTTGGGATCTCAATACCGACGCGTATCAGAGGGGCTAACCATGCAAGGCGGGGGCCGCCAAAAGGGCATAGGCACTTTGAGATACTTCGGGCGATATTTGCAAAAAGTCGCCCCGCGCAGCCGCCGACCGCACCAGCGCCTGTATGCGCTCGCTGTGACTACGACGTTGCCATGGAGGCGGCCCCCGAAGTGGGCTCCTTCAGGGTTCTGCTGGTGGACTCCGGCAGCGCGTCCCGCGCCGAAGTCAGCGCCCTGCTGGCCTCCTGCCGCTACCAGGTGCGGCGGCGCCGCTTTGTGGCCCGATTCTTGTGGCCAATGCCCTACCGGAGGCACAACTGCGGGTGCCTGGCCGTGTGGGCGCTATGGCGCCGTATCCTGTCTGCGTGTCAAAAAGCGTAGAGTTTGTGGCCGGCTGCTGTCCTGCGCCCCTGCTGCTGCTGGCACCGCTGCTCTAGACTTCAGACAGTGCCAGCAGACCTGCGATCAGGCTGCTGATTTGCAACGGTGCTGTCAGTCAGTCACCACAGCCTGCCTCCGTGGCCGATATTTCATGGCATCTCAGCGGCCGCTAGGCGGACGTGACGCCGGGCTGCTATCGGGGCCCCTGCAGCCATGCTGCTACACAGCGCCCGAGCAGCCCGTGCCCTTCGGCCCTGGCGTCGCCCTGTCGGCCGGCCGTAACGGCGGTACTAGCAGATGTGCCTGATGTCTGACACTGGTTCTGGCGACAACAGGTGACGGCGGTGCGCACGGCCAAGGAGGCCCTGCAGTCACTCCACACAGCGGCTTTCGACATCGTGCTGAAGAACCATGACCCTGCCGACGGCGTCAACGCGTGCAGATTCCTGCGCAAGGCCGCCAGCAGCATTCCAGTTGTTGGTACGTCCACTTTTGCTGCTCCCCTGCCTATTTGTGTGATCTGCAACCCCGTCTACTGCTGAGCACATGGCCCTTGTGTATGTACCATCTCTGCACACGATCATGGTGGTAACGTGAGTGATGCTGATGCTTCGCTGTGCATTTGGCGCAGTGATATCCGAGGCGGATGACCGGCAGGAGGTGTTCCGCTGCCTGAAGCTGGGCGCGGCCGACTACCTGGTCAAGCCGCTGCGGCTGCAGGAGCTGCGCAACATCTGGACGCGCGTGTGGTGGCACCAGGTGAGGGGCGGCGACGCACATGGCCCAGGATACTTGTGAATATCTAGCACCATTGTCTCATATCTCAAATCGAGGAGCACGTCAGCCTGTTCATATTCATACAGCTTCGAGGCTATGTGTTTGACATGCAGGCGATCCACACGCCGAATTGCGGAGACGCCGTGCCAGCAGCGCAGCCGACGCGCCCCACCCTCGCCTTTGCCCTGAGCCTTAGCGGCAGCGATGGCACCAAAATGTGAGCACCGTGTTCGCCAGCAACCCTCCTCCTCGGACGTGATAAGTAGCGTGCAGTTTCTTGTTCCTCTTCTTCCCCACAAACACATGCTGGCTCCTATGTAGCCATGGTGCCGAGCACAGCATAATGTACCTGTTTGCTTTCCTGGTCTGGTCACACACCGTGATGCACATGTTGTGGCGTCGTGTCATGTGCAGAGAGGAGGAGGAGGATGAGCCGACGTCCAAGGAGGGCAGCGCCCCGGCAGAGGGCGAGCCCGTGCGCCCAGCCCAGGTGCGACTCATGGTGCATGCCTTTGCCGGCTCAGAGCTGGCATGGCTTGCCGCCTGCTGCAACGCTTGCGTGGTCTAATTGTGCAACCTGTCTGCGTCATGCACAGCAGCCTTCACATTCGTGTTTCACAGCTGACGCCTTCTGAGCTTCGCTCTGTGCAGCAGCAAGCCCGCGACTCGGCAAACCGCAACTCCACGACCAAGCCCGGCGGCGGTGGCCGGCTGCTCGGCGGCGACGGCAGCAACACCGCCAACGGCCACGGCAGCAACAACGCCAACGGCGCCAGCACCACGCACGTGTACGCCAGCAACGGCGGCGGCCGGGCGGGCGGCGGGGCAGACGCGCCCCTCGTGTACCGCACGACGGACGCGGGGAGCGGCGAGGGCAGCGGCGGCGGCAGCGGCGGCGGCAGCGGCTCCCGCGCCGCCGGCAACGGCAGCGGCCAGGGGTCCGGCTCGGGCAACGAGGCGCTGGCGGCCGCGGGGCGGTCGCCCCCCTGCGCCTCGCCCGACGTGCTGCGCACGCAGCTGGCGGCGGCCGCCGTAAACGCGGCGGCCGCGGACGCGCCTGCGGCCGGCACCCCAGGGGGGGCCGGCTCCGCCGCGCCCCCCCGCGGCGCGCGCAGCGGCAGCCGCGGCAACGGCAGCAACGGCAACAGCGGCGTGGACGACACCGGCGGCGAGGCCATGGCCGCCGCGAAGCGTGAGACCGCCGCGGCCCGCGAGTGTGCCGAGACCGCCGCCGCACTGCAGGTGCGGGTGGTCCTTTTTCTGGTCCACTGGACAGCCTTTGCCTGCTGTGCCCTCCATCCCTGACAGCGTGTTGCACATCTTGTGGCAGGCTGTACTCATTTCATGTGCTCTCCACATGCAGGGCACGGCGCAGGGCAAGCACGTGCTCGCCGTCTCCGCCCCCAAGCCGGAGGGGGCCGACCTCCTCAAGCGCCGCAGCAGCAGCATCTCGCCCAAGGAGGCAGCGGCGGCGGCGGCCGCCGCGGCGGTGGCCTCGCCCTTTGCAATCGCCCAGCCCGCCGGCGGCCGCCAGCCGGGGGGCGGCGCCCCGCAGGTCGGATTTCGCGCCTGGACGGGCCGCCCGCAGGGCTCGCTGCGCTCCAACAACGCCGACGGCGCCGCGCGCGCCCCGGCGCCCGGCGGCAACACTAGCGGGCTCAAGCGCTCGGCGTCGGACGCCCTCGGCGCGAGCGCCAGCCTGCCGCCGCCGCCGGCGCGGTGCGTCAAGGCCCGGGGCGTCACGCCGGCGCCGATGCAGGCGGGCTCGGTGCACGGCAGCGGCACGGGGCTCAGCGGCGCGATGAGTCCCAGCAGCGGCTTGAGGCTCGGCTCTGCGGACCGGTTCGGCAGCGCGGGCACCGGCACCGCGACCGGCGCCTCGGACGGCACCAACTTCGGCGGCAGCGGCGCGCTGGGCGCCAGCGTCGGCAACCGCCGCGCGCCCCTGCTGCCCAGCCCCAAGGTACTCGTTGTGCTGGAGGTTTCGAGGATTCCGATATGATTCGGAGGTCACCGCACTACTGCCTCTTGAGCTGTGTTGGCTTGCATCACAGACTGTGCGATGCAGATGCCGAGCACTCCTTCGTGCATTGGCACAATGGTTTTCGTGTGCCTCAGTTCGATGTTTGCTGTGCGGTGCAGGCGACGCACCTGCCATCTGTATCTTCCGCCGCCACCCTCATGCCCCCTCCCTCAGCTGCCTCCCAGCAGCTGCCTGTCGCGAGCGCTGCGCCCTGCCTGCAGCCGCAGCAGCAGCAGCAGCAGCAGACGCAGCAGATGTCACCGCCGCCGGCGCAGCCGCCGTCGCCGGCCGCGCTGCTGCAGCGCCAGGCCAGCATGGCCAACGGTGGCAGCGCCGCCACAGGGTGGGGCAGCGCTGCAGCCTTCCAGCAGATGCAGCAGCAACAGCAGCAGCAGCAGCAGCAGCAGCAGCAGATGCAAATGCGGGCATCAGCGTCATACGGGTTTGGTGAGCCTCGAAACTGGTGCATCCACAATCAGTGCTGGCAAGATCTGATGTACTTTTGCAAAACACATGTCCACACAACAGCAGCTCTTTTTCCTGCCACTGCTTTTGTGCCGTGCCTCCTGCAACACGGCCCGTGCTGATTGCTGTCGCGGCTCATGCAGGGGGCATGCCGCCGCACATGGTACCACCTGGGTTCCCAGCAGTTCCATTCGGCATGTGGGGCAGCTATGCTGCAGCAGCCGCACAGCAGGTGCGCTGCAAACCCAGTTGCCACGTACCGGATTTGCACTGAGGTGCACAGCGATCAGCTGCAGTGCTAATCAGCCGATTGACTCCGGTCCACATGCTTCAGTGCAATGTTCGATTGTGCTCACCTGCTGTGTGCTGGATCGTGCAGCAGGCGCAGGCGCAGCAGCAGGCCCAGAATGGCGCTGCCACCACCGCGCAGCAGCCGGCACAGCAGCAGCAGCAGCAGCAGCAGCAGTCGCCCACCGCACAGCAGGCGCAGGCGTTTGGCATGGCCCAGCAGCAGGCGCAGATGCAGCAGGCCATGATGGGTGGATACCCGGGCTACTTCATGAACTCCTTCATGGTGCGTGGCTAGATAACTTTAATGTGATATCCTGGTGGCATGCTGACGGCGTGACACTGTCATGTGCAGCCTGTAACGCTTGGGCTGGCGAGCTGGTGCGCTGGCTGCTGGCCGGCCCGAAAGTCGGCTCATGTCGCCGTCAATGGTGCAGGGTGGGTTCCCGGGCTTCCAGCAGCAGACCAACTGGGCGCAGATGCAGCAGGCGGCGGCGATGCAGCAGCAGATGGCCGCGCAGCAGGCGGCGCAGCAGGCCCAGCAGCAGCAGCAGCAACAGCAGCAGGCCCCGGCCCCGCCGCAGCAGCAGGAGCAGCAGCAGCAGCAGGCCAGGCAGTGCCGCGCCCCCCCGGGGCTGCCGCCTCGGCCGCCGCAGAGCCAGGCCGCCGTCGCCGCCGCGGCGGCGGCAGCCGCCGCCGCCAACGGCTGGGGCAGCGTCAACGGCGCGCCGGCCAGCGGCCTGGCCCCCAACGGCCAGGCCCCCAACGGCAACGGCGCCTGCTCCAGGGCGCCCACCCCGATGCCAAACCCCGCCGACGCGCAGCGCGCCCCGACGCCGTCCGCGGCGGGCGACTCAGCGGCGGCGGGCGGTGAAGACGGGGACGACGACTTCAGGGCGCCCAGCCAGAAGGAGCGCCGCCAGCAGGCGCTGCACAAGTTCAAGCAGAAGCGCAAGGTGCATTCCTCTCTTTCACAGCTACATGTTGGGCCCATCAGCATTCTGTTTGCATGGACTATACGAGTTCCATTGCTATGCTGTAGCGACAGCTGTCTGGTTGGACATGTGACTGGATTTATTGGGGTGTCCTGTGGCACAGCCTACAAGGCACAGCAGCTGACCCTGTTGCGCACGCCGCCGCGCAGAACCTGTGCTTCACCAAGAAGATCCGGTACGAGTCGCGCAAGCAGCTGGCCAACGCGCGGCCCCGGGTGCGCGGCCAGTTCGTCAAGGTCGCCTCGCAGGCGGTGGAGGTGCTGGATGGCGCCGAGCCGCCCGCCGACCCCGCCGCGCTCGCCGCCGCCATCTGCGCCGGCACCGCCCGCGTGCTGGACCAGGAGGAGGTGGTGGCTGCGGTGGGCCAGGGCAGCGTGGTGGCCGAGGACGACGCGCTGCAGTCTGACGCCGAGGAGGACGTCAGCAGCCCCCGCGGCCTTGAGGCCGCCGCGCCGGCAGCTCGGCAGACGCGGTCGCAGGCGAGCGGCGGCAAGGCACCCTCCCTGGAGCAGGGCCGGCAGGCGGTCGTCGCCGCAGCCTGAGTGGCGCCGCCCCGCAAGCCCCGAGGGGCATTGCCCCTGACGGCGGCTGCACGCCTGGCATCGGCGGCTCAGCACCAGTGGGCGGGATTGATGGTGCTCAGACGCATTGCAGCTGCTGCAACAGCTCGATGCACTGGCGCGCATGGACGGAGGGAGACGGCCCATCAGAGTTCAGTCGATCGAAGGGTTGGCAAGAGTTTACAAACTATCGGCATTGGCAAGCGAAACAAGACCGTTCACGTGCCGTGCTGCACGCGGAGTACCCAGACATCAGATGAGATGATTTCGCTGCCGCCATGTGCGGTCCCAGTTCAGATGAGGCGTGTGCAGATTTCACGGGAACGCGCACCGCAGTATCGACCTTGTTGCGCCTCCACCTTGGCATAGCGTCAGCTTACTTGTGCACTTCTGACGGGCCTGGCACAATTGCTTGGTTTGGGTTGCAGCGGCACATGTTACCGCTTGCGGGTCTTCTTTAAACGCTTGGTTCAGATGAGCACGAGTGCTGTTGGGGCCCCAACTTGACTGCTACCCTATGCTGCAGCTGCCAGCAGTGGTACTCTTCCTTGTGTGCTTTCCTTGACTGCAGAGCCATATGTTGCTACGTTGAATCCGGATGCTCATGACAACGTCACATGCTCACACGCTCATATCCTGCACGGACACCCTTGAAATGTCTAATACCAATTGCGGCCTACATATGTCAGTGCTCAAGTGTGCTTGACCTCTACACATTGACACGTCCCGAAGTCTGCCCCTCTGTCTGCTGAACAGCAGGATGCACCGTGGGTGGCTGCCCGTGAGCTGACTACTGAGTAAGTAACCTCGCAGCACAAGGGTGACGGGATGTGTGAAACCTGCAGTGGTTCTCAGCACCACTGCAGTGCTGCCTGCTTTGAGGCTTGTATGCATGCACCTCTGATGTCAGTACCGCGGCATTCAGCAAGTGCATCACCACGATCACGCCTCAGCGGCGCCGGCAGTCTGCATACATGTGTCTGCTGCTCAGAAGCGGATGCTGTCGAAGTGCGACGACCGCCGCGGGTCCGTCACGGCTGCCAGGTGCGCCGGCAGCTGCCTGAAGGCCGGCGCCCTGAGCTCATCGCTCAGCTTGACCAGCAAAGCGCCATATGCCGCCTACACCAGCATGTCAGTAACATCAACAAACGGTCAGATTTGCCAGCAAACCTAGGACGCATCCAACCAGGCTCTTGTGATCCGCCAGTACATCAGAGCTGAGTTACTGTGCAGGAGCAGCAAATGCGCGAGTGCGTGGCTTGTCGTGCATGTCGGCTCTGGAACTGCGACGCACCTGCTTCCTGCGGAGCACGGTGCGGAAGGCGGTGAGTCCCAGCCACCGCACATGGCAGGCCGACACGCCGTTCCGTCGCTTGCCGCCCCGCTGCAGCACCAGGTGTGAGACAGGTCATGTGGTGAGCGCACATGCTGCCTGTGCTGCCGGTGCAGGAAGTGAGTCGTCTTTGAGGCAGCCCACTGCACACGATGTGGTCGTCAGCCTGGCGCCAAGCCGCAGTGTGTTTGGAGCCATTTTCCGCACCTGGGGCTGTGCAGGCAGAGCAGAGGACACGTGCCTCGCATTGCAGTGAGGGCGCGACACTGGTTCCACTGCAAGCCCGTTCGGGGCCTCATAGTGATCAGGAGCAGAGTGCCGCGGCGCAGGGCACCTTGGCAGCGCCGCGGCCGCCGCCACAGCCCACGGCGCTGCGCACAAAGGCGATGCCGGCCTCGATGGCCGCAAAGGCGCAGCGGGCGTCCGTCGCCGCGCCGCGCGCCGGCAGCGCCGCGCAGTGGCAGTGGAACTTCATCGCCACCAGCAGGAAGCACTGCGGCCAGGCGCATGGACATGTGCATGCATGGGTGTTCAGGCGTTTGAGCAGGGTCTTACGGCAAGGAAGCAGAGCAAATGTTGTTCGATCGTGATGGCAGAGGGAGATTTCGCCATGAATGCCTTGCACGCTTGCATCGTCTTCACACCTTTGCCAGTCACCACAAGGCAAGTGCCGCTCACACCACAGCCACACCGTGTTCCCGACAACAAGCCGGCAGCAGGCGCGGCGCACCTGGTACACGTTGAGGCGCAGGGTGGCCGGCGACGCGAGGGCGGGGTCCAGCAGGATGGGGGCGCACTTGGGGCGCAGGTACGCCGGCAGCTTGGCGGCGAGGCCCGCGCCGGGGGCCGCCCCCAGCGGCAGTGTCAGCGCCGCCGCCAGGTGCGCCCCGCCGTACCGCGTGTAGTCCGCCTGGGAACCAGTCAGCAGCCCGGCGGTATGTGCTTTTGCCTTGGATCATGTTGTTTGAATCTTCAGCGTCGGCTGTGCCTGGCAGCAGTTGAGTCCATCGTGCGTCATGCCCGCAGCAGGGATGTCAAACTGCTGAGCTTGTGACAGTGCGTGGCGTGGTCTCAGGAGCTGCACGCACCCAGGGGACAGCACGCGAAGCAGGAAGCAGGGCGGTCACCTGGATCTCCAGCGTCGCGGCGTTGACCAGCAGCCCGCACCAGGGCAGGAAGGCGTTGCCCGCGCCGTCGTGCACCAGCCGCCGCGCCAGCGGCGCCCCGCCCGCCGCCGCCGCGCAGTCGAAGCTTAGCTGCACGGGCGTCGGCAATGTCTCAATGAGGACCCTGTTGTCAGCCCATGGTTTCGTGTCGTCTGACTCTACTGTAATGCAGGCCGCAGCAGCCTGGCCACCACTCCTGGACCATGCACCTTGGTGCATGGTCCAGGAGTGGTGCATTGTGGCGCACCACCGCCTTGTGAGGTGCACCACAATCAGAGGCTGGGCCGCACATGCGTCAGTGGCAACATCGCAGACTCCGTAACCAGAACAGACCACAGCACGAGGCGGGGGCTGTGCAGTCCATGCCAAAAAACCTTGGTCTTTGCAGGGTTGACGCTCAGCCCCTCGTCCTCAAAGCCTGCAATGCAGCGGGGGCACTCAGCACAGGAGGTTGGCACAGCCGTCGGGCAATCAACGTTGGTGCAGGTTTGTCGATGTGCAGGCGTCCCCACCCTGCAGCGCCCTCCGCAGCACGGCGGTGGCGGCGGAGGCGCTGGGCGTCAGCAGCAGGAAGTCGTCCACCAGGCGCACCAGCGCGCTCGGCAGCCGCCCGCCGCCGCCGCCCTGGCTGCCTGTGTCAGTATGCACGGGAGTCAGGTAGCTGGAAAGACAACATGCACCTTCAAGACCCTTTGCACACGGTGGATGCCAGGGTTGAGTTTTCTATCATTCCGTGCAGCTGTCGGACATGCATCGCGGTCCAGCGCCCACCTCCGGCATCACCGCCGCCTGCTGACGGCTGTGCGGGCGGCGCATCCTGGCCCCGGCTGCCCCCCTGCGGCGGCGAGGCCGGAGGCAGCAGCGCCCGCAGGTGGCGCGCCTCCACGTCCGCCAGAAACAGGCTGCACAGCAGCGTCGACAGCGTGCTGCCCTGCAGCGGCATGGTGCGGGGTCCACACCCGGGGTGCTCGAACACGGTGGCGCGCTCACGAACAGAGTGTTGCAAGCAGTGCGGCATGGTGTAAGGCAGACACTACATTGACACACTCAACATGACCAGTTGGCTGCACGTGTGCCCGCCATCGGCACTGCTTGCCATTCCCTTGATGTCGGGCGGTGCCTGGAAGGTGTCAGGGGTGGAGAAAGCACACCTGGGGGATGCCTCGTGTCTGCGTGTGCCAGGCGCGCCCGATCTTCACCAGGTTGGCGCCCACGTGCTCGGCCAGCAGCTCCCCTGCAGCCCGCGCATCCACCCTGGCGGTGACGACCTGCTGGAAGCACCGGATCCGTTCAGAGCCAGACTTGAACATGTAGCTCAGCCTCCGATGCAATGCGACGTCAGTCTCTGTGTGTTGCACTACATCCATTGCTTGCAGTCGATCCCAGGATAACCCTTCGCTGCCCAGCACCATGGCACAAAGCCGCAATGACATCCGCAGCCATGCATGCGCATGCTGTCCATCGTCGTGTGCGACATGCACAGCAGTGACACGAGGCCAGGGGCACCAACAGCCCGCGCCTGATCGGTCAGGACCCGGCCGCTGCTGCCGGCGGAGGCGGCAAGGCTGCGTGCGAACGCCGGGAAGTTGGGCGGCTGCGGGGCGGCGTCCACAGCCGCCACTCTGTAGCGCGGCCGCAGCCCCAGCCGCCCAGCCGTCGCCTGGACGGCAGCGCCCGATGCGTGGAGCGTGTGCTACAACGACCACCTGGCCCTTGTTTGCACAGTCAAGAGCGAGCATGGTCGGGCGAAACCAAACAGCGCCCTTGTACTGCCTGGTAACTTGATGCCATCGGGCTGCCTTGTTGCCCTTGATTGGGAAGCAAAGTCATGTCAGCAGTCTCTTTGCCGGGTGTGCGGCAAGGGCGAGCGCAGAGGCCGGCACGCTGGAAAGGTAGGTCAGGCCGTGCCTCGGAATACTTGACGATGGTGTAGGCGGGGCGCGCCAGCAGCCGGCCCGCCAGCCGCAGCAGCTGGTCGGTCGGCACGCCGTCAAAGGCGCGGGAGATGTCGAAGGACGCCAGGTACGGCCTGGGCGGCCGCCTGCAGACCATTGGCATGCTGCTGCTGAGCGCACGGCAGCTATATTTGCAGGTCTGCCAGCCTAAGGGTTGTGACATGTGGTACAGTGTACACACTGGCCAGTTTGGGTATGGTTGACTGCACCGTGGGCAGTAGGATGCCCTATCCTACCGCTGGAGCTCAAGTCAGTGCGCCACTGCCTCAAACATGGCAACAGACAAAGCGGCTGGGCAGCACTGCAGGGTGGGCGCAAAGAGCTCCTCGCCCAGAGACTGTGCTTTGCTAGATGGCCCCGAGAGCAGTGCACTGACCTGCCCCGCGCGGCGGCGGCTGCGAATGCCGCCCGCCACCGCTGCAGGGTGGGCGCCAGCGCGGCGTGCGCGTCGCCGTACCCAAACACGCTGCCGCCCAGCACGCCCGGCTGCCGCCCCGCCTCCAGCTTGAGCACCTGGCGCGGTCCGACACTCCATCTGGGCATGGCCCCAGCGCTGCAGCTGGTCACCCCTCGTACCGCGTCATGCAGGCACTGCTCCTGGCAGCGGAGGCTCGACGGCGGCGCCTTGAGCAACCGGCACACAGGCAGGAGGTGAAGGCGTGTGACGCAGCCACCTGGTGCAGGTGCTGCAGCTGCTGGTTGACGGGGCGGAAGGTGAGGTGCGTGGCGGCGCGGCGGCGGCCGCGCTTGCAGCCCTGCAGCGCCACCGCCCGCCCGCAGCCCCTCAACTTCACGGCCGTCGCCTGCCCCAGGTTGGCGATCGGCCGCAGCCCTGCAGAGCAGGAGACTCCACATCGCATCGTCACCAGTGCTAAGGTGCCAGCACACCGCGCAACTCTCTGCAGCATCGGATTGTTAGACAAACATTTGGATGGCAACGGCTGGTGAGAAGCATCCAGTACGCTGCCGCAAGCTGGGGCACGTGACGGATGCCGCGCCTGTGGCCTTGGGTAGCAGGCGCAGGCGCGCCGCGCCCAGGCGGCGGCCCTGCAGCAGGGCGGCCACAGCGCCCGCCGGCACCGGCGCGTACAGGCCGCCCACCAGCCCCGCCAGCGCGCCCGCCCGCAGCGCCGCCCACACTGGCTTCCTGCACACTCATTAGGGTACAGCACCTGCCACAGTCCGCCCGCTGTACGGTCATCTGGTGCCGGTGCACTGAAGCGCCCGGCACAGAGGCGCCGGGACCTCGGCGTGGGAATTCCTCGAGCAACCAAGGCTGCCGTCTCCGGCTCACGGACGACTCTCTCGGTGCTGCTCGCCTGTGGACAGCAGACTTGCAGCCGATGTGGGAAATGCGCACCTGTAGTAGGAGACGGCCTGGCGGCCGGGCTCGGTCTCGGTGGCGTAGAAGTGCGCGCGCAGCAGCGGCACCGCCAGCGCGCCCAGCAGCCAGGCCGCCCACAGCTGCGTGTCCCGCTGCGCCGCCGCCGCCTGGGCCGCCTGCACCCGCCGCACGCCTGCATGCAGGCCAACTCACTGGAATGGCGATGCGGAGATGCCCCTAGTGACGTCAACTGTTGAGCCGCCTGGCACACAAACGGAGTGCACACAGTTGGTTGTCGGCACAGAAGCAACTGCATCAGGAGCGATGCGAGCGCAGCTCAGCAGCACCAGCGGTGCTCAGTCGTCCATCACCTGGCCCTGCTTGAGGTGGCGCCCGCTTGTTGCTGGTGCTTCACTGTCGCAAATCGGTGCAGTTGCAGGCATACCATCGATGCTCTCACCGTGTGCTGAGCCCCAGGGGAATGAGGTGGTGCGCAGGCCGGGCAGCAGCTGGGCGACGGTCAGCTGCTCCCGCCGGCGCAGCGTCACGAGGCGCGCCACCCCACCCCGCAGCGCCCGCCGGCTCGCCCCGTCCCCCAGCAGCGCCTGAGGCAGCGCGGACTGGTCGGTTGAGCAGAGAGGAAGGTGCTGTGCGACTGTCTGACGTCGGGCAGGGCGCAGGGTTTGCAGAGCTGTGCCGGCAGGCAGGTCAGCTGCCGCTACTTGCAGTATCCAGCGATCAAGGTTATGTGTTCTGAATCCATGCTGGCATGTAGCTGGTGGGGAAGGGGTGTGGCTCACCGGCGGCACGATGTGGCGGATGCAGGACCAGAGGAAGGCGATGACCCGCGCGTGGGGCAACGCCGCCGCCAGCAGCGCCGCCTGGCCCAGCCCCGCCGCCGCCGCCCGGCCGCTGGGCGACGCACGCTCGGCCGCCGCCGCCACTGCTGCGGCCTGGTGTGCGCCGCTGGGCGCGGCGCCATTGACGGCGGCAGCGGCGGCGGCAGCGCTGCCGGCGCCGGCGGCTGCAGGCCTGGCAGGCGTGCGTGGCTCTGCTGCGCCTGCCATCGCAGCCGCCGCCGCCGCCGCGGCTGCGGTGCCCGGCGGCCGGCCGGGGCTGGCGGCTGCAGTGGCCGCTGCTGCATCAGGCCGCGGGGGCGCCGAGCGCTGACTGGGCTGCGTGCCCTGTGCCTGGACCGTCAGGTCCTGCAGCGGCGCCACAGGGGGTGACGGCACCACGGATGCAGAGCAGCGCAGGTGCAACTGGGGCATGCCCGACCTTCCGTCAGGACTGCGGCGTTCAGTTGTGACGCCGGCACGTCCGTCCGTCCGTCTGCGGGCGCTCACCGAGTCTCGGAAGCTGGTGTCGTCGCTGCTGCACGACATGGGCGAGCCGGGCGGCTCCGGCGGAGCCGCTTCCGCAGGTGACGCCGCTTCCTGCCGCCGCCGCCGGACGCCGCTGCGCAGGGCGCCCGACCCACCCTGTGCTGGTGGCGGCGGCGGCGGCGGCGGCGCCGGCTTCTGCTGGTGGTGCCGCTGGCCGGCGGCAACGGCGTCGGCCTGAGTGCCGCGGCGGCGGCGGCGGGCGAGGCCGGCCGGCAGCGGGCAGTGGCGCGCCAGGAGGACGGCGTAGGGACACCTCGCCGTGCGGTCTGCTTCGCAAGCCACGCCCACAGTCATATGGTCGTTCTCCATGGGCCCTCGGCAGCCCAAGCCGAGCAGCCAGTCAAAACGGTTCTGGTGTAGAAAGGGGCGCACTGCTGCCTGTGTTGGTGCGGCACACCTGCGATCAGCCCGCGTGCAATGCACAGAACGCAGAGTCAGGTGCGCATGATCAGACGGCGCACCCATCATGCGCTGCAGCAGTGGCAGCAGCCGTGCGGCGCGCTTGGGAAGCCGCCGCGGCGTGGCCGGCAGCAGCCACGGGTGCTGCGCCGCCATCGCATACGTCGCCTGCGGATGCAGAGGCTCCACCACCGCTGAAGCACTGTGCGGTGTGTCTGAACACGGTAAGCACAGGCCAAGCAGCATGTTGCCAATAAGGTGCCAGCTGCAGTGATGCTCCAAAGGCGCCAGGGTGACCTGAATCGAAGCGCACCCACCTCTGGGCGGCACACGCAGTGGCGCACATCGAAGATTGCCGAGCACAGCGCCTGCACCCCGTTGTACTGCGCTCGGGCCCGCAGCAGCACATCTGCAGGTGTTAGTCACAATTGATATGAGCTGACGTCCACAGTGTCCAAGCTCAGCACGTCCCTGCTGTGCGCTTGTCTCTGTGAAGACCGCAGGGAAACACAATATATTGTGGGTCCAACACAATATATTGCGGGCACCGTGCAGGACTACTGCAGAGGGCGCCAGTCCTGACTCTCGCTGACTATCCAGTCGCAGTGGAGAGTTTGGGAGCATGTAGGACGACTGCCTTCGCAGCCGGGCGTACGACAGCAGGCCGTGTTGGCGCCGTTCAAATGAGGCTTGTGCAGGAGGCAGCATCCATCGCGTGGCGGAAGCGACGCACGTGTGCGGGGCAGGCCGGGCAGGGCGCAGAAGGAGGCGCAGTAGAACACCGCCGAGCGGGGGACCACCATGCGGTGCGCCGGGATCCAGCCCGCGGGCGGCCGCGCGGCGCCGCCGCTGCTTCCCGCTGCCTCCCGCCGCCCCGGCCGCGGCTGCGGCTGCCGCTGCCGCTGCTGCTGGCCGGATTGGGCATGCTGTGCGGTGCGAACTGCAGGGTGCGCGGGAGGTGGCCGCTGCAGCTGGCGGTGTGGCCGCTGCGGCAGTGCTGCTGCGTCGGAAACGGCAGCATCCCCTGCCGCCCCATCTGCAGCGTCGTGGCCCGCACCCGCGGCCCCTGGCGCAGCGCCGTCGTCTGCTGCAGGGGGGCTGTCCAGCCCAAAGTCCCAGGACTCCATCGGCGGGCACGTCCACTCCGCCCCCTGCATAGACCAGACGCCTTCACCCACCCTCAAGCAAATACGGCATAGGGCACCTGGTTTGAAAGACAGCTGCACGGCGCATGGGGTCAGGGCCAGCCAGCGGGCATGATGCTGATGCCCAGCAGCCGAGCGCCAGCCGTGCAGGCAGGAGGCGCCACCTCGTCATCGCTGCTGAACTCCAGGCTCAGGGGCTGCGGCCCCAGGCTGCCCACATCCGCCGCTGCTGCTGCTGTGCCTGGCATCGTTGCTGCTGTCATCGGCCCTGCTCCTGCTACTCCCGCCGCTGCCGCTGCCGCTGCCGATTCGCCTGGCGACTCCCGCTTGGGCGCCGTGCCGAGCATGCCCCCGAGCGAGGCAGCTGACGCTGGGCTCGTGTGTGTGACGCCGGGCATCGCTGCAGGGCCACATGCTTCAGCCATGCCCATGCCAGCGCCAGCATCCGGCTCAGTGGCCGGCACACTTCCTGGTGTACTGCCCTCGACTGCTGTGGCCTCGCTGCTGATCACCGCCTCTGTGACCAGCGCGTCCGACGCCAGTTCCGTGGGCACCTCGGTGCTGGGGACCGACGCATCGGCATCAGCCATCGCGCAGTCCGCCGCTGCTGCGTAGCTGCAGGGCGGCGACAGCCGCACAGCGTCGGCGCTGTCGGCGGCGATGATCTCTGCTGTCCTGCCGCCGCTGTCGGCTGGCACTGTGTCGGGCACGCTCTGCGGCTCGACGGAGGCAGGCGCTGTGATGCCGCTGGTGCCTGAACCCGGCTGCGGCACGGCTGGGCTGGCTGAAGCGGCCTGGTTGCGACCAGCACCGCCCCGTTTGGGCGTCCCGCCATCTGAGCCTGTGAGCCGCAGCGAAAGATCTCCACCTGCCTGGCTGCTGTTTGGTGCTGCTGCCGCTGGTGCCGCCCTGCCGCCGCCGCCGCTGCTGCCGCTGTGGTTCGGAGCACCCAGCAGCTGCTGCGCGCTGCCCGGCAGGCTGCTGGGACACGAGCTGCCGGTGGGCCGCTCGCAGCCTCGTCCGGCGCCCTGGCGGCCGCCGTGCAGGTCTGAGGAGGCGGACGCGCCGCGGCGGCGGCTGGCGCTGCTGTCGAAGGAGCAGGGCAGCGCCCCGCTGCTGGCCGGCGTGCCCGCGACCGTGCCCGGCGTCGGCCCACCCCCTGTAGCACGGGCCCCCGGCCGGCCGGACGGCCCGCCGCTGCTGGGCGTCGGCCGTCCGCTGCTGCCGGGGCCGGGTCTGGGTGCGCCACCAGCCGCGGCCGAGCCGGGCGTCACTGTCGCGGCCTCGTTCGTGAGGATGCCTGCAGTCGATCTGCCTGCTTGGCCGTGCTGCGTTTGCGAGTCACATCTGGGCAGGGGCCTCCGCTCGTGGGCCACTGTTCATCATGCTAGACGAACACTCCAACATGCGATCTAGGCTGTGCTGAAGATCCAGTGAGCCCGCTGCAGAACAGCCTCACGTGGGTGCCGCAGCGCTTCGGCTGCGCGGGCGGCGGCGGCCCTGCGGCGCTGCCAGCTGGACGGCCGCGGAGCCCTGGACTTCGCTGCAGGGCCGCCGACTGGCGCGCCCGGGCGGCCTCCGGCCCCTGCTGGCTGCGGCGCTGCAGCAGCAGGCGGTGTCGCGCCTGGGGCACTGACACCGGGCTGTGATCCGGGCTGCTGAGCCGCTGGAGGCAGCCCTGACCCGAGTGAGCAGCGGTTGCCCTGCTGCACACAGGGTTGTACTGGTGGCTGAGTGGGCTATGACAGCCAGAGGGTCTCCTTCAGGCGAGGACACCATGTGCCGCTGTGGCTTGTAGTCCCAGGTGAAGTGTTGTTGCAAAACAACTGCTGGAGCAGCCATGAACATCTGTCACCTGGGTGACGACGGGCAGCGCCTGGATGCCCGGCGCCTCGGGCCGCGGCGCGCGCAGCGGCATGCCCCCGGTCGAGGGGTTCGCCCGCCGCCTGCGCTTCGCCACCTGCGTGTATCCAGGTGCTGCTCGCTCATGCCCATCCCGAACGCTGTTCGCGCACCGCAGCACGATGCGCTGGGCGTAGATGGAAGGGTGACCAACAGGCATGTGGTTGTGTGGCTGCCTCGGTGGGCGGCAGATGTCACATGCACCTCCCTGGCATGGTCAGGCTGGCAGACCAGCAACCTGAATCAGTGCGAACTGGTGTGCATCAGAGTTGCCTGACCTCTGCTGCGGGCAGGCCGCTGAGCTGCAGCAGGCAGCCGCCCGGCAGCGGCGCGAACACGCTCGCGTGCAGCAGCAGGTGCAGCATCAGCGCGTCGCCGCAGCGGGACAGCAGCGCCTGCCGTGCGCAGCACAGCGACAATGTGAAGCAGCATGTTTTCGCCCTGTGCATTGCCCCTGCAGTGCAGCAGTGCCACGGCCCTGCGACGCCAACAGCACTGTGCTGCTGCTAGGTACACAAGCAAGGTGAGTGCTTTGGCTCACCGGCCAGGCGCCTGCGGCGAGGACTGCCGCAGTGGTGTTTGCCGCCACCGCTTCTGCGTGGCGCAGGCCGGGCGGTCCCCCTGCGGCGCCCGGAAATGGCCGCCGCTGCATGGAAGATGTGTTGTGACAATTCAGGGACATCAACCTGCTGACAGGTCATGAGCCCAACTCACAACCATGGGAGGGTGCAGCCGGCCAGAGGTGTGCGGCCTTATGCGGACACTCGACACAAAGCACACTCCCTCGATGCAAGGCAGCACACCTTGCGGTAGCCTAGGCACAGCAGGTTGGCGCCCCGCGAGGTGCGCACCAGCCTGTCGGTCGCCCTCGCCAGCAGCTGTGCGGAAAGGGCACGTGTCAGTCTGCCATGATGATCTGACACATGCCTGCAGCGCCACGATGGCATGCCAAGCCACGGTCTGCACCCTGTGTCAGCCTGTAAGTGGACCACGATCACCTCGGCCTGAGAGGATTGCTGCTGCAGCGGCGGCGCCGGCAGCAGGGGCGCGGGCACGGCGCCATCCCACACCAGCCACGTCTGCCGCAGCAGCCTGTTGGTGTACTCTGGCGGATCGCCTTCTCGCCTGGGCACAAAATTGCCAAATGTTCGCAGTGATGGTCAGCAGAACGATGGTTGCTGTGTGATTCTGTCGGGCACTGTGTCTGGACCGGCCACTTTGCTGCAGCTGCGCCGCCACATCGGCGCACCTCAGCGCCGCTGCCAGCTCCTGACCGCATCCCGCCGCCGCCGCCGCAGCCACCAGCCCGTCCTCCACGCACCTGACCGCCGTCCCGCCGCCGTACAGCACCTCCAGGACGCGCGGCGGGCGCTGCGGCTGCTGCACCGGGCGGCCGTCGCCCAATGCGGTGCTGCCTGCTGCATCGCCGCCAGGTCGCGGGGCGGCGCGAGCAGTCGTGTCGGCACCGCTGGATGCAGCGCCGCTGCGTAGCATGCCCAGTGCCCGTGCACGCTGTTGTCAGCTGCATGCTGAGGCCCTGCAGCTGTGTCTCTGCCTGCCATGCCAGCGGGAAGAGAATGGGTGCGGCATCACCCAGATCGATGCCCCGCGCCTTGCAAACGGAACACCAACTCACTGCAGCTGCCTCGATCCACTGTTGTGTGTTCTCACATGCAGCAGTGAACCCAACTCCTCAGGTTAGTATCATGCGCCGCTACATCAGATGCCTTTTGAGCCTGTTCAGATGGATCTGAGGTGCTTTTTGCTATCTGATGAATGCCTTCAAGCATTGGCTGCAAGTGATAACCCTTCCGCAACAGCACAAGGAGCTACAAGGAGCAAGTCACTGCACCACCTCAGCAAGTTCAAATGCTGGCAACCATCAGCAACTGCCGCCGCATGCAGCAAAGTATGAAGTGTTGCCTGTCGCTGATCGATGCAAGGCATTAACTTGCACTCGACCACAGCAGCACGCCAGGTGGGATCCAACAGTTTTGGCACATATTGCAGTACATATTGCAGTACACGTCGTTCCAACACCTTCTCAAGGCATGTGCGCAAGTGCAAATGCTGTCCAGTACATCGGAGACATGCACTGAGTCGTCTCAGCGGCCCTCATGCAAGCGAACTGAGGACTAAGGCAAGCCCGCACCCCTGACGTGACAGGATGAGTTTTCAGGGCAAGACTGCGCTTGTGACGGGCGGCAGCGGGATCATCGCAAGCGGCATTATCAGAGTGTTGCTGGAGGCTGGAGCTGCTGTTATTGCCCCAGTGCGCAGTGCCAAGGGCGCTGCCAGCCTGGAGAAGGACGTGGAGTCTGTGTCCACCGATAGGCTAGAGATTGTGCAGCTGGATGTGACGGACGAGGGAGACGCCCAGAAGCTGGCGGAGCACATCAAGGAGAAGTACACAGCACTGGACTATGTTGTCGCGTCCATTGGCGCCTGGTGGCAAAAAGGGCCGCTGCTGGAGCAGCCGCTGTCGGAGGTGAACAATGAGCTGCGCGCCAAGGCGGTGGCGCAGTTCCTGATTGCCAAGGCGGCGGTGCCGCTGCTCAGGGACTCCGTCGACAGCGGCTACATCATGATCACAGGCGGCGCAGGCAGCGCGCTGTTTGTCCCCGGCTCGGGCATGGTTACGGTTGGCAACGCTGCGGCATTTGGCATCTCCATCGTGCTCCGAGAGGAGACGCGGCCAAGTGCGCTGCGCTTCAACGAGGTGCGGCTGTCAGCCTTTGTGGGGCGGCACGAGGATGCGGGCAAGCCCGGTATGCCGGGGGGCCCGCCGAAGACGTCGCACCGCGTGTTCGGCGCGCTCGTCGCAGAAAAGTTGCAGGATACAAGCCTGAAGTCCGAGGTTGTGCACATCCGCATGGACGAGCTCAAAGCGTTTGCTACTACGATGTGAGGCGTGGTCCAACATGGAGCGTGACTGGCATCTGGAAGTATCAAGACCAGGCTTCAGCACAGATGCATCTCCGATGCCAGCGCTGCACTGCCTGAACTTCGTGATCATTAGCCACCAGCAGTTTCATGCCACTAGCTGCAACTCCAGCCTGGCAGTGCCTTTCCCGATCATCTGTCCCCTTGTGAGTGAGGGCGGCATCAAGCAAAGATTGATGGGGCGCCCTCTCTGGCGCACAATTCAGTACGTGAGCTCAGTCCGGCCCCAGAAATCGCCTAACGCCCATCGCACGACAGCGTGGAAGTCCTGCAAGCTGCCCAGCTTCGTTACATGTGCTTCTGCCGGCGCTATCAGTCCGGTGAGTTGCATAACGGCAACCAGCTGGATCAACGATCGTAATGGCGTTTCAGGGAAAGCGCGCGGTGGTCGTGGGAGGCAGCGGCACGATCGGCTCCGGCCTGATAAGGGTGGGCGCCCTTGCATCACGGCCCCCAACTGAAGTGTTGGATCGAAGGCAGAGCGCCCTTGCATGCATGTGTACAACCAACAGGTGCACCCATGATCGTGCCGTGTTTGTTGCGTTCTGCACTCACCATAGTGTCTGAACCTGCCTTTAGACGCTGCTGAAGCACGGAGCCGCCGTACTGGCGCCAGTGCGAAGCGCCAGAGGGCGGGCCAGCCTTGAGCAGGAGATCGTGGGCGTGTCAACTGAGAAGCTGCAGGTGACGTCTCCGGAATGCAAACATAATGCCGATGCCGTCCTGAAACCGTCAAAGTTGATCTAGCCAGCCGCCAAGTATTTCAAGTGCTGTGGCACGGGCAACCACATAGTTGCTCAAGATGTGTGGCCGGTGCATGGCCAGTGCTCCAGATGGCATGATGTCATGGTGTCTGCACGGGTGGCTGCACGTCAGTCATTCACGGGAACATGCTGTTCTGGGTGGCAGGTGCTCGAGGTGAACGTCGCCACCGAGAGCGGCGCCAGCCAGCTGGCGGATGCCATCGCCAGGGACTTTGGCACTGTCGACTACGCCGTCTCGGCCATCGGCTCCTGGTGGCAGAAGGGTGCGCGGGGTGCAGCAGCACCGCCCATCACCGCGCACGCGGCAGCCGCTGTCGGTGCAAACAATGCTTCGCGCTTCTGCCGCCGCCATACTTCCAAGCCGAACAGCCATACAGCGACATGTCAGACTGAGCCGGCTGATAGGCAGCTGCCGGACATGACGTTTGACCATCACATTCTTGCTACAATCGAAAGCAGAACATCTGTCCCTCCTGCACTCGGCTGCAGGCCCGCTGCTGGAGCAGCCGCTGTCGGAGGTCACGGAGCAGATCCACGCGCTCGCTGTGTCGCACTGGCTGTTCGCCAAGGCTGTCGTGCCGAAGCTCAAGGACAGCCCCGACTCCGGCTACATCATCATCACGGGGGCCGCAGGCAAGCCCGGCCTGTGATGTCGGTGCCATGAGCTGCGCTTGGGCCTGAGATGTGCAGAGTGGGCGTTAAGATGCTGGCATCAGCACCATCGGTTGCTGTCCGGGGCCACTGTTATGTGTCCTGCTCAGGCGAACACCTGGCCATGCCGGGCACTGGGATGGTCACCGTGGGAGCCGCAACGCTCTTTGGCATCAGCATCGTGCTGCGGGAGGAGATGCGCGACAAGGCCTTCCGCCTGAACGAGGTATGGCTCCCCACAGCAAGGCCATATGCGAATCATTGTAGGGCAGTCGCGTGCCCGTTGCACCTTGTTCGTCATACATCACAGCTTCCACACAGCATGCTACCAGAATGAAGAGGTGCAGATTTGTGGGGTCCAGTAAGCAAATCATGTGATCTGGATGCCGTGCAGGTGCGGCTGTCGGCCTTCGTGAAGCGGGACAGCGAGGCCAACAAGTCAGGCGGGCAGCCCTTCTCCCACCGTGCTTTTGGCGAGATTGTTGCGCGAGCACTGCAGGTATGCTGATGTGCATATGTGCCAAGTGACAGCATGTCGGACGGGCTCGTGATGTGACCTGTGCAGGTCCTGCACGTCAGCACGCACTGCAGGCAGTGTGCACGGCGTGGTGCGAAACTGCCTGCCGTTAGACATGATGATGAGCAAACCTCATTGTAGACGCTTATCCCTCGGTGCAGGACACCTCAAAGAAGAACGAGGTCATCCTCGTGGGTGGGGGTGATCTGGAGGGTGTGGCAACCGACTGAAATGTGCGACGTCAAAGGATGCTGTGGCGCCGCAGGTCATGGACTAGGAGTTACCAAGTATCGAAACTTGCCAAGTATTGAAGTGCACATGACTGAACACGCATTCATGTTATGAGCTGCATGGCGTTGGTCAGCACCTCGGCCACTGTTGACAGCACAGACTGCAGTGGATAGTTCAGCTTCATCAGGCAGTCTCTGTCTCTTCACCCAGTGAAAGCATGTAAGTACAGTGCTCATTACAACCCAAACTGACCCGCCCTTCGGCAATGATGCCGCATGCTACTACCTGATGAGCTCATCATCCAATCGTCGCAACTTGACAAAAGGCCCAAAAGCCCTCTTGCACTACCGACCGCATCTGCTTCAGCATCTGCAACAACCATCATATATATATATATATATATGAGAAGTAATGGCGTGACCGGCACGGCATTGAGCGAACAAGGAAGCACCCTCTGCACGAACAACAGGGCTTGACGTGAGTAAGTCTTGACGTGAGTGGTGCCAACCACCTGATCGGTCATCTGCGGCGGCTTTTCCGAATCGTCCGCCGCCTTTGCCAGCGTCGCACGAACCGCATCCGCATACTCCGGCTTCACATACTTTGGCAGGTCAGCCTGCCAGTCGACTCGCCATTTGCCGTTTGCTGCGGGGGACTCCTCTTCTCTGCAACCATAGTTGACAATAAGTGTTGCATGTGAGGCGCATGGCAGGGCACTGTGGCGGCTTTGGTCCAGCGCCAGGGCTGTTGTGGATGACCAGTGAGTCGGGTACCTGCCGGTGTTGAGCACGGTATACGCCTGGTGCCCCACGAAGCAACGTCTGTGCGCCGACAGCAATCGTGTGATCTCGACCAGGTCCCGGCCTGCAGCCACTTGGCACTCCCGCGTCATGCCTGATGCACCAGCGTCGATACGTACCACGCGCATGCGACGGACGGAAAAGCTTGCAGCCTTCCGAATCTAGTTACCAGGGCTGCTGGCGACACCGCAGACGTAGCAGCGCGGTGCCGCAGCATCGGCCGCATCCAGAGCGTTCACCATCTGGCACACGGTCTCGGATCAGGGACTGTATATGACGGTCCAGCAGCTCACTCAAAAGGAATTATCCAAGTGCGAAACCTTTCAGTGACAGATGCAGCGTGCTCAGTCGATCGGCTGGCACACGAGATGGGGTCCCAGACAGGTGATGGTCTTAGTTGTCGGTCGGTGCTGTGCCGACGCTCGTTCTGCAGGTGCGGACCTGATCTTAAGGAGTGTAAAGTGACCAAATCGCAGCCCTGTACGTGGCAAGCACAGGCAGGGGATTGGTGCCGTCGCGTGCAGAATGTGAGGTGTCGGGGGCCCTCGCTTGTTGGTGCACGCCAGAGATCGTGCCCCCTGATGCACGCCTGCATCAGCATGCTGGTCTCACTTGTCAAGATCAGCTGCTGCGTCGCATCGTCATCTTTATCACGTGTACAGCCCGATTCAGGGGTCAGCTGGACTCAGGCCCAATCACAGTGCCGTAAACCTCGGCATGCCGCAGCTTGCGCAATGCCCATCCTCCATTGAGGGCGTGCCATGGGCTACACCACGCTAGTGCACCCAGCAGCAAATTGCGTTGGAGATTCACGGTCCACCACATGCGCCTGCAGCACCCTCTGGCCACCTGAAAGCATCGCAGAGACCGCCGTCAGCGTCGGAGCCCGTCATGTCCGAGGGCAGCGGTCCGACCGCAGCTGCGGCGCCCATGCGCGTGCAGGGCCGCGTGCTGGCGGGGGCCCTGGAGATGCGGCACGACGGCGCCGCCGGCCGCGGCTACCACATTGCCGCCCGGGCGGCCATCCCGGCAGGCGCCAACTTGCTGCAGGTGCTTTGCCTGTGCAATTGCATGCACTGAGGTGCGAAGACAGGGCTGCAGGCGACGGCTGACAAGCAGATGCGGCGAGTCGCCCACTGCCTTGCATGGCTGGGCAGCTTGCAGCTCAACGTGCTCGCGTGTTGCCAGCAGTCTCAGCCAACCCGGCTCGGCCGCCCTGCAGGAGGCGCCGCTGGCGGCGGGGCTGGCCGGCGCCGCGCTGCCGCGCGTGTGCCGCGGCTGCCTGGAGCCGCTGTCGCCCAAGCTGCTGGCCAACCCGCTGCCCTGCCCCAAGTGCGTCTGCCCTTTGGTACAGCTTGCTTCTTGCAGGGTGTGCACAGGGGATGTTCTGGGCGGCAGCCTGTTGTGAGGCAGTCTGCAGAATGCAAACGATCCTGTGACGTAATAGCGAGCCAATGGCAATGCCGGTGCAGGTGCCGGCGGGTGCACTACTGCAGCCAGCGCTGCGTCGCGGACGATGCCAAGCTGCACACCGGCAGCGGGGAGTGCCACCTGCTGCGGGACCTGGCAGCCTGGTGCGGAAGCCCCAGCCCGGCTCCCCTGCCTCGCCCAAACGACAGCGAACAAGCTGCTGGAGTATCATGATTGCCGGACTCAAGTCGTGATGGTAGAACCAGTCACCATCAGTGTGTGTCTGCACGTCATGCCGCAGCAGCATCTGCCACAACGCCCTGAGGGGGGCGGTTGCCAAGTGAGCCCCATCCTGCATTGCTTCGGCAGGTCGCGACTGGGCGGGTTCCTGCGGGAGGCGGCCTGCGCAACCCGCCTGCTGGCAGCAGCGCCACAGACACCGCCGCTGCACAGCAACATGGCAGCACTCACAGACGCTACATCTGTGTCAGGGTCAGTCTGCCTTCTGTGATGATTATCGACTGCAGTCTACCATGAACAGTCTCGCTGTACTGAGAGCACAGATGGAGGTCTCACACCTGCATCACATCCCCACCATGTATGGCAACAACTGCCTGACGCCTCAGCGCCTGTCGTGCTCAGGACAGAAGCGAAGATGCTGGTGTGCGCGGCAGAGCTCGTTGCAGGCGCCAGGGCTGCGGCTGCTGCTGAGGCGGCCACAGCAGCGGCAGCCGACGCAGCTCCAGCAGCAGCAGCAGACGGCCCAGCAGACGGCCGGCCAGCTGAGCCGCAGCCGGCAGCCATCGCCGACGGTCATGCCGCAGACGGCTCCGCTGGAGTACAAACTGGCAACTTCAGCAATGGTGGTGCAGCGGCGCCTGAGGCTGCAGGCGGTGCCGGTGCCAGGCTGCAGGAAGCTCTGGAAGCCGTCTGCACTGTCGTCACCAATGGCCTGGAGGTGTGCTACTCACTATAGACGCCCACGTTATTGCACAGCGCAGCCAGCAGGCCTGATTGCCCATACGTGACGGCTACTGGTCTGCATTCAGTAGCCGTCAGCTGCCCTGGAGATGCCTCCATTCTGATTTATCACCACCCAAACATGGACATCCCTGTTAGGTCCTCCACGAGGAGGGCGTGCTGGGGTACAGCTCGGTTGGGCAGCCGCCTCCGCCCGCTGCCGCCGTGTACAGGTGTGTGCCCGCTGCGCACCTGCACATGTCAGGCCTGCATTCGAGCAGCCAGTGTGGCGCCAACGGCTGTGTGCTGCACCTACACACCGTGAGGCCCTGGGCGCACACGCAGGCTGGCGTCGCGGCTGAACCACAGCTGCCGGCCCAACGCCGCCTACCACTTCCGGCCCGGCTCTGCAAAGATCGCCATCCGCTCGCTGCGGGTGAGTGTTTGCTAGTGCGCAGCTGCTGGCTCTGGGTGCTGCATGGCTGCCCTGTGTCAATCTGCAACTGGGCAGCCAGCTGTGTGCTTGTCTGCTGTCAGCCGTCTGCGAAGCGCCTGCATGCCCCATGTGCAGCATGAACCTGCTGGGTGCACAGCCAAGCAACATCACTTGCACACTATAGTGACTGATCGCCCTGTGCACCTCGTGCAGCCCATTGCAGAGGGCGAGGAGGTGACGATCTGCTACACGGACGTGCTGCAGCCGGCGCACCTGCGGCAGGCGGCGCTCGCCGAGCGCTTCTGCTTCGCCTGCAGCTGCCCCCGCTGCCAAGGAGGCGGCATTGCAGGTGGGGCTGCATCGTGATGATTCTTTACAACCGTGATGTCCTGGACGGTGCAGCCTGGTGGCAACACTAATTCGCCAGATCAACTCCATGTGCGGCTGTATAAACAGCACCGCCAACCAAAGTTGCCAAGCACCCCTCTTTTAAAATCCGGTTGCCATGATTATTAGGGCCGCACCAACTTGACATGTGCAGGGTTGCATGATGCAGCTGCAATGAGACCTAGCGAGGAAAGATGTGCGAACCAGACATGCCAGCAAAACACTGTGCACGTGCCGCAGCAGGAGACGCCTTTCTGGGCGATGCCGGCCCCCAGGGCCTAGCAGCGAGAGAGGCGGCGCTGGCGTCTGCGGTCGACCACGGCACAGTGCTGTTCCTGGAGCAGGTAGGCTCTGCGGCCTGCCTGCTGCCAGACAGCGTCCCTGGCCTGCCTGCCTGGCTGGGTTGCTGGTCACTGGCACACCGCGCCGGAGCATTGGCATTGTGCTCAGTTGCCTGGCGTCAACCTTCCCCCTGCGCTGCAGGGTGACACCGGCGCTTGCTGCGCCGTGCTGCTGGATGCACTGACGGCTGCCGCCGCTGCAGGGGTGCGCAGCTGCTCCCACCTGTCTGGCTCACTGTGTGCGCAGGCGGACTACACTCTGGCACCGCTGACAGCGCCCGAGGGCAGCCGCCCATCCCAGTGCCAATGTGCCGCACTTCAGATCTCACTGACCAACAGGCTGCGCTCCCCGCAGGCGAGCCCGCTGCACCACCGCGCCCTCGAGGCGCACTGCTGCCTGGCCAGCGCCTGCCGCGTGGCCGCCCGCCGCCGCTGCGGCGGCGCCGACATCACACGTGGCGGCGACAGCGGCGGCGGCGCCGGCGCAGACGCCTCTGCTGCCACGTCGCCGCGGCTGGCTGCTGCGGTGCCGCTGCGGGCGGCGGCGGCGGCGCACGCACTGGTGCTGGCGGCGGCCCTGCAGCGCCTGGTGTCCGCAGGTGGCCGCTTCTTCCCGCATCTGTGCGAGGCCTCACTGCAGGAGGTGCAGCTTTGCCAGGAAGACCACAGACGCTGTGGCTGAGACCGACCAGACAGCATTTCTGCGGCAGCAAATGAGCGTGGATGTGTGGCTGCAGGCGAGGCGGGCGTCATGCCGCAGTGCGGCAAGCAGTGGAGCGAGGCCGCCGGCCTGCTGTGCGAGCTGCTGGCGCTGCTTCCGCCCCCTGCTTCCGCGGCATCCGCGTCCCCTGAACGAGCGCCAGCGGCGGCGCAAACAGCGGTGGCCGTGTCAGGCGGCGGCGGCGACAGCGACAGCAGCGGTGTGGTCCCCAGTCACATGCAGCCCTGGCGCGGCTTCAGTGATGCGGTGGGTCGCGCCTGGCGGCAGCTGCTGCGGCTTGCGGCCGCGCAGCCAGGCGCCGCTGCCGGCGACGTTCAGCCACCGGCCCCAAAGTGGCAGCGACTACATGATGGCAGCGGCACTGACGTCGACCGTTTCCATGACGCAGCGGGCAGTGCTGCACACATCGCCGTGCTGCGGCGCGCAGGTGCAGAGGCTGGGCTGCCTGCTGTGGATCCGCGCCCGGGGGCTGACAGCGCCGCGGGAGCCACTGAGCATGCCACGGCGGCAGATGCAGCCGCGCCAGAGTCCGGGCAGCCAGACGCGGCGGCGCTGGCCGCCGCGGCGGCGCAGTGCATGTCGCTGGCAGCGCAGCACCTGGAGGTGGGCCATGGGGTGGTATGTTGGCTGTCAGTGCTTGCAGCTGCGGCGTGCATCTTTACGGTTCTGTGAACCATCCACCGTCAAGGTGGCAGGCTCCATCTGTGCGCACTCGGCAAAGCATTGAATGGGTGCTGCCGCAGGTGGCGTTTGGTGCTTCGCACCCGGCCACGGACACCAACGCCTTCCTGCCATTCGCCGCCGGGCTGCCCTTCAAGCACGCGGCCATGATTGTGCAGCAGGCGACAGCACTGCCGCTGCGCTGACTGGTGTAGCACGCCAGTCACGACTGCATTTGCCGCCAGCATGGACACATCATCATCACATTGTACCGCCCTGCTTGCAACAGTGGATGTGCAGGCTGCAGTCAGTTGCGACATGCTGGCTTAGTGCAACTGCAGTGGTGCTCGAAACCAAGGTGGGACCTGCCTGTCTACAGTCGACAATCAATGCACAGCTAGAACAAATCATGGCAGCACGATCGACAAGGATGTACAGCATCAGAAACATTGCGGCCGCCGTCAGTCTCCACTAAGTGACAGGCAGATTTAGAGGCTGTGCTCCAGGAGCAGAAGCCAGCAGATGCCCCACCGGCGTGCATGGCCCTCGTGTCTATCCTAAAACCTTGCAACGCAGCAGCTCATGTGGCAGATGTGTGATCATGCCACTGCATAGCCTGCGGCGGCTGCCACTGCCAGCACCATTGCTCGTCCCGCAGCGCGTCGCTTCTGCCCTCTGATGATGTTGGCCTCCTGCCCGGCCCACCTGCTCTCACAAATGTGCCATGCATCGCATATTGAAGAGTGGCCAGCAGATGCAGAATGGCATGAGACCTGTTCACTATATGCAGTGCAACACCACGGATGTGGCAGTACTGTTGGACTATCAAATATCATGCTATGACGGGCATCTGATGCGAACCAGCTCGGCCATCACCAGTCAAAGCGGTGGCAGATGTTGGCGGGGCGGCGGCGGCGCAGGTGACCATACAGCCGCCCGGCATTGGAGGCCGTCTTGCACAGGAACGCGCAGCAGGAGGCGGCCGCGCGCCGCCAGGCCCGTGGCTCTGGGTGCAGCTCCCAGCGCCACTGCGGCCGTGCCAGTGCCATTGTAACGTGAGCTCGATCGCATATATGTCGCATGCAGTTGGTTGGTCGGTCTCAATGCTCAATGTGAGTCAGAGAAAGCATCGGGCACACGCACCGGTACCAGGAAGTTGCTGCAGATGTCGAGCAGCAGGTTTGCGGCCAGCATTGCACTGCAGACTGACAGGGCCTCGGCCACATGCACCAGCCTGCCAGATGCAGGACCAACACGGGCAGTCAGATGCTGCCAAGAGTTCTCACAGAGCGAGGCGTCGCCACAAACCGCATCCAGACTGCCACCCAGATGAAGCGGCCACGCAGCTGATGCACACACGGCATCCCACCTGAGCAAGCATGCAGCCGCCAGCAGCAGCATGTACTCCACGAGGTTGGGCGCACAGCGGTAGCGCAGCTTAGGGTACATGTCAATGAGCCTTCCGTCACCGTATGCCCTGCAGCAGATGGGTGACGAACGTGCAGAACGTCAGGGCTATGATACTTGTTTACAGCATGTACAAAGACTTCTGGTCAACAGCTGGCCCCGCGCTGCAGTCCCAGGTCGTGAGCTTCGTGTCAGACTGGAATGCATAGCAGACTACCCGCCATCCACGGATGTGGCGCAAGGCCCCCAGCATGCCGCCGGCCCACCAGGGGTGGATGACACACGCCTCAGCAACACCTGCAGGTGCACGGAACACTCTGAGTGCTCACAGCCAAAGGGCGCATGCAGCAGCTGAGGAGATATAGCAGCTGCGGACAGCTTGTGACTGGTTGCGATCAGCCTTGTAGCACCAATCACTGCCCCTGGAGTTGCTGACACTTGCAATCATCATGTGCAACAGCTTGCAGAACCTGTACTGACATGTTACTGGTCCAAGACGAAGGCAGAAGTCGATGTCCTCCCCACCTCCCGCCTTGGGGAAGTCCTCGCCGAACCTAAGTTCACCGCCAACGCTGTCAGCTGTTGAGCTGTGGCAATGTTTGAGAAGCGCCAACTGCTGCTGCTTGTGCACAACGCCTAGAGGTTCCGCACCACACCTGAGCGTCGTGTTGCGCACAGCCGTATTTGCTGTGATGGCCCAGGGAATCGACTGCTTGAGCAGCGGCAGCTCCCAGGCGTACAGCATTGGACAGGCGCACTCCCTGCGAGTGTGCGTCCAACATATTGTCCGGGTGAGTTCCAATGGCTGGCAGCCCACAATCTGGCGCAGATGAGCACCGGCAGGGCATACTCTGTGTTGGCTCACCTGCTGCGACAGCGCTTCACCACCGTCGTCACATGGCATCTGTGTGGGTCCTGGGCAAGGAACATGGCAGAATTACACACCCTGGGCTTTCCAGGTTGAACCATCATCTGCTGCTGACATGCGTTGCTGAGCGGGTGCTGTTGCCTGAAAGAACAGTGTACTGTGAAGGGCTGTGGCACCTGCAAAGGCCGCTGCGTCAGGCTTCGCTCTGAAGGCCCTGACGTAGGCGTCTATGCACCCGGGCAGCAGCTGCACATCGTCGTCCCACAGTATGCAGTAGTCCGCGTAGGAGTCGTCCAGCAGCAGGTTTCGGGTTGACGCTGCGCCGCAGTTGATCTGCATGCAGGGACAAGAAGCTTCTCTGGTCAATATGCCACGGCTTGCAAAGCAGACTTGCTCGGCTTTGGCGTGCGATGCAGGCCTACTCTGCTGGGGTAGGACGCCTGCTTGGGTACATGTATGCCACTGCATGTGCATGTAGAAGACAGCAGGACCCAAGGACCACAGACGCACTGGGTTGAAGCAGATGTACGCACGATGCAGCAGCTCGGACTGCATGTTGACGAGCCAGGTTCGCAGCGCTGGCTCGCACATTTTGCTGGGGTCGTCCACCCGTAGCAGGAATCGCAGGCTGACGTATGGGTCCGAGCAGCGCGCCGTCAGAAGCCTGCAGGATGTACAGAACATGACGGCGGAGATGCTCCTGATGTCCATTGACCTCATGAGTCTACGGCCCTGCATGCAAGTTGTTGCCATTGTATCTTGCTCTCGATCTGATGCGCACCTGGTCAGGTAGCTTGGGTCTGCACGCAGACTGGGAATGAGGACATCCACTGTCAGCCCGTTCTGCCTCATGTCTGCGGGCGGCTGTGCCTGCCAGCCGGCAAGCGCTGCCCTGAACCTGGCCTGTGACACGTGCCGCCGCTCATACAGCGGCGCAGCGTACTCAGCGCCCGCAATCTGGATGCCACCTGTAGGCAAAGTGAGGTGAATCGCAGCCGCTTGCGTGGGTGCATGGCTGCCTGTGCATTTGTCACGACGGTGTTTGAGAAACAATGTTGATATGCCTCACCCCGCGTGTTGGTGACTGTCACGGTGCTGAGCGCTGCCACTGCGCCCGGACAGCAACGGTACAACTCAACCAGGAACGGGTCGGCATCCTGGTTCACAAAGACGCCGGGCGGCAGCAGGTGGTCGCCGAAGCGGATCAGGTGTGCTGTGGACAGCACCGGGAAGGACGGGAAGCCGGGCTCTGCTGCGTCCTTCAGCACCAGGCACTGCAGCCGCGGGCTTTGCTCGAAGGCGCCTGCAGTGTGAAACAATGAACAATGTCCTGAACGTGGACCAGTGCACATGGGTAACGCATCAACTCGAGCCTTGCTGGTCATGTCAAATGACAGAATCATACCCAAGACGTCGTCCACCCAGGTGCCGGCTGGCTCTATGGTGGTGTCATCTCCCAGCAGCACCGTGCAGCTGCAGCCGGCCGCCGCCGCCTGCAGCGCCAGCTGCCACCACATCCAGCAGATGGGCGCCGCCGGCACGGAGCGCTGCTGCTCTGCTGACACCTCATCAGCGGTGCTGCCGAACAGAGGCGTGCCACCAGGCGACAGCCGCTGGGCAGCCTGCTGCCGCGCCGGCTGCAGCTGGTCCTCTGGGAACACCGTCACAGTTGCGGTGACGCCGTGCTGCTGGCACCTCTGCTGCAGCGAGCCCTGCTCGAGCAGCAGTTTCGTGTCATCAAAGTCCACTCCGAGGAAGACCTCGCAGCTCTGCTGTGGCTGCAACGACGACAGGACGTTTGCCTCGACCGCATCGGCCACATCTGCCGCCGAGCTGCTGCCACGGGATGTGATTGGCAGCAGGATGCCGAGCTTTTTGACTACGTGCCCAGTCATAATAACAAGCTGTATTGTCGACTGGTCGGACGAAAGCCGTGCATTTGTGCCATGCTGCACCGAGCAACACTGCACACTCGTCCGAGGGCACCGCCCGGTGCTGAGCACCAGATTGTTGGCATGTCCGAGGAATTCGAAGAGGATAATCAGACACTAGGCTGCTGCGCCCTGTGCCTGAAGCACGCAGATGAACACATGGCAGCATTGGTGGTACACCGCAGCAGCTGAGCTGCCCTTGCCCCTGCTGCCGCCGCCACCGCCGGCGCCGTGGCAGCTATTGCAGTGAAGGAGGTGAAGCAAGAAAGGATAAGCAGATATCAAAATTGTAAGGTTATAGACTAGCACCTGTCGCAGCTTACCACTCAAAGTCGTCAGGAACATCCCTGACACAAATCACCCCCCAACCTACCTCCGTTGTAGTATAATCGGCTAGTATATACGGCTCTCACCCGTAAGATCCGGGTTCAATTCCCGGCAGCGGAATAGAGAATCTAGTTCTAAGTTTTGTTCTGAGAGCCTTGGGGGGACTCTCAGATGAGTTGGGAAGGTGTGTGCCTGTTTATCGGGCGATCGGGGCCGTTTCTCTTTTCATCAAAACAATGATGCGCGGCCTTGCTCATTATGCTGGGACCCTAGTCTAAGAAGTGGTGTCAATCGGGACTACCATGGTGGCATTCCGCTGAAGCAAACGGCCAACTGGACACGGCGTTCAAGGAGACAAATATATTGTAGCTGTTGGCTGAGTTGCAAAATTTTCGAGGGGACACTGACACCCAAGCTAAAATGACATCTGTATATGGAGTCTGAGTCGCTCGTGGGTTGCTCGGGCAGAGTGCCTCACCTTGTTGAGACAGCACATGTGTCAATGCACGATGCATGGAGCGAGCCGCGTGGTGTGCCAACACACTTGATACCCTGTGGCGGTGTGGCCACTGTAAGTGCAACCAGGGTTTCAATTCCACGAGGAGTGCTGAACCCTTACATGCTGCTCGCATTGCAGTGCAGACATGTACTGCACCAGTGCTGCAGACTGGGTAGCAAGCCTGCTATCTGGCAACAGTGGACAGCCAAGGGTCTTGGCGGCTGCCCCCCGCCGCCTGGTGCAGCGAGTGCCATCCGGTGCACATGTCCGGTATTCTGCCTGCCCTCAAGATGGGTGACATCTACATACAGCGTCGCACTGCAGCAGCAGCAGCAGCAGCGCAACACAATCACGGCGGTGGCGTTGAACTGCATCTGCAGCATCGATGGTTGTGCCGGGTACATCAATGAGTGCACAGCAACGAACCTCTGCTTTCACGTTCACAGCCTGGCATGGCAGACAATCAAACCTGCTCTGCTGTTCGCCCATCCAACAGCGGCGCAAGCATGCGTCTTGACACGGGTCCTCCCTTGCGGAGTGGCAACCAGCCCATCCTTGGTCTGGGCCATGCATGGCGGCCGCGAGCCGCCGTTGGCAGCGCCTGCGCAGCTGCATCTGCTCACAGGTCAAAGCACTGCTGCCGCGAGTCAGCAAACCCCTGCGATGTGGGGCTGCAGTCGAGCATGAGTATAGCTTCATGCACAGCACACACTGCCGTCGACCTGTTGATCGCTGACAGACCTGCTCGCTGCCTGCAATGAAACGTTTTGCAGCACGAGTCAACACTTGTCTGGTATCCGACCGAGCTGCTCTGACGCTGTGACATGCTGCAACGCTGGACATCAGAGATGCAAGACCTCACGATGTTGGTTGGTACCGCGCACCTACCTTGCTTCGACCCGGAATCTGGGCGAAGCCTGGAGCCAGAGTATGAGTAAAGGGAACGCCAGATCACCCTGCACAGCAGGGCAAACAGCAGCCGTGAGGTTGAACGAGCGGCGAGCCGGTTGAAATGCTGGGCATGGTTGCAATCAGTGTTGCAACATCGAAGCAGTCAACACAAGTGACCGGCTGCATTCAGCAAATGTGATGGCTTTTGCAGCATACCTGCCTGTTCCCAATCATCGCTGGCGTAGCTTGGGCCATCCAGTAGCGCTGGTACGGCTCCTGCCCCGCAGCCATGGAAACGGCCCTGTAGCCATTCGGTTTCCCACCTGAATGCTGCGTCGGTCATCAGATGTCATACCACCTGATGCATGGCGGCAGCACGTGCTGCCATGCATCGAACACTGGACCGGGCACATGTTGGAGGCGGCTCAAATGTTGGCCTGCTGCTACAACACACCGGCGATACAGCTGCATCCAGGTCTGTGCCGAGCCTGACAGCATTGATGCACCTGGAAGTCGACCTCCCAGTGGTACCAGGGATCGTCGATGCACAGATCACGCAGCCCGGCGAGGTGCGGCTGGAGAAAGGCGAGGGTGCCGCCAGGGCCCCGGCATCCATCAGGGAGGGCAGCGCGTGCTGCAAGGTCCTGCACCTGCTCATGTGTTTGCAAACTGCTGAGCAGACGCTTTGGCAATCGTGCATCAGGATTCAGGAACAGCTCACACGGCCAGAAGCCGATGCAGGCTGACCATGCCGTGGAGGACCTTGGCAACGCACTGCCACACAGCAGGGTGTGAGTGCGCTTGCAAGCACTTGAGGACAACATGAGGTGCCGGGCGGAGCATACCGGGCAGGACAGGTTGCGCAGGCTGCAGATGCCCCGGAGCATCTCACTCAGCGGGATCATGCGGGCCCTTGCCAGAGTGACTTGGCGCTGCCACTCTGCTACTGGCTTCCACTTGAGGACGTGCAGGGATGTCAGGCTGCTGGGCGCCTGCGCAGGTCCATCAATGGGCATCAGGGTGACAGTGTATCACGGCAGGAACAATATTAGCTGTGCACGGGTTCAGCTCGCTGCCGCTGACTCATCAGGCTGATATATGCATGCACTGGGATGGAGTGCGTGCCACCAGCCTGCACCTGCGCAAGGTACGAGCCCAGGGTGCGGGAGTGAAGCTCAGTGGTGCTGAGCTGCTGCAGCGGGTAGCGGTGCCGCGCTGCTAGATCAAAAAAGTAAGTGTCGAGCGGCTCTGCGCTATGCAGGGCGGCCCTTGCTGCCTCGCAAAATCTGCACCACTCCAGGACAGTGGTTTGCCTCCACATTGCTGTCTTCAACCTGAGCAGGCCCGCACGTGCAGGAGCTGTGGCTTTCAGCACGACCAGGTGCAGCGGACATCACCCAAGCACACGGCAGCACCTTCTGTCGACCATGTGACAGCTTGCAAGGTCCTCAGGATCATCGAACAGGCCGCATATGTGCTGCAAAATGTCTGAAGGCAGCGCTGAGAGAGACGTCCTGCTGTGTATCACTGCTGAAGCCATGATGGGGGCTTCACTTTCCGGTTCACATAGAACACAGATCATCAGGATTCTGCGCGAGCTTTGCAGCTCGCGGCAGACTGAAGCGTCTGAAGCGTCGCGGGGTATGGAGCAATGCAGAGCAAATGTCTGGCTTCTTACCCTTGAAATCGTCTGCAGGAAGCAGTCCGAGACCAGCCAGGTTGGAGCGAGCCAGGTACCAGCCTATAAGCTTTTGATGATCATCAGGCGAGCGAACTGCCGCTAGATAATAGTATGGCGGCTGTGCTTTGGAGCTCAGCTGTTCTATGACGCAGCCCCATTCATCAACGCCGTCGCTCGGTGCATCGCCCTCAAGTGGAACGTCACACAACCGGAATGTCATGATCCAACCCTCTTGCACCTCGTTGTGGAAGCAGGAGCGCCCTGCCGATGGTTGGGTGTACAGTATCCTGGGTGCGACACAACATGCGTATGAAGGAAGTGATCGTGCTGTGAGTATCGAGCAGACAGCTAGAGCGGCTGCTGCACAGCTCGGCAGCAGTACGACGACCTTCCTGCAGCGGATACATGCATCGGCCTCCAGCGTTTCAGAGCAGAATTCGTGGAGCGGGAGAGCGTACATTCCGACTCCACACGTCTGCTGGCAGCACCCCGCCCAAGCAAGGGCTGCCGTACAGAACGTGTGCACTGGACAGCACCGACATCGTGCTTGTATTGGCAAGGCATTGCAGGGTTGTTTCGCGGAGGTACCGTACCTGCAGTGCCCACAGCCGCTGTGGGGCGAACCAACAAGCAGGTGGACAGGCGTCTGCAGAATAGCAAGAACGAGCATGCACAGACTGCCCATGCCAGCATTTACAGGCCCGCTCAGGTCCGCTGCTGCACAACCAGGACAAGCACACTGCTGCGTCTCCTGTGGGGCTGCCCTGCCGTCTTTTGCTCATGCAACACAGGGCCCTCAGCATGCGCTGCTTATCGTTGAACGCCCAGCTGCAAGACTGTACCCACGCCGGAGGTGTGTCAATGTCTACTGTGCTTCTGTGCCCGCTGCAGCCCAGTGGATTGACAGAACAAGCCCCCAGCAAGTCGCCGTCGTCTTTCGGTCAGTAGCCGCCAAAGCCCTTGCCGGCCAGCAGCTGGTAGCTGCCGGCGGCCTTGCGCTTGCGCTGCTGCGGGAGCTCCGCGGCGCCCGCGGCCTCCGCGGCGGCGGCCTTGCGCGCCTTCTCGGCCGCGCGGCTGGGCGGCGGCGGCGGGTTGAGGGGGATGCGGGAGGAGCGGCGCTGCTCCGCCCGCCGCGCCCGCGCCTCCAGCGTCTCCAGCAGCTCCCCGCCGCACAGCTGCGGCGCCAAACACAGGGTGACTGGTTGAATCAGGATTTGCACCGCTGGGCGGCGTGTAGTGGGCACGTCAGCAAGCTTGTGGCGCATGCAGGTTTGAAGACGAGTCTAGCAGCTGGGCATGCCACTGCAGAACTTGGCACGTGCTGTGCAGCAGACCGTCGCTGCACTGGGCCAGGTGGGGGGCGCCTGCTGCGCAGCTTGACACGGTCGCGCACCCCGAGCACGATGGCGCAGTAGGCGACGCGAGGCACGGTGGCGGCGGCGGCCAGGTCCACGCGCCACAGCAGCCGCTCGCGCAGGGAGCGCCACAGCTTGGGGGCGCCCCGGGCGCGCGACGGCCGCCCCCCCGACCGCTTGGCCGCCTTCTTCTCCTCCTCCCCGTCCGACAGCTCCAGCACGGACAGCACCCCGCCGTCCTGCGCGCCGGGGTCTCAGTGCTGAATTGGGGACGGAGCAGCAACAAGGGCTTGCGCCTGAGCAACATTGCAGTGCCCCACAACAGGCACAAAAGTAGGCTTCAACCCGCGCCATTGACTAGCATGAGCAGACCAAGATGACGTGGGTTGCACACGTATCCAGTAGACGGGTTTCGAATGCAGCCACACAGTGCAGCGCGCACCGGGAGGGGCTCGCTGGCGCCGCGGTCGGCGCCCGGGCTGCCGCCCTCGCTGTCGTAGCCGTCGGCGTCCGCCTCCGCCGCCGCGCCCCTGCAGCAGCCACCGTCCCTGGTCAGCTGCAGGGTTGCGCGACCTGGCATAACGTTTGTAGACATGCTACGCTCCAAGAGATGGAACTGCAACACCATGCCTGGTGATGCCAAGGGCGCATGCCGATGCTTCCGACAGCAGCTATAGTGTGCAGCCGTGGTCTAGGAAAGGGTCTTCACACCGCGCCGGACATGAGCACGACGAACCAGGCTGGCATGGGACAACAGCGATAAACATCGTTGGGCCACCTGCTGCCGGCGCGCTCGGCGCGGCGCTCCTCCTCGGCGTCGGAGTCGGCGTCGCTGCCGTCCTCGTCGTCGCCCTTGCGGTCGCGCCCCGCCCGCGCCGCCGCATCGATCTCCGCGCCCACCTGCGCAAATGGCCATGGCGCGTGAGCAAGCACGCCCGGGCCGTGTGCCTGGCCAGCCGGTCCGCTGCCGACACAGGACGCTCGGCCAATGCTTTCAAGCCCAGCTGGCTTGGTCGACTGGTGCGAGGTGCCTCCTATGAACAGCGCTGCAATGAAGCGAGGTGGTGTGCTGGCTGGCATGGGGTAGAGGTAGACGCATGCTGCCGGGTGGCATTTGTTGTGACCTGAGCCTGCACTCAGCATGTTGTCCAAAGATGCACAGGCAGCGCACTCACCAGGTTGGCGACGGACTGGCCGGTGTTGCGGGCGTACTCGGACGCGGCGGTGCAGGCGGCCGCCCACATCGCCTCCTCCGCGTCGCCGGCCGCGCCGCGCAGCGCCTCCAGCGTGCGCGCCTCGAAGGTGTCTGCAGACGCAGCAGGGCAGCGGTCGCAGCTGAGGGCGCGGGCTTGCGCAGGACGGCGGTGTCGCAGGCCGAGACCATGTTCATGGACCGGCGGCCGCCGCTGCCGCACCCAGGGATGCCTCGGATGTGCACTTTGGTTTCGCGCCGCGTGGCAAGCCTGCACACGCAGTTTGCGCATGTCATGATGCTGCTCACCCGGAGGGGTGGTGCCGTCTGCAGCTGCGGCGGCCGGCGGCGCCTGGCCCAGCGCGACGGCGTGCACGCGCGCCTCCAGGCCCTGCCACCCCCCGGCCGCGGGCTCCGGGATGCCGAAGTCGCCCGCCGCGGTGCACAGCGCCGACAGCTGCTCCGCCGCCGCCGCCAGCGCCGACGCCTCCACCGGCGGCAGCTCCTGCATATGCCACGTGTCGCAGGTGTGAGAGGCGTGACCAACACGAGCGCTGGAGGCAGCGGCTGTCAGAGGTCATGCAGTGCAGCACACGGAAGCCGCTGCCTCAGGTGATTTACACACTCTTGACAGGCACGTGGCGACGCACCTGCAGCACGCCGCCCGCCAGGATCGCGTCGTGCGAGGCGCCGCTGCCGGGGCGGCCCCTGCTGCCGCCGCCGTCGCCCGTGCCGGAGACGCGGCGGGACTGCCTGGTGGGGGCCGCCGCCGGCGCCTCGCCGTCGGAGTCCGAGTACACAGCGGCTGCGGCGCCCCCCGCCATGGCCGCAGCGATCTCGGGCAGCCTGCATGAGGCGCTGTCTACATCAGTGCGGCGATTGAGCAATCATTTGTTCAGCCACGCCGCAGTCATATCCTACTGCTTGGCCGTGATTGCTGCCACTCAGGCACGGCACTGCAGCAGTTTCATTCCAGCAGCAACTTGAGTTCCACTACTGGCTGTGAGACCGCAGCTCACTGCCTCTGGACACACGGCCGTCACAACGCCATTGCAGCGCTGGGACTGCATGGTTGGGGCTGCACCGAAACACCCTACGACCCACCGCTTTTGCAGGGTGGCGAGCAGGGCGCCGTCGCGCTCCCCGCGCTCGTCCAGCGCCGCCGCCACCGCCTCCAGCTGCCCGACGTCGCTGAGCAGGCCCCACGCCGGCGCCGGGTCCCGCAGCGGCCGGGCCGCCGGCCGGGCGTCCGCCGCCGCCGCTTCCTGCTTCGGGCTCACCCCCGCCGCCTGCTGCTGCTGCTGCTGCTGCGGCTGCTGGCTCGGCGCCGCGGGGCCGCCGCTGGGCCCGCCGCCGGACGCGTGGCCGTTCGTGGCGAGGTGGCGGTGGAACGCCTCCAGCACCTCCGGGGCGTTCATCTCGGGGTGCGTGAAGTTGACGGCGAAGCCGGTAACCCGCTGCGCGTGCTGCAGCGCCCGCAGCTGCGCCCAGCCGTCGGTGCCGGGCGGGGCCCAGCCGCTGCGCGCGCCGGCGGCGGCGCCGCTGCCGCCGTTCTGCAGCCCGCCGTTCTGCTGCTGCTGCTGCAAGCCGCCGTGCCCGCCGGTGCCGTTGCTCAGGCCGCCGGCCGCGGCCAGCTGCTGCTGGTACAGCAGCTCCTGTGGTTTGTACAACAACCACCCATGGTTTGCGCCGCTTTGGGGTGCTGTTGTTTGGATTAAACATGCTCTAACAGCCACTTTGTCTGTTGGGGGAACACGATGACACATAGTGGCAAGCGAGATGCCAGTGAAAGCGGAAACATGCGCAGTATCATCGCAGCAGAGGCAGCCCGCGCACCATCTGCAGCTGCTGGCGCTGGGGCGAGACGCCGTGCTGGCGCTGCAGCGCGGCCAGCTGCTGCTGCAGCCGCAGCCGCTGGTCCAGGTCGCAGCCCATGGCCTGCTGCCGCTCCGCCGCCGGCTGCTGGGCGTGGCTCTGCGCCGGCAGCTGCGGCGGGTGGTGCTGCGTGTGCTGCTGCAGGGTGGCCGGCGGGCCGGCGGCAACGGAGCCGGCCTCCCGCTTCGCGCCGGCGGCCGCTGCTTCCCGCTTCCCGGGCTGCGCGGCGTCCGGCGCGGCCTCCAGCGGCGTCTCCACCCACACGACGGCGCGCTGCGCGGCGAGGCCCCACCAGTAGCGGCCCGCCAGGCGGTCGGTGCCCAGCGGGCTCCGCCGCACCCGCAGCGCCTCCAGCTGCAGGTCCAGCTGCTCCTGCCGCCTGCACGGCTGTCGGGGCTCAGATACAGGGCCAGCGCAGCAGGCGTGCAGCATCAGGCGCGGGGAGGAAACGCCGCAGGGGCACCCTGCCTGCTGAGCTGGACCAGGCCGGCCTGTTGTGCCAGGAAAGCTGAGCAGGCAAGCTGTGTGAACAGAGTGCCGGTCACCTGTCCTGCTCAGCAGCGCCGCCAGGCTGGCCGTCTGGCTGCGGGGTGCCCTCGCCGCCCTCCGCCACCCCGTTGGCTGTCACCGCTTCGTCCTGGACGTGCCCAAGCACTGCCGGTAAGAGCTGGATAGGTGTGAAGAAGAATGGTACAGCCCTAATGTCCACGACTACACTCCATCCTCACACCCACGACCCCCAGCGCCTGCTGGAAGCAGCCCCCTTGCTCATGTGCACGACACTGTGCAACAGGCCGCCTCTGTGCGCGTCCAGTTCCCTTGATCGGACAACCTGCACGCTGTGCGCTCCGTCACAAGCGGCCACCTGCTCAAGCCCGGCGTCCTGCGCCGCGACGCCCGACGCGGCGGCGCCGAGCGAGGCGGTGCTGCCCTTGCGGGAGCGGCCGCCGCCGGGGCCCCGCTGCCGCCGCCGCTCCTCCGCCAGCCCGCCCTTCAGGTTGCGCCGCAGTGCGTCCGCCTCTTCGAGGCGCCCTGCAGGTTCGGGGGTGGCGAGGTCACTAGAGGCACCTGTGTTCCTGGACGCTCCCGACCACTCTGCAGCACGGCGACTGGAGCTCTCTCGGAAGCGTCACTCATGCGCTGCGCCCTCGCTGGTGGAAGCAGCCGCAAAGGTGGTGTGTCAGGTGCAAGCATCCTGCACAAAGGGTTCTGCGGTGCCTTGCACCCGCGCTCCTTGTCAGATGACAGGACAACAATCTGCTGGGTGACTTCCGACCGAAGTGTGGCTGTGTTTTGCACTGGACCAGGAAGTGGGGGCGCACTCTGCAGCAGGTTGCGCAGCAGCGCGGTGTCCAGCGCCTCGTCGCACAGGAAGGACAGCAGCGCGAGGTGCTGCTCGCGGGTCAGGCCCGCTGCGGGGCCGCCGCCCAGCGCCCCCACCGCCCCCAGCACCGCCTCCGCCACGGTGCCGCCGGCCTTGGCTGCACGGAAACGCAGGGACGGCCACCCTTGAGCGATCGAGCACGTCCAGCCCAGCGGGGCACGGACCGTGACCAGCTGTAGTTGGGGGCGGCTTGATGTGTGGGCGCTGATGAGCCGCGCATCTTGGCTGCAGCTATGGGATGACGCGTGCACGCGGCGGGCGCCTCCAGCCCATGGCCAAGCAGCACCCGACCGGGGCTTGGCACCGTCTGCAGCACAGCAGCTGCACAAGGGCGGGTCTGCACGCGGCTCTGCATGTCAGCCCGCACCTGCGCGGTTGAGGGCGTAGCGGCGCAGGACCTCGGGCCAGGTGCCGGGGCCCAGGATCGCGGCCCACCGCCGCTCCATGCGCCCGGCGCGCCCCGCCACCGCGGCGTCCTGCACCGCACGCAGCTGGCTTGTACGACATAACAACAATCTTTAGAGAAAGCAGTCCTCGACCATCGTGCGTGCCGGCTGCTAATCCTGCATGAGCAGGCGTGTGCTGGCTGCCAAGTACTGACATAGATGGAATGCTGCTGCATGGCAGACGCAGACGCAACAGTCCGGTGCACAGGGGAGACCGCCAAATCATCTGTCAAATCATCACAGCACCATCGACCTCCATGCTGACTGCAGGCCCTGTGCAGTGCTTGCAGCCATAGTTCGGCTCATGGCGCAGTCAAGCAGCTGTGGCAGCCAGGGCGCCCACACCTGGAGCAGCACCCGCAGCAGCGCCTCGTACAGCTCGTGCACCGGCGCCACGCCGGTGTCGGGCTCCGCCTCCGCGGCCGCCCCGGCCTCAACCGGCGCAGCCGGCTCCGCGCCCGCCCCGCCGGCCGCAGCCGCCGCTGCGGGGTCGTCTGACGGCGCGCCGGCCGCAGCTGTGGCACCGCCTGGCTGCGGCGCGGCAGCTGCTGCGCAATCGTCGCCCGACGGCCCTCCGGCACCGTTTGCAAGCGCTTCGTCATCCCCCTCTGCCTCCCCGGCCTGCTGCTCTGATTCCTGCTCCTCCTTGACGCCATTGGCGGTGGGCTGCAGATGCGACGTGTGGTCGGCCAGCCCCAGCCGCCGCTGCAGCTCGGCCAGCGGCATGCGCCTGATGCCCAGCGCGCGCCCAAAGTGGCCCAGGAAGTCGGCGACGTACAGCGCCGGCGCCAGGTGCCCGCCCTCCTGCGCGGCCAGCAGCGGCGGCCGCGGCACGCTGAAGTCCGGCGGCGCCTCGCCTGCGGAGGGCACCGCATGTCATAACTCAGACAGTGAGCTGCAAAGACGAATGGCTCCGATGCGGGGCCGCCAAGCTGAAGCCGGCCTGCCACGTGCAAGGCTGCACCCGATTGACACGCTACCACACCCGCTTGGACGACCGTTCAGGGTGCGCAGCGGCCCGCAGCGGCAACAGGACGGCGCCGCACTGGCGGGGGAGTGACGCATGCCGTCATCATTCACCTGCGTCTTCGGCCTCCCGGGACAGCAGGGACATGAGGGCGGCGTCGTCCATGGGGAAGCGGCGGGCGGCCTCAGCAGCCGCGCGCCGCCGGTCGCGCTCCCGGCTGCGGTCGCGGCCCCCGCCCGACAGCCGCCGCTGCCCCTCCCTGCGGTGCATGCCACACAGGAGCCGTCAGCGTGGAGCGACGACAGGAGCAGCAACCTGCAAGTGGCAGGGCGTTTCAGCTGTTGCAGTCGCGTACCTCTAGGCACTCTGCACCTGACACATTGTGCTTCAAACAAGGCTTCGACCTGCGAACGCTCAGCAGGTTGGAGCCAGAGAGTGCAGGTGGATGCAGGGCAGGGGGGCGGCGCCGGGCGCCGGCGCGCACCTCTCCAGCGCGGCGGCGGCCTCTGCGGCGGCCGCCTCCGCCGCGGCGAGCGCCTTCTGGGCGGCCGCCGCGGCGTCTGCAGCGCGCCTGGCGGTGCGCTGCGCGGCGGCGGCCTCCCGGCCGCGCTGCGCCACCGCGCGCCCCTTGCGCCCCTGCACCCGCCGCAGCCACCGCTCGCGCGCCTCCCCCCGCTTGTCGCCCTCCTCCTGCGCCCCGCAGCAGCGTTTTCAGCGTCTTTCAGACCCGACCGGGCGCATGCTGAGTGTTCGGCGCGTGCGCTGGGTACGGAAAAGCAACTCAAGCATGGGGCACACCATACTGCTTGACACATCCAGCACATATCACTACACCAGTTTGCACTGGACCGCACTGCATCCCACTGATGGCAAGGGTTTCCACTGGACAAAGTGACGCTGGGTTACAGGGACGGCACCTGCAGCCACTTGCGGTGTGCCATGAGCGCGCGGCGGTCGTCGGGCGGCCCGTGGTACGCCTTTTCGGCCTCCGACAGCCCGAACTCCGGCATCTCCAGCACCCCGTGCGGCGTCTCCACCATCTCGCCTGCGGGCGGGGGACAGCGGGGCGTCGACCACACCGCGGCTGTGCGGTCGTTGTCAGCCTGACGGACTTCCTGCAGCCCCTTCTCGACTGGGCACCAGCACCAGTAGCTGGAGCTGCTGGTGCTGCGCCTGCGCTGATGGGACGCGCGCCAAGCAGCTCCCGCTGCAGGTGCAGCGTTTGCGGCAGCTGCCACACGTTGGTAGGATGGTGGCGTTGCTCACCTGAGCCGGGCAGGGCGTTGACGACGGCCTCCATCATGGCGACATCGGGAGGGTCCTCCGCAGGCTGGTGCTGCTGGTGCTGCGGGTGCGGCTGCTGAGGCGGCTCCTGCTGCTGCTGCGGCGGCTGCGCCTGCTGACGGGCCGCAGCCTGCTGCGCGAGTGCGGCGGCCGGGGCGCCGCCCGCCTGGGCCGCCTGCTGCAGCCACGCCCCCGGCACCGCCTGGGGCTGCTGCCCGGGCACGCCAGCGCCCTGCACACATGCGAAATGCTGGGTTGGCACACGATCGGAGGGCATGTCAGGGCATTGCAACTGTATGGGCGGATATTTGGCAGTGAGCAGCCGCTTGCTCTGTGCTGGCGGCGCAGGAAGTTGGGTGTCAGCTGCCGCCCCGCCAAGCTGCCGGGCCGCCCAGCAGCTGCATGTTCACAGCGTGGTACAGCGCTGCTTCCAGAATGACGGTGTTGATGAACCAAGGAGCTGCTTCAGCACCTGCGGCAGGCTGGCGAGGATCTGCGCCCACACGCCCCCGGCGTCGGGGCCCAGGCCGAAGGGCGGCGCGCCCCCCAGCGGGAACTGCGCCGCGGCGGGGATCGCCGGGTTGAAGACGGGCATGCGCTGCAGGCCCGCCAGCTGCTGCAGGGCCGCCGCCTGCTGCTGCTGCTGCAGCGCCGCTGCCTGCTGCTGCTGGAGGGCAGTGATGTCAGGCTGCTGTGGCTGCTGCGCTGCTGGAGACACCGGTTGCTGCAGCGGCGGCCCAGCTTGCTGCTCTGCTGGCGCACTGCCAGCAGCAGGCGTCAATGCAGCTACGTCATCGGCAGGAGGCTTCGCGTCGGCCGCCGCCAGCGCCTGCCGCTTGGCCTGCTGCGCTGCCTGCTGCTCTGAGACAACAGCCGCCAGCTGCATCGCAGAAGGCAATCCATTGAACACAGTGCACCTGAAGCGCCTGCCGTGTTCAGCAAGGTGTCTAGGAAACATTGTCCACTCAGAGATGGGAGTCCACTGGCAGCAGGCAAGCATGATAGGTATGTGGGAGGTGCTGCACAGCGTGAGTGCAATGGCGCACCTTGGGGATGGCGTCTGCCACAGCAACAAGCGCGGCGTGCTGCGCCACCAGGGCGGCTGCTTCCCGCTTCCGTTTGCTGGGTGCCGCGGCTTTCGCCTTCCGCTCCGCCGCCTCCGCCTTTGCCTCCGCCTCCTCCGCTGCCATGTGTGCCTGGTCGGACATGCAAGCTGCCACGACTCAGCTGCTGCTGCGGCAGGGAGGGTGCCTCGGGCTGCCGACGCACCAGTGTCACCGACAGGGCACCTGCAGCCGCTGCTGGGTACTCTGCCGGGTGGCGGTGGTCGGCCAGGCGGCGGGCGCACACGGCGCCGCACAACTTGGGACGCAAGGGAGGCAGGGTTGAAGCTCTGAGCCCTGGAGCATGAACGGATCCCAGACCGCAGGCTGTGTGCGCACTTTTTCGAGGCGCTCGCGCTGCTCCGCCACATCCGCCTGCGCGCGCTGCAGCGCCCTGTCGGCGCGCGCGTACGGGTCCGGCCGCCCGTTCTGGGCGTCCCAGCCATCGGCGCCGCCCTCGTCCGCATACCCGTTCGCCTCGCCGTCCCAGCCCTCGTCCACCGCGTGCCGCCGCGGCTGCGGGCGGGCCAGAAGGCACTGAGCGCCGAAGTTGCAGGGATGTCCACGCTTGGTGGTTTCTGTGAAGCACTTGTAGCCCAGAACGTGGTGCGGTTGGACCACAGCATATGCAGAACCGCCACTATGCCCCTCGCGGATCATGCCAGGTGCAACTTCATGCTTTCACACACCAACGCATGCAGACACTGGCGATGATAGCCGTACATCTGGCAAACCCCTAGAGCCAGGCGCCGCACACCTTTTTCTGGGAGCGGGGGTTGCGCGCGGTGGGGCGCTGCGAGATGCCGGCGAGGCACGACAGCGCGTACACCCCCTTGGCCGTGCGCACAAACGCCTCGTCCGACGACAGCGCCTGGCGCGCGGTATGCGAGTGTCAGACCCGCAACAAACTCGCACATCATGAAGAGGGTGGTGACACAAGAATATCCTGCACGGCCCTCCTCAACGCAGTTGGGCCAAGCAGTGGCAGGCTGTGTTCAAGCCCAGTCAACGTGTGACCGCGGGCACTGTTGTGGGGAATCAACCACGACCGGGCGCTGCCAAGCGGTGCGAGGGGCAGGGGGACGCACAAACTGCACGACGCGCTTGGAGTTGGCGTCCCACTGGCGCAGCCCCGCGGCGGACACGGCGGCCATGATGTCGTCGATCGGCATGCCCCGCGCCCCGGCGTCCTTCAGCACCGTCAGCGCGCAGTGCTTGATGGTGCCCGGCTTCAGGCGCGCCTCGGACTCCTGCAGAGACACCAGGTATGCTTATCAGCGTGCACACCCGTTGACGAGCCCAAGCCACGTGTAGCGGTCCTCAAGGCGCGGAGCGCCCATCTTGTGGCAGCGGCGAGCTGCTCACCGTATGACATTGAACACGCTCAGCACCAGTAGTTTGTGCAGCAGCAGCATTGCAGGCAAGTGCACAATGAGCATGCCGGCCGGCCGCACCTCCAGGGTCTGCGGGGGCAGGGGCGCGCGGGGCTGCTTGGCGCCGGGCGGCGGCGTGCCCCCCTCCATGTCGTCGCCGAACGCGTCGCCGGTCTCCCCCGCCTCCGCCGCGAAGTTGCGCCGCTGCTTGCGCTCCGCCCGGCTCTGCGTGACACCTGCCGATCGACGGCACGACGGTGTGTTGACCAGCCGGAGGCGCCCCCACTTGGGACTGCGACATGTTGGGCAGCGTCGGTGTTGCTCCCCGCGGTTTGGAGCCATGCACATGGGTGACCTGGAGCCACCACCTCCAGCGACAGCCTCACGTGCTGGGCGGACGGGCTCGTCGTCAGAATCTGAATCCTCCTCGTCGTCCTCCTGCTCCTGCCGCTGCTGCTGTTCATGAGGCGGCGGCGTGCCGGCTGCCGCGGCGGCCGGCGGCCCAGCCGCCAGACCATAGCGCTGCAGCAGCCCCGGATCCGCCTCCCACAGCGTCCGCCCGTCCTCCAGCGCCCTGGGCGCCGCCACCTGGCCGGCAAACAGTGCTGGGGTTGTTGCAATGGCATGTGCTGCAGAAAGTGTGGCCCCGCAGCAGCGCTGCCGATGCAGCGGCCGACAGACGGCTGCAGCGGCTCGATCGGCGCGCTGTGCAGCGCGCAGAAGCACTCTTGTGCGCCGGACTGGCCGTGAGTAGCTTTGTAGGCACCAAAGGGCGACCTTTGACGGTGCAAATGGCACCTGCACCTCGACACTGTGCACGGCAGGCTGGGCGGTGCTGCGGTGCGTCCACAGGCGGCGGAGGACCGGCGGGGAGGTTGCGGGTGGGATCCAAGGCCGCACCTGTTGGAGCCAGGCATCGATGAGGGGCCGAGGCAGGGTCGACTCCGTGCCCGACTGAAAGCCATCGCCTGCCTCGGGGCCCGCCCGGGGCTGCAGGCCCAGCGCCAGGCGCGATACGACAGCGTCACGGCTGCCGATGGCGTGGTGAACGAGTTCCAGCATCTGCTGCTCCAGCCCAGAAGGCATCACCTAAACCGACAGGCCAGGAGCTAGTTGTCAGTCTGCGGGCAGGGCGCAGGATTCAAGCGAAACAGGGCGGGCTACTGTAGCGTGGCGCACCGCACTGGGCGGCGCTGGAGCGCAGGCCGGGCCAGCGGTGGGGGCAGCCGCCATGGCGACCCCAAGTCTCCCGGTGCAAGCCTGATGCCAAATCGCGTGCCTGCTCAGGGCACCATGCCTTGGGCGCCGGGTGCCCGCCAGATGGTGCGGCAGCCCGACCTACATGCTGCGGTTTCAAATGTGCATCGATCAAAGCGCCGTGACCGATCGGCGGGTGGCTGGCCGGCTCGGCGCGAGTTGTGGTCCATTGCGCAACATCTAGTCACAAAACCCTGCAAGCCCCTCCGTTTTTTGCAGCGCAGCGCAGCGCCGCTTGCTTCTGTGTTTGAGTTATCAGATGTGGATTGTACATGATCACGTGCCGGTGCGCCTCCAGCCCAGGATAAGTTGGGGCCCACATCGGTTGAATGAGCTTTCATACCGGATTGGAACGCCAAACATGTGTCATTCGCTGCGCATACGTCAATGATGCCCCAGGATGACATGCGGCAGAGCGGCTAGTGAAGTCGGGACACGTGAGCGTGGTCGGCAAGCAGAGCGACGAGTGTATGTTCAGCTTCAACTGACATGCAAAGCAATCAGTCAATCGATCGAGCAAGGTCTGGCCACACTCGCTGTGTGGTCGATGTCAGTTCCAGCCTATCAATCAGCGTAGAATTACAATCGGTGCCATCAATCAATCCGCCCGCACTGGCTGCACGCTGCGCCCGCTGGATCTGAACATGGCCATGCCCGACCATACCCAGCTCATGACCAGCGCACGAGGCCCACCACCACCGTGACGTTGTCCGTGGTGCCGTTCTTGAGCGCCAGCCCGACGAGCGCGTCCGCGGCAGCGTGCGCCAGGCTCTCTGCGGCATCGCCCGTCGCGCGGGCCTGCACAATCAGCGAGCATACACCACCAGTTGCACATTCACCCGCGCATGGTCAGAGCGTGGGAGGGGTCTGTCTGCCTGGATGCCAGCATACATGCAGCACTGTAGTGCACTGTACCACTGCCACCGTCCAGCCCATGCCGGCTCGCACCTTGAGCTCGGCGGTGCCGCCGCCCAGGGAGGTGCTGACGGCCGACACGGCCTCGGACTCCGACACCACGTCCCACAGGCCATCGGACGCCAGGATGACCGCCTTGTCCTGCTGCCTGCCCGTGAGAATCAAAGGTGGTCAGCCGTCATGCAGTAGGCTGTCACTGCGGGCATCTTCAGCGACCCAAGCCGTCGCTGAAGCCCTCGGCTTGTGTAACACATGACACCTGGTGCCAGTCACCTTGCAATGCTGCGTGTACAGTGCTTTGCCTGCCAGGGCCTGTCACACTCCAGAACGACGGCTGCACTGCCAGCATCAGCCCGCTGCGCCTGCGCGCTCAGCTCAAGCACGCCGCAGCATCCGCACCCGATGGACACATGGCGCACGTCCGGCACGGCGCTGACGATGCGGTTGGGCGCCTTGTAGTCGGCGTCGCCCAGGGCGCGCGCCATGTTCAGGCTGTGGCGGCCGCTGGGGCTGATGATGCGCTGGCCGCCGGGCATGACCACGCCGCCGTGCGCCCTGACGCGCGCCGCCTCCCTGGGCGCGTCGACCTGCAGCCCGGCGCAGGGCTCAGCAGTCCGCAGCAGTTCAGACGCCCATACCTGTGCACCTTATGGGCGTTGAGTGCCTGCGCTGAGCTGACTCAGTCGCCCACAGCCACCACAGATGGGTGTGTACACGCTGAGGCTGAGAGAGTGTAGCAAATCGGAGTACCTTGTGGCTGCCCTTGGACGTCAGGACTTCGGCCTGCCCGTTGCGATCCAGCACTGCGATGCTGTCTCCTGCATTGCAGCCAGGAGCGGCAATCGCACGCTACACGTCCCATGGCCAAGCGTGTAGGACACCAACCTGACCACAAAGCGCTCCTGAGCATCGTGGCGACCAGGACACACCATGTACAGGCGCATGCACGCACAGGGGGCGGGCAGACCCCTGTCTACCGCATGCCCTGAGCCCGGCCCGGTGGACCGCACCCGCATGCGCCACGTACAGGTCGCCGCCCAGCTGCAGCGCCACGCAGGCCGTGCTGCCGCAGCGGGCGCCCGAGCGCGCGGCGTCCGCCAGGATCTCGCCGTCCATGGTGCTGAAGGTGCGGATGAGGGCGTCTTTGACGTCCTGTTTGTCCCACTGGCCGCCGCTGCAGCACATCGGGAGCGCGCTGGTGGTCAGGTCGTGCGGGCAAACTGTGCTGTGATCCTTCAGCACCAGCCTTGTTCACAGCACATGCAGGACGCAGGGTGAGGGGCCAGGACATATGCCTGCACACCTGTCAGAGGCCTTCAGCTCGCTGGCCAGGATCACATGCAGCCGCTTGGCCGCCATGTCGGCTGCGTCTGCTGCGCTGTGGCCGTCAAACACCGCCGCATAGCTGGACCGCTGCTGGCTGCCACTGCTGTCCGCCGGCGGCTCCGCTTTCGAAGGCTCCGATGCCTTCGCTTTGCTGCTGCCCTCTGCTGGAATGTTCTCTGGGGGGCCCAACTGGAGCTGCGGCTGGAGGGAGTAGCGGTCCTCGAAATGGTCGCGCTCGCCTGTGCAGCAGGAGCGGTGTCTGTCCGTAGTGCGCTCATCAATGGTGTTGAGGCAGCGTCGTCGTTGGAAGTAAAAAAACTCTGCTACCTGCGATGCGGTGGCGTGGCATGCTTTCAATGAGCGTTCACAGAGGAGGAGTTGGAGTGTGGGGACTTCAGCTCACCCTGGGCCTGCGCTGCGCCCCAGAACATGTGGAGCGCGGGTGGTGCTGCCTGCTGGCGCTGCTGCTCCGGCTGCTGCTGGCCATGCTGCTGGCCTCCAGCCCACGACGGCGCCGCCCCGGGGGCCAATGATGCCAGGGCCTCCGATGCTGCCGTGGAGAACAGCGGCTGCTGTCGGCCATCCCCATCTGCGAGTGACATCAGGCGTGATGCATGCATCAGGCGCTTGAGTGTTTTACATCAGCAAGCCAATGGGCCCTGAGTATGACGCATGCCATCGACAAGAGAATGCAAACACCGTAGTCACCTTCCAGCTGATCGCCTGCCTCGCTGTTCGTGGCGCTGCTTCGGTTGCTGGGGCGCTGGCTGTCTGAGCTGCGCCTGGGCTGCTGGTGCTGATCGGCTTTCGCGGCGCGCTGCCCGGCGCTGCTGCCGCTGTAGCTGTCGCGTCCTTTCCGGCTGTCGGACGACACCCGCTGCCGCACCATGTCTGCCGCATCGCTTTCCGTGCGCTCCGTCGTGGGTGTCAAACGCTTTACCGACCGAGCAGCTGGCCCTGGCTGCTGACTATCCTGCTGGCCACGCTGATCCTGCTCATCGTCCGGTCGATCATCGACTGCCCCATTGGCTTGCGGTGCCTGCGTGTCTCTTGGCTGCTCTGCTGCTGCTGCATCATCCGGCAGGGGTTCCGACGCCCGTGATGCAAAGGGTGAGCTGACCCGCCGCTCTTCGTGTGGAGGCGACGGCGGCGGCGGCAGGTCTCCATCCTGAACGCTCAGCGTCCGAGTGGCCAGGTTGAGGCTGTCGGCGATGGTGGCCTCCGATGCATCTGCGCCGCCATCCGCAGGGCGGGCCATGCTGGGCTGGCACCACTGCCCCGGTGCTGGTGTGTGACAGAGTCGCCCTGCAGTATCAGCATCAGAAATACTCAGATGACTGCTGGAGCATCAAGGATGAATGTGTGCTGCAGGACTTCACCACTGGGCGCCCTGGTGCATTGTTCCCAAGGCAGCCTGCACTGAGACGGAGTCAACGAGTGTCATCTGCATCACTGAACTTCGATCAGGTTCCGCTGTATGCGCGTACTGCTGCACCTGACGAGCGGGGAAGATCGCAATACACAAAGGATGGGAGTCTGTTCTGCGCGATGGTTGAGTTGACTTGAGCTGCGCTTCTGTACAGCCTTGCCAGCAATCGAGTCTACGATGTGATTTGAGAACAAGGCGCCAAAGACACAACGGTGCCCTGCGATGTGTCCGGGCAAGGGTTGCCATGCCAGCTAGCGCCCACGTGTTCCCGGGGAATCCTTGGCGGGAATGTTGGCCCGCATGCACAGCAATGAGTCTGAGTGCCTGACAGCGGTGTTGCACTCACGTCAGCATAGGGTGCCTCAGTGTGATAGCTGACCCACGAGCAGTCACGTATATCTTTCTCTGAGCGGAAAGCATGGTTCATTGACCCTAGGGCGACCATCAGATCACTTGCTAGCACCACATTGCTGGCGCGTCAGCGTAGCTTCGATTGATGATCGATACCCGTTGTCACATCCCTCAATTGCAGTCAACATTGACCTGACGCACTTTGGTGGTCCAGTCCGGCGACGTGCGCGTCGAATATGACAAGGCACGACTTTGTCGCTTTGCCGGATGCCCCCAACTACACGCTGGGCAACGCCAGGGTGCCAGCCTGCTGCATCGACTTGCGCAGAAGCGTGCAGAACGCCACGGACAGCAGCGGCGGCCTCACTTCCGAGGAGTGGCAGCCCTGCCTCGATGGCGTGGTCACGGTGGATATTGAGGTCAGCAGCGCGCGCATCGCAGCCATCAGGCCGGCGGGGGCAGCAGCCGCCAAGGGCCATGGGGCCTACTTGGACGTCCGCGAGAGCATGGTGCTGCCGGCATTCGTGGACCTGCACACCCACATAGGTGGGTGCCCGTGGTGCCGGTGCATGCGCAGCGAGGGAGCACATGCTGTGCATGCGCCGCTCATGTGCTTGCCAGCGTTTCAGATTTGATAGAGTGACCATTTGGTGTAGCATGAGGTGCTGTGGACGGCGTAGCTATCAGCAAGCATTTATTGTCTGCAGACAAGGGGCACACGTGTGAGCGGAGCCGGAATCCGGATGGCAGCCTGTCCGGCGCGGACCGCAGCACGGCGGCGGATGCAGACCTGTGGGACGCCGACGACGTCTTCAGGTGGGTCGACAACACCTACGTCTTGCATGTGGCATCTACCTGTGATGCCGCATACACGCATCTGCAGATCCGTGCCCAAAGCGCGGGGTGACAGTTGAATTGTTTGCGGCTGCAGGCGCATGGACTTCAGCGTGGCGTGCGCCTACGCCCACGGAACCAAGGCCCTGCGCACGCACCTCATCAACATGTCGCCCAGGCAGCGCTCGCTCACCTGGCCCGCATTCTCGCGGCTGCGGGCAAAGTGGGCCGGCAAGGTCAGCGCCTGCTCGAAGTGCTCGCGACGGCCAGCTATGTGTGCGCCACTCCTGGATGCACTGCTCCACGCAGTGGTGCGCTGAAGCCAACCTCCGACCGGGTCTACCCTTCACGACGGCATCCAAGGAACATGTCGCATGTCTGCTGCGGCAGGTGGAGCTGCAGGGGGTGTGCCTGGTGGTGCTGTCGTTCTTCCGGGACGCGGGGGCGGCGGCCGCGCTGGCGGACACGGTGGCGGCGCACGGCGGGGTGCTGGGCGCCGCGGTGTGCTGCGCTGAGGACGGCGGCCAGCCCGAGGACGACTGGACGACGTGCGACGCCGACCGCGACCTGCTGCTCGACAGGTGCCTGCTACAACGAGCGGCCTCAGCTCCTCAAGGAGGCGGCACCCCTCCCGTCATCGAGTCACACAGGCTGCCAGGTTGAAGGTCAAACTTTAGCTGTGCAGCAAAGGGACCACCATGTGGTGGCTGAATGGTGTTCGGATAGTTCATGCACAAATGGTGCACTGGCAAGAGCAACGCTTGGTACCCAGCTGCCCGCGCAACCCTGCTGCCACCTGCAGGATGTTCAGCCTGGCGGCCGAGCGGGGGCTGGACCTGGACTTCCACGTGGACGAAAACCGCAACGTGGCGGCCAAGGGGCTGCGGTACGTGGCGCAGAAGGCGCTGCAGCACCGCTTCCCGGGCCGCATCGTGTGCGGCCACTGCTGGTGAGCGTGCTCGCGGCCGTCCCAGATGCTTGGAGCCCTGCACCGATGTGCTGGCTGCAAGTGACACCTGCATGCAGAGAGCCTGGCGACCTCCTGCGCTGCATACACACCGCATGGCTGGGCGTGACCCAAGGGCGTCCGGGCTGCAAGAGCGCTGGGCCTGATGGTGTTGGCACACCTGCGCTGCAGCTCGCTTGCCTGGCAGTCGGATGCTGACGTGGCGCTCACTGCCAAGCTGGCGGCGCAGGCGGGCGTCACGGTGGTGTCGCTGCCGCTCGTCAACGAGTGGACGCAGGTGGCGCCCCTTGCCACTCGTCGCCCGCTGCATGACCGGCAGCGCCGCCTGTGGGCAGGGTGGCCACACCTTGGCGGCATGCCGGGAGGGACTGCAGCAGGGGCCATGTGGAAGCGGAGCAGCGGTGCTGCTGGTGGCGCAGGGGTAGCAGGCACAGCTGAGCTCGGTTTCGGGGTTGACAGGCGGTGGTGCTGCCCGTGCGCAGGACCGCGACCACACGGGGCGGCGGACGCCGCGGTGGCGCGGCATCACGGCGCTGCAGGAGCTGGCGGCGGGCGGCGTGGCGGTGGCGCTCGCCTCGGACAACACGCGCGACCAGTTCTACGCGTACGGCGACCTCGACATGCTGGAAGTCTTTGCCCAGGTGACAATCGACTGCATTGCGGCTGCACAGAAGCTGATACCCACAGTTGGGAAGGCGCCTTTGGGTTGCACACCACTGCCATCCTAATCGCTGATGAGGCACCTGAAGACACAACGCTGTTTCGGAAATTTGACCGTCGCAGAGGTGTGTGTGCATCATCACTGCAGGGCTGCCGCATCGGGCACCTGGACCGGCCGACGGTCGGCGCCTGGCCGCGCGCGGTGGCCGGCGTGCCGGCGGCGGCGATGGGCCTGGCGGCCCAGGGGACAGGCGCCCTGGCGGCGGGCGGCCCCGCGGACTTTGTCCTGTTCCGCGGCCGCCGCTACAGCGAGCTGCTGGCCCGCCCGCAGTTCGACAGGGTGCGCGGTCATGCCGTGAGTCTGTCTGTACAGTCTGTGACACTAGGAACATGTACGAAACGAAAGCATAAACCCTGTTGTCACCTGGGTTGCCTGTTCGCAGCCAAGACGTCCAGCTGTGCAGCCTGCAGCATGCTTTTCCGCCTCCACGAGCTGCTGAGTCGCGCACAGCGGTTTACGGCAGCGCCGTCCCCTGCAGGTGGTCGTCAGGGATGGCAGGGCCATCACGGCGGGCGTGCCGGACTACAGGCAGCTGGACTTTGCGCCGCTGCCGCGGGCCGTCGCCGGTCTGGTGCCCAACGGCGTCGTCGCGCCGCGGGGCACGGACCGGCTGCTGGAAGGCGAGGATGCGGCTGCGCAGGCGGCCCTGGCCGTCCAGGTGAGACCCGGAATGCGGTTGACGGGCGGCCCACCGCAGCAGTGTGCGGCAGCGGCGACCCTTGTGCGGGGTGCACTCACCATGGCAGCTGGACTGCAAGGGCCAGCGTGATTGGACATCCGAGAGCCGGGCACCGTTGCTCGCCGACAGATCGTCCGGTACCTTTAAGTCCATGTACTGGTGGGCATGGCTGTTTCTGCAGGGCGCTGTACGGGAGGCAGGGCAGCGGGCGCATAGCGGTGGGTCCGCAGCGGTGGCACAGTAGACACGTCCTGATTGCAATATCGCAGCCACTACAATGTCATCATACGGTACAGCCAAAATTGGTAGAAAAGCACTGTTGCGGCCACATAGCCAGAGGCGTGAATGCGTGCTGCCAGCTGTTGTGTCTAGAGCACCCGAAAAAGCTGGGAGGGGCAGTTTCTGATACAGGCAGGTGTAGCGCTCAGAACGTCAGCATACTGCCACAAATGATTGATGTTTATTCGATTGCCTGGCCTCGTGCATTGCCTTGCACCGTGTATAAGTTTTGCTGTGAAAAACCAAAGCATACGAGCTCGTACACTTGTTCCTATACTTGATCAACAGCCTGCTGACAAGCATGCAGTGCGGTCATGCGCTCAGCCCCAAATGCATGCTCAGCAAGCCACTGCACAACCTGCAACCTGGCAGCGCATGCTGCTGCGGCAGAGCAGCCCACTGCCCCCTGGTGCTGCGCACCACGGGGACTTCCACACAATGCAACTACAGCCGCCTGGACACCAGCAGCGTCTGCTGATGAGCAGCCTGTGGGCCGATGCTCTCTGCACATTTGCTGCACCTGTCTGGTGAGTCCACCAGGGTTCACAAGATTCCCAAGTCCATGTGCGCTCCTGGATACACGCGCGGGCAGACCATGCCGCCTCGGTGTGCTGATCCTCGTATATACAACGCCAGGCGTCAACGCCCTGCACCCACCAGGCACGCCCCAAGGCGCGAGTGTTTGCCTGTCAGTAGTCCTACTATGGTCCGCCTCCGCAGCCGCCCGGCTGCTGCGGGGCCGCAGCCGTGCAGCAGGGATGCTGCACTCACGCCGCTGCGGCGCAGCAGGCAGGGCAGCGGCGCCTGGTGCATCATGCAGATGCTGCGGGGTGCTGCTGGAGGTGCTGATGTCCGCTGCAGGCTGCAGGGGGGCTGAGCACCCGCTGGATGTTTCCAGGCGCCGCTGCAGGCAGGCCGCAACGCTGTGCAGCAGCTGCAGGAGTGCGGTGCGTGCGGCGACCTCGGCAACGAAGACGGCCTTCGTCTCGGCGTGTGTCTGCTGCTCCGCCTTCAGCTGGCCCCGAAGTCTTGCAGCAGCCTGCACCAGAGCGTGTGCCAAAGGTACACGCCCAGCACCTGGACACACCCAGCTGTGTGGAGGCAAAGCACAGAGGTGCATAAGCTGCTGCCCAGCCTTGCACACCCATGAGGCAGAATGGCGCACTTCATTGGCTTGCTCAACCTGCTTGTGAAGGCTGTCTGCATGTGTGGCGTCTGGTGAGGTGGCTGCACCGTCTTGTGCGGCCGCTTCCACTTCAGCTGGGGGTGCCTGGTCCACTGGCCGCTGCTTCCTCGCAGGTTGGCCACCCTGGGTGTGGATGGAGGCCTGCAGTATTGGGCAAATTGAGTGGGGCACCATGCAAATCCACGTCCTCACCACCCTGGTACACAGTGCGAACAGTTGTGCTGTCCACGACACCTGCAGGCTGCTGTAGCGGTGCCGCAGGTCGACCAGCTGCTGCACCATCTGTCCGTTTTCAGCAGCGCGGCACGCGAGTGCCGTGCGCAGGCGGTGGTTGTCCCGCGTGCACTCCTCAAACAGCGCCTCCAGCCTGCCGGTGGTGCCCTCCAGTTCCCTGACCTGCCCCTGCAGGCTCGCCCCGCCTGCCGCCTGTGCACGGTTCCCCGAGCTGAGCCGCTGTGCTGCAGGCCTACTTCAGTGCGACGCTGGCGTTTCAGCCTAGTAATTCTAGTGCAATCAAGTGCTTGGCTGGTGCCGGCACGACCCACCGGGCCCACGGCCTTCTGCGCGGTCAGCGCTGACACCGCCTGGACCCAGGCTGCCCGGCGCGCCGCCGCAGCAGCCTCCAGCTCCTTGTCTGCTGCCCGCGCTGCGGCGGCGTCCGCGACGGCGACAAGCCTCCGGGTGTTCTCCACCACCTCCTCCTCCAGCTGCCTGTGGGGCAGTGTATGTCTGACGTGGTAACAGCGTTTGGGTGAGCTCACCTGGAATGGGAGTCTTCTGCATGGCCAGAAGGTCAGTTCAGGAGACGAGCTGTACATGCTGTCAAGGGTCACGCGCATCCCTCACGATGATTCGTACTCCCTTTTGATACACCTGATGCGGGCCGCGTTCGCCTCGAATGTACCAGCAGCAACAGCATGGTGCTCAGCGGGCCGCGTGCTGTGAACACCATCATCAACCTGCAAGATCACCTTGCCTTTCTTCGGCTTCAGAGCTTTGAAAGCACACCATAGACCTTTGTGACATGTCTTGCGTCAGGCGAGCACTAGGGCGACACGACTGCGCATGGGATGCACATACGCACCAATGCTGCGCACCTGCATCGTTTACCTTTGTCTCCTTACTGAGCAAAGCGTCGTGTTGCACCTGCGCCACAGTCTTGCGCCACACGTTTGATCCCCGCTGCCCGTGCCCAGCCCTGAATTGAACGAAGCGGCCGTGGAAACAAAAGCCTTTGGCCTTGTGTCACGCTCGGGGTCAAGAGATTGGTACGATGAACAAGGACCAGGCATATTGCTGTCCTGCAAAGCCAGCAGCAGACCTGGCAGCAGGCCGAAGGGTGTGCACCAGATTTCTCGGACGGTGCCGCTGCCCGGGATTCCCGATGACTGGTGCCCGATTCCCGATGAGGATCGAAACATGATCGCGAAGCAGTAGCACCCACTCTCCGCTTGTGCCGCCCCTTGCTGCTCGTATCGAGCGCATCATCACTCCGGACATAATGGCGTGCACCATGCTGCAGAAGTCGGCGCTGCTGGGCACCGCCCTGCCGGCGGTCCGCCCCATATCCGCACGCCCCCAGGCGCTGGTGCGCTTTTGGGATCCGGCGGCGGCCTGGGAACCAGTACATGCAGGCAGCCCTTAAATGTGGAATGTGCTGGCCGCGGGCGTCAAACGCGGGGCGTCAATACCCAGATCGCCGGAGCAAGACAGTGATATCTTGGCCTGTCATTGGTAAACAACCTCTTGATCTGCATGCTGTGCTGTGCTGCAGCGCGTGGTGAAGACGCAGGCGAAGGCCAGCGAGTGGTACGGCCCAGACAGGGCCAAGTGGCTGGGTGAGGCCGCAACCCCACCTTCCTGCTGCTCTCAGATCAGCACCATTGTGCAGCCCTGGCACACAACTTGCGTGCTCACATTGGCGTGCAACGCTGGAAGTATTCTGGTTTCTTAGTTCCAATGCTGTGTTGGCGCCATCTGCATCTGCTTTGCAGGTCCTGCAACCTGGCTTCGTGGTGCACACGCAGGCAAGTTCACCGACCCGCCGGCATACCTGAACGGCGAGTTCCCCGGCGACTACGGATGGGACACAGCCGGCCTGTCGGCCGACCCGCAGACGTTCTCTCGGTACCGGGAGATTGAGACCATCCACGCCCGCTGGGCCATGCTCGGCGCCCTGGGTGCGTTCAAAATTTGGCCTCGTGTTGCCATGTCAATGACAAAGCAGCGATGCTTTCAAACGTCACGTCCTCAAGCATGCTGTGCAGGTGCATATGGTCACACGGTATGTGCAACGAGCTTCCCTCGCCGTGTGTTGCCACTGCGTGCACACAGCCAACGAGCCACTGGCCGACTGCTGGGTTTTGCATCTGCCGCAGGCTGCGTGGTGCCAGAGCTGCTGGACGGCACCAACCACGTCGCGTGGTTCAAGGCTGGCGAGCAGATCTTCACAAAGAACGGCATCCAGTACCTGGGCATCCCCGGCTTCATCAACGCCCGCAGCATCATCGCCACCCTCATCGTGCAGGTGTACCCCCACAGCTGCCCAGTGGCCGTCGCATTGACCCGACCCCATACCTTGCTGCCATCATTGCTGTGCGCCGGGCCATGCTGAGGCTGGCGCTGTCAAGGCAGGCAGGCTGTGAAACGTCGTGTGTCTCCCTTTGCTGCAGGTCATCCTGATGGGCTGGGTTGAGGGCTACCGCTACTCTGGCGATGTCAAGGGCCTGGAGGGCCTGGACCAGCTGCACCCCGGCGGTGCGCGTCATCCAAGGGTTTAGGCCCCCAGTCACTAGTCACAGCAGTGATGTCTACTATTATTGAACCAGCATCCAGGACGTAGTTGGTGGGCGTCAGCTCAAATGCAATTGTGCCGCTCGCAGGTCCGTTCGACCCCCTTGGCCTGGCTGACGACCCCGACACCTTTGCTGAGCTGAAGGTGGGGCGGTCATCAAGACCTGTGCAGAGCCAGACACGCCGATGTCGCAACCTTATGTCGCAACCTCGCTATGGCCTTGCGGGCCACACTCACGACACCTGGACACACTCCAACGGTTGCTGCTCCTGAAACTGCAGGTGAAGGAGATCAAGAACGGCCGGCTGGCCATGTTCTCCATGCTGGGCTTCTTCGTGCAGGCCATCGTCACTGGCAAGGGCCCCATCGAGGTAGGGGGCAGTATGATGGGGCATAACCACCATTGCTTGCATGGCATGCCATTGAAGATACTACACTGCACAGCCATGCGACTGCGCGACATCAATGCCAGTGCTGTGGAAGTGAGCACCGCGCATCACGTTGAAGACAGTCATGGCGTTGAGCATTGCATCTTCTGCAATGCAGAACCTGAACACCCACCTTTCAGCCCCGGGCGCGGTGAGTGACTTGTGGCACTGTGACGCAGCCTTTGTACAATGTCTTGGTTTTATCAACGTGCCATCCCTGAACCCGCTCCCGCTCTTGGATGCAGAACAACGCTTTCGCATACGCCACCAAGTTCACCCCCAACTAGACCTCGGGCCTCGGAAGATGACAACAGGGGTTGCTGCAGTGCTTTTCAGCTAAGGACGCACAGCGTCACATGTAGGTTAGGTCGGGTCTCGCCTTTGTTGCACAGCATCGTTGGGTTGCATATGCCTTTGCACGCTACGGTCGCGTCTGCAACATATGTAAATGTTCGAGCTGGGGCAATTCTGAGCTCTGATCACTGGACGGATTCAAGTGCCACTGGCCCTTAGAGTTCGATGCTGCTGCTGCAGTACCCCACCGACTTGAGTTGATCTTCAGCTTCCACAAGAGGTCCGTCGCCTGAACACCATTCTACCAGGTCCGCCGTTTCGCCGCCGTGCGATAGGTGAGGACTTTGCAGGACTGCCATTACCGTCACCAGACCCAGATCTCCCTTGTCGTCCTCCGAGCTGCACTGCTGCAGTACTGCCCACCCCGAGAGCAGTGCCACTTGAGACGCCCAACTGTTCTGTTCTTGCGACGTCCACCAGCAAGGCACTCTTGCGCAAAAGCCTGCTCTTCGAAGAAGGTCCTTGCATCGTGGAGGAGACGGCTTTAGGACTGCGGTGCACAAGTCACTCACAAGCACCGTGGGTCATACAGGACTGTCTGCAGTGCGACAGCAGCTAGCGCGCCAACATGTCGAATGGCAGGCTCAAGGCATCCACCAACCGCGTGCGGACCAGGTGAGTGCCGCTGCTGCAAACAGTCACCAACCTGCGCATAGTTCGAAGCCTGCACATGCAGCTGGCACACAGTAACACGGCGGCTGTCCCCAACGCTGCAGCGTGGCGATGCACCAGACGTCGATATGGACGTCCGCCATCGGCGTGGAGAAGCACGAGAACACCAACTCGGTCATCGAGGCGACGCTCAATGCGCCGGGCATGGGCGCCGGCAAGCGCGGGGAGGCGCGGCGGGCGGCAGCCGCCGCGGCCATACAAGCCACAGGTGGGCGGCTGCTGGATGTGCGCACGGGTCCGGTGCCTGTGGCCAGAGAATGAGTGGATACCTCATGCAGAGCATGCTGACGCTCCTGGCGCTGCGCGCAGACGGCTTCGGCGGCGGCGGCGTCAACAGCTACCAGGGGCTGATGGACCTGGCGCGGCAGCAGGGCGCGCTGGGCGGCCTCAACCGGGGCGCCTGCAAGAAGTGCGTCCCTTGGTGCTCTCCCAACTGTCACCCAGCTCTCGGCAGCAATGCTCGGCAGTGCTGACCTGGGTTTGCCTCTTCAGCTCCAGTCAAGCACAGCACCACCCAACTGCTGCGCCTCGCGCATGCAGTGATCTGCGCTGCGCGGTGGGCTTTGAGCTTTGACCTCCTTACCAGTTGTCACAGACGGAAGCCATATTGTGCAGGTGTGGGCAGCTGGGACACCTGACGAAGCAGTGTCGCAACCAGTTCTCGCGCTTCTTTGACGGCGGACCAGGCGCGGAAAAGGACGCGGCGCAGCAGGCCGCCGCCGCTGCCGGGGTGCCGACGGCGGCGATTGCCATGGCGCCTCTGGCCGCCGACGCAGCGGGTGGGTGCTGGCGCAGCGCTCGACTGCTGTACGCGTTACTGCTGTGAATTAGTCTGGCTGTCTGCACGCTGTTCCTGTCAGCTGGTGCGGCAGCCAGCAGAAGTAGAACCTGCTGCGCATGTTGGCGGTCATGAGGTGGAAGGCCATCACTGGTTCAGGGAAGTGCAGCTCTTGTACAGCGTCGCCCATCTGGCATGGTTCTGGAGCTGGCAGCAGCTGCCCAGTGGGTGTCACAGCGGCGGGCGGCCATGTAGCCGCGCCCAGACCGTGCCTGCTGCACCCGCCAGACGCTCATCACGATAATAATTGTGGATCCGCTGTGCCAAGCAGGCGATGGCCCCACGCACAGCGGCGACAGCAGCGACAGCCTGCTGGAGGAGCTGGGCGCCAAGGCGGGCAGCGACAGCGACAGCAGCAGCTCCTCCTCCGGCAGCGAGGCCGAGCGCCGGCGGCGCAAGGTGCGGACACGAGATGTGAAGGGACTGAACCTGGTCAGGCGTGAGTGTCCCTCCATGACCATGGCCCCAACAGAGCATGCCTCCAACAGAGCCGGAAGGAGCCCCGACCCGCTGCTGCTGCCTGCAGGAGAAGGAGCGCAGCCGCAAGCGGAAGGAGCGGAAGGAGAAAAAGCGGCGGAAGGAGAAGCGGGCGCGCAAGGAGGCCAAGTCCAGCAAGCGCAGCAGCAGCGGGAAGCACAAGCGGCGGCGGGCCAGCCCCTCATCGTCATCAGGCTGAAGATCATGCCGGGCGTTCTGCCGGCGGCCGGTCGGGAGCATTGCGAACTGTCAGTCATGACATCGAGTGTGCTGTGGTGAAGAGACTGATGAGAGGGTCATGGTGTGACTGGTGAGCTGGTACGCATGATTGCAGGTTTCGGTGCATCGACAGCTTGTCGTCTTTTCACGCATTAGACAGACTATTGGATCACTCTGTTGAAGCACCTCTTTCCTACTCAAGTGCTGATGGAACCACGACAGCAAACATTCGCTGACCAGCTACCATACCGTTTGTCCTAATCGGGGTGCGCAAAATCAACCAAGTACCGTACACTGCTCCTCAAATGGTTGCGAAAGCAAAACCAAGGAAGCGTGGAAACCTGCTGACCAAGAAAATCCTTGCTGCTGCCTACCGAGTGTACAGTTCTCCGAAATGCACGACTGCCCCAGCATCGCATCCTGCATAGTTTTCATGATTTGGCCACGGAGCTGGCCAAAGCAGAGCGCCCAGGGGCCTGCTCTGCTGCACGATGTCATTCAAATTTCCATGCCCAGCATGCCCGTCCTCCGCTGTGCTCCACGACATCACCAGGACGGCATCAGGCCCGACAGGCTGCCGTCCGCCCTGTAGTGCCCAGCGGCCGCGGCCTGCGCCAGCTGCTGCTGCAGCGCCTGCGCAAAGGAGGTGGGCCCGGCGCCGAACGCCGACGCCGGGGCGGGCTGCCGCTTGGCGGGGCCCGCGCTGAAGCCGCCGAGGCCGCCAAACGCCAGCTGCTGCTGCAGGGCCTGCTCGTGGTGCTGCGCCTGCTGCGCCGCCTGCTGCCGCTGCAGCGCGTGCAGCTGCTCCTGCCACGTGGGCGCGCCCAGCCGGTGCGGGTACTGCTCCGACTCCGCAGACACCGCCTGCGGCCACCACACGGCCGGCCGTCACAATCAGCAAGGTGCACCAGTGGCCACAGCAGGCAGGGACAGCATGGCAGCCTGCTCAACCCTGGTGTACAGCGCTGGCAAGCTCGGCTGGCAAGACCAAAGTCCCAATCAATGTTAGGGTTTGGCATGTACCTGGTCGTCCGAGCGGCTGGGGCTGGCGTGCCAGCCGGGCGCGAGCCGCGGCATGTCCGGGTGCGGCTGCTGCTGCTGCGGGGGGGCCCTGGGCTGCCGGGCGGGCGGCTTGCGGCGGCCCTGCCGCCGGTGGGCGCCCTTCGTCACGCCCCCGATGATGCGCGGAATGCTGCCGGCTGCGGATGTGCACAGCGCGGGTCAGGGATCATGCACCATTGACCCTGGACGCACTGCAAAGCCCCCGACCATCATGTGCCAGCACTGTAAAGGACAACCAGAGACCACCTGAGCAATGCATCACGCATGGCAACCAAGAGGTAAGCGGCTGGCAGTAGGGGGCAGCATGTGTGGGCCCATTCAGGATGGCACCTGGCGCGGTGGCTACTGCGGTGGCGGCGGACCGCCGCAGGGTGGGCCGCGTGCCATCGGCCGCTGGCGGCCCTAACAGCCGGTGCCGGCCGTGCGTCTGCAGGTAGATGCTGCAGGGGGAGGCAGGGGGCAGCACGTCAGGTCACCAGGTGTTGGCCATACAGCCCGTCCTGAGACGTGCCACATCTCATCAAGCAGCATGCCTGAGCAATGGCGTTCGCGGCGCTCGATGCAGCCAGCAGCTCGTTTCGTCTGGGGCTGGAAATATCATGAAGCACATGTAGATGGGGCGCTTAGTCGCTCACCCGCAGGCGTTGCAGAGCAGGAGGCCGGTGGAGCGGTCCTTGCGCCACAGGGGGGTCTTGACCGTCTCGCAGTGCGCGCAGGAGGCGCCCAGGCGGGCGATGCCGGCGCCGCCGCCGCCGCTTCCAGCTGCCGCCGCCGCTGCTCCAGGGGGTCCCGCCTGGACGCGCCGACCGGGCGAGGCGTGCTGCGGGGACTGCCGCTTGCGCGCCGGACGCTGCGGCACCTCGTATGACGCGTCCCTGCTGGGAGTAATACCATAGTCAAGCTCCTGTGCATGTGAAGAAGCGTAGAGTCCACCAAGGTCAAGTAACCAATCAACCCCAAGGGCAAGCCCGATCGAGATGTCCGCCACTGCGGTCAGGACAGACGGCACAGGGGCAGGATCAGGCGGTGAGCAAGCTGAAGCGCGCACGAGGATTGGTCGTCGTCGTCATCTGCGGCGCTTCTTGCGGTGTGGTCGGTGCGCATATGCAGCAGGGCCTCGACAGCGGTGCGCAGCACGCCGCTGCTGCCGGATCGCTGCAGGGTGGCCGGCGCCGCCTCCGTGCCCGACTGCCGGTGATACGTGTCCAGCGTCCCGCTGTCCTCCCCTGGAGCACATCAGACAGCACTGCATCAGGCCTCTGCACTTAGGATGCCAACGTACTGCAGAGTGGGGAACCTGTGCTGACAGGATGGTGTGTACTGAACCATATGCTTCCTACTAGTCGTCCTTGCTGAGTCAGACGAGACTGCAAGGGACGCGTACGCAAAGGCCTCACCAGCGTCATCTTCCTCCTCCCCGTCAGACGGGAACCGGAACCCAGCGCCGGTGCCCCAGTCCCGGGCCGCCCGCTGCCGGTGCGACCGCCGCGCCTGCAGGACCATCTGGGCACCCATCAGTCGCTGCTGCGGAGCAGGATGCTGCCTGCGCATGCTGACGGCCCGCAGAGACCCGCAGGTGGGCAACATGTAAAGTGTACCAAGAGGTTACAAGCAGCCGGCATCATGGCACTAGCATGTGCCACACGCACCTGCGGGATGCTGCCGTGGGGCGATGGCGGCGTGGAGGGTCTTGTGCTGTCATAGGCCACGCCCTCCCCGGAGTATGCCGGCTGCTGCGGGCCGAAGCCCTGCGGCGGGCTCGGGCCCTGCGGGTGGCGCGCCGGCAGGTGGGGCCGGGACCCCTGGCTGCCGGGGGCCGCCCCGCCGCTGCCGGGGTCCCCGGGCGGCAGCGCGTCGACCTCGACGCTCGAGAAGGCGCTCTTGGTGCTGCCGTCGCGCAGCAGCGGCGCCGCGGGTGCGGGCCTGCACAGAGAAGCGGAGCAACCGGTTCAGGTCCCGTCTGCCTCACTGTGGATCTGGCTTGTGGCAACCTGTGTTATGGTGCGTGCATGGTCAGCCGCTGCAGCCCGCAGGATGCTGGGTGGCGAGGCATTGTGTCAGGCGGCACCTGCTGTGGTTGGCCAAGGGGTCGAAGGGCGGCAGTGCAGTGCTGAATGTCGCCTTGGGCACCTCTGGGGGGGCGTCATGGCCCATTGGGCCACACCCGCTTGCCGTGCGCACCTGCAGTACATGCAGACGCAGTCGGAAGGGCCGAACTGACTTCTGTGAACATGCACTCAATTGCTCTGCACGCAGGCGGCGGCCTCACGTCAAGAGGCGGCAAGGTGCTGATGTGGCAGCCAACATCACATGCACCCGTCGGCTCGCCGAGTGACACCAGCCCCATCAGCAGCCGACGTGTGGGCACCTCGGCGCTGGCGATGAGGGCGGTGGGGCGGTCCGCGCCGTGCAGCTTGCGGTAGATGCCGCAGGCGTTGCACAGCAGCAGGCCGGCGGTGCGGTCGGGGCGCCACAGGGGGGTGCGCGTCGTCCCGCAGTTCACGCACAACTTTTCGGGGGGCGCCCCCGCCGTCGGCGCATGCACCCGGTGCTGCTCCAGCGCCTGCTCGCGGTCGGGCGGCTGCGGGGTGTGCTGCATGCTGTCGCCCTGCTCCTGCCTGTGCGCTGCCGAGGGGAAGGGCCGCGGCTGGTCGGGGCCCGGGCCTAGCTGCTGGGGACTGGCGGGGCGGGCGTGGCGCATGCGCGGCGGCGGCGGCAGCAGCGGGGCCGGCGGCGGCGGCGGCTTCACCTCCCGCTCATTGCCGCTTCCCGCCCACACGTCCTACATGCAACAATAGCCACAGTCATGCTCAGCAGGCACACCGTACCAGAGGTGTAGTGAGAATCGCGCTTCTTTGTTTGAGGCTTGCTGCGTATTGTTGAGCTGCTGGATGGCTGCTGGACGCTGCCGTGTGGTGATGGATGGTTGTCAACATGCTGGCGGGTGACGCACCTGTCCGGCCAGCGCGGCGGCCTGCAGGCTGCGCGCGACGTGGTCGTTGCCCACCAGCGCCACCAGCTGCCCCAGGCAGTCCGCCAGGCTGCTGCCGCCGGCTCTGTAGTCCTCCACCACCCGGCCCAGCAGCAGCCGGCCCGCGGCGCCCAGATGCGCGGCGCCTGCAGACGGACACTTAACATGTCACCATGACATTGCCACCACCGAACGGCGCCACAACATTATCATGTTGCCTGTCGAATGTAGCTGCTGACAATCCCATGTGTCCGTCAGTGATCGCCACGGAGCGGCTAGAGGCGCAAAACTGTACTTGGGCAGTGGTACAAGGCAGGTGCAATCACAGTCACGGGCCAACACCCCCAAGCCGAAGGTACCGGCAGGTCACCTGCTGCGGCTGACGAGCACTGATCGCCGATCCGCATGATGATATGCCCGCAGCGGGGTGCTGCGTCAGGCTGATGCGGGGCACAAAACTGCACACTATGTGCTTTGTCACTGTGCCCAGTCACGACCTTTATGGGACGTTCTGTCAAGGACCTGCCCCACCGGCGCGGCCGAGGACCCCAACCGTAGCACGCCCACAGTGCAGTCCAAGCGAGACGTTTCTGCAATGCTAACGGCACGCGGGGCCGGTGTGAAAGTTGCACGCTCCCAGATGGCAGATGCGCCCAAACAGGTGGACATGATGGTAGGCGCAATAAACCTCCACATGGCGTCCGATCGTCGACGTGGCGAGTGTCGAATGAGCTCAAAAGCACTGGGAAAACGGTCGTGGTACGACCGCGGGCGGGGGCTCGTCTGCACGGAGGGGATCTGGGCAAATCCGGCCGTGACTTCGCTTCACAGCTGGAACCGGGGGCCCGCACCTGCCGACAGGGCGACCACCAGCGGCGCCGGCGCCGATTGGAGTACGCCAGCAACGTAGGCCTCGTCGATCGCGGGCTCGGCCGCCCGCCACGCGCCGCTCATCTGCGGCGGACACCGAAATGGGCTGATTGGCACTCGACAGGCACCTGAGGCACGATCCTGCCAGTCACATCACGGCCGATGCCGGCGCCTGGGAGTGGGGCTCGACACGGTGTACACTGCATGACATGCTGATTGCGATGGGGTCTTCCATGAGCAGCCGGCAGCACGCAGCGGCGCGGCGCAGGTCATTGAGGCGTAACACGGCAGTAACACCCGTGATGGCAACGGCCAGCTTCCTGCCGTAGCTGGGCCGCCGGTTGCGACGTCTCCGCAGCCGGGACGCCCCACACAGGGCTGCAGACCCACCTGGTCACCCCTGCTCGCGCTCGATTGCCGCAGCGCCGCCTGCAGATCCGCCATCCGGTGCACGAACACGATTGTGTGCCAAGCCTCCCACGGCGTGTGCAGCTGCGCTATGTTTGATTGGTTTGGCTGACGCGGCCTCGGCTGCCTTTTGGGCACCACGGTTGAGCGTTGTGAGACGGTTGTGGCACGACTAGAAGCTGCAGTGCCTGTGCAGTCATCGCGGGTGGTATGAACAGATTGATATGCCGGTGAGTCATCACCAGGCCGCCCTGCAGCGCCACCCTGGGCGCCACGTGCGGCCAGCACGCGATGATCGCGGACGGGGCCCTCTGCAATATCTGCAACACTCGCGCGTTGTAGCTCTACCACATACTCTTGTTGTACGTTGCGTAAATGCGTGATGCACATACATCATGGAGCATCCACCATGCGCGCTGATGCCGAAGAAAATCATGAGTCACCCCAGGTGGCACTGCGTGACACTTGGGGCAAAACGACAGCATCTCAGGTGCTGTCGGGAAGGCATATACGCCACACTGCTCAGCACAAGGTTTGAAGACCGTGTTTGGAACTGTCAAGCGCTGCAGCAGGGACCATGACTGACCGCTATTGTCCAATGCATCACATCTGTGCTGGCAAGCGGCGTTCGGTTGGCAGACATTGCATTGCAATGGCTGAAATTCACATGCATGTTTCCGCCGACAGCAGACACGTGTCAAAACCAATACAAACAACTCTGCGTAGCAAGGGGCCGCTGGCACCGTTACTCTTGGACAACAAATTCTCGCCATGCTGTGCTGGCATTCGCACAGCACAGCGGGCTCCGCTGCCTGCTGCTGAGTACCACATATTGCTGGCACTGTCTGGCAGCCGTGCAGCACGGTTGCGGGTCGCACACAGTGCGGCTGGGGCTGCCTTCCAGTCACTCTGCCGCCATCGGCTGTGCGCCGTCTGCGTCCGCCTCGCCGTCACCAGCGCCCGCCTTGCCGGGCGCCAGCTCCAGCTCATACTCCTGCGGTGGCCAGCAAGAGACTCACGCCCATCGGCAGCTGGAGATCTTTGTTTCGTTCAGGCTCTACCGTCCTGCTGCTAGGTGCCTTCAGCCAAAACCGTCCAACAGCACGCTGTGGTGTAGGCCCTCAGCGGAGCGGATCCTCGGGCTCTGCAGCAGCGCCGATGAGGCACGGAACACCAAGGTCCCTGATCACTGTGCCTACGCTACGAGGGCGTGCGCACACCTGGTCGGCGCCCATGTAGCTGTCGCACATGAGGTACAGCATCAGGTTGGGCGCGGCGCTGCCCTCCGCCTCCGGCACCGAGAACTCGAGCTTGCCCTTCCACCTGCAGGTGCCAGCGCCCCAGGATCTCGATGCGGACCACAATACCCAATCGCTACTGCGCCACCGTCACGCACTACAGCACACGCAAACAGCAAGGCGTTGGGCCATCGACGGTTGTCTGACCGCACGGCATGTTCAGGGTTGGAGGCTTGGTGCCGGATCTCTGCACCTGGCGCCCAGCTTGACGCGCTTGATGGCGAGCAGAGTGTTGGCGGCGGGGTCGCCCACCACCAGCCACCAGTTCTCGTCCTTGCGGCCCGGGTACCTGCAGAAAGGAACACGTTCTCCGCCTGAGCACCACCAGGGACGTGTTCAGCTGGCATCACGGAGTCTCAGCCCAATAATTGCTCATGCAGCTCTCTGATCAGGTGCACAGCAGCTCATCATACGTTTGGCATGCGGAACATCACACCCCTCAGACGCAGCGCTCTGGCAGCCTTTACTGCAGAGCAAGGCGAACACTACCAGTGCTTGCTGCCTGCACGGTGCAGGCCACCCGCTCTGACAACCCACTAGGCCCTGACGCCCACCTGGCGGCGTCCACGGGGCCCACATCGCCCTCCTGCGCCCGCTGCAGGGTGACCTCGACGGTGACGGGGTCCCCGGGCGCGGCGCCCGCCCCACCCTGCAGCGCGTGCTCCATCTCGATGTCCGGGTACCGGTTGCAGAAGCGCGCCACGTCCGCCAGCTGCGGGTCGCTCATCTGCAGCAGCTCCCGCCGCGCGTCGTCCTGCGGGCGCACATGACCTGGTGTGTGGACCTGGACCCAGACGGCTTGCCACAGAACCTTACTACATGCAACACATCGGGCAGTCTTCTGGCAGTCTCTTAGCTGCACACGACGAAGTCGTGTTGCAGTTCAGGCAGCAGCGGCAGTTGTGGCCACCCAGATGTCTTCCCCTTTGCTCTGTGCATCACACGGGGCTGGAACAAGGCGGCACCTCCATGTCGGCCAGGTCGAAGATGTTGTCGATCTTCTCCGCCTCCGCCTTGGCCGCCAGCTCGCGGGTGAAGTGCGGCAGCTGCATCAGCACGCTGTCCTTCTCCCACGTGCCCTGCGCAACGAGAAGTTGTGAGCGCGCATGTAGGCATCTCCACAGGGGTCAGCAACGAAATGCGGATCAGAGACTTGGGGAAAGAGGTGGTGTGCGCATTGGGGCATGAGTGACGGATGAAAAGTGCAATGGGCACACGATGGCACACTGCTGAGAACAGCGGAGCTCAGCAGCCCTGCAGCAGGCACAGCACCCAGGTAGGTGCTGAGTACCTGCGTGACCATCTGGCTCATCTCCATGGCCTTCAGCGCCGGGTTGAGCCAGCCGCTGCTGCTGATGACGTCCACCATAGCCTGCACATTTTGAGCAGCAGGACATCAGTGCAATGCACCCTCTATAGAGTTGAACTGACGTGTGTGGGCAGATGCAGAGCGTAAGGTCCCTCCCAGCTGTCGAGCTGCAGCACATGTAGCATTCACTGCCCAAGTCTGAGCCGTTTCACACATGACCTCCTGCTGCAAGCATATGCCAGGGCGACAGTCTCACTGTTGGTTACTGCAACTCTTTCAGCATAGACAGCCGCAAGATGCATACCTGCAGCAGGCGTGACGCTGTGGTGAGCACATCCCGCTGGTCTGTCGTCATGTCACCCACGATGTGCGTCCGCGTGAAGTGCGCCTGCACACATGTCACAAAGCTCACGCACTGCCCAGGCACAAAGTGGGCTTGCGAAGACAGCAGCTCGCTGAATTGTACCACAGTGCGATGGTCAGTCGTCATAAGGCACGAAAGACTCCGCTTGCTTCGTGCAACAGTAGTGCATGCAGGGTGCAACCACTCAATCAGGGTTGCGGTGACGCAGCAGCAGCACATTGCAAGCAGTTGTTGCAGCAAGGGCACAGCGCACACCTGCAGTAGCGAGTTGGTTTTGACATGGGGGTCCGTGTAGCGCGGCTTGTCGACAGCGACGGGCGCGTGCGTCAGCAGGCGCCGCACCACGTCCTCCTCCCCGGGCCGCACCGGCATGTCGTCAAACTCGCTGGCTGCGCTGAGGATCTCTAGGAGGCCCTGCAGCAGGGACAGGGAATACAAGTTTGGCAACGGTGAAGGTGCGACAGAGATCTGGCAGACAGGAGCGATGTTGCAGACCCGAGTGCCCTGTTGGGCTCTCACAGCGCTTACGAGCATGCAGCACTCCCCGAAGCATCTGCCAGCCGTCAACGTCAAGGTGAAGCCCAAAGTGCCGGATTGGCCGGAACGCGCACCTTGAGCTTGGTCTTGGCGGTCAGCGAGGACGAGAACAGCTCGATGGTGGTGTAGGTGATGTAGTAGTACGCCGCGATCATGCCCAGATTCAGCGGCTCCAGATCCATGTCGTTCTGTTTGCAGGGGATAGAAAGAGTCAGAAGCGAGGGTGCGCAGGGCGCAATGCTTGTACATCACATCTGCCCGTGCTCCAGACGGTCTGCAGCCGGGCAACTCTGCACGGCTCGGCACCGGTGGCCGGCCAGAGTCACAGGCAGGAGCAGGTACGAGCACAGCAGGAGGACTGGCGGCGCACCTCGATGGCGATCACGCGCGACTGCTCCAGCTCGGACAGCGTGTTCTCGATGAGGTCCGACAGGTGGTCCGACAGGTGCCGGTGGCTGGTCCCCTGCAGCGGCAGGGCATCGGCGGGCACTCAGTGAGCAGCAGGCCAGAGCAACTGTGGCTTGAGGCACGCATGCCTGTGCGCACGGAAGGCTTTGCACTGCCACCATCTAGGGTCCCTGTTTTGATGGTCGCGATAGGCCAGCCAAAGCTGACACAGACACATATGATGCGGGCCACCAGGTTCAACGTTGTGCGACCCCAAACAATAAGCTTCAGGGTGCACGAAGCACATCAGCAGTAGGAACCGCGCCTGCAGATTGTAGAAGTTGGGATTCTGCGCCAGGCGGCGGTAGTAGAAGGTCCAGGTGAGGTAGTCCACCGCGTCCTGCTTTGTCGTCACCGTGCGCGTCACCACCTGCAACAATGGACAACAGATGGCTTGATTGCAATTTCAGCAACAGCATAGCCTGCAGTGTGGTTCAACACACCAGAAAAGACCAGCACTTAAGTCTGCTGTGCCTGGCTGCTGGTGACGACCCTCAAAACCGTTGGCACGGCCATCGGTAGGCTCATGTAGCAACACAACAAAAGGTTTGTGGCATGTTGAACGCACCTCGGCCGCCAGGTGGTCGTGCAGGAAGGCGTCCAGGTGCGACTCCACGGGGAATGGCTCGAACAGGAACTTCTTGTAGTACGCCTTCTTGGGCGCGTGGCACAGCAGCATGCATCTGCAGGCGGCGAGGGGCACACTCAACGTGTGGCTGCAGCAGCAGGGCAACGCAGGCTTGGGGAGCACGCATGCAGCTGGGACGGACAAGTGAACCAACATGTGACCGCGCTCGAGTTGCGGTCACTTTCACTGTTGCACAGCCTGGAACGGGCATGGCTGCCGCGCCAACAGGGCCGTCGCAACTGGTGTGCACAGCAAGCCTGGTGGTGGAGTTGGAGGGGCCGCGCACCGGCCGGACCCCTGGGGCGTGTCCTTGGCGCGGATGGCGCGCCCCATCATCTGCAGGAGGTCGGTGATGGGGTAGTCGGTGCCGCCGCTGCCGGCCGAGCCGTCATAGTACTGCGTCCCCATGATCACCACCTGCTGCGCCTCCGCCGTCAGCCCCCAGCACAGGTCCGCCGGCACCACCATCACCTGCGCGGTGAGGACCGCACAACCGTTTTGAGTGCAAAGACAAACCAAGTCTCAAGAACCATGAGGTGTCGCTAGCCCAAGTGCGATGTTGACTGATGAGCATCCAAGTCATCAGTGCAGCCAGCCCTCCCGGGTGACTGTTCAGGCAGATGTGCGCACACACACACACACCACACAACACCACATCCTGGGCACGAAGTTCTGCCACCCTGTCCACAGAGGAGGCAGGAAGCAGCATACCTGCACGGTGCCGGCGGCGAAGAGGCGCTCCGCCACCGCCCGGTCCTCCGGCCGCATGATGTCGTGCAGGAAGGCGACGCCAAACTCCAGGCTGTACTTCAGCGCCGGGTCCCGCACCGTCTCCACCTCCGCCGCCACATCCGCCTCGTCTCCCTGTGCCGGCAGGCAGGCTGGCCATCATGACATGCGGTGTGGGGTATGATCCTGAGCCAGCAGTAGCATTTTGCCAACTACTTCACCGCTGTTTCAGAGCCTGAGCAGCACTGTGTGAAGTGGGGCTTGGAACATGTGTCACAGCGGACAAGCAGGCTGCATGCGTGTTCTGTTTGCTGCCAAGTGCATACCGCCAGGAAGCGCTTGGGCAGGCCGTCGGCTGAAGCGTAGCCCAGGATGTCCATGGCGGTGAGCCGGGCGTGCTTGCGCGTCGGCACGAAGACGATGCTGGACTGGTTCTGCAGGCGCAGTGGTCCAATGATACGTGAGCAACAGTATGTGTGGCATTGCAAGCGGTTGCCATCACTTCGTCAGTCATAGAGTGCAGCAGATGCGCGATAGCGCCTCTTGTTCCGCGAGGCGTTATGCAGCTGCGTGTCCTCTATGACTTTACGGCAACAGGGCATTTGCAAGGCTACCCAACCACATACCACGATCTGTGAAGGATGTGCAAGGTCACCTGGCTGCTGGCCTGCACCAGGCCGGAGTAGGTGGGCCGCGCCATGGCCTGCAGCCGCGCGTCGAAGCTGATGATGTCGAAGGCCATGATGTGGATCTCTAGTGGCACCGGCCGCACGCCTGCATGAGACACACAACGCACGGTGGTCTGATCTCGGAGCTGGACCAGCAAGCGAAGCAGCCTGGCATGATGGCAGATGCAGGGAAAAAAAAAAAAAAAACCCCAGTCCTTGCATGAGTTGACTGATCACAAAACGGCCGCCCAGGCCTGTTGCTTGCTTTCAGGCGCTTGCTAAAGCCGCACCGGGCGGGAAGTTGAACAGCGAGTGGCTGGAGGCGCCGATCCACTCGCCCAGGTCCTTCGCGTTGGCCAGGCTGGTGCACAGGCCCACGATGCGGATGGGGCCCGGCACCTGGCTCGCGATCAGCCGCATGCGCGAGGTCACCACCTCCAGCGCCGCCCCGTGCCGCTGCGGTGGTCGGCAAGCGACAGTTGGGTGGTGCAATGCAACATTGGCCAGCATGCAGGCCACCACATGAGAAATAGCGCAGCAGCTTGTGCAGAGCAGAAATATTGCAGAGCCCAAATGCTGCGCTGCACTGGAGTCGTGCTAATCTTGGCTCTGAAACATGCTAGGTGGTGCCTTGCCAGGCGGGCACCTGGCCGATGAGGTGCAGCTCGTCCACGATGAACAGGGCGGTCTCCTTCACAAAACGCCGCTGCCGCCACCGCCGGGACAGCATGTCCCACTTCTCCGGCGTGGCGATCACGATGTTGCCCTGCAGCAGCAGCAGCAACATTGGCGTTCCAAACACTGATCCGAGCCCCGATGTTGTTGTGTGCTCATGCGAGGGCGCCTCAGCAGCAGTGTGTGGTCATAACTGCTTTGTGCCATGATCCCTTGCATAATCCCTATGGATGATGGCAATTTCAGCAGCACAACAGCTATAGCCTGCCACCGAGCACATCAGGAGCCCAGCAGCAGCAACCATGTCAACCTTTTCGAGCAGCTTGTGGTCGCTGGTGGGCTCGCCGGCGAGCTCCACCACGTTGAGCCCCATCTTGGCGCCGAACTTGGCGGACCAGTCGCGCAGCCGCTCCGTCGCCAGCGCCTGGCTAGGCGCGATGTACACCGCCCGCGCCACGCCCTTGCCCTCCGACGCCTGCAGGTCACCAACATGGAGGTCTGCATCTGGACGCAAGCGGCCTTGTGGCAGACCATACTTGCATCATAGTCCTGTCCAGATGGGTGGAACTCACGCGTGCAAGGTGTCCAGAAAAGCGTCCACTGTGTGATGTGCTGTGACAGTGCCCAGTGTAGCATCATGGAACTGACCAGCGGTGGGGTGCGCACCTGCTTCAGCATGCGCAGGATGGCAAACTCCGCGCACACGGTCTTGCCCGAGCCAGTGGGCGCCGCCACCAGCGTGTTCTCGGACGTCTGGTACAGCGTGTTGAACACCTGCACCAACAGCACGCCGCACGTGAGCGTTTAATGCACACATCCACTGTGAAAACAGTCACCCTAGAAAGGCGGCAGCCGGGGACAGTGGAAATGTTACACCACACGATACCATCGCACCTGGGTCTGGATGGGGTTGAACTCCACAAAGTTCTGGTCTGCGAACAGCGCCTCGAAGGACGGCTCCCGCAGCGCATCCAGCGGCAGCGGCTGCAGAGCAGGACACTCATAGCTTTGACACGACAGCCACAGCACACCCAGATGACACTTCAACGCTGCAGATGACATTGCGCCAATGGCACTGCCACCGTAACAACATCAGATCATGCGGTGCAGCTTGAAGGCTCATACCTGCAGGTCGAGCAGTTCGGTGGGCGGCGGGTAGCGCTCCGGCAGGATGAGGTGGCGGAAGCTGACGGGCAGCACCGCCTCGCTCTGCAGCCACTTGTCCGACACCACCTGCGCAGCACCCAGGTCCTCAGGCCATGTGCCCATCTCGAGAACGATACGCATCTCAACTCCCCTGCTTTCAATCGAAATGGATGCCAACAAGGATGTGCAGGCGTGATGAATAGCAGGAGTAGGTGAAGACAGTTTTGGTGCGATTGTGCATGGCACAGCCGTGACTGATATGACAGCGCACCCTGATGAAGTACTGCGGCGGCAGCGGGTCCTGGATGGGCAGGCTGAAGGACACCGTGTGGTCGTCCTCCGCAAAGCTCTTCTTCAGCAGCCAGTACTCGTGGTGCAGGATGAACTCCGAGTCGGAGTCCTCCACCAGGATCCAGAACGGCTCCACGAAGCTGTGGATCTTGTCCTGCAGATGGGTGTTGTGCAAGCGTGATGATATTGGTGCCCAGACTGCACAGTCGGACTCAGAGCGCAGCGGCTGATGCCACGATGTCACGATGCGCAGAACATACTTGACGAACAAAACGACCGTTTGCAGTCAGGGCGCAAGCAGCAGCAGTGCCATAGTGATTCTCTTGTTCTCGTACAAAAGGCGCACATCCCACTGGAAGTCCGGCGTGATGGTGAGGTCCACTTTGACGACAGTGCGCGTGATGGGCTGCACGCTGGCCGCCAGCTCCAGCCGCGGGAACTGGTGGATCAGCTTGTGCACCGTCTTGCCCAGCCTGCAAAATGGGAAGGCCGCATGCTGAGCGGAACATGCACGACCTCACCAGGCTGCCACAGCAGCACTGTCGAAGGCAAAGTCAGGCTTGTCTGCTGACGGACTGCGCCAACGTTGAAGCCTCAGAGATGTAGAGGCAAATCGCACTTGGGCGCCTTGATCATCTCGCCAATCTCCTGGCTGCTCAGATCGTACCACCGCTCCCAGGCCAGATCCTTGCGCTCAACCTATGTGAGTAACCGTATAAAGCTGATCATCTGCAGGTAGCAGCTAGATCTGGCAGAATTACGGCATGATGCCGTAAGCATGGCAGGTCAGCAACTTTTGCCAGCCAAGGTCGAACTACAGTACTGGCTGCTGGGTACCAGGCAACGAGCATGTGGCAAGCCATCCAGGCCTCGGCTCAGGGGGTTGCATGTAAACTTTGACCCAACCCCACCTGTTGCAGGATGGCAGTGGGCACGCCCTTGAACTGGCGCAGCGGTGTCTGGCTGCCCCACAGGCGGTACTGCACCATCTTGCACAGCGCCAGCGCCTTGTCCGCCAGCCCGGCCCACCCGCGCCGCAGCACGATCTCGAACAGGCAGCGCATCAGGCGACCCGCCGACTGGGTGACGTACACCATGTCCGTCGACAGCGCCAGGCCCTCCAGCTTGAGGCGCGAGATGTAAGCCTGCAGGCAGGTTCAGCAGTTGATCCCAGCCGACTTCGGAGGCTGGTGTGGTGATCAGGGAGGCAGCACTGGATGCGTAGATGCGTATGCACAGTGGCTGAGTGGTGCAGCCAGGACGTCAGAGTATACCCACACAGCGGGGCATGCCCGGTATGTTGACGCAATTTGACCTGCTGGTTGCGACGCCAATCACGAGATCGCTCGCTCCTATGTGGTGCAGCAGCAACTGCTTTTACGCACCTGCAGCAGCACGTTGATCTTGGCGGTGGGCTCGTCGATGGACTCCTTGACGGGGATGGGCACGCGTTCCATGAGCTTGGCCAGCTCCATCTTCTCCTCCTCCCGCACCACCATGAACCGGAACTCGTCGCTCAGGCTGCAGCAGCGGGGGCGTGCACGTGTAACCTGCTGATTGTGTGTCTGATTTGACCGGGTGAAATCAGTGAGATGACGTTGCAGCCAGGCGATTGTAGGGGCTGTAGAGCCATGAGCAGCCGTTCAACCTTGCAAAGGAACGGTGAACCATGCAGCAGCCGCACAGCGACAGGCAGTTGAGACCTCAGGCTGCAGGTGTGGCGGGCGCACCTGAACAGGCGCAGCAGCTCGATGTCGCCCATCGTTGGCCGCAGGTGCTCGTTGAAGGTGGCGAGCGTGTTGTAGGTGATGTAGTAGTAGGAGGCGATGCGGCCCAGGTCGGTCGCCTGGAAGTTGCCGGTCCGCCGGTCGTACTTCACCAGGTTGTGCTTGTCCAGCTGCGCCGCCGCAGTGTGCACCAGGTCCATACGACGCTCCTGCAGGGATGATACCGTCATGCATGAGCAGTGCGCTCTCTAGAAGATGTTATGCTGGCGCAGGCTGCTGTGAGGGAAGGACCAGGTTCATCAAGTTGCATGTTGTGAGAGGCACATAGATGTCCGACAGCAAGGGCACACCTTGAGAAGGGGGTCCGCATCGATCTGGCCCAGCGGCACACCATACAGTGTCGGGTTGCGCAGCATCCGAATGTTTAAGTACCTGCAGACACCAGGAGGGCATTCACATGCCGACACACAGATGCAGCACCCCAGATGGTCCTTCACAGTAGAGAGTACAACCAACCTGCGAGGTGGCAACGTCAAATCTGACCGAACAGCCTGTTGTCTGAGAGGACTGTTGCCACTCACGTGTACTTGAGCCACTCGGCCGCGTCCTGCACGTTCTGCACGGTGCCCAGCACGATCTCGGCGTTGAGGTTGTCCGGGATGGTGCGCACGTACTGGCTCTCAATGGGCAGCTGCTGGTTGAACAGCGACAGGTAGAACTGCAGCTCCTGGTGGCCTGCACACAAGGGTGCAAAAAAAGATCGGCAGACTATGCCGGCAAAGTACCGAGAGCCGAGATGTCCATCTTGCTCTTGACTCAACTAGAAGTGGTCTGCTTTGGATCAGGGTATCGTCACCGGCAGAGTGACTGACTGCCCACCTGTTATGATGATGCCCTCGCCAAAGGTGTCGTACTGCGGGCGCCCGGCGCGGCCAAACATCTGCATCACATCCAGGGCGCCCAGCTCCGTCCACGCGCCCTTCTCGGGGTTGTACACCTGGGAGCATGTACACCCTTGCAATCACGCCATGTCCTCCAAGCCATCAACGCAGACCTACAACAGCTTTGCGCTCATGCGCTCTGGACTGCGAGCTCAGATGCTGTCATTGCACCACGGCCAAAGTGCAACTCGACACTCTGTGTGCTGTCGGAGGCACGTCGGATATGCTGGGTCATACCTGTGTGCCCTTGATGATGACCATATGCGCCGGCAGGTTTACACCCCACGCCAGCGTCGCGGTCGACACCAGCACCTGCAACCACAAGACTGATGGCATCGAGACACTCTTCCTGCATATTCATGCAGGACAGACTGAACAGGTCTGTAGCATGAGGCCACAACAGCACGGTTTGAATGACGCAACATTTCTTGGTAGGCCCACCTGCACATGTCCGTCGGCAAACAGATCCTCCACCATGGACCGGTCGGCGCGCTGCATGCCGGCGTGGTGGATGGCGAAACCGAAGGGCAGCAGCTCCTTTAGCGCGGCGTCCTTCGAGGAGTCCGCCTCCTCCTGCAGGATGACCTTCGACGCCGACGAGTCCTGCACACACATTCGTGATGCCGATATTATATCGAGCTGACAGGCCCAGGGAAGAGCACGCAGCTGCGCACTGAGCTACAGAGGAGCCCCTCTGATCCTACGCCTGCAGCTGCGCGTGGGGGCGTTGCAGTGTCGTCACAGGACATCAGCTCCACCTTCATGAAGCGCATCAGCGTGTCATTGGCAAGCGCGGTCTCCTTGAGGTAGCGCGCCGTCTTGGCGGTCTCCTTGCGGCTGTGCACAAAGATCAGCACCTGGTGCTGCCCGGCTGCCGACAGCACCTGCAGCAAGCGTTGATGAAGCTCTGATTTCTGAGCTCAAGGAGGAGCTGTGGCTCACAGTCGTATGTTGGGATGCTGGCCATTGAGTTTGTAGGGGATGCCATGGATTGCAGAGTGCAGACGAGCACACCTTGTTGTAGCAGATCTCGTTCATGAGCTGGAAGCGCTGCAGCGGCTTCTTGACCGTGATGCCCACGTACTGCTGGGCCAGTGGGCATGGACGGAAGCTGTTGTCGAAGTGGAACAAGCCCTGCACCAGTAAAAGCCCACATGCTGATGGCATAAGCCATGTGTGTTCACTGTCAATGCCCGTGGCCAGCAGGCTGTGAGAAGGCCACGAGCATGATCCAGGCCATTTGTCCATTTACAGCCAGGCCTGTACCTGAGCAGGGTCAACCCGCAGGAATGCCGCAACGTCCTCGAAGTTGGGCAGGGTCGCTGAGAGGCCCACCAGCCGGATCATCTCCTGTGATGCCTGTGCAGCCAGAAAGCACCACATCAGCCGATACATGAGCCGAAACAAGTGGCACAGGTACGTTGGCAATGGTAGGAATGGTAGTGGAGCAACGTGGTGCACACGAGCTCTGAGTGCAACCAAGCACCTCAATCTGGCGCACAGTCCGGGCGATGATGCTCTCGATGACGGAGCCACGGTCGTCATGGAGCAGGTGGATCTCGTCGACAATCAGCAGCTTCACCTGCAGCCGGACAGCCAGTGCACTCCGAGTTGAGCCCCTCGATGACAGGCTGGGTGGACGACAGGGCATCTGCACTCTGTGCAGGTGCTAAGATGTGTGATGGGTGCATTACCTTCTGGGTGTAGGTGCGATCACCACTCTTGCGGGTGATGATGTCCCACTTCTCGGGTGTGACAACGATCATCTACAGACAAGATATGGTCAATGTGATGCACTTGCTGGTTGGAGCGCAGGGAGGTGCAGCAATGCATGGGCATTGTGTCAGAAACGCTGAGACATTCGCTCAAAGGCATGTGCAGCACCTGGGCCTCCTCAATCTCAGCGCGGCTAAGGTTCATGTCGCCAGTCAGCTCCTTGACCGTCATGTTGTACGGCTTGAGCCGCTTGCCGAAGTTGCCGACCATCTCAGCAACCAGCGCCTGCAGAGTGCGCAGCGTGTGTTGGCTGGCAACTGTCAATGTCATGATGCTGGAGTTCCTTGCACTGTGCTCCACATGGAGAAATAGCATATGGCACCATGGGTTACTGCAACTCGACACATGTGCCACAGAGCAACGCTCGTGCAGCCCATTGATCACCTTCATGGGTGCCACGTAGACGATCTTGAACTTGGACGTGTCGATCTTGCCGGTCTCGGCGTCGCGGTACAGGCTCATGGTGTGCAGGATGGACAGCATAGCGACGTTGGTCTTGCCGGCGCCCGTGGGCGCACACATGAGGATGTTCTCCGAGGTGTTGAGTGCGGTGTGCGACACCTGCAGCAGGGGTGCAACCGTCACATTGCTGCCGACAAGTTGCACGCATACTCTGCACCCTAATTCCTCCTTATGCCTGCAGCTTTGACACCAGCAGCAGAGGCCAGCACAGTGCAGTTTGTTGGCAGCAGTTGTGCATGATGACGAAGTGCAAAGCTGGTTAGACAGGGTGCCTCTGCGTTGTACCCGGCTCTGGATGCGGTTCAGGGCGTCCATGCCCTCGAATGCGGGGTGCATCCAGGATGGCAGCTCCTTGATCTTCACGATGCGCTCGTCCTTTGCAAAGGGCTTCGGCTTGAGTGCAGGCACATGGATCTCCTCAAAGCCCTGCAAAACACGAGAGCCCAAACGTTCCAGCCTGGCTGAGATTGGTCATGCTCCACCCAAGCCGGGAATCGGAGATCATACAAGCAACCAGCAACAGTGATCAAAATGATGTACACCTTGTCAGTTGTGCGCGTGGAGCCAGGGGGCAGGTTGGTGTTCTTGTTGGTGTTCAGGTGCCCGCCCTGATTGAACGCCAGCCCGTCAAGGTCTACCGTCTTGCGGCCGCTGCGTGCATCGGCAGCTGCTGCGTCGCCGGCAGCTGCGCAGGACATAACCCCAGCACGAGTCGATTGATGCTGACATGAGACAACACACGCTGCAGGCATGTTTGCTGCCGCTACGTCTGCAAGCTTGCGGCGTGCCTACAGAGGCCAGACGTGACCTTTGTCCTGGCAGAGCGATGTCACGCGCCCCCCACCTGTGCCATCAGCGCCACGCAGCTTGCGCGCCTCCTCCCGGATTTGGCGCTCCAGGGCCGACTGCCGCTCGCGCGCGGTGGTGCGGTCCGCCTTGAGCGCCTCCAGAATGGCTGCCGTGTCCTCCCGCCCCGCCATCTCCGTCTGCAATTGGAATGCTGGGCTGTAATACTGCAATCTAAGTACAAACTGCATATGTTACAATGCCACAGTGCACCAACAGCAGTGCGGTGCCCTGTTTGCAGTCTTGGCACGCTTGAGACCAATGGCATAGCAGCTGACAGCATTGCCAGCGTGCGCCTAGCGGCCGGACAAGCTGCTACCAGGCTGACCTCTATCCGCTTCTCGGCGTCGGCGTTCTCGGCGCGCGCGAGGAGCGTGCACCACACGATGGTGGCGCGGTTGCGGATCAGCTGCTTGACCAGCGAGAACTTGTCGTAGTCGACCAGCGCCAGCAGGTCCTGCTCCAGGTCCCGCTCGTTCTCCGTGGACTGCAGTGAAACAAGAATTCAGACGTGACTGTCGGGTAGACGCTGATCTCGAGGCTGACACTAACAGCTTCTTGAAAGCCAAAAAGCGTTTGTTCCCCAGCTGCAGTGCTTCCGACCGCACAGGCGTCCAAAGGCATGCATGGGCCACAGGTAGCTATGTGAAGGACAGGGCGGGAGATGGCACTGCAGGGCTGCACCTCGAGTGTCCTGAAGATCTTCTCAGCCAGCTGCTGCGCCTCTGCGGCGTCCAGGCTGCCGAATGCGCTGGACACGCGCCGCTGCAGCCAGAAGGCGTCTCGCCGGATTTCCTGCAGCGGTGGAGCGCAGATAAGTCTACAGCTGGCCTGTGACAACCATGAACCTACCATGAACCTCCCACAATCGCAGCTGCTGCAGCCTGCCAGATGCAGGTGGCGGGGCACGAAATTAATTATGCTGCATACAGGTGCTGTGACATCCTGCAGCCCCGCCGACGCGCAGCACCTGCGGGTTCACGCCCTCGGGTGAGTCGCCGGGATCTGCCGCCGCTCCATTGGCGGCGCTGGCGTCCAGGTTGCCCTGAGCAGCGGCTGTGGCGGTCCCTGCCTCCTCTGGCTCATCCCTGTCGTCCTCGTCCTCATCGTCATCCTCCTGGACAGTTAGAGGAAGTCGAGTTTGGCAGCATGCAGCCAGGCAGTTGGAAGGCAGGACGTCTCAACCAGCATCAGAGTTATGCCATTGTCCTGGAAACTTGCCAGCCCCAACACGAGCCCAGCGGCCAGCTCAGCTGCGCACAAGGTGCAGCACGCGGGACGCACCACGACCTCGTCGCCCTCGGAGTCCTCCTCCTCGTCCTCTCCCTCAAACTCGACGGCCACGCCGATGTCCTCGTCCAGGGCGTCGCCCGCCACCGGCTCATCGAGCGCCGTGGCGGCGGCGCTGAAGTCGGTGATGCGCTTGCCCAGGTCCACCAGCCGGTCGAAGTCGTTGCCGGGCAGCTCGCCGCCGAACAGCGCCTCGCACTCCGCCTTGCGCTTTGGGTCCTGTTGCACGCGACGGTGCCCCGCTCAAGCGCATATACACATGTGCTCCCCGCCAGGACTTTGGGCAACACGACTTGCTATGAGTCTAGCTGTGATGTGATGTTGCATGCAATATCTTGGCGTGGCAATGACCTGTGTGATCAGCAACGTTGGCGTGTTTGGCATCAGCAGCTGAACCCAGACCCACCGTGAGGTGGTCGTTCTTGAGCACCGCCAGGACCTCATCGGCGGCGCCGCACAGGATGTCGTGCGGCTGGTCGCCAAACTGGTTCTGGATCATACCCAGCATCGCCTCGTACGCGTCGCGCGTGGCTGCTGTGCGCGGCTGATAGAACTGTCCGGCCTCGAGGTCCATCACGCTCGGGCCCGCACCCTGCAGAGTGTGAGCTTCAATCTCTGTGATATGCAAGCACGTGCGCGTTGGACTGTCTCGTATGCACCGACATGCTGTGTGATGCGCGTCAGGCCGCAATGGCCAGCTGCTCCCTTATGTCTACATGCAGCTGCAAAGAAATGTGCGGGCGCACCCTCCGGGCCCTCTTGGGCGCCTCATAGTCCAGATCCTGTGCCGCTGCATCGCGCCTGCATTTGGTGGGTTATGAGTATGTCAGCCACGTCCGAATGCCCGGCCTCTCTCTCTTACGTAGCACCTGCACAACATTGAGCCAGAACAGTGCAGTCCTTTTGACAGTGTTCTGACGGACGGAGGACACGCACTTCTTCTTGGCCTTGGACTTGCGCTCCTCCAGGCCCTCGGGGCGGCCCTTCAGGGCCCGGTCCCCCATCTTGCCCTTCATGCGCCCCCATAGCGAGTCGGGCTCGCCGCTGGGCTCTGCCCCCTCGCGCGTCCGCGTCTCCGCGGTCAGCACGAGGTTGGAGTTCTGCAGAACGCACGAGCGCAGCGACCTTTATGCATTGATGCTCACTGATTCATCCAACACGACTGCTGCAGGTTAGCACTCACTACTCCCAGAACATATTTGGAAGCCTTGCACAGACAGTCCGGCAGGCTGCATCCCGGAATGGCACGCACCGCTCTGTAGTCATACTGCTTGTACCGCGCATAGCCCTGCGATGCAGACAGCATGTTGATCAGCACAGGCGACGAGCTGGAGACGTGTGTGCATCGTGGAGAGGAGCTGCGGCAATCGCCTGCAAGCACTGCGCCAATGCCGACATGTAGTATCTGCCAGGGAATGCCGGCAGGTGTGTGGCCTACCTCTGCGCCGCCACCAGCAGCCCGGTCTGCTCGGCCCGACATGGCGGCCCGATTGCGGGGCAACAGCCCCTAACCGCAGGCTGCTGCCAGTGATGGAAGGTGCAACAGCCCGCAACGTGACTGTGGGGGACGCTCGCAGCGCCCTTGAGACAGGCAAGCCAAAGACGATCGAGTAGGTCTTCTGCACTATCTTTGAAGCCACCAGTGTTGTGACCGTGCAACGGTGCCCTTGCTGGCAACGGGTGCAGCAAACTATACTTATGGCAATGCAGACCACCACACGACAGGCGCTGCTAACAGCTGTCTGAGCGCTGTTCGGCGTGCACAACCACGCTAGCGGCAGCCTGATGGGAGTGCGACAAGCACGACATGCACATCGTCCCTGGAGAATGAGATGTGGTGCATCCTGCTTCCTCTTCACTGCAAAGGGGGAGCTTAAGCAGGGGCACGGTACTTAACCAGCCTTTCAAGCCGGGCCAAACTTACGAACTGCAAACCCTGGAGATGACTCAAGTTTGCGAGCCAGCACGCCCCGATCGGTGCAGTGCTTCTAGTCCGGTTCACAGTCTGCCTGTACAAGGATTGCACGAAAGGTGCGCATCGAAATGGTTGCGTAGGTCCTCAAACACGCAATCCATGCGATAAGCAGGTCTGCAAGGTGCTTTGGGGACATCGTCGTGGCCAGGATGCAACAGGGGGAGCACCTACCGATGAACATCGAGGCAATAGAGGATGCGCTCCGTCAGCAGGGGAAGGACATTACGGCACTGATACAACGACGCAAGTTTCGCCGGTTCGTTGGCAGTTCTGGCGTCGTGTCCAGCTGTCGCTGCACCGTGCATGTGTGCTCCGGGTACTGAGGCACACAGACCTGCTCGCCTGCGCAGGACGGAGACGTTCAATGCAAGTACTGATGACAAAGAGGAGTTTGAGCAGTATGATCCCGCCCAGAGCCAGAAGGGCTTTCAAGCACACCCTGTCAAGGTGTGCGCCATCAGCAGCGGTGCATCTTGTGCAGCTGTTGTCATGTATAAATGAGCGAAGGTGTCCTGCACGCAACCCAGAGGACTGGCAGTTTATGATGAGACGCGCTGCACGCCGGTCTGGTGTCCCAGCTGCACTGCATCCACTATATGCAGGCTGTGACAGTGGCGCTGGAATGGCGCAACCTGACGTACACTGTGGCAGTCGGCAAGGGCAAGAAGAAGACCACAAAGACGATCCTGGACCGTCTCACGGGCGTGGCGCCGCCTGGCCACCTGCTGGCTATCATGGGGCCCACAGGTGCGGTATCGCAACAGCTCTGCAGCTTTGTTGCCATCCTTCAGCCTGCATGCCATGTGCTTGGCACCAGAACGAAACAGTGTACCTGACATCGTACTGATGTCTGTCGTTGCTCCATGAACACTTGGCACGGTGATGTGGGTGCGTGTAGGCTCGGGGAAGACGTCGCTTGTCAATGCACTGGCGGGGCGGCTGGAGGGCGGCAAGCTGCAGGGCAGCATCCTGGTGAACGGCGCCGACCGGAAGAAGAATTTCAAAAACATCAGCGCGTGAGGGGCTTCGCCGCATGCGGGCTCCTGCTCCCACCATGTGCTGTTGCAGGCGGACCATGCAAATGTCGCTGCTCTGCTCACAGCCTGATGAGCTGCCATGATGCAACTTGAAGCTTGCAGTATTGTCCTGTTGCAGGTATGTGATGCAGGACGATGTACTGCTGGGCATCCTCACGGTGAGCTGGCTCGCTGCTTGTGCTCGTGACTGCGTCTTGAGGCACGGCGGTCATCTGCAACCGACAAGCAGAGCACTGCAAAGGTACCTGATCCTGCAAACACAGGTGCGGGAGACCTTCGAGGTGGCAGCTAGCCTGCGGCTGCCTCGGTCGGTCAGCAAAGCCGAGAAAAGCGCCATTGTGGACGCAATCATCACCGAGCTGGGGCTGTCGAAGGCCGCCAACACACGCATTGGTGAGGCCTGATGTTGCTTGAACACGTCACAGTAAAGTGCCGCAGCACTATTCTTAGCGACTCCCAACACCTAGGAACATCCTATCGTCTGCTGCCCTGCAGGGGATGCCTTTACACGTGGAGTGAGCGGTGGCGAGAGGAAGCGCGTCGCCTTTGGGCAGGCGCTGCTGGGCAACCCGGCTGTCATCTTCCTGGATGAGCCCACTTCAGGTGCGACCGACGAGCTGGCAAGCCGGTTGTTGCAATGCCAGCGACTGTGTTGTGCATGCAGCTGGTGGCCAGCAAGTTGATGGTGATGTGTGCTGCACTTTGCAGGTCTGGATGCTTTCCAATCGCAGAACGTGATGGAGGTGAGGCTGCGCAGGAACTGCTGCAGATACTGTGCATTCGACAGCAACGATAGGGAGCCACTCGAACGATCTCATGTGATGGACTGCCGTGCACGTCTGCTCTTCCACACAGGCTTTGTGGCGGCTTGCGAAGGGTGGACGCACGGTTCGCTGTTTGAATATCATCAGCACCAGTTGTCCCAGTTGTGGCAGGCTAACAGGACCTAGGCACAGGGCCCAGTTCATACTACCAGTGTTTGGCTTGTGCAAACAACTGCAGCTTGCATTACCTCCACGCCAGCACCAGTGCGAGCCTGTTGTCATCAACGTGAGCAGGTGCTATCGACCATCCACCAGCCGCGCTCGTCCATCTTCGCCATGTTCGACCTGCTGCTGCTGGTTGCGGAGGGCAAGCTGCTGTTTTATGGGCCTGCGGCCCTGGCGGTGCGGATCTGGCCTGACTTGCTGAGTACAGGAAGTTTCGTCCAGCTCTGGCATGTGGGAAGGGACTGTCATGACTTTGCTTGTCCCACGTGAACGCAGGTGAAGCATTTCGAACGCTGCCACATGCCATGCCCCCAGCATTTCAACCCAGCAGACTTCTTCCTGGTGAGCAGTCATCATGGATGTCACCAACCACTTGATTTCCATACTCACGTTGAAGAAGCTCAGGACAACATCACCTCCTACCGTGTGCAGGATGTGGCCTCTGTCGACAACAGGTCTGGCATCGGCCATCTCCCCGTGCGGAGCTCCTCATGGGGACTGTAGGCTTCCTGCCTTCATGATGATGCTGCACGTCCTGCACACATGCAGACGGCTATCTTTTGACACTCTGTCCCACCGCGGTGCAGGTCGCCGCAGGCTGAGGCTTCCTGTCAGGAGCGCATCAAGCTGCTGGAGTACGTGTACGGCCAGGACCGCGGCCTGTACGAAGTCGGCACCCACATGGGGGACGCCGACATGAAGGGGCTGCCCGGGAAGTTCAGCTTCGCGACCGACTGGTTCACGCAGTGAGTGTGACACCGTGCACGTATGCCTCAACAGTCAACAGTAAAGCTATCAGCACGATTCCACAAAGGAGAACAGACTTGCAGGGGACACCCGTCGAGCGGTCTCAGAGACCCAGTAACCTTCCGGCACAGCAGCAGCAGACCCATGTCAGAGGCCCAATTGACACTTCAACACGGTGCAAAGGCACCACAGCTGAGTCGTTCAACTGCATGTCCAACGAGCAACACACTTACGAGCTGGTTCGTGGGCTTTGCAGGTACGGCATCCTGCAGAAGCGTGCTTTCACGCAGGCTGTCAGGGAGAAGGTGCCGCTCATCATCAACTTCTCCCAGATCATCAGTGAGTCACTGGCGTCATCGTCCAGAACTGCACAGCAATGGCTCATGACATATCGGTGCAATAGTGCACTCTGTGCTAATGTGCGGTGCATGTCGCTGCAGTCATTGGCATCATTCTGGGCGTCCTGTACCTGAACATGGACAAGAGTAATAAGGTATGCGCTGCTGCTTTGGTATGGCTGTGTATCTCCCGTATCCGATTCCATACCTGGTGCTGCACTACAAGGGCGATGCTGTACTCAAGATACTGTATTCTTGTGTGCGTGCAAGCCGTCATGCGTGCTACAATACAAGCGCAGGGCATTCAGGACCGGAATGGCCTCATCTTCTTCATTTTGATTGGTGCGTGTGCTTCATACCTGTATGCAGGCCTTGTGTAAGTGGCACTTCAAGACTGTGCGGCTGATGTGTCATTTCATGTTGCGCAGGCACTGCGTTTGGTGAGCCGCCCTCGCAAGTCGCTGACTTCGTTGTTACACGATGTACTCAATTGCGAAGGGCATCAACTGAACGAGAGCTGTGACCAATGTGTGTTTGTGTCACCTTGCAGGCAACATGCTGGCTGTCGTGAATGTGTTTCCCAAGTGAGCTCAATGCGCTGTCTGCACCTCGCCTGCATGTGCTCCCATACTCCATATATCGACAAGATGCGGTCGAGTGCCTGTTTCCTCATCAGCATGACCCTGCATTGCAGAGAGAAGGCGATGGTGTTTCGGGAGCGGGCAGCGAAGTCCTGTGAGGGGCTGCAGCATCCCTTGTGTGCATGCCCAGTCAAAATGACTGCAGAACGATACCACGCTGGGATCATTCACCATGCAACCAGACACGCTGTTTGGAAAGTTGGACAGACCTGAGAATGTGGTGCATCACTTTGCGCAGACCGCGTGTCGGCCTACTACTTGGCAAAGCAGGTGGCAGACCAGCCGGCGCGCATTGCATCGCTGCTTCTATACGCTGCCATCGTCTACTGGATGGTATGCCCTCACCTGCCCGTCACCTACGCATGTGCAACCGTGTGCCCCTGTCTGAGTGCTTCAACTGCATTGATGGTCATGTGCCATGCTGCTACAGCGCTACACCATGCCCACCGTTCACTCGCTTGCCTGGCATTTGTCAACATCACAGCCAAATACTCGGAAGCTGGGTCTTTGACGCCGGTCTGATATGTAGATCCCCTGCTGACTAAGGGTTGCACTGCTGGCAGGCGGGGCTGCGGCCAACAGCTGCGGCATTTTTCAAGTTCTGGCTCATCATCCTCCTGGAGGGCACCGCCTCTGGCGCCCTGGGCCTGGCAATCAGCGCCGCCTGCAAATCCGTGGATGCGGCCAACGCCATAGCGCCCGCATGTGCGACCAGGGCTCACAACTGTCTGCGAATACCCCAGTGCATGTGCTGCAGCTAGTCTGCAGATGCTTTGCGCTGCAGATGCTGTCTGCAGATGCTCGTGAGAGTCGTGCAGAACACTAACAGACGAGAGGTGCTTGGCATGGATTCACTGTGTCTCATGCCTTCCTTTGCAGTCCTCATCATTCTCATCTTATTCGGCGGGTGCGCTCGACCTACCCACAACTGCAACAATGCCATTGTAGTATGGCCTGGTATTGCTGGCAATGCCTGGCGCATGACATGATGTCACTTGCTGGCAGAAGCAACCTCAAGTAGCGGTTCATTACCTTTCATGTGTGCGTTTCCCATTTGATTCTATGCGAACGTTCAGACGATCTGGCAAGGTATCAGCTGGATCCGGTGCGTTGCACAGCGGACATCACTGCATGCACTTGTGCTGGCCTGAGATGCCATTGCCCAATATGTGCAACCTGCAACACAACATGTCCCTGGCCCGCAGATATATATCGTTTCTGTTCTGGGCGTTTGTGTCGCTGACAATCAACGAGTATGAGGGGGCCTGCTGCTGGTGGGTGGCGCTGTCCAAACTTCTGTGGCTGTTCAGTCCAGATATGGTGCACATCCTTGCACTGTGTGTTGCGCACCCTGACCCTCAGCACGCCTGCATGGAGCGTGCTGGCCTTGAACCTTGATGCAGGTTTCTCACACGAATTTTGTCACACTCATGCATGTTTGTCTAGGGGATGCGGGCCCGGATCACCACCCACCTGCCAGCTGACAGGTGCAGAAGCCCGCAAAGACCTGCAACTTGACATTGCGACGGACCGTCAGAGCAGGAGAGGTGCTGCTCTCTTGCTCACATGTGCAACGGCTGCCTGGAACTTGCTGCGCAGGAGACCAGATCATCAGCCAGCAGCTGTCGTTTGGGGAGCGGCAATACTGGGAGGGCGTGGTGGCCCTGATTGGGCTGACCCTGGCGCTCAACCTGATTGCATACTGGATCCTGCGCAGGTGAACTTGTTGTCCGTAGCAGCCACATGGTGGCTGGCTTACTGTGCATGACTGTCGCAGCTTTGCAGTAGCTGCTAAGACGTGGCAGTGCAAATCCATTTCTCGTGTCATGACGCAGGAGTATGCCGAAGTTCCTGCCGCTCACCAACAGCAAGGAGGACGACATGCAGGCCGCCGCCCCAGCCCTCAGCGGCGTGCACACAGCAAATGGTTCGCGGCATGGTGAGCCCAAGCCAGAGCCCAAAGTTGTGGACGCCGTGTGAGCAGTTATAGAGGTTTCGGTGTCTTGTAGCAACACCATGTCTGCGGGATGTAGACTTTTGGCCGAGACTAGGCAGTGAACACTGATGGGTTGTGATTTGATATGTGGTCGAAGATCTGTGGTCAGTCTGTGGCACGTTGATGTTGTCTGCTTTGCAGTGACTCCAGTTCAGTTGTGACCAGTTGACATCCCACTTCACCGCTCTCAACGAAACCAATACCCTGAACCAAAGCATATACCGCTGTATATTGATAGTCAAGTGCTGGCGCAAGTGGCAGGAACCACATGCGTCCACACGCAAAGCTGTGCAAGCGGGATACCAACTGTCACGAGCATGTCGATCGCCTCTCACCCATTAACGAGTGGAATACGCGCTGCATGATCCAAGCGACCAAGCTCGCAAGTCATTTCAGGCACCAAAGGCTCGATCAACACAACTTGAGCCGCAATATACGAAACCAACGTGGCAGCACAGTACGCTGCCAATGACTGCTGCTGCTGCGAAAGTTCTTGATACTTGGTGTTTCCTGTGTCTTGAATCTGAGACCCCACGGTGCCGACGCCCCGCATGTGCAGCCATGTGCCATGCATGAAAGCGGCCCGGCAGCTGTCGCACATGCTTGCGTTGCACTCCGATGTCCCATCCCCTGCAGCGCCCAAGCCCCTGCGTCCTTCAGCGGCCAGTGGGACCGATGCTTGGGTCGCCCTGAGCCTGACAGCCATCCGCTGTGCAGCAGGCGTGCCATCTCGCCCCACACCAGAAGTTCAAGGTGCCGCTCGCTGTGCGTCATGAGTATGCAGCCTCAGGCGCACGCCGGCATCGTCTGCCTGCAATCTTGATCCCCGCTTACAAGCCCCGTGTTGGGCCGGACATGGCGCAGGCGGCCCGCTGCCGCCCTGTGCTGCCTGGCACAGCCCATAGGTCCCTTGGTGCTCCCCGACGTGCTGCGTGTCTGCAACGCCCATGCACCCTGCCCTCGTCCCCCCACGTCCTGCCCCGTCACATGCTCAGTCGGCGATGAGGGCCTGGCGCAGCGGCGACAGGCTGGCACCCCCCGCAGCTGCACCCTGCCGCAGCATCTCCGCCACAGGCGGCGCGCCTGCATGCAGTTTGAGTCTCTTGGGCGAATGTCCCAGATGTGGCAGCCGTCTGCCAAGCAGGACTCACTCGTGGCATCGGTGACCAGCTTGCTTGGCAGCATGTGACACACGTCTGCTTGTTGCTCGTCCTGCTCTTGACGCAGGTGAACTCATGCATGCAAGTGCGGCGCCTGCAGTCTGGGGACGAGCAGGGACGGAACAGGGTTCAGCGGCGCACCGACGCGGGCGGCGAGGCAGTTCATGATGGACATGATGTTGACGCCGAAGGGCCAGGCCAGCGTGATCACGTGCGCCAGCTGGAGCGGCGAGAGCACCTCCTCTGTGACGACCGTGGAGATCTCTGCGTCAGGGAAAGAGCACGGTATGTGAGCCGCTAACCACACAGTCTGCACCCAGAATGATTCAACGCCCTGCGCTGGTATTCTTGCCATACACAGCACATGCAGGGGTGTCATGAGGGCATGCTAGTACTGACGCTCGGTCTGATTACCTGCGATGAAGGAGTTCTCGTTGCGCAGCAGCGCGTCCATGCGCTGCGCAGCCGTCTTGGTCTGCAGCATGACGCATAATTCATCAAACAAAACACGATGCTCTGCACTTGGGCGTAATTGAGGCACAATCAGGGCTGCAGTCATGTCAAATGTCAATGCAGGTCCATGCAACAGATGTTGGGTTCGGGTCCAGACCGTCAAGAGCATACTTCAGCATCGGAGGCACAGCACAGCTACCACAGAATGGCATGAGTGATGACCGTGCGGGAGCAGACCTGCAGGGCATCGATGGACGTCATGTCCTCCAGCTGCACGGTCACCTCCGTGCCGTTCTGCAGGCAGCACACATTCTGAAGTCGACACCTGACGACATAGCGCCTGTCGGCACTGCACGAGCAGCAGGCAGGATCTGCAGTGTCGGCAGCCGGCTGGTGCTCACTGCACGCCGCCCGTGCACAGGTGTGCTGTGCTATTCCTGCGCTCCATGGGCCAGTGCTGGAGGCATGAACGGTGGATGAGCCGCTGGTGGTGAGTGAGGCAGGAGGTGGGCGGCGGGCATACCGAGAGGCACGCGAGCAGCTCGCGGCGCTGCGCCATCATGGCCCCCAGATTCCTCAGCGCAGCATTGCGCACCTGCAGCAGGTGACAGGATCGCCACATATGATTTCCGAGACTGTGACCAACCCAATGGCCGCTGCTTAGCGCGCATATAAACAACATGGATGACCGTGCCGGCTGGTAGCACAGGCAATGCCAGCGGTTGTGCGGTGGATCTGACACATAGCAGCGATGTGCATGACCATGGCACGTATATGGTGTGTTTTCATTGGGTCCGAATCAGCACATGGATGTCCTGGCACCAGCCCCAAGGCGCACCAGGATCATCTTGTGCAGCTGCTCATTGTCCACAGTAAGCGAGTCGGCGATGCCCCGCCAGAAGGCGGCTGTTGGCATGCCGCGCTGCTCCGCCGCATACTGCGCCCAGGCGCTGAGCAGATCCTGCAGATCATGACATCCTCTTGAGTCAGTCGACATGTGAGCCAGCGTGCAGTGGGTCATGCCTGCGCAGGGTTTTCCTGCTAGTGTGCTGCTCCGCTGCATCCTGAGGCTGTGATTGCCACTGCAGCACTGGTCTAGGCTGAGGAGAGGGTGACCGCCGACAGGAGAGCCAGTGTCAGCAGTCTGTCAAGCGGACACATGGCGAAAAGGGAGGCGCCATGTTTGGGCAGTGCTTGTGTGCAAAGAGCACATATGCACTGTAAGTGCTGCACGCATACACATCTCGTACCGGGCGCAGCATGCAGAAGGTCAGCTTGAGGGCGCGCGTCTCGGCCAGCAGCATCAGCAGGCGCGGGTACGCGGGGGACTGCTCGTTGCCGTTGCACAGCATCAGGCAGTGCGCAAAGCCGTTGACGTATTGCTGCAAGCGAGGGCATGACGGCTTTCAGTCGCCAGCAGGATGACGGCAGTGCTAGGCAGTGACATGCTGTGCACGGCATGGAGAACATGACTTTCCAGTCGTTGAAATCCCGTCAGTGTCGCACCTTCCACAGATCCTTGTACTGGGTTGTCGTGAACTCGCTCAGCTGCAGGACACACAGAGGTACGACCTCAGCAGCATGGCGCCATGATGCTGAGCCTTGCGCACAGCAGTTTTGTGGTGCTATCAGAGACTTCAGCATCTGAGTGCCGAAACCACCCTGCCGCATCGGGGCGCACCTCGCGGCGGGAGTAGCTGACAGGCTTGCCCTCGTCCACCGTGAAGGTCAGCTTGTCGTCGATGGCGCCGACCGAGTCCTTGATCAGGTCCCACGTCTGGTCGTTCAGCTTGTAGCGGTTGGAGCGGCTGGGCGGCTCAAAGAGCGACGACTGGCCGGCTGCATTGCAAACATCATCGCTGTCATTACCAGAGACCGTCATCATTAGAGGAGTTCCCTCCCATAGCAAAGAGCACTGCCTGGTGGCAAAACAGACTTACTGGAGTCGGATTGCGGGGAGGGATGTGACGTGGTCTGAAGCGGCGGCGGCGGGGTGGGCGATGGGATGGGCGGTGGCTGCACCGAGTTGGGGCTCGAGACCGTTGGCAGCGCCGCCTGGGACGCGATGTGCGCCTCCAGCTGCTGGTTGCGCTGCTGCAGCTGGCTCTGCACTTGCAGGCAGCCTTCGTCAGGCACGGTCGTTGGAACAGTAACGTAGCGCCCAAAGCGACCATTATCTCTGTCTCAACACCCTGCTTGCATGCCTACAGCAAGCAGTGCAGGTCGGGCACCCTCAGGAGCAGGCCGCCCAGTCACTCTGTCATGCTGGTTGCAGCCAGCGGACAATAGCTCGTGAGTACGGGCATCAGTGAGCCCGATGTCAGCCGCACCCACCTGCGCGGCCTTGAGCTGGTTCAGCTGGCGGGTGAGCTCGTCCACCCGCTGGTCCGCCTCCTCGTGCTTTGCGCGCAGCCGCTCGCGGTAGCGGCGCTGCGCGGAGCGGTGCTTCTCGCGCAGCACCGTGACGTTGCGTGCTGCACCAGGAAAAGATGCTTGATGAGGAAGAACAAGGGGTTTCCAGTATGCTACCAACCCCTTGACAGGGTGTTCTCACATGTAGACATGACGGGCAACCGTGATGTGCCAACCCTAGAAATAATGCCGAGGCACAAAAAGCTGTTGCTGTGGGGAGTCCCTTGTGGACGCCACAGGGACACGATGCTACTGTGAGGCCGACCGCAAAGAGCCTATGCCACATCGTCAAGGGTAGACATGGAGGTGCCCTAACCTACTAATGTGATCGATGCCTGTCACCTACAGATGGGCACAGCAGCCATTGGAGTGCCCCTTTCTGCTATTGCCTCCCTTTCCCAGGGGGACCCTGCGACTCACCGCCGCTCTTGGCGCTGGCGCCACTGGTGGAGCGCCCCGGGGCGCCCCGCTCCCCCTCGCCGCCCGAGCTGCCGCCCTGCTGCATGCCGTTGGCCGCAAAGGGCGAGCCCGTGCCACCCTGCAGCGGACGGCCGGGGGCGCAGGTGAGGGGCATGCTTTAGGTTCGGGTGCAACATTGCCAAGACGCTGCTGAGTGCACTAGGCACGAGCATGCAGGGCAGCTGGCACATGCAGAGGGTGGCATATGCATCCTGCACCCTGCAGCTCCTCTCAGCTCACGGTCCAGGTTTGTCGAGCCATGCAGCTGCAACTGGTCTCTGACACTGAAGACTCGAAGCTCGCAGTCTGAGCCCGCACCGAGGTGGTGGCGGCGGCCTCGGGGCCGCTGGACTGCGTGCCGAAGGAGCTGGTGCGCATGCCAGAGGTGGTGTGGCCGCCGCCGGCGCCCGAGTGCGTCATCGAGTCGCTGTGCGGCGTGCCGTTGGCCGTGATGCCCTCCGTGCTGCCCTGCAGCGAGTGCAGCACCAGCTTCAGCGGCATGTTGGCGGACGCCACAGTGCCCTGAGCATCCGGTGCTTGCAAGGCTGAGACATCTTGAGGCCCTTCTGGTCCTTCGAACACGTTGCAGTGCTCTCTGGAGGGGCATGGCCCCTGGTGCAAACCACACCTGCGGCGGGCCGAGGGGGCTGTCGCCGTTGCCAAGCACCCCGGAGCCGTCAGCGGAGCCCAGCGGCGCGAGGAGGCCGTTGCCGCTGGCGAGCACGCCGGAGCCGTCGTTGGACCCCATCTCGCAGCTCAGCACTTTGGGGGGCGGCTGCGTCATCGGCACCGTCATGGGGCCAGTCGGGGGGTACGTCTGCAGAAAAGCACGAGGCAGAGCCCAGTCATCAACTGGGGCGGACCATGGCTGCTCCTGCAGGCGCTGTGCACAGGCCAGCAGAGGTTGCGCCCAGTGTGCACACAGCAGGGCCGTCTCACAGCAGGGACAAAGGCAGCACCATGTGAGCTGCGTCCGGCATCAGCCCCTCGAACATAGCCGCATACTGCTGCTGCTGGTCCAGGTTGCCGATCGACGAGGCGCCCGAGTTCAGGCGGGTGCTGTCCTCGCTGGAGAACGCGCTGGGCGGGCACTGCATGTTGGGCCCCTGCCGGTGCAGGCAGGGATTGTCAGTGCGGCGCAGCATCTCAATACTCTGGACATGCTGACGACACGCCCCTCCACCATGCCCCAGTGCCTGGGGACGGCGGCCGGATCCGCCGTCAAAGCGATTTGCTGGTGCGGTCGTTGCCTCCGTGCACACCTGCTTCGCAGGCAGGTGCCCGTGGATGGCGGCCTGCTGCGTCTGCGCGGAGCCGGGCAACGTCGAGTTCAGCGGGTCGTCCAGAATCTGCAGCAGCTCCTCCGCCATGACGCCCTCGCACTGGAACATGTTTTGCGTGTAGACGTCCAGCTCCGCGTCGCTGCAAGCCGACAGCGCACATGGTGAGGCGCGCACCCCTCTGGACGCGCGGCACCCTGGAGCATGGCCACTGGCGCCCACGTGATGCAGACATGTGAAGCAGAAGCACAACAGGCGTGTGGTCATGCGGCGCAGGTGGCTCACGCGTAGTACTGCGCGGGTGGCAGCTGCAGCTCCTGCAGGTCTGCAGGCAGTGGCATGTCGTCCATGGCGCCTGCTCGCGGCTGCAGGTGCGATCGGACACCTGCGTCGCATAGATGCAGCCTGCTCGCATGCAGGGTGTGCAGGGTGGCGCGACGTCCGACTGCAGGCGGTCAAGGTGTCGTGAGTATCCAGGTATGGTGCCAGCTAGCTATCCTGAGCGCGTAACACGGCATGATCCGCGGGTTCCGTGACCGAGGACGTTGCGTGCTATTGTGCTGTGGCTGTGTGCTGAGCTCGACGGTGGTGTCGGCCGTCCTTGACGGCTGAGCCAGCTCAGCGGCCGGCAAATGGGGCCTTGGCTACCAGTACAAGAGGGGCGCGAGCCTCGCGACAGCACACGGCCACTAGCAGCCACTGGACGGCTTTTGATCGCTGTCTAAAACTAGCGGACGAACTGAGCATGGTGTACAACCAGCGTTTCGGGCAGTCCGCGTGAAGCACAGTCGTCTTTGGACAGGGCCAGCGTTGGCGATCTGCACGCACACAGGCACGCCGCAAGGTCCCTGCTGGCGCCTGACGTCTTCCAGCCGCTCTTCGGCTGCGATGCGGAGCAGACCAGGCGGTTTTCTGGGCGTAGGAGGTTGTTGCATGTGCTCACGCGATCGAAGCTGGTAACTCGAGGGAAGTTTTGGGAATATCTACTCCCCATGTCTACAGGGCCGGTCGTCGAATGCCGCTCCAGGGGAGGCAGTCCAGGGGTGTACGGCAGCGGGACCCTTGCAGCATACCAGCATTGCTTCCGCCCCTTGACGGGTTACGGCACCGTGCACTAAAAGACCTATGCTGCGCTCTGCTGCGATCACGAGAGCTGCGAAAATGCCTCGCGCTGCACAACTCACTCCGCTGCGGCAGCGCGCAAGCTGGCAGCACATGGGCGTTCCTGGGAACATATGATAATTCGTTCCTGCGGCCTCCAAAGTGCTACCGCGATCAACAACTCAAGTCGTTCGAGCCCAGCTTTCGCAGGCGGGGAAGGCGCCTGTTGCAGTGGGTGACTGGTGCCAGTGCGCGCCTGCAGTGCATCTTACAGCCTCACTGTAGCCTACCGGGCGGCTGGCTGCGAATCAGGAGCCGCGTCAGGGGCGGATCGCAGCGCCACTGGACACCTGTGCTGCCGAACTTCCGACACCTTCGGCCGCCGCTGCGGGTTGGATGCGCCGTGATCGGCCGCACTGAGCGCCCCTAGTAGCCATGGAAGACTCGTCGGCGTCCTTTGAGGCGTTCACCAGGGAACTACTGGGCGTCGGCGATGGCGCCGAGTCTGCCATCAGAGCCGGCACCACAAGCCCTGGACTACACAGCGCGCCGTTCTTTGACTCCCCATTCCTGAGCCTCCCGGGCGGTGAGGGCGACAGCGCCCTGCTTGACTTCTCAGCGCCACTGAGCGGCACTAGCGGCGATGATGCACAGCCGCAGACTGGCGAATACCTGCCGCAACAGCTTGCGACTGTGGTGCCAGCCGCAGCTGCCGCACAACCCGCGGTCATAAACCTGCAGCCGGTCGACGTGCTGATGGCACCTTTCCTGCCAGACGAGGAGGCGTACATGGAGCAGGCCGACATGCTGCCGGACACGCCCTCTGCTGGGTCCAATGGCGACGCAGCAACCGAGGGGTCCGACCCAAGCAGCAACAACATGCAGCTGACGGTCGTACGTGAAAAGAACCGCATTGCCCAGCGCAAGTACCGAGCGAAGCAGCGACAGCGACAGAACGAGAGCAGCTCCAAGATCGCGGAGCTCACTCGCAAGCTTGCAGAAGCTGAACAGAAGCAGGCTGAGATGGCGAACCGAGAGAAGCTTTTTGAGCGCTTCATTGCCACGCAGACACTCAGACTGCAGCCGCAGAACTTTGGGCTCCATGTGTGTGAGGGCGCAATGTCGGCATTCGGCCCGAACCCCAGCATCAAGGGCATTGCGGCGGCAGCACTCGCGGACGGCGCGTCAGACAGCTGCAATGCGGGGCCTGGTGGCTGCGAAGAGATCACGCCTGTCAGCAAGATCTGGGCATCCTCAGCAACAATGAAGCTGGCTTTCGGGAGCGGCATGACCCGCGCCAAGCTGTGCAGCGAGGCGCTGACATTCACCGCGTCCGGGCAGCATGTGGTGCTGACGCGCGAGCAGGTGGCAAAGCTGAGTGCAGATGAGTATCGCTCACTATGGAAGGACATCATCAACGGCCTGGCGGGCTGCCTGCTGCGGGCCAAGGCCGACATGACCTCACCCTCTGGCAAGCGCCTGCTGGAGCTGATCGTGGAGGCACGAAACCTCAAGAAGACGATGGGCTTCCTGCGGCCAGAGCTACTGGCGGAGTATGCCAAGCAGACGGCGGCAGAGCACGGGCCTGTGCCATCGGAACTGTGGCGCTCGATAGCCGCGTCGCTCACGCTGTCGCCCGCGCAACAACAAAACTGCGTCCTGCTGCGTGATGCTGCATTCAAGCACCTGGGGGCGCTCATGCGCCAGCGCTCGGAGCTGGCCCAGTCGCTCACGTCGTTCGCGACCCTGCCGAGCGCCGACACCTGCGGGGCTGCGGCCAACGACTATCTGGGCTCCTCTGCTGCAACGGCGCAGCTGCACACGATGCTGCAGGAGGAGAACGGCTTCACAGCGCAGCTCATGATGAACCTGTATGGGCGGGTGTTCACGCCGCTCCAGACGGCGCATGTGCACGTGCTCGCCTACCCCTACGAGTGCTCTGCGCTGTTGCTGCTGGATGCGATCGCCACAGGGTCTGGGAGTGCAGCACCGGCGTCAGAGCTGTTGCAGCAGGGCATTGTCAGCGCCGAGCAATCGCTCACACCGCTGTGCGAGGTCATCACCAACCCGAGCATCACTGAGTGCCGCATCATGTGCTGCGGCTAGCTGGCGTTCCATGCGGCTGCTGTGGGTGGACCAGGTTTGACCATTTGCTTGTCAGCCGATGATGCATCGTGGGATGCCAGCACTGGGTGACCATGATCACGGCAAGGCAACGGCGGCAACAAGACAGTCTTCAAGGCAGGAGGGCATTGGTGTTAGTGTTGCTGAGGGACCAGAGGGCACTGTCGTGGCATCACAGCAAACTTTGTTACTGTGGTTTCGGTGAGGATTTGGCGGGATGAATGACAGTGATGACGGCTGCGGATTTGGACGGTGTGTTTTGGCAGGCTTGCGTCAGGTTGACAGCATTGGGCATGTAGCAGTGCGCGCATTGTGTAGTTGATGTTACTTATGGTTGACCTGCTGACATGAATGCTACTACGGTTTTACAAGCTTCCCAATTGGCACGGCCATCTAGCATAGGAGTTTGAGTGGACCAGTCTCGCTGTTCCTCACAAGATATTTACATTCCCCACTGGCGAGGATCGGCCACGCCGGTGTGCACAGCGCACTTGCCGCCCGAAACCCCAATTGTACACACTGGCCGAGGCCCAATCCTGTGTCGTACCGTTGATAGCTTGCACGGTCGTGCAGATCGTGGCGGCAACAGTTGTCGCTGGCTGGTCGACGGCGTACCAACTTAGCACAAGTCGCAGGGATACAGGCTGTTGCTGATGTGACACCGGGCCACTGAAGCAGCTGCGACGGACGATAGCATCAGCCTATTGCACCTCAATGCAGAGTGTCGGCGGTCCGACGGGCTCTGTAGCCTCCGCCGGGTTTCGGAGGTGCAGGGATGCAGGGCAGACTCTGACTGCTGGCTATCGCCAGCGGCAACGGCAGCCTCTTCAGCGCAGCTGCAGGCCCGGGGGGACCCGGTGCGTGTCTCAGCTGGGTCTGGGCGGCATGGCGTTTGGCAGATCAGTGCCGCCAGCCACCAGCAGACGCCAGGGCTCATCAGTCGGAGGACGGGTCAGCAGACAGCACATCGTCAGCAAACAGCACGCATCTAGGGATGAGGAGACGCCCTCGGAAGATGGCACCATGTCAAAGGGTTCCGTGTTTCGGAGCACAGACCAGCCTGTGCCCATCACTGCGGCTGTGGGCAACGCTGTCGGCGATGTGGTTCAGGCCAAGCCGGCTCAGGCGGCGTCGCGGTGGCAGCGGCGCTACACCATCGTGGCACTGTGCTTTGTCGCGTTCATGCTGTGCAACATGGACCGTGTGAACATGAGCATCGCCATCCTGCCCATGGCAAAGCAGTACGCATGGGACAGCCAGACGATCGGCCTGGTCCAGTCCTCCTTCTTCTGGGGGTACCTGCTGACCCAGGTTGCAGGCGGCGTGTGGGCCGACAAGTTTGGTGGCAAACCAATCCTAGGTTTCGGTGTCATCTGGTGGTCCGTTGCCACTGCATTGACCCCACTTGCAGCCCAGCTCGGCTTGCCGGTGCTTCTGGCAGCAAGGGCCTGCATGGGCATTGGAGAAGGCGTTGCCATGCCAGCCATGAACAACCTGCTATCAAGGTGGGTGCCGAAGCAGGAGCGGTCTCGTTCGCTTGCGCTCGTCTACAGCGGCATGTACACAGGGTCCATCTTGGGCCTGGCGCTGTCGCCGCACATGGTGGCCTCTATCGGCTGGTCATCGGTGTTCTACATCTTTGGCAGCTTGGGTGTGCTGTGGTTTGCTTTCTGGGCGCAGAACGCCAGCAGCAGCCCTGTAAACGACAGCTTGGTTTCGGAGTCTGAGTCCGCATACATCATCGAGAACACCTGTGACCAGAACTCTGTGGGCGATATCCCCTGGCGATTGCTGTTGTCAAAGCCGGCGACATGGGCACTTATCATCGCGCACTTCTGCCACAATTGGGGCACGTTCATCCTGCTCACATGGATGCCCACCTACTACAACCAGGTGCTGCACTTCGACCTGATGAAGAGCGGCATCTTCAGCGTGTTGCCGTGGATGACGATGGCGGTGACCAGCAACGTCGGCGGCTGGATCGCCGACAAGCTCGTGCAGCGCGGCGTGACTGTCACTCGCGTCCGTAAAATCATGCAGTCGATCGGGTTCCTGGGCCCGGCCTTCTTCCTGACGCAGCTGGGCAAGGTGCACAGCCCCTTCGCAGCGGTCGCATGCATGATGGCCAGCCAGGGCCTCGATGCCTTCTCGCAGTCTGGGCTCTACTCCAACCATCAGGACATCGGCCCACGGTATGCGGGTGTTCTGCTTGGCATGTCCAACACAGCAGGCGTGCTAGCAGGCGTGTTTGGAACCGCAGCCACAGGCTACATCCTGAAGCATGGCACTTGGGATGAGGTGTGGGGCGTTGCAGTGGCGCTGTACCTCGTAGGAGCGCTCGTCTGGAATCTTTTCAGCACAGGTGAACAAGTCTTCGATTGACCAGGAGCTGCATGCAGCTATGCTCAATTCAAAATGTGCGTGTGCTTGATGAGCTACGGCTGTGCCAGCAGCTGCTCGCAACATCGAGTGTCGCATGCTCCAGTGTCGACTGTTGCATGAAGTGCTTGCAATCTCTGTTCACGACTGCTGTTCTGGACACTCACTTTCCTTCAGCAAGTTGGCATGTCAGAAGTGATCTATGCTGCAATCCATGTATTCTGTAACACTGTTTCAGCTGCATCATGACACACATCGGACGCTGATATTAATGCGGTTGTGCTGAACAAAGTCCCGACGCGCTGGGCTCAAGCTGCCGAGCTTGGACAGTCCATCTTCTCCAGGACCGTCGTCGAAGACTCGTGGCACGCCATGGTAGTACATTCGGGCTGGCCCTAAACATATGCACATACCCATCAACACTGTCAGACAGCTACCGTGATTCACGCTGTTGCTGCCGCGGAGCTGGTGCAGCCGTCCACACGTTTCCACAGCTGGGATGACAACGACGTTGTGGCTTGTGTGCACTAAGCTTGGCACCTGAGAATACGACGGCATCGCCGTGGCGCACGAGCAGCGGCGTCGGCGGGTCGGACCGCGAATGCCCGCCCAGCAGCAAGATGGCGGTGCAGCCCAAACTGAGGCTGACGATGGGCTGCATGCACAGGATGAAGGCGGCTCTTAGGTCATGCTGAACGACGGCCATCTGTAAGGCGTGCATGCAAATCAGCAGGAGCATCTGGTGGCTCAGCTGCTGCCTGTACAGTACGTAGGTAGCTCCTGCTCCCAAGCGTTCCACTTCCGAGCAACAGCAGAATCAGGTTGGACAGCAGCAGCAGCGTCAGGTTGGGCATGCACCTGCGACAGATCCCGCTCCACATCGTCACGGTGGCCGCACAGGGTGTCGCCGGCGCGGTAAAAGCACACGAGCGCGGCGTCCGGCAAGAAGGCCTGCTTGATGTCATGTGCATCCTCCTCCTCCTCCTCCTGCTGCTGCTGCTGCTGCTGATCCTTCCGCCGGGACTGCCACGGCGCCACCGCCAAGCGCTGGCTGCCTGCCACTGCTCTGCATTGCTGCGTGTCTGCGGAGTGCTGCTGCATGTACGATGCTTGCTGAGTCGGGCCGCAGGCTAACTGCTGACCCTGACGCGGATGGTGCTCCTGCTCTGGGGCGGGCGCGCTACCATCTGCATGGCTGTCGCTCCTGCGTAGCTGACCGTACTGGCACTCGCATGGTCGCACGTGTCTTCTGGCCAATGGCTGCCGATGCGCTGCTGTCGCCTGACACCGTAACACTGTACTGCTGGTCGCGTCCATTTGTCTCGCCTGATGCTGCTGCGGCTGTGGGCAGGCAGAAACCTGCACCGCCTGCTCAGTGGCTAGGACAAGGTCCCGTGCAAGCGCTGCTGCGTAGGCTGGCAGCGGGTGGTGCGGCCCCTGAAAGTCGTATCTCCTGTAGCAGACGAGCGTTTGCCATTTGATCAGTGGCTCCTGAACTTCAGAGTCTCTCCTTCGCGGCGAGGAGCCTTCGAGCATGGCGATGCAACATCATGGTATGCAGTAATGGTGGGCGTCAAGCCGAATAAAAGGGGCGCACCTGTCCGTCCAGTCATAGCGGGGCCCAACAGTCAGCCAGCGCAGCTTGCGCAGGAGTGCCGCTGCGCTTGCACCGGCGCCATTTGGACACCAGGTGGACTTGAATGTCTGAGTGCTGCATCCCGGTTCAGCCGCCGGAACCGCACGGATGGGCCCAAGGTGCTGCGAGGACGAGCCAGGCTCGCTGCTGCATGCATGGCATGGAGCCTGATCGCCGTTCGGCAAGGACACTGCAGGTGCTGGTGGCGCATCAGAGCCGCTGACGTGGGATGCCGCAGAGGCTGCATGCGCTGGTGATGGTCGGCCTGCCACCGCCCGCAGCCGCAGGTCCTGCACATGCACATGCTTGTTCACGTTCAATGCCGATCAGCAAGATCAGGGTGGCGACTGGACTGTCTTCGTGTGGGCAGCGCTAGCTACACATCATGATTATATGCAGGGGAACCGGCGCACCTCTGCCGCAGCTCGCCACAGCCCCGGCAGCGGACCGTGGGCCGCCGTGAGGTTTGTTGCTGCTGGCGGTTCCAGCAGCTGGCCTGCAATGTCCTCCAGGAAGCTGCGCTGCGCGTGCGGCGGCACGCTCGAAGGCAGGAAGAAGAAGCCTGTCGCACACATCATGAGGCTAGGCACAGCTGCCGCCGCACAACTGCTGACACGGTGTGCTGGTCAACACATGCACAAACCATACTCCGGGCCGCTGACGCACCTGGGTGGGTTTGCAGACCGTAAATGGTATGAGGGCCGGCGGACTCATCCGCTGTGCTGTAGACGACCAGCTGCTTGATGTGCTCAGGTGACCTGAAGTCCAGAGGCTGCGGAGCCTCTGCAGGCACGCCCAGATCCGCCGCACGCAACTTCTTTCTGCACACCAAGACTCCTTCAACGCTACGTCCTGTGAACGGATCACCGGTGATGAGCCAGCAGCTGACATGGTCCTGTGGCCGCAGTCTTGCAATGTGCAGGGATTGGCACACTGTGCATGCTGGGTGTGGCACCTGCGGCGGCCCTGGGCTGGCGGTGGCAGCTTGTAGAGCTTTTCAGCCCTTCGAAATGCGGTCGGCACCCTGTCAGAGGAATTCTGCTCCTCTGCATGCATGTCACGTCACTGAGCAGCGTGCAGCGTTGCTTATCATGTACATGTGTTGACAATGTTCGATGTGCGCTGTGCGGCAGACTCTTGCAGCTGTTGCGGATCATGCCCTAGGTGTCTCCTGCAGTGGATAACCTCACGACCAGTAGACGACTGATGACAGTCAGCAACTGCCATCAGTACGTTTCCTGCCCTGCTACATAGCAGCCAGTCTGACAGAGGCAAGGTGTACGGGCTGGGCGTTGTGTACGTGCAGACACGCCGATTCTGGACCACGCCAGCATCAGTTGCCCATCAGCGCCTCGTTGTCAGCGGGTTTGCATGTACACGCTGTCGGTGATATCGCGCATCTTTCAGACAGCTGCCACAGACATAGTGTGCTCTGTGCAGTTTCTCCTCGTTTGTTGAACGACTGGCTGCTGTGTGTGCACCTGTCTGCATTCCCTCCAGTCAGGTTCTGAAAGTGGCTCAGCCGCGGCGCTTGCCTGACGGCAACGATGTGAGCTAGCCTTACGGCTAGTGCGAACATGATGCATTTCCAACGTACAGTATCGAATCGGGGTCAGGCGCCATGCATGCAGCGGCAACAGCGGCCACTCCAGACGCTCCTGCAGTCTGACAGTCTATACTCGAAGCGGCAACGGAGGCACAGCAGACCTTGGCGCAGCACCTTTCAGCTGTCACCGCAGGCAGTGCAGACAGCAGAGCGGCCAACAGCGGCATACAATGGGGGCAGACAGGGTTCCCTGGAGGAGCGCATTTCTGCTTTCGACGGCCGTGGCATCGCCGTGGTTTCGCCACCACTGACAGATATCCAGCTGCCGCTGTTGCGAGACAGCCGTCATAAGGTGCAGCCATGACATGCATGTGCTACCCTTGCAGCATGCCTGGGCTGCCCGGGCTACCACTGCGCTGGCGCACTCTGGCAACCTGGGCAGCTCACAGGGGCTTGGCACCCTTGCGGCGATCTTGTGCTGGCAGTACACGAACCACACAGGCATCTGGTGCACAGGAGTATGATCTGGTGATTGCTGGAGCGGGTCCAGCAGGTCTTGCCGTTGCACAGCGCGTGTCAGCAGCAGGCTACAGGGTTTGCATCATCGACCCCGACCCACTAGCGGCTTGGCCCAACAACTACGGCGTGTGGGTGGACGAGTTTCAGGTGAACAAGAGCTCACTCATCATGAAGTGCTCCCATGGATGGCCTGCTTTGACATCATCCCTGCCTGGCTGGCAGGAAAGCTTGCGCGAGGATGCGTAGGTCAGTTGTCAGCTGGGCATTCACGGCATGGGTGTCTTGGTGACGGCGCAGCTTCAGGCAACTGGGTCCTTGTCGCTGATACGCAGGCCATGGGGCTGGAAGATTATCTTGAAGTGGTGTGGCCGCGTGCCAATGTACATCTGGGCAGCGGCCCTGACGACGAGAAGTTCCTGACGCGCCCATACGGCCGCGTCGACCGCCCCAAGCTCAAACGCATGCTGCTGCAGCGCTGCATTGACAGCGGCGTCATATTCCACATCGACAAGGTTCGTCACCAATATAGCTCCTCATGAGAACTCACATATGCATGATGTGCCCGTTCTGTAAGCCCCGCACCAGCATGTCCCCTTTGGAAGGCCGAGCACTGTGTGCTTGTGTTGCTCAGGTGGAGGGTGTGATGCATAAAGACGGCGGCTCCACGATGCAGTGCGGCAGCGGTACAGAACTGCGCAGTGCGGCGGCGCTGGACGCCACCGGGCACGCGCTCAAGCTGGTGGAATTCGACCAGAAATTCGACCCCGGCTACCAGGTGAACGGCGCCGGCAACCCCTTGGGCAGTGTGCCGGATGGCGCCTTGGGTTCCTGAAGTGTTGACCTTGCTTCCTGCTGATCGGTTGCAATGTCAAGGTAGGCCTCGCTGCCTACCCACAGTCTTATTGCGATGACGAAGTTGGCAACCATGTGTATGAATGCAGGGAGCGTATGGCATCATGTGTGATGTGGAGTCGCACCCCTTTGACCTGGACACCATGCTGTTCATGGACTGGCGGGACGAGCACACTGTGGAGGATGCTGACATGCGGGAGTCTAATGAGGTGCAGACCTTGCCTTAACATGCCATCGATGTACCTTGAGCGCATGTTTCGTCATATGTGTCTGATTGGGTCTTCACAAGTAGGGTGCTACCAAGTGGTTTCATTTGGCAGCTACATGCCTGGGCCTTGCGCTCATGTCATATTCTGTGCTGTCCCTGCAGAAGCTGCCGACATTCCTGTACGCAATGCCCTTCTCGCCAACATGCGTGTTCCTGGAGGAGACCTCGCTGGTGGCAAAGCCGGCGGTGCCATTCCCAGAGCTGAAGCGGCGCCTGAACGCTCGCATGAAGCACCTGGGCATCAAGATCACAAAGGTGCAGGCAGCACCTCGGTCTTCATCCCTCCTGCGTGTATGCTCATGTGGACGCCTCAGACGTATGTGAAAGCCAACAGCAGCTAATTTAAGTACTGACAGAACCCGTCTCCGCCGCAGATGCACGAGGAGGAGATGTGCCTCATCCCCATGGGCGGCGTCCTGCCGCGCCACCCACAGCGCACCCTGGGCATCGGCGGCACAGCCGGCATGGTGCACCCCTCCACAGGTGCGCTCAGCTGGACGACCCTGCTTCATGCTCTAGCTGCAGACCTCCCTGCCACCCCCACAAAGGCCTCCAGACCCTGCAAAGCGCCGCTGCAAAGTGCCGCCAACGAAGTAGCCATCACCGTCTGCCAGTGGGACCCTGTGCAGCACCAAAGAGAAAGCAAGTGTAGACGCAGCGTTGCAAGATTGCGGACATGTGCTGATTTGTTGCATCCAATGCCTCGCAGGCTACATGGTGGCAAGGATGCTGGGTTCGGCACCCACCATTGCGGACACCATCATCGAGCAGCTGGCAAAGCCCTTTGACAAGGCCAGCAACACCAAGGTGCGCAGGGTGTAGGCAATGAGCTGGACTTGCGTGCAGCCTCTCAGCATCCTACCTGCAGCGATGCAAGCGGGGTTGGGGCGCCCAGCGCGCACATGCTGCTGGAAGCGCTGCATCAGAGTTTGGCGCGTTGGTGCAGGAGAAGCAGCCAGAGTACACGCGCACAGAGGAGGATGCCAACGAACTGTCTGCAGCGGTGTGGCGGGCGGCGTGGCCGCGGGAGCGGTTGCAGCAGCGCGCCTTCTTCACCTTCGGCCAGAAGATGCTGCTGGCGCTGGACCTGCAGGTGTGCGCCCGCATGCAGGCTCGCCCATCACATGCTGGGCAGGCTGAATCTGGCGACTACAAACAACGTATCATTTGTTGTAGCTTTGTTGCCACAGCTTGATCGTGACTGTGCAGGAAACACGGGAGTTTTTCCGGTCCTTTTTCAGCCTGAGCTACTACAACTGGACAGGTGGGGCGGCATGCGATCTGTTTTGCTACATGCGGGTGTCTCAAAATATCAGCGAGATGTTTGTGCACGCAGTTGCGCACATCATTCACATCAGACCGCATGCCATTCGTGCTGCTGGGTTACAGTCGAAGTATGGTGCGCAGGCTTCCTGTCGGCACGGCTGTCCTTCACGGAGCTCATTGGCTTTGGGCTGAGCCTCTTCATCAATGCCAGCAACTCGGCGCGGATTAACCTTGTGAAGATGGGTGCTCCGGGCCTGGTCGGCATGCTCATCGAGCTGACTCGCATTCGTTAGGAGTGGGTAAAAATACTCAGGATGTGATGAGTGGTACTGGCAGCAGCCACGCCAGGCAGAGTCCAGCAGAGCAGCAGGCCTCTGCTGTGGGTTTCGATGCGGTTGCTGTTACCTCAGAGCACATGCACCGACGCCGCTGAGCAAGCCCTGCAAACGGTGGAGCATTGTGTTGTTTATCGAGCTTGGCGTCGTGTCCCTCGGCCTTCGAAGTCAGGGCATGCGGATATGGCAGACGTGGGTCGCTGACTTTATAAACCAGAGGGCAGACATTGGTCCATATTCGTTGGGATGCACCTTTGTCTGCAAACGCCCTTCGCTAGCAAGGGGCATGTTTATACAGCACCCCGTTGCAACTCTCGCAGGATCGCGGCCGCCTCAGTGTCACTTCTGCCTTCCAAACAATCTTGGGCTGGCTGTGATCAGTCGCATCGCCTGTGCATGGCACCAGCGATGGTGCCATCGGGCTGAAACAACAGGCAGGCCGCCTGGGGCTGGCCTGACCATCGGATCGACCGCCGTGCTGCCCACCGGCCAGGACCTCGTTTACCATGCCGCGTGAGGGTGGAACAACAGTTTATCAGCTGCGTATGAAAGCTGGTGCGTGAGGCGATCCTGTGTGCATGGCATGTTGTGGCATCTGTAGGGATTGGTGGCGGCTGCAAGCCACTTCAGCCACTTTGCACTGCGCCTAAATACTTCATCTTACACTCAACACCCTTGCAGCTACCATGGTTGTCACTGGCGGCATCATCGCCACGATGCTGATGTATGACTGGGGCAGAGTCAACGGCCAGGATACTGTGTTCTCAGGTTTGTTGCTTGGCACCGTTCATGTTGCGTGAAACGTCCACACTAAACAGCGTACACTCGTACCTTTGCACCACAGATTAGATGTTCGCATATGTGATGGCGAGTAGCTTCTGTTGCCACAGGCATTCGCCCAGCTGTGCGCCGAGCCCTCAGCGTTTTCTATGAGAGCGACAGGGAACAGCCACCTGCCAGACACGAACGGCCGCCGCGGCTGCCGTGACCACCAGTCAATCACCAGGTGTGAAGCGGAATTTCTCGTCGGCCGTTGACATCAACGCTGGCAGCTCATATGGCATTGCACACAGCCATACGGATCCGAAGCTCTCCGCCTGCAGGGTTCGCAGCCCATGTCAACACCGCTGCCTGATGCCTTTGCGGGTCTGCTGCCCAGAGAGGCAAATCAGGCACATGGCAATGTGGCAACAGCCTCCAGCCGTCAGCCGTCCCACCTCAGCGCGGCGGCAGCCGAGTGGCGGCCCCCGGAGCCCGCTGCTGCAGCAGACACTACGGCTGACTGGCAGAGTGGGCAGGCGCAGGGTGCTGGATGGCCTGCAGCCCACGATGGCCACGCATGGGAAGCAGAGTATGACACTCCAGCACAGGAGGTGACATCGGAGCCCGACTGTGCTTGTCCGAGTGCAAGGTCCACAACATTATGCATCGATAGGCCCCTCAGCCTAGGCTCCGCTGGAGAACTATCACAATTTGTCTGGCATCCAGCTGCGTTGTCCCACTCCTCCCCACTTCCTCCCTGCAGGACCCCTGGACTGCAGATGTGGACTGGCATGCAGCAGCTGAAGGAGCAGTCAGTCACTTGGCAGAGCTGTTCCCGGGCTACAGCTCTGAAGCGCTGTGGGCGACCTTGGAAGCCAGCTCCTACGACTTAACAGCCGCGGCAGAAGCGTTGTACCAGCTGGAGACCGAGCTGTCGGCGCAACGGCAGCCATCAGGAGCAGTGCAGGAACAGCCTGCAGCTCAGGTGCGTGTCACATGATGAACCTCAGCGTTACTGATTCCAACTTTTGTCACACTCTGAGGCAGCAACAGTGTAGTGTCGTGGTGTCAGCAGAGCAGTCAGCAGCTGTGGTCAGGTTGCATGCAAGCACCTTTGGGTGCGTTCGACAGTCATATGTGTGGCTGGCATATCAAGTCGGACTGTCTGACGCACCATGTCCCACCAGCATTCCGGCAGCTTGCCTTCGGGCATGCCTGGAGGCAGCCCATCTGCGGGCTGTCCCCTTACTTCCGCTGCCCACACCGATCGGCGCGGGGGCCCCTCTTGCAGGGGCCCGGCTGCGTCCGGCTGACAACCGAGTCTGATCCCACGGAGGCTGCCGCCCTTCCAGCAGCCCCCACTATTAGGCCAGACCACATCCCGGCCGCATGCCGGCTGCCTAGTGCCTGGAGGAGCAACCGCAGCTTAGCTGCGCACGTAGTCCCCCGGCGGCATCTGCTGTCGTTGGCATCCATGTGAGCTGGAGCAAGCCTCTCTGTTCCTCTTGACGCAGGCTGAGCAGCAGGCGGCGCTGGACGCTGCCGCCTTTCCCGCCCTGGGCAGCGCTGCAGCTGACGGATCAAAGGCAAGTTCCGTGGCCGCTGCACCTGCTGCATGGGTGACGAGCTGGAGCGGAAGGGGCAGCGCAGCACTAAAGCAGCGGCTGAGTCAGCCGGACACACCTGCAGCTGTAGCCAGGCTTCAAGGCGCAGGCGGCAAGGCTGGCATGGCCGACATGGTCCAGAATCAGTCATCGCGGCCGCACCACCTGGAACCCTCTGGTGGTGGCCCGGTGCCATGGGTCAAAACTGGTGAGTGTGCATCAAGCTGCGTCGGTGGGACTGGCAGCTGTTTTCTCGATACCCCTTCACGTACAGATTGAGACATCGCAGCAACCATGCAGGCTATGCAATGCTTCACTGGGTGTCGTCAAGTGCTATTATGTCTGGCGTCTACAGGCCGCTCGGTGTCGCAGCAGTACGCAGCAGCCCGTGACGAGGCCCGGGACCATGCACGCGTCCGCAATGCCTACTTCCAGCAGGTGAGGCACCAGCAGATTCTGGCGTGGGGAAGCACATGCCCACGTCCCGCATCATATCAGCACCCCTGTCCCCGCGAGCTCATCACATTTCCAGCAAAGCCATGAGGTATCTGGTCGGCTCGAGCCGCAAGGCCATGACGGCAGACCTCGTTTGATTGGCGACACCAAACCCCTGGGACGCTTGCGACGTGCCGTCGGATGCCAGTTTCGATGCGCACTACTGTTTTGGCTCCCACACCCCGCTCACGCCACCATGCCCCATCACCAGGGCTAGGGTCAGCTGTCCAGGTGCAGCACGCCCGCAGGGTCAACTGCTGGGTCCTGCCCGTGTCGGTAAGGGTCGATGGCAGAATGACCTGGGGTGTGCCCTCACAGGCCACGCTCGCCTATCAGACCGGGAACAAGGCATTGGCGAAGGAGCTGGGGGTGAAGGGGCGGGCTGCAAACCAGGCCATGAAGGCGGCGCACGCCACGGCGTCTGCCGACATCCACACCAGCCGCAACGCCGCACATGTGCAGGTGCCACCTGGTGCTGCTCTGCTGGCGTGCATGCTTTGCTGGGCAATGCGTCCACACAGTGCCATCGCCTCTGATGATGCCATGCCTGGTTCTGGGTTGCAGACCCTGTCGGAAATGCACTTGCAAGGCTCCCGAGCAGTGCTTGATTGATGCAGGCTGCTCGAGCCAGCAACGGGCGCCAGCTGCTCGACCTGCACGGGCAGCATGTGCCGGAGGCGCTTGCCATTCTGGAGGCCGAGCTTCGGCGGCGCAACGCCACTGGCGGCAGCAGCGGTGGCGCCCTGCAGATCCTCGTCGGCACTGGACACCACACCAAGGTACGATCTTGATTGCGAGTTGTGCCGCCTGTGAACTGCTGTGGCGTTCAAGCTATGGCTGTTTTAAGGGCCGTGACTAGCTGCACCGTCTGAAGGCCTCTCTTAGCTGCATCGTCTGATGGCCTCTCACCATAAGTCCGCAAGCAATTGTGACTGCTTGCAGGTGGCCAAGGCCCGACTGCCAGCGGCAATTGAGGCATTCTTGCTGGACAATGGCATAGCTTTCCGGCAGGTGCAGCCAGGTTTGCTGGAAATACGGAGCCCATGACGCCCGCTCGCTCATGCTGGTTCTGCAGATCGTGTTCCAAACCTCAGGTTTGCCAGCTGAGTTGCTGTTTTTGCGCTGCCTTGATCGCCCGCACGAGCGGCGCACCTCTGGGAGTTGAGGTGGCATGCATAGCTCTAGTTGACTGTTGAGCATCATGTGCCTTTTCTTGCTGGTGGGCACCAGTCGCAGCTGTGCCGACCGACTGTACAATGGTGTATATTAGGTGTAGCAGGTGTATCGGGTTGATGACAAGCCACTTGTAGCTTGCAGCCGTGGCCTTGTGTTGTCAGAGAAGAGGACATCTGTTTGCATCAAGGTTGTTGTAACCCTCCGCGCTGTTCCTCTCCGTTGTCAAACGCTCAGACGATGCACGCTCAATACAAGTAAGGCACCAGCCGCCACCGCTCCCTGGCATACGCATCCCACTCACCCCCGAACTTAGTCTGCAGCGCAGCCTCCTCCACAGCCATGCGTTTTAGGACAGCAAAGCCTGCAAAGCCTGCCATCAGCGCAATGAACCACACCCGTCTGCATCCCATATACACCGCTATGCCCAGCTGCACCATCAAGATGCCAGTGTAGGACGGGTGCATCAGGTACCGAAATGGCCCTGTATTGACCAGTTGATGGTCTGACCGAACCGTGACCACGAAAGTAAAGTGGTGGCCCAGCGCGTTGAAGGCTGCCGTCCGCAGAAAATAGCCTCCGGCGCACACCATGGCGCTCAGCATGTCCACCACCGTCCATCCTCGCAGCCGTCTGCGGCCATCGTACAGGCCGCTCCACAGCACCCAGCTCCACAGCCGTTGAGGCGGCAGAAGGTAGATGAGCAGCGCCGTTGCGCCCGCAGCATCTATCCACTGGCGGGCAAAGCTAACAGCCTGCAGGACGAGGCGCTCTGCGGGGTCGACCGCCTCGGCGGCTGTGTAGCTGAGGTGCTCCTCTCGCGGCAGGCACACGCGCTTGAGGCAGATGTAGTACAGCAGCACGAATGCTGCAGCCTTCGACAGTGCCGCTGCCGTGGTCGCTGCTGACACCATGATGGCGCGCTGCACGTAGGCCTGAACAGGTTGCCCTGGCGGAACACTGCAGGTGCTGCTTTACGAACGCGACTGCAAGCCAAGCGATTGCATGCTGTGCTCCTGTTATAGCTGGGTGGCAACGTTGCATGCATGAGAAACCCTGATGTAATGGATTCAGCAGTCCTCAGTGCCGAGGAGTCCATACATGAGACACTGCCCCGACGTGGACAGTCAAAGCTCATTGCGCCAGTTGCCGCCGCATGTGTCACTATCAACTTCAAGCGTTCACCCAAGCATTTTTCGGCACACAGCAAGCTGCATCAGGCTTGTTACCTTTTGCGATCTGAAGCGATCTGCATGGCTTGGAAGTGGTGACAGCACTGTCCGGTGACGGGTCAAGATGAGCGACTTCCAGAAGGAACTCAAGGAGAAATGGAGCAAGCTGAGCCTGTTTGGCAGCAAGAAGCCAAAGGGCTTTAAGGGACAAGGGCAGAAGCTCGGGACAGCGGACGCGCCCAAGGTCCGCTGCACGACGACCCGCACAGCAGCCCTTGGAGCACGCCACAGGGCTGCTGCAGCTCGCTGATACAAAGACATCCATCGGTGTTTTCGCACAAATTCATTGCAGAGGTGCATCACGCTGCGCACTCTGCGGCAACCCCGATTGTGACCTATTGAACATGCTGCCCTGCAGTCTGCCGTGGCCAACGACCGGGCGGTGCGGCCAGCGGCGCCGCTGTCCGCTCTCAGGCAACCGCCGCCGCAGCGGCCCCGCCCGAAGGAGCCAGAGGCGCCGCCGCCGGGCCGCAAGCTCGGCTTCAGCGGCTCTGACCCCAGCAGCAGCGGCGGCGCTGGCGGCAGGGCTGGCAGCGGCGGTGGTGGCCATATTCAGGATGTTCCTGCCAGCACCAGCTCCAGTGCAGCGGCTGTCAGTGACATTCAGGCACCACTGCCAGCGGCAGATGGCGAAGCATCAGGATGGACCTCGGTAAATGGCGCCGTGCCGACAGATGCTGGTGAGTCTTGCTGCAGTGATACACGTGCGGCTATGCGCCCAAGCACAGAGTGCTGGACCAGGCCTGAGCGCCCGCCATCGTGCCGATAATGCGCCGTGCTGTCACATTGCACGTCGCAGACCCCACAGGTTTGATACCGGCTCATGTCTGCTGAAGCTGCAGGGCCCCTCAGCGAGGAGCTGCAGGCAGCTGCTGCCTTGCTGTATGGTGAGGCGCAAGGCGTCAAGTCAGCAGAGCTCCTTGGCAGGGTGCTCAAAAACATCATCGGCAAGCCAAGCGAGGAAAAGTACAGGTGGGCCATGGTACAGTGCATGGCAACTGCCAGCCAGTCCACCTCCTGGCACATGCTTGTGCTGGGTCAAGGGTCCATCGCCGAGCCACAAGGACACCTGCATGTTTATTGTGCCTCAGGAAGCTGCGGCTAAGCAACAAGAAGGTGCAAGACGAGCTGGTGAACGTTTCGGGCGGCCTGGAGTTCCTGCAGGCAGCCGGCTTCCAGCTTGTGTTTGATGAGGCAGACGGGTAAACCCCCACCACCTGGGTTGCGTGCCGCTCTGCGGCTACTCCGCTGCCACTCAGTTCTCGGCAAGCATGGGTCTGTTGCGGTGATTCTACAAGCCAGTACGCGGTATGCAGGTATGCAGTGTTTCCAGAGGGTGATGATATCGAGCGACTACGCTCAGCAGTGCAAGCCCTGGATGATAAGTTCAACAAGCCGCAGCAGCCGCACTCGTGGAGTGTCAATCCGCCCATCCAATGGTCCAATGCTGCCAGGGCAGAGGCCGACGACCAGGCAGCTGCCAGCCAGGCAGACCCGGCTCCTGCCCAACAGACACAGACACAGCGGCAGCAGCAGCACGGACAGCCAGCAGCAGGAGCAGCCTCAGCCTCAGCCGCAGCTGCAGAGCCCCGCGACCGCCAGACGCAGGTGCATGCACTTACTGCTGCAGTCGCAGAAGCTCAGCGGCCGGCGATGGCTCTGTTTGTTGCTCCCAACTCAGCTGCAATGTTGCATGGATCGTCCGAGTTGCAGTGCGAGCAAGATGCTTCGATATCTTAGGACCCCCAAGTGCCGCGCCTTCGCACTTTGCAGTGTCAGTTGTCCTGCAGCATGCGACTGTATGTTGGGCGCAGGTGCTCTTGCCGGAGAACCCAGCGATGGATGTCTCGGACGAGGTGTTCAGGCGCACACCCGCTGACGTGAAAGCCGCCTACCTTGCTGCGCGCCGAAAGCAGGAGCAGGGGCAGGTGCAGTCAGCACCTCCGTTGCTGCGTGTGTGGAGTTGTATGGTGTCTCGAAACTCAGAGCAGCCTCAAGTGATGTGTGTCCCTCTGGAACCCATTCGATGCTTGCCAGGCCATTGTGGATACCGCAACATACTCTTCGCCTGGCAACAACCGTCCACCATTGTTGTACAGGCTACGTGAAAGCTGGTTGGTTTGCAGATGCTGATGACACGGGAACCCAGGGCGAAGCTTGCTGCTGGTGGGGCATCAAAGGCCAGGACGCCCTCGCATGCGCTGATCCGTGTGCGACTGCCGGATGGGTTGATGCTACAGGGCGAGTTCAACGGCGGCGAGCCGGTGAGCAATTGCGGAGACTCCATCGTCCACCTAACAGTGTCAACTGCATCGTGTGTCATGTGGACAGTACGAACGGCCACATGCAGTACCCGGTATAGGCGGATTGCGAGGGCTTGCGGCAGTGTTTCTCGGCTATGCCATTTGTACACACAGTTAGCGCACCAGCATGCACCACTTCAGTATTGCTGACACCGCTGCTGTTGCTGCGGGGCCCTTCCAGCCCGCCCCGTCAAGTGAGGAGCAGCCAGTGATCACTACCTAGCAGCAAAGCACCGTGCGGGAATCAAGTCATCACGAATCAACTACAACGTGCAGGTGTCGCGCATATTTGAGTGGGTGTCAGATTCCCTGCGCGATCCGTCGCGCACCTACGAGCTCATCACGCCGGCGCGGCGGCCCCTGGTGACGTCCGCTGGCACGGTCCGGCAGGCGGACCTGCTGCCCAGCAGCCTGCTAAACTTCAGGTGAACCTGTTGCCAGCTGTGCCTGGCTGATTGTCCCCAGCAAGCGCTCTCCCTTACTGAATTCGCACAGCGTGCACAGTGTGCTATAACAGAGGCTGCATGGTGCTCAAGCGCATCTGCACCACCGGCACCAGGTGGCTCGACCATGGTGGGCCGGATGCTCGCTTGCCAGCGCTGCGGGACAGCCTGTTGGCAGAGGCGCGGCCGTCTGTGGGCTGACAGTTCTCAGAGGCTGTGGCACTGCGCTGGGCGCTGGATGTCGGTGTGCGAAGTGTGATATGAATGCCAGTATAAAACACTCTGCAAACTTGCAGTATAGCTGACCCAACAACGCACACGACTGCATTGCCTTGCGTCACAAGAAGCCTTCCTAGACGGTAGTGCCTGTACTTGCATGATGTTGGGCGTATCACAAGTGCACCAACTGCTGCACTGCAACATGTGGACGACATATTCAGATGGTTTCCGACCCCAACGACTATTCCAATCCTGCCCTGGAATGCCCGTCCTGTAAACGCCTTTGATGGCGAGCTGCTCAGAATATGAATGGATGTGTAGCATCAATCTCGAAGGCACCAGCTATCCACAGCATGCCAACCGTCGCACCAGCCAGCCAGAGCAGCCCCCGGTTGCGCTCATCCAGCCGGTCTGTCTGCAGCAGCTGCTTCTTGTATTCCTGCTCCGCGGCCTGCAGGCGGTGCAAAAGCTTTCTCACGTCCGAAGGAAGCTTGAGTAATGGTTGCCTGTGCACCGCTTGCTTCTTGGATCATCTGCCGGGGCTTCCGTGCGGCTTTGGAACAATGTGCGCATCATCTGCACAACTCAAGATCCAGCATGTCTGATGCAGGCAGGTGCACGTCGCACCAGCAGCTGCCGCTCCGGCTCAGGCGCTTTTGCTAGCTGCTGCGCAAACGCATCTGCCCCCTGACCATCGTCTGCCTGCCGTGCTGCGTCCTGCACTTCTCGCCGCTCGCTGCGGCTCTGCCATGTCTGCCCTGTCAGCTTGTCCTGCACTTTGCAGTCAGTTAGATCCGAAAACAATGTACATGTGGCAAACGATGCGATAGGACAATACAGTGCGAACCTCGCTGCACGCTGCTATACGACCCTGGTGCCACGACCTGCAGGCCTGCTGTCGTGTGTGGGTGCAGCAGCACTGCTTTTTGCCCAGAATTGCAGTTGTGACAGTCTGCACATGTGAGGCGCATCTGGCTCCTTTCACACCACCAATGGCACACCTTCGCTAGCAGGGCTGTTTCTGCAAGCACCGCGAGCGCTGCTGCCGCGAAGATCAGCATCGGCCAGCCATACAGACCGCCGGCTGCCTCCTTCTGTACCCATTGGATTGGCTCTCGAAGGTTCACCTCAGGAAAGTGTGGAAAGCCGGCAGCGGGGCCCTGCAGTGCATCCCGGCAACAATCTGATACACCACTGGTTCTGGCCGCTTGTCGTCAGATGTGCATCGCAAACATTGCACCACTTCAAGCATGCAATGAGCACCTTCCGGGGAATGGACTCAATGATGCGTGGCAGCTGCTGGCTGCTGAACGATGGGGGGGCGCCAGCAGCTTCTACAACACCGCACAGGCCCCTGCAACGCCTCCTGACAGCTCCCGGCGATATAACAGCAGCTTCACGCGCTGTGAATGACGCCCTGCTGGAGGTGCAGGCCGACTGGGTGCACCGCGCGACAGATTGCATGCAAAGCGCCGTTCCGTGGCCGCCGCCCACACTAGTATTGATGGTCCTGTGTGATCTTTGTGTAGCCTCAGACCCACAATTCAAGACATGCACGCCCAAATCTGCTCCAGTGATGAGGTTTTGAAGCACCACGGCAGTGCTGGGGTCTGCCGCTGACTGGCCTTGCTGCAACGCGTCTGCACAGCATGTCAGATGCAGATGGGCAAGACGCGGTGCGTTCTGTCGAGCCTGCACCTGCTGTGATCGTGCCGAGGGACCTTGTGATTGGCTCATTTGCACATCCCGTGGACACGAAGTTGCACGCATCAGATCGCCTGCGCAACAGCAACATCTGCTAACAAGTGTACTTACTTCGCATCTGCTGTAGCTCAGCAACAAGCATGCCGGGCGTTGTGCGCAGCGGTCTTGCGGTGGGTGGCAGCAGCGCCTTGGGCGGTGGGGCAGTCGAAAGTGAAGCCTTGCCCCACATCTGGATTGCGGCACGGGACGATCGCCACTTTGCGCGCGTCACGCTGAGCGCCGGAACGTCGCTGGGTCGGCTGCCCGAGAAGAACGCGGCGCTGGGCGCGGGGCTGAAGCTTTCGACTGGCACGCTCTTCTGGAATGGCGGCGTGCGGGTGCCACTGCAGGAGCCCAGCTACCCCGCGCAGCACCAGAGCGTCTGGAAGCGGCTGCGCCACGGCGCGCGGCAGAGCGGCGTCCTGAAGCTTGAGGGCAATAGCATCGCACCGTCCGGGACGCGCTTCGGGGTGCGCACGTCGGCGCTGGCGGCGGTGCACGAGGCGCGGATGGCGGGCAACGGCCACAGCGAGTGGGGCCTCATGCAGCCGGCGCGGGTGAAGGGGCAGGGCTTCATCGTGCAGGAGCTGCCGCTGCCGCTCGTGTCATCCCCCTCTGCTGCGATGTGGCTCAAGGTCAAGGTGCAGACACCGTCGTCATCATGCTTCGTGCACTCCGACCGCACTACACGCGAGGGCCCGAGCGAGCGGGGCCGTATCACGGCGGCGCTGAATGCGGACCAGCTGATTGGCACGGACTACTCGAAGCTGTCGCTGGGCGTGCAGTCGCGCTACAAGGCCGCCTCCGACTCTGATGCCCTGCAGTGTGATGCCGAGCCCCTGGTGTTCGCAAAGGTGCAGCACAACAAGCAGCTGCTGAAGGCGACATGGCAGAGGCGCCAGGGCGTGCGCGTGTTCTTCAATCGCGCCTTCTGAAGGCAGCCGCCTCTTACATCCAAGCTGCAACCTGCGGGCCGCTTGTGAGCCGGGGCCCTGGCCGGACATGCCGCCAATCTTATGGAGAGGTCGCGAATGTGGGGAGCGAGCACAGCAAAGCTGCTACAGCCTGCAAGTGACCATGACTCAGGCTGGGCGCATCTGGGCTGCAGAGGCATTACGGCAGCGTGGCAGACATGGCTGCAGCTGAAAGCATGACTGTAAATGACATTGTGTACACCATTCATCGGATGCTGTGTGGGTTTGCGAGGGCATTGTTCCAGGGCGTGTATACCGTATGGCATGTGCGGAGGGTTGTACTCAGACAGCTGCCAGGCGTGCTCAAGACATATCACCAGGGTGTGACATCTGTAGGGCAGCGTCAGGTGAACGTGTATCTGTACATTGCTCGGCTTCAGCGCCCAGCTGCGTCACCGTGTTCACAGCAGTCGATTGCGTTCAGTTTGCGGTTTCGAATGATACTCGGTTGCTCAATGCCAACATCAGCGTTACCGATTTCCAGCCATGTTTTGCCGTGCGGCTGCAACGCCCTTCAGCATCGATCTGCTGAGTTACGGTATAATATAAAACTTCAGCAAACATCTCGCGCCAAGGACAAGTGACAAGACTAAAATGCCTCACCCTTGGAATTCTTGGATGTCAACCTTGCCGGAGTCTTACGATACAACTCGAAACAAACTCACAAATGAACAATGCACAGCTCAGACTGATATTAAACTGCGCAGAGAACACCGAAACAGCTGACAATTCACACATTTCTGAGCATACTGAACACACACGAAGTTTGTTAATGACCTTAGCACAATACCTCTGTACAACCCGCACAGCCTGCGGCTTCACCAGATCAGACCCTTTGTCCGACCCTGCCAGAGTGCTGGCAGCCGCTGCTGGCTGCTGAACCGCGCCCTCGCCAACAGCCGTCCCGACAGCGCAGCAGCACTGCTGTTCAATCCTCACCAGGTGACGTTGCCCTCGATTGTGGGGCTGCTGCCGGCGACTTCGATGGTGAGTGGTGGCGCGGCCTTCAGCAGCGATGGCAGCTGCTGCTCAGACTCTGCTGCCGCCCCCTGCTGGAGCAGCTGCCCCGGCGGCGCGACCAGCTGCCCCGAGCTGGCAACAAACGCATCCAGCAGCGCCAGAGGGTTTGCCTGACCAGGCAGCAAGACGGTGTAGCGCCAAGCAGCCTCAGCTGTCTCTTTTGACAGCAGTGATGAGCAGGCGACCACAGCACTACTGCAATCACTCTAACAAAGGGCGTACTGGGCTGCGCCGGTGATCACCTCGAAGGGGTATGCGAGCACGTGGCAGTGGCAGCATTGCAGCGTGCTGAGGATGTTGCCATAGAGGCAGCCCTGCAGTGGGAAGGCGCAAAGATTTCGCCGAGCTGTGCGCACGAATGCCTGGACTGCGTGCTTCGCACATCAGGAAGCACAGGTGTCACACGCCAGCTGATGCCACCTGCAGCTGCGCCGCCATGCTGTGCTCTTCCAGCAGCATGTTGTGCATCCGCTCAGACATCGGCCTCGCCCCGAGAAAGTCGATGGTCAGGCTGCCCGTCACCTCAGCATCCTGCAGGTCTGGGACCGCCTGCAGCAAGCATTGGCCCTTTGGATCTTCTTCTCAGCTCACGTGCTGCGCATGACCGATGTGGAAGTTTTGATCTGTATATCAGCGCATGACGCACTGTCATCGGTCGATTCAGGTCTTGCAACTGGCTGACGTAGCTGTGCACTGAATGTAGGCAGCAAGCACAGCAGCGCATTGCAACCAACGGTGCCCGCATCATGGCATGGATATCCTCGCAGAGGGTAGTGACGGGCGCACCGTCATGGACTTTGCGAGCTCCGCCCGGCGACACATGAGCGCCCCCAGGCGCGCGTACGCAGCGGTCCGGAGCAGGGTGCAGCGCCGCCGCTGCTCCGGGGACAGCTTGACCGTCTGCGCGATGGATCGCCACAGCTCGGCGGTGGGCGGCCCCTGCTGCGCCGCCATCTGCAGCACCTAACCACAAGCTGCTGCTGCGGCCTGCTTGCTGTGTGTGCGTCGCGTGCTGGTGCAACACCTGAAACAGCTGTGCCTGCCTGGACGGTTCGGCCGACTCCGTCGGTTGCCGCACCTGCTCGAGTGCTCCAGAAGCGTGTTGGGTTGCAGGAACTGCAGGGTCTTCTTCAGCTCCTTGCCCTGCGTCAGTTGAATGCGGTCACGCACAGCAACAGCAAGTGGCCGACACGACAGAATCAGATGTATGGGCGAGGTGCTAGCGGCGCACCTCCGCCACCAAAACGCACTGCAATGAGCACAGAACCCACGTCAAGCAATATCCGCAGCGAGGCAATGCTTCCATGGAGATTGCGCCAATGCATCATAGTGGCTTCCGCAGCCTGAGGAAGTGCAGTAGATGCCTGTCTGTCGCTCACCATGCGCTTGCTGGCCTCTGACTTGCGGTCCTCCGAAACGGCAAGGAAGCACCCCGCTATACCGTTGACAATGGCCTGCGAATGTCAACCGATGGTCACCCACAGCTCGCAGAACCGTCCACCGTGCGCCCAGCCACAGAAAGCGAGCCGCGGCACAATCTGCGGGCTGCGCTGCGCTGGACCTTCCACATGGTGCCATACTCCGCCGCGCTCATCCGGCTGATCTGCTCCCGCGTCATGGACAGCGGCGGATCCCCGCACGCCGTGAAGGTGAGGGTCTCACCCCAGAACTCGGCGCTGGTTTTGCCACGGTACGCCAGCTGAGCTACCTCTGCGTACATCACAGCAGAGATTACTGTTATAGTGACAAGCCGGGTCGAACGCGGGTTGCGGGTGTGTGCATATTCACGAGCTGTGTATGCTTGTCACAGGCTTGCCACTGCATGGTGTGCAAGTTTAGGGTGGCAAGGCCAGCACTGCAATCCTCATCCGGCTCAGCCGGCACGGGCAAATACCTGGCATGGTCCACAGCCGGCTCCTGAGGTCCTCCCAGGTGGCGGGCCGCACCGCTGCAACCTGGTCATGCGGCAGCACGCGAGCGCTGGATCTGATGGAGTCTTCGGAGGAGCTTGTCGTGTTGTCGCTGCCCTGGGGTCCCGACTGCAGGATCGTTAGATGATTCAGTACCAGTGTCAGAGCCCTTCAACTGGTACCCATTGGGTTGCTCGTCTTGCTGACGCTCTGCTGGCGCACCATGCCATGCAGGCAATAACAACTGGCACAACACTGTATTGACACAGCAACGAAGCCCAGACCTCAGCTCGCTGAATTGGGGTCTGGGAGGCCACGAACTTCTCGAACAGTTTCTCCCGGCGAAGTGACTCTGCCTGCACACAGTGGGTGGCGTGCTCCACAGTAGCCGAGGGTCTCGTTGCCTCGCAACAGAGCTGAAGTACCCGAAAGGTGAAGCATGCATGATGCCAAAGCAGGAGCAGGTGCATATGGAGTGTCCCAAACCCGCAGCACCTGCTGGCACCGCAGGGCTTCCAGCTCCCGGGTCAGCTCCTCCAGCTGGGAGGTGCTCTCCTTCAGCTTCTGGCGCTGCCGAGCGCGGGAGCGCTGCTGCCACAGGCGGCTGCGCTCCCTGACCGACGCGCGCCTCGCCTCCAACGCTGCTTTTGCATCTGTCGGCTGCCGCTGGTCCGCACTGCAGGACCCTGACGCCTGCACCATGTTGAGCACACGATCGATCTGTACTTCTGTGTCCTCGAGGTCACAATGCGACCAAAACACACAAATGTCAGAGCCCAAGCAGCAGCCCTGCGCGCCTCATGAGCCGCTGGTGCATCGATGAAGGGCAGCAGCCAGTCGAATGCTGCGTCTGTGGGCGCCGCCGGCGCCGCTGCTGCGTCCACGCTGGCGCAGTCGCCGGCTGCCGGGTGGGTGCCGGACATGAGGTCGGCCGCTGCCTCCTCTGCAGCCATGGCGAGCGCGGCATCATCCAGCGCCATCGGCAGGGCGCCCCATGGGCTGCCATCTGCCGGCACCGCACCGAGCAGTTCCACGAAGCCCTGCTCAATGCTGTGATCAGAGCCATCGGCGGAATCCAGCAGCTCCCTGCAAACACCACATGCGGTCGCTCCAGGCATGCGGATGTGCCAATTGTATATAATGGCATGTTCTGGACACACCCCTTATGAACGGAGTCAAACTGCACGCCAACCGCAGCAACACTTCGAGTTCAAATCAGGACGGGGAGTAGGACACTGTGGTCTGAGCATTGATCATGCTGCCAGGCTGTGCACCCTTGTGTGCCGCACCTTGCAAAGTCCTCTAGAGATGGCGACTTCAGCATTTCACTCATGCTCAGCAGGTGAGTGCCGGGTGCACAATAATGAAACTTCGCTGGTTCTCAACGGCCTGGGTTCCTGCTGCCATGCGTTGTGCCTCAGCTGGGTCAGGAGCTCAGATGCAGTGTTGCCAGCTTGGCACGTCCAACAGGCGCTGTACACGGGCAGTTCAGAAATGATGCGCCAATGCGCCCCAGTACACGCATGTCAAAGCAACTTATGGGTCGATGCGATCCATCGAGCATACGTGTAACTGCATTGTGGACCCCACTTGCCCCAAACCTCGAACAGCTGCAAATGTTGACTACTCAGTGATCTCGGAAGTGCAATGTGTCATTGGTCAGCGCGCTGTTGTTCACAACAGTCGGCTGCAGCCTTACTTAGCGCAGGACTGCTGAAGGCCAGCACTGCTGCTGACCCTGCGAAACCTCCAACTCCTCACCTCCAGATCAGCCTTGGGCCCAGCACACGCTTGACCGTTGGCTTGGCTGTGGAGCGTAGTCCGTGACTGCGATCGCATCAGACCATCATTGTGCATCAGAACCGACTCCAAGGGGCTGGAGGGACAGCGAGTTGTGTTTTGGTGCGGTGCACCTGTCTGTAGGAGGCGCGCAGTGCTGCGCGCAGTGATCAAGCACAGCGATGGGTCAGGTGCCGACCTTTGCCCACCTTGCTGTACAGCTTCTACTCACGAGTGATCAGTGTGTTGATCATGCGCGGTCCCATGTGACATCTCACGCCTGCACTGCCGCACACAGGCCATGAGCTTTGGGCTGACGCAATATGACATGGAGGAGCTGATGGCGCACACAGGCGACAAATGTAGGTTGCCTGTGTGATCCGCATCCCTGTTTCGTGGCTGACTGCACAGCAAAACACTGTGCACAGCGCACGCACTGGCCTGAAGTCGTGAGGTAGTGTCCCTGCCTTTGACAGTCTCGCAGGATGAGATAGAGGCCTTGTACAGCAGGTTCAGAGCCCTGGATCGCAGCAGCAAGGTCTGCAAGCGTGCTTTGCAGCGCTTTGCGGCCGTCAGCATGTGTCGCATCGGCTGCATGCCCGCCCCGCATGGTGCATCGCGCTCCTCCATCAACCTCAACTCACTAAGTGGGCATGCTCGGTGACAGGTGTGCTCCCCTTTTGCAGGGCTACATCTCTGCAGAGGAGCTCCTGAACATCCCCGAGCTGTCCATCAATCCGCTGACGCGGCGGCTCGAGCGGATGTTTGACTCCGTAAACTTCAAGGTGCCTGGGGCCGGTAGTGATCTCCAACCAGCCGCTTGCTGCGACAGGCGGCACACTGCATCCCGTTCTCGCAGTCAGGGCAAGGCTGGCAGACTGAAGCATGTTAGGCTGTCTGGCAGGCGATCATGTGCTGCAGGCCGTGAGCCAAATCCCTCCCCTGCGCAGGAGTTTGTGCGCATCCTGGCAGCCTTCAGCCCACGTGCCAGCCGGGAGGACCGTGTGCGCTTCCTGTTCGACGTATACGACGTGGACGGCGACGGCGTGGTGTCGCGGGAGGACCTGGAGCTCATGCTGCGGCAACTCGCGGGGACGTCGCTCAGGTGCATGCGGGGTCACCCACCACACACAGGTGTTGCGGTCCTACCCGAACAGCGGCACACCAGCAGCTCACCAGCTTGACATCTTACGACCACGGCACTCGCTGTGTGCACTCAGTGTTGGTTATGAAGCCGAACATATGCACGGACACTGCAGAAGGGTGCAGACCACCGCCACGAGACAGCGCCTGTGCGCTCACTGCTTCCGACGTGCGCGTGCAGCGATGAGGGGCTGAAGGAGGTGGTGCAGCAGGCCCTGGAGGAGGCGGGGCAGGGGGAGCGGGGGGAGCTGCGGCTGCAGGACTTCGAGGCCGCGCTCAGGGGCGCCGACCTCGGGGACATGCAGGTGGAGGTGCCGGTGGCAGACTGATCCGCCCACAGCCTGGCGGTCGACACCGTGGTGAGCTTCGCTGCAGACATATGCCCAAAGCACACAGGGTTGGAGCCTGCACAAAACCTGTGAGCAGTCAGTAGCTATTCAGTCGTGGGCTGGGATGAATGGCAACATCTTGCGCAAGGGCGCTGAGATGGCTGTCAGGGTCGTCTCCGATCCTGTCGCCTCCATGCTGAAAACTTGCCAGCGTGATTCTGAGCCCAAAGTATCAGGAGTCAAACTATGCGACATGCCAAACCACCCCGATGCCTCCGATCCTACGCCTGCACTCTTTCTGCTGCAGGCAGAGGTTGGTAGAGCTGGGAACGCTGTGGACAGCTGCAGTTGCCGACTCAAGCTGCTTGGCTGGCATTCTAGAGGTCCAATAATGGATCGAGGCTGTGTTGTGCTGGGCGCTCATGGCAGATGCTCCAAAACGCCACCAGGCTCAGAGGCTGAAAATCATGCTGCTGAGGACTTTGTGTACTATAAGCATGTGGTGTCAGAAGTAGACTTGCCGTTTAGATGCCAATCAGGAGTTTCAGTCCAGATACGATAACCATGGGCAAGGCCATGTCAGTCGTCTAGCGGCAGAAAGCCTGCTTTGATCCGATTGCTCTGCCGACACGCCTTGTCACTGCTGCCGCACACCTCACATGCCTTGCAGGCATGCCGGCAATGCCCCAGCTGCGCCCCATCGCCCATCTGCAACATGAACGCGGACACTCGTCAAGGGTCATCGTACAAACTTTCTGTACAAAATCACTGAGCGTTGCCTGCCGACACCAACATGCTCCAGCCTCATTGCCTCTGGTCATCACATCTTCCAACATCTCCGAAACCTTGCAGGATAAGACTGCTGACAGATCACCATGTAGCCCCGGTTGCGATCACACTCCCCAGCTGTCGCCCAGTCGCCGCACTTGTCATGTTCGTCGCTGCACTCCTCGGGCCGAGGCAGCGGTTGGTCCGCTGCCTCATTCGCTGCATGCCGGACATACAGCCCATCATGCTGACAGCATGACAAGTCCAGGCTAGCTCAGCAATATGCCAGAGGCAGACATTGTCAGATGTTGCATATCTTGCAGCCTGCAGCAGCATTCGCTGTTGACTCACCACCCGCGGCCAGCCACTCGGGATGGAATGGGTCTGTGTGGATCCTGCAGCCGACAGAGTTTTCGTGGATGTCTGGTGCCATACTACTACACATCCTCACCTAGATATCGGGAGTGTGCCTTGACCATGCCTGCGCACAATGCAGCAAGGTGGGCGCACCACTTGGTCGCACTCCACTTGGTGCCAGACAGCACTGGGCACCCTGTGTGCATAGACGCATCGTCCTGCGTCTTGGCATCCAGCTTCAGGCTGTAGAACAGCAGCGCCATGCCTGCAAAGGTGGAGGGTGGCAATTCTGGTGATCGAGTGTGATTGACAGGCTGCGATCGGTTGTGCGGGTCCAGGTCAGCTGCCGTGTCGCCCGTGAGCTCAAACAACAGAGAGACTCTTGCAGGGTGGTCATGCATGCAGCGCAGGCACACCTTTACGTGGCTTCACAGCCACGTGGCCGTTTGCGCAGTCTGAGTAGGGCCCAAAGCGCTGTGGCATCGCGGGGTCTGCCCACTCGGACCCCTGTGGAAAGGCCGTCTCGCCGCCATCGTCTGTGTCCTGCAGGCAGCACAGGCAGGCAGCTTATGATGCAGACACTTCTCCTCGTGAGAGGAAGTCCAGACACACACCCGGTCTGCTTGGCAGACTCTGCAACACATCATGCGTCGATACCAGCTTCCAGCCAGCGAATGCAGATGGCCCAACCTGAAGGTAGATGAGCGCTGTGGCAATCCGCGGGCTCTGCTCCACCAGGCTGTCAAAGTGGGCCCCGTATTTTTGTCCCACGCCGTACCTGCAGCACATCTGGAGTCATCTGCACATATGCTTGTCACACGCCATCTGCCGCCAGCACAGCGTCTATCTCAGCACCTTGGCAGACCAAACAGCACAGCATGTCGGCGGCGACATTGAGGCTGTCATGACGGGGAATTTCGTGAGCGCCTCCCGAACTTACTGCAGCGCACCTTAGGATCTGGGCGTCCTCTTGGTGGCTGATGTCCAGGTGCGTCCAGTCGGCCAGGCGCCGCTCCATTCGCGTGATGACCGGGTCCCTGCCCCGCCTGCAACGAAACTACATCACATCATACGCTGCTGCTGGTGACTTTGCTGACGTTTGGCACAAGCAACAGTGAGATGCTGGCCTCTAATGCACACCTCAGAGAGCTGGGGCTTGCATCCTAAGGCATGGCATCTGCAGGCATGAATCACATCCCATCGAACCCGGCATGTCGCACCTGATGAAGGTGCCATAGCTGGTGCGAATGTGGTCTACGACAGAGGCGCCGCCCTCGCCGACCACCGTGGACCGCATCATCAGCGGCTTGCTGATGTTCACGATGTGGTCGCACTCCTGCTGACACACCACAGCGAGTGGCTGATGACACTCGCCTTGCTGGCGAAGCACCGCCGATACACAAACATCGGCGATCGTCGGCTGGGCAATGTGACATGTGCAGTGCTGGCGGGCGCGGCTGCTGCCGTGAGATTCGCAACGTGGGGCCAGGCTTGCCTCGGCGCTGAGGAAGTTGTGGTACACGAAAGCACGCGGGTGCCATGAAATGGCCTCCACCCAAGGCTTTGTCGAGCTGAGATCTCCTGTACCGCGCACATCCTGCGTGGGCAGTGCACGACTCCTATGTCCTGTGCGCTGCACTCCTTATACATAACAAACCAAGTTTGCCGTTTGAGGGTACATGAGGTGGCGGATACGTGCATAGCTGCATATTGCGCTGGCTGCGTTCAAGCTGCACCTCACCCTGACTCTGTCTTCGCCTGCGACATGCAGGTCTGCAAAGACACTGCCTGGCTGGAAGACCTCCTGCCATGTGGCAGCGCGACCGCGGCTCAGAATGTCAGTCACAATGTTGTGCTGTTGGCAGAGACTGCGTCTGCAGGTTGTGTACACGATGGTAAAAGGCCCTTACCCCTTTCCAGCCGGGCAGCACATCCTCCTCACCGCCTGCGGTACAGGTTTGTCCCGTGTCGGTTGCAATACGGGCAACATACATCTTTGTTGGCAGCTCGCAGCACCAATGCGTCACGATATGTCGCTCACCAGCCAACGCTAGGAGTTGCAGCAAATAACACACTGACAGCGCTGCGCACAGCCTGTTCATCTCCTCTGCGCACTGGCCTTTGTTAACGCTGTCAAGCCTCAACTGTATCCTAAACTCAGGCACACGAGCAGGAGTTCAGGACACACCCATCCACGCCCGCCTGCATCTGCCAATGCATGCAAGAGGCAGAGTGTGCAACGCTGTGTGTAGTCGGTGACCGGGCAGTCCGCAAGCCCATTGCTCCCTTACGGGAAAGCAGCTACAGTGGCGACTTTGAGAGTCAGAGGCACATTCTTGGGCGTCGCAAGACACCACACGCAGCAAGAGGTATCTGCACCTCACCTAGCACGCTGCACGCTCGGCACCAGAGGAAGCACTTCAGGGCACAACAGCTTCCACAGCTGAAAAGCTGGAGCGCATTTGTCCTGCGCACAGCGGCGTCTGCAGATCAATCAGCCTTGTGACGTTGCAGCAGCTGGCTGATACAGTGTGCACAGGACGCGGCGCACGGTTTTGCGTCCTGTGAAGGCACCCAGACCCTGACACTTGGACCTGATACAACAAGTCACATGCCGTGATCGCAATCGGCTTCCAGCTGGTAAGCCGCCATGGCGGCTGAGGTGCTGCAGCAGCTTCCGCAGCTGGAGGCGCTGTGCGAACGGCTGTACAATTCGCAGGTCGGGCACACTGAAGGCTTTCGTGTTCACGATCTGACCGGAAGCAGCTTGCAAGTTGCACAGTGCTAGCGGTTGCAGCTGCGCACACAGCACCAGCACAATCAGAGCTGAACGGTCGCATTGCTTGTGCTCACCTCCAAACAGCCTGCTCAGAACTATGCATCACTCCGCAATGTCCTGCACTCATGCGCATGTTCTTGGCGGGCTGTGACCAAGAACTCTGCAGTCTGCATGATCCTCGCAATTCTCTAACTGCGAAGTTCTTGTTCCTGGGCAAACTCCCCTGATCATCGGATGCTGTGCAGGATCCGCAAGAGCGCTCGCAGGCAGAAACATACTTGCGAGTGTTCTCGCAGTCGACAGAGTACATCACACACTGCAGGGTGCGATACAATGGGCAGACAGACACTCACCAGAATGCACCAGACTATCACGTGGTCGCAAAGGGCAACGTTAGGCCACAGTTGACACACCAACTCTGCAAGTCGCGTCATGCTGTCCCGTGTAGGCAATCCTCGACAGCTCCCAGTCTCCCTACGCACAGCTGCTGGCGACGTCCAGCCTGCTGAAGGTCGTCACAGAGCATGTGCTCAGGTGCGGAGGCCATGGCACTGAAGTACCATGCTGCTGCATGCACAAACACTCGACGCCACGCGGTTTCATTCCATGCGATCCTGCTTAATCTCCACTTTCATATGTCCTGCAGCGTGCCGGTCCAGCTGGACATGCGCAACTACTTCCTCGGTTATCTGGACAGGTGCGGCAGGCCATTGCCCATGATTTATTGCAAGCTGTTTGGTGGGGGTTCACCTTATACACGACCATATGGCCCTGCACATAACCTGCACATAACAGGCTGTGTGCTCGCCTGCAGCCGAGGGCCAGCGCTCGAGCCCTTTGTCGTCACCAGCCTGGTGCAGCTGCTGTGCCGCACAACGAAGCTGTGTTGGTTTGACGATGACGCCTTCCGGAACATTGTCGATGATGCGAAGCAGTTCCTTGAGAAAGTGAGTGCCCTTTGACATTTGTGCGCTGCGCTTGCAAGGCGCCAAGGCGTGACGATCTGGTGCCGTCTGGCAAGCCTCTGGACTTTGTAGCACTGACGTAGCATAAGCACGTGTGCACCAAAGTAAATACAAGCGTAGGTATGGTCAAAACTGATTGGTGCGCCTTGCACGAACCTGTCAGGGCTCGACAGGAGGCAGCACAGGGCACTATCAACTGGGTCTGCGCATCCTGGTGATGCTGGTTGGCGAGATGAACCAGCCAACGCCCGGACGCACCCTGACAGCACACCGAAAGGTGTGTCTGCACACTGTTCCTTCGCTTGGGAAAGATGCCATGGCTGTAGTCTTTGATACGCTTCCTGCAGTTGCAGCTGCAGTTGCACGTGCATTGCTGTGACACGAGATGACCGACACAGGCAATTGCTGCTTGCAGGCGGCAGTCAGCTTCCGGGACGCGGGGCTGTTCTCGGTGTTTCAGCTCGCGCTCACGGCGCTGCGGCAGCTCACGGCACCAGGCCAGCAGACAGATGTGAAGCTGCAGGAGCAGGTGCCGCACCCTTCGAATTCGTAACATTGTGCACATGCAAGTGACTCTGGCCCATGATCTGCTGCAAGCTTGGGAGGCCAGCTGCATAGGACCTTGTGCGGTGCATATTTGCACTGGTTATGCACCATGCTGCCAAGCCTTGCCGAAAGCGTCCCAAGATGTGGACACGCTGCAACCTGAGGATGTCCCCATCCCAGGTGCACGATTCTGGTGCCCTGGCTGTCACTGTAGTCCTTGCGCCCTGCAGGCAGTCAGCTTGGCGCTTGCAGCATTGTCCTTCGACTTTGTGGGCACCTGCCTAGACGAGTCATCTGAGGACCTCGGCACGATACAGGTGGTGTTGGTGTCAATGAGGGACCTCTGAGCATACGTTGCCTTCTTGGTTGCATCAGTATGGGGTGACCCGATGGCCATGTATATTGTGCCGGCTTTCCTTCATCGCTCCTGATCAGGTGCAAAGGAAAAACAACATCTTTTTATCAACCATGATGTGCAGGTGCCGTCAGTGTGGCGGCCGCTGATCGAGGACAGCGCAACGCTGCAGCTGTTCTTCGACTTCTATGCCGCCACAAAGCCGCCGCTGTCCAACGCCTCCCTGGAGTGCCTGGTGGGCAGACCGACTACGCTGGATCTGTGATGGTGTTGTCCTGACCTGCACATCACCCTGGGAGTGGTGGAAGATAGGCTGTGGAGCGCGCCTTGTTCTGCAAAGGATGCACATCCTAACTTCGCCATCCCCTTCTTGAATCGTTCAGGTGCGGCTGGCGAGTGTGCGGCGGAGCCTGTTTGCGGGGGAGGCGGAGCGCGCCAAGTTTCTCAACCACCTGGCGGCGGGCACGCGCGACATCCTGCGCACGCAGCGCGGCCTGGGGGAGCACGCCAACTACCACGAGTTCTGCCGCCTGCTGGGCCGCCTGAAGACCAACTACCAGCTGTCCGAGCTGGTGAGTACTGCATCGGCAGGTGTGATGCATCATGCTGCAGCGCATGTCCACAGGCGACATCCACATCAGCCACACAGCCGATCCTCCTGCGCAAGGTCCAGCATTGAAGGCTCAGCAGCGCGTCAACCGGGTTGGACTCTGCAAGGCGTGCTAGTTGCCAAGCAGCTGAGTTCACTCAGGTGCTGACTCAACTGTCGGCATGCGGCAGGTGGGCGTCGACGGCTACACCGAGTGGATCCAGCTGGTGGCGGACCTGACGGTGAGCAGCCTGGGGTCGTGGCAGTGGGCCGCCGGCAGCGTGTACTACCTGCTGGGCCTGTGGTCCCGCCTGGTGTCCAGCATGCCCTACCTCAAGGGCGACTCCCCCAGCCTGCTGGAGACGTACGTGCCCCGCATCAACCAGGCGTACATCACCTCCAGGTGCGGGCCGCACCCATAAGAAACCCCATACCCTCAACATCAACACCAGCCCTGGGCCATACATGTGTACATGTCGGCATATGCTGACTGCAAAGCACAAGCAGCAACTACGTTGTGTGCCACTGTGCCTAGCTGAGGTGCTGGGTGGTGCTGCAGATTGGACAGCGTGGCAGCAGCAGTGACGGGCGGCAGCGAGGATCCTCTGGACAACGAGGAACAGGTGGGCTGGGACCGCTGTCACTGCTGAACCCACCGCTGCCTGAGCTCATTGCGAACTGATTATGATTGCGACCAGCGTGGTCTTTTCATGGCACAACCCATGTGCTTTTGCAGCACAAACTGCAGCTGCCTGCGCATCAGGTGCAGATGCAGCAGGGCGCGCATATGTTGCATGTCACTAGAGCAGTGCTGCAGAGGGTAACCTGCTGCACTGCTATGGAACCCCGCAGGTGGCAGACCAGCTGGACGCAATCCCGTTCCTCTGCCGCTTCCAGTACGCACGCACAGCAGAGTACCTGCTGCGCTTCCTCGACCCCCTGGTCGCAGCGTACACAGAGGCAGCCTCTCCAGGTGCGCTGTCTCCAGATGTTGGATGCTTTCCACGCAGCTCTCCCAAGCTGCCGTGCAAGATTGTGCCCTGGTATGCCTTTACCCTTATGCCAATCTGCGCCCCCGTACAGGAAAAGTGGAAGCGCAGGCGCTGGCGGTGATGGAGGGGCAGCTGACGTGGCTGGTGCACCTGGTGGGCGCCATCATCCGCGGCCGCCTGTCCTCGTCATCAGCAGAGTCGCAGGTCGCACTTCAGTCTCATGCGACCCTGCTGCGCCCTATGGCTCGCACGCCATGTCCTGCAGCCACCGACCGCCGTCGCCTCATCAGCACAGTCGAATGTCCGGCGGACTGCACACACCGAGTCTGGCCCCTCGCCAACGCGCTGAGCCTGCCATCGCTGTGCCCGCAGGAGCCGATAGACGGGGACCTGGCGGCGCGCGTGTTCGGGCTGCTGCAGGTGGTGGACACCGGGACGCACGCGGCGCGGGTGGGGGAGCACACCCGCCAGCGCCTCGACATCGCGCTGCTGGGCTTCTTCCAGAACTTCCGCAAAGTGTACATCGGCGAGCAGGTTATGCACTGCTCCAAGGTGCGGGCGGGGGCGGCATCATGACCAACGAGATCGTTGCAGACGGCAGGAATGGCGCAGGGCTAGGCGGCCTGCACAACAAGTTGGAGAGTGCATCGTTCTCGCTGCGTGTGCAATGTGTGCTGCAGAAACTACAGGCGGCTGCGGTTGTTGAGATCTTGCATTCACCGAGCTGAGCCAGTGCCCATGCTGTTTGCAGGTGTACCCGCGGCTCAGCGAGCGGCTGGGCGTGAAGGATCACGTCATGGTGCTCAACATCATGCTGCAGAAGATCGCGGTGAACCTGAAGGCGTTTGCCTCCTGCGAGGACGTCATCTCGCACACCCTGAACCTGTTTCAGGCATGCACCCTCCCAGTCACTAAGAAAGTTTGTCACTGCGCCGTCATCATTCCCATCTGCCACAGCAGATGACACCATGCCTGCAGCGATGGTCGTATGCTGCCCTTCGTGTGATTGCTCGTGTGGCAAGATATGACATGAGCATCATACTGTTATTTGTGCATATGGCAGTTGTCAGGCAAGTTACGTTCTCATGGATCTGACCGCAGGACCTGGCCAGCGGCTTCATGAGCGGCAAGCTGCTGCTGAAGCTGGAGGCGGTGAACTACCTGCTGCAGCACCACCCCGCAGAGCACTTTGCCTTCCTGGCAGAGCGTGGCAACATGCGGTTGCGGTGAGCTCGACATCCATGTAGCATGTTGAAGCGGAAAAGCAGCAAAAGGGTGGCTCAGTCATTCAGAGGTGCTTGGCGTATGCATATTCATTAGACTGCATGTTCAGCATACAGTAGCCAGAATCGTGCTGATCTGCGTACACCCATGCTGCAGGCCTGTGTTCTACTCCACGCTGGCACGGCTGCTGTTCATGGAGGACACGCCCGCAAAGTTCCACTCCTTCGTGGCCCCCCTGCAGCAGGTGCTTCAAAGCTTGCAGTCTTGCATGGGAACAAGGCATCACTGGTGGAAGATCTGCTCTCATACTCTTTGCATCAACAAGGCTTGCCCACTGCGCAGAGCAACCTACACTTCTGCATTCTTGCCCAGGTGCTGGTGTCATTGGGGCAGGCCAGCAACGGCGGTACCAACCCAGCAGCCCTGCGGCAATCAGTGCCGCAGGACACAGTGACAGGCCTGTTCCGTGACATGCGCGGCATTGCCATAGCCACAAACAGCCGCCGCACATACGGTGCGCTGCTCTGGAGCTCGCATGTACACTGTGGCATCGTACACAGCGTTCTGGGCGGTAACATGCCGCTCGAAGGCTCACGTCTGATAAGTCCAGCATTCTGCTTACATCATCTATGTGTGAGCCGGTCGATACAACTGTGCGCAGGGTTGCTGTTCGACTGGCTGCATCCAGCGCATTTTGCGACCATTGTGGCAGCTCTTGAGGCATGGGCCGATGTTCCAGAGGCAAGCAAATTGAAAACTACTGCTATTGCTCTGACATGATCCGAGTGCTGTGGTGCAGTGGAACTATAGGTATAACAGTGGTCCGAACAGGCCTTCTGACACCACCGAAGTACCTCAATGCTGCGTTGCAGGTGTCGACGGCTATCCTCAAGTTCATGGCAGAGTTCGTGCTGAACAAAACGCAGCGGCTGACGTTCGACAGCTCCAGCCCCAACGGCATCCTGCTCTTCCGGCAGGTCTCCAAGGTGCACCTCCACACCGCGCTGTGGCTGGATCACAACTGCTGTGCTTTGCACACAGTCCCACACAGGGACACGTCATGCCACAACTGCACCTGACATATGCTTAGATGACCTGCTCAACGGACACGTCATGCCACAACTGCACCTGACAGATGCTGAGATGACCTGCTCAACGTGCGGGTTCCCGAACTGGATAACTTTACGTTTCCAGGTGCTGGTGGCGTACGGGAACAGGGTGCTGACCGTGCCCTCTGGCTCCGACCCGTACGCCGCCAAGTACAAGGGCATCTGGGTGTGCCTGACCATCCTGTCGCGCGCGCTGTCTGGCAACTACGTCAACTTTGGCGTGTTCGACCTGTACGGCGACCCAGCTCTGAAGGTGGGCCGCCACTTGATCAGCACATCACTATCTGACCAGGACTCTGGCAGCACCCAAGCAGCCGAGGGCATTTATGTGAACATATCCAGGCTGCCTGCTAACCACTGCGCCACATGGCGCCTGTGTGGCAATGACATCCCGGCACCACTGGGACCGTGACTGGCTATTCTTGCAGGATGCCTTGGCCATCGCGCTTAAGATGGCGCTGGCGGTGCCGCTGTCGGACATCATGGCGTTCCGCAAGGTGGGCCGCGCCTTCTTCCAGCTGCTGGAGGTGCTCAGCCACAACCACGCGCCGGTGCTCGCCTCCACCGACACCGCCACCTTCGCCTTCCTGGTGAGGAGCTGCACGGCCGTGCCGATGTCACAGGCGCTCGCTGCATGCTACACGATGGGGTCGAGTCATCTGCCATGCTGCAGAACCCAGCAGGGGTTGGTCCGTGGGCTCTACAGTCGCCAACTCCACTCGTATGAAGGTCAGGCCCTCACTGAGCTTGGCCGTGGCGCCGCTGCAGATGTCGGCGCTGGACGCGGGGCTGAAGAGCCTGGACACGGGCGTGAGCAGCCAGTGCGCGGCGGCGGTGGACAACCTGGCCGGCTTCTACTTCAAGGCCACGCACCCCGAGCAGCCCAGCGCCCAGCCCTCGCCCGCCGCGCAGGTGCGCCGCCGCCAGCTAGACACCGCAGTCAGGACGCAGAAGGCCGCTGGCATTGCCAATGCCATTCGGCAATGGCTTGCTGAGCCGGCACCTGTGCATGTGTCATCGCTTTGAGATGAAGTGGAAGGCTCAAGCGGCAGGTGAGCCCACACACTGCCGCCCAGCTGTGGCGAGCACTCGGGTGACAGGTGCTGACGGCCACGACGGCAGGCTCCTGCTGCGATGCACCCTGGCCCTGAGCACCGTGCAACCGAGCACCTGACACACCCCTCGGCACGTCGGCAGGCGATGGAGCAGCACCTGCGGGCGCGGCCGGAGCTGCTGCCGGCGGTGCTGACCAGCCTGTTCGAGCTGGTGCTGTTCGAGGATGTGGGCAACCAGTGGAGCCTGTCGCGCCCCATGCTCGCCCTGATCCTGGTCAACGAGGACATCTACCTGGAGCTGCAGCGCCAGATCATCGCAGCGCAGCCCGCGGACAGGTGCGGGGTCAGTGGGACTGGTGGACAGGTAGACAGCGAAGCGCATGGGCAACGCTTTGCTCTGGTGAGCTGCCTGCGGCTCACCTTGACCATAGTGGCTCCCTTGATGGCAGCTGCTCGCGACACTTCGAGCTTGTGATGTGCAGGAGACCGCACCTGACGACCTGCCTGGGGAAGCTCATGGAGGGCGTGCAGCGGAACCTGGAGCCCAAGAACAGGGACAAATTCACGCAGGTGCGCCGTCACAGTTGTGGCTTCCTGGTTTGTGGCTCTGCCTGCAGAGATTTCCTCTTGTTTGTCGTGTTCGTATCACAACAGAATCCGTGTGTAATGTGTCCTTTCAGCACTTCAGCGCTGACAGTAGTTTGCTGATTGAGGCAAGCTATGTGCGTGCTGCAGAACCTGACGCTGGTGCGGACAGAGTTCCGGTCAAAGGCCTGACACAGCCAGCAACCGAGCAGACAGCAGTTGCCGAAGCAGAGTGGGTCGAGGATGCTGCCTCGCGCTGCAAAGGCGTGGGGTTCTGCAACCGGAGGGCGACAAAACAGATGGTGGTACATCAGATCGCTGCACATACAGCAGTCGTGCGCGCGGCAGGCATCCGGCCTCTGCAACATAGGGGCGGGACGGCATGCTGGCGTCAGACATATGGCCACATTATTGGATTGACCTTTTGACTAGATCAGCACAGCACACGTTGACAGCGCAGTCTGATCGCGCTTGCACACAGGCCCTGTTGGAGCATGGGAAGCACGCCAGATAGGACAGTGTCCTCACACCATGTGGCAGCCACGACGCCAGCTGCAGCATGATGTCATGCGAATCGCCTCATCCCACATGGTACCTGCATCTCTTCCGAGTGACAGTCAATCTCTTGCACAGCAGCCTGTGCACGCGATCGCAAATTGGTGTCGAGGCCGCCCTCAATATCTCGAATCGCCTGCACCACTGGCAGAGGGACGAGCCGCCGTGCATGCCGCGAACCGAAGGGACACCCTGACCCCCTTGACGGCGGAGGTGCATGCTGTCCTTTCACCACCTGTTATCAAGCGCGCTGATCAGGAGCTCTAGGAGTGCATTTTGCATCTCTACCGTAGCTGCTTGACGCCGTGACCAGGCGGCGGTTGCCAAACAAGCGTGCGGTACCGCGTCGGCGATCTCGCCTGCCTGGATGGCAGGCGCCCCTGTCAAAAGAAGCACAGCATAGTGCAGACACGGCCAGGTCAGTCGGCTCGCTTCCTGCTGGGAGGTGCTCATGCAGTTTGCTGAGGGCATGCAGTGTGCAGAGCGGCCATGTGTGCCCAAGCTCCTGGGCGACTTGATGAGCTAGCCGTCACGCGTCAGGCGCACCGCGATGGTTTGTTGGTGTACATTCCCTGAGCTCGATGCTCTTGGAGCGCAGATATGTTTCGCTGCACCAATCTGGTAACAGTGACAGCACGCACACGCGCATGGCCCGCCGCGCATCAGGTGACGACCCTGCTGACTCGGACTCGACGCGGACCCCGACGCGTGAAGACTGCAACTTTTGTAGAAGTTTGACGGTGTCTTCAGGGACAGAGGCTTTCACCTGCCGCCTGTCAAGGTCCAGAGGATCTGCAGATCGAGACTTGGGTTGGTTGGCCCTATGTGCGAGGTTGTGCATCTGCCAATGCTGGCTCGCTGTACTCGAGAGGTTTGGAGGAACCAGAGCCTATCCTGTCGCAACTGAAAGGCTTGCGACATATCTCACATTGGCATGAACATAGCACAAGCGCAAGTCAGCGAAACCCGGCAGATTGCAGCTGCTATGGCGACGCGTTACTGGGCGCAGACCTCACAAGGCATGCCGAGCCAGTATTGCAGGTCCAATCGTCACCAGTTGCGCATTATCATTGCATGTAAAGAGCGTCAAAGCTGACTGGTCCCTGTTTCTGCCACCGCAGCGCACCGCATTCATGGCGCACACTCGCCGCAGCGGCAGCCGCCGCTCCGGACAGCTGGCACGGCTGGCGGCTGCGCTGCTGCTGGCGGCGCTGGCATGCCCACAAGGCGCGGCGGCGGCAGCTGCGCCGACCCAAGTGATCGTCCGCTTGACCGAGACGCCGGTGGCTGTCGCAAGAATGGCTGGAAGTGCCGCCAACCAGAGGTTCGCAGCTGCGACGGTGTCAACGCAGCAGGCGGGCGTGCTCAGCTCACTCAAGGGTGCCCGAGTCGCGGCCAAGGTGGACCACACATTCACAGAGGTAACGCCTGTTCGTCGTTGCTCAGGCAGACACTGCTGGCTGCTGGCTCACCCAATGCCCAGTGAGAGAGCTGCTTGATTTGCACATCGTTCTCCAGCCAGCCACCAGGTCGATTGGTTGGACGCCACTGTGATGTAGCACTGGAAGGAGGCACCACCTGGGTGTTCAGTTACGACATGCTCATGTGTATGCCCACATGGTTGACACAAAGATCACGCACATCTGCAGGTGTTCAACGGCTTCTCGATGACGCTCACTGGCTCAGACGCAGAGCGCGCTGCGCAGCTGGCGGCGATCCAAGCCACGCCTGGGGTGAGCCCTGCCGTGGCATACCAGCCCCTGTATGACCCTGCCAGGCACTGGCCACCTGCTCAAGGGGTCCACCTTCAGCAGCTTGCCTGTTACACTGGCATTGCTTAAGCCTGCAGATGTGCTGGGTTGCTCTGGCCTTGCTGCACCCCACCTGCACACTGCTCCAGCCTGCCACTGCATTGCACCCCTCACTCTGTCCACTTTTCTGTGCGTAACAGCCTGCCGCACGCCTGTCATAGAGCTCAGCAGTCAACCCGTCCATGTATGCTTGCAGGTGGCCAGCGTGAACCCTGCGCGCCTGATCCCTCGGCCCGGCACCAATGGACCCGCTGCTGGGGCCATCGCCAGCGCGACGCGCCGCCTCCTGGCCACACAAGCTCTCGTTCCACCCGCGAGATCTCCCCTCCGCCTTGGTGTGTGATCAGAGCCGGACATTGAGGCATCAGCAGCATGGGCATATCAGCACCATGTTGGCTGGTCGCAGTGACCTGCGGCTGACAGCCGTGCACAGATGTTGTCTGCTTTGCTACCAGAACATGGAGTGAGCAGCCAGTACAGCATGTGCAGCAGCTGCTGCCTCTGGCATGTCCGGCTCACATGGCAATGTGCCTGATGCATCTGCGCAACTTACTGCGTTTTCGACAATCGCAGGGGATGTGACACGTGCGAGCCTTGTCAACAGCAAGCTCAAGCTCACAGGAAAGGGTATCAAGATAGCTAGCATCGGTACTGGTGAGCGGCCTTTGCTCGCGCCGTCCAGTTCGTCCAGCCATGCTTGTGCTTGGACGCTCAACCTGGTGGCCCTCTGATCGGCTGCCTGCCGGAGAGTCCCTAGCAACGTGCACAAGTTTCTGGCACTGCAGGCATTGAGTACATGCACAAGGATTTAGGAGGCGGCTTTGGCCCCGGCTTCAAGGTCGCCAAGGGCTACGACTTTGTGGGCGATAACGGCTTAATTCCAGGTGCACTTTTGGCCACGCGCCACATGCTCACGAGCTAGCACCTCGTTCGGTGCCTCGAGCGAGCAGCAGTGGCATCACTTTTGATGTTAGGCCCAGCTGTGCGCAAGGCGCGCCTCCTGTGTATCGTGTCGCAGGGTTGCACCGCACTGCATACGCACGTAAACGTGCACAGCGTATGCAAGCTTGCAGACGGCTGCACGGCAACCTCGCAACGTATACACTGCTGCCGGCCACTGTCAGACAGTCTGATCTGACGAGATCACAAATGTACATTTGCTCTATGCAATGCTTTTATGGCAACCCAAGCCCTCACAAGGCCTTTTGGTACCCATAGAAGGTGGTCGAAACCGTTGCTGCGCATGTACGCGGTTGTTAACGGTCAGTTTGCTGCATGGAGCTGAGTTGGCAGTCAGTAATCAGCCTGCTGACGTCAACCGAGATCAATCAAGATCCGTGCATGCCTTATCGCGCATACGCAGCCATACGCGTGCATACATTGCACTTCATGCCAAAATGCCGTTTAGTGCAACCTTCTGCAATTCCCGTGTGCTGATGGCCCGCTAACACGTTCATTATTGCTGTACATAGCGGACATTGATACCAACGCTAGTGCAATACTCGACCTCAAGTTCTTTCCCGAAGCTGACCCACGCGACACGTGCAATGGGTACGTACTACACCTGCAAGATTGTTGTGGGCTACCTGCTTCTACCCTGCCTCTTGACTGAGCAGACCGCCTCAGCGACCAAAGGTTCTGCTGTAGTGATGGCCTGCTCGGCATTGCAGGTTCAGCACAAATGAGGCAGGCATACTGGCGGCAAAGGGAAATCTTGTTGGCATGGTGCGACCCTCTGCTGCCGACCCGTTGTTGTCCCTGCGCTGAGATGATGCTATCAAGCATTCAAGCAAATGCAGCGGTTCATGGCCCCTGCAGGCCCCAGATGCCACGCTCTTTGCGTACCGCATCTTCTCATGCATCAGTGGCAGCGGGCCCCAGCTGTTCATCGCTGCCATGGAGCGGGTGAGGTTCAGGCCGCCAGCGCCTGGGGGCAGCACTTGCAGATGGGCGCACAGAACAGGAAACAGTAGTCTTGCAAAGGTCGAGGTCGGCCAAGACTACACAGCTGCCTGGCCAGATCACCGTTGCAGTCCACCTTAGCGGTGTCCCTCTGTGCAGGCATACAAGGACGGCGCTGACATCATCACCTTCGGACTGGGCAGCGCCTTTCCATCCCCCGATCATGGCGCGGGTGTGCATGCAAAGAGTGCATGGCATTGGGATGACGAGCATGGCCGCAGAGTATTTGCTGCAAAGCAGCATCACCAACACTCAGGATCAATAGCTGCCACATGGATGCAGGTGCGGATTTGGCATTCGTGGCGGCAAACCTGCAGAAGCTGGGAGTCATCACTGTGGCCGGCGTCGGCGACGGAGGCGGCATGTGCGCATGCACCTGTTGTCCTATGCTGCAGTATCAGACATTGGCAGTGGAGAGCTGCCTCAATGAACAGAAACCATCCGCAGGAGTGCCCTGCACTTGGTGGACAGCATGAGTGGATGGGCTATCTTGACTCCATGGCACATCTTTGGGTAAAGGGCTAACACTTTGAGCCACTGCCATCTGCAGGTTCCAGTTGGTCCAGCCACACGCTGCAATGCTGTCGGTCACATCGGCCTCTGGCCCTTCGGCCTATGTCGAGTTTGCGGCTGTCAACCCTGGCAATGTCAAGGTACGGATGTTCATGCACGCTCCCCTTTGCTGCGCTCTGCAAGGCTGCTGTCATTCTGCTGTCGGTGCTTGGGGGCGGTTGCCTAATAAGACCCTGCTGAGACGCATTCAGCCGGATTTGATTTCATCTAATGATGTGCAACCCAGAGGCCAATAGCTGCCTCAAATCCAAGTTGCACTCTGCTGCTGGCGCAGGTCCCTTACGTACCCGCGACTGAGCCGGACTTCAGCACGCTGCAAGTCAAGCGCTTGCCACGCAACTCACCGCTGCCGCTTGCACTCAGTGCAAAGTGGACGCTGAAGAATGGCAATATTGATCCCGCAACCATCCCTGCTGCTGATGCCTGCACGGTGGGTCTGCTGGCTCAAACCGTCATGATACTGTTGTTGAAGCCAAGCTGCACCTGTATACCTGCCAGCTCCTGCCTAACTACATGGATGACTGCCATAGGCTGCGGACGTCTCTGCGGCAGTCGCTGGCAAGGTTGCCATCGTCAGAAGGGGAAGCTGCGGTACTGCCTCACAGGCTGTGACAAAAGCCGCCAACCTCAAGGCAGCAGGTGCTGCTCCAGCAATGGAGCCATGCCTGACCAAATGTTGCAGGCCGCCTGCTGCATGCCGCATGTGAGCCGATCAAAAAAATTGGCCTTTGTATGGTGGGTGTGTACCTGTGCTCCATTCTCACCCAAAGACGGTGCAGCACAGATGCTGCGTGTACCTGCAGGAGCCCTCGGCTTGATCTTCATCGACAACGAGAAGGGCCCCTACCTCCCCTTCGCCCTTGACCCCGACACTGCAGACTTCCCATTCATCAACACCGACCAGGTGCACAACGTGCTCACATCAGGCTGACAGTTAGTCACCCTGCACAGCCCATGGCAGGAGACTTTAGCGCTGAGCCACACACATCGACACAGCACTAGCAAACTGCGAAAAACTGGACATGCATGCGGTCTTGCGGTGGTGGCAGTGCCATCACACCTGCTGAAGCAGTGTGCGCTCTGATTGGCAGGCCACTGGACTGGCGCTGGTCAAGAAGGTGCTGTTGGGGGCCACGACCATCACCTTCAACAACAACGGCTTGGTGCGTGAGGGTGCTCAGGAGGCAAATGCCATCTGCGTGTGCTGCTGTATGTGTTTCAATTTGGTCGCTGCTGTGATGTGCAATACCTCCAGCAGGTGTATAGTTGCACCCTGTGGTGACATGTAATCGACGCCGACGAGCTTGTGTGGCATGCGCCGACAGGGACACGTTCTGCTGCTTTCTATGTCCTGGTGTAGCGTGTTGAACTGGATGTTGCTCTCTTACATGCATGCAGGTGCGGGCGCCATCACCAGGCAGCGCCGGGCGGCTGCCGGACTTTGTGGCGACCGGGCCGGCTGCAAACTTGGCCTTGAAGCCCGACATAGCAGCCCCCGGTGCCTTCGGCACGGTGTGCATGTTCTTCTCTCGCTTGCTCTGATAAACAGGCATGCTGTATGGGTTGTTGCTGAGCTGTACATTGAATCGGCAGGTAGGTTCGCCCTTTCAGGTCCTGTCGATTCTGAGGGCTCACCAGCTTGCATGGCCATACTCGGTGGGCAGTTGCTCACTGTGAGCTAAGCATGTTGCAGGTCATCACCACCCAGCTGCTATCCAGCGGCGGTGGGTATGGCTACTTCGCTGGCTCGGCGGCGGCGACACCATTTGTGGCAGGCTGCGTGGCGTTGCTCAAGCAGGCGAATCCACGTGGGTTGCTTCAACCCATCTTGGCACCTTGTCCAGATGAATCTTGAGGCCACTGCTGAATGGTGTACATCTGTGATGACCCATGTATCGATGCAGCCACGCTTCAGCTCTGCGATGCTGATGCAAATTCTGGTGATGTTGCAGGCATCACTCTTGCGGAGGTCACACAGTTCCTGCAGAACACTGCACTGCCGCAGAAGGAAGCACTCTCACTCCTTCCAGCAAACAACCCAGCGTTCACCAACCAGCTGGCTCCAGTGAGTATGCAGTTGTGTGCAAGCGTACAGAGCACCTATATGTCTTTCGATGTTGGGAAACAATGCGTGACCAGGTGCTTTCAACAAGCGGAGCAGTCGACATACGACATCAGCACAGCATTGCAGTCTTGCGCAGCATAATCGACACCTGATGTATGTGAATCCCTGCCCTCTCTGTTTCAGGTGAACAAGCAGGGCGGCGGCCTCATCGACATCTACTCTGCGATCACATCCAAGCAGCGTGTCTCCCCGACAAACCTGGTCTTGGGTGAGCTGGAGGGCTGGAAGCACTCGTGTGCAAGGCAGTGATGTTCGCATCTGCCTTGAGCAACGGAGTTTGCCTTGGCACAGTTGCTGAGCACGGTAGCTGCAGTGCCGAAGGTTGCCCTGTGAGCACAGCATGACTGCACCATGCCAGCACCCATGCTGTCTTTGAACGCAGTATGTGGCAAGCACCACAAATTTGCTGTGTGCTGTCGTACACTGCGCACATGGTGCGCTGCAGGATCTGTCACCAGGGCAGTTGCCAAGAAGATCACGATCACAAACACGGACTCCAAGGGCGTCAGGTTCACGCTGGGCCATGAGGCCACGCTGGCCCAGCCATACCCCGAGGAGGTGTGACGCCAGCATTGCTGAAACCCATCACTTGGTTGCAGACTGCAGCACACTGCGGTGAGTGCTGAGGTGCGTGTACTCCCAGTCATCACAGGCATGGCGGCCTCAAAAGTGATTGCAATGATGCAGACGCTTACCATCGCGCCCGCCGCCGTGAGGTTCAGCTCGGCCTCGATCAGCGTGAAGGCCAAGTCGACAGCATCGTTCGTGGTCATCATCACGCCGCCTGCTAAGCTCAGAAGTACGCAGCTGTTGCTGGGTGCACGTCACCACCTCGTTACTGACATGCGTGGGCTGCAAAGGCGAGACATGCATGGCGTATCACCAAGGACAATCAAGCAGCCTCACGCAGTCACGTGTGTCGACCAGCTGGACACACACGGCCGTTCACAGCCGACCTGCTGTAACGCCCGCGTGTTTGGTGCATGTGCAGACCAAAGCCTGTTCGGCGGCTACATCGTGCTGAAGGGCACCCGCACCTTCCGTGTCCCCTACACTGCGGTCAAGGGCGACTACCAGAAGTTCAACCCCATCCTGTCCGTTGATATCGGTGAATTTCGTACCATCAACTGCTGTCAGTTGTAGTATGACCATGGCTGGTTGCAACAGGCGAACTGTTTGATGAAGTAAACGGTGCACATATGCCCCGCACTGCACAACAGTGGAGCTGGCACAACATGTTCCCAAGTACACAGGATGGCATCTGGCGCAGGGCTTCCAGCCATGGTACGTGCCAGCGCTTGCTGCAGAGAGCAGTAGTGGTAATGCCTGCTATACAACTCCTTGTGTTCTGATGCGGCCGCAGGCACGTCTGGGCCCACCAACAGCAACTTCACGGTGACCAACCAGCAGCAGGTTGACGCCGCCATTCCCGCAACAGGAAGCTGGTGAGGCACAGCAGAAGGTTTACATTTCAAGCAGGGCTTTCATCAGCATTTTATGCTCCGCTCGTGTGTATTCCACAAGGAGATGCGCATGCTGATAAGCCTCCTTGCTGCTCAACCGCAGGGTCAACACCACCTTCGACATGTACACCAAGTTCCCAACGCTGCAGTTCTCCCCTCGCATTGCCTCAACACGGCTGGTCGCCACCGTGACGCAGATCAGCACGGGTCTCAAGCTGACGTGCGCCAGCCTGCTTGACTCATGTGCCGGCCATGCTCCACTGCAAGATGTGGCTGCTTGCAGGGCTGCATGCAAGTTGGCGATGTCTGTATGTGAGGGTGAGCAAGGGCGGTGAACGCATCATTCTGCCTGAAGCCCGAAACCAATGGTTGACCTGCCTGTGCAGTTTCCGAGACGAACCTTACCCGTATGTCGGCGTCACCTTCCAGGTGACTTTCAGGGGACAGCACTCCATTATCCCCCATGATGTAGTGCAGATTCCATCTGCCAATGTTGCTTGTGTAATGGTTCGACTTCAGGCAGCTTCTGACGGTGATGCGCATGTCTGCTGGCAGGTCCCGTATAACTATGCAAATGCCGCGTTCATCCCGGCAGAACGCCCTACTGGCCTGAACAACGACAACTTCCGGTGTGTCCTGCAGCCTGGGTTGTATCAGGTTTGTGATGCGCGATCGGGTAGAAAACTTGTTAGAATCTACAGTGTGTTGCTGTATCACAAACATTCACGGCAATCATGCGCCTGCCATCTGCATGGAAGCTAACGCAAGGGAAACAGTACCATACAGGGTGGGTCATGCCATGATGCCGGCTTGCGTAACCGTAGGTGACCCTGACCTTGACGCGACCCCTGGGCGGACCCAAGACAGCCATAGTGGTCGGCGGCCCCAAACTGCGCTTCCGCCTCGCACGCCCAACCCTGGGCACTGCCGGCGTCTTCTGCCAGAAGGCCCGAGGGTGCGCCACCCAGACGCTGTGCACCTGATTGCCCCACACAACCGTGAAGCTGCATGGCAGCCATCAGAAGTCCCCGCCCATCCAGCATACACACCAAGAAGGAGGCCACAATGTGCATAGATGCATGAGGGCTTTCTGTGGGCTTTGCACCGACAGCGAACGTTGGTTGCAATGTGCAGGTAGTCCTCGATTATGGTATGCCATCCAGCCGCTGACTTGCCAGCCGGCGTCAACAGAGGGGGCGTGCGCTATCACCACAGCAATCAAGCTAGCCTAGCTTTGCTAGCTCTCCAGGCACACCAGCCGGGTATGAGATTGGAGCACCGATCTGGTGAGCTAGCAACAGCTAGCGCAGCCCATGCAGTATTTGATAGATGACATGTGACGGCCCAGTCTCTTGTATCTGGGGCTGCCATCCAGTGTGCGGCTGACGCCTGCCTGCGTGCGGTGCACCAAGCAGAGCAGCCAGCAGTCCGTGGGTGCACGCACCGCCGTGCAGCTGTGTTACAGAATCTCAGAACGTACGACAGAAAGACAGCTGCTTGCTTCCCACCAGTTGTGCAACACGCCGCCCCGGCCTTGTGCTTCAGTCGGAGTAGTGTGCTTGCTTTTGATGTCGTCGTGCAGTGCCGAACTTTGAGATTTCCGTCCTGAAGGCGCTGCCCGTCACTGATAGATGGAGCAAGTGCTGCTTGACCGCTGTTGTCGTGCAGTGCATGTAGCTGTATTTGATGTGCGTGAGAAGCAGCTACCTGACAAGTTCGACTTCATAGCAGCAGGCAGGGGCATATATGAGGTGTGGGAAAATCGGGGGTCAGGGTCCTGTGAGAGGATTCCATTGTCGCACGAGATCTGTGCACAGTGTCAGAATGCACTCGCAACACACAGCTCAATCCAGTGCATATGTGACCCCACAAGCTTGAATCTGGCCGACCGATAGCTGCTAAGGCGGTGCGAGGAAGAGACAGTCAAGGGCGTGCCGTTCCATCTTGTGCGGTGCTGTCGACAGTCGTCGCTTGCTGGTCACGCACGCGGCAGGCGGTCGACTTCCGTACAGGCAGACCTGTTTGGGTGAGTTTCAACGACATTCGTAACTCTGACGTTCATGTGAGACGTCAGGAAGCACTGCGTAGAGGTTTTGCGAACATGTCTCGAGTGAAGACAGTGTGGCAAGCTAGCTAGATAGACGCCAGCGATCTGCATGTGCACGTTTGTGCGCATGGACGTGTCTCTGTATGATAAGGATCCTCAAAGTCACAACAGCGTATAGATCACAATATCGCGCCCCACGCACCCATGTGTGGTTGGCCCATCCTTCACAACTGAGGCACGACATTGTTCGACAAAGTGACACGCCAGCCAGCCAACACCAAACCTGACCAGCTGATATGAAACTTGATATATTCAAGCTGCGTGCGAGGCTGTGGAAGTACCTGCGCGCAAGCGACCAGGGGTGATACGGTGCCACTCCACTCGTTGTGTTGGTGTCATGTGACTCGGATCCGATGTGGCCTTCTCGCTGGCCCGAAAGCTGCAGCTTTGGACAGCCTCCAATCGGGTCTGTGTGGATCGTGACTCATCACTTTTGTGCCCAGTTGCCCACATGTACGATCGCTGCCCTGACACCCGCACCACACACTGCACAAGGAGGCTTGGCAGCAGGCCATGACAAATGCCATGTATGGAGCGGACCCAGCGGAACGAAGTTGCCCAAGCAACTTATGCTCACCGCCCACAGATGCTCATCACCGAGCGGCATGCTGCTGTCTGCGAGCGCTGTGAGGACACTGAATGACGAACAAGATCGCGCAACCGATTCCGTACCCTGCCGACATGCTGCAGGTCGGCAGGATCATGGAGGCTACCCGGCGCAGTGTGCTCACGGCCTATCGGGGTGTGCCGGCGTCGCTGCTGCTCCTGGTCGCGGTGACCGTGACTGCGCTGTGGCTGCCCGCTGCTGCTGCCGCCGGCGCTGCGGCGCCTGTCCGTGTGATAGTGCGGCTGAGTGAGACACCATCGGCTCTGGCCAGCGGTGGCAACCAGAGGACGTCAGGTGACTGGTGCTGAACAACAATCAGCACTATTGGCACTCCGGTGTGCTGCCACTTCGGCTACGTAGCCAACTTTGAGCGCAGCCTCTCACCAGCTTTGAGCATGGTGTGGACGCACTCACGGCAGCACAGGGTTGCGGCGGCATTGTGCCTTCGATGCTGCAATGCAGGTGCGTTTGTGGCGAGAGTCCAGGCACAGCAGGCCGGCGTGCTGATGGAGGCAACCAAGGCCCGGCTGGGGTGCAAGGTGCAGCACAAGTTCCACAAGGTGGGATGTCGTTTGTATGCTGCCGGCACTGTATCACACGCATGAAGGTGCTACACCCTCGCTCCCCGCCGGGTTTGCAGCAAACAGTCTGTAGTGCCCAATGGACGACCGTTTATGGCACAATCGGGAGCAGCGCGCAGTATGCAGGCTTGACAATGGGCGGCGTCAGCCCTCGCATGCTAGACGCCGGCAATCACAGGGCGCTGTGTCAAGCCAATGCAGGTCTTCAACGGCTTCTCGGCAACGCTCAGTGGTGACAGCGCAAAGCGTGCTGCTGACCTGGCGAAGCTCAAGACGCTGCCTGGAGTGAGGCCTCTCATGCTGTAGCTTGCTGTGCTGCCAATTAACGAGCCATTGCAAGCGTGCGTGTCTAGCTCAGCAACATGCTTTGCTGGGGACACGGTGCATAGGTGGAAAGCGGGAAGGGACTCTGAACCGCAGGTCGAGAGTGTGCGGCCGTCGCGGTTGGTGCGGCAGCAGCAGGACCCCTTTGCGTACGCAGCACCTGACGCAGCTGGCGGCACGTCCCGCCGCGGCCTGCTGCAGACCCCACAGACGCCCCTTGTGCAGCCTCCCGCCGACTTCACCATCTACAGAGGTAGACGCAGCAGATGCCCACCCTTGATTGCATGCCGTCACTTTCGCTGCACAGGGCTCTGAGCATCTGGCTGCTGGACCGCTGAAACTGTGAAGTACAGCAACAGCTGGTTGCTGATAAATCTTTGAACACACAAGGTGTCCACAGCAGGTGCAGGTGCAAGGCTGCGTTGCATTGCGTCCATGTCTGCTATCCTGGTGATTGCCCTGAAGCTGATGCTGCCGTGCTGCCGCGCGGTGTGCAGGCATCACCACACGTGCAAGAGAGGTGAACAGACAGCTGCGGCTGACCGGCAAAGGCGTCCGGGTCGCCGTCATCGACTCAGGCAAGCCCACTGGCGAACCTCCGCTCCCACGGCAGCTGCGCTTGCGGCTGTACTCCTCGGGCGTCCTTGGACGTTTCTGGATGATGCACCATGAGAACAGTAGCCATCGCTAGCTGCGCAGGTATCGACTACGCACATCCGGACCTGGGCGGCGGCTTCGGCCCGGGCGGCTTCAAGGTCGAGAAGGGCTACGACTTCGTTGGCGACAATGCGACCATTCCAGGTGCTTTTCGGTGTTCAACAGCTTGATTACACTCCACTTATGTGTGCCGCAGAGCATGCTACCCATCTGGGCACACAAGACAACTTTGAGCTGGAGCGTCAAAAGCAGATTGGTTAGCATGTTGCGCCTGACTACCGGAGGCCAGGCTTGCACAACACTGCATACGCTTATAGGCTTGCAACGTTTTCATGCGTACAGACGGCTGCACGGCAACATCGCAACGTATGCAAGGTTGTCAGGCACCCTCAGGAAATCTGATCTGACGGGATCACAAATGCAAACTTTCTGAGTGCAATGCTTTCACGGCATTTCAAGCCTTCACAGGCCTTTCAGTACTCGTCGAAGATGTCCGTAACGCTTGCTGAGCACACGCGCGCTTGTGAACGGTCAATCTGCTGCATGTAGCTAAGCTGGCAGTTGCTTTTAGTCAGCTGTTAGTCATCAGCCTGCTGACGTCAACCAAGATCGATAGAGATCCCTGCACGCGTACGTTCGTAAATACGCAGCCATACGCGTGCATACGTCGCACTTCATGCCAACATGCCGTATAGTGCATGCGGGGGAATTTGGTCGATCTCATCTCGCAGCCTCAATTGGCAGCCGCTCACATTTGACTGTGGGCAATGCTGTTGATGTGCAGCCACTCTGGACGACTTTACAGCCACTCAATTCAAGCTATACCCAGGTATCTACTGCTGACTGAGAGAATGGAGCTGGTTGCGCCACATTCGCATGTGAGCACGCTGACACTGTGCGGCATGGATGGACTCGTATTCACCTAATGCCTTGCAGATGATGACCCGAGGGATACTTGTGTCGGGTGTGTGCATAAACCCACGTGACACCCCAACTTGCAGACTGTGCCAGAACTGGCTGGCAGCCTGTGATCTGTAGAACAGCAGTCAGCGCCTTGCGTTTCCACATACTATCACTGATATCGTCTGATGCATGCAGGCTCGGGACCAGCGCCGCAGGCATGGTTGCTGCCAAAGGCAATGTCGTCGGAATGGTACACACAACCCACCTGGTCCACCTTAACAAGTGCCAGATGCCCTCACACGGGACATGTTTCTTCACGACTTGCCATGCCTATTGCCTAAGCTGCTGTTGGTCCAATACCACCGCCGCTTCAACCACCGACTGCTGTGCAGGCGCCAGACGCTACGCTGCTGGCTTACCGTATATACACCTGCTTCAGCTCATCTCCCTTTACGTGGGACGACCTGATGATCGCAGCCATGGAGCAGGTGCGATGTGACCCAAGCATGAGAAAGCAAATCAGCAAACACAATGCAGACGCAACATGTCTTTGATGGCACACAGCACTGTCATGCTCCTCCCCTGCACAGGCCTACGAGGACGGCGCGCATGTGATGGTCGTTGATGTTGGCAGTGGGCCGCAGTATCCCGACCGTGGACCAGGCAAGTCGGCCTTGACACCTGCAGTGCCTCCACCACCTGGCAGTGCCGCCACTCCGGTTCGCCAGTGTGCAATAGTGACGCCAGCAACATGTATGCTTCGGCTGCAGGTGCTGACGTAGCGCTGGTGGCCAAAAACCTGGCCAAGTTGAACGTCATCACAGTGCAAACGGGCGGCAACAACGGCCCATTCGGCATGTGCGCACATGCATCTTGCTGACAATCTGTTGGTGGCAACATTGCACGACCTGCACTGCGGAGCGCGTTGATGGTTCCAGATGCTGTTGCATCGGCTGACTTCTGCTGCAAGTCCCAAGTGGGATCAGACATGCTATTGTTCTGTAATCGGTCCCCACTGACCGCGCAGGTTCCAGATCGAGAACTCGCACAGCACGCTGCTGAACAACGGCCAGTCCTCTGACGCCTTTGCATACACTTATACAGCTTTCGCAAACCCTGGCAACTCAAAGGTCAGACCGAGCAATGTATGTTCCGGTGACTGACCAGTGTCAGCAAGTAGGGGCGCATGCCATGCTGGCTGTGGCTGCAATGTGTCTGCATTGCTTGTTCTTGGCAGCCAGTGCACCGTGCACCCATCTGGGGCTTGGGAAGCTCGTTCATGTGTTGGTACGACGGCAAATGCTTTTCTGCAGATTCAATACGTGCTTGGTATCGACGCAGCGCCTGCACCACGCCCTCAGATCTCCAAGTTTCCAGTCGATGCACCGCTGTCGCTGACACTCACTGGCACATGGAATGCAAGCGGCGGCACGCTCACAGCCCCGGATGCAGACGCCTGCAAGGTGTGGTGGGCCAGGCTATGGTTCTTGCACCATATGCTCTGCATACATCCGAGCAAGCCACACCGCGTGGCGTTGTCTGCAGCAGCAGTGCCATGCAAAAGTATTCCAGAGCATCTGTGAAAGTCAAGAGCTGTGTATATGACCAAACAGAGCACCACCATCCCCGCTGCGGTGAACGGCACCGTTGCTCTGACAGTGCGGTCCAGCAATTGTGGTGCTGGCACGCAGCTCCTGAACGTCTTGAACGCAGGCATGTGATGTCGCAAATCAGGGCATGTGCCTCATGTGCCTGTCCTTACATATCATGGCCTACAGACTGCAGTCCAGGGTGGGCACCACCGGACCCTGCCTTGCAGACACACACCAGCCCAGCATGGTTTTCACAACTGCAGGGGCTGCAGGGATGATCCTGCTGGACAATGAACCGAATGGCTTCCGAGTCACCACCAAAGGCCCGAACGTTGTGAAGCTCACGCTCGCCACAGTGCCGCAGGTTTGAGCGCCTGCCATGACTGGTGTTGTGACGCTGCCTGGTTGGATGCAGTCAGTGCACATGAATACATGGTGTCGATGTACGCCTGCACATCCTACCTACTAGCATAGGGCAGGCTGACAGCAGTCCTTTGGTCGGATGGTCAGGGGCGATGGATCGTGATGTCTGATGCAGGACATAGGCCTCGTGCTCGTGAAGAAGGTGCTGGCCGGGCCGGCGACCATCACCTTCAACAGCGGCAAGCTGGTGAGCGGGGGACACAGGCACGCCGCGCCAGCTGTCCCACGCTCATCACACTGCAGCCACTGGAGCTGCGTTGCACCTTAAAAACCCCATTCTACTGCATGTCACCACATGTCCGCGCCATGCAATCACCCTCGTGTCGATCCCATGGCCCAGGTTAAGACGCCGGCGCCCGGCGCCGCGGGCCGCCTGATGCTGTCGACCAGCTCTGGCCCCACCGCCACGCTCACCATGGCGCCCGACTTCTGTGCCCCCGGCAACTACCCCGGGGTGGGACGCCGACCCTGCGTCCCTTTCTGAGTCGCTCACATGGAGACGCTGAGTGTGATGTATCAGTCGGACAGCCATCTGTGGGCTTCAGGTGGCCAGATCACCATAGGCTCAAGGCATATGCTGAAAGGGGCGCAGTCTGGTGCCAAGTTGTGTGTGCAAACTGCCTGCTGCACCATAGCTCGTGATCCTCACATCAAACGACAGCAGGCTTGCAACAGGGTTGTGCTGAGCTTGACACCATTGCTGCAGTTCTCCACATCGCTGGTGTCGTACGGCGGCTACAACTACCTCCCGGGCGCCATTAGCTCAGGGCCGACAGTCGCTGGCTGCGTGGCGTTGCTTAAGCAAGCCTTCCCAGGTGCGCTCGTCCTAGGGTAGCAAACCGCAGAGACAGAAGCAGTTGTAGCAGCTGATCAGGCCAAATGCTCATATCCAGCTACTCGCGAGTGGTGAGTGCCAAGCGCTTGTGATGTCCTGACAGGCATCACGCTTGAGGAGATCAGGCAGCGGCTGCAGAACACTGCGGTGCCGCAGAAGGACGCTTACACGTGTGCACCATTCGGCACGCCGCAGGCTGGCGTGCTGGCTCCGGTAAGGCTGCGCACACCAGCTGGATTCCCCCTCCTCTGCTGGCTGCAGATGAGGAGAGAAATCCACCGAAGTTGACGGTGGCTCTGGGGTCCTTCATGGCAGCATGTTCCGGTGCGCCTGCCAGACGTGTTTCATCGTCATGTGCAGGTACCCAAGCAGGGTGCTGGAGCAATCGACATCTTCGCTGCCATTGTCACAAGGCAGCGGGTGTCCCCATCCGCCCTTCCGCTTGGTGAGGACTTCCTCACAAGCAGTACCACACACAATGGCAATGTCATTCGCCTTCAGGCTGCGACCTCTGCATGTCCATGCGGTCGGTGGGTCACGCTTCTCACGAATCTCCCATCAGATTTGCTGTGCCTCGCCGGCAGGCAAGCAGGCGGCTTGACGTGCCGCTTGTGCACTCACCTCCCACTCAATACTATGCTGACTGTACAGCTTGCATTCCATGTGCACGCAGGCGAGAGCAATACACCGGTCATCAAGAAGATCACCATCAAGAACCGCGATGGCAGGCGCATCAAGTATGTGCTGAGCTTCAAGCCGACGCTGGCGCAACCCTTCCCAGGCCCTGTGGTGATCATGTTGCTCTTCTGCAGCCACTCCAGCTCATACTGACTCTGTTGGACAGGCACGGCCACAGGCCTCCGATCCACAGGTCTATCTGTGCATCAGTCTGCCAGCTCGTGCGTGGCTGCTTATTGCTCTCGTCTGCTGTCTGCAGGGGGAGATTGTCGCCAACCCTCGGGTCTCATTCAACCGGCCATATGTCACCGTCCTTGGAAGATCAGAGGCGACCTTCCTCGTGACAATAGCACCCCCTGTCAACCTTACTGGTGAGGGCTGCACGGCACATCTGCTTGCCATGCGCATACTCCTTGTGTCAACAAATGGAGATGGTACTCTGCCTGCCTGCTGATGAGCACCAAGAGGTGTCAATAACCAGAATGATGACGCCATCTCCTACGCTGCAGACCAGAGCACCTTTGGGGGTTACATCGTGCTGACTGATACCAGAGGGTACCATACCACTCTTCGTGTTCCGTTCTACGGATGGAAGGGCCAGTACCAGAAGCTGACCCCCATCGTCGACCTGTCCATCGGTATATACGCATACTTTATGTCTGCACACGCAGCAGTGTGCAGCAGGCCACCCTGACATACAAGTTGCACCTGATGTCACCATCCCACCGCCTTTGGCATCATCGTAGCTGACCAGCTCTTGTGGCCTCTGGGCTGCGTGGAGCACAAGCACTCTGCCTCGTGCGCGGCACAGATGACTGCCAACTGGTGATTGCAGGTGTTGCCGGGCCGGCACCTGCAAACCTCGGTTTCACCGTCACAAATGCAGACACCAGCAACCCCGACATTATGACAACGGGCAGCTGGTAAGCTCGCGCAAGCTACGTGCCCTCTCCTTACGGCATTCCGACGCCTCTGGTGCATATTTGTGAGAACTTATCATCCTTCCAGAACATGCTCCAGGTATGTGTACGTCTGCCAAGGCCTTGCATGACCCGCACACATTGCAGGGAGAACATCACCTTCGACATGAACTCGACCTTCCCGACGCTGGCCCTGGGCGTAGTCATCCCGCTGCAGCGGGTCAGCGGCGTGCTGACGCAGCTCGACACGGGCCTCAAACTCAGGTGAGCGCTGCCTGCATGAAGGCTGTCACTCTGGGGTACTGCCCGCGTGCAGAATGTGCTGCGGTGTTCAGCGGTGACATGCACGGCCTGCGCAGCACTTGCACGGCTGGTCGCAAGGCGCTGCCATGGCTGTGACTTGACAGCCTGACGTGAAGCTGGTCAACAGCAGACCATGATGAAGGTGCACGTTTGCATACCTGCAGCTTTGGTGATACACCATCCCCGTATGGACCCATCAAGATCCAGGCAAGACTGGTTGTGACGAGAAAGGAGCAACCAGGACCGTTGGTTGCTGCAGTATAAGCACTGTGCGCTTGTTCATGTGAAGGTCCTGAAGCTCCGTCCAGCAGCCGGACAGCGTGCTGATAGTTCTGTTGGGTTGCGGATCCCATGCAGGTACCATACTTCTTCACCCAAGATCAGTTACCGCCCGGCCGTGTGCCGGGCATCAGCAACATCAACTTCCGCTGCGTCCTGAAGGAAGGCCTGTATCAGGTACAAGTTCTGGCCGCCAGGCTGCGCTCCATCCTGCGCTGTGCACACCATATGCATACTGGCAGCACTGTCGGTCCCTGTCAAAGGACCCAAGCAACCATTAGCAGTCTTCTTGCGCTCGCTCTTACCATCTGGGGCGTCACCAGGACTATCGAGTCAAGCGACTGACCCTGGGCGAGATCCACCTTCCGCAGGTGACGCTCACCATCCTGCGGCCGCTGGGCAATGCCAACACCGCCATCATCGTCGACGGCCGCAGCCTGCGCTTCCGCCTGACGCGGCCCCCGGGCGCTGGGAACGCTGCCACCTTCTGCAAGGCCTCAGGCACGCCTAGCTGCGTGCGTGCACATGTTCATCCCTGCACGCTGCATGAGAGACGATCCCCGCAGCGAGCAAGTGGCGGGCAGACGCCGCCTCACATCGGTGCTAGGATCTCGCTCGGCACCACCTGCACAAGCTAGCGCGCTTTTACCCGTGCGTGCACGCACATGCAGCCGGTGTGTGTATGGTCTCAGATTGCGACGACAGCTGCAGTATTCGCCGCCTGTCTGGAGACGCCCTGCTTGCATTCGTGGCTGCTTCCTATAGTAGTGTCAGCCTTGCAAGCGAAGCATGGCGTGGAGCGGTACAACTGCTTGGCTGGGATCAGGGCCGGCTGGGGCATGAGGCTCTTCGGTGGTGACAGCACCCTGCAATGGCACGCTATCCGTGCTGTTGCATACCAGGCAGTGCAACTAACATCTGGACAGCACAGTCCGTGATTTGCTCTGTTTCATGTGCAGGCGCTCCTATTGTGGGCTAAATAAAGCGCTTTCCACCAAGCTCATACATAGCAACCCTCATTCGTCCTACCGAGGGAACCAGAAGCGAGGTATCACGCAACCAAATAAAGCAAACACTGCAAGTACGGCGACTCATCATCATTGGTTCTAGTCGTTCATTCTGCAGCACTTTTGCACTTTTGCAAAACCGTTTCACACACGCATGCATTGCCTTGCACACTGCACCCTATATATGCACCAACGCAACAAACACCGTTCCGACCTCTTGTTTGGGCAGCTGCCCCACGTGACCAGAGACCACTCAGCGACTCAGGTGGCCGTCGGTGTCAAGCCACCGACTGATTGATGTATAAGTGAAACCACCTGTCAGGGTTGTCAGCTGCAAAGGGTTGCAGCAATTTTGGTCCTTCGTTGTTGACTGATCTCGTCTCAACCGTAACCAGTGTCTATCTGCCGTAAGCCACCTTCTATATCAGCCGCCGCCGCACTCACGCACGCGGTGTGCCGGCAGCACCACACACCACATGCAGCGCAGCATATGTCGGCGGCGGCACAGCTTGCCGCAAACCCTGAGCCCCAGCTGCCATCTGGCACGCCTTACGCAACGCTGAGGTGGCATTCTGCTGTACGGGCAGCGCATCAAACCTCTGGGTGTGAGTTTCGCGAGAATAAAGGTCAATGACGTCCCAGAGGACAGTGGAACAGTTGGCTGCATTGATCATGCACTTGTCGGGACTCATATCTGCGCGCGCAACCGAACACCAGGCGGTTTGCATGGGCATAGGTGCACCAAGATAGAGCCGGCGAGCCGACACATTGGCGTCGAGCTGTGGGCCTTTTGGCGGTGACGCAGCTGCAAAAGGTGCGCTGTTGGATGGCCAGTGTTGGACAAGCTGCCCCCTTCTAAAGCCCGTAAGCTGTGTGCGGCTTCAACGGGCATGCCTGACAGGCGTGAGCAACGAAGGTCAATTGATGCGGTGCCGTCAGCATGCGTGGCGGCCACGCAGTCTTGAGTTACTAAAGCCGCTGGATGTAGTGAACCGCACGCTGCCTGACGGTTGTGGCTGGGTTAGATAATGCTCGCCCACGGCAGCTAGCAGTCCAGCAGGCCGGTGACTGACTACAGTATGCACACTACAGTATGCTTGCCATCGTTCATATCTCCCACAGCAGGATTGTGCTCGCCTTGAGGATTGACTGCCGCGCTTCCAGGTAGGAGTTGGCTGCGATGGTGAAGGGGAAGTGCAGATGCAGCGGTGGCGGCGGTGCTGCCACGGCGCTCCTGATGGCCCTCTCGCTGCAGCTGCTGGCGACCGCGCCCGCAGGCGCAGCCGTCAAGCCGACGTTCGTGCAGCCGCCCGTCCCCAGCCGCGTGATTCTCCGGCTAACGGAGATGCCGGTGGCGGTACGGCTGGCCGGCATCAGCGGTGGCGGCGGCGGCGGCGGCGGCGCAACTCGGCGGCTGGCGGCAGCGGAGACGACGGCCACGGCGGCGGTCGCTTCGCAGCAGGCTGCCGTGCTGGGGCAGCTGGCAAATGCACGGACGGCGGTCAGGGTGGACCACACCTACAGCCAGGTGCGCTGGCCGCTGCCCATGTGCCCTGTAGCGAGCATGCAGCACGTTCTGCACAGCGCCTACACAGGGAGCGAGGGGGCTTGCAGCGTACATTCGTGCAATGTCTGCATCGCATGCTGTTGTCGTACTGGGCGCGCACAGGTCAACAGGCACGCGTGGTGGTGAGGCAACGTCAGGATGGTCGTGAGCTGGATGGTGTGACATTGGTTGTTTGCTGGTGCAGACCTTCAACGGCTTTTCAGTGTCGCTGATTGGAATCGCGGAGCAGCGCGCGGCGCAGCTGGCGGCGCTCAAGGCCATTGCGGGGGTGCGCTGCACGCGACTGCCAGCTGCAAAACGCACCTGCCATGGCCTCCGGCGTCACGCTGCACTGCGCCTCTGCAGCCGCCCCGCATCGTGCCACCCACAATCACCTGCCGCTCGGATGCGGGATGCCATCGAGTGCGCTGCCTGCAGAGCGCATCACAGGCTGCACAGAAGTGAGATGCTGTCCTGCGGTGCCCAGGTGGCGAGCGTGGCGCCGGTGACGTTCTACAGGTTGCCGCCGCGTGTCACCTCGGACGGGGTGCGGCGCTCGGCGGCCACCGTGGCGCAGGCGGTGGCCAAGGCCGGCAGGGTGGCGCGGCCCGCCAAGAGCACCATCTATGCCGGTGCGCACCGGGACTGCCAGCAGAACGGGCGACATACATGACATGCATTTGCTGAGGGCGCCTGGCAAAAGTGTGGGGCGCTGGTGCGGCTGCCATGGACGGACAAAAAGCCTGCTGTGGGCTTCAGGCTGGTGGACGGGCAGCTGGAGCCACTGTCTAGGGTTCCAGGCTAGTTATAGGTTACGCTGCAAGCCGTTGCTGCTCAGATGGTGCACTGGTGATGCCATGCAGGCGAGACGGTGCGGTCACGGCTGGCCAACAAGGCCGGCGTCACCGGAAAAGGGGTCCATGTCGCCATCATTGACTCGGGTGATTGCAACACTTCCTGGCACCTGAAGCCCTCGCTGTTGCCTGCTGTTCCAGAAATTTTAAGGCTTTCGTCCGACCCCTTGCCATCTTTCACTCTTCCTGCACCACTCACGCTATGTATTGCACCCTCAACAGGGGTAGACTACACGCAACCAGATTTGGGGGGCGGTTTTGGCAAAAAGTTCAGGGTCAGGACAGGATATGATTTCATAGGTAAGCGCATCGTCTGCCATGCTGCTAGGTTGTCAAGATGACTTAGGTCCTTCATGCAGGAGTGTAGTCAGCCAACCCCCAGCATGACCTCACAGCAGGGTTTGCATTGTGTGCAGGCGATAATGGGATTGTAGGAGCACGTACGATCCCCCACCATAGCAGCAATTTTGTGCCCTGCTTTCTTGTCATCTGTGCTTGCTCATCATTGATGGCGCCCTTGCACTATCATCTCCACTGATTGTCTTCCAAGCTGCTGCATGCTGGTGTGCAGCCCCAGATGACGACTCCATAGGGGGAGCTGCGGCATACGAGCTGTTCCCAGGTGATTGCCTGCTGGAACAGCATCGTCTCGCGGATGCGCCCCTTCCGGAGCACCAATTTGTCTAGCTTTCTGCCAATAGATGCTCTATGGCTCAGTGCCAGATTCCAGTGCGCCCGTCGATGGTGGTGGCACTCTCACCCTGACACGTGCTGCCTGCCAGACACGGATCCCATGGACCCCTGCAACGGCCACGGCACCGCAGTCGCGGGCCTGCTGGCGGCCCGCGGCAACCTCGTGGGCATTGCACCGGACGTCACCATAGGTCTGTGGCGTGGCACGATTCTGCAGCTTGCAGTGGCAACCAGCAGCATGGCTGTCGAGCTGCATGCTGTGCGCTGTTTGCTGATGTCTTTGGCCACCCTTCTGAGCGCTGTGGATATCAGGACAGACACTGTGCTGCTTGACTGCTCTCGGCGACGGGGCTGTTCTGCCTTGCTACCGCAGGTGCCTACAGGGTGTTTTCCTGCGCGACAGACGCGACGGGCGACGACCTCATCATCGCTGCAGTGGAGCGCGCCTACCGTGACGGCGCCAAGGTCATCAACCTGTGAGTCGTCACCCTGCCCAGCAGCAGCAGGCCACTGCCCTGACTGTGCTGCAAATGCACGTCGCGGCTGCTTGGCTGCCGGCACCATGGGCGCAGCCCCATATGTGTTTGACCATGCCGCTGCCCTTGCCGCCGCCCTCGCATCGATCAAAATGAGACCTGTGCACCGCGACCCTGGTGTGTGCAGGTCGCTGGGGGGCAGCGCTGCGTACCCAGGGAGGGGCACCGGTGGGGACCTGGGCCTCGTGGCGCAGAACCTGCAGAAGCTGGGCGTGTTCGTGGTGGCCGCCGGCGGCAACGACGGCAACGGCGGCCTGTGAGCCTCGCGTCAAAACTCCATGCACAGTCGCTGTTACTGGACCTGATACAGCTTGCCATGATGGCACAGTGGGCACCCACAGACCAGGCCCTGCAAGCTGTTGGTTTATGTAGCAGCATGCCAGCTCTTTCAGTTCATCCATAGTCTCCTGGCAGCGGCAATTCTCAGCAGCAGCAGGTGCAGCTGCGAGGGTGACCACATCTGCTTCCCCGCAACCCGCAGGTACACCCTGGGCAATGTGGAGCCGTCACTGCTGAGCGTGGGCGCGTCCTCCGATGCTGCCGCCTGGGTGCACTCGGCCATCGCCAACCCTGGACGGCTGCAGGTACATGCGGACGCAGTGCTGTATTTTGGTGCGCTTCAAGGCAGCGGATGGCGTGCAGTACGTCGTGCAGCTGCTGTCTCCTAGCAGCTGCCAAAGTACAGCTGCTGATGTGGCTGGTGCCCGCCGCGACCATGACGCTCCTGTGAAACAATCATCAAATCTGGAGGCGTCTGACTACACCTGGTCCACCGCAGCTGTACTACACCCGCGCCCAGCTGCTGAGCGGCGCCGAGGTGAAGGACTTTCCCCTGAACAAGGCGCTGCCCCTGTACGTGCCGGGCAAGTGGCGCTTCAGCGCCGCCGGCAAGCTGCTGGCGTCGCCCGACTCGGACGCCTGCGACGTGAGTCGTCGAATGATGCTTCACCGCCTGCTTCAATGACATCTGTTGTGACACTGCCTCAGAGTGCTCTGGCGTCACTCTGGTGTGTGGATGGGTTACAGGACTCCCCTGCCGCCGTGCGAGGCAAGATTGCAGTTATTGCACGCCGAGGGTGCATCAGCCCCAACAAGCTGAGCTCGCTGCGCATCGCAGGTGTGACAGCAGCTGAGGCATGTGTCACCTGCTCAAATCTTGAAGTGTTGTTCACGAGCAAGCCACTGCTGATCATGTGCGCATGCTCCTGCAGGTGCTCTTGGAGCACTTTTCGTCGATGACCAGCTGCGAGGCTTCTCTCTGCTTGGCGCGAACGACACGAATTCAAAGTTCCCAGCTGCATTCCTCACTCAGGTGACTCCAGCCCTGCAACATATCGCAACAACTGTTGCACTTCACTGCATTCTCGTGTTCAGGTCAATCAATGCACGGAGCGTGAGAGCTGCAAAGGCAGCCAACCGTTTGCTGCAACGCTGCAGAATCTTTCTGGCTGCAGGCTGCTGGCAATGCGCTGGTCAGGAGGTCGCTCACGGGGCGTGGGACGATCACGTTCAAGTCTGGGCGGGTGCGTCAGCGTCAGCAGCCCCACTGCATTCACGCCACAAACCTAAACCCAGGCGCTAACACCTGACACATGCAGCCTTGGCCGTGAACACGTGGCACACAAAGCTGTGGCGCGATGCAACGCGCCGTCACATGCGCTGCCGGTTGCTGAGCCGCCGTGAGCCAGGCACCCCTGCCATATGCAGGTTCGGGTGGCAGTGCCCGCCGCCAGGGGCCGCCTGGCGCAATTCACGTCCAACGGACCCGCTGCCGACCTGTCGTTTGGTCCAGACGTGGCGGCGCCGGGCCTGGCGCCCGTTGTGCGTGCAGGGTTTAGGGGTCTTGGATAGGCACCATGTTGTGTGCAACAGCATGCAGCTGGAGTGATCTTGCTCTGCTCTGCTCTGTCGTGGTGCCATCAACACCCTGTGTGTGTTACCTGTGCAGTTCACAACGGAAATCGTGGCGCTGGGAGGCTATCAGGACTTCTCAGGCACATCTGCAGCAACGCCCGAAGTCGCAGGATGTGTTGCACTCCTCAAGCAGCGCTTCCCTCGTGAGATATGCTACTGTGGGCCTGTTTGTGGCTGCACACCTAGGTCGCATACCTGCTGCTGCTGCTACTGCAGTCACCTCACACAAGTCCGTTCGCCACAGACCATCTAGGCACCTTGCTGTTGCAGGCATCACCCTGAGTGAGGTCAGGCAGCGCCTGCAGAACACAGCCATTCCAGCGCGGGATGCATTTGATGTGACGCCGCTAGGCACGCGGGAGAGCCTACAGCTGGCACCGGTGCGCTGTTCTCTGCAGGCTGCACTGACCAGACATGCCGTTTACTGGTGGTATGGCGGTGGCAGTCTGCCAATGGGTGGCTGTGGTCAAGTTCAGCCTGCACCTGGGTTCGTGGTTGGTATGTGCGGCGTCTAATCATACAGCAGACATCACGATCGTTGATTTGCAGGTCACAAAGCAGGGTGCAGGAGCAGTCGACGTCTACTCAGCATTGACAACGAAGCAGCTGGTGGAACCATCTCGGTTTGCGTTAGGTGTGCATCAGTGTTGGAGGAGAGGCGCAGCTGAATGCTTGAATCTTCGTTCACATTTGCTTCGGCAATATCAGCATAGTGCTCCCAGCTGTTACCACCTTGGCATGTCACCATGCAGGTGATGTCGCCAAGGCAGTCAGCAAGAAGATCACAATCAGAAATACGGACGCCAAGCCGGTCAGGTTTGCCATCTCACATGTGGCAACACTAGCGCAGGACTACGAGATCCAGGTGCCCGTGCACTTCTCTGCATGCTATGAAATGCCTTGTTGCAGCTGTGGCGTGGTGGTTGAAATTGCTGTGCATTGCCTTTGCAAAAGTTCTCAGGCAACAGAAGCCTCTCGTGCGCACGCACTGCAGACTATGCAAATTGCGCCTGCTGCCGTGAAGCTTAGCAAGAAGACAATTGTTGTGCCGGCAAAGTCTAGCGCCAGCTTCGTCGTCACCATCACACCTCCAAGGGGCCTCCTGGGTATAGCAGACGAAGTCACGCCCTTGACCGCACATTAGCCTTCTCATCTGCTCATGTGCCTTGCCGACGCCGCCACAGAATGGAGCTGCTCATGGATCGCATGTTCGTTCGACACGCAGAACTGGGCGTGTTTGGTGGATACTTCGTCATGAAGCTCAACTCCAAGCCTGAGCGGATCCTACGGGTCCCGTACTATGGGGTGAAGGGGAACTTTCAGAAGCTCAACCCCATCTCTGGGGCACTCCTAGGTTTGTCATATGTAGTGCGTTGGAGGATACCACCTCGGCCAGTCTGCTATGAACGGCTACCACAGCGCTGGAGAATTCGTTGTGCTCGGCTCTACCTTCTGTGTGCATTCCATCTACAAGCTCACATACATGCAGGCAGTGCTGGGCCGCCACCAGACTTTGATGGCTTTGCAGCCACCAACGAGGACACGTTCATCGATGCAGTGCCATCCTTCGGGAGCTGGTGAGTGTTACGTTTGGTCATGGCCCTTGTGCTGCATGTCCTCATGATGCCCGCAAGGCTACAGTAACCATGTGGACACTCGGGGAGGGGATGTCTACCCAGCATGCCTTCAGCCTTCATGCATAGCGCACAGCACAGATGGCCTCCTCTATTCAGCCGTCTCCTGATATTCGAACTCGGTAACGACGTTTGCAATGTGTGCAGGGCTGGCGTCACGTTCAACATGAACAACACCTTCCCAACGGTCTTCTTCCAGTTCAGCCTGCCAGTTCAGCGTCTGACAGGGGTCGTCACACAGCTCAGCACTGGCCTGAAGCTCAGGTGCCTACTCCGCTGGCCCGTCATTTCGCATGCACGTGCCCTGACATATGCCTCGCGCTCGTGATGCTATGATCACCACTGCACGGCTTGCGTGCACCATCAAAAGACATCCAAGTCTGCAGAGTCGTGCTCACTCCTGACGTCACCTGCTGGCATCATGCGCAGGTTTGTCGACAAGCTGTTCCCAGATCTCACTGAGCTCCTGCAGGTGAGCTGCATGGCGTGTGAGTAAAGCCGTGTCTTGCATGTGTGTGCACCCCATGCACGTTCACTGACAATGACAATCACAGGGACTGTGGCTGCCAGATCTGTGGTGCATATGGCAGGTTCCTTACTACTATGTGAACACCGCCATTATACCCGACAAGAGGCAGCCCGGTCTGAGCAACTTCAACTTCCGCTGCGTGCTGCCCAACGGATTGTATCAGGTCCGCCTATACATGCCTGCACTCCCAATGTTTGGCAACCACTGCACTATCAGCATGGAAATCCAACTCACCTTGGTCAGTGTATGTCCTGGCCTGCAGGTGACGTTCACCATGATCCGGCCACGAGGCGACGCCAAGACCGCACTCGTCATCACAAACTCTACGCTGCGCTTCCGGGTCACGCGGCCCAAGGGCGTTGGCGCAGGCGCAGCCTACTGTACCGCGAAGGGTAGGCGCTCAGCAACCACCATGCATCACATGTGTGACGATTGGGTGCTGGCCTCACCAGGCACACTAGACATGCTGGTGACTCCTGGTGCACATCGGACTGCTGCACCCACCAGACATCATGTGCACGGAATGCAGGGGCCCCAAGGAATGGCTGATGCGTGAGCAATCATGAGGCAGTCGATGCTGGACTGGCGATGCTGGACTGGCGAGGCAGCAAGAAGTACTGAATGGGCGGGGGCATGCAGAGCTGGGTTGCTGCACATTAATCAGTTAGTATCGGGGAGTAAGCGTGACCTCAGACAGTCAGGGTGACCCAGTCATGTGTGGCGCGCCTCTTGCTAGAGGCTCGAATAGCCTGTGTCTGATGTAGTAGGCCAGAGCACTGCTCAGCCCTGTCGGGATGAGATGCTGGGCATGATGTCATTGCCTCATGAGCATGTTGGACAGTATTGCAAGCATTGTCAGGACAAATATCGAATTGCACGAACCCTCCAGCTGTGCTGGAACTACCGTTGTATGAATTTGACTGCCATACATGGCGCTGGCAACCTCACAGGAGGCACAGTATGCACCTATGCCTACAAGTTCATCATAACAGCACATGAAGTACCCACAGGTAACCGAAGACCATCGTTCCCAAGCCCCAAGCCCCTGTGCTTGCTGCGCCACATTGCTGTCGTCAACAGCAGCAGGCACATGAGTGCCCCGTTCTCCGGGTAGGCCAAGCCTACCAGGTAGGCTGCTTTGGCGTACCGATGGTATATCGGTGAACTATACCGTGGCTGCTGCTGGCGCAGTGTCCACATCGCACATTGCAATGCTGTGTTCACACCCGCAGGAAGCTAGTTCCAGTCATTGGCGTGGGGAACGTCCCAAAAACCGCGCAGAAAGTGTCCTGGATGGGCAGCAGATGCATGTCAGAGCGACCAGCACATGCGGCAGGTAAGCACGCTTTGCACACCTGCATGCTCGAGGGTTTAGGGTTAATGCGTGACACTCAGCTGGATTGCAGCCGTTGTGCTGCGCACCCACATCATGACTTCGATGCTTCAGCATAGATGTGTGACAAGCATGCAGGTTCACCTGATGGCGGTACACTGCCTCGGAGTCGGTGAAGGCTGCTGCGGGTGCAGTCCACATGCACGATGCAAGCTTGAGGGTCCTGCATGTACAGAGGGACAGGGGGATGGTGTGCGTGTGCAGCCATCGAAGGTCACTGAAGACGTCAGTGTCGCCTGATGATATGCACTGCGTCTGCAAGGGCAGCACGGATCGCTGCCTCACACAGTGTGCCAGACCTACATGGCGAACAAAGTGCACAACTGAGAAAACAGTGCCCACTTTCCGGCTGCAGTCCCTACAGCCGACTTGATGTGGGCACCCACGCTGCTGCTGCTGCACATCATCAGTTGAGTGATTCCATCAGGGTCAGGGTCAGCGTCAGGGTCTGCACTTGGGAACTGCGTGCCAGTCTCAACAAGCCGTGCGCCTGAGCAGTGGACTGTTCCAGCCGGCCAAGCACAGCACAGGGTGACATGGTCATGCAGCAGGCATTGGGCGTCATACGTCACCCACCTGTTGCTTGCAGTGCTGGACGCGGATGGAGAGTCTGGATCAGCCTGGTCATCTGCAGCAACAATTTTCTCGACTGTGCCCTGCCCGGTGTCCTCCACCTTGCATGTCACCTACGCGTGGTTCAAATCGTAGTGCCTCATGACGTCAGCTCTGGAGATGATGCTCACGATCGGATGTGGCGTTGCGATTCTGCTCTACACTCTTAATAAGCCAAGCAGGTCTGCAGCTGGACAAACAGCCCGCATGTGGTCAGCTATTACGCACCTCTCCGGCGGCGCGGCCACTCCCATCCAGCAGCGTGGCAGTCTGGACACTGTGATCGCCAACTGGTGAATGAGCCGACACGCGAGCCATGGCAATGACGTCTGCTGGCGGATTTGGAGAATCGGGGAATGCAGCTGGGTCCTTGGCTCTTGCCACCACCTGCAATCAGAACCATACAATCTCAAACTGCGCCCTTGCACTGTGCGAGCAGAACCTACAGTCATTCAAGCCTCATCACAGCAGCACCTCGGTGCTGACTACCTGTGCTGGCAGCTGACCTTTGCATGCATTGCCTTGTGCTGTCAGTGGGTAACAACATCGATAACGTACCATTGGCACAAGTGGGTCGCAATGCAATGGTCGAATAGTGGCTCTCCCAGGGTCAGACACACACCCTCGAGTGGCAAAAATTTGCACAACTACTCATGGATGATGAGAGAACTGCGTGCAAGTAATACCTTTATGACAAGGTGGGATCCGGCGCGCTCCAGCTTGATCGGTCCCGGGGCCCAGGCGGCTGCCTTGCCGTGGGCATGCTCCAGATCGGCTGCCGTGCAGGCGCGGCCGCCGCGCGGCGCCTGCACCTCGATGAAGGGGCTGGCCTGCAGAGGCAGAGGACCAGCGGCAGATTGACAACTCAGAGAAGGGTACAGCATGAGGCCCAGCGAGGTCATCACCCACAGAGGAAAAGCTCTCCTGCTCAGCTTTTACTGGGTGATGATGCTGTACCTGAACTCGGATGGGCCCTACAAGCAGGTCATGAATTGCATCTGCCCTTTGCAAGTGCAGCAGTGAGATCTCGCGAGTCTCAAGGTGGTCATCATCGTCAGGATGCAATTGGCCCCCTGCAACATAGATGCTGCAGGGGGCCGCAGCTCCCTGTTTGTTGAACAAATCAAGGCCATGCTGATCGTGCTGAGTGAGCCTCCGCGAGCAGTGGCTCATTTATCAGGGTGATGATTAGCCCATGCATATGCATGCTGAAGAGCATACATTCGATCGTAATGCTGTCGTGCTTCGGAACGCGCTGATCAGGCGGCGTGGCGGCCCATCAGACCAGCCACAACCGCAAAGACTCCTCCGGACACTGGTGGGGTCAATCCGGCGGCAAAAGTGGCAGCTTCCCAGCACCGGCGTGGCGATCAGCAAGCAGCAGGTACGCATCGGCTCATGCAGACTGTATGTGGCGAAAGCCCGTAGCGTGGCAGCGCTTACTTGCACAGCGGTATGCTGACGCATCAGGCTGACCCATGCACAATCAGCGCTCACTGATCCTACCATCTGCTGATCAGCGCCAGACCCGCGACACACAGCAGGAACCAAAGACACCCGATCATGCTCGTCAGCAGCAAGATCGGTGGCCGTGAGCCTCACCTTGTTCAGGCTGGGTCCGAAGGCATGCCGGCCGTTGAAAGAAGCCGTGATGTCGGTCACTGTCAGGGTCGTCGTCATTGCTGCAACTGGTGGTCTTTGCACAAGATCAGGCAGGTGCGAGAAGCAGGGATTTACAGCAAGTATGTACTGACGAGAAGTGTGCTGCAAGTGCAGTGTGCGGTGGACACACGGGGCTTTAACCTGCTTCTGTGGGAAGCCAGCCAGCAGCCCACATACGATTCTGCAGGATATTAGAGCCTCGAAACGTCCCTCGCCAACAGCGTGGCGACTGTGCCTACCACACATGGCGGATGTGGCGGCAACATCGCTGACGAGGGTTACGAGCAGCCGATGATCAGCCCAGCATGCAGCACGATGCGCATGAGCACTTGACTTCAGCACCTCGCATGAGCATGCTCAAGCCATTGCCTGCATGCTGCGGCTGTGGTCATAGTTGCATGCTGTGCGTGTGCATTGTGCATGAAGCCATGCCTGCACTGACGTGGAGCAGCATGCTCTTGCAAGTCCATCAACTTCAGCAGCCACAGATATTACTCGACTCTGATTGGGAATTTGTGCCGCTCATCATGCTATGCAGCGTATTTAGAATGGCAACGTAAAGTCATGAAGCAGGTACAACTGCTGCAGCGCTCAGGGCTCGCTCCTCATAGATCTCAAATCATCATCTCCTTGGCATTCCTTCCTGTAGGAATCTTCACTCAGAAGCTGGCTGTGCGCCAGGCGTCGAAGTGCTGGCCAGCTCAGTAGTTAGGGCTACGGTAGCCCTGGTTGCCGTAGTCCCCACCCTGCAACAAACCCAGCAGGGTGAGAAGACGCCAAGTGTGTTGCAACAGCTTGATGGACAGGTGCACTGTTCATAACCTCAAGGGAAAGCTGCTGCAGAGCAGAATGACATACACTCTCGCTCGGCAGTCGACGGTCACCTGGCCGGTGTACCCGCCGCCGCCACCAGAGTAGCCCTCTTGGCCACCGCCCTGCCCACCGTAGCCCTCCTGGCCACCACCCTGGCCGCCATAACCCTGCAAACCACCATGACAAGCACTGCTGAATGTTGTGGACGTCAGGCAAGCGCTTGCAGTGTGACTCGGGCGGTTCATATGCCCATTGCAGGCCGCTTTCAAGGCGACTGGCAGCTGTTGGAACTGCGCAACTACCTGGTCCGAGTAGCCACCGCCCTGACCGCCGTACCCCTGCTATGATTAAGAGGTGCACGCACACATCAGTTCAGCGACCTGCAGCAGCATGACTGCCGTAGGCAGTGTGTCGACATACACACAGTGCTGTGCAAGCTGACTGCAAGATGCACAGTGCTCAGTAAGCATGCTGCTGGCGGAAGGGGCACCCAAGGCGGCAGGAGTACACTTGCCTGTTGCCCGCTGCCATAGTTCCCACCAGCGTCACCAGAGTAGCCCTGGAGCACAAGGCGGTCAAAATTTGTCCACTCACACTCATAGTAGTAATGATGTATCGCGACCACCGCAAACAAGTGACACGAAGCAGTGCACAGCCGGTACTGTCTGCTGCCAGTGTGAGTTCATTGTTGTTGAAAGCCGAAGCCCTCAGCTGCAAGTAAGTGTTACCTGCTGCTGGCCTCCATAGCTGCTCTGGCCGCCCCCACCGTAGCTGCCCTGATGACCACCACCACCGCCACCATATCCGCCGCCGCCGCTGCCACTGTCAACATCCATTGTCACCTGTGCACACACACATGCAAGGCGGGTAACACAAAACACAGCAGCCTGCAGCGCAGTGCTGCAATCAGTTGCACAACCACATCACAGCAGGCAAATGTGTGTATTCAGCGCTGATTACAGACCATGAAATACCTGAGCATTATTACTGTATGTATCGTGGGCTGGGACGTCACACCTGGCCGACCGTCTTGCCGTCATCATCAATGAGCGTCACCGTCTGGCCACCCTGGCCACCGTAGTCGGTTGACGGCGTGCCGCTGCCAATTGTCTTGTCCATGAGAGTCTTGCTCACCTTGGCAGTCACCTACGGTACAGTGCAGGTCTGTTCGCCACTCCTTGACCACATCTGGCCAAAAGCATGCATGCCTTTAAAGCTGTAGAATGGATGGTTGTCCCGACTTTCCGCCGCCACGCACTAGTTTCATTGCAATCAGTGGCCTCTGGTGCGTCTGCAGCACCTGCCCTCCACAATACAACTGAAAGTATTTCAGCAGTTCACCTTGATTGGACCATTGCCGCTCAGGCGCACGGGGCCGGTCCAGGCCGCCGACTCGCCTGCGTCGTCCGCCACGTCTGTCTTCTGCTTGTCGCTGTCTGTCTCGAACACGAGGTAGGGCGACATCTGCAGCGCAGCAGGAGCTTCAGTGGCACGACCGTCGTACGTCTTCCTGCCCAGGCTGCGCTCTCAACCTTGCGCCCTGATGGGTCATCTGTCACTCCAGAGCCTAAGCATGCAGGCAAGGTGATCAACAGTGCAGCTAATCTGTGTGGCAGCCTTCATTCGGTATCTACAGGACAGCAGCAAAACTTGCGGCCTCCGTCGACCTGAGAGCGAGCTGCATGTTGGGCTGAGCAATGCATGCTGTGAGCATGTGGTGCGATTCGCTATGCTCTGGGCTAAGCCACATGTGTGTTGAGTGACAGTGCGTTGCCAGATGCCCACACGCCGCAGGGCAATCGCCAGAACCCAGGAGCGAGCAAGGTCAAGAGAGGTCCACCTGGCCAATCCAGTCCTGGTCTCGGTCAAAGTTCGCCCGGAGGTTTGACGCCGTGATGCCGCTCATGGTGGCTGTAATCCTTCTGTTGCAGCTTATGCTGGTGCTGGAGCAGGTATCAAGTGTCGGGGTGCGTGGGAAGCAAACAAAACGCATTCACCCTCTGCTGACGGAATATGCGGCGGGGGCAATCATGTGATGACTCAGCCCAGCAATAGGGTGGGGTGAAGATTCTTTGAAGGTGCGCTGTTGATATGTTCCTGTACGAAGGTGGAGGTTTGCAGCTGCCAAGGGAGCGTCTCTGTCTCTGGTGGCTGGGACAAGCTGTCAAACGTGGCTGCTGCAACCACCGCACTCATAGCCAAGCCAATTGTGCGCCGCGATACCAGATTGCAGTACCCAAGCGTACACCTCCATCAAGTTCCTTTGCTCGCGCGCGCTGTCCTACAATGCGAAAGCCCTGATACGCTGACATGACTTCCATCAGCTCCCTGACACTGTACACATAGTACTCAGCTGCCTGCTTCATCCCCAACGAAGGCTCCGACAGCCCCCAGAAAGCCCTCGTGTCGCAGGAAGGTCGCCGCCATCCGACCCTGCAGTGGCCACGGCATGCAGGTGTATGAGGGGCGGGGCCGCAATCATGCAGATCCCATCAACAGTTCCCGATGCTGATGCCCAGCGGGGCGCTGTCGTTACTACTTGCTGACATCAGGGCTTGCCTTGGACCAGAAGTCGAGCGCAAAGGTGATGGTCTCCATGGTGAAGGCATTGGCGCGGATGAAGAAGCCGCCGAACAGCACGCGCTGCAGGCCATGCGACGTCGCCACCTCATATGCAATCTGCAGCAGACACCAGTAGCGCGTCACGTGGCTGAGCCTCACTGCAGGCTGTGCTTCTTGCTGGCTGGCGGCTGATACACCTGCTCCGCTGCAGGACCTGCTTATGTGGTCACTCCCTTCGCAGGCGGCTGCGGCGCACCTGTGCGACATTGTAGCTGACCATGCGGCAGAGCGACAAAGCAATGTCTGCCGGGCTGCAGTCGTCCAGATCCAGATTGCCTGTGAGTGGGCGTAAATCCGTTCTGATGCACTGCGGCTCCATTTGTCCAGGGGCAGCAGGTTGGGGGTTGTGCAGGTATGTGCCCAACGTGCAGTCGCACGACACCGCCCTGGCGCCAACGAGCACGTGGATGGCGTGCCAGGCATTCAGCACACCCAGGCTGTCACCTGACACGACCTTGCCAAAGCTGCTCGCAATGGTCTCAGCTGACAGCTTGATCCTGCAGGACATGGGTGCGCTCTTTGACTCAACCCTCAGAAAAAACATGATATGCATGGCAGCAGAGGGCAGACAAGCATAGATCTAGACGCACTTTGAGTAGTCACGGTTGCCGTAGATGTCACCCACTAGCATGTCCACCTGCAGCGCAAATGATTCCATGAGGTACAATGATTCCATGAGATGCAGCTCAGAGGCCCCCTGCCAATAGCGAATGTGCCGTCGCCTACTAACTGTGTCACTCAAGCTCATGGTGCTCCAACCTCAGCAGCTGCTATCATGAAGCCCACTGCAGAGGACGTGCATTTCTGCCTCACCTTCTTGTTGTCGCCCTGCGCAGCCAGCCGCAGCATCTCGTCGAAGCTCTTGACACCCGTCAGCAGGCGGCACAGCCCGGCGAATGTGCCGCCGCCCAGAGCTGACCCGCTGACACGCTCCGCCTGCGATGCCGAGGACACCTGCCCAGCAGCAGCGAGTGCTGCACCATCGGCATGGCGGTGCAACAGGATGTGCAAGGTGTGCACCTTTCAAGGCTGTCATGGCGGCCAGCAGAGGATGGGCGCCAGGCATCTGTGGGGTCAACTCTCGTCGCCAACTGACATTGGCACACCTTCACGATGCTGACGCCCGACCCGATGTTGACGAGGAGGTATGGGAACACGTCTCCATTCGCTGCAGGTTGTACCCAGTCAAATGCTCAACACTCGTTGTGTGCTTTCGCCCCATGTACTGTCAATATCACAGCTCTTCATCCCTCATGCTGAGCAACAGCATCAGCACTTTGCCTGACCTTTGTCCAGGTAGGTGGGCGCCCCCTTCCTGAAGTGGAATGCCTCCCGCGGCACTGATGTCTGCAGGAAGTTGCAGCCCCGCACAAGACAATCCATTTCGTCAGCTTTCTCGAATGTCACGCCAAGTTGCTCCTGCAGACATGCCGATGGCAAGGAGATCAGACTTTGCGGTGACATGCTGTTGATGGATGTATGTGCGGTAGGATGCCCCTCATTGTGCGGCATGCTTGTGTGAGTCTGAAGGCGACTGGTGCATGGCAAACCAAGTGTGCACCTGGAAACGTGTTGCATATTTGAACGCTCCACCCCCAGTCGCAAGGACGCGGGCTGAGTGACTGTTGTGCTGCCCGCTGTCATCATCGTCTGCACTGGATGTCACAGGCCCATCTTCTGTGAGGCTGCCGCCGCCGCTATTGCTGTCATGTTTGAGCAGCCCATGCGACTGTATGAAGCTGAGGACTTCGTCCATCCGGGAGGTCTCAAATTTCACGAATTGCAATGTGCCTGCATGGTGGGCAAGTTGCACGTCATGATCCCTCTTGATCATTCACAGTGGCCGCCAGTCTGGACATGCAGTTTTGCTGGGTTGTTATGGACCTTAGCGCAGGTCTGACGTCACCTCCTGAATGTGAGCTGCCGCCAGAATTTCTGCCGTCGGTTTGCGCTGCTGTACTGCCATCTTCTGACGCCGGCTCGAAGAAGACCAGCTTGGCCAGCGAGCCTCCAATGTCGATCGCGACCCGGCAGCTGACCTCATGCGCCAGCTGGTGCGGCAGCGCGATGCTGGGGCTGGACTGGGGTGCGGCCCCTGCACAAGCTCGGGGCGTATCAGCTGTAGAGTGTCAGCGCATGATCTGGTCAGCATGTTGTACGCATGCTGGGGATGTGCATGACCGCATCGGCGGCATCATGTCAGGCGGCAGTAAGCGGGATGCCTACGTGCTTACCGTTCTGATCGGATCGTGCCTCGACGATGCTGGCCTCACGGGCGCATATGTGCGCCATGCTGCTGGAGCGACGTGCATGCACAGCCGCAGCTGGAGCGCCAACTCAGAGGCAGCCCAGATCTGTATGGCGGTCGTGTGCTGCGCGGAATGTTGCTACTGCCTTATGCTGGCGGAATCGGTCGACTGTAACGTGTTCAGCATGATAGACTGTGCAACATCTGGCAGAACATGTAGCATGTGGTCTCGTAAGTCGTTAGTAGACCTCCTTGCAGCCGTGTGGCGACGAGGAATGCTGCTGTTCAACGCCTGACGCGTCTAATAGCAAGCCTTCGTGAGGATCAAGCGGATACACTATGCCATCAGTCAGCACACTTGCGGGGGTCCGCGCACTGAAGCCGAGTGGCCACCCCGGCCCCCTTTCGACCGCTGCCGATCGTGTTCCGATGCGAGCTAGAGCCCTGGGTAATGGCTAATCCGATCGGAACGGGCATGACCTCGCATGCTGGTTATTCCAGGCTGCAGCGTCAGATGCCGATGCTTACAACCGAGCACAAGTCTGTCGATTCAACCGTCAGTCGCCCTTCAACGGCACACGCAGCTCAAAGGCGGCGCACCTACCGCAATCTCACAGCCGCCGTATGGGTTTACAGCATTGCTCAGCCGCACCCTGACAGCAATGACCAGCCAGAAGCGCTGCCAGCGGCAGTTCCTGAACCACAATTGCAATTCGTCAACATGCCAGCTACAGGTTGCTGCCTAGTCCAGCAGCGGCGTCGAGTCGACCTCCTCGGGCGCATACGCCATGAACGCCTGGGCCGGCACCCGGATGTACACCCGCGTGTTGACCTCCAGGTCGTACTTCTCCTCGTCTTCATCCACGGGCACATGGAGCTCGACCTCCTGCATTTGAGATACACTGACAGTCAGTGAGGTGTAGAGCTGTCTCGGACCGGGTGGCTCGGGCAAATCCCCACAGCACGTGCCAGACATTCAAGGGGCAACACCCGGCCGCACGTCCAGCAGCACCGCAGGACAAGGGTTGCAGCAGCAGGGTAGCTGTTGTGTCTCGGCAAAGAGACACATGTGCTGGCAGTGCGCAGCAACGGTGCTGCAGATGCCACAAACTGTATGCCAGCTCACACAGCATGCGGTGCCCCAGGTCTGTTCAACCGCGGCCCTCACCGCGCCGTCGTCAAACTGCAGGCGGTACTTGATCATGTAGCCCACGTCCATGCGGTCCGCCACGCGGATTGGGAAGGCCGCGGGGCCGCCGTCGGGCGCCGTAGCGGCCGTTGGCGGCCGCTTCTGCACCGCCATGTCGCCGCGCGGCCGGAACATGACCAGCGGCTTGGGGCTGCGGAAGCCCATGCGCCGCACGAACTGCACGGAGACAAGGAGCAGAGTCGATGGCAAGGTTCACTAGAGCAGCATGTGGAGACACTTGGGATGACTCAGCAGTGCCGACCAGGAATTGCAGGCTCACAGTTGGAAGTTTCGAAGCATGCCAGTCAGGACATGGGTTCCAAGGCAGGCATGGTGTGCTCACCGCATGGTGCGTCGGCAGCGTGTTGGTGTCGGACACGAACTGCATGACAAAGGGCGTCAGCGGCGCTGTCTGCAGCTGATCCGGCGTCCCCGACTGCTCCACGATGCCCCGGTTGAACACCACCACCTGGTCCGCAATGTCAAAGGCCTCCTCCTATGTACGAAAAGGGGCATAGTCACCATGTGTGTCGAGCGGACCAGAGCCCATGCGCTGCTGGACAGCTGGTGCGCATGCTTGTTGAGGTCCAGTGCTGCGGACACCTTGACGACGCTGAACACCCTGTCCGCAGGGCCGAAACATAGCATTTGACAGCAAAGCTCGGCATTGGTGCACTTTCTGTACTTACCGTGTCCAGCATGAACAGCAAGGGGAGGGTTTGGTCAGTCATTCCCGGTGCGGTCGATCTGGCGCCGGGTGGCAGCACCCGCTGCCACAACCTGAGCCCGAGGCCCACCTGGTCGTGGGTGACGAAGATGGCGGTGATGCCGATGCGGTCGATGATGTCGCGCAGCCCCTGCCGCAGCGACCGCCGCACCTGCGGGTCCAGCGCCCCAAAGGGCTCGTCCAGCAGCAGCAGCCTGCGTCGTGGGACGGGTCCAGTCAGGGCTGTAATGACGCCCCAGTGCAACCACCACCCTTCTGGGCGTACATTCGTGGATAGGGTTCGTGGGTGGTGACACATGTTCGTCACTTCGTCGTAGGAGAAGATGTGCAGCAGCGAAAGCGCTTCACGCAGAACAGCTGCCAAGCATGAAAACCTCCACATGAGAGACAGCTGCCCCGAAGTAGGGGCGTGCCTGGGGTTGGAGGCGAGGGCGCGCGCCACGGCGACACGCTGCATCTGGCCGCCCGACAGCTGGCGGGGGTACCGGTTGCCAAGGTCGTCCAGCTCAATGAGCTTCAGCAGCTCACGCACCCTGTAGCATTGCAAGGCTGCTTACTGTGCCATGACTGCGCTGGTGATGTACAACATCTGCTGAGTGCAGCAGTCACTTCCAGGCGATGTCACATCTCCTCAGGGCTGTGTCAGGGTGAATGCGCACACGTAGGTGGTGGCGTACCTGGCCTGCGAGTCGATGGGCAGCTTGCGGATCCGGATGCCAAAGGCGATGTTCTCCGCGACCGTCATGTGGTTGAAGAGCGCATACGACTGGAACACAAAGCCAATGCGCCGCTCCTGCACCGGCTGCTGCGTCACGTCCTGATCTGTAGTGCAGACACGATGCAGCTGCAGTTGGTATCAGCACCTGCACCTTCAAGTTGCCGCTGACAGATGTGCGGGGATGTCGACACTCGCATGTGGTGTGCATCAATGTCTTCATATTCGTGCACCGCCAAACATGACGCTGCCGGAGGTGGTCTCCTCTAGCCCCGCGATCAGCCGCAGCAGCGTCGTCTTGCCTGTGCAGGGCGTATGTGACGACAATATCAGAGCCTAGTGTGCAAGTCACGGGCAGGCCCTGGACAGTTGGCGTGCGGACATACCAGATATGTCTCGCCTGAAGCAGCAATTGGCAGCGGTTCCACCTGAGCCCGAGGGGCCGAGCAGCGCGGTGATGGAGTTGGCGGGCACCTCCAGGCTGACGTTGTTGGCCGCCAGGAAGGGCCGCCCTTTCCGCGTCGTGTACTCCTTCGTCATGTTCCTCACCTGCCACACCGGGAGGCCCTGTTTGCTAGTCTGCCACCTGTTTTGATCATGCTCATCAGCGCAGCCATGGCCGCTGGCCGTGCTGTCATTGTTTTGAGGCTGGCAGCACCAGCTGCGATGGCACTGTAGTAGCGCTGGCTGGCGGCAGAGCTGAAGCACGGCATGCCTACACTCACCGAGACGCTGACGCCATGCCGATCCTGCCGCACCAGCGCTGCAGTGTCTGACTGCCGCTCGAGGATCGGGTGCGCGCCATTCGCGCCGCTGCGCACCGCCTGCTGCTCGCTCTCGCGCTCCTGCAGCGCAGCAGAAACAATTCAACAGCTATGCTTTAAAATAGCTCTTAGTGAGGGAGTAAGGTCTCACAGGGTTCACGCCACGAATGCACAGTCCCTACCAGCTGAAGGTCCTCTGGCTGATCCCTGGCTGCCGTGCGACTGTGGATAGGGCGTGGGCCTGTGGACTGGGCTGCCGCGGCTGTCTGCCGCCGCAGCGGCTGCATTGCCGCTGACGGCCACCGCCGCGCGTGCGGCGGCCCGGCCGCCCATACCAGCTGCTGCTGGGCATGCAGGCAGTGCTGCTGCGTGCTGTGTACACCGTGCATGCTGGTCGATCCAGTTGGCCGGCTACCGACCAAGCTGGCTCAGCTTGCGTCGCTCAGCGCCATGCATGCCAGTTTGCCGCACAGTGATACATTGCCTATGCTGCACAGCTGCCAATGTCCCACCTACGGTAATGAGCGCTATGTGACACGGCCCTGTCAGAGGTCACAACGGAGATCAGTGGCTGAGCATTGCCAGCTACACCGGGTGTGGCTGGGGTTCCGAGACAGGTCAGACCTCCGTGTGACGGCGCTCACGGACTGACATGCAAGCAGCTGTGCTGGTCAACAGAAACGCTCTGACTTGTGATCAGGCCCGGCGAGTTGATGATGTGATGTGCAGAGCGGCTGTGCACATCGGGTCGGTCTGCACGTGCTGACTTGCGTGTCGCGTAAGAACACATGTTTTGAGTACTTTCTGTCTTATTCCCACCACGGCAACGCAATCAAGGGGAATAGACCTTCTACTCCCCTCGACGATGCTGTGTTCCTCTGGAAATCTTTCTGAAGCCAGCTGCGACCTGCGCGTTGAGCCGCTTCCACCGTCTTTCGAGCGGGCAACAGCGTGAATCTGAGAGTGTGCCCAACACTGGCCCTGACCTGATGCAGCGCGTGGCTGGCCTGCAGCCGCTGCCGCTCGCCAGCTGCTCACCGCGTTGCGACATCTCGCATAAGCTTGGGAGTGTTACGTCAGGCAGCGGGCCGGCGTTCCGGTCCAAGCCTCGGCAGCAGCGGCTGAAACGGCTCTCGACACACGCAGCGGCGGACGCCCGCGAGCAACAGGATACCCGTCGTGCACGTGATGTCTGGGCCGATGCCGGCTTGCGGCTACAGAACCTGCTGTCCGGCATCGGGGACGGCGAGACGGAGCTGGTCAGCGACGCCCTGGAGCAGCAGCCGGCGCAGGTGAAGCTCATGTACGCCGGCAGCGCAGCGGGCATCATCATCCTGGGCGCGTCCGCGGTATGCTGGCTGTGCGGCAACGACCTGCTGGGCGGCGCCTCGCTGTCGCCCCACAGCCTGAAGGCAGCAGAGATTGGGCTCTTGGCGGCGCTTCCGATGGTGGCTGCCAAGGCCTGGTCCTGGACGGACCACGCCCGGGAGCGCTTTCCGGACATGGACCAGCTGCAGCGCAACCGCATGGAGGACCTGCAGCCGCTGCTCGCCAGCATGTCGCTCTCGCAGGCAGCGGTGGCGATGGTGTTTGACACCGTGCCAACGCTGATGCTGGGGCTGCCCGCGACGCTGGGGGCGCTGCAGCTGGGGTACGGCGTGCTGGTGCACGGGCTGGAGCGGGAGCTGGGCGCCACGCTGCCCGAGGCGCTCCCCTTCATGCTGGCGCTGCTGTCGCTGTCCGCCCTGTCCGCCGCCTCCGGGCGGCTGCTGTCCGACGAGAACAGCGGCGACGAGGAGCAGCAAGTGGTGGCGACGGCCCTGCTCAATGCCGACCGCTACTACCGCGTCATGTCGCCGGAGGGCCCCGAGGAGGCGGCGCGCGCCTTCAAGAACGTCGCACAGGCGTGGCTCACGCAGCGCCGCAGCGTCAGCCGCCTCTACGGCTACCTGCTGGCAGGCCAGCTGCTGTTCCTGGGAGTGCTGTGGAAGGTCACCGGGGACCTGTCGGCGCCCGCGGTGGCCGCGCTGTCAGGCGCCGCAGTGGACACCTACCAGATGCACAAGCGCCTAAACCGGCAGGCCAATGCAAGTGCCAACACAGACCGGGACCGTGCTCAATAGCATGGTGGCAGCAGGGCGGCACTCAAGTCGTAAATGACATTCCAGGCTATTTGCTGCAAGAGCGGCAGCAGCAGCCTCTTCCCTTCCTTACTATACGGCCACTCGAGTGCTGTTGCTGGTCCTGCGGGGCTGGCCATGGCGACGCTCATGCCACATCCGTTCGGGGCAAGCAGTAGACCTTGACGTATTTACTCTCGATCCACGTGTGCAGCTGTACCAACAACGGCAATTTTCCTGAGCGGGGTGATAAGGTGCATGGGTTGTGCACAGTTACTGGTTTTGAGGACGGCAGCCTACACCAAGGGGGGGAATACTCGAACACATGCTTGGCGATGCCGTGCATCGAGTTTGGGACATTGCAGTTTGCGGGAGACGGCGTATTGAGAGGGTCTGTAGACCGATGTTCCCACATCTGGAGGGGGGTGTCTCCACAGCAGTGCCCCGCCTTTGTTTTCGTGTATCTGGAATTTGATACGGCACACACAACGTTGGTGTAAAATCACGTTCTTCTGCAATTCAAGCAACACTGAAACCGAGAGAGGACCACGAAACACCATGTGCTCCACAGCAAGCATCGTGTTGGTGCAGCTGCACAACAGCATAGTGATGCCAAAGCGTCATGGGGACAAAGTTGGGACGCAACAAAAGCTCAACCATGCAGTCGTGGCATCCGCATTGCGTGCGTCCACATCACGGTGCATGGTATCACAGTCCATTGCTGGCACACTGCAGAACGAAGTTATGAACCACGGCCACTTTGGGACTTGCGCCTCGAGGCCTTTTGGAAATCATGCCTCAGGGCCTCTTGGGAGGTTGCGCCTTAGTCCTCGAGCTCCTGCATGAAGCATGCGACAACATCATTGTTTACTGGGCCCACACTCGTTTGCCGAACCACTCGCTGAGCTGTACTGCGGTCAGTGCCACTCCCGCCCATATTGCTAATGTGCATCAGCGCATGGGAGTCTGCACGTGCAGCTGCACAGGCCGACAACCGAGGCCGACAACCAAACCACACTAGTACCACCACCGGTGGCAACACCACCGAGGGGCTGAGGATGCGCAGCACCTCGCGCAGCTCGTTCACGAAGCCCGTGATGCGCTCGTTGCCGTCGAGGCCCCCGGACGTCCGCGCGCGCGTGCGCATGTTGACCACCACCTCGTCGTCGGCCGCGCCCTTGGTGACGTGGATCGTGAAGTCCTCCTGCACGTGAGTGGGCAGTGTCCGCACGTCGAACCCAGATCGCCATGCCCGTGACGGCAGCGGCAGCGACACCAGCGCGTGCGAATATTGATGTGGCGGGCATGCAGCACTTGTTTCTTGCCCACAAGGCTGATACTCTGTACCCAAGATGATCCCGCAAACAGCTTGTCACCTTCTTCCTCATGAACATGGAGGTGTAGGTGCCCTCGATGCAGCCCTCGGAACTCTCCTGCACAGGCTCTCATGATGTTACGCAGCAGTCTGGCAAGAGCAGCGTGCCTGGCAGCTCTGGACCAGCTGCAGCTGCATGACGTCGCGGCATATCAACGCTGGCAGGTACGGAACGCCGCGTATGCCGGACGGCGAAGGGTGTCAAAGCACCTGATGCGTGATCTCCCATCGCGGCATAGAGTGTGCCGCCTCCGTCGCTTTGTGGAAAACCCAGTTCAGCGGCTTGCCTGCAGTGTCAGAGCCCGGCTTACTTTCACGGGCGGCTCAACGTTGCCGGACCAACCATCAGCAAGCATACACAGTGCCTGCCATGTCGCTGCTCTCACGGCCTTCCTTTGCTTCGTTTGCTGATCTGCAAACATGCGCAGGTGACACACCCTTGACGACCGCAGGCTGAAGATCCGGAAACTCCGTGCGTATCACGGCCTTGAACTGCTCCGGGAAAGGGGTGTCGTTCTGCATGTCGTAAGCGCACGACTCAGTGTGCAGAGGCTGAGGTCATCAAGCGCGCATCAGCGCATGTACCGCAAACAGCAATGCACTGCGGTCCAGCGCATGTCCTCTGCACATCGTAGATCAGCGCGGGCACACGATGTGAACTTGCTTTGCGGAAGCGCGGCGGGCTGTTCACGTCAGTGGTGAACTCGTTGAGGTCGCCCTTCTCAACCGCAGCTGCCATGTTGCCGTGGTGCAGAGGTCAACAACTTCTACACCAACGGCGCCCAAACGTATGTGGCAGTGCACCCAGTGGCTATGTAGACGTCATGACGTATACAATGCCTCCAGCTGGTGCGTGGTCGAGTTGCTAGCTTTCACACACGCACTGAACTTTGCTCCAGTAGGCAAGTCACACGCTACCCGCTGCACGCATCTGCAGCTTGCTCGCTGCTGAGTTCTTCTCGGCGCTGCAACACGTCAACCGACACCCCCGTGAAGGGAAAGCGTTCCGGTAAAATCTCTCTGCATCTCACTGAAGCTGGTCGGAATGTGTGTCAGGCACGAAGGACCCTGCCGACTACTGCTCCACCGGCAACCCGATCACTGCTCCACCTTTGGGTCCGCTGCCTTGCAGCCTCATCAGCGATCTGCGTGCCAAAGCGGGTACTGTACCACCTATACGCAGAGTGACAGTCCAGAAAGCCTCTGCCGTGCGCTTCGCCATTCCCCAACAGCCGCTGAGCCTTCCAAACCAGGTGCAAAGCATGTGCATTCTACCTCGCCGTTCGTTCCAGGCTGGCTGTTATCAGTTATGCACGGGTTTCGCGTCATTGTTGATCATGTGCAGGCCCTTAGTGTCCTGCTGGTGATCGAGCAGGGCCTCATCAATGTAGTTGACGCTGCACATAGTGTGGGCAAGTGACAATCCAGGCCACCACAAGACCACTGCTTTGGCAACTTGCCTGCAAGCAAATGCACTGCAGTGACTTATTTTTCATCATATTGCCCATAGCGACGTGACGGTTGCCGAATTTGTATGGGTGTGCATGCGCTAACCTGAGCAGGCCGGCTTGTCTCGTCGGAACAGACCGTGATACTCCTGCAGTGGTGCGAGCCGAGTGCACATTCAGGGAGGTTTGGAGATTCATGCAGAAGGTACTGCTGGAGATACCGCTGATGCTACTCCTGCGGAAATGGTGTCTCTGCGTCGCAGGTAAGGGAAGCTGCCCGGACATCCAGCTGAGCCGCCTCTGGTACACAGATTCAGCAGCAATGACGGGGGTTCGCAGCGCACGCAGTGAAGTCAGCAACGGCAGCAGCAGCAGTAACAATGAGGGCGCAGTCAGCGGCTTCCGCAGCAACTCTGGCGGCTTCCTCAGCCCCAGAGCCGGCAGCGCCCTGGGCCGCCCACCCAGTAGCAGCCACCAGCCGGCGGGCATCGCAGACCTCGCTGCCGCGGCACGCGAGCAGATGCAGCAGTTCTTCGGCAGGTGATGCTCTGAAACAAAGCATTTGTCACACATAGCGCTGATCATTGTCACATTGTTGGCAGGTGTGCACCCGCCACATGTGGGTTGACTTCAGAAGTCGTTGATCCGTGCTCACATGTCTAGCAGGGCGTCTGCGTCTGGAACGGAGCCAGTGGCAAGCCAGCAGCAGCAGGAAGCAGAGGAGGCTGCATCACAGCAGCAGCACCCGGCCCGCAGCCCCAGCCCCAGCCCGGTGTCACCTTCCAACAGCCTGTCGGAGGCGCTCCAGCTGGATGTAAGCCTCCCAGAGCACTGCCCGCCATGCTTGTGCATGTTCAAGAGCGCAGGTGCAGCATGTGGGCAGCCGCTGCAACCGACGCCCAGCCCGTGCAGGTGGTCATGCACCACGCTGCCGGTGGAGTGCGGCATGTGAGCCTGTGAGCATGCCAGTCTTGATGATCACGCAGCTGATGCATGCAGGAAGAGGACTCCTCGCTGACCTTTGCCCGCGCGGCCGCGGCCTCGCCCGAGCCGCCGCACACCTCGCAGCCGCAGCCCATCGCCACAGGGTCCCCAGGCTCCGACAGGCCCGCGGTGTTTGGCAGCCCTGCGGCGGGCCGGCCGCCAGTCGCCGGCGATGACACCGCTTCCCCGCGCAGCCTTGCCACAGCCGAGGCAGCTGCAGCAGGTGAGCACGGATGGGGCGAGGCGGGAGTCACCTGACCCTGCTGTACGGAGGCACATGCCAGGCACCTGCATCATGCACCAGATGTTGAAAGGACTCATCGGATGCTGCAAGGAGCTGCCGTCCTTCTGGAGCTGCTGTGCTTCAGCTGCCCCTGCGCCCATTGCCCAAGGCGTGCGACACGCCTGCTGCGAGGCCCCCTGCACAGCAGCCTTGACACATGTGGCTTGGCGCTGACACTGCCGCTGTGCGCTGCGCGTGCAGAGGTGGAGCGCAGCGGCGCCAGTGCGGCGGTGGACGGGCTGCGGCAGCTGCTGGGCGACCAGGAGCGTTTGTCCCAGGTGGGCCGCTGCAGGCGACCCCATGAGATTCAGGGTTTTGATTAGGCTCTTTCAGATCTGGTCTGGCCAAATGAAAGCCAGCATGTGGGCATGAACTCTGCAGCCGCTGCGCAGTGTGCATGTTCCTGCCAGTAGCTTGCAGTGCACCAATTGAAACCGCCACCGACAAAACTCTATCCAGCAGTGCAAGTTGACATTGGACCGGCTGCTGAAGTGTTGCGGCGGCGTCTCGCAGGTGATCATGGCGCGGCAGGCGTCGATGCGGAAGCGCACCTCGGCCGGGCTGGCGGCGGTCGACGCCCTGGGCCCCGGCGGCGTCGCGCTGCTGCTGCTGGCCGCGGCGGCGGCGCTCGCCTGGTCGCACGGCGTGGCCGCGCTGCAGCTCGCGGTGTGGATGATCAGGTGCTGCACAGTGGCGGGCGGTGCCTGACGTGGCCCCATTGTTAAGATACCGCATGATGCTAAGCCCCACTAGTTTGCCATGCTCTGCCGTGATGCCCACAAAGAATCCGCTTGCAGCGTTGCGGGCACATGCCATTGCAGCGGAGGTACACGCTGTTATTGCAGGGAGCACGGCTCGGAGGTGGTCGCGGGGGTCTGCCTGGGCGTGGTCGCCCTCAAGGCCGCGCTGGCCGCGAACCTCGACACCCGGCTGCAGGACCTCGCCACCGGCATGGACGACATGCGAGTGAGGATTGGGCTGCTCTCGCGCCTCAGCACTGGATGTTGCCACTGAGAATGGCACCAGCAGCCTTCTTGGGCTCAGATCAATGTGCGGTGGTGCCGCAGCAGGTCCTGCATTGCTCTCTGTGTCACCCAGGCAGCTTGCTGAGCTGCGTCCGCAGCGCTCAAGCAAGCCGTCTGTGCGCTTGCAGGCGTCGGTCAAGCTGGTCGCGGTCATGCAGGAGGACGTGCACACGATGCGCGTCATCATCGAGCGTATGCAGGTACTGTGTCTTATACATATGCAGTGCGGCATAGCGGCCCGCCTATGCATTGGCGCCATGTCTGCTGCACTCCGGCTGCATTTTAGGGTTTGCATGGTTTGCATCGTCTCAGACGCTGGCCCTAGTTCTCACTGCATCTCGTGCGCCTGCTGGTAGGCCGACCTGGACGCCAAGACGGCCTGGATCCCAACTGGCATCAAGCCGCCGGCATGGCTGCCGCGCCAAAAGTAAATCGCAGGATGCTGGCCTCTGGACGACAGTGGTGCTCAGTTGCCAAGGAAGCTGTGCGGAGTGAATCGGATTTGCTAGCTAGGTGGCTTGCCTGCAGCTGGAAACAAGGACTAGATGCTTCTGACCACAACATGTCTCTATGAACCTGTCGCCGCTCACTCCTCTAGCGGAGCGCCACTACACATCCGATCTGTGATCCGTGATTCTCCAGGCGCAGCGCCGCGGCATGGCACTGCTAGCCGCACATGTTCATGCAGCGCAGCAGCGTGCAGCATCATGGTGTGGTGCCTTCTATCATTCATGCAGCAATGTATGTGGTGGCTCCAGTCCTCACCGGAGGGGTGCCGAATCCAGCATCAACCTGAGCTGGCGTCACGACACAATCTGTTGTAGACTTGAGAGATTCGCTGCACTGAAGTCGCTCGGAGGCGACATTGCAAGCCACTTTCCAGTTCTCCATCTTCTTCAACTTCTGCTTGCACTCGCTCTCAGCCAGCTGTGAGCGCTGTTACACCGTCGACAGGTGAGTTCCTCTCTATCCTTGCTCCCGTTTCGCTTCGCCGTTTCGGCCACGCCAGCGTAGAGGCAGGGCAGCAAGCAATAGTTTGGCGCTCTCGTTGTTTGTGTTTTCGTTTACGGAGCGACCTGTCCCGAATGCGCGCGTTCTCTGGGTTGCCGCATGCATGCTAGGCTGGCATGCACTTCCAGAAAAGAGTCGTACGCAGTAGCTGGCAAACGCGCCTGTTTCCAGCTTCACCATGGGGATTGATCTGCTAATACTATCGAAAGCGACCATATCTAGTGGCAATATGCACTTGGCGGGTCGCGCGTCGAGCCAGTCGTGTAGAGGTGCTGCCTGCAACCTATCCAGCTGGGCTGACTGTCCTCCTGTGGGCACACCATGCCGCGAAGACGCTCCCATAAGCACTGATGAAGCATCACGTTCCCGCATTGGCGTCGCGCGTGGCGACTGGATGGTGTGGGGCTTCTCTCCATGCACGCAAGTGGCACAGAAGACAACATGCTGTCGTAGACTCTGACGACATGCACAACCGAACAAGTTGTGACATATGGAGCAAAACACAGAGGATACATGTCGCCGTGAAACGTCATGACAGCTCGGTCCTGCGTCTGGCAGACGCTATAGCAGGCGCGTGAAAACGACGCAGTAGTGATCGCCATTGCTGCTGGCGAGAGGTCATCGTGTAACTCAAATAAATGCCCGGCCGTGCCAGCAGCTAGCATCCTCCTTGCAGCCAGCATCTTAGGTCTCTGGCGACATCATTTGCTGTCGATGCCCAGCGCGCTCACTGATCGAAGCATTGGACGCAGGTGCCCAGGCGAGACTACATCATGGGGCGCAGCGCCGCTTTCCTGCTGCTCACTGCAATGCTGGCCATCGGTACGCCTTCTCATCTGCTTCCGTCGATACTGGCTCCGTGCTGTGTCAGCGAGCTACAGATACGCAGGCTCCTTCCATTGATGTGCCAGCATGACAATGCCAGATACATGCACCATGCGCACAGCATGCGTGAAGCACACCGCAGTGAGAGGAACGTGCTGTATCAAGTGACACGCCCTGTCTGTACCGACTTCCAGTACATGCATGTCTGTGGGTGCACTAGAGAATGTACTGCCCATCCGCACGCAGTGTTAGATGGTGAAACCATGGCGACTGCAGGCCACGCGGCTGCCGCCGCCTTTGACGCCGTGGGGCCCAGGCGCGAGCTTGAGGGCTTCATCGGCGGCATCGGCTATGACGACGGCGACGTGGTGCAGCGGACTGCAACGCCCGAGCCCCTCCCCAACCCCCCTACGTACGCTGCAAACCCTGCCCGATGCTGCTGCCAGCTGGGATGTCCTGCCAGCATGCGTGCGTCCAGCAGTGCACCCCATGCACCACACCTGAGAATGCAGCGCAATGAGGCGTGCAGCGGTGCTGAAGATGGTCGTGGTCAACAGTACATAGGCGTCCCTGCACAGCGCACACCTCATCTTCCTGAATGACGCAGGTGCCCGGTGATCAATCCGCACACGAGCAAGTGTATCAGGACCATGTGCAACAAGCGCTTTGACGGGTCAGCAACGGTGAGAGCGACCGTGACACCCAGGTCATCATCATGCATGCAGCTTGCCCCATTCACACCATGCCACACACACAGTGCTTCATATGGTAGGCTACCCGTATGACACTTGGTGTGGCGGGAGTGGCGCAGGTCAAGGTTGACATCGGCTGCTTGTTTGGGGAGCACAAGACCAAGTTCATGGCCATGTCGTACACCGACATGGACAACAAGGCGTTCTGCATCACCCCTAGCAGGTTCGCTGCATCCCCTTGTCAGCCAAGCCGTTGATTTGCCACTACTGCATCAAGACGACAGCCAGCAATGGGCACCTCACCACGCACCAGACACTGCATTGCGGGTGTCAATAGGCACGAACAGCGCCGGCTGCCGAAACTGCCATCGCAGGTGGTGGTTCATGAACAAGAGCGGCACTATTATACTGTACAAGGTCCCATGCAAGAGCCTGCTCAAGTTCATCCTGAAGGACGTCGACTTCAGGAAGAACCCGAAGGGCAAGGTGACGGTGCATTGGCCGACAGAGTGTGTGCCAGATCATGCCCCGCTTTGCCGCCTGTGTGAAGCGGTAGACCTAATCACCAGCCATGGTGCTATGCACAGGGCAACAAGCACCCGGAGTGCCAAGGCAAGATCACCGTGGCAGAGCCCGAGACCACCTGCTCCTACTCGGGGGTGCGTTGCCAGTCAGCATGCGCCATGCAGTGGCATAGCAATGCCACATCGAATGCTGGTCTTGCGCTGTGTAGAATGGTGTGCACGATGCACTGCAAATGAACTGCCGTCACATCACGCACCCGGTCATCACATGCGACGCCAGCAGCGCCATGCATACTTACGCGGAGGACTTTCCGTGCAGATCCCCCTGAAGTGCTACTATGGCTGCAAGGGATGCTCGTTGAAGTGGACCTGAGCATGGATCCAGCAGGCAAGTAGTGAAGTGCTCTCAGGGCAGCGACAAGCATCTTACCAAACGTTATAGCTTCCACAAGCAGCATCAGCCATCAAGAAACCTCAACAAAAGCCGAACATGCCTGCGACGTGACCAGCAATGCAACATTTGAGATGTGTGAGTGACACCAAGTTACAGCGCTGAGATGAAGACCACACTTTGCAGCATGCACGTTGATACAACGGACCACATCATGACCTGGCATACTACTGCTGTGGTGTCATTGGCAGCAAAGCAGGCCTCAGTTTGATCATGCCTGCGTTTGTGATAGACTGCATCAGGATCTGCCTTGTTGGCTGTTAGCTGAAACCTTCGGACAATTGCAAGGTCGAGGAGTTCATAGCAGTGAAAATCTAGACAGCGATCATCATGGTGGCTGCAGTGCATGCTGTGCCAGCTACAATGGGCGCTCTACTACTCAGCCGAGTATGCAAGCAGCGTCCGCCATCATCTCGCCCACAGCGATGCAATGCAGCATCGCCCTGCAGGAGCATGCCAGATTGATGTCAGATGCGACGTGCGAGCATGCACATGGAGGTGTTTGTGATTGATGGTCATAGGTGTTACCCTCTTCATGGCCCCTGCATTCTCCACCTTACTGCCTCCTGTCGTTGCGCACGGCACTTTCAATCTCAGCATGCAGTGTTGCAAGGTGTACGCCTGTCAACGTTGGCGCCTCAAACAGCATTCCAGCTAGCTGGTGTGCTGGGCCAGCCGACGGTAGATCGCCTGGTATCGTGCTGATGCGCATGCGCGCCCCCGAATCCTAGTCAACTCTGCGTGGACTCCCAGGCCAACATGGGCCGCCGCCCACCTCCTGCAGCAAAGAACACAGCTGAGACGCTTTTGACAGGTCAGCTGCATGCAGCACCTCTCCAGCCTGTGCGTTGTGCAGAATGGCCTGGACGGATTGCCTCCATGATAAGCGTTTTTGCTGCATTCAGAGGCGGAGACGCTACAACAACGAGCAGAGAGGCGTCAGAGCGACGTTTCAGCCGCCTCAGGGGCGTATCAGGCCGCAGCGGTGAAGATCGAGCAGACATGCATGTGCTTCATGCAACCCTGGGATATGGTAGTGCCGTGCACGACCTGCAATCATTCAGCGTTGGCGAACTCCACTCGGATTGCACGGCATACAGGTCAAGTTCGAGGAGGCACAGCGTCAGCTCGATCAGGGCGGTGTGTCCGCGCCATCGTCTGATGGCGGCCTGCAACGTGCGGCATTTGGGTTGGGCGAATGCCTGCAGGTGCCACGCTTTTCGGTGCTTCTGTCTTCCTCCCAGCTGGCTGACTGGTACCGCTCAACTGGCGCCCGTCCTGTTGCACGCCTCCAGGCTGCCCAACAGTGGGTTGCTGCGGCACTCCAGGGCTGGGCCGATGCCCTGATGGCTGCCGCGGCCAGGCTGCCGGATGAGCAGCACGCAGAGGAGGCGGCGGCCTGCGACCGCGCGGCCGGGCTGCTGCAGCGTGCGGTGCACGCCTTCCAGCAGGTAGACTGCCAGGCCATGCAACCGGGTGCTCTCAGTAGGCGACGGCGGGCTTCAGGGGCCACTTCAGACGTCACCAGGCACCTACATCGGCTGCTTCGTCGCACACAGAGAAACGTTATTTCTATGCAGACTTGATGCCAGTGTGCAGGTGCGTGAGGCAGATGGCAGCGTCCGTGCGGATGCGGCCGTGGCGGCGGGCAACGCGCTCTCGACGGCCGCGGAGCTGGCGGGAGGCCCTGCAGCGGTGCAGCTGCTGGGGGCGGCCTGCGAGGCGTACGAGGCGGCTATCGCGGCTGAGGAGGACGCCATGACGCACAGCAACCTGGCGGACGCTCTGGTGAGAAGCACGGGTTGTTGTTGAATTGCCCACCCAGTGGGGGAGCCAACCTGCTTGCCGCAGCCGAGCACTGGCCATCGAGCACAGTGCCACAGTACCCACTGGACATCAGCTGCAAATCACAGGGATGTTGCAGCTGACCTGCTGGCAGCACTCGGACATTTGCTGCACATGCAGGTTGCGCTTGCGGAGCATTTGCATGATGGTGGCGATGCCGCCAAGGGGATGCAGCTGTACCAGCGTGCAATGGCGGACTACGAGACAGCCTGCTCGATGTCAACCTCAGAACAGGGAGATGACCTTCCAGGTGCGTCGTGGCACACACATGCAATCTCTTGACCACACGTCAGCCATGCTGCATAGCAATGGAGGTAGCCTTCGCTTTGATTCATATTTCCATGCTGGAATGGGAGCAGGATGGTACACGATGCCTGCAGCAGCATCACACCTGACTGCATCGCGCAGGTCTGCTGCACAACTGGGGTGTCGGGCTGCACTCGCTGGGCACGCATGCGACAGACCCGCACCAGGCTGCGGCGGCCCTGGAGCAGGCTGCTGCCCGGCTGCGCGATGCTGCGGGCTTCAGCCGTGGGGACCCGGCGCCGCTGAACGCCCTGGGAGACGTGCGCATGGCGCAGGTGGGCCCATCTGCTGTCCGGGCATCCACCGAGCAACCACTGCCGCCGCACAGCTGCCCTGACGTGATCAACACAGAGCTTGCCAGCAGCTGTGAAAAGCACCTGCGCGTCCAATTCCAGTGGGACGTGCCACCCCAATTGGTTTGCAGGCCGAGCGGGCTGGCCACCCTGCAGCAGCGGCAGCGGCCGCAGGGGCGGCCCTGGCCGAGGGCTACTCGGCGGCCCTGGCCATCAATGGCAGCAATGCAGATGCAGTGGTGGGCTGTGCTGACTGCTTGTACTGTGTGAGTGTGCTTCTCTGCTGACAAAGCTTAGACAGGAAGACAGCACCAGGGGAGGCTGAGACAGGTGACATGCACATTATGATGTCCTGAAACGACAGATCGGCACAGCAGAGGCGCACACACATCTCGGCGGCCTGGCACGCACTGCTGCGGATGCCGCGGCTGCCCAGCAGCAATACGCGGCCGCTGCAGACGCCTATGCCGCGGCGCTGTTGCAGCCGCAGCCGCTGGGCCTGTTCTCGCAGCGCTGCGATGTGCGGTGCGTCTGCTTGTGTGGACCACCCTGAAGTGCCACCACTTGGCGCTCAGCACTGGGCCAGGATTGAGCGTGTCTCCCGCTCCCAAAGGATTGCATGGGGCAGGACATTGCGGCTCAGGGAGTGGTACAACATGTGCAGGTACAACTACGCCTGTGTAGCGGCACAGTGTGGACGGCAGCAGGAAGCGGAAACGTTATTGCGACACCTGGCGGCCGTTGGGCGGCTGTCGGCTGCGGACCTGGCAGCTGACAGCGACTTTGCAGCAGTCAGGCAGCAGCCTTGGTTCCAGCAGCTGCTTGCAGAGGTGTCTATCAGCTCATGATGCAGGTCATACTCAGCAGGTGTTGCTTGTTCAGATGCTTTGCGCCATAGCTGTTGGCGCTAGGCAATGTCGATCAGTCACATTCAACGATGCTGCACCCCAGGGCTTGTAGCCAGGAGCTGGTTGTGGACGTCTGCGTGATCTTATCAGGTTGCAAGTGCATTTTCAGCATTCTTCGATTGGCAAGCATGTATCAACCCTCGAAACAGCATGTCAGTCACACACATCCGCCGGCCGACCTCGAGTCTGCCACCCCTAGAACTCGCCCTAGAACTTCGTCCACCGCTTCTGCTTTTCCTTCTCCTGAATGGACGCCAGCGCTGAGCCGTGTGCGCCGTCCGCTGCAGTCAGCGCAGCTCGCGCGGCTGCCAGCTTGCGGGCAATCTGTACGCATGACAGCAGGCTGTTGTTCCGTGGCGCTGCTGATGACGACGGTCGCGCTGCTGATGACGACAGTCGCACCAAGCAGCGACGCGATAGAACTGAGGCTCGTCTGGCACCGCAGGCCCTGGCCAGGATGCACAGCACAGTACACGACATGAGAGCAAGCCTGCGGAGCATGGGCAGCATGACTGACCCTAGCCTGTACCTGCGGCGCCATGACAGCGTCCTTGGCCTGCCGCTGCGCCATGGCCTCCAGGTGCGCAATGGTCGCCCGCAGCTTGTCCGTGCTGCGGTGCTGCTCGGCGAGGGCCCTGCGGCTGCTGACCGCTGGCCTGGGCGGGGCCTGGCCGCCTGCGGGGATGTGCAGTGCTCAGCGACCGAGTTGGGAACATGCTACGAGACTTGGAGAACTTGGGTTGCACCAGCCGAGCCATCAATTTCAATTGCTGCCTGAGCAGCAGGCGACCAGGTGTCTGATGGCCACTGCCGTGGTCGTTGCCGGTGTCAGACAAGCGGCGCCTGCTGCCGGCATGTCTGCACCCACCAAAGCGCGAGGACTGCTGCTGTTCGGCCGCCGCGCCGCTGCGCCGCACGGCAGCGGCCTCCGAGCGGTCGCCCAGGCTGCTGTTGATGAAGCCGAACAGGCCCGGGGCGCCGTTCTCGACCTCTGCTGCGGCGTGCCCATCCATGTTGGCCTCCCTGCAGCGACTGGCCTCAAGATCCACAGCCAGACAGATGACCGCCAGGACTCCAGTTGCTGCACTGCATGTCAGGCAGGGGCGCCTGCGTGTGGCAACAGGTGCCTGAGCCCGACTGGTGCAAAAGGAAGCCCTGCTTATGTGGTGGGCCGTGCGGCTTGCCTGTTGGCGCGCTGCGCCTCGGCGTGCTTCCGCAGCCGCGCCTTCCTGCCGCCGCGCTTCCGCTTCTTGGCGGCCGAGGCGCCCTCTGCACCCGTGTTGGGCAGCAGCCCGAGGCCTGCCCCCGGCCGCAACGCTGTCACCTGCCAGGTTGAGATTGCTTCATCCGAGCATGCAGTGGCACCCACGTGGCAGCTGCAGAGCAGCGCCTGATCAGGCAACACATTGCCTGGGGATGCTATGGCTTGATGCTTGAGTTGTCTCAGCTGTGCCTGCTGTGGACGCGGTTGCTTATTGGTTGCTTCTTGCACCCTACTCAGCGTAACGTAGGCAAGGGGTGCTGCGTCGGCATTGTCTTCAGAACAGGGTCCTCGGACCTGGATGGGGGCAGCGATGCCGGCGCCGGCCTTGCCGAGGCCCCGGCCCGCGACGAAGCCCATGGCGGCCATGATCCTGGAGCCGACCCCGCGCTCGTGCGCCTGCAACAGGCGCATGACACAAGGTGCAGGTAGCCGGGTTGGTGCTCCACACTGCCAGCATTTGGCGCCAGCAGAAGCTTCCAGGGTGCTGATGGAACACTTACAGCAGCGTGGAGATGCACAACACCAGCGGCTGAGCAACACATACGCTTCCTGACGCTGTACCCTACAGGGCTCATGGACACATGTGTGGCCATCCTCGGCTTGCTCACCTCCCACTCCGCAAAGGTGACGGTCTCCTTCTGACGGCCTGCAGCCGCTGCTGTGGTCACCGCACGCTCTGCGGCTGCGCGCGCGTCCTGGGCCTCTGCCAGACGCACCTGTGCCCAATGCATCAACATCGATGTGTTTCAACACCAGCAAGCAGACGGGCAAACATTGCAGCAACTCATGTTTGCTGGTCTCGCACTGCGAAAGACCCGCAGTGGTAGCGCTCAGCTGCTTGGACAACGCCACAGCTGCACATCGGCCCGTGTCCAAGAGCACATGATACATAGCTGCAAGGTCTGCAATGGTCAGGTGCTTCCCTGCAGGCTGCCGGGTCTCACCGGGTCCAGCTCAGCGTCGCCGTCATGCGAGATCGTCGGCACCGCCGGCTGAAATTCCTCGTGCTGGCCGCTGGACGCCCCCCTGCCCGCGAAGCGAAGACCATCCTCCTCGTCGGACCCCATGCCGCCGTCTGACCCCGCGTCTGACTCACTGCCGGCACGGTCATCCGCAAAGGGCGTCACGATGAGGTCGTCAACCGCGACACCGGCCGTCCTGCCCGGGTCTGTCGCGGCGGCCACTTCCGCGGTGTGGCCGCCGTGGTGGAAGCCGAGGATGGTGACCTCCTCCCACAGCTGATCGGCCGCGTGGCTGCCGGCTGCGTGCTGATCTGCTGCTGACAGGGTCTCGCCATCTGCCTCCGGCTGGCGAGGCTTCCCGGCAAGCTGCGCAAAGCAGGTGTCCCCAGGCGCCAGCCGCGTGACGTCCTGCGCCCTGTCATGGTCCGGCTGCACAGCGTTAATGAACACAAACTGAGCACCCTGGCTGCTATAGCTGCCGCACTCTTTGTGGCAGTGCTGTGCCAGGTTTCGCGTGCACCCTCAGCAGAGCTGCTTCAACGATTCGTCCACTTCGCGCGGCTGTGCTGACCTGCAGGGCGGATGCAGGAAGCTGGACACCGCCCAGCATGCTGCGCTGCGTGGGGTGCAGGAACCGCACGACCGCCTCCTGTCGGCGCGCGCCCCCTGCCGAGGCGCCGCCGCTGCCGGTCTCCTGCTCCTGGAGACCGCCCAGGTGCTGCAGCGCCACCACCAGGCCCGCGTGCCAGTGGCCGTCGATGAAGCGGAAGCGGTAGCGCCCGCCTGCAGTCGGATATCATAATCTCCATCCTGCTGCAACCAGAGCACGCGCCCAGCGCATCTGAGATCATGTGGTGGACTATTCCATAGTGTTCATGTTCATGTTCATAGGCATGAGCTGGACACAGACTGCCGCTGACTATGGTCAGCCACAGCATGCACGACAGGCACGGCCCCAGAGACTGCTGCTTACCAATGCGAACATCACTGGGGCTGTTCGTTGCGCTGTGCAGCAGCTCGCCGTGTGCAGCCGCCTCAGCATCCAGCGGCACGGCAGCTCTTTCTCCGGCGACGAGTGCGTCGCCCAGCCCCGGGGCGCTGTCGCTGCCGCCGCCAGTGCTGCCAGCCAGCTGCGCCAGCAGCCGCTCGCGCTTCAGCTCCAGCAGCGTGGCCTCGATCTCGGCGCTTGCTGCTGCGAGCTCAGCTTCAGCCTGCGCACGATGCACTGATTTCTACCCATCTGTCACAAACCCAATTGTGGTTTCCACTTCTGCAGCCAGTGAATACGACGCTGTGGTGCCTCACTGCCATGGTACCCTGTCTGCTAGCTTTAATGCCACGGAGGTGCCATTAAAAATTTTACCTGCACCAACTCGACATTCCTAGGATCGGCCTGCAACGCCTCCCGGACGCCATGCAGCGCCTCACTGTGCTGCTGCAGCTGCTCCGCCAGCTCGTCCTCCGCGACCTGCAGCTCCGCTGCTGCCATTGCGGCGCAGGTCAATTGGGACGATGTCAGCGCTGGCCACTGAACATTCCGCTCAACACAGCATGCGGACCACAATGTGATGCGCTTGCGATACAGTGAGGGCTGCAGCAGTCATGTGTTCAGTCAGGGTTTGCTGCCAGCCTTGCTAACAACATTGATGATGCTGCAATGCAATCCCTTGAGACGTGATCCCCGCTACACAAGTGGTCAACCGCTGAGCGCTGCGTTTCGAGTCTGCAGGCGGTGATCACAGCCTGGACAAACACAGAAGTGAATCTGAGAGGGGAGAACCGGTTGCATCAGACTGTTAGAGAAGTTAATGGGTGCTGCAGGGCCTCCCGGGCTGTGTCTGCACAACGCTCCTGCTGTGACCTGCTGAGGATCGAGTTCTGGACCGGTCCACCGGCGCTGCCCTGATGGTTGCTGAAGTGGATACGATCATCACGACAGCAGAATGACGTGCACATGGGATCGCGGCGTGCAGCAAGTGTCAAAATGTTCACAGTGGATGGAGGCCTAGGCATGCACGTCATCAGCACAAAATCCATCATTATGATAGTCGATGGCCAAACCAGAGTCTTGTGCATGCACTGGCACTCAAAACATCAGTCTCAAAGTCAAAATCGTGACAATCATCCGCTCAATAGTTGTTGATGCACAGGCAGCTGTGGGTGAGCAGGCGATCATTGCTGTGAGCAGATGCAATGCAGCATACATGTCGGGGCAGCCCGGCAATGTCAAAATCAGAGCGTGTTCACAAGCGCGAGCCGCGCATGGCTCAGCGACTGTCAGTGGCGGCGGTGCCGAGTAGCGTGCAAAATCGTTATAAAGGTGCGCTTGGTTCCCTGCCAGCTGCCTGCGTGGCATGCCAGGCGGGGGCGACAGTGGAGGTTGTACTGATGCGTTGGCGCCCGGCTCAGTTGTGCCAGCCCTTGTCGTGTCCATCGTGGTGGTCGCGCTTCTTGCAGTCCGGAACCCAGACCTGCAGCTCGACGGGGGATCAGGTCTTGGAGGATGACCTGCCAGCTGTCAGCTGAGCAGCACACTGTGCCGACGTGATGTGGGAAGGTGCGTAGCACATCATCGACTGCCCCAAGCAACGGTGAGGACAGCGGGCAGCATGCTGGCAGGCGCATGCATGCTGCCTTGCGAGACAGTGACAACAGGTGCTCACCGGTCCGAAGGGGCCGCACTGATCGCAGACGTTTTCCGGATGGAAATACGAGGCGCAGGCATCACCGACCGGGACGGGGCATTTCTGCACGCACACGTACACCATGGTGATGATGCCCGCTGCAGGGTGGCAGTTTGCCAGGCAGCAGTCAACCAGGTGCGACAGTAGTGTAGCGACTACGCGTCAGGCAGCACGCCATGCGCCTGCAGCAACCTCACGCACTGGGCGGCAGCACATACACATGATGCGGCCGCAGGGAACTCACAGGTGCCATCGTGTTGAGGTGCCACTTGTCCTCCAGGAACCAGGTGAACGACGACTTGCAGGCAGCCTTGAAAGAGACGTAGTCGTGGTCGCCCTTGCATCTGTTTCACGAGCGTACACACGGTGTCAAGCCTACTGTCATGCCATGGCAGTTCCACATGTTTGTAGTGGCAGCAGATGCCTGCAGCTGGGTATCATGCTGGCACAGCACTATGCCCTGACAGTGGCCTACGTCTGGTCAGCGCAGTTGGGTTTGCCGTCCTTGCCGGTATATGAGACTGCGATGTGCGAGTACGCCTTACGGCATTTGTTCTTCAGCGTGACCTGCAGCTCACCACATGACCTTGACGCATCAGCAATCATCGCCGTGGTGCATGACAACATGATGAGCCGCCACCTACACCAGATCTGTTGTGAACAGGGCATGCGGGTGCCGGCTGTACATCTGGCAGCTTGGCCGCTGCTCATCACAGTGCAGCCTAGCTAGCGCAGTGACAGCAGTAGCCAACCTTGACATAATCGTACTTCCTGTCGAAGTCGAAGCAGTTGTCCAGCATGGTCGGGCACCTACAGCACGACAGCGAAGGTCTCGAGGTGTCTGCTAGTCGAGTGGGTCGGCTCGGACACACATACCATTGGTAGATCTCGAGCTTCAGTTGCTGTGCAGAAGTAGTAGTCTGACAACAACATCATGAACACCGTGGCAATGCTGCTCTGCCAAATGTGCTGAATGTGGTGTTGCCGCTGACAAACAGATGTTACGCAGGGGCCGCAAGCTGTGAACAACCTCAGGACAACTCACACTTCCTTGTTGGCTGGGTTGCAGAACCTGCAGTTGTAGTGGTCACATGCCGGGATGCTGACCTGCGACAAGCAGACGTATGTGCGTCAGCAAGCTGCACACAAGTCAGCAGGCATTGTGGATGAGCTGCACATAGGCGAAACACTGGAGTGGTCACCATGCTCAGGAGTACTGCTTGGCAGCGTGCATATTGTTTTCGTCGGCATGGCACGAACCGTATGCACAATCTGCCGCACGCTGGCACTCGAAATGCCATGCAGCCGCTCACGTTGTCAAAGACGCAGGTGTGGCAGGGCTTGCCCTTGGTGCACTTGTCGTAGCAGCTGTCGGAGATTTCGAGCTCCTGCACAGCAGGGGTGCCAAGGTGACTGCGTCCTAGATTGAATGTCAGCCGGATGGTGGGGTGCAATGCATGGACCACCCGGCCCTGCAATGGGCAGGGTGCCGTTCGCTTGCTCGTGGTCGACCTGAAGATTGTCATGTGATCGGAGCTGGAGGCGCTCAACATGTGCCACCGCGCAGACTGCCTTTACTATCGTGGCAATTAACGTGGTGTATGTGCATCTTTGTATCACTTTCCGAGCATGGTGCACACCTTGCCGTCCTTGTTGAACCACCACTTGTCTTGCACAATGAAGCGCAGCATCGGCAGTGACGTGCAGTCCAGGTTGGACAGCACGATTGTGTCGTCATATTTCCAGCCCCTACACATATACACATAAACTCAAGGCGTTCTCGGGTGTATACAAACTTGGGCGAGGTATGGCCTTTGCTGCCTGGAGTGGACGGTCATGAATGTGACGCATACTGAGGGCTGTTGGATGTTCACAGTACAGTCTACTACCAGGGTCGCCACTCACTTTTGGTTGTTAACGCAGACATTATTGTAGGACACGGCGACGAAACCCACGTTGTGGCCGAAGAGGCACTTCAGGTTGATGCTTACCTGCAGATCATCATCATGCCGAAGATCACCGGACTGCCATCTCAGAGGTGCATGGAACCTCGACAACCAGTCCAAGCAGGGCTACAAGCGCAAGTAAGGCCACTGGTCACTCATGCGGCTGGTCGCACAAGTAGGCCTGCTGCGCGTGTGTGCTCACATCGGCCTTGCCGTCGTACGAGCTGTGGCACGTGGTGGTGATGCAGCCGCCATTGAGGTTGCACGTTGGGCAGCCGTGCGTGCTGCAGTAGTGGTGGAAGTACGGACCTTAGGTAGTCGGTTGCAGACAGATGGCGTCAGCAAAGGAAGTGTTGAGCAGGGTGCAGGCAGCAGGGGTGCTTCAGCAGAGTCTTGTGAACATGTTGAGGCGCAGCTGCGCACAGGTAGCGCCAGGGTTTCTTCAGGCGGCACTGTTTCATCCTCGGCTCGCGGTCGTAGTCGTAGTCATTCCTGTCGTCATGGCCATCGCCAGCGCTGGCCGCGACGAAGGCGCCTGCAGCATCCTCAAGCAATAGTGTCACGGGCCTGATTGACGCAGCAGGGCACTGCCATGCTGTGGCACCTACCACACCCTGCACATGGCAACTCACTTGAGCTGCTGCGTGTCAGCTGTCATGCAGCCATGCCATGAATGCCATGTTGTGTGGCTGGTGCTATCCCAGTGTGGCAAGCAAACAGACTGAGCACACATCTGACGCACCCAGCACCAGCGTCAGGAGCAGGATGGCCGCAGAGCGATGCATGGTGCGTGACGGCTGCGCTGCCCGTGGTGTATGTGTGTACCTGCACTTCACACAGGGAGAGTTGACCTGCAAGATCGATCAGAGACCCTACGCGTAGGTACACCCTGACATCAGCGTTTCTGCACCCACTCCCAAGCAAGCTAGCTTGGCTAGCTTGGTAGCCCTACCACCACATGTCATCACTGTGCACATCGGCATCTGAGCCATGCCACACGGTCGTGGCTGCCACTCTGCGCACTGTGTTTGAATGAATATGATGGCAAGTGCGTGCGACCGCATCCTAGACAAACTAGCGAACATCTCGAGGTGTGGAGCTCGATCTTGCTGAAAGGGCACCCTACCCATGGTGAAACTGGGCCACCTGTCAAGTGTTCCGGCGTTCCCAGCTCACAGCCGAGCGAAGAGCTCCACGTCATCCAGCTATAAAACGCTGTCGCAAGGACGTGCAATCATGTGTTGCTTGCCAGGGGAAGGTGGGAACATGGTCCCAGTTTGCACGACAGGACCTGCCTGCCTCGATCTCCTATCTGAAGTTGCGCACTTGTGCTGCCAAGCTGCAGGCATATGCGCGCATGTGTAGGCCGACAACAGAAGCTAGATGAAACGGATACATTCAGGCCACCGGCCCATGGGTGGCCGTCGCAAAGGGGCGTGCTGGGCTCGGGCAGCTGAAGACCCTGGCGAGAAACGACGGCCCGTCCGAGTCATGGCAAGAGCTCAAAGTGGCGCTTTCGGCTCGTAGCAGACGAACGAAGTGCAAGTTTGGTCGCTTTGATCGCTTTGTCGCTGAAAACATCGTGCGCGCGGTGGTTGCAACTGCTTTCTCATCACCGGACCCGTCGCACACGCAAGACGTCGCTACAAACGCAGGTCTGCATGCCTACCAGCATGCTCGCTGTAGCGCATACAGTACAGAGTTCGTATTGAAGCCGTAAGATAGCGTCAGGACCTGCGCGCACAGTGCTGTGCGACGAAACGGACGTGGTGGCCAGTCTGGCATCGAGCTATAACACACTTGCGCACGGCAACAGCAGTCGCGACACGTCGCCTGCGCACGAAGTCTGTCAACGCTGCGGTCAACATCCTCAATAGCTACTCGTAAGATCAACAATGCCACCCCGCGCATGGTGCGCGCGTCCCAAACAGAGGCAAGGCGTGTCGGAGCTGAGCAGTGTGTCTGCATAGCGCATACCTGATCAGGCGGAGGGCTTCGTGGCGTGCTCGACCCGCTGCCGCACCGTGTACCGCGTCAGTATGCAAACTGAGAAGTGAACCTGCTGGTCAAACAGTGGATGGGGAAGGTGGTCTGAATACTGAGGATGGGCTGGATCTGCAGGCAGGTGAATCCGAGATGCATGACTCAAAACCCTGCCGTGTTGCTTCTGATAGCACGCATGTCATTTGTTCCAGCAATCGGCTCCAGTCCTGAGGAAATGCAGCTGTGCTGGACCATCATGGCACCGAGGTGGTCTGCTGGCACACAATCTCCACTGGCGTGGTGCAGGCGTCACGCATGCACACAGATGACGGCGGTGTGGACATGACTGTATGTGATTGGATGCCTCGTCCGCCTGCTGCGTGCTCGCTCGACGGTTCATGGTGCATAGCACATGCCTTTGCAGCGAGGGATCACATACAGGCGAGTAAGGCATGCGACGACACGTACGAAGGAGGAAGCTGTGGCACACGCAAACCTGCGCTCACTGTGTCACGGCCATTGCATTGCGTCAGGCTGCACCCTGTGTAACGCTGCCATCCACACATGCACGGTGTTACTGCAGCAAGACGGCTCCAGCCAGTCGTAATAATGTCAGTTACAATGTCCACCCAAGCATCATCACCACAGCATTTGAGGCACACCAGGGCAAGACCTGTGTATGATGAACTAGCACAATACATGCAGCAACAGCAGTACCGACTAGAAGTTGGTGGAGGCCAAATGTCGGCATCGCTGGCAGTGTGATGTCGTGGCATCAAGAATCAACAGCTCAAATGGAAGTCAAGGAACGTGTGTAGCTGTCATGCCTGATCAGTCTGTGCACATGTATAAGTTGGGCACAGAAACACAATGTATCGACTTGAATGATGGTTGCTGCGGCGGCTCATCAGTGCTTGGTGTTGTGTCGCCGCATCAGTTGCCATTAAATGCTGCTGTCACAGCCGAAGAACTTGCTTGCTTTCGCTACGGGTTTGCTGGCGTTGCAGACGCCACAGTTGTGCGCAGCCGCAATGCCATCTCTCCCAAGACTGATGGTACATGACCATCTGTGTGTGTACGGTTGACATGGTGTGGGGTGGTCCTTGCTGCCTCGGTTGCTGTGCTTCTCCTCAAGGCTTGCCCTCGTGCTCCTCCTCCTTCTTCTCGCACTTGACCTTGAACTGCAGGGCCAGCAGACGACAAAGCCGTCAGTCGCTGCTTCTTTGCGCCCACTGGCCATGACACCATCCTACTTGCTGTGCCACGACATCTGGTAGCAGCTGCAATCGCGGAAATTCCGCTGCGCGAAGCAAAGGAAGCCAGGCACATGGTACCACTGGCGGGTGCGCAATGCACATCCCTTGAGTGCACAGCTGGGAGCGTTGGGATGCACAAAGCATATCTGGTGTCCTTGGCACGGCGTCTGCTATAATATACACATGCATGTATACTGATCAGTGTGTTGGGAAGTGCTCACCGAGTTGTAGTCGCAGATGCTGCAGGAGGGCTGGTAGTAGCCATACGCGTACTTGGGCTTGCACTCTTCCGGCAGATACTGCAGGTCCAACAGGGCACAGGTTGCAAGGTGAGATCTGGGCCAAGCAGCCTGCCCTTCAGCTGTCGGTAGCTGAAGACATCCTGATTGTCCCATGTGTAGCACATCTTGCAGCGATGCAGAGACAACCAACGTGGTGTCAAGCCACTGCGCGGAGGGGCAACAAGGTGTAGCGGCAGCGGCGGCAGCAGCAGCAGCAGCAGGGCATTGCAGCTGACGTGTGTGACGCACCGCCTTGCCATGCTTGTTGTAGTACTTGTCGTCAACGATGTACAGGCTCACGTACGTGTCGCACTTGGCGTAGAAGTCGTAGTCACTGCACACCAGCCAGCAGCGGACTCACGAAGCACATTGCTGGCATAAACGGAAGCTGCACGGCATGCAGCGGCTGGGCGGTGGACAACAAAAGCACAGCACTGCGGACCCTGGGCCAACAGCCGCCAACTCTGGTTGCTGGAGGCCGCAGGTTGTACCTAAGCGTGCACGTGACTGACTGCGCAAGGTGATAGTGAGCGTGGCACGGTAGGAGAGCTGCGAACACACCCGTCAGTGCAGGCGGGGTAGCCGTATTTGTCGGTGTAGGAGATGGCATAGTAGTTCTTGTAGTACTTGTCGTTGAAGCACGGCTTCTTGAACACCTGCGTGTGCGAAAGCTGAGCTGGCGTCAACCGGTACTCCTGCTGCACGGGCAGCAGCGCACTGAACACTTGGAGATTCAGGCAGCAGAACCCCGGCGGGGTCAGCTATGGGTTGGCCAGACCATGAGACACATACATGCGGTGCGGTGAACGGTAGAGTAATGCATGTGCGAGCTAAGTGTCGCACAGAACCTTGCACAGCACATGGGCTGCGGTCACCCAGCATGGTTCTGGAAGGGAGTATGTATGAACACTGTAGGTCTGCCCAGCGAATTTGCAAACGAAGTCAACAGAAGTATGGGAATCAGAGGGCAGATGAGCCACCTTGACGTAGTCATAGTAGGACTCGGTGTAGAAGCAGTCCTCGACCTTGCCGTTGGGGCACCTGCAGCCCAGAACGGCGCACCTTACATCAATGCTGACGACTCGTGATGCCCACATGTGCACACGGTACGATTGCCGGTGCGGCCGCAAGATGCAGGGGAGGCGCAGGCCATCCAAGTCACCATCTCGGCAGCAGCAGGGCAGGCACCAGGCCGTGAGGGTAGGTGCGCATGCGGCAAACAGTAAGACGATGGAGCAGCACAGAACAGCACTGGTACGTGAGCTCACTCCTTCTGGTACTCCTTGGGGTAGCACTTCTCCTTGTCCTCCTTCTCGCCCTTGCCGCCGTCCAGCAGCCCGCGGCTGGCATGCGCCACCGCCAGGGACCCTGCAGCGGTGCGTGCAGGGCAAGACCTGAAAACCAACCGTGCGATCGGGAATGTGGGGACCAGGCTATGTGCCCAGGCAGTGTCGGTGTGCTGTTCGGCAATCATGCCGCACCACACAGCATAGCTAGAAACACATGCGGTCCAGCGGTGTACCGTGACGTTGGCCACAGCTGTTCACTGTTCACAGAGTTAGCTGATGGTCGTCTACACAGCTGAGGATCTGTATCAGGGTCTCGACAACGCATCCTTGCAGTGCGCGCGGTGACTCAGCAGCAACTTTGTGCAGGCATATGCGAGTAGCTGCTGCCCTCTGAAGTGATGAGCAGCAAGCGTGATGTGAGAGGCAGGACTGCACGAGGAGGTAGCACCGCACCAAGGATGAGGCCCAGGATCATAAGCGAGGTGCTGACCTGGATCGCCATGACGTAATGCCTTGGTGGACGCCTGTGCCTGCAGCTCAAAGACGCTACGTGACATCTGTGCAAACTGGCTCTATTATCGTTGTCTTATCGCACGCGACAAAGTATGCCACCTGCAGTGTGCAAAGGCAACGTCTTGCACTCAGAATCTTGATTGTTTTCAGTCCCGCATGTCAGGCGTAGGGATTGCGCTTGACACAGATGGTGTGATTTATCACAAGCGCACAACATGCGCGTGACAAGGCCCCAAGCAACATCAAAGAGCGCTATTTGCGGAGCTATACGTGCTGCACCTAAGGCGGGAACCTTCCGTACAGATCAACACATTTGCTGCCGCACACGCATAGTGTGGAGGCTGTCGCCCATCCTGACAGGCGTATGGCAGCGTGATGCGGTCTAGTGCCGTGAACGCGTTGCACGGTAGCCACACCGCAGCTTGCCCCTGTCGGCGTCCTCCAACACCCAGCTTCTGAACAGGTCCAGACAGCTGTAACGCTAATCAGTGGCATGCCCGGCAGACGCCTTGCGCACAACACAAGCGGCCACCATGCCACAAGGCGAACAGGACGTGCGAACTGCAGGCAGTGGGCTGCACCCACTACTGACAAGACTCGAGCAACACTTGACGGCCGACGGGTGCACCCCGGTCTGTTCGACCATGCTGTGGCCGTTCAGCCACAGCACAAACCTATAGAATGCATTATCATAAGATTTAGACACTCGACACCGGCGCTTTAGGCCGGCATGATGCGTCAAGCTGAATGCAGTTGGTGATCTGATGGGAAGCGGCAACATCTCATGTGCACCCGACCGAAATTGCAGACAATGACATGAACCGGGCTTGAGATATGATCGCATAACGTTTGATGCCATCTCTGAGGACCACACACCAGGTGAACCTCTTTCTGCCGTGTGAGCCGCATCAGGCGACCCAACTATTGCACGGATGGGCTACAAGCGCTAGCGTAGCACGGCACCCCGCGCACATGAAGGACCACAGGAATAAATTATTGGGATAGCCCATGAGCGCATGTCTTGTCACGACCGGGCCTGGACGACGCGCGATGGACCCTGCTCACACAGCTGTGCGGGGCCGGCACATAGGATGATCTCATGCATGGCAAAAGGGTGCACATACCTTCTTTGACTAGAGGCGCGGTTTGGGCTTGTGTGACGTTGATGCGCAGCTTGCGGGCGGGCTGGAAGTGCGGATCTGTGTGTGTCGCCTGGCTCTTGAGGAGATATGCAGCCCACCTCATCTCCCCTGCAGGGGTGAGAGAAATCGCACGGCTCTCACATGCACGACGGGTGTCAAGATTATGACCCTAGGGTGGCCTGGTGCCGAATATGCCGGCGAGCCATGTGTGTGACTGCCGACCCCAACACCGTCATTGGGGCACATGCCGCCGCCTGCTATAAGATGGACACAAGGGCGGTGGCGGGCAGCGCCGGCGGTACAGCGTTGCATTGTCGCCATTACCATCTCAAACGAATGTATGTTGTTTGCAGCCTGTGTGCAGGTGCGTGCACAGCAAGACATCTGACAGGCCACATATCAAGGCAGCTCCTCACATCATGCACTGTGCACAAATAGCATCGGCATAGAGGACTGCAGGCAGGCAGGTACACAATCAGGTTGCAACTGTGGCGTCCATGGCCAAGCAGGTCAACAAATGCAATGCTGTCTATGTTCAAGCTGGTGGGCAGGGAGCCGTGGTGTCGCTGCTCTGCCGGCTGCTGGCTGCCAGCCGCAGCACTGTGCTCGCTGCCATGCGCCCCACAGCTAGCTGCCGCTGCATGACCGTCCCGCCGACCCTGCTGCACCCGCACGCCCCAGCCGTCATCCAAATCCATGTGTGCCAGCATACCTGCCGGTGTGAGCTTTGCCCCATGCCGCTGCCATACTCCTCTCGCGCAACCGCCTGCGGCTTGGCCCTGGCCCTGGACCGCCTTGATGGGCATCTGCAGCAGCCGTTGCACGCTGTCGGGCATTAGAGGCTGGCCATGAGGAGCTGCTCTTGAGCTGCCCTGCAGTGCACAGGGTCCAGGCGTGCGACGCAGATCATCAATCATGCCTGCCGACAGGCAGCTGGCTCCTGTCTCGGACCTGCACTCGCCAGGCAGCCACCTCCAACCGCACAGCACGGTTGCTGCTTCATGACCGCACCTGGCGACCCTGAAGAACGACAGGGCGCGGTGTCATGGTGCAGATGCTCAGGCTGCAGCTCGGCTCAGGCGACGCCCAGGCTGCCGGCTGCAGCGCGCAGTGGGCCGGACCAGGTTTGTAGCCTGCAGCGTCATAAACAACCTCCTTTCCACAATGCGTGCAAGTCTACCGCCAGAGTGCCATAAGCTCATGGGGTGCGGGGAGCCCTAGGTGTCGCCACCCTGCGGTAGATGCCCCGCCATGCTCAGGCAATGCCGGTCGCAGCGGCCGCAGCAGCGCATGCGCACCTGAACATGGCCGAGCACGCATGAGGCGTGCGTACCAGCCACGCTGTGCCGGCTCAGCACGGCTTGTGCGGCGGGGTTTGCTGTGCGGCCGGCTGATGCAAGGGTAGGCCACCGCCCACAGCGGCGCCGTCAGTTCCAGCAGCCGCGCTGCCTTGGTTGCAGCCGCCCTGCTCGACAGCGGGTGCCACATTCCGCCGCAGCGTCGCAGGACTCTAGTTCAAAGTGGCTGCCCACACGACTCATGGGGCAGGGACACTGACCACTGAGCAGGCAGTGACACGACTTTTGACAAGCTGATGGACGCGCCTGCCAGGGACGTATGCTTTGCCAGCTGCAGCAGCTCAGCGTCTGAGACCCCCCTTTGTCCGGCGCTGCCGCTGGGCAGGAGCCCTGCTCCGGAGCCGCCGCCGCTGCTGGCTGGTGACCACGGCGCGGATGCCGCCCTTGCCGCCTGCCGCCGGGCTGTGCAGCCGCTCAGCCGTCGCCACCTGCCGCCACCACCTGCGGCTCAGCCGCTGTACCCATCACCGCCGTTGGAAGACCGTCAGAGGCACCTCGATTGGGCGGCAATGGTGCAACCACTCAGCTGGTAATGATGCAGAAACGCAGCCAACACGCCTAGCATGCACACGTTGCGCGTCTTTGCCAGATAGTCCACGGCTGCAGGCCATACAGGCAACCAGCTGGCACAGCAGTAGGCCATCCAGCACACCATCTGGCACAGCAGGGGCACACCAAGCGGTGATATACCTTTCCACGTCCCGCATCAATCGCAGCGGCCAGGTGCCCATCGTCCGCGACCATCGCTGAGCAGGTATGGCTTGCCAGCTAGCCGCATGTACGGCTTGAGGGTTGCAGCATGCTGCTGAGGCTGCAGCTGCATGACGCATCGGTCACTTGTGCAGAGCGCCTGTCAGGTGTTGAACGGTGAAGGTGCTGCTGGAGCACTTCGAGATAGGGCTGCACAACAGGCTGCTTCTGATGGTGGTGCAGCACCGTGCACGCTGGTCAACGACACTTGCATGGGTGCCAATCCCTCAGGCAGGTCGATGTTGAGGGAATGCATTTGCCTGATCGCAGGTGCGTCCGCAAAGCTGCTCAAGCGGGTTTGTCGACCTCCACATGTTCATGTCCGCGAACCTGCACATACAGTAAGAAGTGACAATGGTGGAGATCGAAAATGCTGTTCGAAGCTTGGAACCGGGGGCGCCCTGGAGCAGATCAGAGCCATCCAGGATTCAGCCATGGCATGGACCGGCAGCATGGTCGAACATAACAGCAGACGGCCACAAGGCTGGGTGCTTTTCCAGGCTGTGCAGCGATGTAGTTGCGATCCCATAGCACCATAGCATCAGCAGAGAGTTGCATCATATCATTCTGCTGCTATATATATACCAGCATCACAGACCTGCCTGCACCCCACAGCTCTTGTAGACAGACACCTTCTGCAGGACGCCAGCAGCTGTCGGAGTGGCATGTCAATGTGATGCAACAGATCTTCATTTGTGAGATGGACTGTCAAACAATGTTCGTCAGTTGGACTCAGTGCGTTACAAAACCAACATCAGGGACCGTCTGCAAGCAATGCCATGCTCAACCAAATTGAGTTCGTTCGCAATTCAACCACGACATATCTGGCAGCGTCAGGTGGCTGATGACCGCAACAGCGCCACAAGTCTGCCATGCACCTCTCTCAACCTCAACCAGTTTTGCCTGGACCCGAATACTTGCTGATGGGTGCTATGGTCAATATGCAAACCAACGCTACTACATGAATGGGAGGCCGCTCTCTCCTGACCAGATGCAGTAAACCAAGCAGTATGTGGGCAGTGCGGTGCTGGCATTGCGCCATCCAACTGCGTCAGTATCAATAGCAGTGTAAGGGAATTGCAGGGTGTGCCCGCCAGTGCAGGCCTGCAGCCCCGAGCCCGAAGGGCCCAACAAGCCAGTAATCTTTTATCATGCCTCGTGCAATTCATCTGCAGGCAGCCTGCAGAGCGCATAGCGGCAGCGCTTGGGTGAGCCTCGCTGCACGCGGCAGTCCGTGTGCGACTGGCCCCCGGGGAAACATGTATGGCAGCGGATCTGGCAGGGTCAGCTGTGCTCGGGACTGCTGATGGTGTGGGTGGCGGCCGCCGAATGCACCTGGCGGAGGCGTGCCGGCCAGTCTGCTGCTGCATGCGGCTGTGCGGGAGCGCCGCCGCTCTAGTCCTTCCAGCAGTTCTTGCCGCACTTCGTCTTGCAGTGGCACTTGATCTGGATGCTGTACTTGCCGCACAGCGTGCAGGGCTTGAAGCCGTGGCATTGCTTCTGGCAGGGGTTCTTGAAGGGCAGGGTCTGCATGGGCACACACAAAGCATTTCAGCTGAGGTTGCTGCGGCATCAGTGATGAAGGCAACAAGCCAGTGGACGACTGTGCAACTTGCTCAGATGCAACTGCTGCAGCATCGAGCTCACAACGGGGCCGTCCTGATTGCTGAAGTTCTCGTCCTGCAGGTACAGGTCCACCTGCGATACAAGCGGGGATGAGTTTGGTTACCATGCCATTTGAGGATTAGACATGAAAGCATGCATTCACCCGCTAGCAAGACGTCAGACGTGAAGGGCAGCTGACACTGAGGCACAGTGCATCAACGAGTCGCCAACAGCAGATCCGGACAACAGTGTGGCAAATCGACTATGCATAATAGCAAGAATCACTCAGATCGCTGCTAGGAGAAGTGACTCACGTAGGAGCCGCACTTGGCATAGAACTCGAACTTGTCGCTGTTGCCATTCCGCTTCTTATAGCCAGATTTGTTGTCCGCGCACTGCAGCAGCCAGAATCACATGGCTGGTCACCTGCTCGCATATTGTAGGACTTGGGGCCACCAACTAAGAATCTGCGAAGGCATAGCCCATGCAGTGGTGCGATGGGTGAAATCCACCGCCGGAAAACACACCTTTGGCTTGCTGTACTCGTAGTTGATGGCGATGTAGGACACGGGCTTGTCGAAGCACTTCTTCCCCTTCATCGTCACCTGCAAATTTGATGGTGCCACTCTGATGCTTCAAGTGTGCACTAATACAAAGACTGTATTGCCCGTCGGCTATTTGTGCTCAGGCTGCCAGTCTGCGTCTCTGTGGTGACATGCCACCACTCATGCCTCATGCACCATCACGACATGCAAGCTGCGGTGATGACGGAGTGCAGCAGACATTGGGACTTAGGAGTGGTGACAATTGCACTGTATCAGACGTGCTGCCAGGGTTGCCAACCTTGGCAATGCCGGAGTCGTACTGGCTGCACTTGGTGCTGATGCAGCCCTGCACAGCAAGAAGCAAGGAGATGAGTGGGCTGTCTGTCACAGGAATTGACTGCGGATGTTGCATGTCACAACCGCGGTCAGCCTTCGACGAAGTACCCAATCTCGTGCAAGTGCTCTTGCATGCCAGTGGATGAGCGAATTTGCCGGGGTAGTGGACAGCCAACTGACAGCAAACACATGCAAGGACGTCACCTTGTTGTGTGGGATGCAGTAGGGGCACCTGCGTACCAGATGCTCAAGTGTCAATGCGTGTGTTGAGGCCAGAGTCAGAACACATATGGCTTGCCAGAGCTGCGCAATAGCTTGTGAATGGCAGGCAGCATGGCATTGGGTCGACAACATCCAAGCAAGTGCTGCGTATGAGTTGGTGGTGCAGGAGTGTAGCGCACTTGCTCTGCCAGTGGTTCTTGGGGCACTTCTTGGGCGGGGGCGGCTTCTTCATGAAAAGGGGCGGCGGCACGCCTGCCTTGGGGGGAGGGCTGCCGACACGGACGGATGGCGGTGTGCTCGAAGCTGGTGGCGGCACGCCTGCCTTGGGGGGAGGGGATGTCATCCGAAGGGCCGGCGGCGAGCTGGCGGAAGATGGTGGGGATGAGCCGGCCTTGGGGGGAGGGGATGTCATCCGAAGGGCCGGCGGCGAGCTGGCGGAAGATGGTGGGGATGAGCCGGCCTTGGGCGGCGGCGAAGTCATCCGCGGCTGGGGAGGCGGCGTCCCGGCCCTGGGAGGCGGCGACGCCATCCTCACAGCCGGCGGCGTGCTGCTGGCAGGAGGCGGGGTGGCGGAAACGGCCCTGGGAGGCGGCGACGCCATCCTCACAGCCGGCGGCATGCTGCTGGCAGGAGGCGGGGTGGCGGAAGTGGCCTTGGGAGGCGGCGATGCCATCCTCACAGCCGGCGGCGTGCTGCTGGCAGGAGGCGGGGTGGCGGAAACGGCCCTGGGAGGCGGCGACGCCATCCTCACAGCCGGCGGCGTGCTAACGGCCTTTGGCGGCGGAGTTGTTGTGGGAGTCTTTGGTGGCGGGCTGTTGAACTTGCACATGTTCGGGCACTTGATGTGCACCTGCATGCAGGGCAGAGCAGTGGTGTGTCACACAGACATGTCACATCCAAGCAATGCAGCAGAGCGGCCTGTGCCAAGAATATTACGCAGGCCTTGCACACCATGGGCCGTAGCTATGCAACATCGTGGATGCAGACAAGCAAGGAGGCTTTCTCAGTACCAACAATCTGGTCAACAAGGTGAGAACGTGCAATGGAAGAAAGCTGCACCTTGTATGGGCCACACGTGTTGCAAGGAGACTTCTTGTCGCACTTTGACGAGCAAGGGTCGTTCTTGATGACCTGCAGCAGCACAGGCACAGGTGTGAGTAGCAAGGCCCGTCTTGACCGTTTGACAGCCTGCCATACCAGGGTGCCAATGCTGCTGCAGCGGATGTGGTGTTGCTGGAAAGCCTGCAGTTTGCTCAAGACATCGGGCAGTGGTCGGCTTGATAGTCATTTGAGCAAAAGGACGCACGCAGCCGCCCTCGGTGTTGTACAGCTTCTTGTCCTGGAGGTACAACTGCAGGCAGACAAGATTGGAGAGTCAGTCGCATGCAACTTTGTTGTCAATGCCAGCCAGCGCTATGCTGGGTATGCTCTTGAGGCATCCTGTTGTGCACAGGCGCGGTGTGAACGAGGCCAGCGCCTGCTGAACAAGCAGTTTTACTGGCAGGACGTTCACCTTGACGTAGGAGCCACACCTGTGAGGGCCCATCACTTTGTGTCAGCCCCGAATGGCAGCACACCACTGTTTGCCTGGCACAGCGGGCAGGTAGCTGGCAGGCAGGCAGACATATGCAAAGCCTGATGAAGCGCACCTGGCTTTGAAGGTGAACTTGTCGCTGTTCTTGTCTCCATAGCCAGACCTGCTGTATGACTTCATGCTGTACTTCCTGCACACACGACATCAGCCTGTCACAAACTGTATGTATGCCACCCGTCCTGACAGGGCATTAACGCCCTGCTACATGCGATGTGATCCTCATCACGCCATCAGCCTGCAGGCGCGCACTTGTTGTCAGCACAGACGGGGGCGCCATGGCCGTAGCCGTAGGACACCGCAATGTAGGTAATGGGCGTCCTGCCGAAGCACTTCTTGCCCTTGATGGTCACCTGCGGGGTGATGGAACGACACAGGGTGCCCACAGAGCTCACTGGCGTGATGATCTCGTGGTATACAACAGATGCGGACATCCAGCTGGCTTAAGCATGCAGTTGCAGGTGACCTTTGAATCATGTGTGTGAATATCAACGCCAGCAGCAGCAGCAGCAGCCAGCATGCCACAACAATGCCACCCACCGTGGCGAAGCCCGGCCAAGCTGGACCCTCACATTTGACCTTGAGGCACTCTGAGTTGGGGTTGCATTTCCTGCCATGACGGCACACGTACATGCGTCATGTCATTCTGTATGAGTTAAAACTATACCCACGGAATGCTTCTGCCTTGATATTGCCTGCTGTCATACATCCACCATACATCAGGATCACACAGAGGCCTGCAGTAAGGCAGATCCCAGCAGGCGCCTGATCCACAACTGCATCATCGGACCCTGGCAGCGTGCAGCAGCCTGCCATACATGCCCTGGCAGCCTGGGGCAGCAATGGTGGCAGTCATGGCTCACGGGCACGGGTATGGTGTGTAGCGCGATTTGCACTTGGGCGCCGAGTGGCCATGGCTAGAGGTCTCAGCCGCTGCCTGCGCTGCGAAGACACCTGCATGCAGAGCACAGGGGTGTTGCGCACTGTATGTGACACATGGGTTATCAGATCTGGGCAGAGTGGCCAACTTCATCAGTCACCGACCGGCTGCGGATAGCCCAGGGGTGCTAAGATGGGGCTGGACGTGGGTGACATGCATGTGAGTCATGGTCATCACAAGAGCAGGTCAATGTCAGGAGGCCCCCCAGGGAGGGTGTAAGCATCACACGCCGCACCCAGTAGCGCAACGGCGAGCAGCAGGGAGCTGGTACCCAGCATGCCGGCCATGCGTGCGTGCGCGGCACCCTGCATGCAGGAGACGGCGGGAGGTCAGGTACTGAGCGGTACCAACAGTCCTTTCGGGCAGCTAGCACAAAACGACGAAGTTCACTCCCGTGTCTGTCGGGCTATCACACAAAAGCCCCTGCCAGCTATATAGCTGCCACACTGGGGGAACGACGACACCCGGCGTTGTCGCGGTGAGCCGTGCAAACGGCGCCCGCACGTCGCGACCGGCTGTACCATAGTTGATGCAGTCACAAACCTCCACATCTCTGCCTCAGGAGGGCCTGCGGACGTTCTGTCGAGCAAATCGCCTCACCGCCGTACAACCTGACATTTGCCGGATGGATGCATGCGTGCAGGCAGGCACCAAACCTCCCAAGCTGCACCCTGCACCTACGTACGTATGCACAGACCTCATACCAGCTCAGGACAGCGCCAACGAGCCGGCAGATCAGCTAAGCCTGCGCGAAAACAGGCCAAACTACGCTGCAGCATCTGCAGGGCGTGATGGATCGAACATACCGGCCGCAAACCGCGTGAGAGACCACACTCCCACCTCACAGCGGCAAAATACGCAAACTCAAGGCTGCATACCCTGTGCTACAACAGGAAACTGCATATAGGCTTGACGGCTGCTATGATGCTGCCTCGGGACCGTGCACGCGTCCGTCCGGCCGCGGTCCTCGCCGGCTGTGATCGGGCGGGACCGGCCTGGACACAGGTTCCAGATGCCCTGACTATATGCTGATGTCCTGGATTGACCGGAAAGGCGTTGGATATGCAGAAGAAGCCGGGTACACACGCCCCATGACGCGATAACGGGACGCGAGTATACTATCCGAGCGGTCACGGCAGCACCGCCAGGGCCCAGACGGATGCGTGATGCTCCTCAGACCGCGTCTGACTTGCGTAGGAACGACTTCACAGGTGCACTGCAGGCCGCGGCGCAGCCCAACCCTGTACGGAGACAGTTGCTGGTGAAAAATATCGCCTCCTACACGAGTCCGCGCGTAGGTTCGAGAACGGTCCTGGACGTGGCTGTGAAGACGCTGAGCATCAAGACTGTGGTGTAACATGATGCTATAGCGGAGCCATCGTGGCAGCTGCTGGTCGACAGGCGCGACGGGCGACCGAGCACAATAGTGGGGGTGGCGAAGCTGGAGGACCCCGCGATCGCCGTCGCAGCATCAGCCTGCTTGCATGCGGCTTGATCAGGCAGTTGGGCTGCTGTGTGCAGCCGTCGTCCGAACGCGCTGGCCGGCCGTACAGTGCAGGTCGGGCAAGGCTGGCTTGCAAATGCATGGTGAAACCCTAGGAGCGCTCACCTATCTGCGGCCGTATGGCAGCCGCTGCCTTCTTGTTGGGTGACAGAGTGGGAAGTGAAGGATGTTGGGCGGTGGTCACCGCACGAGGCGGGTCGGCACCGCAGCATTGTGCGCATCTGCCTTTTGGGCGATGCTGCAGATCACCCCATCACCCCCCTAGCTGCCCAAGGGTTGGAGAAGTGGCTCACCCCATATACAGGACCGCAGCCTCGGGGCTTGACTGCTGTTTGACCGAGCATGCTCCTGCTGCCTGCCATTGTGTGCCGTCTGATTGGTGTGCTGTTTGTGACCATGCCACCCTGTAGGAACAACAGTAGGCTCGCTCAATGACGCTACGCTGGCATGTCTACTGCTACTGGTGTGCATATTCGCTGCAAAGCTGACAGTGGCTACGCCGATCTGAGCACTGCAAAGCGGGTTGTCACTGACGAACAGCATCCATCTGTTACAGGTACCCTCTCGACACATGCACACGGCACAGCAGACAGTAACAGCTACACTTGCCATTGTACATGATATAAAGACTACACACATGCCCAGCAAGCTGCTCACTGTCGACTGCTGCAGGCTGGCGGCATCGCCCTCCGCGATCAGCAGCAAGGCTGCCGGTGCCGGCAGATGTTGCATTGCCGCATGTGCACCCACAATGCCCGCTGGATTCTGGACCGCCTCGCACGGGCGCCTCACACGCCCCAGCCGTCATCTTCGTCCATGTCGGCCAGGCCCGCGGCGGCGTACTTGGCGCCGTGCCGCTTGTCGTACTCCTCATACCGCACCACCTCCTGGGGCTCCACCTTGGCCTTCACCGCCTTGGTCGCCACCTGCGGGCAGCTGTACCACACTTGTACCATACGCATGGTTTTGAGACCACCCCGAAAAGCTACCCTGTGGTTGCCTCACATACACTTGCATTCGGTCCTGGTACCCTGCAGTGCCTCACTCGGCAGCCGTGCTGAAACTGCATCCTGAAACTCCCTGAAATCGAGGCCCACCAGTCATGTTCAAGCGTCACACCATGAGTGATATGACTCACCACTACCTCTGCCTAACTGGCGCACCTTGAAGTCTCTGAGAATGACGGGGCGCAGGTCCTCGGGCCGCAAGTCTGCAAAGGCGGCGCCCTGGCTGCGTGCCGCATCCCGCAGGGGCCCGGAGCACGCTTCCTGCGGCGGCGTCGGATCGCACTGAGTACTTTGATGCACCCCAAGCACGCCCACTGGGACCAGGGGTTGGAATATTCCAGAGGGCCGGTGCAGCCACCCTGGGGCCAATGCCGCAGCGTAATCGAGCATGCGCAGCCAGCTGGAGCGCAGAGCATGTTGCAGAGCCTAGCAGCAGCCTACTTGTATCAGGTCGCGCATGTCTGAGCCCGAGTACCCAGCCGTCCGCTCGACCACCTGCGGCACGGTGTGCTACAGTTGTCCTGGAAGCAAAGAGTTCATGGCACCCCATACAATACCGACTGCGATGAACCAGTAGCCTTCAAACAGTACAGCTGCCGAGGGCTGCAGCCAAACAGCGCGCAGTCGGCAGCTGGACATGCAGCCGCCGCGCTACAGGGCAGGCAGCATGGCAACACCTTGTCACGCTCGGCATCGCTCAGCTCCGCAGCGATGTCTTTGTTGCCTGCATGCACAACCGGCAACAGGGTTTGAGCGCAACACAGCGGCGTCAGGCCCGCAGCTGAGACAGGAAGTTGCCAGCGCAGATGTCGAGCAGCATGACTGCCGTGATCCCAGACCCTCCCAAACCCTGGCCAGCAGCAGCCGGCGCCGCGCACCCAGGGCGCGGTCCAGCATCAGGCGGCGGGCGGCGGCGCAGGGCAGCGGGATGTACAGCTGCTTCGGCAGGCGCCGGCGGGCCGCCTCGTCCAGCTCCTGCAGGGGGGGCCACACGGCCATTGGGCAGGCCTGGGGCAGGGGCTGACAGCTGCGGCTGCTGAGCTGACAGCTGGCGCCCAGGCGGTGGGCTTTCAGGAGGTTTCATGAACGAAGCACCCAACACCATTGTTGATGCCCCTCTCTGCCAAGCCCGCCCTGGCCTGGTGCAGTGAGCAGCAAGCCGAGCCAAATGAGGAGATGGAGTCCGGCACCTCGGGCCGGTTGGTGGCAGCGACGAGCAGGATGCGGCGGTCGGCGGTGCCGGCGTCCACGCCCTCCATCTGCGTCAAAATCTCCGTCTTCAGGCGCCGGCTGGCCTCGTGCTCGCCTGTGAGATGCAGGCCGCAGGAGCGTCACGTGGACTATGATCGTTGCAGGATGCTGTTGCGTCAGCAGTTCATGAGGTGGGACATACATCCTCAGTCACTGCAGTGGCGCAGCTGGTGCAGCGCATCCAGTGCATGGCGGCGCCAGGCAGGCCTTCCTTCCTGCCGTCCGCGTGCCAGCCAGCAGCGTCCTGTGTTGATCCAGCTCACCCTCTGCCTTGCGGGCCGACAGGATGGAGTCGATCTCGTCGATGAAGATGACCGCGGGCTGCAGGCACTCGGCCACCGTGAACAGCGCGCGCACCATCTTCTCGCCCTCCCCAATCCTGCACAGGTTGTACCAGAGGTGCTGTACTGTTTCCAGGCCAGTTGAGGGCATGTCCCACTCAGTGGAGCCCTGCCTGGTGGATCTAAAACTCTGTTGGCTCTGCAGTTGCAGAGTGGAAGTTGCTGAAGGAGGACAAAGCCATTGGCACATGTAGAGCAGGGACGATCCGCACCACTTGGACGTCAGTGATGAGGCGGAGATGGAGAAGAAGGTGGCGCGAATGTTGGACGCGATCGCACGCCCGATCAGGGTCTTGCCGGTGCCAGGCGGCCCGAACAGCAGCAGGCCCCGCGCCGGCGCACGCGCCCCCTGCAGCGCGGCAAGATAGCTGCAGGGTGGGTGCAATGCTGGGTGCTTTCAGCTCTGCTGTTGGCTGCCAAGACCCTTCGAAGTGCGCCTCTGTGTGAGCCTGCGCTGTGGCGCCATGTACGGGCCCAAGCAGCATCACCCGGGCAAAGTCAAGGACGACTTGCCAGGCAGGCTCAGGCAGCAATGTGCGCAGAATTGCTGCTCATCGTGCAGGCAAGTTGCTGGCTATGGCAGGCACATGCGGGCAGCAGGTGGCCCTACCTGGCAGAGGGCTGGGTTGAGCATCGGCCACACCACCAGCTCCTGCAGCAGGTCCTTGGCTGCCTGCACATGCGGAGGAGGAGGGGTCCATAATGACCTTCACAATCAGCAACTGGCTCCACCTATACCTGGCCGGCCTCAGGTATCAACATGCAGTGATGTGCACAAGGCGAGGCGTTATGGTATTGGCAGCTGTCGTATTGGCAGCTGGGCGCAGACGAAGGAGACATGCAGATTTTGGGCTGCTGCAGCCGGCATGCACCTGCTGCCCAGCCACGTCGTCCCAGGAGGTAGCGCGCCCGGCCCCAGCTGCCACGACGCCGTTGCACACCTGCGGCATGGGTGCCGTCTCAGCATGTGCATGTGAGGAGTGTTCGAGCCGCAGCCCTGCACACCGATGATGGTGCGTCATCTCGCGCAACATCAGCTACCGGTAGTACACTGTGCAGGCAGTGTGGTGGGCTGAGGGGGCGTTTGTTGCAGCACCCAGCACCTGGTCCACAAGCGCGGGGTCGCCCAGCTTGGCCACGGCCTCCGGCACCTGCCCATCAGGCCCTGTAGCAGCAGGACGCCGCACATAAGCAGCAGCTTCTACAGCCAGGGTCACGCTGTGCAGCTAGCAGTGTCCTGTGCGCTCGCATGGTGCAATTCAGGCACTTAGATGCTGCACATGATGGTCTGCAGACAGCAAACTGGTCCTCCTGAAGCTCAGCAGCATTGCACACCCGCGAGCAGCTGCAGCGTGTGGGGGCTGTAGGGGCTGTCACCCTCCTCCTCCGCGTCACCTGCCGCCCCGGCCTCTGCCCCGCCGCCGCCGCCGCCCTTCTGCCTCGGCGCCCGGAAACCGCCCCGACCTGCATATCGGGAGAGAGTCGCTGAGTCTCAGGCGCTTGGCCACTACTGCAGCTGTAGACCTGAAGCTGCTCAAGGAGACACCTGTGAGGAACGGCAAACCATACTGATGCGGGCCGGCCGGCGCCTACTACGGCTGTGCCTGACCGGAGAAGACGGCAGACGGACGCACCCGCGACGGCGCGGCCTCTGCCCAGGACCGCCCGGGTGGCCAGGTGGGCGGGGCCCTGCAGCGGCGGCCTGCCGTGGCTGGTGCCGCCCGCGCCGCTGCCGCCGCAGGCGTCTCGCCGGGGGTACGGCAGCCCCTTTGCGCGCAGGTCGGCCGCGTGCTTGTCCTTTGCCGTCTGGAAGCCGCCGCCGGGCACCTGCAGTTCAGAGATGCGCACTCAATGCTGGAGCCCACGTGCAAGCCACGTCCAACAAGATAGCAGCATCTGCGGGCGCGTAAACATGTGTGCAGCTGGGTGCAATGCCGCGCAGCTTGCTTCACTGAGCAACTCACATGCAGAGCCAACACAATGTGCGCTGCTGAGGTGTGGCCATCACCAGGTGGCTGCCACCGGCATTAGGTCGCCCAACAGTACGGTCAGTCACCTTGGCGGGGGCGACGTGCAATTCTGCATCTGTGTCCATGTCGCCTGCCTCGGCATCCCCGGCTGCAGGGGGCCCTGCCCACCGGTCCCTGGCTGCGCCTGCAAGCGCAGGTGCTGCAGGCCTCCTACGTCTGCAGAGCTTTTGGTGCTGCTGTGCTCTATGCTGACTAGACAGCCTGCATGTGGGCATGCTGATGACGCAGGTAGAACGAAGAACATCCGTCAGCCATGGTGAGGTCTGATGTCATGACCCCCACCTGCCATCTTGACATTGCCATCTGCGTCGCGCTTGCGCCCCAGGGTCTCCGCATTGCCGCCAGTTGCAGTGCCGCCAGCTGCTGCCGCTGTGTCGGCCCGCAGCACCGGCGCAAAGGACAGGTGGCCCTGCCGCAGCCTGCCAGCAGCATGCTGCACTGCCGTCATCGCCTCATCGCCACCTGCTTCCCGGTGCCCGCTGCTGCCTGTGGAACGGCAGATATTGCACACTATGGCATACAGGCAAGCGCGTGCAATGGAGGCCTACTGTGTAGTAAGCTGGCTACTGTGACGTCACTGATGCACATTGAAGATGCAGATGGATCTGCAGCATCACACTGCACATGCAAGCTGCCATGCATCACCTGGAGGTGAGTGGCCACTGTCAGTTGCGCAGCCATCTGGCATGCCACCAAAGTCGGCTTTCTCTGGCACAGAGTATATGCCAGGGCTCGATGCACGGTTGCCTGCTTCCTGCATGCTGATTTCTGGCGGCGCTGCAGGCTTTGCGCCCTGGTGCAACGCCATCATGTCTGCTGCAGCAGCTGTGCTGCAGACAGGAGGCTGTATTTCTGCAGCTGATGCAGGCGCTGCATGCGCAGCGGCAGCGTCCGCACACCCATGACTCTGTGGGGCCTGCGGCCGCAGCTGCGGCGGCCGCGGCGGCGGCAGCGGCCGCGACGGCTGGTGCTGGTGCTGACGACTGGCAGGCGGTGGCTGCGGCGTGTTGCCGTACGCCAGCAGCTCCCGCAGCGGGCCGGGCCGCTGCATGGCTGCCTGCAGCGCGCTGGGGCCCGGGCCGACGTCAAAGGCGTGGCCCTCGCTGCAATCGATGCCTGCTGCCGCCAGCATGGCTGAGGTACTGGCACCTCTGCATCATGCAGACCAAGCTCCCAATGGCTCTACCTTCGTTGCGCGCATGCACTGATCTGTGGACATGTGCAAACATGCGTCGCATGTCCACCACATGCAGGTCGTTCAGGTGGAACATCACTACACGGGAAACCTTCTTCGAGCTCACTCTGACGGCTGCAACTGGGACAGCAATCCCGCCAGGCGGCGACCGCAGGTGTCCAGCAGCGGAGCGGCATGCGCAGCCGTCACAGGGTCGCCCGCCGACTCCGCCGCCAGGAAGCAGCGCAGCTCCAGCCACAGCGCCTGGGGAGGCCCGTCCATTGATCACCAGCCGCCAAGCCCCCCATGGATGCATGCAAACAAAGTGCGATGGTGGCCCGCCACTCGCCCTTGATACCAGGTACGGGCAGCCCCCATACACTGCACGCTGCACGCCACTCGTGTGATGTGTTGCACTGCGCTCACCTGGGCCTGATCAAGCTGGCCGGCAGCCTCTGCGTGCTCTGCGCCAAACAGCAGGCGCTGCAAGCGGGCGCCCCGGGCAGCATGTTCATCAATCAGGGCTTCATGAACATCTGACTGATGCCTCATGGTCATGCAGCTGAACAGCGACGTGGGTAGGTGCCAGCAATGTAGCTGCGCCGCTTGCCGGGTGCGTGCCTTTCAGCCGTGCAAACGCGATCAGGGCCTCGGCAACAACGCTGAGGCGCTCAAGCTGAATCTGGCATGCACTACTGGCATGACATGTGAAGCTGCCTTGCTTCAAAGCTCGCCTTGCGATTGCTAAGATCGCTTTTGTACCGTAGCAGGCTCAGCATGAGGAGTTGCACAGGCAGGACTGGTACTTCTTGAAGTGTCAAGCGTCGCTAACATCACATGACTCTAGATCAGTCGAACGGCTGGTGCAAACTTCACGCTCTCGCACACGCACAAGTGCAAGCATCAGACATGCATTTCATGCTTTGGGAAGGCGTTTGCAGAGGCGCCCTGTAGCAGAGATGCAGCCCTGCCCTTCAATCGAAGTAGGGACAATCTCAACATGGGCCATTTGCCCAATTCCGACGGTCTGCCAGCCAGGAGGGGACGCAGCGGTCTGACTTTCATCAGGTAGTCCTGCACATCGACCCAGGTTCGACCGTCTGGAACTCTGGAGCCTTGAAATCGCCAGGATCTAGTAGGTCTGAAGCTCTGAACATTTAGTGCAGTACTCCTGCACGCTGCACCGTCCTCACATATCCATACCAGACCGACGGAGGGAGCTCACCTGCTTCACCGCCGCTGTGGGCAATACTACTGCTGTTGCACCACAAAGACTGCTTGAGTGGGCACATGAGCAGTCTGAACAGCGCGCCCTGCCTGTTTTGCTTGACATTCTGCAGGTGCAGGTACGCCTGCTTCTGGGTTACCGTACACGCCCAAATGATATCGCCACCGGACGCCGCGAGGCATGCATGTGTGTTACAGCTTGGCAGCGCAAGTGAAAGCACAGTCAAGAGAGGACTGCCATTATGCACGGTGCACACCATGTCAGGGTGGCGTCCTTGCACCTGGCTGCCATTCAAGGTTGATCGAGATCAGGGGGGTTAGGACAATGCTTGTGAGGAGTGGCAAAGGTGGGTTTGAGTCTATACATTACGATGCAATGTCGTTACAGAGGCAACATCAGGGACCGTCTGCAACCCAAAACCAGTGCTTAAGCAAGGTCACAAAGGCGGCAGCATGGCAACGATCATTCCAAGACATAGAAGTGCGCTCGCCACCAAAGCTGCTGCCTGCACCGCATACTGGTGTCCCTGCTGGTATAGTGCTTGACATGGCAGGTGGGGGTGTCATGGTCGAGCAACGCCACAATACCGCAGGAAACGGACACAGTGTGCAGTGCTGACGGTGCTCAACAGTGTTGTGGAACAACTCAAAATCAGGTGGACTGCAGGTCATACTTGCATACCACAGCAAGCCCGCAGCCCAAAGTCCAAGGTGGCAGCCCATGCATGGTCGCATGCTATATCTGCAAAAGATCTACCAACACATGCGGGCAACCGATGTGTTGGGCTTACAGCTACCAAGGATGTGTTTGTGCCTGCCGCTGTCAAGTGGCAGCACGCACTGTAATTGAATCGCGTGGGATAGGTGCGATGGTGGCAATGGTGAGTCAACAATATGGCTGGTTTTGATTTCGAGCGGGGCGCTGCTGCGTTGCAGTGGTGTTGCTTTAGTCCTTGTAGCAGCCGTGGCCGCAGGACTTCTTGCAGTGGCAGTTGATCTTGATGCTGTACTTGCCGCACAGGGTGCACGGCTTGAAGCCGTGGCACTGCTTCTGGCAGGGGTTCTTGAAGGGCAGCATCTGCACGAGCACATGAAGAGGGTGGTATTGGCACTCAGATGGTGACGTTCACGTTGATGCCATACTATGCAGCGGATGGCAGTGGGTTATCGCAGCACTGCAAGCGGTCTGAAGGCCTTACGAGGGGGCCATCCTGGTTGCTGAAGTTGTCGTCCTGCAGGTACAGGTCGACCTGCAGCAACAGTGGGGAAGTGACTGGCTGATAGCCTCGGGATTTGGCAGAGGCTCGCTCTGGCCCCATCAGTTGCAGTGATGTGACAGCACGAGGCAGTGGTCTTGCCGCACAGTGTGCTGGCTGATGTAGATGCTGCACACCGACTGCACTACGCAATGCAGTGCATCTGCAACAGCAAGCGTGGCGGGCTTTGTGTCAACTAGACGAAGCTGACGCAGCTGATGCGCAGTGCTGTTCGGCGAGGAATGACTTACATAGGACCCACACTTTGCGTAGAACTGGAACTTGTCGCTGTTGGAGTACCTCTTGTGGTAACCCTGCTTGTTGTCCGCGCACTGCGGCAGCCAGGGGGCACGGTGGCTCAGGTGCACAGGTCGAAGAGTAAACGTGGATGCTGAACATGGAGTGGGCCAGCATGCGGAAAGCAGAGGCGAGATGCTTAGGCGACGCACCACAGGCTTGGTCTTCTCGTTGTCGTAGTCGATGGCGACGTAGGAGACGGGCTTGTCGAAGCACTTCTTGGCCCTCAGGGTTACCTGCATGCAGACAGGTGCACGAACGTCAGGCTCCATCACAGGAGGCGCAGCAGGGCCGATGACGCATGATCACGCCTGCGCCAGCTGCGGCTGCTGGCCGGCGCTTTGTGCTGACCGTTGTGCAGCGTCCAGCTGGTGATGTCGTGGCATGTCATCATGTACACAGAAGTGGGCAGCTAAACTCTGGCATGGCCTGTCTTCAAGGCAAGCAGGGGTTCGAGCTGGGCCTGAGTGACTGACGGCCTTTGGTGCGCACCTTGGCGACGCCAGAGTACTGGCAGCACGAGGTCTTGATGCACTCCTGCGGATGCAGTGTGCACCGACAATGTCGGCAAGCGAAGTACGAATTTCTTCAGCAAACGCAATTGCACAACCTTGCATGAAATGTCCGTGGTGGCAGCCAACATCTTCTGCAGGGCACACTACATCAGCATGGCGATCAGACATACGACCGCGCTGCACAATCACCAACCTTGTTGGACGGCGTGCAGTAGTCCTTTGAAGGGCACCTGCACATGAGCGACTCACCACATCGGAATGCATGCTCGGGCAACCAGGCAGGCACCCCAGTATTGACCAAGCTACATCTGAGTGTCTGGCTCAACCAGACATGGCAGTGCGGTGATCCTGACCACATCGGTCAAAATCAGGCGGCAAGGCCGGACGCACACACAGGCAGGCGCGCACCCGGTCTGCTTGCCCTTCTTCTTGCACTTCTTCGGGGGCGGCGGCGGGTACTTCACCACCGGCGGCGGGGACGCCCTGCGGATCTCCTGCACGAACAGCAGCGGGCCCAGTGTACATGGCATCAGCGGGGGAGCGGCAGGCTTTGGGGTGGATCCTGTGCCGGCCACTGACTTGCAGGTTCAAGCCGCAGTGTGCATGGCACATGCACAGGGTCAGGATTGTTGGAGCGGCTACTGCATGCCAGCGTTGACCAGCCGCATGCCACTGCAGGCTGCGTCTGTCAGAGGCGCGGAAGCGCACCATTGGGCTGGGCGGCGGCGGCGATGGAGGCGGGCTGCGCACAAGCAAACACGGTGGTCACGACTTGCAACGTTTCACGGCTGCCAGCACAGCTGCATTGTGCATGACACCCAGGCCGATGTGAATGCTCAGCAAAGGTGAGTGCGTGACTCAGCCGTGCAACTGTGCTGGTGCGACTTTGTGGGCAGCAGCAAGCGGCTGTGGTACTGGGCAGCGCAGCGCCACTTCCACTGCAGCACGCTGAGCTGCAGGATCGTCCCAGGCTGGATGCGTGCTGGCTGAAAACCAGCCAGTGACACAGACCACTGCACAGTGACACAGACCACTGCATCGAGATGCGGGTCGGCATACCTTGGCGGCGGGCTTGGCGGCGGGCTCGGCGGGGGGCTTGGCGGCGGGCTTGGCGGGGGGCTCGGCGGCGGGGATGGCGGCGGTGACTTGAACTTGCAGTCGCACTCGATCTTCACCTGCACAGCAGTGCGGCAAGGCTTGCCTGGACACTGCTGGATGAGCTGAACTCCGCGGCAGCATGCATGCCCGCAGACTTGCTAACGCGCAAGTGGCTGCTGGCCGGGCATCTGCCACATGATGCTGTTGATGTTCAGACCCCTACTCCTCGTCATGTTAGCGGTTTCGATTGCAGCTTCAGCTGAGTTCGCGGGAGGTGCAGCATCGAAACATGCCGTCGATGTGTCTCATTCCACAGCCCTCAGCACCTTGTACGGGCCGCAGGTGTTGCAGGGCTTCGTCTTGTCGCACTTGGTGGAGCACGGGTCGTCCTTGACAACCTGCAGCAGATCAGACTCAGCTGTGTTACCCACACAAAGGTCACCTCACCGTGATGTGCCAAGGCGTTCAGACCCTACTCCCGCTGCAGCATTCAGATCCAGGTGGCTCTGGCTAGAAGTAGCTGACAAGCTGTGCAGCTGTTGGATGCAGCAGGGGCTGGGGAGGGGACGCACCACGCCGCCCTTGGTGTTGTAAAGTTTTGGGTCCTGGAGGTACAGCTGCAGGCAGGCAAGACTCCCATGTCAAGGAGAGGCCCGCGCAGCATCATGCTCAATAGGCCAGCCTGCTCAGGCAGCACCCCGAGGGCGTGTCTCGAGGCAGCATCATGCTTCCTGTACAGTGGTGCGACGGTGATTCATGTACTGAGCCGCACAGCACGCTGCAGCCACTTCAAAATGCACTTGCCTTGACGTACGAGCCGCACCTGCAGACGAGGACAGCCCATCAAGTACCATGCAGACAGAACCGTGGTGTGCAATCAACCCGACTCGATGCCACGCACAAAACCAAAGGTGAGTGGAACACAGTCTGCTGGCTGCCGCTCACTTGGCCGAGAAGGTGAACTTGTCGCAGTTGGGATCGCTGTAGCCGTACTTGCTCAGGCCATACTTCCTGCGGATACAGCGTGAGCTCGAGTTCAGTGCAAAATACCAGACACATGCGTGGGACCAGTACCAAGCCATCAGCCCTAATCGATGGCGAGCACCACCAGAGCCAATCAAGTTTGCCAGAGGCAGCGGGCTGTTACCAACCGGAAGCATACACGAGAAGCTGCCACATCAAGCTGTAGGTGCCTCACTTGTTGTCAGCGCACACGGGCGGCATGCCGCTGCCGTAACCGTAGGACACGGCGATGTAGGTGATGGGTGTCTTGCCGAAGCACTTTTTCCCCTTGAGGGTCACCTGCGGGTTGGTAAGGTGAAGACGCAGAGTCAGCACCAGATCAAGGAGGCTGCTGGCAGCGCAGGTGCGCATCCAGTGGTTTGTGCAGCAGGATGTGCGTGGCACGCTGACGTGTGCGAGGTGCTTGTGCAGTACATAGCAGGCCAATGCTGCCACGCAGGACGTCTGCAGCATGGTACAAGCCGTACCGTGGCGTAGCCGTCTTTCTTGGAGTCACACTTGAGCTTGAGGCACTCTGGGTTCGGGTCGCATGATGACCTGCAGCCCGGGCAGACGAAGGTACAGATGAGTGGGGACAGCAGCACTGCCAGGGCGGACGTCTCATAGTGGGCTGCTGCCTTTGGTGCCAGGCGTGCACTGACACCGAAACACAGTCGCCTGCTGCTCGCATGCTGCATACATGCAGACCGTGAGGGTCAGCTGGCCTCGACAAGCAGTCAATGGTGCACAGCTCGCAGCTAATGGCGGCAGTCTGCCCATGCCCAAGCTCGCCGCCAAACTTTTGCATGCATGAGCGGGGCAGCCAGGACAGGTGTGTCAGGATATGTGGGCATGCGCCGGCAGACTCACGGGCAGGGGTATTTGGTGTCCTTGGTCTTGCACTTGGGCGGCTTGGGGTGCCCGCAGGTGGCGCACTCCTCGCCGGCCTGGACCTGCGCTGCAAAGGCGCCTGCAGCGCAGCGCACTGACATCAGGGCGGGGTTGGTGCACAGTGAACAGACTCCATGCTGCAGCGGCTGCCACACGCACGCATATCCCTGCAGCAGGGTGTATCATGTGTACGACAGCAGGCTGTGCTGCAGCAACACAGTGCAGCGCACACCCTGCCATGCCAGCAGAGCTTGCTTGTGCAGCTGGCAGCAGGGTGGCCGCGATCACATCGTGATGTCGCACAGCAAGAGGACCCGCTGGCAGCGCAGCACGAGGGGTTGATGAAGTGACAAGTGGTGATTGGTGGACATGAGCAACACTCCAGCCGCACCCAGCAGCGCGATGGTGAGCAGCAGGAAGCTGCCGCGCATTGCCGCCATGCTGGCCTGCTGTGGCGCACCCTGCACACAGAAGGCCACACGTCGATCAGAGGCTTCTAGGCAGGTGACGTGGTATGCGGGTCAGAACTGAGTTGTCATTGTGTCTGTCCGTCTGTCTGTCAGCTCGCTGTTGCGGAACCTGGCCACTTGCCAGCTTCTGGGACGGCACCCTGTCAGCAGGCACCCTGTAGTGCGGAAGCCGGCACCGACCGCAAAACACGACAGAGGTGCGTGCGGCGTGGCGTACAGTGCCAGCCCACGCTGTTGCGAGCAGGCTAGGGCCAGAGCGAAGCGTGACCGAAACAACTGAAGTCATGATCACTGAAAGAGTCATGCGACCCGTGACCTGCCGACACGGGTCTCACAGCCAGCGTTACGCTCAGCCGAGCCTAGGACGACACTGCATATGAGAGCGCATAACAATAGCTTGTCCTCAAGCGCAAATCAAAACCGACAGAGGCAATCATAGCGGATAAGATCTGGGTGGGAGTGTAGCTAGCCGACCGGGGCACAGCACTCAGACCACCGTCGGCAGGTCACCGCCCGCGCTGTCATGCACCCTAGTGATGACATTGCGCAGTTTGCAATGAGAAAGAACAGCTGTGGTGTGCCAGCGTCTGGGTTGGGCAGACAGGATCCGGAAACCGAACGGTCTCAAAAGGCCAGCTGCAATGCAACTGCCCGCCGCAGCCGTTCGGGGTGTCTGTCCAGAGAAACAACACGACTGCTGGTCACATAGGCTGTATCAACAGAGCTTTGAGGGGCTGGGGCGTCGGAAGCGGGCTCTCGCAGCGGTCACGCAACAACATCACGATTCCACGCTCGGCGTGCGCAGGTAGATAGTGCAGATAGACGGACTCACGGCGGTGGATCTGTCCCGCCGCATACTGCGCTGCACTGCAAGCGTTGTTATATACCATGGCACCTGAATGATTTGTGCAGCGCGCCCTGCGCAACGCCAGGGGCAAGCGTGTCGTCGGATCAGACCCTCCCACACCAAGTGGGCTCATCATGCAGCGGCAGGACGCATTTGGCGCCGCTCACGCGTGCGCAGAATGGATGCGAGTACAGAAGTGCAGCTTTGATGGTCGGAACGCTGGGAAGGAGGCGCAAGTGCCTTGTGCCAGGCTGGGTATGTTGCAGTGCGCGGAACCTAGCCTTTACCGTCGGTGGACCTGCCTTCTGCCCCCGCGCACACTCGGCAAACACGAACTATTGTGTGATCCAGCTCACAGACGCAGCTGTAGTGGCATCAGCGTGACGGTGTGCGCTGCTGTGCCTGTGAAAAGATCCTTGTCACACCTATCCGTCTCACCTTGTTTTCAGGCTTCAGACGGGCTGGCGGTGTGGTCGTGGCACTGCGCAGGCTGCTGCCGCCGCCAGTTGTGGCGGTGGATGATGGCGCGGTGGAACGTGTGTTGTGAACAGACAGCGCTGCGCTGTGAGGGGATTGTGGGTCCGGAGGCATGACTAACAGAATCGCGCACTCTTCGGGATGTGAAGACTGCCAAAACCTGTCCTTGCCCTGCATCACGGACGAGCTTCTTCGGACATGCACTGCCTCCTCGTGACTACGACATCTGCAGATCTGATCGTGATGGCGCATGCATGCACATGCTGCAATTGTCGCCTCTCAGGTGAATGTATATATAGGCTGACAACAGATATACTGCGGGATGTATGCGCACACATGATGACGCAGCGGCCGCCGGCGCTGGCGCCCTGCCCGGCTCTTGTCCGAGGTCGGTTTCATTGCTCAGGTCATCATCATACCTGGAGGCATGCTGTGTGATGGGTCAGTGCTTGCCCAGCATGCACGCGCCTGCTAGCCGCTCCTACATGCTCCTTGGCTGTCCTCTACGGATCTGGGCTCCCATTGCAGCCTCCATGCAGCCACGCATCCATCTGTGTCTGCTTGGCGACCTGCACGGTCCTGACCCAAACCTCAGCTAGCAAGCAAGCCTGTTGTGACTGGCGCCATAACCCTGACCTACGAGAGGATCAGGGTCTGGCAACATCGTCAGTAGTCCTGCAACGTCCTCACATATCCAATTCAGACCGAGGACGATATCGACGTTCCGACTCACCGCCGACAGGGGCATAGCAGCTTCTGAAACATGGCATGTGCTGATGCCAGGCGAAGCAGCATGCACGAAACCACATTGTCCTGCACAGGTTCACCGCCGAGTAAAGGTTATTCTTCAGTGCGTGTTGCTGTACGCCATGCTACGTAGCGGTTTCCCGTAGCGCAGCATGCAGGCTTGCAGCACGACTCACACAGGTATACCTGCACCGGTGCTGGCAGGGTCGATCTGCCTGTGCCTGGTGTGGCCTCAGCAGGCTGTTGCAGTTGCAAGCGGGGATGCGCGAAGGTCTGCCACACATCAGCAGCGCTGGCTGGCTTATACAACTGACATATGACCACTGACAACAAGGGGCAGCGCACTTGCAACAGACCGTCTGGCGCGCTCGGTTCCCGCTACACCTGCCTCTCCCATTGGTATGAAGTGTTCCGTGCATGGCTCACGCTGGTCTGGCTGTGACGTGGCGTGGTTATCGGCGGCATGCTTCACACGATGCCATCATGCGATGAAGGTGACAATCAGGTATCTCAGTGTTTCAGGATGCCGGTTGCAGATTGGCATTATCACACGTCATTGCAGTACTGGATCACAGCATACAGTTGCGATCGCTGCCACACCCAAGTCGGCAAGTGCAATGACGTCTCTCAACCCCCTGCTGATGAGTGCCATGGCTGATGTACGGGAAATAACAGAGCAGAGGGCGGGGAGCCCCTCCTTAGCTGACCACGCACAGTGTTCAGAGGCAATGCTGCAATGCTCTCAGTGCTGCAAACCGAAAATGGGTTGCGAGGCAGTTCTGCCAGTGCAAGAGAGCAAACCATGTTGTCAAAATATAGAAAAATTTCGGCCGCTGACTTCTGCGCATGGTATCTCCCGCACAGTCTGCAGGACGCCCGCGTTGTGCCCTTGTTGGCACTTAGCGGACCTTCATGCTGGTCTTCTCAAAGTAAACATGTAGCCGCACCGGTTGCCGCTTTCAGACGGCAACGGCAAACACCCCATTATGCAGCCTGGGGTCTGCTAGGTGGCGGGCCTGGGGGCGGCATACATAGTGTGATGGATGGAGGTGTGAAGGTGCTGTTTTCCGGCAGTCGTGTGTGTGTGTCCAGGGGACGGCTCTAGTCCTTCCAGCAGTCCTTGCCGCACTTCTTCTCGCACTTGCACTTGATCTTGATGCTGTACTTGCCGCAAAGCGTGCACGGCTTGAAGCCGCGGCACTTCTTCTCGCAGGGGTTCTTGAATGGCAGCATCTGCGTGTGCAGCAAGGCCCATATCAGCATGCTGAAAGCAAGATCGGCGGTACTGTTGAGGCAGTAGCACAGGGTGGGTAGCGGGCCCCCAAGTGCCAGCACACTCAGTCTGGACACTCACGATGGGGCCATTCGAGTTGCTGAAATCGTTGTCCTGCAGGTACAGGTCGACCTGCAGCACAGCCAGAAGAGGGTTGATTGTGCATTCAGAATTGAGAGTTGGTAGAAATGAAAAGGGGTGAGCAACCTCCACACTAGAGACCATCAGCCCATGCAGCAGGACTCCACCACACGGTCTGCAGCAGGCAGCAACCAGCTAGAGTGTGTCACATGAATCGTATGACACAGGAGTGCTATAGCTGTGAGAAGCACTTACGTAGGAGCCACACTTGGCGTAGAACACGAACTTGTCGGTGTTGGCGTAGCGCTTGTTATAACCCGGCTTGTTGTCCGCGCACTGCATCAGACCAAAGGTTTCAATGCTTAGCAGGATGTGTCACTATATCAAAATTGTCGAGGCTTTACGCGCCAGGCATAGCTGCCGGCACATGTCAGGCCAACTGGTGGGAGCAGGATGCGCAGGAGACGCACTGCAGGCTTCTTGTACTCGTTGTCGTAGTCGACGGCGACGTAGGAGACGGGCTTGTCGAAGCACTTCTTGGCGTTCAGCGTCACCTGCGGCCATGGTCAAGATAGGTCAGCGTCAACTTCCCAGATGACATCGGAGGCCATCATCATGGTATGTTGTGAAGCCCGCACAGCCAAACCATGCAAGGGCTTCGCACAGTTGCACATGGCATGTCAGATAGTAGAAGTGGCAGCAGTGCATCTTGCACATAAGCGCGGCGCCCTGCTGCATGAGGTATGGACGGCTGCCAGTTTCAGGGGATCAGGACCGAAAACCAGATTGCAGGGGGCACGACACTGGACTGCTGCGCACCTTGGCATACTTGGAGTACTGGCAGCACGAGGCCTTGATGCAGCCCTGCATGGCCACGAAGCAGGTGCTGAATCGTTCTGGCGCTACTTTGAGCAAGTGGTCAAAATGGTGACGGCCACATGTTGGTCAGCAAGCCGTCAGTGCAAAACCTCCTGCAGCTGCCAGCACCTGCACCTCCGATCCAACTTGGCACAGCAGGTTGTGCGTCAACCACGAGCTGGAAGGATCACCTTGGTTTCCGGGATGCAGTAGGGGCACCTGCAATTTGCACCAGCCCAGGCGTCAGACCCAGACAGCATGCAGCTGTGATGCATCACAGCATACGTTGCCGACACTGCATACGGGGCACGATCCTACTAAGCAATAGACAGTACAGACACAAGCTGGACCTGTGAAGGTGCAGACGCAACGAAAAGCACGTTGGGAATGGCGCACTTCTTGTACTTGTTGTAGGGGCACATCTTCGGGGGCGGCGGCGACTTCATCAGGGGCGGGGGCGGGGACACCGGCGGCGGCACCGCGAGACGCAGCTGCAGTATCAGGTGCAGGCTGAGTGATATCACATCAGATGTTGACAATCATGTGTGGAGTTGCTGGCCACCTACTGCATGTCCACATCTGCCTATGCACCGGCAGGCTCGGCAGGCAGCGCCCTTGTCAGAAAGCATCTGGCCGTTCGTTCGGCAGGAGGGTGAAGGACTGGGACGCTACTAGTGCAACATCACGAGGTGGGCAGACTAGCAGACGCACTCACGTCTGGTGGGCTCGGCGGCGGGGGTGATGGCGGGGGTGATGGTGGGGGTGACGGCGGCGGGCTGGACGGGAGATGGGACAGGAGTAGTCATGACGAGCAGCTGTACAGCTAGGCCAGCAGCTGCTGACACTCACATGCAGCAGATGCCTGCCAAAGGCAGACTTTGGGCAGGCGAAGGTGTGGTGTGCACAATGAGACATTTGAAAAGGAAGGTGTGGAATGGAACCTAGCGCCGGCACACCTCGGGGGCGGCTTCGGTGGCGGCGACGGTGGCGGGCTCGGTGGCGGGCTGCATCGCAGGGTTCAAAGGCACTGTCAGCCGAGCCTCTGCTGTGACTGCAAAACGATGGTGGCCCCAGGGCACCATGACGAAGCACACATGTGCCCAGCATGTGCCGGTCACCTGGGTGGCGGCGACGGCGGCGGGCTTGGCGGTGGGCTGCCCAGCACGGTCATTGCCCACGGTCAGGACTTGGTTCAACACGGTTGCACATTGGGCACTGCAGGGACTGGATCTAGGTCCAGGTTGCATGACAGTCACCTGGGCGGGGGGCTAGGGGGGGGCTTGGGTGGCGGCGATGGAGGCGGGCTTGGCGGCGGGCTGCGCAGACAGGTCACAGCGCACCGTCAGACTCACATCCCCACGGTGCTTTTGTATTGAGGTAGTGAAGATCTGGGCAAAAATCTTAGGGAGGAGAAGTAGTAGCACATGCAACTCACCTCGGAGGCGGGCTTGGGGGCGGCTTGGGTGGCGGGCTTGGCGGCGGGCTGCGCATGAATATCACAGCCCACCGTGAGCTGACGTCCACCATGGGGCTTGCTTGATGCTTGAAACATTACTTGGCAGTGCAGCAGGCCAGGGTAGTCACCTGGGCGGCGGTGATGGGGGCGGCGAGGCAGGCGGCCTGCGCGCGGTGACACGGCGGCATGATTGTCATGTATATCAGCCATAATCTCAAGGCCACTTGCTGGCAGAAGCACTGGGTAGCACGGTGCGACTGGTGCGACGGTTACTTAGGAGGCGGGCTTGGCGGGGGGCTCGGAGGCGGGCTGGGTGGCGGGCTGGGCGGCGGCGACGGCGGCGGGGACTTGAACTTGCAGTCATACGGGCACTTGATGTACACCTGCGGAGGGTACAGGTGGCGCAGCGCATCATTGCACGGGACACACAGCACCGTGGACCTGCCTGGGCAGGTGCCTCAGGCAGAGTTGGGAGCTGCTAGTGCACGGCACAAGTTGCTGGCAGTGGCTGAAACGTTTTGAGAGTTGGTCGGTGCTTCCGCCACGAGCAGAACCACTGAACGAGCATGCACAGGTTTGCTGCGTTGGAGCATCCGCTGTGGGCACATCACACCTTGTACGGGCCGCAGGTGTTGCAGGGCTTGGTCTTGTCGCACTTGGAGGCGCACGGGTCGTTCTTGACGTACTGCAGCAGCACAGGTGTGGTGTGTCAGCCGCTCACCGACCATAGTGTCCATGCTTTGTCGCCAAGTTCTGTTGCTGTACCAGCATCACCCAGCCCCGCTGCTGGTGCAACTCCGAGCGGCGCTGCTTGACATACAGGGTGGATGAGCAGCTTTGCGGGACTCACCACGCCACCGTCCTTGTTGTACAGCTTGGGGTCCTGGAGGTACAGCTGCAGGCAGGGAGGCATGGCGCACGTCATGTAGGAACCTGGCGGCCGGGTTACTGCCAGGCATGCTGTGCCATCAGGTCCGTGTTGCAGTACTGATCATGTCCACAGGCATCTTGCATGGCAAAATGCCATGCACAGCCGCAGGGGCTATGGAAGGATGATGTGGCATGCTGCAGCGCAGCCGCTGTCAGGTGGTCACCTTCACGTACGAGCCACACACAGCCGGGAAGGTGAACTTGTCGCAGTTGGGGTCGTCGTAGCCGTAGCGGCTGTAGGACTTCATGCTGTACTTCCTGCAGCCGCAGCACCAACCTCTCAGCTCTGGGTTGTGCCCAATGAAGCGGATTTGCATGTTTCATGACATCAGCCACCTGTCAGGCAGTCGTGCTCGCTGCAAACACACAGCCTGCTGTGGCCAGTGTCGGTGCACTCGCATGCTGTGGACCAAAAGGTCGAGCTGCGGGCGCGCACTTGTTGTCAGCGCACACGGGGGCGCCCTTGCCGTAGCCGTACGACACAGCGATGTAGGTGATGGGCGTCTTGCCGAAGCACTTCTTGCCCTTGATGGTCACCTGCGGAATGCACGCCAGTGCAGGGTTTAGGGTTGCAGACGAGCGGCGTCAAATGGCGACCCTGATCGTTAGGCAGCGGTCAGTGCGGGGCACGGGATGATGATGCTCGGCATGTGCGCCGCACCGTGGCCATCCCCTCCTTGTACTTGTCGCACTTGACCTTCAGGCACTCCGAGTTGGGGTCGCATGACCTGCAGCAAGCACATGCGAGGTCCTCTCGAGGCAGCACTGGCAGAAGCGCTGGGGTACTGAAGCACTCCGATGTTGCGCACTGTCCTGCGGGCCACAGCTGCCTGATGGCATGACGCCCGCCATTCTGGTGTCATGTGCCAAGCCCCGCTTGTGCATGGGTACAAGGACCAGCACTGCAGGGTGGGCAACAGTGGCAGCAGGTGCGGCAGAGCGAGGGACGCACGGGCAGGGGTACTTGGTGTAGCGCGTCTTGCACTTGGGCTCCTCCCAGCACTTGCCGTTGCTGCAGGTCTTGGTGGCGTCGGCCTGCGCCGCGAAGGCACCTGCAGCGCACAGCCAAGCAGCATCAGGGTGTGATCGGGCCGAATCAGGGGGGCGTGCGTCAAGTGCGCTCTGGCAGTGAGGCAGCAGCAGCCCCTGCGACACTCCTGCTGCTACACAGCCAGCAGCAAGTGGCAGGGGCAATGCCCTGCCCTGTCGCCGATGTGCAGCACGAAGCGGCGAGCCACGCTGCGGTTGGCGCTCGTGCAATTCCTCTCACAGCCAGCACTGCAGGCAGGGATTGGGTCAGAGGATCAAAGAACAACATAAGCAGCAGGAAGGCGCACCCAGCAGCACGGCCACCACCAACAGGCAGCTGCCGCGCAGCGCCGCCATGACTGTGAGGCTAGCTGGCTCCTGCATTACAGAGGCGATGGAATGAGTACGATGTCGCTTCATCAGGCCTGTGTAACATGTACATCGAGGTGTACACACCTTGCAAAGCGACCGGGAACTGCGTTGGAAAAGCGCCAGCGGCCAGACTAGGAGACGACACCCGGTGTGCTTGTGGGAAACCGTGTCACGATGTATCTGACCCTGATCTGCTGCCAGGGGCCAGCAAATCCAAACAGCACGGTCTGCAGCAGCCAACACAGGCATGCCGGCGACTTTGCCGGTCGCCGTTTCCAGGATCGCCCGCGCCGGCTGAACCTCGACGGTGCATTGAGCAAACCTCGCACACGCATGCACATGCACGCCGCACCCACGTCTCACGGCGTCAAACCCCTGGCAGCAGTGCCAGCATCAGGTTTGAATCTCATTTGCGACGCCAAGACGGATCCGCCGGTGCTGCAGCAGGTGCAGGCAACAAAGGTCGCGGGCAACAGGGTGGCAACCCCTGTGACTTGAACATGTTGCACCGCTGCAGAGCGCCCGAGCACCGACGTTTGTGCAGCAATGTATGCAAACATTCAGGTGGGCGGCGCCGTTGCTAGATCGCAGCTTCCGGGAACCGACTGGGCCTAAGCAAGTGGGTGTCCTTGCCGGGCAGCACCGGTCCAACTCGCCACACCTCTCGCCGGCCAAAGGGTGGCGGGAGGCGCGTGATATGCAGAACACGCAGCGTTACAGTGTACACTGAGTGTTGCAGTGGGTCCGGGGCGTCTTGGGCGGTTGGGCAGCAGCACCGCGATTCCCACGCGCCGCGCCAAATAGATAGAGCGGCAGGTGCAGATAGGCGGACACCCGCAGATCCCATCAGACCCCGCCACGAGCGCGTTGAGCCACCTAGAACGCCCCGCCTGGCGGTGTACGTATCACCAGCCTTTGCGCCACCGTTCGGTCAGGGGTGGCAACCCTCCCACGGATCAGGGACCATGTTCGGCGGGGATCGCGCTCGCGGCCGCAACAACGCGATCGGACGTTGGCATGTGGCAGAGTACGCCTTGTGCTTGGCGTCTCGATGCATTTTGCCACATGCATATGCAGCGACGTTGCGCCAGCCTGGGCCTGGCGTCGTGTGTCGTTGCAGCGTGGCTGGTTTGCCGCAATTCTGTCCACGCGTTCATGCAAGCTGACGCAAAATGGCGTGCTGTGGCTGGGATGGAGGCTTCGTGGCACGCCAGGCAGGCCGCGCAAAAAGAGTGGCCTTTTGCATCAGCACGCGCACCTTGTGAGCGGATAAGCCCGGTCGCGGCTGGGTGACCTGCGGCCGCTGTGCCTGGTCGCCGCCGGCCCCACGCGCCGTTGGGTATGGTGTTGAAGGCGAAAGCCGGTTGTGCGGCGGCTGCACCGTGCCGTGGGAGGAATCGCTATCCGCAGGGATGAGCAAATCGCCGACTCACCACCGCCTGACGACTGCGCACACAGCGACAGCTGTACGAAAGGCATCTTCGGACAACAGATTGATTGATCATTAGCAAATCAATGTAGGTCACCCATGTTACAATCATAACTGCAAGTCGCAACGGCTGAAGGGTGCAGCAAACTTGATTCCGATCATCAAAACTGCTGCGCCGCCTGCTACCGCAAGCAAAACTTTTGTCCAGCACGGCAGTGCTGCGTGTCTCTCTCTGGACTAGCCAGCTGCATGTAGGCCAGCGCCCGCCGTGCTGCACACCTCCTCCCGACACCAGGTGCGCCGACTTCGCGCCTGCCCACCGTGCCTGACCGCTGGTCAGAGTGCGCGCCTCAAAGGCGGCGGAGCTCGGGTGCCAGGAGAATCACTCGGCATTGCTGCTCTCACTTCGGAGTTGGCACTGCGTCCTTCGCCTTCTCGCGCTTCAGGAATGTCTGCAGGTCATCAGCAGTGCCACTGCAGCATCAGTGCGAGGTGCACAATGGCAGAAGCAAGGTGAATCTGCTCCTTCTCACTCACAGATGGCAACATCAGATCGAGCGGCAAGCAAATGGCCGCAGTTTCAGCAGCGTAGCACACCTCTGCTGAAGCAAGCTTCTTCTCTGCCGCAGTCCTGATCTTGCCAGCCAGCGGCGCCTGCACAGACGGAGCCACGGTGAACAGCTTGTTGCTTGCCAGCAGCCCACGGCCGATAGCCTTTGCCATGGCCGTGGCAACCGCATGGTTGGCGGGGCAGGCATGTGCATGCAGACTCACGTCAGCGCCCCTTGACGTGTAGTGCCCCTGGATGGTGTTGATGGCGGCTGCGTAGCAGCAAGATGCCCCGTTTCACTTTTACTGAGCAGGATTGCCATCAGCAGGTGGCGCTGGCTGCTGCAGCTGTACAGCACGGCGTGTCACGGATGCATGTGCTGGTGGGATGAGCGCTACTCAGACACGTAGCGCACCGTATGTCTCGGCAAACGACTTGCGCCCCAGGCTCATGGTGTTCCTGTAGGAGCCCACCCACCTGCACAGCACAGAGCAGCCTCGTCATGGGGTACCGCAGCAAGGTTCCTGCGCAACTGCGCGATGTTGAGACATGCACCAACACTGCGCCAGTGCAGCCGCACTTGTTGGACTCGTCGCGGAACTTGGCCACCTTCCGCTTGGCTTCCTCCTCGTTGTCCTGGTCCACGCTGAGCACCTCGTGCAGCTCCGCTGCAGCAGCAGCAGCTTGGTTTTCGGTGATCTCACACTGGTAGCGGGATCTCAGAGGGCTGGGGTGTGGCATGAAGTTTGCACAGCACAAGCGCAGGTGCTGCTTGCACGGCCTAGGCCCGCATGCCGGTTGGCAGCGTAGCTGTAGCTAATGCTGGCCTGCAATGTGCATACCTTGTACCACGACGGATGCCTGCTGTGTATGCCATTTGCAGGATCATGCCATGCTGTCACAGCTCACCGTGGATGGCGTCTGTGTTGTCATAGTACTGCTTAAAAAGCGCCGTGCGCGACTCTGCGAACGCCGCTGGGGTCCCAACCGCCGCCACGGCCACCGTGACGGCCAAGCCCGTCAGGATCTGCCGCCGCTCAAGGAACACAGGCTGCGCCGCAATCTGCAGAGGCGCAACACACCCGATTTGTGGTCGACTAGATGATCGGGTGGCTTGTAGCATTGTGACTTACAGTATAGCATGCGGTCATTAAGGCAGCGAGCAGCAGGATCAGCGCAGCAATGCTGAGCTGCACCGCCAGAGGCACTGCAGGTGCGCACCAGCTACACCTAACAGCATCCGCCACAATGCGTTGGCATGTGAAGCTCAATATGGTAAGTAGTACCTGCGAACTGTTCTCAGCTGCAGATGAGGCACAGATCGGCTGCCTCTTTGCAGGTACGGTCCTGCATGGTCTGCGGAGAGTGAATGGCCGTGCATTGCACAGCTGCGCTGCAGAGCCCGCGGAGAGAGTGATCGCCATTGTACCCAGCCGTTGTTATGGCTCAGCTTGCTAACACTAGTGTGCAATTCAGTCTATCCAGTGTGTGCACCCGCAGAGCAGCGCAAACCAGATCTCAGGATTGTCGCCGCTACAGGGCAGTCTGCGAGCGAGGTGGGAAGCTGACGAGCACTGCAGCGCTTGCGGCATTCTGGTGTCTGCGGTCATCTTGTTTGCATAAGAAGACGGTCTGCAACAGTACTGCCAGTGGTGGAACGTCCTGTGCAGCATTCTGTGGGAACTTGTTGGGGTCGATCTGACCACTCTGTGGGCCCCTTCGCTTTCGCGTGCTGTTGCGCTTGACAGCAGCGTGGCCTGTACCTTGGCTTCTACGCCACCGGAGTGGCACGCGGAGCTTGCACAGAGCTGGCGTGAGAAACTGACGATTTCGGCCTGTGACCCACACTATCAGCTCCGCTAGCGTCTGGTGTCACCTGCAGCCATGGCGTTCCTCTTCAAGAAGAAGAAGACGCCTGCAGGTGAGCACTCGACATGTGACAGTGTGATGGGCCAGTCAGACACCCCAAGCGGAAACCACCCTTCGCCGCAAGCATTCGAGCGCGACCCCTGCGGGCGGTGCATGACTCAGCGAAGGCTCTGCTGCGTCCTGATCAGCCTGCAGACTGCAAGGCGGCCGAGCTTTTACCCCCGCTGCCGTCATCTTCGGCGCGACAGCAGCTGTTTCTGGCAGGAGAGCACTTGAACACACACCCCCCCACAGTGCAGCAAGGCCGTAAGCGCATCAGGCCGGCGCTGATGACTGTACTCTGAGCGCGGGGTCGGAACACTACCCCAGCTCCGTCCATTCCTGCAGCGCTGCTACGGGAGAAGCAACCACACGCTGGCCAAGGACGTCTGGCTAGGCCGCAGGTGCTTCAGGGCAGGCCTCGCCCACAGCAACGAACCTAGCGCCCCTGGCCGACGGCTGCTGTGTCAACCCGCAGAGCTGCTGCGGGAGAACAAGCGGATGCTGGACAAGGCGGTCCGGGAGCTGGACCGCGAGCGCATGGGGCTGCAGACCCAGGACAAGAAGCTCATCACCGAGATAAAGAAGATGGCCAAGGCCAACCAGATGGTGCGGCCCGCCGCTGGCCACTCCGGCAGCACACTGTCAGGGGATGTGCACACTGTGCACACTGTCAGGGGATGTGCAGCGGCCACGTAAAATGAGTCGTCTGATTGAGTCACAGTGCGGCAACAGCATGACAGCGCGTTGGCCCTGCGTGCCCAGTCATGGGTGTTGTTGCCAACTGCAGGAGTCTGTGAAGGTGATGGCGAAGTCGCTGGTGCGCAACCGGCATGCCATCACCAAGATGTACCAGCTCAAGTCGCAGCTGCAAGCGGTATCGCTGCGCATGGCGGTGAGCTCACCACACTGGGCTGTGTTGCTGCCCGCTGCTAGACTATCTTGATGTCTGTTGCGGCAGAACAAGTGTGCATAAACCCTGCAAGGGGCGGGCACATGCTGATGTTGCTGCGCAATGTTCACGCACGACTCACTGCTGGTGCTTGTCGGTGTGCAGACGCTGAAATCGACACAGGCGATGTCAGAGGCGATGCGAGGCGCCACTCGGGTGAGTGTCCTGCCTGCGTGTAGCTGAGCGTGGCATGCAGCTACAAGTATGGACCTGGCTTTATATGCAACACGCAGATCTGCTGTGACGCCTCATGCCTACTCGGTCTAGACTGCTGCTTTGTTTGTCCGGCAGGCGATGGGCGCGATGAACCGGCAGATGAATATGCCGGCGCTGCAGAAGATCATGCGTGACTTCGAGATGCAGAACGAGCGCATGGAGATGACGTCGGATGTCATGGGCGACGCCATTGACGATGCCTTTGAGGTGAGAAGGCAAACCAGCACGCGGGGCGGTCTGTAGATCATGCGTATCTGCTGGCATGGCAAGCACAGCTCACAGGCGGCGGCACTTGGCATGGGGCCGCTGCTGGTGGCAGGCTCTGCGGCAGGCTCCCATGGCGAGGGCTGCGCTGAAGCTGTGCCAGGAAGCATGACAGCATATCGCCGGATCATGGGCAGCCGTCAGTGAGGCAGCAATGGGCACAAAGTCTCTTGCTTTTCAGCAGCCTCAGCAAGCCCTAAATGAAAGGGGTTCACTGTGGCCGCTGCAGGGGGAGGATGAGGAGGGGGAGACGGAGGAGCTGGTGAACTCGGTGCTGGACGAGATCGGCATCGACCTCAACAGCACGCTGCTGCACGCGCCGGGCGCCAAGGCCGCACAATCCGTGGAGCAGGTGCGCCGCTGGGCCGTGCTGTCCGACGTGGTACACCTGGTTTGAAGGGTACTCAGGTGGTGCCGAGGAGGATATGGAAGCCATCTGCAGGCCCTGCAAACGAGCATCTCTGGCTGTGCATGGTGTGTCGGCAGCGCTGGTGTGGAAGTAGACACACGAGTGGGGCTTGTGCGGCCCATCAGGCTGCTGTCAACAGGACCTGTGCAATCTCACTGAGCCCGTATGGCACAGCAACGATTCAGCACCAGGCTGACTGCACATGTTGACCACCTTGTGCAGGAAGCGGCGCCCCAGGCGATTGGGGAGTCTGTCGGCGGCGGCGGGCTGCCGCCGGCGCCGCGAGGGGGGCTGCCCCCAGGTAGCTCACTTATTTGCAGCAAATTTTGGCCGCTTTCCTATGGTATCGGCCTGCTCACCTGCGTACAGAATGCAGCAGTCAGCGGATAGTTGACTGTTGCAGTCAGCAGCCTCCTCATGAAGGTGCAACCCAAACCGCAGGTTACACCTCGAGCTGTGCTCCTGCACGGCTGATCAACTCGATGTGCGCTTGAGTGCCAGTGCCTTAAGGTTGGGCTTGTTGACACCGCAGGGGGGCCGCATGGAGGAACCCCACCTGGTGGCGGCGGCGGCGGCGGCGGCATGGGCGTGTCGGAGAGCAGCGCCGGCGGCGATGGCATTGACGATGACCTGCAGGAGCGGCTGAACGCATTGCGGCGATCATAGCCGCGCTTTGCATATACGCCATCAATATCACCAGCTACTGCAGCGATACTTGCGGGCAACGAGCCCTGACACTGCTTAGCTGCCCGGGACGCCCCGGCATCAGCTCACTCCTTGGGTTCCCAGCTGCAAGATTGCGCCCCAGCTTTCAACCCAGTATCTGTAGACTGACCAAAACCGTGGCTTGGATTGTAGCTGGTGTGATGAAATGCTCTGCAGGCCCATACAACGTCGAACAGGCTGTTGTTCAGTGCATTCGCAGACCTGGCACTCAAACACAGGAGGCATCAAACCGTCTTCCACGTCAGCTTGGCTGGCGATGAGATCCGGATCTCCTGGTCCGCCTAATCAGCGCGTCAGCATCCCGCAAACACCCCGCCGACGGTGCAACATGAAGTGACTTGTCTCTCAAGACTCCAGGAAACTGCATCCTGACGCTCAGCCGCGGCAATGGCGTCAAGGACGCTGCAGACACAGTTGGTCTCGGCACCCAATCATGCAGGTGCAGTTGCAGCCTTTCGCGGCTGGTTGTGCTTAGAATCGCACAATGCCGGCCGATTGGGGATGAGCTAACGATCTAGCTTCTGATATTGAGACGGACGCATTACCTTGCGACAGTCGTGCTGATGGGGTCACGACCTACTATGGCACGGCTCCTGCTGACACACGGATTTGTGGACTGACCAAACAGGCCATCTAGTGCTGATTTGACTGCAGAAAGGAGCTCTAAGTGTGCGCTCTGGATAAGACTGCATTGGAACCTGGCGCAGTGCTAGTTGCCCGCCTACACCACCACCTTGGGACTTCAGTCAAACATGTCATCTGAGGGGGTGGCGCGCTCCGCAGGCGCAAGGAGAGGGACGTCGGCGCACCGTGCGCCATGCACAGCGGCACGGGTGCCTCGGCGACCGGCGGCACGCATCGTGGCTGCAGCCACCGGCGGGGTCGGGCAGGTGCGCCGCCATGCTTGGCAGCATCCAACTTGATGTTGCCGCCTCGTGCATTTGCAGAAAGCGATTTCAAATTCCTGACACGCACTGATCAGGGATAGATCACAGGTCAAAGGCTGGTTCAGTAGGACGACACCTTGGCAGCAGAAGGACCTCGATGTCACGGGGTCGCTCACTCTGTCACATAGATCATGTTGTTGTCTGTTCATACTTGCCCCGTAAGCTTCACACAGTGCGTTGCCCAACCATGCTGCATGTGCAGCAGCAGGCGCAGCTGGACCGGGAACGCAGCTGGACGGAGCGCCGCACGCCCTGGCCCGCCATGCAGGGCTTCCTGACCAGCCAGGTGCCGTTCAATTAAAAGACCCGCCTGTAGCGCCAAAAAGTGTGCGTGCCACCGTGTCAGCGGCATCACGTCTCCGCGGCGCGTCACCCGTGTATGCGTGGTGTGGTCGTTGCTTACCTGATACCTGAGTTCTGGTGCATTGCTCACACAGGCGTTTGAGAGCACGCCGCCGCTGGAAGCTAACAACATGGTGCAGTCCGGCGACTGGGTGCTGATCGACCTGCGCCCGGCATCGCGCTTCGCCGAGTCGCACCCTCAGGGCGCCGTCAACGTGCAGCTGTACAAGGAGGTGGTCAACAAGCCTTGAGCATGGCTGAGTTGAAACAAGCAGCTCGAGTGGTGTAAGGAGTCTGCCTGTTAGCTGCACGTGCATTGCTGCAGGCGCATTCAAAATTCACAGCCCCTGTGGGCATTTCACGCTGCGGAATCTGGTCGCATCACGATCGCGTCACAACATCTTGACCGCCTTGACTGCAGACGGACCTGAAGAGCGCGGGCGTGAAGGCCTGGATCCGGGCGGCGTGCTTCAGCAGCATGGGCGTCAAGCCCGTGGAGACCAACGACGCCTTCCTGCAGGACCTGCGCGCCGCCGCAGGTGGGTGTTGGCCGCCTGCTGGCAGCAGTGCCCAGGCTGCTGCTTGCGGCATGTTGCCAGGGTCCCGCAGCAGCTGTGGTCGCTTGCAAGAAGTGCACGTAAGTCATGCTGGGCACGCTTGAATCCTGGAAATATCGTGTCCAAACACACAGACTTCTGCCAATCGCGCCGCTTGGTAAGCAAGGTGCACTTTGAACGTGGCGTCATCATCGATCCACAGCACGTTGATGCCGGTCTATTGCGACTGATACTATGGGCGTGCTGTGCAGGCGACCGTGGCGTCATCTTGATGTGCGATATTGGAGGTGCGCCGGAGTGTGATTGCCAACGAGCAGAGGCCGCTGGACAATGATGATGCAGGCACTGCGCATGGATAGGCACACATGAACGGTCACCAGCTGCAAACAGCCGCGAACACGGGATCCCTCTGGCGCAGGCACTCTCATCCCGAACGAGAACTTCCCGCACGGTAAGATCAGCCGCTCGCTCAAGGCGGCGTACAACCTGCTCGCGGACCCCGCCAGCGGGATCCCACGGGAAAAGGTGCTCACAAAGTGCCACTGAGCAGCAAGTCTGTAATCAGTGCTACATTCACTCTGTGGCAGTAAATCATCAGGCAAGCCCACCTGGGCTTGCATGTATGCTCGCATGCTGCGCTGCAGCATGCTCAGCATCCTGTTCTGCGCTGCGGGTGTGTGCTCCTGAACCCTGGCCTGGATGGGCAGACGTTAGATCGAGACAACCAGCGTTTGTTGGGTTGCCATGCGCAGGTGGCGCACCTGAAGCGCGGCATCTATGGCTGGCACCTGGCGGAGCTGCCGTTCGACGGGCAATACGACTCCGCAGGCATCGGCCGCACCCCCTCCGTGGTGCGCTGCCAGGAGTGACATTTGCCAGCGTCGCATCAAAGACACTGGCAGATGGCATGGGGCCGCGGTCTGTGCTAGTGATTCCACAACACAAAGGTGCAGGAAAGAAAACCTCTGGCAGCCATATACTGTGACCCTGTCGAAAATCTCTTCATTCCTGTGTACAGGTTGAAGAGGAGCTGTTTTCTTACGGCCGAGAGACGCACGTCATCGAGCCGACAGACATGGTCGATGACAAGCAGCCACCACAGGCAGCGTGACTACCCGCCGGATCTACAAGAATGGAGATCGTCCACAGCCTTGAAGGAGGACTGCATGTTCGAATGCATCGGCTTGAAAGGCTTCAGAAGAGCTGAGAGGCAAGTGTGCGTGTTGCACAATGACAAAGTAACGGATTGCCTGATCAAGAACCACTGAAATTGTGGCCGATAACATTACTACTGAGGCGCCATTGAACGACCTTGCAAATGGTCTTGCACGTCGACAATACAATATCGACTGACTGCGTTGCTATGCATTGCTATGTGCTTGTTGATGGTGCTAGAATCGTACATACTTTGGCATTCATGCTGTTGAGACCTGAGAAATGAATGACCAATGGTTTCAAAAGGTGAAGCCCCACAACTACCGTCTTGCTTTGCATCGCAAGTCTTCTGCACAACCCCACACCGGCTGTGAGATGCCCTCCTGAGGCAGAGCTGGCATTGAAGATACGGTAGTGGACCCTATTACTGGCTGAGGTCGAACTCGCAGGCACTCCTTCATTTGGAGTCAGCTGCAGACTCGAAGCTCTTGTACGCCGCCGACAGCGAGGCGACCTCCTCCCGCGACTCATCAAACTCGTCCAGGTTGGCGATGCGGCGGCGCCCCTCGCCGCTCGAGAACATGGGGAACTTCTCGTACTCCGACACAAACGCCTGCAAGCACAGAGGACATACCATATAGCCAAAGTATGCACTATCTGCTGAGCAGCGTTTGGGTAGATCAGCAGATGCGAAGGTGGCCAAACCTGCGGCCCAGCGCCTGACGCACATCAAACCAGGACCCGACATGAGTTTGTGGATGCGAAACGGGAGACAGCCGCTGTGAGGCTGTCATGCCTGTTGCGCCTGCAGCACCTCGAAACGCGATCAGCATGCAGAGGCCTCCCCCTGCACACCGTTCCTGCATCTGCTGCCATGATCACGCCACCATGCGTTGCGGCCCCTGCTGCCACCCGATCTGCGATCAGTGAAAGACTCTGGACGAAGGGGAACGCCACCCAAACCCCGCAAACCCTGGCGCACCTTCCGCTCCATGAGCCGGTCGTACAGGCCCAGGGTGCGGTCGAAGATGTGGCGCACCGCCGTGGAGTTGGCCAGCATCGCGCCGCTGACCCTGTGCCTCCGGGCCAGGTACGGCGACGCCCGCGCGTGCACCAGCTGCAGCAGATGAGGACAATCAGTGTTGTACGTCTGCCATCTGCCGGTCAGGTCAACAAGGTCAACAACAAGAGCACGGCCAGCACGGTGCACGAGTTGCGCTCGGGCCCCGCCGCACTGACGGTGCGGATCAGTGCGGAGGGCTACGCCCCAGTCACGCATGGGCTGTGCGGAGCCGTGGGAACGCACCTGCAGCTCGGCGTGCGGGAATGCAAAGGTCGGCCTGCTGCCGCTCTCCCGCAGCTGCGCCAGCCCCTTGTGCCACCCCGCCAGGGCCACCTCACCCTGCAGTATGCGACAAAACCACTTGGCACTGTTAAGGCAGACTACGTGTGTGCATGCGTGTCATGTGCATGTGCTTCTGCAGGGGCAGGGGCAGGTTTTCCGGCGCAAACCATGCACATCAGTCAGGTTGTCCTGGCAAAATTTTCTCAACAACGCTGTGAGGGCAGGACTTGACATATCCGGTGAGGAGGTCGTCAGGACGACCCTGCTGATGGGACAGGGTCAGCCGTGCTGCAGAAAGCATACCTGCAGGATGTCCACGGCCCCCAGCAGCCGCGGCGGCGGCGGCGGCTTTGCTGTAGCTTTGTCGCGCAGCCCGGGGCTGGCGAAGCAGTTGCCCCGTGCCAGCAGGCGCTGCATGACGTCCGGCACGCTGCTGGCCCGCACCTGCAATGTCAGAACAACAGGATCACCTCTCTGACTGCAACGTCCCAGGAAGCGGTACATACCTACAGCACTCTGCAGGACGTTCAGCATTGAGCCACTGGTGCGGAAACTCAAGGCCTTGCTTCCAGCTGGCTGCAGCCTTGAGGGGCATGCCCGCGACGGGGCCGACACAACTGGCTGACGGCTTGCGCGCCTTGTCTGACAGCGGCGCAGCGGAGGCCAGCAGGAAGTGGGCGAAGGGCGCCGGGACGAGCGGCGCCAGCACATCCGCCATGCTGGCGTGCAGCGGCCCTGCAGCGAACCGCTCAGCCGCTGGTTCAACGGAGTGCGGTGACCGCTTGACAGTGCACACACGAAGGCAGTCGTCTGGACCATGCCGCAGCACATCATGCAGGCTTACAACTCTGGCAAGATCGCAGGCTGGGCGCATGTGCGTCGAGCCATGAGCATTGGTGTGAGCGTGCGAGAGGCTCCACAGCGCAGGGGCACGCCTGGGAAGCGCAGCGTGGCGGTGGCGGCGGCCATCGCGAGCGCCGCGAGGCTGTTCATCTGGTCCACCGTCGGGTTGGCGTGGCCCAGCTGCTGGCTGGCGATGGCGTCCAGCGCCGGGTTGTCCAGCACCTGGCACACGGCACTCGGCGGGCGTCACGAAGCCGGACATCTGCAGCTACAGGAAGCGCCCACATCCCTGTTTTGTACAATGCCAAGCACGGGACCCTGCAACGCAGCCTGGCATGCCTCTGGGCACGGCACAGTGTCGCTTCCCGTGCGTGCGCCACTCCTCATCATGCGCACGAGTAGTCCTCTTGACAGCGACCTCAGGCTTTGCAGAAAAGAGCGTGAAACGAGGCAGCCACAAGGAAAGATGCAGCTGCGCACCGTGACGGCGTCGGCGTGGTGCTTCAGCCGCTTCAGCGTGAGCACCGAGTTGTAGGGCTCCACCACCACGTCGTCCGAGCGGTGCGGGAACACGCTGCAGGGTGGGAGGGCCAGGTGTCAGGGGCCGGGCGGGGCCGCGCTCCGCCGCACAGCAGGCGGGCTGCGTGCGGAGCCGGATCAAAGCGGCGCCGCTGCTGCTGCCGGCCCACGAGGCGAAGGTGCGAAGCAGCAGCTGCGGGCTGCCACAACGTCTGGTGCCAAACTTCCAGGTGAAGAGGAGCCAGGCGAGATGCTCGGCATCGCATACCTGTAGGTGTGCACCAGGGCCTTGGGGAAGTGGTCGGCGAGCGCCTCCAGCAGGTGGGAGCCCACGCCGCTGCCGGTGCCGCCCGCGATGCTGTGCGTCAGCAGGAAGCCCTGCAGGGCGTCGCTGTTGCGCGCCTCCCGCTCTGCACGTGGAGCCGTCTGCGTTGTGCAGGCAATGCTGCGGGAGATGCATCGGTCGTGCAGTGTGTGACAGCAGAACTGCCACATCACAGTGGCCACCACTGCAGGAAGACAACGGGAGTTGATGCAGATGCAAAGTCTCGCGGAGTGACCACCAAAATGCCTTCTCTGACCAAGCATACACACTGCCGGTTGTCTGAATGGCAGGGCCGGCTCCCGTGAACAGCTCGAGCGCTGAATGGCCCGCCGATCCGTGAGCAGCGGCGCACCGAGCATGTCCAGGATGTCGTCCTGGGCCCCGGCGGCCTGGTCGTACCCCGACGCCCAGTTGTTGCCCGCGCCGCCGCCGTGCTGCGCGATGTACGCGCTCTCCGGGTTGAACAGGCCGCGCAGCTCGGCCTGCACCCGGTCCACCACCCTGGAGCGCAGCCGGCGGCCGGGCGGTCACGAGCAGCCTTGCTGGCCGGCATCAGACTATCACCAAGCCAAAAACGTGTTTTGTGTCACAGGCTGCTGGGCATCAAGCGCCCGCTGCCGCCAGGCCATGTGCACCCTTTGGTGGCGCTTGGGTGACGACCATGCGGGCCATGCCTTACGCTTGCTTTAATGCCAAAAGCGGCGTGGGCACTGGCTGCAGCTCAGACTCTGAAGATCGGAGAGCTGGCTGAGATCAGCGCACCTCGGCTCCAGGTCGAACAGCAGCGCGCGCGGCGTGTAGCGCCCGTCGTCAGCCTCCGAGAAGAACGCGTCCCTGGCATCCTGGCCCTGTGGGAGCCAACATGCCACCCGCACTGTCCTGTCTGTGCCGGCGAGGAGAGTGTGCGTGGGTGCTGCTTGCTGGCAGCCAGACCAGCCTCAGGTATGCAGGCGGTTGTGCATGGTGTCATAATCGATCGGACGCACCTCGGCGGCAGACTCCTGTAGGGTGCCGTCAGTGCCCAGCGCATGCTCCTGGCACAGCTGCAGGCGATGGATGGCAAGACAGCTGCCTTATATTCGGCCGTCAGAAACAGTAGGAGATACAAAGAACAGCATTGCAAGCTCATGCAAGGAGTCGCTGCTGCGGCGCGCACCCGCTTCCAAAACTCGCTGCCGATCTGGTTGCCGCACTGCCCCACGTGCAGGCTGATCACCTCCCGCGTCATCCTCTCATGCGTCTGCAGACGCAGCTGCCTTCCAAAGCAGCTACGAGTGCTGCATCACCTGCAGCTGTTCACCCCGCGGTCTTCACAGTGCTTCAAGTCACCGGCCAATGGCCCCTGATTGCCGTGTTGCTAACAGTACACAGCACCTGTGTCTGGTTTCTTGTGGCTGACTTGATGTAGCACCACTCTTCGTCTGATCATAGTCCCAGCACCCGACCACAGACTGCTGCAAACACTTGAACCGTTTGAATGGATTTGGTCAGCAAACATTGCAGGCTGGTGGAAGCTTCATCGTCGTGACGTGTGATTGCTAAGTGCGATGTGCGGACATGCAGACTGCTCGGTATGCCGTTGCAGGCCAGTACACAACGAGGTGCAACACGGTCAGTCAGAGCTATAGTTGTACGGTTGCAGGTACATCCCAATGTCCTAAATCTATCGTTTATCAACATCTCAAGCCAGCTGCGTCACATCAGGCTTGGAAGCGGGTCCGTACTATTGGTGACATATTGAATTTTGTGACAGCGCCGTTGTGCTTACAAAGAGGACAGCTCATGCATGCTGACGTATGAGGCTCTGAAAACTGCAGATGAAACTTAAAATATCATATACAGGCACGGCAACGTCCAGATCTGGTGCTTCACAGTAGCGCAGGCGGTTGTTCTGCTGGTTCGGAGGCACCCTCTGAATCCTACGGTTCCGAATGTACTCAACTGTCCGGTTAGCTGCAGTTCCTGAGCAAAGTGCCAGATGGACAGGCTGGTGATATGTGCGGCATCGCCGTTCCTGTGCGGCCGAAGTTCTTGTTGAAACTTGTGGTTCTCTCCCTCCCCATCCTGCCAAGTGTGTGTGAGGGCTTCCCGCATTTGCCGCACAGTAAAGCGACCCGCGAGGAGCTAGTTTGTAACCAGCCCTGCCCGCTCACTTCGTCTCTGTGATCATCTTCGCTGTGTCGGCACAGGGCGCTGGTCGTCAGCAATCGCGGCGCTGTCGCATGGTCCTCACGATCTGGTTCAATGGTGCTGCAGCATGGGCGTTGCAGCAGCCCGTCTCTCTAGGCTTCAGCAGCCATCGCTGCTTCTTCATCTTTAACCTGCTCAATCCCCAGAGCTTGTGATGTGTCGATTGGGCATTGACTCTACGGTGCGCCCTGTCTCGCTGAGCCTGCCGCCCGCTGCATCACTGCTATTACAGCTACTGTTGCAGCGCCTTCATGCCGTGCTGCTGTGCAGTACCAAGCCCACCCTGCCAGCAACCACACTGTCTCAGTTCTGTCTCCCGCTGCAGTGCTGCAACTGCCTGCTGTTCTCTGCCCGTCATGTGTAAATCACGCCTCCAGCATGTGCTCGGCCGCCTGCTGCACCGCCGCCAGCAGCGGCGCCATGGCCGCGGACTGCGCCGGCTCGTCAGGCACGGCGTGGCGCTTCACGGCCACAGCCTGCAGGCCGCCGGCGCCGACGCTGCCGCCGCTGTTGCGACGGTCGCCACTCGCAGCGAGGCCACCGCCGCTGGCGCCGGACGCCCCGCGGCCGGCGGCGCCTCCGCCCCTGGCCGGCCTGGCAGCGGTGCCCGGCACGCCGCCGCCCACCCCGTGCGTGATCTGTACAGTGACAGTGACAGCGTCACGACACGATCAGACGCAAGCACGCACACCTCCTGAGAGACACCCTGCCTGATTTGAACGTGCGATGCACGCCGTGTGATGCACGCAGCAGACTGTGCCGGAGTGTGCAGCTGCCTCGAAGCACAATTGACCGGAGAACACAAGATTCAGGGTCGCGCGGCGCCGCTGGGCGGTGTCACGCCTCGCCTGGATGCGCAGGCGGTGGCGGTTGTCAGTGTCGCGCGCCAGCGTGATGGCGTCGCCCGTGGCGATGCCCCAGGCCGCGGCAAACGCCTTCCAGCCGGCGCGGAACTCGTAGGAGTAGCGCGCGGGCACGCTGCGGTACGTCATCGGCCACAGCCGCCCCGCCGGGTCCTCCAGCTCCACCTGCATCTGGCAGCTGCTGCCTGCGGGGGCACGCAGCGACGCCCCTGAGCTTGTGGGCGCCCTGTGCGGCGCCTGCCCCAGCTGCGAAGCTGCTGCCGCAAGCGTGAGCACGCATGCGCGATGCCAGTCAAGCCGCACTTGCTGGTGCTGGACATGCTCGCAGCGCCGGTGTGCAGGGGAGGGGCCTATCAGACTGCGTTCGTGGCACAAAACACCAGATGTGGTGACTCATGACGCCCCTGTCAAGGAGAACTATGAAGCGCGCCTGTGGCGGTGCAGGAGTGGGGGGCGGGCGGCAGCAGCTGGCGCGCCATGTCCTTGGTGAGGCACAGGATGTGGTCGCAGCTCTTGTAGTCCAGCGTCTTGGAGAAGGCGAGCGGCGGCTGCGGGGCGCCGGCCGGCACGGCGGCGGCGGCGCCGGTCCCCCGCTGGCGGCGGTCCGGGGACCCAGCCTGGGGCGGGAACGCCGCCGGGGCCCTGCCGGCCGCGCCGCCGCCGACGGCCTGCTGCAGCGTCTGCGGCGGCTGCGGGGCGGCGGCGCGCTCGCAGGGCCAGCCCAGGTCCTCCGCGGCGACGGAGCCCGCGCGGCTGCGGCACGAGGCGGCCGGCGAGGGCGGCTGGAGGCTGGAGGCCGCCGCCGGCTGCTGCCCGGGCCCGGCGCAGGCGTGCGCGGCGGCGGGCCTGGCCCCGCTGGACGCCGGGAGCAGCGGCAGGTCGGCGCCGTCGGCGTCCGCCGCCGCCACGTTCGCCAGGCTGTCGAGGCCGGGCTGCCGGGCGTCCGCCACCACCAGCGGCTGCAGACACAGGCTCCCTCTATGAGCGCCCACTCAGCGGTTGGAATGACATCATGGTTGTATCAAACCAACTGCTAGACGGGCGACTGGCGACTGGCCCCAGCTTGCAACAAGGCCAGAGCACTGCAAGTTGTCGAGCGGTCGGGCGCTGATGCACCTTCGCTTCACGTGCGTGCAACACTGTTGCCAGGCCCACAGGCGGGGAGTTCTGCTACCAGTTGTTTGGAGATGCACTACTCGTATGCCAATGCAGCACGCAGGGCACAGCGGCACCTGGTCCGCGCTCTTGTGCCGGCGCTGCCCGCCGGGACCCGCGACGCCCAGCTCGGCGCCCGTGCGGCGCTGCCCGGCGGCTGGCGGCCCCTGCTGCAGGGCCAGGCGGAGCTCGTCAGTGCCGCAGACTTGGCAGCTCGAGCTCTTACAGTTGACATGTTACTACGCAAAATTGGGCTGGCTGCACGCCGGTGGCCACTGTGCACACCGAAGACATCAGCGGTGAACAAGCCTGGATGGGCACCTGCGGCTGGCGGGTGCCCGCCAGGTCCAGCCGCGGCGCGGAGTTGCTGAGCCGGATGCGCACGCCCCCTGCGGCCAGGGGCAGGCCGGGTCAGCCCCGTGGCAACGCGAGCCTGCTTGCCGCAACGCCCGGGCCACATCGGGAGCCGGGCTACAGCGGGAGCGATGCGTCCGCGCCTGCCTCGCCTGGCAGACATTAACGCATTGGTTTGCAGAGCAAGTGGTCGGGACCTCACCGCGGGCGCCGGCGGCGGCATCCACGCTGCTGCCGTGGGCGCTGTTGAGGCGGCCGATGCGGCCGTACCCGCCGGGCGCCGCCGCCGCCAGCAGCGGCTGCCGGGCAGCTGCCCCGCACGCAGGGGCGCCGTGCTCGGGCAGGCCGCCAGCGGAGCCAGCTGCGGCTGCGCCCTGCTGCATCTGCCGCAGCAGCAGCGACACCAGCGCGGGGTCGTGCGCGAGGCTCAGGGACGCGGCCGGCGGGGGGGCGCCCGGGTGCGCTCCCTGCGGACCCGCGTTCTGCGACAGCCCGGCAAAGGGGGAGCGCGGCACGGCCCGCAGGCTGCCGCTGGAGAACCTGCGCAGCACATTGGACAGCATCGTCAGCAGTTCAATCAGGCCCCCGGCCAGCTGCACAGGGTCATGTGCACAATCCCCTGACCACACACCTGTTGACCACAGAGAAAGTCAAGGACCGGCAGAGGCCACTGGCATGTGGCTGTGTCAGGAAGTATGATGCTGGTCACAATGCACGCACAAGCGGCTGCATGCCTGATCAAACGCACCTGTCACTGCTGGGGCCGGTGGCGGCGGACAGGTCGGGCGAGCCGCTGCAGGAGTGGTGCCCCGGGGTGGCGTGCCCATCCAGCTGGCTGTCCAGCGCCTCGGGCGCCTGCGCACAGCACCAAGTATCCCTGATCGGTTGCCACTGACCTGAGGTACTCTGCGAGGTGTGGTCAAGCACATGAGGCTGGTGTGCGGTGCAATGTTTCTGCGCACCGGCGTGGCGGCGTCGGCGTGCTGTCCTCGCGCACTGGCCGCGCCCTTGCTGGCCGTGGCGCACCGGGGCAGTGGGCTGGCAGGTGCCGACGGCAGCTGCGGCAGGAAGCGCGGGTGGCTGCGGGGGCTGTCGGGGCTGCAGAGTGCGGACACACGGCCTCATCTTTGGGAGTTCATGTGACTATCACAGGCGTAAACCTCGGCAGCTGCATGTCCCGTCGCATCGGGCAGCAGCCCAATACTGCTGGGCGGTGGCAGCTCATGTGGACGGTGTCGCAATACAATTGCACGCACCTGTCGTTGGCGTGCCCGAATGCTGTGGCGTGCGACATGGTGGAGTGGTGCGAGTGGGCAGAGAAGGCGGGCTGCCCGCTGCGGCCGCCAAGCACAGCACCCCCGGGTTCCGCCTTGACGTTCTGCTCGCGCTGCTCGTCGTGCGCCATGTGGTGCAGGCTGGCATCAGCCGACGCCCCCGTGGCAGGGCGGCCTGCATGCGCTGGGCGCATGTCCGCTGCGGCCGCTACACGGCCGGCCTGCAAATGCTCATGCTGGCGGCTGCGGCGGACCTCTGTCGGCAGGCCTCCATTCGCTGCCAGGGCCTGCTCGCAACAGTGAGCAGTCTCGATGATGCATGCAGAAGTGGCTTGCGGCATAGCTGGCATGCAGCAGTGTTGGCATCCGACAGGGAGCCTGATGCTGCGATTACTGATCTGATGATCGGGTGGTTCATGAGCCACCGCAACCACACAACACACAGCGTCACCAGCGCAGTGTCAAAACAGCACCTGGAGGATCTGCAGTGCGGCGGCCGCCTGGGCCGCCATGTCGGCTGGCGGCGCTGCACCGAGGGCCCGCGCGCTGGCCGCCGCGGCCTGCGCCTCCAGCAGCGCCCCGCGGGCCGACAGCTCCGCCTCCAGCCGCTCGCAAAACCCCTCCCGCGTCGCCACCGCCACCTCGCGCGCCTCCACACCCGCCAGCCGCGCAGCCAGAGCATCCTGCAATGGAGTCGAGGCTGTCTGCAAGTTCCACGACGAGCCGATGGATCGCTGTGGATCATTGACCCTAACCGACAGCATGGAGTTACATGCGCTGCATGCAGCCATGCATGCCAGACCTAGGTGCCAGGCCTGCCACTCAGCCACCGGATCCAATGTCAGCATGCCCATAGCGCTTGCGTGGTGAGGTGTCGGCTGCATGCAGTCGGCACGCCCGCCAGGCCTTGACAAGATGCCTTACCCAACCTCACACGGCTTGTTAAGATACTATCTGATTCGCCGCGCAGCCGGCCACGCGCCCTGTCCTGCCCGCACCTGTTGGTACGCCTTCGAAGCCGCAGGTAGACCGGGTTTCAGGCCGGTGCGGCGCCGCTTCGCTGAGCGCGGCGCCGTAGGAGGTTCCGCGTCTGGCACCATTTGGGCGAGCGATCCGTTCGCCTGGGTCATCGCGGACCGCCTGAGCTCCGGTGTCCCTGCATATAGGAGAATCTGCATGAGGAGGAGATGAACTACTATGTGATTGGAACCATACTTGACGGCCTCGAGCACAACGAAGTTCAGCTCGCCGTTCAAGGGCATGCTCAGGTGCAGCGCCGGCGCGCGGATCGCGACGGGCCGGTGACCGGAGACTGGTCCGACTGTCGTCTGAGGAGGCCGCATGACATGTGCCATGCAGCCGCATCTCGCACAGCGCATCACAGCGTTCACCTGATACCGTGACGCCGCTTCAGGCAGCTGCTCTGGGGCAGGGTCTGTATGCGGATGAGCGCGGCTGACGAGCATCGAATGCGCATACACAGGGCATGTATACTACCAGGGCAGCTGTTCGGATCTACTGGCAGCCCCGTTGGCAGCCCATGTGTTCATGGTCAGCATCGGTGGTATTGGCACCTGCCGGCCGGCACCGGCCCTTGGGGCCATGCCTCTGCACCCCTTACGTATGAGTAGTACTCCTAGAACGCCGCTGTTCATCGCAAGTGCGCTTCGCGGAACCCAGGCAGCTCTGAGCAGCAGATCGGGCTCACCGGGCGCCCTCCGAAGCTGGATCACGCCAGGGCTTGTAGGCTACGGGGCGTTGACATGAGGCCGCGGAGGTACTGTACAGGATCTGGACTGCCGCAGCCTGCCTGCCGCCTAGCACGAGGGCGCTAGGGCCTGTGCCGGTCAGACCAGCCTTGCTCAGCGCCTCCACGCGTCGCAGCAGCGGGCAAGGACGTCTTCGCCGCGTTACAATTCGCAAAAGATCGCACCGGTCAGCAAATGGGGGCGATGAAATGGCTTCGTGAGGACAACGCTGCTTTGCATGCGTGCTGTGCATGGCAGCGGAGGCTTCCTAGGGGGCGCAGGGTATAAAGAACAGCGAGGGATGTGCTTCTATACCCCTTGCTCAGCTGTGCTGCAGGGTGGCGTCACATGCAGCTGCAAGACAAGCATTCTAGCAGATGCTCGCACATATAGATGCCTGTTTTGCCGACACGGGACGCTTCTGCATTCATACTCGTGTATGTCGATGTTTGCCTATGTGTAAACAAGCCCACTTTTGATGTCGACATCCTGCCGACACCTGCCACCATGTCGAAAGGCCGTTGATCTCTGCTGACACAGCTTTCACATCGTCTGTTGCTCCCGTCAGTGACCTGAAGATCTTTGAAGCTGTGCAATGTTAGGCTTTGACGCCCCAGTAAGCAAGGCTTGATGTCGAGCAGCGACTCCGAGGGCGATGGGGCGGCCCAGCCACCCGCCAAGCGGCAGCGGCGCTTCGCTTTCAAGACCTTTCAGCAGCGCGTGTCGCAGGTGAGCGGTCGAACATACAGCGTATCCACAGGACGGTCGCCGTTCCCGCATGTTTGGCGGCGCGGCAGCCGCTCCAGCATGCAGACATAAGTGTCGTCTGCATCAGCTGCATGCCCGTTGATGATCCACCCACTATGCGAGCACTGCCATGCATGCTGGGTCTGGGATAGGGACTGTCCCCTGCACTCTTTCTCCTCCTACGGCAGCGGCAGCCAGAGTACCATTGCGCATGCTGATGCATGCTCGGCCAAACCTGCATGACGGGAACGTATCCACCATGCAGGTTCATGTGGACGTGTACTGGCGGGCGGCGGGCGAGCGGCAGGCGCCGCTGCCGGGCGCGGCGTGCTTCACGGCGGAGGCGCTGGCGGCGTGGCGGGAGCTGAACACCGCCGCCGACTTCACCGAGCTGGCTGCCGAGCTGCACAACCTGGTGGCCAGCCTGCCGCTGCTGCTGCACCACAAGGTGCGCACCGGGCGAGGGCGTGCTGGGCATGCGCGCTCGTGGAGATGGCTGACCAGAAGACACGCCTGTTTGGCGGTGCTCTGATTGATGGGGTCACCTTGATAGCTCGCCATTCAGCGTGATCCATCTCATCACGAGCACGGAACCAGCTGGAAGGGCTGTCCGCGGCCATCGTCATGGGGCCAGCACTACGGTCACCTGACTCTGGTCGCCACCGTCCAAACAGGACCAGATCGTGGAGCTGCTGCTGGCGCGCGTGCACATGGGGGCGGCGCTGTCGCTGGAGCCGGTGCTCGCGCTGCTGGGGACCGTGGCGCGGGACCTGCACGCCGACTTCCTGCCGCTGCTGCCGCGCGTGCTGCAGCGCGTCACGCAGCTGGTGGAGTCAGGTGGGGGCACTGCAACCGCGCAGCTGCCAGAGCGAAACATGGACAGGAACCCTTGAACAGAAGTTTTGGACAGCACTGTTGGCGCCTCGCGGCGCCTGCATGGGCCTGATCAGCAGGGCGTCACCTGCCAAATCGCGCTGAGTCGCAGCTTCATATGGACACCACCGAGGCGACCATTCTGGATACAATCGAAGTGCAATGTTGAAGCATAACCACCAAGTACTGACTGTGGACAAGCCGTCGACAGCTCAGCATTTCAGGGTTGGTGACAGCCACACAATGCCCACCATCACCACCACCGCAACCGACAGCCGAGCAACATGTGTTGCAGGCGGCGCTCGGGAGCCGGAGCTCATGCAGCACGCGTTTGCCTGCGTCTCCTCCATCTGCAAGCACCTACAGCGGCCGCTGGCCGCCGACATCCCCACGGTGCCCGCCCCCATGCTGCAGCGCTGTTCAACAAGCCCCTTGGTCGTATGTAGCTGGCACAGCCGCTTGTTCGGAGCTGTGCCCGCTGGCCGTGTATGCGCCTGCACTTGTGAGCCCAAGGGCATGAATTGCTGTGTGTACGCACACCGAACAAGCTGGCAGGCAGGGCAGCTAAAGCTGCGCAGTTGTCCGTGCCATCCATATGTCGCAGTGGTCAACCAGTAGCAGCCAACATCATCAGTTGCGAGCATCCCTGCTTCTGCCACGCTCACTCGGGCTCAACCCTGTGGCCTGCCAGCCCGTTCTCACACATGCGATTGCTGTCAAGCGCAGATGCTGGCGCTGACGGTGCGGCTGCGGTACCACGAGCTGCCGTACATCCGCGCCCTGGCGGCGCAGGCGCTGGGCCTGCTGTTCCGCCGCGCCCCGGCCTCGGCCCTCAAGGCGGGCGTGCGCGCGGTCGCTGCCGAGGCCGCGGCCCGGCCGGCTTCGCGAACAGAGCCTGCTGGCCAGGTCTGTGTGCTTCGTCATCAGTGCACATTGAAGCTTTCGTCCAGTTTGTGTATGCTCTGCATAGCTTGGTGCCACAGCACGTGGCTGAAGGTTCCTTAGCCAGGTCCAGTCAAGAATGGCTCTGAACAATGCTGCGCTCGCAAGTGATCCTGAGGACCCTGCACCGCAGGCGCTGGCTGCAGCTGTCAAGGGCGTCAGCAGCGGGCTGCACTCCAGGGCCGGCGACGTGTGGGCGCTGCTGCTGCGGCCGGACCTCCTGCGGCCTAGCGACTTCAAGGGCGCGGCGGTGAGCCTGCTGTGCTGTTTGCGTCGTGCGCTGGGACACTAGCGGTGTCGCACCCTCACCGGTGCCGCTCACTGCGATGTTGCCAGAACTGCGCCTGGCCTGTGTGCGATGCGCTCGTCACATGCCTGTGGTCCAATTTAGATCTGCGGCTTTGCTCTTGCTCCACGTGTGTCTCACTCTCCGGCTGCATCTGATGGTTGACCCGCCTTCTCTTGTGTGGCGAAGAGTGCCCAACTCACTGCTGTTTCCGACTGCTGCACTGCCCAATGGCGTCCCAATGCCAGGTGGTCGGATGTGGCACCGATCAACTCTGAGCTGGCGCAAGCACATCCGGTGCACTAGAGCGACGGCGCACACCAAGTGCTGCGGATGTGGCAGCTGACCGTCCGCTGCCTGCAGGCGCGCGGCAGCCTGACGGCCGAGGTGCTGCGGGACCGCACCACAGCCCTGGCGTCGGACTTTGCTACCTCCCTGCTGCGGCACGCGGCGCGGCCGGCCTGCGGCGTGCTGTGGGGCGCGGCGCTGGGCGAGGCGCGGCGGCGGCTGCAGCTGCTGGACGGCTGCGAGCCTGCAGGTCCGCCGAGCCGGTTCCCGACAGCACCCTACACCCCCATGCGCAGCACTCAGCTGGCGGCCTGCCGAGTGCTGTGGATGCTGCCGAGACACCCCGGCATTACTTTCCAACTTACTGCAGGCGCACAGTGCTGTCGTCAATGAGTGGTATGCTGTGGCTGCGGGCAGGGGCTGCGGAGGCGCGTGCCAGCGTCGCGCGGGCGTGCGGCCTGGTGGCGGACATGGCGGCGTTCCACCGCGGCAGCCGCGTCGGCGACTGGGCGCCGCTGTGCGAGCTGGCCAGCCAGCTGCTGGCGGCGGCCTTGCCCGCGGATGCCAGTGAAACTGCTGCACAGCTCAGACCAGCGGTGCCAGCTGCCGCACACGAGCAGACGGTGGATGCGCCTGCCGCGGCGCACTCAGAGCAGCAGGGCGCAGCAGCTGCAGCGCCAGATCAGCAGATGGACGGCGCAGATACGGGTGCTGATCCCCTTGTAGATGCAGGTGATGGGCAGGTTGCTGCAGACAGTGCGGCGGGTGCAGTCGCCAGTCACATTTCAAGCAGCAATCACCAGGGAGGCAGCCGAGCTCCCGCACCAGATGCAGCCGCCCAGGGCGCGGCTGTCATGAAAAGTGCAGAGGCGGCGGCAGCCGGGGACCTGGCGGCACAGGCGCTGCGGCTGCTGCAGGCTGTGCTGATTGGCCATTGCCAGGTGAGTGTATGGCATCAACCGGATGCTCCTCTCCAAACAAATCAGCATGCATCGACAGCATCCAACCCACTGCCAGTGATGGGCACCGCATCGTGATTGTCAAGCGACCTGATGGCCTGATTGCCTTCATGCTGCTGTCGCCCGCAGGCCACTGGCGCTGCGGACGGGCTGCAGGCGCTGCAGCCGCACCTGCCGGCGTGGGCGGCGGCCCTGCGGCGGCTGCCTGTTGATGATGCTGCGGCATTTGCGGGCCCCCTGCTGTGCGCGCCGGCCAGTGGCCTGCTTGTGCAGGTGTGCTGGTTGTGTTGTCGCGTGTGCTGCAAGTCTGGACCATGCTTGCAGCGGGCGCTGGTTGTCTCTGGCTGCCGCCGTGGCTGTCATGCCATGGTGCTGCTGAGAGTGCATGCCGTCGGCTGCAAGAAACTGTGCCGCGTTTTGTGCACAGCATGAAACGGTATGTCAAGCACGGCCTGCTGCCATCCCCTGGGCAAGTGAGCTCTCGGGGATACTGCGAGCATTTCGCATCACACAGGATGGTGGGTATGATCTGCGGAGAGACTCCAACACGGTATGCTGATGGTGACAGCAGCTGCTGGCCTTCGTCGCTGCAGGCGTTTGCGGCGCCGCTGCTGGGGCTGCTGGGCCGCGCCGTGCTGTCGGGCCACCCTGCAGCAGCCGCCGCGGCGCTGCCCCTGCTCGAGGACACCTGCACGCGCCTCCGGCAGCCGGTGCACATTATGCAAATTGTCGCTTCTGCTGCAGGGAGGGAACGTTCTCACGGCATGCACACCCTGTGCATGCATCAAATGCAACAGCCCGGCCTGGGCCAGCGGTCGCACCTTGCTATACTCTGTCAACCTGGTGTATGTATGCTACAGTGGCATCCTCACATGGCAGACACACAGGCAATGGGTCCAGTGATGTCGACTCTTTGCTGCTGCTGTCGGCAGAGGTGGCAGCAGCAGCGGCCGGCGCTGCACTTGGCAGACGGCTGCGGGGAGGCGCTCAGCGATGCCATTCGCGGTGCGGTGGCCGCCGGCCCTGCAGCGACTGCCGCCGCCGCCGCCGCTCCAGCCACAACGGGCCGTGAGCACGGCGGCCAGGAGTCAACAGATGCGGCGACGGCGGCGCACACACAGGCGGCGGTTTTGTGGGTGCAGCTGCGGCTGCTGCCGCACGCATGCGCCGGGCCGCTAGAGGTATGTGCTACCTGTACACTCCGAGCGTCAACTTTCAAGGGACTGCTGTCCATGAGCTACGTCTGTTGCATGCTGAGAGGTGGCTGAGGACTATGCACCTTGCCTTGTGGCACACATGCGGTTGAGCTTTGCTCAGCTGGTGTGGCTGAAGCGCAACCTGTCAGAGACGTTCCGTCGTCGACATGTCGCCCTCTGGAACTGCAGATGCTGAGCAAGTTAGTCTCATATAGGAAAGCAGATGTGTTGCTGCAATGCCATAGGATGTTCGGCCTTCTGTGGTCAGTCTTGGCTCGCGGGATTTGCACATGGACATCCTCCGCACAGGTGCTGGACCGCTGCATCGACTTTGCCGCTGATCTGCGGGCGCCGCCCCCGGGCTCGCTGCCCGGCGCCGGGGAGGTCGTGGCGCTGCTGAGGGGCGAGGCGCTGCGCCTTGCAGCAGGTGCAACGTTGTCGCACGGTGCCCTGGGCAACTGCGCTGGATGAAACTCACACACTTGGCTCAGCAACGCAATGGCTGACGATTGCAGCTGCGGTCTCTCGGAGGCTGGGCCCTCCCGCGTCCGTCGCCACGATGGTACAGCAATGCAGCATTCAGCGTTCGTGTGGTACGATCTCAGGGGCTGCCAGCATGGCGGCGCCGGCGCGGCTGCCCGGCATCGCGGCGGGGGCGCTGGCGGCCGCGCGGCGTGACCCGCGGGACTACCACGCCGTTGCCGCCGCTGCTGCCCTTCTGAGCGGCCCCGGCGGCGCCGCTGCCATCACAGACGCCGAGCTGCCGGTGCGTGTGTTGATGGCGGCTCCCGCGGCTCTCGCTGCTGTGCTGACTGCACCCTCATCAGCAATGAGGTCGGCAGGAGGAGGACACATGACACGTGTCCCTGCTGGGTGCTCCAGCCGGTCGCTGTCTGCTCATGGCAGGATTGCCGGGACATGACCGAGCGACAGAGTGGTGTGCTTCGGGGCGCCATCCGGTCGTGGGCGCCAGTCCTGCGGTCTTGACACTGCTGAGGCAGCGCGTGCTGAGGTCTCCTCCCGCACCGCAGGCGGACCTGCTGCAGCTGCTGACGCCCAACCTGGCGGCGCGCTCGGCCGGGCTGCGGCGGGAGACGCTGCGCCTGCTGTGCGCGTTCCGGCAGGCGCCGCTGCCCCAGGCGGCGCGCGACCTGGCGGCCGCTGAGGACGGCTCTGCAGTCGTGGCGCCCGGCATCGTGTCCGAGCCGCAGCCCCCTGCCACCGTCAAGCCACAGTCAGCCGCAGGCACGCCAAGTCCTGCAAACTGTTTCGGCACTGGGTGGTGTCACACACTAAGCTGTCTATGACTGTTGTGCTGGCTGGGAGCGAATACAACTGCTTGCATTTGCATATAACTGCTGTCAGATCGACCAGGCTGACAGGAGTTCGCACTTGCTGTTGCAGTTGATGCAGACCCTGCGGAGATCGACCTGGCTGACAGCGACGACGAGCTCGGCGGGCAGCCGGCAGCAGTGCGCCGGCAGTACGAAGCGGACGTACCCCGCAGCGACGTGCTGCCGCTGCTGCTGTCGCTCGAGGAGGATGACATGACCGCTGGGCTCGGACGCCAGGCGTGTAAATTATGCACAACCTCGCAAGATTTGATCAGAGCTCTTGTCTGAGGCTGTCTACGATTAGGCCAACAAGGCTTTCTAGGCATGCGCTGCTTGCAGTGCTGAAGAATCGTGGCATAAGTCGTAATACGTCACAATACTATGATGTGTCCCTCGTGCAGGCGGCGGTCACTCTGCGGAGGATGGGCACGTACCTGGAGTATGGCCGGGTCCCGCCCCAGCTGCAGGCGCCGCTGGTGCACGCGCTGCTGGGCACGCTGCACATCAGGTGCGCACAGTGCATGGTTGCCCATAGAGCTGCTTGTTTTCGGGCCACCGAAGGCATGTGCTGATATGAGTGGCCCTCGCTGCATGGTTCTGTGTATGTCCAGGGGGCGCAGTGCTGATCTATGCTGTTCAGCTTTCCGACAGCGCATGCGCCCAGCCGGTGGCCTTGCAGCTGGTGACGCCGCGTATGCACTGCTGCGCACTGCAGAGCGCTGCAGCATTTCGTATGCCTCATCATCAGCTGCAAGGTCATCATGGTTGGGCGACAACTGTCGGGCGCTGTTAGCAGCCGGAACGTGACATTCACGTGAGATCAACCGTGGCAAAACGCTTCAGATCACGACCTGGACTTGTGTGGCCCTTGCAGGCTGTCCACGCTGTGGCCCGCAGCGGCCGAGGCGCTCGCCAAGGCGCTGGAGCACGCGGCGGACATTGCGTGGCCGCTGGTGGTGGCCACCCTGCAGCGCACGCAGGCCGCCTTCCTGGCGGGCGCCGACCGCGGCACGCCGCCCCTCGACATGTGCGCGCAACAGGAACGGGTCATCAACAGCAACATGCCCTGTGCTGGTGATGATTTGCATGTTGGCAGGATGAGTGACATCGCAGCACTGCCCACAGGCCACAGCAATCTGGCCAGTGTGTGACAGCGGGATGAGTTCCTCCTGCTCTGACAAGCGTCGCTTGATGACTGCACAAGCTTCCGCTGCAGCACCCCAGCATGTACAGCCACTGATGGCTGCGGCAGCTCAGCACGCTACCTTCCCTGCAGCAGGCACCTTGAGCTGTTAACCGATCGATCCCGCCCCCTCACAACTCTGTGCTCTGCGCAGTGACGATGATGAGCTGGCAGCGGACCAGCGGCAGGCCCTCGCCTGGCGCTTCGAGCGCGCGCTCGCCGCAGGAGGGCCCGGCGCGCACGGCGGCGCCACCGATGCTGCCGTCCGGCTCAGCCACCTGCTGAAGGTGTGTGAGTGTTGACAAATCCCTTCCGCTGTGAGTGAAAGATTTGCGACCATAGGGTTGCTGACCTGTGCTATGGAGGTGCGTGCACACTAGCTAAGGGACTGGGATGCATTATTGAAGCACATCTGACTATGTGTTTGATAAGCAAGATTTCTCTGTGTAGGCGCTGGCCAAGGCGCCGGCCGGGCAGCTGGAGGGCCACTCGCGCGACTGGGTGCCGCTGCTGCTGGCGTTCTCCGCCGCCAAGGCGTCCGGCGAGACGGCAGCTGCGGAAGCAGGAAGCGGCGACGCAGCCGCTGAGGACGCCGGGGCTGCGGGCAGCGATGTGGAGTCGGACGCTGACGAGGCGGCGCATGGTTCAGAGGCGGCGGTGGCAGCAGGGGCAGCAAAGGAGGTGGCAGGTGCGGCGGCGAGCAGCAGCTTGGCGTCCCACGTCGGCGGCAGAGCATGGCGAGCCCACCTGAAGGTGACGGCACACGGCGACTATGACATCCATGTCATGAGAAACTATGAACCAACGTCCAGGACCAATGACATGCACCGTAGCACAAAGCAGCAGCCGTGTGCTCAAGGTGTATACCGTGTCCTCAATGCTGACGAGTGTCCTGCCGCATCGGGGAACCCTCGACTATACTGCGTGGCATTCTGGGCTGTAAAGCAGTCTTAGTCGGTGTCACACTGCCTGGTCCCAATTCCCGTCTGGCTGCCGCCAACGCTGCAGCCCCCCGCCACAGGAGTGGCTGGGCGTGGTGGGGGGGCTGAAAGGGGGGAAGGGCCTGGCGCGGTGGCGTGAGGTGCGACGGGCGGTGGCGCTGCAGCTGGGCGACCTGGAGCCCGCGGTGCAGCAGGCCGCGCTGCGCTGCCTCAAGGTGACGGCAGGGGGTTGCAGGGTTCCCACCTCGGCCACTGCTGTGCTCCGTGCCATTGTGTCAAACGCGAGCTGCTCCGCGAAGTATACATTCAACAGACGCAATGAGGCAGGCATCTAGCAGCATCACAGCCTCTCCCAATCAAATCACACCGAGTGCGGCAGGCTTTGCAGGGCCGGAGCTTGCAGCTTCTGCGTGCAGGCGTTCAAGGTGCAGTTTGTGACGTCCTACATGGAGCGGCTGCTGCGGCTGGCGGACAACGCGACGCTGCGCTCGGAGCTGGCGCAGTTCCCGCTGGCGCCAGACGCCGAGGACGCCATCCTGCCGGAGCACCGGGCAGGTACATGGAACCCCTGGCCATATCTTGACGCTTTTCAAGCATTCCGAGGGACCAGATGCGCACGGCAGCAACAATGGCTCTCATGGCTGGGGTTCCAAGACAAGCTGCTATCGATGATGCCAAGGGCATGTGTATGCAGACACACCTGACTGATTGAACCCATCTGGCTTGGCAATGCCTTAGCCTACTAGACCGGGTATGACCACGGCTGCGATGCTGTCAATCAGTCGGCAGCGTTTAACAATGCGTAGGTGGACCTCACTCAGTTATCGAGAGCCCGTACTGGTAGAAATTCATGCTTGCAGGCCTGTCGGCGGTGCTGGCGCGGCTGCTGTTCCCCAAGCTGCGCAAGCGGACGGGGCGGCTGGGGGGCCGGGGCGCCCCGGGGTCGGCGCGCGCTGCCATCCTGAACTTCCTGGCGGCCGCCCCGCCGGCGGAGCTGTCCCCCCTTCTGGAGCTGTTCCTGGAGCCGCTGGCGGGCGCGTTTCGGCGGCCGGCCGGGCCGGGGTTCACCGCGCCGAGTGAGGCCGCTACGGATGACGACAGGTGTGCTGTTGCAACGAGCTGCCGGCCTCAGCATGTTGACATGCTGGCCAGGAAGCACTGTCTGGCATTGATGTTACTTCGCGTATGCCAATGCATTGATTCGTACGAAACACTTGCTCTCAGCTCTGCTGCTCATTGGTTTGTTCGACCATTGCAAACCTGCTGCGGCACCCTAGAAGGCCTGCAAGCGCTGCTGACGTCATCAAACTCCCAGGGCCCCTGCATGCCGCAGGCTTGTGGAGGCACCCTGGTGGGGCCCCGCGCTCAGCGGCGAGAAGCTGGCCTGGTGGCTGGAGGCGGTGGACGCGGGCGCGCTGGCCGCGCAGCCGCTGCGCCGGCGGCAGGGCCTGCTGCACGCGGCCGCCGACCTGCTCAAGCACCTGGGCCACCGGCTGCAGGTGCGCTGTCATGACTGCTGGGCCTGTCGTGTTGGTGTGGTTCTATGTAATTGGTTCAATCATGCAGGCTTTGTGAGCATAGAATATGCACCAGTTGCATCTACTGCATGGCAGGGTTCTCCTGTAAAGTAGGTGAAATGCAAGCACTGCTGACTGATGACAAGCGACCGTGCAGTCAGCTGCACAGCAGCTGACTACAGACCCAGTAGGTCTTGAGTCAGCAACGCTGCACACTCCCGTTACGTTGGCTTTTACCCAGCGGGACCATACAACTTGCTGGGATTGGCACAGCGTTCGAGTTGATTTGATGTCGCCATGCAGGCGTACCTGCCGCCGCTGCTGGCGCTGGTGCTGGCCGTGCTGGAGCGTGCCGTGGCGCCGCTTGCTGACCAGGTAACATTCCGCAGAGTTTGGCGCATCCTTCTTGGTACTGCAGCTTGGCATCTTGCGGGCGCAATGGTGAGAAGCTGCTGGCAATCACACAGCGCTCAAAACCTGCAGGGACAGGAGGCAGAGGGTGCGCGGGAGCTGCGCTCCGGGGCGCTGGGCGTCATCGCGAGCGTGCTGCGGCGGTTCCCGGACGCGGTGGACTACACGCCGCTGTGGCCGCGGCTGCTGCCCGCGGCCGAGCCGCTGCTGCCGCGCCTCGTTGCCGAGGTGTGCCCAGTGTATGCCGATCAATCCTTAGTGCTCCCCCTTGCAGAGCACGTGCATAACCCTCGCGATGCATGGTCTGATGTGGCCACCTGCTGTTTGTGGCATCTGAGACTGCCAACGACGGCACCCGTGATGCGCTGCACAGACTCCGTGTCAAGGCGGCCCACCTGCAACACCCCAGGGTGGCTGTCTTACCTGCAGGCCTCAGCTGACAAGGCGCCGCCGCTGCTGGACGTCGCCGCGGCCATCGCTGCCGCCCCGCACCTGGCGCCGCTGCTGGGGGACGCCACGCCAGATGGGGAGCCAGCTGCCTGGGCAACAGACCGCCACCTGGGTTCCAGGTGCGCCGAAAATGTATGTGCAATCATGGTGATCATGTTTGAAGGAGTTGAATGCGACATCCAACCTTCTTTAGAAGCCTGCTTCGGGGAGCTGTCATGCCTGCTGACATCCTGTGCTGCGAGCATGTCTAAACTGTTCAAAGGGGTCTTCACTGGGCTTCATCTAGGTGCAGCAACTGCTCGTACTTCTTGTCTTCATGCCGCCACTGCCTCCGACAGGCTGCTGGGTGCTGTGGTCGCGGCTCTGGGGGCGCCGCACTGCGGCCGTGCCGCGCGCGACGTGGCGCTGTCGGTCGTGGAGTCGCTGCTGCAGCACCAGGAGGCGGCGGCAGCGGCAGTGGGTGCGGTGGAAGCAGCGGAAGCAGAGGAAGCAATAGGTGGCGAGGAAGCGGCGGCGTTCGCCGCTGTGCTGGAGCCGCACGCGACGGCGCTGCTGGCGGCGCTGCGGTCGGTGGTGCTGGCGGCGACCGGCAGCGGCGGCAAGGTGTGCGCTGTACGATGTTGTTGTGTTGATTCGTGCACCTGTCAGGCTGCTCACCAAGATTCAAACCCCTTTTGATCGTAACAAGGATTGGTTAGTTGAGCGTAAGGTTAGAAATTCTGTGTACACCATGGCAACCCTCCTGCATGTGCTGAGGGCTCGAAGTCCTAACAATGACACAGACACAGCAGCTCTGCTGATGGTGGATCACCTGCGATCCACACTCATGGAGATGAGGAGCTGCTGTCTTGAGTGTTGTTTTGGTGAACTTCGAGCCCTGTCATGTTCTGAGCGACATGCAGGGGCCCACTTGCAGTATCATCGGCAGTATCATCGGCACTTCCCACACATTCTTGGGTGACAGTTGGCTCATCCTTTGTGGATGAACATGCCCCGCAGGCGGGCAAGGGGCAGAAGGGCAAGGCCGGCAGCGCGCGGCAGGGCGGCGGCAGCAGCAGGGCCGGCGGCAGAAAGGTGGCGCTGCGCGCGCTGGCGGTGCTGGAGGCGCTCGCCCGCAACGTCGGCGGCGGCCCGGCGGCGGCGGTGCAGCTGTCCGACGCGCTTATACCTTTGCTGGGCGGCACCACCGCCAGCGGCCAGAGGTGCGATATGACTGGACAGTGGCACCCTGTATGTCAACGTGTTACGTGGTTGAGAGTTTGAGTTCGCGCCAAGTCAGGATTTGGATCAGCTGATTAGTGATGTCAGACTCTGCCATGACTGTTTCTGTAGGCGGAAGGGTGGAGCTGTGGACGAGGCAGCTGCGGCGCGGGTGCTGGCTGTGCTCGCGGCCCTGTGGCAGAAACTGCCAGCCGGTGCTGACGATGGCGGCGCCAACAAAGCCGGGCACCCACAGCAGTCATCCGAGCAGCCTGCGAAGCAGCCCACGCAGCAGGTGTTTGCTGTCAGCTCTTGCCAATCCCTACCTGACGTTGGCAGTGACAAGGATGGACTGTGACGATGGTGATGTCCAAGTCGTCAGCAACCAGCCGGGGGGTATCAACCTCACCATACTTGGCCTGGGTCTGCAGCGGCAATGTCGCAGCTGACTTGAGGCCGATTTGGGTGATGTTGGATGGCCCTTGCATCACCATTGAGTCGTCCGTGAGCAGCCAAGCTGACTGCAAGCTTCCATGAAGTTGGCTGACTGCAGATTTGCCGCAAACTGAGGTCCTCATCATTCAGCTGCTGACAGACATCGATGCACGAAATTGCATTTGCCGCACAATTTTAGGATTCGGCACATGGCTGCCATGGGCCAGGATTACTGCGAGCAGCACAGGCCGCGCATCTGGTGGTTGTGATGTGTGCATCCTTTGTGCAGGTGCTGCAGTCGTATGTCGCGGCCCTGGCGCCGATGGCGGGAGCGCTGGAGACGCGCGACGCGCGGCTGGCGCTGGCGGCGGCGTTTGCGGCGCTGGCGGCGGGCCCGCTGCCGGAGCTGCGGCGAGTCGCCGACCTCGTCACGGGCCTGACGGCCATGTCCGCCTCCGCGGTGAGTGGCGGCCCGTCCACTCAAGTCCAGGAGGCAGTCGTCACCCAAGCCTGAGCAGTGATTCAAGAGGCTACTGTAGCGGCTTGGCTGGCGACGTCACTGTGTGAGAGCACCCCAGACAGCGTCACAATGCGACTCACATCGCTTCATAGCCGAGCGAGACACTGGATGTGCTGCAGGTGGGCGAGGCGGACTACGACGCCAGGCTGGCGGCGTACGCGCGGCTCACGCCGGCGCTGTGGGGGGCGCTGCCGCCGTGGCAGGCGGCGCCGCTGGTGCACGCGTCGCTGGCCGACCTGCGCAACGCCGAGGACATCGCGCTGCGCTCCGCCGCTGCCCAGGTGCCTCCTGGAGACAACCAGTGGGTTTGATTCTTTTATGTAGTTGTGGGCAGTGCGGGTGCCATCGCACCATGGTACAACGGCATGTTGGTGCATGCATGCCAACATGCATGCCTCTCAAAAGTCACCTTGGCGCCCCTGAGCAGGCGCTGGAGCGCCTCGTCGACGGGGTCGCGGCTGCGGATGCGGCGGCAGCGGACGCGGCCAGCAGCCCCTCGGCCGGTGGCGCTGGCGGCGGGCACATCGAGCAGCTGTTGCAGCGGCTGCTGCTGCCGCGCGTCAAGGCGGCGCTCGGGGAGCCCAACCTCGCCGTTCGGCAGGTACGTCACTGTGGCACGTGGGCCTGAGCACCTGCTCAATGCGCGTCGCTGCCCATTCACGACCTGCGCTTGAGGTGCGTGAGCTGCTGCCCCGGCAGTCTGAAAGGCTTATTGAGGCAGCCCAGTCATCAGCAGCGTCAGACTTAAGACGTGCCTGTCTCAGAGGGCGCTGCAGCATGCAGCAATGCAGACAGAGCAGCTGCTGTCGCTGCTGTGGCTGCTGCTGCTCATGAGGGCAGCTTGGGATTCTGGCTCGGGCTCTGAACAATCATCTGTCAGGTTGTTGTCTTCACAACATCAGCAACCATATGACAACATAGGCTCTCAAGTGCCGTGTTGTCGTCTGGAGCTTGATGTGTCAAGACATCAACTGCAACTTAAACTGTAGTGCGACCTTGGAAGAGTCCTGCTGCAGTCTCCTCCATGCAAAGAGGTTGTAATCCCTAGACCATCACTCGACAGGAACACCTGGCGCTGCTGCGCCGCATGGCGACCGCTGCGCCCGCGAGGTTCCCGGACCTGGCGCTGCTGTCGGACGCCGACGAGGAGCGGTGCTTCTTCGCCAACGTGGCGCACCTGCAGCTGCATCGCCGCGTGCGCGCCTTCGCCCGCCTCAGCAAGGTGACCACCAACGTGTCTGCGATCACTGTTGAAGCAGGGTTTTAAAAGCAAGTTGTGCGTGCCCATTGGTATCTGCAGCCAACATCACCAGCACACTGCTGTGTTTGCTTCTGTGTGCGGTGGTGTGATTTGCTGACGCTGAAAATCTGGCGCGGGCCAGCGCACGTTCCTGGCCGGACAAAGATGCACCTTTATACAGATCGTGCGGGAGGGGGATGACGCCGCGCAGCGCCTCGGGGTGGGCACGCTGCTGGGCATTGCCACGCCGCTGCTGCAGCAGGCCATCGTTGCTGGTGCGTCGCCCCACAATCTTCGACAATGACCCCTGCCTTGATCTGTTAGTGGCTGTTGTGCCGTTCAAAGCTCCTAGATGGTCATGCTCCGATGCACCGCTTTGCGCACTGTGTGTCATTTGAGCAGTGCGGTGTGGTTGATCGGGATTCTGTCACAGCTATGATCGAGGTAAGGTGGTAACCGAAGCATTGCACGGGGCACTGCTGCCTCCACTCCGCCGTCCTCTGCCAACAGGGCGGGCAAACGAGGGCGGCGGCCACGAGCTGAAGGACGTCGATCGCGACAAGGAGGCGAACGTGGTGGCGGCGGCGGTGGCGGCGCTGGGCGCGGCGGCCGGCACGCTGCCCTGGCCCGCCTTCTCGCAGCTGCTGGGCCGCTTCCTGCGCCTGCTGGCCGCGCACGGCGAGGAGAAGAAGGTGACCGCGACTCTCAGCGGCTGCTGCAAGGCAGCTGCACGGCGCCGGCAGTGCCAGCGGCGCTTGATGGCACGCATGTGAAGCGTTTGCTGTGGCTCCGGATGTGCACAGCACGGGTGGACACTGGCAAATGTATCCAGCCATGGTCATTTATGTTTGGACACGCTCGCCTGAGTCGCCCGACCTGTGCACTCTAGCTCCAAGCTGCTTCTGGCTTTGAAGCAACAGGCAATTCGTGTCATCTTGCCGCACCTGCTGTCAACTGCACATGCACATGTAGCACTGCTCGAACCAGGAAGATGCATGGGTTGCGGAAGGTGTCTGCTCATAGTTGCGCAGTGCACACATACAGCTGGAGTCCCAACATGTTAGTGACACTGCAGCACGAGAGCTGCTCAAGCAGCTTGCCATGAGCGTGCCTGACTCTCTGAGTGGTGCCTCTGCAGCATGATGAGTCACAAAAATTGCCAAGCTTTGCAGGGTGTGGTGCGGGCGGTGTGCGCCATCATCGACGCCTTCCACTTCCTGCCGCCGGCGGAAGCAGCTGCAACGGTCAACGCCGGCGATGACATGAGCCCGGATGCAGACGCGTCCGGCGCGGCTGCTGGGGTTCACGAGGCCGCTGACGCAAGCCAGCCAGTCGTCGAGGCGTCAGGCAGTGGAAACGCCAGCGACGGCGGGGTTGGGCAGCAGGAAGCAGTGGCAGCAGCTGACGAGTGGGAGCAGGAAGCGGCGGGAGCGGCTGCGGCGCAGGCCGCCGACATCCGCGCGGCGCTGCTCAAGCGCGTGCTGCCGGCGCTCTCGGCGCAGCTGGTCGCCAAGGGAGACGTGAGTGGCCCCTTCTTTGAATCGTGAAGTACCATTCTGAACCTTGATGCACTTGCATCGGCTGGCACATTCTCTGGTGACAATCGCTTTGTTCAGACGGTCCTCAGCTGCACTGTCCGATGTGGCCCCGAGCCTCAGCTGTCTGCAAGGTTGCAGGAGGTGCAGACGTACCAGGCATGTGTTGGTGTTACTTGACTCGATCAGCTGCCAGTTCGCCTGCGTCGCCCAACCTTGCAGATAGCGAACGGCTCTTCTTCATCAGACGAAGCATCTGCCATTCGTGTCAGTAACACGCCATCAGCCAAGGCTTCGGAGCTCTCTGTGTCAGCGCCCGAACTATCGCCCACAACTCGAGGTGTGCCAATATCAGCGTCTTCCTTCGCTTCCTGCATGGGTTGAACAGTGAGGAGCACAATGTCGATGCAGGTGGTGCGGGCGCCGGTGGGGCTGGCGGTGGTGAAGGTGCTGCGGCTGGTGCCGGGGGGCGACCGGGCCGCTGCGCTGCCGCGGGTGCTGACCAGCGTGGCCAACCTGCTCAAGTCGCGGCAGCAGGGCGTCAGGTGGCTCGCTAGCCTGACACGCTGAACCCTCTGGAACCTTGTGCAGTAGCGTGGCTTGTCATCACCCTGCAGCGATGCATTGCTGCCCGCTGAGGCTCAGTGGTGCCTCCTGCTGCACCTCCTTCCGCAGTGGCCACCCTGTGTGCTTCGCTCACCCCCCGTCCATGTCACGACTGAGCACAGAGTGTTGCTGGTGTTGTTTTCCATGATCGTCAAGCGCCTGGCACCGCATTGTCGCAGGGATGAAGCGCGCAAGGTGTTTGTGGCGATGGTGGCAGAGCTGGGGGCGGGCTACCTGCCGTACGCGGCGACGGTGCTGCAGGGGGCGCTGCCGGACAAGGGGTACACCGCGCAGGTCCGCGGCTACACGCTGCACGCGCTGCTGGAGGCGCTCGCGCAGGTGCGCCCTCATCGCCGCTCCCACAGCGTTGTGCGTGTCACCATGCCTGCGGTCGCATCACGCTGTGTCACGATGTCGGCAACTTTGGTATGGGGTTGATAGACTCCGGGGTGGGCAGCAGGCTCGCCAAGTCGAGAAAGCGCCCGTAAATGCACTGTTGATGCTCGTTGGCACCGGCCAATGAAATAGGGAAGAGCACTGCTGGTTGGTTTTGAGGGGTGAGGGGTGTGGTGCGACCACACAGGACATGGAGCCTGGCGCCTTCGACGAGGCGCTCGCGCCGCTGCTGCCGCTGGTGGGCGCGGACATCTTCGGCGCGGTGGCCGAGGCCAAGGAGGTCGCCGCGTTTGCCGGCGGCCTCAAGGAGGCCAAGAAGCAGCGGGGCTACGAGGCGTACCGGCTCCTGGCGCAGGGCGTCACCTTCCGCACCCACGCCGCCTTCCTGCTGTCGCTGGTGGGTGCTGTCGTAAGAGTTGCGATGTTGTAGGGTGCAAGGCAGAGCAGAGCAGAGCACAACCTTGTGGACACACACCACTTGCCTGCTGTCGATGAGAGGGCCAAATGTCAACAGCGGCTCGTGCACACTCACGGTGGTACTTACCACCAAGCTGTCGACCTGCAGAGCCTGCCGTGCTGCAAAATGGCTGTGGCTCCTGCTTCGCCTGCTGCGACTGCAGACGTCATCGTATATGTTGGCTGTCTTAAAACACTCTGTCATATCTAGAATCTTGTCACCTGCACGCGACAGTGTGAGAGCAGGTATGGGTCAAACCGCCCACAGGATGGCTGGCCTTCCTTGTCCACAATTCGGTCGTGTGCAGGCAATCCTGCTAGATGACGCATCCCTACCATTGCACATTGTGAGCATAGGAAAGAGCCAATGGTCCAGACTTCCGGCGAGCTGCTGTAGCAGTTCTACGCAGACTGACAGAGGCAGTACGCCCCACTCAGCCACAAGCATGCGGCATCACATGCAGCACTGCAGAGTTTTTCGTGCTGAGTGCCCAGGTGCGGAACCGGCTGCCGGAGGCGGGGGACCCCAGGGTGCGCAACCGGCTGGCGGCGCTGCTGCAGCACGCGGCGCGCGGGGTGGCCGCCAACCCCACCGCGTCGCCGCCCGACCTGCTGCTCTTCTGCCACGGCGTCCTGGAAGACGGTGCGGCTCCTTGGTTGTGTCCGCAGGGGTGTAAAGCGCTCTGTTCATACCCTTGCATTGTTTTCAGATTCCTGGTCTCGCAGAAAGAATGCCTCATTGGGAGCAGCTGCGCAGTGCAGCATGCCTGGCCAGCAACTGCTGCGGTGCATGCAGCTCTAGTGTGTCAGATGGACTAGCATGCACTGCGGCCATTGCCAGCCAGGCACAAGTGTTGTGCAAAGTCTGACTTGAGACTTGCTGGGCGTTTAGCCTGACATGTTGAATGACGAACTACATGTTTCCAATTGTCATGGCAGCGGTTATCGCTGCAACAGTGGTGTACATGTTGCAAGTGTGTGGAGGTTAGCCTCAGATGTGATATCAGGTGATCGACATGCCTGTTTCCTCTGCAGGCCTCGCTGCTGAGGAGGCGGCTGTGGCGGCGTCAGCAGCCGCGGCGACCGCCGCGGAGCCAGCGGCCGTGGACAGGGCAGGCAAGGCCAGCGCCGCGCACGCAGCGCACCAGCAGCAGCTGCAGGCGGCCGCCGCGCACGAGTACCTGCTCGTCGAGTTTGCGCTGACGCTGCTGAACGGGTGGGCCGCTATGCCTGCTGTCTGTTGCCCAACCCGTGCGCACATACAGCCCGATCAAAGCGTCCCTGAGAAATGTCGGGAAGCAAAGCCATGTCAGGTTGCACATCTTGTGCGAGCAAGGGATCCACCCAAACGTCAAGCCATCAGCACCCTGAGATCAAGCGTCAAGTACGTTGCTGTGCGCGCCCATGCCCAGGGGCATGAAGCGGGGGGCGCTGACGGGCGGGGCCACCCTGCAGCGGCTGGACGGCCTGCTGCCGCTGCTGGCGCGGGCCCTGGGCTCCCGCCACGCCGCGGTGGCGTCGCTGGCGCTGCGGTGCCTGTGCCACGCCGTGCGCCTGCCCCTGCCAGGTGACATGCCGTGTCGCCCTGCGGTTGGCGTCACACCGGACAACGCCAAGAAGGACCTGCAGACCGTGGCCTGTGCAAGACACAATCCCCAGGACTGCTGTACACAGGCATATCAAGCCTTTGATATTCAGCACCTCCTGAGATCATGTTGTCTATCAACGAATGGAAGTGCTGCCGTGCGTTGCTGGCCCTGTATGAGCGCTGCTGCGGCAGCCAGGCGTTGCGCGAGAGCAACTCTGTGCAAAGCATCAGGCCTTGTGCACAGGAGGCTGACGTGTTCGCAAGCATTGCAAAAGTGCTGGTGGCATCCATCCTGTCATTGGTACCACGTCACCACAGCAGCCAAGGGAAGCAAGCGGGACGAAGGACTGCCATGCTGCTGCCACTCATGCGTCGCTGCGCTGCTCCAGGGTTGGCGGACGCGGCGGCGGCGGCTGGCGCCGCCGCGGCGGACATCCTGTCGCGCGCGCCGTCCACCTCGGCGCCCCTGGCGCAGGACGCGCTCAAGCTGCTGGCGGGCCTGCTGACCGCCGCCAAGGGGTGAGCGGTCATGCATCATGCAGAGCTGATATGCGCGCATCAGCTCCTGGTGGGTGTGCCAACAGCGGACAAGAGTTGAGTATATATGCCGGCGGTGGCACTCGCCACTGGTAGCGGCTGCAGAATGCTCATGCACCATCTTTGTGTGGCTTCTGGCGGCAATGCCTTAAGTATGGTGATGCAGGTTCACACCCAGCGAGGCGCAGCTGGGGCGGCTGCTGCGGCTGGCGTTCCAGGACATTGAGGAGGCGGCGTCGCTCCAGACGGCCTTCACGCTGCTGCGGGTGCGCCCCAATACTCAGTAAAACGCAGTGCGCCATCGTTTTTGATGCAGCATGGGTTCATCATGTGTTGTATAGAGTCGCCTTAGTACCCATCGGCAATGTGTCGGCATTGGTTCTGGCCTATTGCTTCTGCAAGTCTCAGAACAGGTGGCCCTCCTGATGATTCATGACCAGCAGGTGTGTGGCCGATGTCACTTTTTTTTACCAGGGTCCGACATGGGTAGTGACGCACCGTTGGTTGCAGGCGGTGCTGGGGCGGCGGCTGGTGGTGGGCGAGGTGTACGACGTCATGGCCCGCGTGCAGGCGCTGCTGGTGCGCGCCCACGCGGCGCCCGTCCGCCAGGTCGCCTCCGCGGTGAGTGCTGTGGAGCAACACTGAGTAATCTCACTGTCGTGGGTTGTGAACCGTGCAGCATCACTGCGGCGCTCAACAGCCGCTCGCCTGTCAAGGAGCATGCGTGGTGCAGATCCAGCATCTGAGCAACTTGGTGCGTAGCACACACCGCATCAATGCGATTGGCAGTCCCATGTTCGGCCCAAATTCCGGCGCAGGCGCTGCTCCAGTTCCTGCTGGACTACCCGGTGGGCGCGGCGCGGCTGCGGCGCCACCTGGCCTTCCTGCTGTCCAACCTGGGCTACCAGCACGAGGCGCGGCCACGATGCATTTGCATCTGTTGCGGAGGCCACGCGACGCCGCTGGGCACTGCAGAGCCAGCTGCTGCTGCCTACCATCGCAGAAGTTGTGCAACACGGACTGACAGAGTGTATTGGCACAAGCGTGCCGACAATGTACACGCTTGAGCATCTTACCCGCAGCAGAACCTGTCCTTCGTTCTTGTCGCCACAGGAGGGACGGCTGGCGGTGCTGGACGCGCTGAGCGCGGTGATCGCCAAGTTCCCGCAGGCCGCGCTGGACGAGCACGCGGACAGCCTGGCGCTGCCGCTGGTGCTGCGCCTCGTCAACGACCCCGCCCCCGCGTGAGCCGCTTGATTCGCCGCGCACTTCGAAGCCGTTCGCTTTGCTCTAAAAAGTGTCCATTCCCATCTTCGACGGCTCCCCTGTTATGCGTGTTTCGGATTCGCGTAGGGCGCCTAGGTGCGAGCACTACTTCCACCCTGTGTTGCAAGCGGTGGTCCTCACTTCCACTGGTGCCCTGCGATAAGCAGAAAGTCTGCAGGCAGCTGCAGAGCTGCATTGTGTGGTTAGTACCACGATGTGCTCCACATTGAAACAACAGTAATTTCTTTCATCGTGAAGAGCAGCGTTGCCAGTACCCATAGAGAGTGCTATGCTTTGGGTTCATGCTGTAGTCAGTAAACCATCCATCCGCACGCAGCTGTGGACATCACCATCCGGTGCACTGCTTGCACAGAGGCCACCTCACCTTGCACATTGGTTTCCACGTGCTAGCCGCAGGTGAGGCGCTGTTGCACCTGGTGTTCGTGCTGCACAGCAGACGAGTCAGGGGCTGATGATCCGGTTGCAGGGCGCGCGCCGCGGCGGGCGGGGTGGTGGCGGCGCTGCTGGGCGCGGTGTCGCCGCCGCAGCTGGAGCGCCTCTTCGGCTTTGCGCTGGAGTGGCTGTCGGGGCGGGACGGCCGGCTGCGGCGGGCCGCGTGCCAGGTGCGCGCACCGGACTGCGGGGTCGGGCCTCGCCACCTCAGTGCTGCAGTGCCGTGTGGCAGCGGCGGCGGAGGCAGCGGCGAGGCAGGCGGCCAGCACTGATGGGTTTGGCATGAGCGTATCGGCATGCGACTTGCGGCCTGTTTGCATGCACGCGCGCAGCCTCAAACCCGGCCGGGCAGTGATCTGGCAGGTGCATCGTCTCAGTCCCACAGTGACAGGCGCTGCTGGAGTGAGCCTGCACGAATGGGTCACTGCCTGGGTGGGTGTACAGTGCAAGGATGCGCACCACAACCTGGTCCTTCAACCACTATGCAGTCTGCTGATACATGCTGTTGTGTCTTCGACAGCACTGTCTCCGGCTAGCTGACTTTGGCTGGTGTGTGTGTGTTTGCTGTTGGCATTGGTCTGGAGGTTGACTACTCTCCACTTCACAGCAGTCGTTTTACTCTTATAGCAGCTGGCGTGCCAAATCACACTGCACCACTTGCTTGCATTGGCTTTGTCTGGTGCTGCTTGTGTGTAGATGCTAGGCATGATCAGTGGCATGCTCGTGAACGTGCGCTTACCCTACATTTGGATGCATCTGCAGGTGCTGGGCGTTTTGGCGGAGCAGGAGGGCCGCCGCTTTGGGCGGCGCATGCCGGCGGTGCTGCCGCCGCTCGCTGCGCTGCTGACAGCAGCCGCAGAGGGAGTGGCGTCTGCGACGGAGGAAGCGGAAGACGCTGCGGAAGGCGCGGCGGCGGCCGCTGCGGGGTGGCGCGAGCCGTACGCGGCGCTGCTGCTGTTCGAGCGCCTCACCCGGCAGGTGAGCCTGTGGGTCGCCTCGACTCCGGCTCTGCTGCAGGCAGACGCCTCTGCAAGCAGCCTTCTCAACTGCAGCTGAGCTGCTGCTCGTCATGAGTGCTGGAAAGGTGGGGATGCCGCAGTGGCAGGCGCTTTTTGGCTGTGTCCGCGCTCTGGCGCGCATGCTGACGCACCATTTCACCTTTTCAGCACATCAACAGCGTGCCCTGGCCGCATGTCCGTGCTGTGGACGCACTGCTGCGCTGACACCCTCCGCAGCTGCTCCCAAACAGCACCGCCGCCGCGCCGCAGGTGCCGGCGAGCGTGGCGTTCGAGGCCGACGCCGCGAGGGCCGCCTGGCGCGCCGCCGCCGCCCTGGGGCTGCACCCGCACGCCTGGGTGCGCGCCGCCGCCGCCCGCCTGCTGGGAGCCGCCTTCGCACACCCGCGCGTCGGTGCGCAAAGCCCTCAAGTTCCCAGTCCAGACTGTGGGCACCAGTGCCAGTGATCTGTGACCCTGCGGTCGTCATATGGCTCTGAACAGATGCGCAAAACATCTACTGTGTGAGCTGGGTGAAACGGGGTTTGCAGCAAGCCGCGCGGTCCCAGTGAGAGCTTGTGTTGTCGACCACACAGCAACGTGCTCAAACACGCCCGATGTCGCTGCAGGGCCGGCGCTGCTGGCGGAGGCGGGCACCTCGGCGGGGCGGCTGGCGTACGTGGCGGTACGGCAGCTGGAAGCGGAGGGCGTGGACGAGGCGCTCGCGAAGCAGGTGCGCCCGCTGCGCCGGTGCAGCGCTGCCGCCAGGCTAGCAGTTGCTCGTGTGCTGCACCAGACGAACAAGCTGCCGTGCTGCAGCCCCAGCCATTTGGGTTCGCACAAGTGTCTGAGGTCGCTCGTGGTCAGCTTGTTCGTTGAGCGTGCCACTACAGCTCCACAGGTGCCGACCGTGGCCACCGGTGGTGGCACTCTGCACTGCCCGGCGTCAGCAGTCTAGTACTTTGCACATGTCCACCACACGCCAAGGAGTCAAGGCTGACTGCTGCAGGCAGTCAAGAACGCAGTGTTCTTGGTCGGCCCGCTGTGCGACGCCGCCGCAGCCGCAGCAAACACTGCAGACGGTGCATCGGATCTGGCCGACGGCACAGCCGTCGGCCCAACAGCAGCGATGCCGGCAGCAGAGCGGCCGCCACCAGCGTCAGCGGAAGGGGTTAGCGCCTCAGACTCTGGTGGGTCAGATGCTGACCTACAACAGCCGCATCAGAACGGCGCGGCGGCAGCAGACGATGCAGCAGCAGATGGTGCGGCGGCAGCAGACGAGGAGGCGCAGGAAGCGGAGGAAGCGGAGGCGGTCGCGCGCGGCCTCAGCGCCGCTGGGCTCATGCGCCGCATGGCGCGGCTCGCGGACGAGAGGTGCTCTCCCGCCCGGGGATGTGCTTTTCCCAGGCTCATAGCGCTGCCGCTGGTCCCTCACTTGTGCGACGTGCACGTGCATCGCTTGCACAGAGCATCGGCACACTTCAATAATGGCCTGCGGGCAACCTTTATGCAGAACTGGACCTTATGGTGTTCTGCAAACCTCTGGATGCACTCAACTATCACAACAACGCTGGCACCCATCGCGCAGGTCGTTCCACTGGCAGGCGCAGCGGGCGGCGGCGCTGCGCTTCATCGCGGCCGCCGCCGCGCGGCTGCCCGCGGACCGCCTGGCGCCGCACCTGCCGGTGCTGCTGCTGCCGCTGTTCCGCATCAGCGAGGGCGCGTCAACGAACCCCGAGGAGGTGCGCCCCGAGACGGTTGTGTTGCAGAAGGATTTCAAACGCTTTGGCTTTGCTGCACGGCTGCACTGCCGACGGCATGTGGTGTGAGACCGGCGTTGCGTGTATGGACATCAGTGTGGCAGCAGCCACTCCTAGGCCTGGCCAGGCGTGAAGGGGGCTTTAGGGGTGTGCCACTCTCAGGCCGTCAGAGCTTGATGCTGTGAGGCAGAAAGGCACGCTTGCCCACGAAACCAGATCTGCCTGGCGTGGGAAAACGCAACTGCGCGCCACTCAGCACACTTGCAGTCTGACCCAGCCCAGTCGGTCGTGTATGAGCGTTCCCGCCGGCGCGCAAGCCCGGACGCTGCTGTCACAGTGCCGGCGCAGCTGCGACCCCTGTTGACCGGCAGCCGGCACCAGCGGCAGGCCCGCCGAATGCGAATGTCACACATGAATTTACTTCTGAACATGATTGCTCCTGCGCAGATCCAGACCCTGGGGGCGGAGGTGCTGGCGCACCTGCGGTCAGTGGTGCCCGGCGACGCGCTGGTGGCGGGGCTCAACGCCGCGCGGGCCGCAGTCACGTCCCAGCGCGCGGACCGCCGCAGGCGCCAGGCCGTGCAGGTGAGCTCGCCAGAGGCGGCACCATGACGCTCAGCCGCGCAGTGCGCAGCCTCCTGGCAGGTCTTGGTTGCAGTGCGTCCCGCGGTGGGCGCCGTGCCGCGCATGCGGCAGGGTGCCTGAAATCCACGACCTCACACGCCGACGGCAGGCTGGCCCTCGGCAAACTGACGCTTCCTCTTCGCCGATCAACCCGTGAAGCCGCCTCTGTGCAGGCGATGCTGGACCCGGGGGCGGCGGCGGAGGCGCGGCAGCGCAAGTCGGCGCGCAAGGCGGCCGGGCGGAAGCGGAAGCTGGAGGAGGTCCAGCGGCGCCGCGGCGCCGGGCTGCTCGTCAAGAACCGCCGGCGGGAGCGGCAGTGACGCAACAGGCAGCTGGCAGGACACCAGCGCCCGTCACAGCTCCAATCTATGCCGGCAGCTGTGCAGTGGCATGCTGCTGCTGCGCAAGTAAAGTAGACAGCCATAGCGGCATAGTGTGAGGCGCAGCAGGATGCAGATAGCTCAGTGGCAGGCGAGGTTGGGGCAGGGCAGTTTATCAGCGTGAAGCGGAATGTGGTCACACTTTGTATGTCCTTGACTGGTTTCAGTCGCACGTATATGCTTTGCCATACATGGTCTGCCGCAGGCATAATGAGGCCGACAACCGCAACAGGGCTGGCAATGTTTTCTGCCCAACACCTACCCTGCTGAACAGGACTACTCACTTGCAGAGACCTGACTGACACAAAGGTTAGGTACCAGCCGTCCCCTCTAGCCTGCGTGTACATCACTTTCCAGAGGCATCACCAGCGCTTCGTCAGGCCGCCCAGCAGGCTGAGAAACTCCAGCGGCCCGCCAGCACGGTTCCCCGCCTTGGCCTCCGCCTACCGCAGCCAAAATTGTGGGACTTAAACACTGTGCTGGTCCCAGCGCAGTGGTATGCTTGACCACCGGCAGCTGCAGCGCACCTTGGGTGTTGCAGCTGCGAGCGCGGACCGCCAGCCAATCAGCAGCACCGCCGTGGACACCGATGCAACGATCACGAAGGGCAGCGGCGGCGGCGCCCCTCGTGACGCGCTGCGCAGCGCCAGCGCCAGCTGCGCGGCAGCACAAGGGGCACATGCGTGAGTTGCAATCGATACCTGTGCGTGCACTACATGACTGTCTTGCCGGATGTCCCGCATACGGGACGCGGACAAATGAATGGTGCTTGCAAGTGTGCTTGAGATGCCAACAAGGTCAAGCGACCAGCGTGATATATCCCTGCAGACTTGTGTGAGATGCCACAGGCCTCCATGTGACACTCACCGTGATGCCGAGCGCCCAGGCCTTGGCAGCTGCACCCGCCGCAGCACGCACGCTGCGGCCCTGCGCCGCCGCGCCGTACGCACCAGTCGCGTACGCTGCCGTGTACCAGCCTGCATGCCACCAAAGGGCTTCACCACTCAGACGTGTATGGTTCAACAGGGCGCCGACCAGCTGCCACCAAGCTCGAGCCACCTTGCGCTGGACCGTATGCCTGGGTGCAGTTTGGCAACTCAGCAGGGCCGGGCAAGTCAGCCGCAACCTCTCAGCCGCCGCACCTGCCAGAAAGGGCCAAGCGGTGTTCAGCACCCCGGCCAGGCCGTCCAGCTCGGCGTGGCTGCCGCGCCCGATGGCCGCGAACAGCAGCACCGCGGCCGCGTCGCCGCCCGCCAGCAGCGCCGCGCGCCTGCGCACATCGAGGAGGATACACACCTCGCCACCAGCCCTCGCGACGTGGCAGCTCGTGGGGCTGGGAGGTCAGCACGGTGAGCCTGTACGCTGCAGGGAGAGTAGTGGGCCGGCTGTGCCCAAGCATCCAATGTCATCACAGCGCCAAAAAAAGTGGCTAGCGCAGCGCGCTGTAACCCAATCGCGGCCCGGGCTGCATCTGGTGCGGTCAGAACCTGGTCACTCGGCCTCCAAGTAGAACGCCCCTTGTGGCAGCGGCACCACGACTGGCAGCGCACCCTAGGGACGTGTCGCTCCCGCCGCGGTCCACGCCCGCGATGCCCGAGCGGGACCAGACCTCCTCGCCCAGCCGCTCCACCCGCTCCAGCTGCACAAGACGTGTGCTGATCGCTGGCAAATGCACAGCCAACACTTGGCGTGCCCATACAGCTATAGAGGCCGCCAAGGCATGCACCAGCAATTGATGGCCGGCTGCTGCTGCGCAGCCATGCATTTGCAGGCCTTCTAGCTTGACCGTGAAGCGTGCATGCACGTAGATATGTCACCCGCATGGGCTGCGCATCGTCCGGCCGGATGAAGCCTCTGCCGCCGCGCTGCGCGGCCTGCTGGCCCGGCTCCTTCGCTGCATCACTGCTGCGTTCGTCTGAAGCGGAGGCTCTCACGCACGCCGCTGCTTGTCTGACGCGGCACCGCTGCAACGGGAGCTGCACGCCCAGCATGACTGGCGTGGCAGTGGCCATCTTTGTCGCCTGCAGCTGCATGCTGACCGCAGATCTGTGCGATTCGGCGCCGCAATGATTACAGCCGGACACACGTCATGTACTGGCTTTATCAGAGGTAACCGGGTGCAAGCTACTGCTGATTTGAGCTGCTGCACATCCACTTGCCACGGGCACGTGCCACCAGTTTGCAGGTGGCCAACCAGGTCACCACTCCTCGCTGTGGCACCCCATGCATGGGCACGGTGCCATTTTCAGCACAGCGCAGCGCAGACTGCTGCTAACCAGAGTAGTGAGCAGTGTCATCTGCCGGCTGCGAGCATGCACGGCATAGTCATGCGGACCTTTGGGCATCCCGAAGGCCAGATGCATCTCTCGGGAGTGCAATGAGACTCTGTCGCTCAATATCCATCGACTGACAGAGTCGTGCTGACCAGTTCACAATGCGTCGGGCTGCCCTTCGGCAGGCACGCCGAACTGCGCTGCTGTGCCGTGCCGATGCCGCTGCGCAATCGCATGGCATGCCAGGCAGCCCTGGCTTCCAGCATGTCAACAGCTTGCCGGCTACGCAGTGGCAGCAGCAACGTTGCTTGCAGCTATTCGAGGTGCTCGGTGCTGCAATATGTGGCTGCGCCACTTGCCAGCTGCTGCATGCATGGAGCGGACTCTGATTGAAAATTAGAGTCCGAGCATTCCACGGTCAGTATCCGCTTCCCGTTGCTAAAGGGCGTCAATGTCTCCGATGCAGATCTTCAGCAAAGAGAACCGGGCAAAGCGCAAGAAGCGGCTGCAGGTGCAGGCAGCACGAGGCAGCGCCAGAGCCATGTGCAGGCTGCCGCATGGCCTGCAGCCTCGAGTCCTCCCACATATTTCCTGTCATCACATGCGATGGACAGATCGACCTGCGTTGTGCAACACGTGGCGTCTGCATTCCACAGGAGGATCTGGAGCGCGGGTATTTTGACGACTTCAAGGAGCTGAAGGACACCGGCGGGAAGCTGTGGCGGTCCCCGGATCGGCTCATCCCCGCTGACGCGGCGCAGCCCTTCCCTCCAGTCAAGGTGCGTCTCTTTGTGTTCGTGCCGTCACGTGCGCATGATCAGGGAGGCCTACCCAGTGGCCGCCTAGCTGTCATGGGTGCTGCAATGTACATTGGTGGCGACTAGCACGCCATCGTCTGGCTGTGTCACATGGCGCTGCATTTGTAGATAGTCAGCGAAATTCAGCTGGGATCTGCACCTTTCAGTGAAGTCCACGTCGATGCTGCATCCCAATGCATCCCATCACTGCTGCAGGTGGTGCGCCCCGATAAGGTCGCCACCACCTTCCCGCACGCGCTGGACCGCGCGCCGGCCGCGCAGCTGGTGTGCGTCGGCTTCAAGGATGGCGCTGAGGTAGTCAACGTCGATGTGTGAATCATCGGTGACCTTATCAACAGGACACTCAAGTTGCCAGCGCCTGCCTTGTTGGGGCCCCGTCTGAGTCGCGCTCACATCCTCCTGCTGCAGCGCCAGTGGCCTGTCAGGCAACCCGCACTCTGCAGTAAGCAGGGCCTGCGAGGCTGCTTCCCTCAAGCAGGGCTCTTGTCGCATATGAGATGACCAAAACCTGCATTCTTGTGCAGGACATGCTGGCGACCTGGAGCGATCCCTTTGTTGAGGCCTTCCGGGACCAGGGCGATGCGGGACTCGTGGAGCTGTCCGTCGTGGAGTCCCAGGTGTGATGCAATACCACTTTGTGTCATGGCCATGACTGCCATGGGTGCATTCAGTGCTGGTGCTGTGCACTGCACACATGTTCACTACAGTAGGCCCACAGCCCCTGTTATTGGCACCCCTGCCTCTGGAAGGGGTGAGCGCACAGACAGAATGCGCTACAGTCTCCACGGGTGTCCCATATATGGGGACGTCTGCACCAGATGGGGCACCGTGGTGACGCTGCTGATCAGCTGTGCAGGTCATGGCGCTGTGGCCCTTCCGCAACATGATCCTCGCAGCGCCCCGGCGCACAGCAGCAGCAGCAGCGGCGGCGGCGGACCATAGTGCAGGCTCAGACGTCAGCCCTACAGAGCAGGCTGTCGCCTCTGTAGCAGCCGGCGGCAGCGACGCGGCTGCAGAGCAGTCAGCCCAGCCATTGCAGGGCAGCGGCAGCGGCGCGAACAGCGGCAACGGCGCTGCCAGCGACGCTGCAGCCAGCAGCGCATCTGGCAGCGGCAGCGCAGACAGCAGCGCTGCAGGCGGCAGCGGCAGCGGCACCGGCGGCGGCAGCGGTGACAACCCAGTTGTGGGCGGTCCGGTCACCACGGGGGAACCGCCGGTGTTGGGCGGCCAGCCCAGGTGATGCTTGTGTGAATGCATAGCATTGTTCCCATGTTGAAGTCTTGCTTGCTGGCGTGCTCCTGTATCAGCAGCCTCGACCGCACCGCTGTTTGTGACTGGAGTGCGCAATTGCTGCAGGGTGGGCCGCCTACACACCGAGTACCTGTTCAACTTCGGCGACGCGTACGATCTGTGCCGCGCGCTGCAGATCAGCAACCGCCTCACTGGGTGCGACCATGACTTGACGCTTTGCAAATTTGTAGTCTGCCAGCATTGTTGCAGGGTCGCCACACCTGGCTGTGGCTGATGATGCAAGGCTGCTGGCCAGCGACCGACTCAGGTGAACTAAGGCGATCGGCTTATGGTGCAGGTATGCCTTCCTGCTGGACCGCCAGGGCCGCATCCGCTTCCGCGGCTGCGGGAAGGCGGAAGCAGCCGAGCGCGACACCCTCATTGCGGCCGCGCGCCAGCTAATAGAGGCTGAATGAGGCTGGTAGCAGTTTGCACAATTGACTTGCGGCGTGCTGCCTGCGGTTGCGCTCAGCTGGGTTGCATTGCTGTTTGATAGCTCTAAGTGAAGGGTGTCAGGGACGGCAGCATAGTCAGGTGCAGACACTGGGAGCCACAGGTGGCAACAGGTTGCTCAGACATCAGGCCTGCCAATGCATGGTCGCTTGCTTTGGCTGCGGTGCAGACGGTTGGTGCATTGGGAACGGTGTGGTGTCGCAGTTTGTGGCGGCAGCACAACAAGACCGCACCGCCTTGGCAGCATATTGTGGTTGGGGATGCAGCTTTCGAGGCCTATGAGGCGTCCTTCATCACGCGCAAGGCCAAGCTGGAGGCGAGGCGGACATTGTGCCCAAGCTGTGTACCTCCCTTCGCTTTAGCTGTACGGGAGCCTGTCCCGATCAGCCGATCTGCCAGCCGATCTGCTGAGTGCAGCACCAGCTGCCGCGCGGCGCGGCACGGCCGACGTTGTGGATGTGCTATAGTGCTGAGGTGGTGAATGAAAACAGGAAAGCGTGTGAAGGGGTGTAGGTGCACGGCATGGCGTGAGGGTCCAGTTCGGGCCTCCGGTGACTTTATTGACCCTCCGGGGATCTGGCGTCAGGTGATCGGACCAGCCGTCTCGAGATGGCCGCCGCCGTCGCACTGTTTGCTGCATGTGCCGTCCCGCATTCTCGTTGTTGTGCCCAGCCCTTGACTTCCGGACGCAAAGCACGATGTGCCTGAACGCCGTGTATGGAGCACTGCATGCGGCTGCCTCGGCAGGTGAGGTGCAGCCCGTGTGTTTGCATCCACACCTGCCTGCACCCAGCCAAACAGCATGTTTGAGGCATCAAGGGGCACATGAAAGCTGCATGTGGTGCCGTCATGCATCGGCAAGCGGTCCAGGCCCGGCCGTGGGGACTGTCCTGCATGAACCCGTTGCTGAGAGGCGTGCTGTGCGTGCTGTGCAGACAGTCATGCACGCCACAAGAGCTGTCTTGCCACCGAGACAGGCATGGGCGCGTTTGGGGGCTGCAGAGTGCTCGTGGCAGGTGAGCCCGAGCCCGTAGAAGCCACACCTCAAGCTCAGGACAGCCTGGAAGGTGCTTGCTGCATAGCAGCATCTGTGCAAGTCCATAGCTAGTGAGTTGCGAGCCGCAGGTCAAGATGAGGTCAGCCTGGCAGCAGCCCGCGCCTTCGAGGCAGCTGGCGCAGCAGTGGCGGTGGTGGGAGGATGTGCAGATGCCGCTGGTGGACCGCAGGTACGCAGCACCGCCCTGCCCTGTCGTCCCTGTCTGGCTCTGAAGGCTCAGGACCTGGTAAAAGCCAATGCAGTCGTTTCGTGGAGTGCTCGGCTGAAACTGAGTGCGGCTTCAAGCCACGTGGTGCCGTGCTGCCGCACACCAGCTGGCGTGTCTGATGCGGCGCGGCAGCAGCCACTACTGCTATTGACACACTGCAGTCAGTGATGCCACGCTCTGCTCCCACACAGCTACCTTGTAATGTGCAGGAAGTTCGGAAGCGTTTGACAGCAGTAGAGCAGGACTGCGTCACGGTGATAGCGGGCGCGGCAGCACAGTTGGGCGGCATGGATGTACTGCTGCTGGGGAACAGGTGCGGAACCTCCACACCAACCCTGGACTGAGACGCTGATGCTGAGGGCAGCCCAGCAACCTCCCATTGCTGCCAGCGCATCAGCACATGATGTGCAGTGCAGGCCGACACGCAAGAACTGAAACACCCTGCTGTGTGGCAGGGACTGTGGTGCGGACGGGGTGACAGATGCTGCGGCGGCTGTGCGGCAGCGTGTGCGCACCACATGCCAGATCATCACAGTGAGAACCGTCGCAGCAGTCTGCCTGCTGAGTCAGACTGGTGGTGCTGCTGCTGGCGCCTCTCTTCCATGCAAGAGTCTGCCAAGCATTCCCGCACTCCAGCACAGCTACCATACCCCGGCACCCGCAGTCACCCATTTGATCAGTCCTCTTCATTGCCTGCAGGCTGCGCAGAGTCACCTCACCAAGTCCAAAGGGTGCGTCATCGACTGCGGCAGCCCAGCGGCGGTGGGCACTGGAGGCGAGGCCAACCACAGGGTGGCCAGCGCAGCCCAGGTCAGGGTGTGCGTGGTCAGCGCAATCGGCGGCAAATGACTTGGCCATATGCAATGTGCACGCACATCAGACTGCCACAGCTGCCCATAAGTGCAAGTGTAGGCATTGTGTGGGTGAATGTACAGATGTCCCGGCGCAAGTGCAAATCGCGAGGTGCTGCTGCCTGCAGGCGGTGGTGGCAGAGGGACTGGCCGCTTGGCTGGCGCAACATGGGATACGCATCAGCTTCGTGTGGCAGGTGGCAGGGGGCCTGTTGGCAGCTGGCGCCTCGCAGCAGGTTTGCACACTGCAGCTTTGTGACCTGCTGCACTCCTGGCACGCGTGCACAGGGTGTGCCGCATCTGCTGCTGCAGGCAGCTGACCTGCTTTCCCAGGCCGTGCGAACAGCTGTTGCGGGCTCACGACCTGCTGTGGATTTTGTGGGCTGTGGGAGCTGGTTGCTGTGCAGCGCGTAGCTTGCACAGTGAGGTCGCAGGCCAGGGACCCAGATGCAGAGCGGCAACATACCAGGCAGCGCACCTCGGCTGCACTGTTCTTACGTACGTCCACCTGCACCACATGCAGGCGCTCGTGCGGCGGATCCTTTTCATGGCGTCAGCAGGAGCTTGGCCGCAGCCTTGCCTGCCTGGTGAGCCGCTGATGGAACAGCTGGCGCTGTGACAGGGGGTCCACGGGCAGTGAATCTTTACAGCTTCATGTCAGCAGGCTTTTGATGGACGGAACAGCTGCTGCCCATATCGGCATGGCCTTCGTGGTCATGGCCTGGGATAGATAGATGCGATGACCAGCAAAATTGATGCTGAGTTCAAGTGCCGGCGGTCTTTTGATGCGGGTGCAAGTGGAGCCAGATGCACGCGCAGACACTCGGTACTGCTCATGCGGCTTGGTGGACTTGCAGAAGTGCGGCGACCTTGCTCAGCTCCATACACCATGGGCGGTCCGGGGATTAGGTAACAGAGTATCACACCAGTTTCAAGTGGGCAGACGCCAGTGACAGGGTGGCAATGACGTCCGATCGGACGTCATCACGACGAGCAGCGCCTGATGAGATCCGATTCTGCTACGAAACCTCGTGCGATCTCACACCCACATGCATGCCGCCGGCTATCTGAGCGGTCTGTGGCCCAGTTGCTGCCGTGCAATTTCAAGCGACACCGGCCGCATGTAGCAGACGAGTGCGGGTGCCAGCCTCAACTGAACAAGGGGCTGAACTTCCGCCGTCGGAGAGCTCGCCCTGGGTTTTGCCGTATGTGACCCCGACTCCGCGCAGTGGGGTCTGTACGTGGCTGGGCCAGCAGGGTGCGCCTTGAAGCCGCACGGGCGACGCGCAGCAACGCACCAGACCCGGTACATGTCACGGTCGTTACCCGAAGCTGCACGTTCCACGTCATTGAAGTTGTGCCTGTGCCTGCACGTACGCACGTATGTCGTGCGTCCGCCGCTCAAGGGCGTGTGCTGCTCTGCAGGATGGGCTGAAGAGCCATGACCGCACCTGAACACGCAGAGGGCGGAGCGTTTCGCGGGCGCAGGGTGCTTGTGGCAGGTGCGCCCACCTCGCAGCTAAAAGCTGAGCAACCCGCAGACATTCGCTTCAACCATCAAATCTGTATGGAGCGTGAGCTTGACTGCTTCAAACCGAATTCGGTGTATCACACGGAGAGCTGCAGGGCGCGATGGCACGTGCCTGGCCGCAGCTCGAGCCTTTGAGAGCGCCGGCGCAGCAGTGGAAGTGGTCGGGGTATGCGAGCCGGATGCGGCGGGTGCGCACCAGCAGCAGGTGTGGTGCACCCTCGCGTAGCCTAGCATCAGACTGGCGACTGCCACAAGCGAGCTTCGCTGACTGTGCAGCGTCGAGGCCACATGTGCTGTTGCGGCATACACCGAGCTACCAGCTGCCTTGCGTACCGTAAGGCAGCTGGTGTATGCGGCACAACGGCACAACCACTCACCAGTAGCTGTGCCATCCTGCATCGGTGGCACGCAATTGGACTGCCGCAGGTGGCAGCAGTGCATTCGCATTCCGAATATTTTACAGCAGCAGGAATCTGGTCGAGATCAGAGGCTTGGTGGCAGCGCGGACGCTCTCTACCATCGCCAGGATCGACAAGCAGTGCATAGGTTGGCCAGATGAATGATGTGGGATGGTCCAGGGCGCAGCCGCCAGGCGTGATTGCAGTGCTCTGGCCTCGGAGGCAGCTGCGCGGCTGGGCGGCGTCGACATCCTGCTGCTTGGAGAACGGACCGACAACAGCTGCAACTCTGCAGCGGCCGCGGAGCTGTGGTGAGCAGACTGCGCTGCAGCTCCAAATAACCATCTGATTATGACACATGGTGAAGATGTGACCGACGCTTGCGTGCTTCACTCTTCTGCCGCCTGTGCAGAAATGCTGCGCTGCCTGATCATCGGTTGCTACATGCCAGCAGGGTCGACTACCTGCAGCAGGCCCCGGAGACCGAGGGTGCAACCTGGCAGCACGTGCAGCGCGCCTGCGAGATCATGTCGGTGCGGAAGCACGTCGGCGTGCACCTGCGCTTTGCTGTGACGATGTGGGCTGGCTGGTGTGTTGCATGGCGCCTGCTGCTTCCTGATTTGATGTGTCTGGTCTATCTGGGCCACGAGAAAACAAAATCAGGCATGCAGGCGGTGCGAGGCTGCTTGAGGGAGTCTAGGGGCTGCGTCATCGACTGCGCGAGCCCCGCGGCGCGCCACGGCATAGACGACGCCGAAGCCTGCAGGGTGGCACACACAGTGCAGGTGGGCGCGCGGCCCTACACCGCATTTCGCATGGCTCGCTGCATGTAGCTGACTACAATACTGCACTGCCTGCTGCCGCCTGCCCTGCCAAGTGCACATATTCATCGGTCTCAGTGTGGGCGACAGGAGCACCTGATTTCGGTCCTCGCATCATTGACGGTGCTGTCATACATGATGCAGCAAGCCATGGTCAAGGGACTCACACTGTGGCTCGCGCCGGAAGGAATCGGCATCTGCTGCCTACCACACATGGCCCCGGGCATGGCACCCAACAACGCTTCGCAGCAGGTGTGATGTGCTGCTCTGGAGCTCTAGGTCTACCGTGTTGGCATGCTAAGTGCCATTGGCGTGTGAACGTACAATGCACGACGGGTCCGTTTCTTCAAAATGTTGACCTAAAAGGTCACCATGCAAGGCCTTGCTTGCATGCAGGCGTGACCGCGCAGTATGTGCCTGGCATTCCGCCTCAAGTGAGCTGGCCCACTGCATGTAGAGTTATGCCGGAATGTCCTGAACTACCTTGCTCTTCCCTCCTGCAGGAGCTCACGCAGCAGATCCTGTCGCTGGCGTCTCAGGGCGTGGGACCCTGCTGCTGATAACCATGCCTGTCGTCCATTGCAAACATGGCGGCTGGCGATGCCATAGCACAAGGGCGTGAATTACTGACGTGTACCACCCCGCCAAACACATCAGTGGCGACTGCACACGGGTGCATGCTGGCGGCAACAAACAGCCAGAGTCGATTGCTTCCTACCGGCAGAGCACCAGCCATCTGCATTGTGACTAGCGTGGAGAAAGCTTGGGCAAACAACACAAATAACTAACAATAGATCACCCAGGATCCAGACAGGCTGTTGGCGCTGCGTTTGCACTTGGCTGGGCGCAATTGCAGACAGGCTAGCAAGTTCTCAGCCTCGGCTGTGATGCACCTCTGGGGGCAGCTTGCAACAGCAGTCTGGTAGTCCGCAGGTTCCCAGCTGGTGACGAGAGCAACAGGGCACTTGAGATCCGACTGCGTCCCAACCTCACGCGACGCACAAGACACTGCCGGCCGCAGCGCCGTGCGATCGGTTCCTGCGGCTTCCACGTATCAGCTGCTCAATCAACACGGGCTACAACGACTTGCCTGTCAGCGCCGAACGGCTGGTCACATTCGAGCCAGGCCGCTGGCATCGCGCTGCCTGGAATGTGCCTCAACGCTGCGCATTGGGTCCCGCACATGACTGAGCACACAGGTGCGTGTCAAAGCAGCCACCTGCAACCGCATTCACTGGAAGGACGCATCGCTTGTGCATCAGCAGGGCTGATTTGCACCGCATGACACGTGAGGTTTGTACCATACCTGCATCCCTGTCAGCCTCACGCCTCTATCCCGCACGCGTGTGTACTGATCTGCAGAATACAGCTGCATACCCGGCAACGTACCTGGGGACGCGGCACGCGGGGCGTTTGACGGCCGCAGGGTGCTGGTGGCAGGTGTGGGGAACCTGCAGAAGCCACCTCCGAACGAGCCTTGCCTCCGGCGCCCAGTCTGGCAAGTACGCCCGTTGACAGAGCAGAGCTCCCAGAGCAACGCTTCTACAGCGTCATGTGAATCCATCGCAGGCCGCGACGACATTTGCCTGGCGGCAGCTCGGGCGTTCCAGGGCGCCGGCGCAGCGGTGGAGGCGGTGCAGGTGCGCGGATTTGATGCGGCGGCGGCGGGGGCGCAGCGGCAGGAGGTGGGTGTGCTCATGGCTGCTGAGATGCAGTTGCTGCCAGCGCAACCAGGCCTGCCGCTGCAGTTGTTTCGCCTGCCACCTGCTCACGAGGTTGCATGCTGCACCAAAACCCCGTGGACTGGGCCGCCTCAGACGGCACAATCGGCTCGCTTGGCCTGTAAATCACAGGCGTACCATGGAAGCAACCCGCAGCCTCATCACAGCGCTGATAGATGGTCGCCTGCTGGCATGCTGAGACGGCATGCATGCCGGGCACGAGCCTAGATCATTGCTCGATTTCCGCGAAGCGCTGCCGGCACCGGTGCCAGAGCGGGGATGGTGTGGCATGGCGCAGGGCGGGGCAGTCGAACGGGACTGCGGGGCGGTGCTGGCGGACGCGGCGGCGCGGCTGGGCGGCGTCGACATCCTGCTGCTGGGCGACCGGACCGACGGCAGCTGCGACGCCGTCGCCGCCGGCGCACTCTGGTCCGAAACGACCCCGACTGGCTGCTGCATGTCGGGCCTTCTGACGGCTGGCTCCGAACCACCCTCCGCCCCCGCATGTGCCTCGATCTGCTGTTGCCGTGGCCAGCACTGAAGGAGAGCCGCCTCCTGTTCGGCTGTTCTTGAATCTTATAGCTTGGTGGCGTGCCAGGGGGGAGTATGAGCAGCAGGCGCCGGAGACCAGGAGCGCCACCTGGCAGCACGTGCAGCGCGCCTGCGAGGTCATAAAGGTGTGCAGGCAGGCCTGCACGCCGGCTGCGCGGCACGCATGCAGTTGCATGCGTGCAGGGCCAGACGCTCAGCCGACTGCGATGGTGGCTTGCAGTCATGCAGGCCTCAGTTGTTGAAGCGGCTGAGGTCGGGGCCATGATCAGCCTCAGCTGACCCCGTTTGTAAATGCCCTGCAGGCGGGGCAGAGCCATTTGAGGGTGTCCAGGGGCTGCGTCATCGACTGCGCGAGCCCGGCCGCGCTGTACGCCAGGGGCAGCGCGGACTACAGGGTGGCCAGCACGGTGCAGGTGGGCAGCCCCCCACCCAGTGCGGCTGGCAGCTGCATGAGCAGCGCTGCCTTGTGCCTGTGCCAAGCCTCAATGAACCCGCACTGCATCCGGCGACGGCGGCTGGACGCTTGCTGTGACGTTATCCAATGCTCTGATGGTTGATTGGATGCTGGCGTCTTGCAGCAAGCCATGATTGAGGGACTCGCGGACTGGCTGGCGCCAGACGGCATCCGCATTTGCAGCGTGTCACACGCCGCCCTAGATTCGGCAGCCAGCGCTTCGCCGCAGGTGTCCTGCTCTACCATCATACCATGCTACCAATGGCCTTGCTACAGAGGCAGCAGGGTGTTGATGTAGCAGGGCAGGTCCTTGCTTTGTGGAGGTGATGCCCCTGCCCTGTGACCATGAGTTGCTGTGTGGGTGCAGCTGACCTGCTGAATGTACTGCGTAAGACAGCAGGCCGAGAGCAGCGGCTGTGGCGCTGCGGGCAGTGACGGGCAGCTGCCTGTGCCTTTCATGCGCAGGTGGTGGCGCAGCAGATCCTATGTCTGGCGTTGGAGGGCGAGGGAAGTCAGGACAGTGACGGCACGCTGCGAACACTGTCGACGCCATGACAAAGGGCAGGTGCAGGCATGCAGCGCCATACCACACCGCTGGTTGCTGACCCCAATCGTACCACACGTAGTAGCAAATGCAAAAGAGTGTCCAGATGCTCCAGGACCGGCACAGCAGCTTGAGCAGCAGCGGCCATGACACATGTATGTGGTCAGCATAGTAGTGTCAGTATGCAACACTGCTGATGAGCAGTATTGAACAAGACATTTGAAGCTGATGTGTGTGACATATGCTGCTCTATCTGAGTGATGCCATGCGTTGGTGCTGGTGGCTTAAACCTGCCAGACCACCAGCTGTAAGCACACCCGCCCAGCTGCATTCCACTCACGAAGCAGCAGAGTGGATACTCAGTACCCAACCTCTAGGACACATACACCGTCAGGCTTCCGCACATATGTTGCATTGCCTCAAAACACAACCCATTCGCAACCGCTGCCACTCACCATCCTGCTGCACATACAGCTGTTGCACTCATCGTATCACTATCATTGCACCCTCGCGGTTTGGGTTGGCATGGGCCACATCGTGCCGCATGTGAGCAGGTCCCCAGGTTAGGTCGTTGCCGTCGGTCCCGTGCTGCCCACGTGGGGATAGAGCTGATGGCCTAGAATCTGCGGCCAGAACCCCACAGGTAGGAAGCTGGCGCCACGGCTGGGCCGCAGGGCCAACAGCTCAACCCCCAGCTGCCGCCACAGGTCCCGCGCAGCACCGGCGGCGGCAAGTGCTGTGCTCCGTCCTGCCTTATGTTAGGATTCCCACACCAGGTCGGCAAGCACCTCACCAGGCTCAGATCCATCATGCATATGTGGGTTTGCTGGCAAGGAGGTTCCCACAGCGTCTGCAGGTTCGCAGGTGTATTGACGTGGCATGTCGTGTAGGCGTGACGGTGTCATCACGCGAACGGCCTACTGGAGATCCCAGTTTTCCCGAGGAGACGCGGCGCACATGGCACTTCCTACCCGGGACACCTCTACGATCGGAGCCCACCGTCCCGCCGTTTGAGACGCTCCACACGCTCAACAGAGTCCCCAAGTGCCAGCGCAGCGCCAAAACAGCCGGCCACTGTTACTGTCAAGACATTCTCACCAGCCAGCAAGCAAACACTCCCGAATGTGTCAGAGCTCAGCGCACAACACCCCGCACATGCCTGAGCCACGAGGTGTGCCTCGTAGCTGCCGGGTCGTACGATTGCCAATCTGGCGTCACGACGCTGCGGATCAGCAGGGCTGATATGCTGCGCAGCTCAAACCACGTGCAAATTGTTCCTGTCCCGTACCCTGTTTGGACGCTACGCCTGTATACCTCACACGCGAGCTGCCTGAACTCAGGATCCAGCTTGAGACCCAGGAAAGCACCAAGGCACGCGGGCCGCGGCGCGTTTGAGGGCCGCAGAGTGCTGGTGGCAGGTGTGGCGATTAGTCTGTCAGATGGAAGTCACCCCGGTTTGAACCCCTTGAAGTTGGCCCAGGCTGAAGCGCAGGGCTTGCCTTGCGAGTCGTGAGGTGATGTGAAGGTGCCTGATCCTGGGAAGCCAAGCGCAGGTCGCGATGCTGCCTGCCTGGCGGCGGCTGGCGCCTTCGAAGGCGCCGGGGCATCGGTGGAGGTGGTGCCGGTACGCGAGCCAACGGAGCAACAGCAGGTGTGTGGAGCTGATACACTGTGCACCCTCGTCCTGAAGGCCTTCGTCTAAGCACAGCCCACCCGGCAGCCGCAAAGTCCAGGTGCACGCCGGCTGTGTGTGAACCACCGGCTGTGAACCACTCATCCGCTGCGCCATGCACGCTCATGGGGCTGGACTGCCTCAGGCGGCAGCAGTCGCCTGTGCGGTGGTGTAGCAGGTTGATCTGCATGACAGAGCGATGTGCTGCGGTGCACAGATTACCAGTGACAATGTTGCGTGGGTGTTGTTGAGGAATCATGCTGACGACGCGCAGAACAACAACACGCAGCGAGCCGACGCACTCGCTGCGCCACTGCTGATTCGACTTTATGACATGCACAGGGGGAAGCAGCCGAGCGGGACTACGGTGCAGTGGTGGCGGATGCGGCAGCACGGCTGGGAGGCGTCGACATCCTGCTACTCGGCGACAGGACCGACGGCAGCTGCGACACCGCCGCGGCAGCTGCGCTCTGGTGAACGTCTCAATTCGTCCAGTTGATTTGCATCCTGCCGGTGCTCAGCATGCACACAGCTACGTTGCCCATGGGTCATTGTGCCACCTTTGCTGGCGCAAAGTACATGAAGGAGAGTTGCGCTCTGACCCTCTGGGGTGGAATGATGGCGTATCAGGGGCGAGTACCTACAGCAGGCCCCCGAGACCAGGGGCGCCACCTGGCAGCACGTGCAGCGCGCCTGCAAACTCATAAAGGTGCGGAGGCTGCTTCGTGCAGCGCAGTGTGACTTGCACCCATGCATTGCTCTATCTGTCGGATGCAAGGCTGATACTGAGCTTTCGGCCGGTTGTTGTCACTTGGCAGCCGCCGTTTGAGAAGGTTGTGGTCCAGCATTGGAGGAAACCGCCTCAGCTTCATGACAGTGGCCACTTTGCAGGGAGCATTGAGCTATCTGCGGCAGTCCAGGGGCTGCATCATCGACTGCGCGAGCCCGGCTGCGTGCTATGTTTGGGGCAGCGCAGACTACAGGGTTGCGAGCACGGTGCAGGTGAGTGGCCCTGCAGCGCAGCTGATGAGGTGCACAGGCGACGCTGCGCCACAGTGTGACCCAGTGTGCCCCATGCCTGTGCAAGCCTCCGTCCTCTGTTTGATGACGGCGGGTGAAACCCCTGAAGGGTCGGGACCTCTGACGCCATTCTGGTGTTGCTACCTGCAGGGAGCCATGATTGAAGGACTCGCACGGTGGCTGGCGCCAGATGGCATCTGCATTCGCTGCGCGTCTGGCACGGCCCCAGGCCTAGCAGCCAGCGCATCGCCACAGGTCCGCTTCTCTGCTATGCCAGCATGTTGTCAATGGCCTCCATCCTGTGGCATTACGGGCAACGATAGCGCAGTAGCCTGTGCCTGTGCTCTGCAGGTGATCATGCAGCAGATCCTGGTCCTGGCGTCGGGGTGCGAGGGCAATCATGGCCGGAATGGCTGCCTGCGTCCACAGTCGATGCCGTGACAAGGGGCTCGGTGCAGGCAATGAGGGCCCCTACCTGCTTTCGAAAGCACATCGGTGCTGCCTGCACATTGCTGACTGGCGGGTACCAGAAACTGGCGACAGTCGACATGCTCACGACAAAGCAGCTGAAGGAGTAGCCTGTCACATGTGCTGAGCATGGATTTGTAACAATGGTGCCAAGCGGTGGCCGGGGCAATCTAACAAAAGGCAATGACCAGCCACGGCCAAGCAAAGATGCCGCAACCTTGTCCTGCCATACCGTGTGTCCGAATGGGTTGTTGCAAGCACTGAGAAGGTCCGGTGTTTTGTGAGTCTTGCACCTGTTTTGTAACTGCCCATGGAAAGCTTGCAGGCAGGTGGCACGCAGCTGCAGCGTACTGATAGTGTGGAAGCACAACTCAACCAAGCGCACAGCACATGCTGCTCTGTTTGACGATGCGCTGCCGTGCTGCTCACCATGAACAAGGCCACATCACCACCCGTTGAATGGCTAGACTACCGCAGGGGCATACCTTAGCCTGTATCATCCGAGTGAGTTGCACTGGTGCAATTCTTGATGATAGACCTCTACCATGCGACCGTCAGGCATTCGCACAGTGGTGGCTCTGGCTGCCATCTCACAAGCCAGCCCCAGCCGCTGCCGCTCACCCCGCAGCACAGTGCTGCGCTCAACATATCACATGTTCCCCTGGCAGCCAGCGCATGCGCCAACCTGCTGGGGCCACCTCCGCTACCGCCGGCACCATGCCGCACGGCAGTAGGGCGTCCGGCTTGGAGTCTGCGGTGGGCCCTGCAGACACTGAGCGCTGTGGCTGCGGCTGCCCCAGGATTCCACCCCAGCCGCCACGAGATTGCACACCCCGCCAGCGGCACCTGCTGCGCCTGTTCTGCCTCTAGGTGTCCCCTGCCGACTGGCGCGGCGGCCCGGCCCTGGGGTCGACCCCGAGCCGCCGCCACCCATCACGCGCCGCCAGCGCCGCGTGCCGCGTGCCGGCGCTGCCCCACAGCAGCCCCTCGCCCCACCGCGCGTACCAGGCGCCGAAGCCCGCGCCGCCCAGGTGCGCCACATGGTCAAACAGCCGCCACCTTGGATCCAGTGAACGATTCAGTGAACAATGAGGCCAGGTCCACCCGACCAGGCATAAGGTCTGCAGGCATAAGCAAGTCGCACATGTACAACTGCACGTCTACCTGTGGTAAGACAGAGGTTGTAATTTCAGGTATTTGAAGCTTAGGTGAAGCGCAGCATGGGTAGGCACTCGGTGGACTGCCATGCTGCTCACTGAACAAAGAGCGTCCTGTTGGTTGATTATTATGCACAACACATCACAGTGCAGGGGCGCTGGCGACGCACCTGGCTATGACGCCGGCCAGGTCGAAGCCCACCATGCCCTTGAAGCCGGTGCCGATGGAGAATGGGTAGTCCGGCGCGAAGATCAGCGCCACCTGCAGCCAGCAGCCGCCGCCAGGTTAGCTGGGCGTCTGACGGCTACGGCCATGCGTCGACGTGCACGCACATTTGCAGACTCGTGGCCATCCTGGCTGCCGACGTGTCTGAGATGTGATGGGTGGGGACGTGCCCAAGCTGAGCTGACGCAAGGAGTGCAAAGGCCACCACACACAGTGGATGTGGCGCCGCATGTCATGCCCGCACCTGGCGGTCGGGCTGCCGGGCGGCGACGAGGGCGAACAGCGCGATGACGGCGCCCGAGGCGCCCAGCGACGGCCGGATCGCCTGCACGCGTGCCAGCAGCGCGGGCGCCGGGATGCCCCTCCCCAGCAGCGGCCACACCTGCGCGCACACCAACCATCAAGACGCCTGCTGCAGCCTGGTGAGTTTCGGTGCAGCAACAAGTGGCCCGCTGACCGGCTGTGCTGTTGCTGCGCATTGCCATCAGCCTGGTCCGACACCTGACAAAACATGATGCCAGCAGCGTCTTAGCACATACCACCGGCACCGGCAGCAGGCTGTCCGGTGCCGGGCGGCACATGACAGCGAGCACGAGGCCCCCACCGTCGCGAGGTGGCTGGCCAGGGACGCCGCGACGCCCGCCGCCACGTAGAACGCCAGAAACTGGTTGGTGCCCAGCTCGCGCCCCGCCACGTGCCCGAAGCTCCACAGCGCAAACATGTTGAACTGCGGCGGCACGGCGGCACAGGGGTCACGACAGGATGGCAGTTCCCCCAATCGATGTGACGCCCTCCCTGGCATAGGATGTCTATGCAGTGTTGCATCTCTGCAGGCGTATTCAGTGCACCGCGCCGCGAGAGGTTACACAGGTGCAGCTGCAGAGCGGCTGAGACCCTGGCGCACATCTTATGAAACCCGGTTGTGGCATTGCAGGCGGCGGTCACAGGCTCACCGTCAGGTGCAGCAGGCCGCGGTGGCTGAAGACGGAGGTGAGCAGCGTGCGGGAGCGGCCGCTGCCGGGCAGGTGCGTGAAGTTGCGCGCCATGAGGCCCTGCAGCAGCGGCAGCCGCCACGCCAGCGCCACCGCCGCATTGGCCGCCACCTGAGCCGGCGCGCGCACTTGTGCATACCCTTGGCACTGAAGGACACCGGTGTCACTGGCAGCGTGAAACGGCATATGGCCGTGACGCCACGGTCGTTCGAGGCTCACACCCTGACAGCTGCCTCGGGATACAGCACACGGCGCTCTGCTGCGGGGTGCCACCAGCCTCTGCCGCGCCTCACCAGGGCTGCCAGGGTGCGGGTGGGCTCCGGGAAGGAGGCCCACCAGTGGGCCGCCGGCCGCAGCAGCAGCGGCAGCGAGTCTGCCCTGTAGCAAACACCGGCCAGCGGCACCCTCAGCATGCACCGGCAGGCCCGCGCACTTCAGCATGGGCATGTTCATAAAATGCATTGTGCAGCTGACGTTACGCACGCTGCTCCCAGGCCAGGAGGTGCGCATGCCTCGGATATCTCACCACACGTGGCGCGCGCGGGCAGCCGTGCCTTCCCGCAGCTCGAACAGGCCGGTCACGCTGCCGTCGCGGTCGACATGCTGCCAGTCGCTGCCTGCCAGCTGCCTGCACCTCACACAAACGGGGCTGGCAGGATGCAGGGCGGGCAAGCAGTAGGAATGAACAAAAGCAGCAGCAGCAGCAGCAGCAGCGGCAGCAGGACCCCCAGCAGGGACTGGGGCTGCGCCCTAGTCGTGCGGAGAGACCTGCTGCAGCAGACACCCAAGTGAAAGGACCGTGTGCCAAGCTGATGCCCCGTTCCTGTCTGCAGGCAGACCCGCAGAACTGCCGGCCATCTCAACCGATCGCAGCACCTTGTAGAAACATCTGGCCAGACACCCAGATGACCCTTGATCGAGTACTCCAGCACACCTGGCGGCGCGCTGGTCCTCGTCCCGCAGCAGCGCCCAGAAGAAGGCGCCGCCGCCGACCGCCGCGCTGAACAGGATGGGCATGACCACGTGCCGCCGGTACCCAAAGTGCGGCACGCCTGCGCATACATCCGCATCAGTCCATGTTCATGACCCTCTGAGACACGACACGATGCTCTTTGGAGCTGTTCTGTGGATGTATTGCTTACTTCTGGCAGCAAGACTGCACTACAGCTCTTCTGGACAGTGCAGAGTGCGCACCAGCGCTGCCGCTGCCCTGCCCGAAGCCCGCAAGCCGCTTCAGGAAGCCCGGGTTCGATGAGACCAGCGCCGCGGCCTGCTGTGCTTGCTGCTGCACTGGTGCCGCGGGCGCGGTTGAAAACGAAACTCTGCCGGCTGCTCTGGCGGTGCCTGCTGTTTTGCTGCCAGGGATGCTGCTGGGTACACGCTGCGCCAGCCCGATTACCCTTGCTGAGGGCGATGCTGCGTCAAAGCCGCTGGTTGCAAAGCCGCGCCAGAGGCTGCTGACAGCATGGCACCTGACCTGCTGCCTGCGTGCTGCACTCTTGGCGGCATTGCACCGCGCAGCGAGGCCCTGCAGCATCGCACGCCGCTGGCCAGCAGCTGATGGCACTGCCCGGGCAGCGGCACAGTGCAGCTCCTGTACTGCTGCCCAGGACGTCCTGCCGGCTGCGATGGCAGCACCGGCTGGCACAGCCGCCGCCGCTGCTGCCGGAGCCCGGGCCGCCGCCTCCGCCGCAGCCGAGCGTGCCAGCTGTGATGTGCATCTGCTGGAAGCTGCCGACGCTGACGAGGACAGCAGACGCCGCGGGATCCCCAGCAGCTTGGCGCACGCGGCAGCCTGTGCCCACGTGCTGGTTGCACCGCCTGCTGCCCCGGCCGGTGGCACAGCATCTGCACCACCTCCGCCGGTAACTTGCTGGCGGCGCACTGCGCGGTACCCAGCCGTGATCAGTCCCCCCTGACCCCGCATGGTGGCTGTGACTATGTGCCAGCCGGTGCTGCTGATGTCAGTGAAAGCCGGCGGGTGCTGCTAGTGCATGATGAACAGGCGTGGCACCCACGTTGCAGCCAGACAAGTCGATGGCCTCTTAGGTGTTGAACGTCAACAGCATAAGCGGCAAACGGTTGCAGCAAATTGCAGCACCAATACTTAGAGCTGCCCCTTGCTTCAGGCGATCATCGAGGTATGTTCGTGCTGTGTTGTTTCCGACACCGCAGAAGCCGGCCTTCAAACTGCGATCGAGGATGTCCAGCACCGGGCAGCAGGGTTCAGTACAGCACCCGATGCCGATGCTGCAACCTATGCGGCGTATGGCAGCGCATGCGCGGCATTGACATGACCTGCACTGTTTGGCACACATATTTCGCGGGAGCCTCGCGTTCCGAGCATGGCTGGCTCCCCTGCTGCAAAAAGAGCATCCGGCAAAGCATCTTTGCTCAGCTCCAGCTTCGCGCCGCAGCGCACGGCGCTGCGTGTCGCGTAGCAGAGCATATACATCACCAAATAGAGGCAAACAGGAGCAATTCCTGAGTTTGTCAAGCATCTTGTTTGGGTGCTTGCAGCGGGTGGCAGCACAAACTCAAAGTCGTTTGAAAGGGTTGGCCAGCAGCAATCATCGTGCAACCTGCCCATCAACCATATAGGTCGGACGCAGTTCTCCCGCAGATTGGCTTGCAGTTGCCGTCCAAGGCCTGCCTGAGTCACGGCCACGTGGTGCCGAAGTCGCTTTGTCGTGGCTGCCAGACAAAGTCGGCCACGACGCCGCTGATTGGGCCGGCTGCCCGTCTCAGACTGGGCTCCATGGCCTGTGGCAGGCTGCTGCTTGCACAGCGGTGGACCACCGCCTGGCTGCTGGCAGCCGTGCTCTTGTCTGCGCAGCCAACACATGGCCTCCGCATAGGCAGCACGCTGGGCGCGTACGTCGCGCCCTTCCTGGCAGCCCTGGGCCCCGATGGCAACCGCAGCCACAAGTGCCGGCCGTCGCAGGTGAGCGGGGCTCCGTTCTAGCCGTGTAGGCAGTCGTCGAACACCGGACGATGGTGCCGGTTCCCTGAGCAGCTCCTTGCTGCTGCTGCCAGACAGTGCAGAGCTTTAGGAGCTGCCCAGCAGGGCGGTTACCTGACGCAGCTCCCACGCGAGGCTCCCTGCAACCCCATGTCCTGTACCAGTGCACGCCGGCGTATTGCCTATTCTGTCCGCCGCCGCGTCCGGCGCAGCTGCTGCACTTGTTACAGCAACAAGCCCACGCTCCTTTACTCAGCTGACACTGGCTTGAAAGCCTGTGGCTGCACAGTGCGAGCAGCGTTGGGCTGCTGCGTCGAGAAACCCCAGCTGCCGGCGCTGCTGTCGCCGCTGCCGGGAGGCAATCGCTGTGCCCCTCCCTTCGGACTGCATGCTCACGCCCTCTCCTGCTGCCCCCAGGTCCACCTGGCGGTGACGGGGCGGCCTGACGAGATGCGCGTCATGTGGAAGACGCACTCGCGGTCGTGCCCCACCAAGGTTCACTACGGGGAGGGCATCATGGACGAGGCGGGCTTCGCCAACGCCGCCACGCTGCAGAACGACCTGGTGAGGAGGCACTGTTTGCAGGATTATTTCTCAGCTGGTACAGCAGGACGATGTTGTCGGAGCGTGACTGTGCTCGTCAGCTGCCGCGTCATGAGCTGCAGAAGTCAGCATCCTGCTCAATGGCTTGACATTTTCAAAGCACCTGCAGGGCTCCATCAAGTCGTATTCGGCGTCGGACATGTGCGCCAGCCCGGCGCGGGACTACCACTATGCGCCGCTCATCCTGCACGACGTGGTGCTCAGCAGCCTGGTGCACTCCTTCCCAACCTGCACCCCGCTGCCAGCGTCAGACACCCTGCAGTCCGAACTCTGCTGTGGCGCCTCGCCCTGACGCTGGCTGCATCGCTCGCGCTGCCCACACGCAACACGCCAGCGGTCACAGCTGCACAGCAGCGGGAAGCGTCTTTGCCCAGGAGAAGCAGAGCAATTGTGCGCCATTCCAAAACTTGGCACTACCCCTGACTCTGCTGCCCTGCGTTTCTGGTGCAGAACCCGGGGCGGTGGTACAGCTACAAGGTGCACGGGGGGCGGGTGATGCGGTTCCAGGCGCCGCCGCCGGCCGGGCGCAAGGAGGGCTTCCAGTTCCTGGTGTACGGCGACATGGGGGACCCGGACCACCGCAAGGCCAAGGCCCCGGGGTGCGTGCTGACAGAACACGCGCTGCAGGGAAGCCTGCCATACGGACACCTGCTGCTTGCTGTGGCTGAAAAAGACGCCGGGCGATTCCAGCCGATGAATAGTGGCGAGGCACCAGGGTTCTGGTGGACAGCGCACGCTCCCGGGAAAGCTGCATCTGCCGTCGCAGAGCAGTGGTCACTTCAGCACATGGAGCTGCTCGAAGCCGAACGACGCCGCAACCGAGTGCGAACCATGCTCCCTGCCGTGACGCAGGGCTGCGGCGACGGCCAAGTATGTCCACCGGGACGTGGCGGCCGGCGCCGACATGGTGCTGCACGTCGGCGACATCGCGTACGCCAACGGGCGATCCGACGTGTGGGACAGCTTCATGGACGCCATCGAGCCCGCCGCCAGCCGCGTGCCCTACATGGTCGCCGTGGGTGAGGGTCTGGCGCCGCTGCCTTTCGGAGCACACCGCCCCTCCTGCGAGCCGCAACGTTGCTGCACAATGGTCTGAAGCAAATCTTTTATAAGGCTTCACGCAGTGCTGAGTTTCCGAGGCAGTCAGCAGGCTTTGCTGCGTGGCTGCTCCTGCAAACCGGTGGAGCATGGTGTGACAGCGCAAGTCGCATGGTGCAGGCAACCATGAATACACGTACAAACGCAAGGGGGGCGACCATGGGCCGGACCCCTCCGGCAGCCGGGGCTACGACCCCGACTGGGCCAACTTTGGTAACGGTGGGTGACCACACCAACCCATCAGCATCCATGAGACCCTACACTTGGGACCATCTGCGGTGCTCTCTTGCCTCGTGCTGTCATGTGCGCTGCATTGCAGCAACTGCTGCAACCCACTAGGTGCGTCGTGCAGTGCTGTGCCAGATGTTCCACTTTCATGCGCCCTCCCAAATGATATACCTGTTGGCCCATGCCGAGTACACTGGTGCATGCTGCTGGTCTTTGTCTCGTGCAGACAGCGGCGGCGAGTGCGGCGTCACAGTGGCGGCGCGCTTCAGCATGCCAGGCGCGGGCTTCCAGGCCAACAGGCAGTACAACGGCAGCGCTGAGGTCAGCATGATAGATGCAACCGGCAGCGGCGGCAGCAGCAGCGGTGGCAGCCGCGTCTCCAGTTCAGCGTCGGCAGCCCGGCCCAGGCCGATCCCGGTCCCAGCAGCAGTCACCCCAGACAGCCCGGCAGCGATCAGCCCTGGCGGCGCAAACGCTGCCCAGAACAAGCGGCGGCGGCCGGCCAACCCGCCCTTCTGGTACTCCTTCGACTACGGCGCGGTGCACTTCGTGATGGTCTCCTCCGAGCACGACCTGCACAAGCACTCCGTGCAATACAAGGTGGGTTGGACGATGCAGACACCTCAAAAAAGATCAATGCTCGCTGTCCTCTCAGCTCGGCCCTCTCCGGGCTTTCTACTGCCTTGGTACCTTGTACACTCCGATCACATATTGGTTGCATGCGCAAGCGCTGTGTGACTGAGCGTGGTCTGCCCACCCCGCAGTGGCTGAAGCGGAACCTGCAGCTGGTGGACCGGTGCACGACGCCGTGGGTGGTGCTGGGCATGCACCGCCCCATGTACGTGGTGTACCCCCACAAGTCCAACCGCCGCGTCGGCGGTGCGCATGTTCCTTCGACCCCTTGTGGCGCCATCCTGTGTCGCCCTCCATGCGCCCTTCTGTGCAGCTGCTGTGTTACCGGCTGCTCCCCCTCGGGAGTCTGCTGAACAGTATGCAGTGTGCCACTGTGCCTCATACACTGTGGGATGATGAAACATGAGCGGCATGCTCCAGACCCTGATTCTCACCACAGTGCATCACCCGTCGTGCAGAGCACCTGCGCCGGCAGATCGAGGCGCTGCTGTCAAAGCACGAGGTGGACCTGGTGTTCAGCGGCCACGTGCACAGCTACGCGCGCACCTGCAACGTGCTGGCCGGCAAGTGCGTGGACATGCGTGACGGCGGGTGAGGGTTTCTCCACCTTGACCACCCTCCTTGCATCCTGCTGGGCTGTGAGTCCTGACGGCGGGATTGCAATCACCAAACACGATGCTTGAGTCCTCGGATGTGCCGCCCATCGCTGGCTGAGGCACATCACACAGACTCCTGGGGCTGCTGCTGCAGCCTTCGGGGCTGTGTTCACCTCTGCATACCCTTGAGCACTTTCACGGCTGGTCCTGATTGCTTGTGTGCTCGTGGTGCACAGGACAACGCACATCACGCTCGGCTGCGGCGGCCACCGGCTGAGCGACGTGAATCATGACCAGCCGGAGTGGCTGACCAGCACCGCCGCCAAGTTTGGCTACGGCCGCGTCACCGTTGGCGACGGCTACTCGCTCAAGTTCGAGTACATCCGCACCGACGTGAGCGTCACATTGATGGCTTTGCTCATGCCAAGCGAGACCAGCCGTTGCACAGGCCCCTGCAATCCGTGCTGTGCTGACTGCAGGGGTGGTGCACAGTGCTGCTGCGCTGTTGGCTGCAAATCACTGCTGGCTGCTGACTGTGTTTGGTCTGGTTTGCTCACAGGATGGCAAGGTTCACGACAGCTACGTGCTGCAGAACAGCCGCGCGGACCGCCGCAGCTGCTTCCGGGGCACTGCTGAGGAGGGCGGCAGCAGCCAGCGGTGACAGCTGCGGCTTGCAGACCGCTTCCTGAGCCCACGGGGCTGGATCCTCAACTTTCTGCAGCTGCTGACGACCCTGGAGCGGCAGCCAGCAGCTGTGCCGCAATGGACAAGGTCAGCTGAACAGGGGGGATGGCATGCCCAGTGTGGCAGACTCGAGGGCTGAAGCTGTGATAATGATGCTGCCACAGTCTAGCTGGTGGGTTCGTGGGGGGCTTCTGTATCATCGGGTTGTTCAGGGAGCCGCTGCTTCATATCGAGACTACAAATTGCAGCGTTCCTCATATTCTTCTATCGCTAAATCAGCGTGGTTTCTGCTACATGTGTACCGGTTTGCGGGGACAGACGTTTAGGATGTGGGATAACATCAAACTCTAGCTGGAATCAGTACAAGCACGTATCACTATGGGCTCATTCGTCTTGTCAACCTGATGTAAAACAGCAATGTAGCAGATTGACTGATCAACCATATCACGGGCACACAGCATGAGTCGCCAACGCAACCCAGAAGTGTTCACTGCAAACTGATTATCTGTTGCGAAGAGTACGCACGCAGTTTGATGTTGTTCGACTGTGATTTAGCAAGCCGATGTGAGGGCGCATACAAGCCTTGATCCTGCCAGTCCAACAGAAATGTACATGCTGATGCAATGCTCATGTAGTGGGGTGCAACAAACGGCGACCCAAGAATTGTCTGTGGAGCTTGTGCGGTCATCTGGTCCTATCGTACAGCTATGCATAGTGCTACCTCTGCCACTGCTGCGCGGGGCGACTTGCTGATAGGTAAGCACCGTGGGGCGGTGCAGGATGGCTGGGCATTGGTGGCTGCCACCTGGCTGCGGGCGGGCCCGCGAAGGAAGCTTGCCCACATGAGTTGTTCGCGACTTCGGCAGCCAGCCCGCGCAGGGGCAGCGGCGGCGCCACGTGACCATCTGGCCTGCTCGGTGGCAGTGGCGGCGGCCGCGGCGGCTGCGGCGGCTGCAGTCCCGCGCGCAGCGGATGCTGCTGCGGCGGCGGCGGTGGCCGCGGTGGCCCGTGGCCGAAGGCGCCAGGCGGCGGTAGGATGTGCACGGCCGGGGCAGCTGCTGGCGCGGGCGGCGGGCGGCCGTACCCGTGGCCAGCAGGAGGCGGCGCCGGTCGGTGATGGGCCCCAGCGCCGCGGCCTGCTGCCGGCTGGGGCACCCCGGCAAATGCGGATGGCGGCGGCGGCGGCAGGCCCCCAGGGCCGGGAGGGCGTGGCGGCGCCGCCGGCGGCGGTGGTGGCCGGGGTCCCAGCACGGTCGGCGGGCGCTGTAGCGGCTGCCGCTGCTGCTGCTGCTGTGCAGGCGGCACCGGGGTCGCGCCCGTCAGCGGCACGGGCTGCCCGGCGCTGAAGGGGTCATATGGCACCGGCCTGCCTTGTGGTGGCCGCGATGGTGGCAGCGGCGGTCGCTGCGCCTGTACGTTAGGAACCCCCCTGCTGCCGGCCGCCCCGCTGAAGGCCTGGCCCATCGGCGGCGGCGGCGCACGATGGGTAGGGTCAACGGCGGCGTCGCGGCCAGACCTGTCGAAGTCCAGCTTGCGGCGCACGTTCCGCAGCCCTACAGCAGTTCCGCCGCCTCCAGGCCTCCGGCTCCCGGGGTCCTGTGCCCTGGCGGCCTTTGGCGGCCGGTCCGGCGCTGCGGGGTGGGGCGGCTCGGATTTCGCCCCAGGGCCGGGGCTGCGCTCCCCCAGCGCCCCCTGCAGCGCCCGCACGCAACCCCGCAGCACCTTCTGCACGATCTCGTACGCCGCCTGCACCTGCAGTGTTGCATCCCGCCAATCGATTGCTGTATGGCTGAACATCTTCAACGTTTGGACATCACTACTGAGATCTGCTAGCATGGCGGACTATGTCGCTGCAGTTGGCAGGCAGGCACTGGTGCCGACGCCGCTTTGTGAAAGCAGCGCCGCATTCAACACTGACCCATCAACTGTAGCGTGTTTGTGACAGGGCCCACCATCGTGCTCACCTCTGCAACGGCGTCGGCGCTTTGGCCCGGCGTCAGGCTGCCGGCGGGCGCGATCTCCAATCGGCAGGCGGCCCAGGGGTAGGGCGCAGTCAGCGCCGCCTGCTGCTCCCGCAGCACTGCCGCCTGCGCACCGCAATACTACTATGTGGGCTCGTCAGAAGCACGATGGCAGCACTTTCAGCCCAGCCCTGTCTCCTCTGCAGATGTCAGGGGTTTACAGCACCACGACTTGGGTACACTGAAGCAAGGCTCAGGCGCTGCAGACCGGCGCCTGTGTCCGCTCCTGTGTGCAGTCAACACAACAATTCAGGCAGCGCCGCCCGCACCTGGCCTGCGTCCAGCAGCAGGCGCGCCATCTGCTGCTGCTGCTGCTGCTGGCAGCGGCCGCCGCCGCCCGGCGCCTTTGCCGCGGCGTCCTGCACGATCTGGCGGTCGGAAGCGGCGATGCAGGCGTGCATCGCGGCGGCGGCATCCTCCGCCGAGCTGTGCCCGTCCCCCGACCTGCAACTGATGCACGACGACGCCTGTGCATGAGCGCCGCTCAGATGCACAGCTCCCATCAGACCCTGTTGCACGCCTGCAGACCTCCTTGCCGGCTCAGGTTCATGTGTGACACAACACCCTCCCTGACTGGTTGCATGCTCGACATGCCGGAACCGCTTCAGCCAACACAGGGCGCACAGAACGGCTCATCGCATGCCGGCAGCACCACATTCTTTACGGTCTTCAGGGAATTGGCGACGATCTCAAGCAGGAGCTGGTTTGAGACGGCGTCAGATGCGCACGCCAGCAGGTTGCAATACTTTAGAGGCGCACCGGCCGCCGTCGATGAGGGAGATGGTGATGACGCGGTCGCGCCGCCCCGGCTCCGCGTCGCACAGGTGCACCTTGGCCCCGGTGCGCTCCCGCACCTGGCTGATGATGCCCCCACCCTGCAGCAATAAACAGGACACTGGATGCTGGCGGGAAGGGCGGCGTCACCCCCACATGTGATGGTGTCAACTACAGGGTGGCGGGCCGATCCAAGGGCATCCTGCAGCCGGGCGCATGCGGCTCTGCCGCTGCTTGGATGCTGGCAGCAGGTGTTTCACGGTGTGCACACATGGAGGCCAGTATCCTCCCAGGCACCTTGCCAATCACGCCGCCGGCGTGCGAGACGGGGCACAGCATGCGCAGCAGCGTGCCAGGCCGCGCAGCGTCCGCGTCGCCCGCAGGCTTTGTAGACGCTGTCTGCAGTTTGGGCGCGGCGGCTGGCAGCGACGTCTGCAGCTCTGCAGCACTGGGCGGCAGCGGCGGCGTGCTGCTGCTGGCTGATCTGGGGGCACTCTGCTGCGGCGGCGGCTGCGCCTGCTGCTGGTGCTGTCGCGCTGGCGCAGCAGCTTGCGGCGGCGGCTGCATTGGCGGCGGCACAGGCGCGGGTGGCCGCGGCCTCACCTGGGCCTGACCACGTGCGCCAGATTGGGGTGCATGGCTGTGCGGCGGCGGGCGCGGCTGCGGTGGCAGATGGGTGCCGAGAGGCCTCTGGTGCAGCTGCATGTGCTGCTGCGGCATGAGCTGTGGTGCCGGCCGCGGCTGGCCGGCTGGCAGCGGCGGCGGCTGCAGGGGCGGTCGCGGCTGGGACATGCTGCAGGGTGGACGCGGACCCCCGTGCTGCGAGTATGCATACATCGGCAGGCGCACGCTGCCGCTGGTTGGTCCCCTTGCCTGATCAACTGCCATCTTCACAACAGCGTTCCCTTCACGCGGCGGCCGCGGCGGCGCCGACGGCGGCCACGCGGTTGGTGTGCGGGCCGTGCCCAGCAGCACGCAGTTGGCTCCGGTCCTGTGCGCGCTGCATTCTGCTGATGTCATCAAGGTCAGCGCGCTGCAGCGGTTCGGGTTTCAGCAGCCTGCAACCCAGGAAGAGGTGTTGGCAGCCTGCTTGTGTGTGCAGATAAATGGGAGTGCACAGCACAAGTGTGCGCAGCAGTGCTGCCCACTTTCGGACGTCCTTGCTACTGATCACCTAAAGGCGTTGCTAGTGCAAGGCAGAGGGTTTACAGTGTATCAACCAGCTGAAAGTTGTCAAGCAACGACCACTCAACTGCCTGCCCGAGTGCAGCCGCGACTCTGTTCAAACAGCACCTCGCTAAGTGGCTACCATCATGATCAATGCGGCATTATTCATGCTGGACATGTGATTGTGATCCATGCAGCTGACTACATCGACACGGATGTCGGTGTGCCTGCGCGCGCAGATGTGTGCCAGCGTGGCAGCTTCACGCACGTGGAAATCCGGATGCAGCAACGCCCGCGTCCACCCTGCAGCGTCAAATTCTTTCCGCTTGACAAATTCACGAAGATCTCATCGGAACCACACCACACTGATACACTACACAAGGATGTCGGATGGTGTTCATACACAGACTATGCTGCTTCCCACGCCACCATTCATAGAGAGCACTGCTGGGAGTTGCCTTCGCACCAGTGCAGTGGTAGACAATCCTTGCGCAAACAGTTTACAATGGCAGGATTGGCAACTGACGCTGGCGCAGGGATGCTGTCCGAAGTGGGTACAACCGCAGAGTCGTGCCGCTTCTTAGTACACTGCCCCTCGCTCGGACAAAGGCGCCATGGCGGCCCAACGTTTAACAAGTGTGACCGTTCATAACGACCTTGCCAGCGGTCAAATTTGTTGAATGCATTTGTCCCAACAAAAACCATATCAGCCGCGTGTGCAAACGTGTCCACTCAAAGGGGGACCAAAGAGAAGCTGGCGGCGCCATTGTTCAAAAAGGCAATGATGCCTTGGCCGTCATTGGTATACTTGCAGGCCACAACCATATCAGCAGCCCCATCCCCATTCAGATCTGGGGCAACGATCTCGATGGGGTCGCTACCGCACTCGGCAAATGTGACTGCTAGAGTGGGCGGCACTGCCAAGGTCTGAAAGTTGTGGAAGGCAAACTGCAGTGCTTCCAGCACCGAGATGAGCAAACTTGGGGGTAGCGATGCGATAGGCTGCGGTCACACGGTTCACATGGACAAGCTGGCATACATCAGCAGAGGGCGAGCCGCCAATGGCTCTCAGCTGCCGTGAGCGCAGCGCCATGCCCGCCGCTGCCCAGCTGGTGGGTGCAGCCCTGCTGCTGACATCGGCACTTGCCCCAGCACTGGCCAGCGCAACGCAGATCAACACGAGAGCTGTGAGGAACCCATTCATCGGACTCAAGGCCATATGCGCCCGAGACAGACCGGCTTGCAGCTAGCCCACAGATTACACTGCCCAGGCAGTCTTCCCACAGTGGGGGCACGCCGGCACCATGTTCAGGGCACGCATGCTCGAATGAGCATTGCAGGGACACAGGGTCGGCTCTGCGCGTGAAATGGCTGCAGTAACAGCTGCACCTCTGCGTGATGAGCTGAAACAACGGAACCTAGCATTAGGACCTACGCACCTAGCAAAGTGTACTGCTAGTCTGTTAACAGGGCTGTCACTCGCCTGGTGCTCTTGATGTGTCATGTACCTTGCAAGTAGTGGGAGTGGTCGCTAAAATGCTCTGCACTTCATGACAACGGAGGTGGTGTGTTCTGAGCGGCTTGCACCGGCGCAGAACACCTCTTTGACAGCGACTCGATGGCAGGCAAGGCCATTGCTGCTCAAAGTTAGCGCAGCCAGGGCTGCACTCGATCTCTGTGGGTTCAAGTGGGGATACCATGCGCTAAACTGCTTGTCAAGCACCAGTGTCTTGGCAGCAGCGCTGCAGATGTATGATTTGTTGGCATGTCGTCGTAGGCATCACATGTTTGCTCGACAGACAAAAACGGAACCCAAGGGTTTGGTCAGGTCTGAACCATGCGATCTCAGCCTGTCACACGCTGCAGCTGGCTGACAGCTGCAGGTTGCTGCTGCGCAGCGGCTGTGCAGCTGCTGTCCTTCTGCGCCTGAACGGCTGTCCATGCGCCACAGCCGCCTCAGCGCATGCCATCCTGGCACCGCGTTGGGTGCCGCAGTCAGGCTGACACGAAGTCCGAGATGGCCATGATCTGCATGGCACATCGTTGCAGGATCACTTGATGCGCAGGGAGTCATACATACACGTGGGTTCTGTGGGTGCCAGACACTGGTAATGCTATCAGACCGCCACACATGCACATGCCCAGTTGCACAGGACAGGGCTTGCAGGTTGTCGGGTGCACAGGGAGCAGGGGGCGTACCATTATGGCGGTCAGTGCCAGCATGATTAGCACGCACAGCGTGACTGGCCCCAGCTTGTCGTCAAAGAAGCCGTACTGCACAGCAGCAAATGACAAGTCTGCTTGACACATGAACAAGGCCTGCCTGGCTGCTGAGGGGAAGCGTCAGAAGCAGTTGACAGAGTCTTCACGCTGGCAGATCCAGACCAGCCTGGGCAAACTGAAACGAGGCACATGCTGCGGTGCGCACCTGCTTCCGCCGCAGGTTGCTGCTGCGGAAGTAGTATACGAAGGCTGCATACACGATCTGCGGCAGAACAGGCCGTGCACTCATTCTGTTGTGCCTCCAGATAACGAGCTATTGGCATCAGGATCACGCCAAGCTTGCAGAGCCCACAGCTGCATGCAACACCCGTGCACGCTGTGGCTGCAGTATCAGCTGTGCTGCATGGTGTGCTGCTTGGTGGACTCTAACAGAGGGACGGCACGCACCATGAGCAGGGACACCGGCAGCAGCAGCATCGCGATGACCTGCGTCGTGCGCTTCGTGACCCGTCGCGCGTGCTTGCCGGCTGGCGCGCCAGCGTCCTCCTCGATGCTGAAGCCCACCTGTTGCAGCATTTTCCGCGCCCATCACTCCAAGTGCTGTACGCCAACACCATGCTGGACAGGAGAGAAGTGAACCCTTGCCACGGCGCACTGATGCATCGACGTCAACTCGCTGCACATGTGCGCCCCACTGCTGGGCCCCACTGAGAAGAGGGTTTGCTACACAGTGGGACCTGAGAACGTCGCGCACCAGGGCGCTGGTGATGCCGCCCATCATGACCGCCATGTGCATCCAGGACAGGTAGGTGCGCTCCAGCGCGAAGTAGGTCTTGGGCTCGATGCGCAGCGGGATCTTCCTGCAGCGGGGCAGGGGCGCCAAGCAGTCGGCAACGCAGCAGCGCCTGAGCACACAGACCTCTGACTGCCCGACTCTGCTGCTCGGCTCTGCTGCTGGCAACGGTGCAACGGGGCACGCGCCGCAAAGCGGAGGAGAGCCTGGGTGTATGAGCACGGCATGCGGCCTACCAGCTGCCCAGCTTCAAAGCCACACACGCACAAAAAGCTGCTGCTACCACGGTCGCAGGGGCGCTTGTGTGGTTCGTGGCCGGACGCAGCGGGCAGGCCAGCGGCTGGTGTGCGGCAGCAAGGCAACACGCATGCACAGGGCTCAGCCGTCGGCAGCTGCTGCCGGGCACATGTTGAGGTGGCCCGCACCTGCTCGAGACGTGCAGCTCAAGGGGCAAGTTCCCGCTGAATCATGGAGGCTCTGGGAGGCTCTGGCAGCACGCGGCACCTGGGGACCTGGAAGCGGGCGCCCTCGGTGTAGGTGCGGGTGCCGAACAGGGTGTCGGTGACCGCATTGCCGCCCGCCATGGCGGATTGCGCCGCGCCGCCGCTGATGCTGTCCCCTGCGGCCGCCCTAGGCGTTCCCCTTCAGATGCCTCGCGACACCTTTGGAAACCCAGCCGGATATGTCAGAATGCATGCCGAGCCGATGCTGCGCATCACTCAGAGGCGGCAGCTTCCATGGTGCCGGCCATGATTCATTGCAGAATGTGCCTCACTTGCACAGCTATGATAGGCTTGGCCATGCGACAGACTCTAAAGGAGGACGAGGGCAATGAGGCAGCGTTGCATGATCCTGCATGGATGGCAGGGCCAAGCAGGCACCTGTGCAGCGGCAAAGGGCGTGATCTGCCAGGCAGCTTCCTGATGGCGTCCTGACAGAGCGCTGCCGTCACTGCTGCACTGCCGGTTGACACAGCTGAGACGTGATGGCCAGCTGCACCGCAATATTCGCCTGGACCTAGGCCACAGGTGTTGCGAACTTCAGCAAACCCACAACGAGCCGTGCGCCACGTCAAGTCTCTGACAGGAACGACCTGATGTCTTTGCAACTTGTGCACCATGAGGAGGAGTGTCTATCCTGAGCTTGTCATGCCGAACTGCAGCTCTCCGCAGCAGGGTGCTGAGGATGTGCCACTGGCGGGACAACCTCAAATCGAGTAGCATCGCCAGAGCAAACTTGCCCAGAGCACACCATCTCCTGCGTCTCAGGTGTCCCGCCTTAGTGTCGTGTGTCATGAGCGGCCCGCTGCGCCTTGCGCCGGGGGCGCAGACGCACCTGCACTACGGCGCCGGCGTGCGCCGCGATCTGCAGCTGCTAGAGCTGGACGAGGGCTTGCTGACGGAGCTGCAGGCAAACGGGTGACTTCTTGATGGCCACTGCAGGGTCTCGTTGCACGTGTCATTATTCTTCGGCAGCAACTGCACGGATGTTTGCGCTTGCTCAAAATCTGCGCCGGCACAGCTGCAACATCAGTGCATGCATGAGCTCCTCTTGCATATGGCATGCGTGATGACCACGAGCTGAACCAACAATTCGCAATAAGCAGCATGGAATGTACGACTGATATCGCTGACCCACTGCACATAATGATGGAGTCCCAGTAGAGCGGCAGCATTGAACTCGCGTCGATCCATTGCACACTGCAGGACCTGATTGCAGTAGCATGACGTCTGGGTGATGCACTTGCAGGGGCAGCATCAAGGGCGCGTCGGCGGCGGACGAGGCGGTGCTGTGCACCCGCGACCGCACCTACGCCCTGAAGCACGTGCAGACCACCAACACGGTGCTGCTCATGCCGTCGGATGCAGAGGTGGGCGTCATCGTGACGCATGCCTCGCATCTGAAACAGCCGTCATCTGCAGCCAAGGCGCGGGACGAGCAGAGCCATTCCTGCCTTGCCGACGGCGTCGACACTGGCCTGGAGGATGCTACACCAGCATCACGCACGTCTGGCCTCCGCAGCGGCGCTGCTGCCTTGTGTGAGGGCTGGCTCACCTGATGCAGCAGGCGCCGGCGCGGCCAGATGGCGGCCCTGCGGTGGCGGTGGGCGGCGAGACGGACCACCACATGGAGGCCGTGCTGGCGGCGCCGCGGCTGGACACCCTGGACGCGCTGCTGCCGGTCAGTGACATCAATGTTGAAGGCATAATTAGGCGTATCGAAGTTCTTAAAGATGGGCTGGCTGACGGGCACGGCACCCCGGCATGCGGCTCCGTGGAGGGAGGCACCGCCGCCGCCCGGCATCGGGGCAGGGGTGCCCTGGTGCATGCCGCTGGCTTCAGGGAACCCATTTTAGTGCGATCGTACATCGATATCTGGCCGGTGCAGCGGCACTGATGCCGACAGTGGTGCCGACATCTGCAGGTGTATGACGGCGAGGAGCACGAGCCAGCGGCCATGTCTGACGGGGATGGGCTGCGGGGGGACTCCCAGAATGGCGCGGCCCCGATGCCGCTCAGCTTCGAGGAGCTGCTGGTCAGGGTACAGGTCAGTTGCAGTGTCCACTTGACTGAAACGGCCGTAGCTGCTTGGTCGCCAGACGGAAGTTGCAGTCTGCATGACTGGTGCTGTGGCCCAGAGAACCCGGCCAAAAGGCGGCCCGCCTATGTGACGAATGGTGGGCCTGTCGACGCCTGCAGGCCAGCGAGGCAGAGCTGCGGGAGGCCCTGGAGCAGAGGGGCGCGCTGCAGCTGGGCAGGGGGTGGCAGCGGCTGTCGCCGGAGCTGCGGGTGCGTGCCCCGGTGGCTCGGTAACCCATGTGCTGCTGGTGCACAAATTGCATCGTGCTGTGCGCTGTGCTTTTTCCTGCGGCATGCGTGTGCAAGGCCGCCGCATGTGTGGCTGCAGGGCACGGTGCTGAAGGTGCTGCTGCTGAGCGTGGAGCAGCACGGCTGGCGGCGGGACGCGCTCAGTGCCGACGAGGCGGCGGCGGCGCTGCAGGACGACGGCTTCGACCCCAGGTGATCGCCTGGCGGCAGCGCGCACGCCGGTGTCCCAATGCTGCGGCTGCCGCTGGTTGCTGCTACCCTGCTGTTGTCGCCAATGCTGCTGCACTGATCGCTGATCTCGAAGGGATTTCAGTCTGGCTGCTGCATCACAGCGTCTGCACCATCGCTGGACAGCCGCGAATGGCAGTTCAGGTCTGTTGCTGACGAGCAAGACGTGCACTTCTGACCGGCTGCGCGCGGTGCCGCAGGGTGGTGCGGCACTGCCTTGCCCTGGTGAGCAGCCCTGCAGCGGCAGCCAGCGAGCCAGGCGGCAGGCCGGGACCACAACTCCTTAGCCTGGACGAACAGAAGGTCCAGTATCTAGCTGCGCCAAATCGCCATGGTCATGACGTGTGAGCGTTGCACCCCTGACAGGGCACCACATGCTGGACCATCCGCCGCTGTGACACCCTCCTGCGCAGGTGGCGCTGCACTTTGCGCGGGAGCTGCTGCGGCAGCGGCCGGCCTGGGAGCGGCCCGAGTTTATGGCAGCCTGGCGGGACGCCCTCCCAGAGGTGAAACCGTCGTGGCACCCTGTAGCACCTCTTCACGCCCACTGGATGCCGCTGCGTCACGTGGGTGGCAACTGGCAAGCTGCTTTCCTATCAGGGTACCTTGAAGGCCTGCTGCTGAAGTCGTGCGCTGCTCGCCACAGGGCTTCCACGTGGATTCGGGCGCGCTGCGGGGCGTGGCGCTGTCGGAGGCGGAGGACCGGCTGCGGTACTTTCCCGCGGACGGGCTGCCGGCGGCGCCCGCCGCGCGCTTCGCGGCGCTGTTCGCCGCGCGGCCGCGCTGGGCGGCGGACGACATCACCCCGTTCCTCGACGGCATGCAGGTGTCGCACATGCTGCCGATGGCACTGTGCGTTGCCAGATGCAGAGCCTGTAAGGCACACGCACATCACTAGGGCAGCAGGGCGGCTGATCTGCAGGCGGCCTGAGCTGCACCCGGACACCTGCATCTGCAAGCGCCGAACGTCACCAGCCTGGGCGCTCACGGGGCCCCGCTGCCGTGCAGGCGCCGGGGCAGTCGAAGGAGGCGCTGCTGCTGCGCCACGCGCGCGCCGCCCAGCCCGCGGGCCCCGCGGGCCCCACGGTCTACAGCGCCCGGTGACGACCGGACGGCGCTCACGCCAGCCGTTGCCCGGCGGCAGCGCTGAAGGGCCGGGTGTTAAAAGGCCATTTGGGCGCCAGCAAAGCGCTGGATCACAGCATGCAGCAGTTACAGGTGCAGCGGTGCTGGTTTTGCGTGCGCTATGTGTCAGTGCAAGCCCAGCGGGATGCATGGCAGCCCGACGCACACTGAGTGGTCGGATGCTGGTAGCAGCCGATGCGGCGGCTGTCCCACTGCTGCCGCTGCTCATGACGCTGCAGATGTCACTGCCACGGACAACCTGAGTGTGCACTATCTTGCATTTTATCACAGCAGGATCTGCCGCATCTGCGCCTGACAGCAATATGGTGGAACACGACATGTACACCTTGCTGTGCATGTGGCGGATGCTGCCGTTCAGCAACCTGGCCACATTGGTCCCCAAGCTGTCCACATCTACCATTGGCCACATCAGCTTGCACGCACACATCTACCTTCCTCCACTACTTCACAGCTCGTGATGCTGCCATGTTCATCTGTCCCTGTAGATCTCACATGTGCATATACAAGCGCCAAGGGAAACCCTAACTGTGTCCAGCACACTGAAAGGTCCGACACTTTTACAGGCTGGCAGGTCGTGACACTCGGAAACAATAATCTGGTGTGACGGCGGGCACGATGCCTGTCCAACTCCATGCGGCCACCGTTGCGCCAAGCAAGCTTAGTCTATTCACTACCATTGCAGTTTATCTGCGACCATTGCAGCACATGCGCGCCGGCCGCTCATCTGGACTGCGGCGGCCCTGTGGCCATGAGGATGCGCTGCGCAGCCGACTCCTGCGGCTGCCCGGCGCCCGCGTCGGCTGCTCCCGCGGCCGCCTGCGCCCGCGCCGCCTCAGTGGCGGCCGCCCGCTGCTGCAGCTGCTGCGCCGTCAGCCGCTCCAGGCCGGCGAGCAGGTCGAAGGGCGCCACCTGAGCGCAGCACAGCAACGGGGTCGGTGACGCTGTTGCAGATGCCGCCACGCTTTCTGGCAGCTTGCTATTATTTAATGTAACGGTGACCGCCCGACCGGCAGCCCGCAGTCAAGCTGGAAGAACGGAGTGATTGTAATGAGCCGGCTGTCAGAGCGCAGGGGTCCGCTGCGCTGCAGATCAACTCGCCTGATTGAAGCCGTCCTCCCAGAGGATCTGCACGGCGTAGTTGCCGCAGGGCGCGACGGACGACGGCCGCACATCATCCGCCACCGCTGGCGCCAGCCGCTCCCCCTGCGTCAACATGATGCATCGTTTTCTGCCGGCAGGACGGAGGCATGTGCTTCAGCCCTCTCTCTGCTGCTGCAGAGCAGAGGCGGACTGCTGTGCTGCGCTTTGAGATGCTGCTACCTGAAAGACGCAGGAGAGCAGCAGAAGCACACGCACAGAGCAGCAGGAGGTTCACACCGTCCACTCGTCGATGGCGGCCGCTGAGGTGTCGTTCCGCCGCACGGTGGCGGGATGCAGGAAGAACTCCTGCTGCCGCGGCCGCGCCGCTGCCACTGCCGCCGCTGCCGCCGTGCTGCTGCTGCCATCAGCCGAGGCAGCCGCTGCGGCGGCTGCGGCTGCTGGCGCTGACGCGACGGCCGGCGCGGCATCGGTGTCCGCCGGCTGTGCTGCTGCCGCTGCCGCGGTGCCGCCAGCTGGCAGCGTCACTGCAAAGGCCGCGACGCTCTCGTCGAACCTGCACAGATACATCGAGCCCAAGATCGGTCCTCTGCTCGTATTTCAAGCTATGTGATACCAATGCAGCCACAGAGCTGTCTGCCAGCTTTCTGGCCGTTTGACCCCAATTGGACCAGGTGACACCTTGCACATGAGAACCTGCAGCACCGCTGGCAGCTCTCAGCCTGGAGCAAATCAGAAGTGCAGCAGCACAGATGCTGGCAGCGTCACTTGGGCACCTGCTCCTACCCTCAGCACCTGCACCCCACCCGCCCGCGCCGCGGGGGGCCGCCTCCAGCTGGTCGGCCTCCCACAGACACGTGGACTGTACAACTCAGGCGCTGCTACTGCACCACAGACCCTAGACCCTACCTGACGGCGCTGCGCGGCGCCGCCTCCAGCTTGGCCACCTCCCGCACCACCGCCGCGCCCAGCTCCATGAACGCGGCCGCCGTGGGGCTGTCGGGGCGGGACACCACCAGCGGCTGGCCGCCTGCACTGGCCGTCCGCACGTCAGGGTCAAGCGTGGCCGAACTGCTCTATCGTGGCTGCGCTCGCGGGTGCGACGCGAGCGCCGGGGCTGCAGGCTTTGTACATACATGTGACAAAAAGAGTGCCGTCGTGAATGAGATTCGTCGACAGCAGCTCGCAGGAGCAAGGCTGATGGGCAGATTGACACGAGTGACGCACCGTCGCCGGCCTGCGAGATGTCCTCGGCGATGGGGAAGCGGATGAGGTGGGGCAGCCCGAACTCCTTCCGGATGCGGTCGCCGCTGCCGGCGCCGAAGGGCGTGTACCGCCGCCCGTCCTGCCCGTCAAAGAACGACATGTTCTCCACAACTGCCACGCAGGGCACCTGCACAGCGAGGGCCACACATCATGCGGAGCGCACCAGCGCACGCGGCGGCACATCAGGCTGCTGCACTGGAAGCAGCATCCCTCGTCACAGCAGCGCACGGCCTCTCCACATGTGAATCGAAGCGACACAAGCTGATGGCTGCAGCGCACACAGCAAGCGCGCTGGTGCAGGCGTTGCTGCTGAACAGCTGCCAGGTGTCTGCACACACACCCACGCCCTGCAGCGCCGCAGCGCCCCCGCACATCTGCAGGCGCGCACACCCGGCTGCGCGGGTCACCTGGAGCCGGGAGAACATGCGGATGCCCTTGGCCACGTCCACGTACGCCAGCTTCTGGGGCGTCGTCACGACCACCGCCGCCGAGAACGCCACCGTCTGGCACCTGCCGCGGCCAGCCACGTGGTTCACGGATGTGCAGTGAGCGGCGTGCCCAGAGCGCACGGCGCTGGGCGGACGCTGCTGCTGACACAGCAGACAGACCAGGCTAAATCACCAGGTGGGGTTGGCGCCTGTGCCGATTCGGGCGGCGCGGACACAGATACTGTGAGCCCGAGGGGTGTGGGGGTGGCTCACAGGGTCAGCTGGATGTCGCCGGTGCCCGGCGGGAAGTCGACAATTAGGTAGTCCAGGTCGCCCCACTCCGCCGTCGTCAGCAGCTGCTGGATCAGCCCTGCGCATGGCCCAATGTTTAGTGACTCTGGAGCATGCACCTTGCACCCTTTTCGGTTACGACTTCGGCTCTGGCTGGCGATGGCAGCAGTCCACAGCTTGCCAGCTGCAATACTGCTGATCATGTGCAAGTTTATGAGCAGGACATGGGAGATGCACCACACCCAATGAGCGTGAACGCTGCACAGTGTTCGGCGGCAGGCGGCTGGCACCACTGCTTGCTGGTCCTGGACTTGCTGTGTCCTGGCCGCACACATTTGACGCCCACCTGACACCATGGCGCCGCGCATGATGGCGGACCCCTGCCCGGCGAAGCCGAACGACACCGCCTTCACGCCCTCATACTCCACCGGCGTCAGCGCCTGGCGCAGGGGATGCGGCACTCAGCACCACCTCACGGCCTGCTATGAGGGCGCTGGTGCTGCGACCAGGGTGCGTGCCAACCGACCACTGCGTGTGCCTCCTAGAGTCATATGGCGCGAGGCACAAGCTGGCAGCACATCGGCGTCTTCTGCCCAGGTGCTCAGCTGCCTCCCTGCCAGCATTGGCCCTGACACCGCAGCACCCGATCTGCCAGCAGCGCCCCAGAGCAGTGTCCTGCATGAGCCAGGCTGATGCAAAGGCAGAAGCTGCACAGAAGCCGGCGCGCACCCGGGTGGCGGGGTCCATGATCATGACGCGCGGCTGCGGGCTGATCATCGTCGGCAGGCTGGGCCCGTGCACATCCGCATCCAAGATGCCCACGCGGCCGCCCATCTGTGGGTCCCAAAGGCAACGTCTGAGAACGACACGCCGTATTGCGCTTCTGACAGCCACCCGCAGCTCTGTTATGCAGGCGGTGCGGCCGCATCTGCTGGAACTCTGACGCCGCCGGGCGCCGCTGCGCTGTGCTTGTGCGCGCGTGGCGCACCTGCAGCAGCGTGTAGGCCAGGTTGACGGCGGTGGTGGACTTGCCGACGCCGCCCTTGCAGCTGGACACCGCGATGACGTGCTTCACCCGCTGCAGCCCGCCCGGCCGCCCGCCTGCAGCGCACTCATCGACGCTCAGACCCTGGCACGCGACAAATGCTGTGCATGCTCGTGGGTGCAGCTGAGGGGATACGCAAAGCTACTGGCGCCCGCGGCCGCGACTGCAACACCCAGCTGCGTGCAAGTTGTGCGAGTGCTGGATGTTGCAGGACACCCAGAGCCCACTCGAGGCAGCTTTGTGCCATGTGCCGGGCCATCTGCCCACTTGTCGGCTGGATGGGCTTCGGCGGATCGGCGTCCATGACAAGCTTGACGTCGCGCACCCAGGGCAGCTCCCCGACGAACAGCCGCGCCTGCGCGCACCACAGTTTGGGCGTGTCAGCAGGCGCAGTGACGCATGGAAAGGGTTTGACCGGCTCGACTGCCATGCCTGATCCAGTTTCGGAGCATGCAGGCTGTGCTGCACGGGAGCAGTGGCGGCGGACAAGGGCCTGCTGTTGCCAGTCCCCGTTGACAGGCTGCACCATCCGCACGGCTGCCTGCAAGTGCCAGCGAAACAAAGGGGAAGGGAATATGCACCTGCCGCTCGAACTCCGCTTTGACGGGGCACGCGGGCGTCGTCAGCTGCAGTCGGAAGCCCACCGTGCCGGCGGCGCGGTCTGCAGGGTGCACATGCGGATGATGTGGGATCTCAGGTTGCTTTTGCTGAATTGTGGCTTCCGCATGCTGTGGACTGCCGCCTTTGCCTGCATGCTGCGGCTGCTGACGTGCAGCAGCTGCGGCAGGACGGCAGCTGCCTCGCTGCGGCAGCAGCGCTGCGAGTGAGAGGCGCCCACCGGTGACCAGGTCCCGGACGAAGCCGCAGGCCACGATGTCCTCGCCGAAGTCGGGGTCGATGATGCGGGACAGCGCCGCCAGCACCTCGCCCTCCGCCGACGTGGTGGCCTGCGCCAGCAGGGCGCCGTCCTGCTTTATCGGCGGCAGGGGCCAGGCTGCGACGGTGCGCATGGTGCGCCCCTCATGCGCTGCAGAACACGTCGCGCCGCAGCATCCAGGAGCAGCCTCTGCGACATCAGGTGCGGGGTTTAGGCACCTCTGCAGTCCCGTTGTGAGCCCCTGCTGTCCTGCCGCCGCTGCGGCCGGCGCGGCTGCCGCGGGGCGGCAGAGCATCAATGGTGCGTGGCGATGTGGCGCTGAGCACTGATGCCCTGCCGCTGTGTGCGACATTGCACGTCGTTGGATGCCGGCGCTGAGAGCAGCGCAAGGCTGCGGCGCGTGGCGCGGGCGCAGCTGACGGTGCTGAGGCTGCCGGCATGCTGATAGACTGTCGCGCCATGCCGCTGAGTTGCCTGTTACCGGCAGAGGCCCTTCCCAGCACCTTTGCCGTGCCCTGCGTGTGGGCTTCCCAGCGTCGCAAAAATCTGAGCGCGTGGCTGTTGCAACTTCTGTGCAGGCTGCCAAGTCACGATATGCTGCGGTGACGCAGCCGGCGCATGCAAAACATCTTAGAAGCGGGATGCTCGTGTTCTGGATTGCGAGTTGCAGCGTTCACTTTGTAGCTGGCATCTGCAGTCTGTACCTGAAAAGAACGCAGTGCAGACTGCACAGTGAGCCTGCTTGAAACGTCAAGCGTGGATGCATGGATTGCGTGATCTTGGGCTGCAAACCCTGCAGCGACGATGGCCGGCGACACCCATCCGGCCTTTGGCCAGAAGTGCAATTGCACTGCGATCGAGCTCAGAGAAACTTCACGCACATCTGGGTCTATCGAGTGGGCTTTCCTGCAGACGCAGCCAATTTTCTTGGAGAACCGACCCAGTTGGGATTGGCGAGCCCATCATCTCTGAGGCCTTACACGAGCAGCTAACAGCAGTCAGTTGCACCTGTCATACAGCGGTAGGCTGACTCATAGTGCTAGGGAGGCTGACCCTTCTGACTTCATGCACACACGGTAGTCTGATCCGCATAGCAGGCGCCGGGCCTGCGGTGACATCTTGTTCCCGGCGCAACAGCAAACGTTGCCAGGATGGGGCTGATGACATCAGACGCCATCCTGGACGTGCTGCGTGGCGTCAGCACGGTGAGTTTGTACGATGAGGAGCCCACCTGATGCCACCTGCGTCGCAAGCGTCTGTCCTGCACTGCTATAGGAATTTGCAGACATTGGCAGTGCTGCCTGGCGTGACCTGCGGGCCTGAGGCTGCATATGAGCATTGAACGCAGCACCTACAGACAGCAAGGCAGTTGTTTGCAATGGCTGCGTTCCTCGCGAACAGGTGCAACACCATGCATCAGCTGGCTGGTGCTGAGTAGCGCTCGGCCGGTGCCCTCCGCAGGTGGCGTCCTTCACCATCGCCTTCAATCAGGTGAAGAACGTGTGGGGCGAGATCTTCACAGGCACCTGCGCGCACTGCCACGGCGCCGGCAGCGTCATCTGCCCGCGGTGCTCGGGGACCAAGGACCGGCGCTCGCGCCCCCCCGCCGTCAGCGTCACGGAGCTGGGCTTCGTCGACGGCCCCGACTCCCAGTGCGTTGCTCACGTTGCACAAAGTGGTGACAGTGGTGGTAGAGTGACAACCTTGCAGAATGCAGTCATTGTCTGGGCCTGATGCGTGGACCCCTGGCGCACATGTTGTTCCCAGTGACCCGTCAGCAATCCGCCTCAAGGGCTGGAGTTGTGGCATGTGCATACTTGTGGTTGATGTCTCGTTGTGCTTCTGACCGACTGCACTCAGCAGCACAGGCTGGGCTCTCGAACTGCTCCTTTGCAACAATTGCTGAGGGGCTGCGAGCAGATGTATGCCGTCATGCTGACAGCAACCTTGGCGTGGTTTGCCTGCAGCCACCCTTGCCTATGGTGTGGCACAAACGGCCCCAACGACTTTGAGGAGGAGGTGTCCGACGACGAGGACCGCGCCTGGGCCATCCGCGACGACCTCGCGCTTGCCATGGTCAACAAGTGCGCTTGTCCCATGACATTGGCCACTGTACACCCAGTCGCGCACACTGGTGCCTGTAGTGGCGTCAGAGCTCTTTGGACAGCACCCCCAAAAGGGACCAGCCCTGAGACAACTATTTGGGGTTGCGTTGGACGAGACGGGGGGACACTATGCCTGCAGGCCTGCATGGAATGTGTTGCAGGCATCTCCCTGCGGCACAGCGTGCTGCCTGCAGTACATGCCTGCACGGACACCTCAGCACAACGAAATACAGATCACGCCATCGCTTGGCAGATATGCACGGCGGCTGCAGCCCCCATAAACCGGTGTCATACGTGTCGATCACATCCGTGCAGAGGTTGTGCAGGCACGTTCCACAGCGCCCAGCTGCCGGCGGGCAGGATGTTGGCATGAGACACAGATCACCCGTGCTCTTCAAGCCACAGGCTTGCCGCCATGCCTTCAACCCTCTTGTCGTCGACGTGGTGCAGGCCGCGGCGCAGCGACATCCAGATCCTGGCGGGCACGGTGGCGTGCCCCCAGTGCAGCGGCAAGGGGAGCTACAGCCGGCACACCCCCAACATCGCGCGCTTCTTCGGGCTGCAGGAGCCCTGGCAAGACGAGGTGGGTCGGTCAACCAGTCCGTGAGCGCATGTCAATGCACTGCCAGCGTCCCAGTGACCTGCTGAGGGGGGTGTCGTTTGTTTTCATCAGGTGTTGCAGCAAACGCCGTGAAAATCACCCATGCAGGCCCTGACCCGGCTGCAACCGCTGCTGTGCTGATGTGAAGACTGACGGGTGTGAGGTGACGGCTTCGAGTTGCGTGCTGCAGGTGGCGCTGCGGCTCAGCAACGTGTACAACGGCGCGGAGAACCGGCCGCCGACGCGGCGGCGGCAGATGCTGGAGTACCCCGGCATGCCGCCGCCCAAGCCGGAGCGCTTCATCGACCGTGAGCCACTTGCGCTGTTTGACTGGTTTGTGCTGCCGCGCCGCGGCATGCACACAGAGCCTGCTCATGGCAGCCGGACCCGCGGACACGTCCGCTGTGAACCCCGCGACACGGCAGTCCGGGACACCAACCGCATGCCGTGGAGCGGCAGGCGTGCTGACGCGCTGCTGTCTGTGCTCCAGGGCTGCCGCCGCCGCCGGAGCCGGATGCGGAGGCGGCGGGCGCCGCCGAGGCCGAGGACCTGTCGGGCGTGATGACGGGGCGCGACCAGCTCAGGGCGGACGACTACATCCGGCCGTACATCGACGAGACCGACTCAGATGTGGAGGACTAGGCGCGGACGAAGCGGGCTGCAGCGCCAGGGCCCATGTTGGTGCTCGGTTTCGACGCGCTGGCTGCAAGGGCCCGGCAGCTGGGGTGCAAGCGCAACAACAGGGCTGTGCGAGTCAGCGCACGGTTCGCAGCTGCCATAAACTTCGTGGTCTGTGTTGGCAGCTAGGGTGCAGGGCAGCACCCTTCGTCCCACTGATCTGATCCGCATTGGGTCATCAGAATGCACAAAGACAATGGGCAGATAAATCGACTACGCAGCTCAGTGTCATCTCACTGCGTTGCCGATACCTGGGACGTTGGGTCCTGATGTATCAGTGGATGACGCACGGCATCGAAATGGCATCACCTACAGCGAAGCAGGAGCTCGGCCCAATGTACAGCTCACAGGCTGTCAGCAAGATGACTCAGTCTGACTCAGCTGATGTGCCAGACAGAGGTGCACATCCAACTGCGGCGTGTCTGATCAACGCCACGAGCACCATATCAAGGCAGAGGAGGTTGATCCAACCTTGGCATGGTTTGCTGCGGCATCGCAGCGCCGTAGGACCTTGGCACTCAGGCCCTCATGGGATGCCCTCGGGAGGTGTAGTGGCACTGCAAGCACATCAGATGCCCAAGCACACGGTAGAAAGGATCTATACCTACGCATCTACTGTCTGAGGAGGTTCATGTCAGCATTCACAACCCATTGGCAAAGGGTGTGATGCGGCGCAGCCGCGGTGGCAGCAGTGCACACATCTGTCTGGTCGCCGCATGCCTTGCGATCGCCACCTGCGACGCAGGTACGCCAGGTGCACTGTGCTTAGTTGCTGTACATAGGGTGTCCTGATCATCGCAGCTGCTATCTCAAGGCTTGCCAGAAAGTCGGCGCACATTGCCGTCTGCGCTGGCACCGACCAGGTGGCAAGCTGCCACAGCCAACCGTCTCCAAGCAACCAAGCACGTACTCGGTGTCCTGCTGCAGTTGAGGGTGCTGCCCCAACCGGCACACCCGCACCAGCAGGCTTGTTCAAGGGTGGCGGCGATGCGGCTGCCCTGCTTCAGTGGGTCCGGGACCAGGGGGGAGAGGTGCATGCGCTTAGCTTCGCTGCTTGAATTCTTTCGAGGGTGGAGCGGTGCGTGCTTGTAGATTTGCGGCTTGAAGTCATCGTGAGGGCGCGCCTGCCGCCCAGACTGTGTCGGTGACCTGCGCCATGGTACGGTTCTGCTGATGGCTGGGCTCCGCGGCGCGCAGGTCCACGTAGAGGTGCGCGCGGTCTGCCCGGGCTGCATGCGCGGCACGCTCGCCACGAAGGACATTGAGGTAGTGTAGAACTGAGCAATCCAGCTGCATCCTGCTGGTTCAAGTGGCAGCGCTGCTGGTTCCAAGGATCAAAGGAACGTCACTCCTGATTTGATGGAAGTTGTCGGATTCATCCGTAAATGCCCTGTGACCATACTGCAGTGCACTGCAACAGGCTGGCGAGCTGATAGCATCCATACCGCTGGCGACGGTGACGGACCTGGGTCCCGAGGAGCAGAGCCTGCCGGTAAACCCTGCTCCAGGGTGTGCATGAGAGCCCACATTGACTGCGATGGCTGTCAACTGACGTGCAGTGGCCCACTGCTGCAGCATCACCCAGCAGCCATACGTGCTTCATGTCAACGTTGCCGTTCAATCATCATACTCGTATGGTCTGCCGCAGGAGTCCGCAGCAGCTTGGATCAGGCGCATGCACGCCGACCCAGCATACAACACCAGCTTCCAGCCGTATCTGGGAACCCTGCCCGCTGCCGACGGGGTGCTGTCCCCAGAAATGTGGACACCGGACATGGTGGCAGCGCTGCAGTCCCCTGAGCTGGTGCGCCCGAATGGGACATTTTTATTATTTTTGGGATGTTTTGGGATTCCAGGGAGACAAACGTTTGTGCATGGCAGACTGGCATTGGCATGACACCAGGTCGAACATGGTGACTGCGGGAACGGCGGCACGGGTTCGGTCTGTGACCAGCCGGTCACAAAACCCTGAAAGTGGGTCCCCTCGCCGCAGGCGCGGATGGTGAGCGACCGTGTGGACGGCGCGCAGCAGTGGTGGCGCCACACAGGGTTTGCGGACGGCGCCCCGGACGACGCCGGCCTGTCCATCCGGCTGGCGCTGCCCGCCTTCCGGCACGCCATAGCCTGCGTGAGCAGGTCTCAGGGTTGTGTAGGTCGCGGCAATGCACCTTCTGCTTACGGCATGCTGCTCTGTGGAGCTTTTGGCCAGTATTCGGTTGCCTGCGCCAGATGTGGTGACTTTACCGCTGCGTTTTGTGCAGATCGCGACGCGCATGTTCGGGCACCCTTCAGAGGCGCACAACCGCACGCGCCGCACCGTGCTGCTGCCCATCCTGGACATGGCAAATTGCGCGGACAAAGGTAGGGGTGCTACCGGTGCTGCCTGGAGGCGCTGTTCTGCTGCGATGCACACAGTGGGAGCCACTGAACCGTGGCACCTGCCGCAGGGCTGGCGGGGCCCCTCGACCTCGGCGCGAATGGGGTGGTGGTACACCCAGCACGCGGCGAGGGCAGCTTCACCATGGTCGCGCTGCGGGACATTGCCAAGGGAGAAGAAGTGAGCATTTTTTTTTGTTGACCGTGCTGACTCACACAGCGTCAGTTGCACTGGGTGCGCCACAGTGTGCAGCGAAGCGCAGTCCTGCCCACATGTGAACGTTGACTGCTGGCGAGCCCCCGGATGCGTGCGGGCTCAGGTCACAAACACCTACAGCCATGAGTACCTGCACCGCCCAGACTTGGCACTGCTCAGGTGAGGCTCAAATAGCTATAATGTTTCGAAGTCGAAGTGTCATACCCTGACGGCGCTCTGCATTGGCGCTGCGCCGCCTCATTTGCTGCATCGCAGACTGGTCTGAACAAGCGCCACTTGATGCACAGCGCTGTGTGGCCTGCAACAAGCGCGGTGCCAAGTGAACCTCCCAATGAGCTGTGGCAACGGCGATCATGGCGCGCCTCAATGCATCGCAGTTATGGGTTCACGCCGGCGCGTGAGCCGCCGATCCTGTCAGCGGTGGACCTGCCGGAGGCGTTTGGCGATGTGCAGCAGCCGCTGCAGAGCTACCCGCGCACACCTTTCAGCGACCCAGACTACGGTGAACCTCACCTGCCGAAAAGAGATAACGGACTGCACTGCAAAGGACATGCAGTCTCCTTTCGCACGATGTCGGCATGCTTGTCCCTGCCGAGCAGGCAATGCGACCGGGCTGTGGACGACCGAGGCGGAGCTGCGGCGGCTGCTGCGGATCCAGGCGGGTCTGCCGACGACGCTGCAGCAGGACGAAGAGCTGCTGGCAGGTGATGCAGGCATGTATGCACAGGTCTCATTGCCGCAGACCTCAGCAGTGCCTAACGGCTGATGCTCGCCAAAAACGCCGCAGGAGGCAGGCATGTGCCTTTGTGCCTGTTGATCAGCCTGTTGCGTAGGCCCTCCGTGCGGAGATCGGTCGAAGGCATTAGCAGTGATGCTTGAGCGTGTGCACAATGCTGACCACACTCTGAGCTCACCGCAGTCGGGGTGTGCTGCAGGAGCACAGCAGCCGGGTGTGGCGGCGGTGCTGCGGTGGCGCGTCAGCAGGAAGCGCGCGCTGCTGGCGGCCATCGCGCAGCTGTCGGCCTCGCTTGCCGCCAGGCATCAGGTGTGCCCGCGCTGTTTTTTACAAAGCAGGGCTTGCGCACCGTGAAACAAGTCATCAACAGTCTTCGCCTTGACAGCGCATGCCATGACGGCTTCTCTGGGAGTCCACATGCGTTGGACGGGCAGCAGCTGTCAAGTGCAGCGATGTGGATGCTTACGCTGTGGCCGGCCCTACCAACATACATTGTGCAGCGCGAATCATGCCGGACTCATCATCGAGTCCTGACATGGGATTACACAGCTACCGACAGTCCGGCTCGGGCTGACTGCCAGACTGCAGGCAGCGCTGTGCGCATGTCACCTTGCAGTGACTCGTGTCGTGTTCTGTGCCGCACAGGCATGGCCATGCAACCGGAACTATGGGCCAGCGGTGTGGCTCAGCCATGCGGATGGCATGTGTAACAACACTTCCGCAGCAGGGCTGCACGAACAGGAAGATAGGGCGCCTTGGCAGCAGCACACGGCGCTGCGGCGACAGTCCACATAACTACAGGCAACAAAGCAACATGCTGCGCAATGACGTTTGCGGGATGCATGGGGATACGCAGCGCACTCAAGCCCTAAATTCTAATCCCTGCACAAGCATGCTCGTGACGAGGTTCATCTGAATGATTATTCGTGTTGAGCAACTTGTCGTGCATGTAGCCAACGTCAGTTTGGTTGGCATTGACGGTGATTGTTGCATTGCCCATATTAATACTTTAAGCTTGGTGCGCTGCTGCCGTGCAAAAACATAACATATAGCCAGCATCGCAAGCACCACACAGACATCAGGACTGCGCATACAGCTTGATGGGCAATAGTGTGGCAGATTCAAGACATGCATGATTACAAACGTGCATCTATGCCTCACATCAGCAGAGCACATCAGGACTGCTATGCCATAGTTACATGCTGCTTGCCCACCTGAAAGCCATCAAAAGCAAGTCTATTTCAGCCTCGCTCCTGTATGTGTCATCTTTGATTGAATCGACTTTCAGCTGCGCATCATTGAACCGTGCAGCTGCACTGCTGGCGCCACCACCTGACCGTCTGCTCTTGCTGGCTGCTACCTGCAGGCAGGACGGACGTCATCATAGAACACAATGCCCACTGCAAGCATATGGTGCGTGTAAAAATGTATGCAATGCCGCTCAGACTGAGGAACGCGCCCCGCCTCACTCGTTAACCTTCGAATGGTGAGGTATATAGGGTTTAGGGTTTGTAGCAAATGGGTGCGGAGCAGCGCACGCATGTGGCGCCAGGCACCTCGAAGCACGCACTGAACATTGCAGCGACTTGCATGCGGTCTTCACCTGCTGGGAGCTCGACCTCCAGGGCACCGCAGAACCGGGTATCGAGGACCACGCCGCCAAAGTACTCCGCCAGCACCGCTGCAGCCGCAGGGTCCCACTGCTTGGGTGCATGCTGTGGTATAGATGTGCTGTAGTCCCTTCCTGACGATGCTGCTGACGGCGGGCCGATGAGCGGGCGGTCTTCACACGTTGGAGACGGCATTGTTGACGGTGACGTGGACATGTCATCGCTGTGCTTCGTCAGCACCACACTGGTGCCGGCGGCGGTGGTGATCTGCTGACGCGTGTTGACATGGGTGGCGGCAGCGTGAAATGGCGCGACGTGCTGGTCGGGGCGGCCCGCCACATGTGCCAGCCACAACATCACCTGCATCCGACAAGCTCATCGGAATGGATCGATGTGCAACTGCCGCTGAGTGCGTGGCAGCACACACCGCAGCATACAGGTCAATTGTGTGTCCTGGGCAAGGCAGAGGTACGCACTGGGGTTATGCTGTTGCATCATATGACAGCATCTGATGCAGGGCAGAAGTCTCCACTGGTGGGCTGCGTGTGTCATGTGCATCAGAACAGGGCACTCATTACGGTTCCATATACGTTTGTGCGCACCTGCCGGATGCTGGGGCAGTCATCGTCCAGAGCAAGGGGCGGGCTGACCGCCAGCACGCCAGGGGCCAGGGCAGCCAGCACCAGCGTGTGGAAGCAGCTGCAGGGCATTCTGGCATCAAAACTGAGTTGTGCCTCTGCCACTGTCAGGGCTGTGTGGGCGGTGGTAACTGCACATGTACGGCGTGTGCTGCCAGAGGCGATGTCCCGCAACATGTCTCACCTGGTGATGACGGCATGCAGGTGTCCCTCTGCGGCCATGCTGCTGTATATCCTGCACAGCTCCCTCAGCAGTTCCATTGCGTCTGCAGCTGCAGCCGCACCGCCTGGGCTCCCTGAGGCCAGCAGCAGAGGCATCACAGACAAACGTGCAGCTGCAAATGAAGCTGCCGTCAGCAAAGTTGGTGGCATCGTCAGCAGTGGTGGCAGCTGCAGTGACACGCGTCATCAAGGTCCATGGTAGGAGTTGTACCTGTACAGGGCAGGCGCTCACATGCAACCAGTGCGGCCAGGGCTGCCGAAATGCTACCTGGCAGCGCTGCGCTGTCTGCACTATGTGTGCTACAGGCTGTGCACACAGTGGGCGCCTGCTGCAGCGCTTCGAAGGCTGCCGCCATCACAGCTGGCCGCATGATGTGGATCTGCAACAGGTTTTTACGGCTGGCCAGCCCAGTGCGCTGATCATCATCAGCAGCGGCGGCGGCGGTGGTGTAGCGGCTGGCAGTATGCGCCGCTGCAATGTTGCTGCTTCTGGCGCTGGCGAGGTCGTCTGCGGGGGCGGTGGATCTACGCACGGCGCTGCCACCCAGCAGCGCCTCCCGGCTGCCTTCGCCATCGATGTCACATGCAGCGGGCTGCTCGTCAGCCATCTGACAGCAGGCGTCTGGATGCCGGAGGCTGCACTGCTGCGGCGCAGCCGGCGGTGACAGCAACAGCTGCAGACGGATGCCTGGCTCCTGCTCGCTGGCCCGGCACCCCTCTGTATGCACAGCAGCGCGTGCCGTCATCCTCGTCAGGACGGTGTGCTGTCCTGTCGCTGCCAAACCCCCCAACTCATCAGCCAGACAACATCAGACACCAGGATGTGCCTTCGTTGGCAGCAGGTGGTCCCAGAGACGGCACATCACACCTGCGGGTTCATCCTCCCGGTCATCGCTGCTGTTGCTGACGAAGCTGACGGGAGCCCCCTCAAAGCGCAGCACCTGCCGACGCACAAACTGACGCATCACGCACGAACTGATGACGCCTGATCTGTGGTGCCATGTATACCAAGGGCAGTGGATGTGTCAGCTGGTGCATCCCCGGAGCAGCTATGCATCATTGCGCACTACCATGGTACAGGCACTCGAGACTTTAGGCTGCGCTCCCGCATATCAAACCTGGTTCACTGGGTCGCACACTGCGAGGCCGAAGGCAGCAGCAAGGCCCTGCACAATGCGCAGCAGCTCATCGTATCTGGGTGAAGGTCAATCGACAGGGTGTGGCATCTTCGGCTTCGTCATTTGCTGCAGGTACGGATGTACATGGCCGTGCTTTAACCAGCGTCAGAGCCCACATGACATCCACTGATATGCTGTCAGCTACCTGCTGCCTCAACATGCTATACATACCACTCTGCATTGCTTGTGCGGAACATGCTGGCGCGCCTTGCGGCCATGTAGGGTGCCTTGTTGTTGCAGGAGCTCGGATGTGTCGTCCTGCAGCCAAACAACAGTAACCGTGGTCGCATGCCGGAGGCAAACTGGACAGAACAGCAGTAACATGAGGCGCTTCAGTTGCCCCCCTGCCAAGCCATCTTGGTGTGCGTATATGTAGAGGAGCAGCACCGCAACCAGTTCAAGCAGCAGTCAAATGCTACATGCACACATGCCTGAAAGACGGCGACCTCAGCATTCACCCCATGCCGTGCCCATCGCCGCTCCTGCATGAATTCAAGCGCCTGCAAGACACATGCAGGCATCTTGATGCTCGCCAAGCAAGCAAGTTGCGCAGCTACCGTTGACTTGCCTGTCACTTCAAGCTTGACGGTGACTGCTGTGTACATTTGATGAGGTGGCAGTGTCCCAGGCCATTGGAGTTCGCCTGAGGCCTGACGTCTGGCGTGGTGCACCATGCAGTGTCGCTCGTAGCACGCACGACTGGAGGGAGCACACGCCTGCTGTTGTGCTTCTGGGTAGTCCACGAAAGAGCATGGGGCCGGTGCAGCTGCAGGCGCGCGGCTGGGCGTGAGGCTCCTCCACAGCCAGTCAGTGCCAACGTGCCGCCCGGAAGCAGCAGGCGATGCCGTGGGCGAGAGCATCTCCTAGGAAGAGTGTGACATGCGAATGGGCTGCTGCGCTGGCAACCAAGCACGCACTGATGCTTGCTTGCACCCGCTGCCTGCTGGAAGTGCAGCCATTGGACATAAAGCAGCTGGTGGCACAGCCGCACGAGCTTGGTATGTAACAGTGACGAAGCCGCTGTCTGAATGCGTTCCCGACGTCCTGCGCTGGTTGCAGTGCCCAGGGTGGGCGGCGGACGCCGCGGTGCGTTGTTGGCGGTAGGACGCCGCCGCTTGAAGTAGCGGCGGAATACTGCTTCCTCTGCATCCTTTCCTCTGCAGTATTTGCAACATCCCGACCCGACGTCTTCACCACACAAGTGACCAGGCTGTCCATCGTCGGAGTGTTCTGCGGCTTCAGGTTGCAAAGCCGTGGTACTGCAGAGCACGTGTCAGCCTGTCGGCAAACAGGTCGCTGCTACCTTGCCAGCGGCAGTACAAGCATTCACGCACCCTCCTCGGACTTTGCACCGCTACTCCAGTGGAACGCAAAGCTTTCCGTACGCTACTAGCGTCATAGAAACCTGGTGCGCAGCATAGACGGTGCCGAGCTGACGACCAGCTGCACTGCGGAGGCTGCACCGGGACATGGGGGCTCACGGCCCCATCGGCTTTGCCGTCCTGGGCGTCAGGGCGCTCGTCAGCAAGGTGGGCGCCCGGAGATCCGCCTCGTACATCAACATGACACATTCAACGAGACTGAGCCGCGCTGCCGTGCGGGTCACGACCGTCGTCCCGGATGACCTGGCCTGTCTTGGTTTTTCCTTGCCAGTCCACGGAGCGAGATAGCCGCTTGTGATGCTTTCACAGACCACCTTACCTGCCTCCTGCATAGCATGCGCAAGTGCGAGGCTGCAGAGGTGACCCCGCCCTGGCTGTTGACTTGGCATCCACGGTGACTGATTGGCAGTCTGGAAGTGCAGAGCCTTTCACAGGTGCATCAACGCACTGTCAGTGCACTGTATCCAACCAGATCACACTGCGGCAGCAGTAAGCGCCAGGCGTTGCAGCTTGGGAGTTGCTGCATCTCGGTGCCTCACTGCTGTGGTGAAACCGGTGCAGTTGCAGGCGCGCAGGGCGGTCAGGGCGACGCCTGCTGCTTCCGGGGCCGGAGGAGAGGAAGATGCTGCAGATGATAGGCAGACGGCGGCAGGGGTGTCGCCGCAGGAGGAGCAAACGTGCGCACAGGTGCGGTGGGCGCCAGCCTGTCAGTCTGTCAGATGCGGCGCCCCCGCAGCAAGCACAGCCCAGCAACAGAGGGAATGCCGCAGCTACTTAAGCACCCGGCTGGTAGTATGGGGCCACCACTCAGCCGCGCGTGCAGGGTGATCTGATTCACATTGCGGGAGTATTGCAACATATCACGCTGCTGTCACACACCGGTTGCAGGGGTCCAAGGGCAGCACGCCATGCGATGTGGAGCAGCACACACCGCCGGCGGGCCGCGTGTGGGCCTCCCGCACGGCGCGCAACTCCTACATCGGCATCTTCATGATCGGCTTTGCAATGGCGCTCGACTTCACAGCGTCCCTGATGTCCATCCAGCCGCTGTACTACATCACGGGTGGGCTGCTGATGGCAGCTGTGGTGGGTGTGCACACCTTACATGTGCCGGTGCAGACCACAGCAGTGAATGTTGTGCATTTATGCGCGATGTCCCAGACGGTACCGTGGTGGCACAGACACGCGCGCTGCATGGCTACCGATCCTGCTCAGCGGCCCGGCCTGCGCGGTGCTGCCCGTCACTCTGCTGCATGCCAGGTCGCGCAGCAGGGCCCCCCCAGGCACTGTGCCACCATCTGGGTGCTCAGCAGTCCGTGACCCGAGCTGCCGCCCTGATCTTGCAGGCGGGCGCGAGCGCCTTTACGGCCTGACGTTCGGCATCTACACCCTGAGCGGCATTGTGATGACGCCGCTGTACGGGCTGTGGAGCGACCGCCGCCGCACCTTCCTGCTTCCATGCGTCCTCGGCACCTTCATCAATGCCATAGGTTTGCAGCAGCATGTCAGGGTCCGTCCGCAATTCGTCATACGCTGCCAAAAGCAGAGTCTTGCTGCCAGCACGGCTACGCAGGACACCTCCTTTGTGGAGGCGAGCATGAGGCGACAGCCTGGTAGCTCCCATGAGCCTTCTGCAGGAGCTGTGCTTCACGCATGCTCCTGCTGCCCATGTGCTGCCACCACCAAGCTGCTTCACTTGGCGGGGCAACATGGGAAGGGGCACTCATGCAATCACTTGCTTTGCCCCCAGGCAACCTGGTGTACGCGTTCACGCTGCTGGCGGACCGGTGGTGGGTGATGCTGGTTGGGCGCGCCATTGCCGGCGCGGGCTCGCCCATCCTCGTGCTGGGCTCTGCCTACATCTCGCAAGTACGCACACGCCCTACGCATTCCCTGATGCTATATAGCACCCAGCACCTGCACCCCGGAGGAGTGCAGCAGTGCAGTGCGGGATGCAACGCAATGTGCGACACTGCCGCAAATGGCTTTTGGTGCTGCAGATGACGACTTTTGAGGATCGCACCAAAGTGCTGGCGCAGTACCGCATCGCGCAGTCCATGGCGCGCATGCTGGGGCCCTTCGTTGGGTGCGCCCTCCACCCAACCATCGCACCACATATATGTCGTCCCCGTCGAGCAGCCCCGCGCTTGATATCAAGCTGATGCACTCTGCGACATGCACGCGTGCAGCTGCATTGCTGAGGCCGCCAGCAGCTTTGCACCCGCTCGCGTTGCGTTCACATTGCTGCAGACATTCTGATTTGCCGTCTGAGTCGAAAATGCGGCTACCACCAGATACTTCTTCCTGAGCCTGCCGGAGCCGACGCCGGACTCAAGCACCGGCCTGAAGCTCTTCAACTGGTGAGGCCTCCGCCGCAGGTGACGTCGCTGCCTGCTACTCTGTCAGAGCCGGGGGACCTCAAGCCAGCCTTGATCAGGACATGAGGGTACATCTGGACCCCACAGCAGCGCTAGCTGCAACATGCCTGTACTGCTGGACTGCCAGGTACACCATCAGCGGCTGGCTGACGTTCTTCCTGGTGCTGGGGCTGGCGCTCGCCTTCTGGTGCACTTTCACGGACCCGACCGAAGAGGAGCGCCGGCGGGCGCTGCCGCCGGCGTCGCAGACGGCCGACGAGGCACAAGAGGTGACACCTGCGCGCGACCTGTAGACTGCCGGACCGGACTTGGCCCCACAGACCGGACCCTGCATCATGTGGCACGGAACCACCTCAGCAACAGCGGCAACACCACAGCAAGGCGTGCATACTCAAAAAGAAATGCTCAGTGAAGACTGCTTGGCACATGTTTGCCCCTCCATTTCCCGCAGCTGGCCCGCAGGCTCGTGCCGTGCGCAGGTGGCAGAGCGTGCCGCCTTCAAGCGCTTCATGGTGGTGTTCACGCTGCTGCAATTCGCCTTCGCATTCTCCGTGTGGGCGTTCTACAGCAACCTGTTCGCCCTCTTCGCAGGTGTGTGGGGCTGCCTGGTCAGCCCTGCACATTGTCTGCGGGACATGCCCCACACCGTCTTGCAGCTGAGCCGTGCTCTGCACCGTCATGCAAGCATGCCGCTGCCAGGTCGGGGTTGCTGCCATGCAATGCGGACACCTGCGTAAGCGGCCAGCGCGACCACATGGCTGCGCAGGGACGTTCCACGGGGTTCAAAACCAGAACGAGAACTGGAAGACGTTCATCGGCACCGCGGCCGGCGCCATCGCCGGCGGCGTGGTGTACCGCAAATGCGCGCGGGCGTCCCAGCGGGGCCAGGTGGGGACTGCGGTGGGAAGGGTGCTGGCATTCCTTTCGAGATTCTTGCTCAGTCATGAGCCAGGGGCCCTTCATGCGGGGCTGCAGCCGCCATGCGCTCCGGTGACTGCCAGGAGCAGAGCCAGCTCAGCTGCTGATGTCACCACGGCGCTGGCAATGCTGCTAGCGGAGCAAAAGACGCAAGGATATACATTCTGCCAGCCAGTACGCACACTCTGTTAGCTGCAGGTCACCACCTCTGCACGAAAGCACCTGTGCAGTTCTGTGGTGCACCGGCTCAAATGCTGCATACACGTCTGCACACTGTGCAGGAGCGCCTGTTCTGGGCGGCTTCGCCGGTGCTGCTGTTCATCGCCTGGATGCTGGGCATCAACTACGGCGGCAACACCGCCAGCTCGCCGTCTGAGGCACAGTACTATGCAGCAACGGTCCTGATGGCCATCGCCATAGTCCAGGTGAGGTTGCTGCTTCTGAGCTCTCGGCTGTGTGCCAGGACCCCTGCAATGCCTGTCTGTCTGTGCGCGCGGCAAACAGCTTTCCTATGTATGTCGTGCATGAGTCCGCAGCAAATGAGTAGCACGTTCTGGCCACTGCAAATATAATCCATCGGCTGTCTCCACTGCAGGGCTTTGCCTCCTCGGAGGCATACTACTCCAAGAAGCTCACACAGTACCACCGCCAGGTGGGCCCCTGCTGTGTACGGCCTGTGCTCTCCTGGTACACAGCTCCTGCCAGCAGCCACTGCCTGCTCGTGCACCCCTGACAAACCGAATCGGTGCAAGTGGGCATGAGCAATACATGCTCGACTGCTGGCACGACCGTGAGGGCTCACTGAAGCATGGCTGGGGGCTGCGACCATGACTTTACGTGCAGCCTGATATGGTCCCGTGCCTCCGCGGCTGGTAGAGCGGGGCAGTCCTGGCGCTGCAGGTGGGCAACCGCTGGGGCCTGTACCTGGCGGTGCTCGGCGTGTCCAACGCGCTCGGCTGCTTCGCGGGGCCCCTGGTCGCGGGCGCCGTGACCTCCATACGGACGCCCGGCGGCGCCTTCAGCTGCGACGGCGGCGCCGGCGGGTGCTGCATCACCGCCGCGCGCTACTTCGTGGACGGCTGCGTGCTGTACCACGGCGTCCCCTGGAACGCCGCGATGGCGGGTGCGCCAAAGCCCGATCTCTCACCGCCGCCGCTGGCCGGCACGCCGATGCCTGGGTGCCTCCTTGAGAAGGACGTGTGCGGTGTTGTGGGACGGTTGGCAGCTTCTGGGGTGGATGTGACTCTCGGCTGCAGTGGCTCATACGCTGATGGTGTCAGGCTGCTGTTGCATCAGCGGCCTTACTACCTTTGGCTACTTGATTGCGCAGGCGTCACGTTCGTCATCGCGCTGCTCAATGCTGCCGCGCTGTATGCCTTTGGCAGCTACGGCGCCCTGGCCCGAGTGGAACCAGCAGGTCCCGCATCTGCCGGCCACACCAACACTTCGGCAGGGAAGCCCAAGGGTGGCAGCCCTCCTGAACACACTGAGAGTGAGGCGCTGTACCTAACAAAAGCCTAGTTGGCGTGCACCTGGTTCCTGCATCTGAGAGCCAGAACAGATTGCTGCCGGCAAGCAATGCTTGTCAAGTAGTGGTACGCATGAGCATTCTGGCGGGCCAACAAGCAACGCCCTGCGTCTGATGCCATGCGCACTGGTTTTCACTTGATCCCTCATGACGCTGCATGCAGCGCCATTGTATGTTCCCTTTCCCTTGGCTGGTATGGGGCTGCACAGTCCAGTTTCAAAGGTTTCCGTACTCTTATGTGTTGCCTGATTTGCCTGCCTGGTTTTGTGGGGCTACATCTCTGCGGCTGCATGCTCTGATTTTGCAAGCAATAGATACCGAACAGTATGGCAGGTCCGCGAGGCAGACTGGGTGTGGGGTTTGGGTAGCTGCGGTGGGACCTAGCTGCACTGAGGCAATGTCAAACACACAGCAGGTCATCTGCACTATATGATGAAATGGTGAGGCAGTACATCGTTCGTTGTACAGTTCGGGATTAGTTTGTGGCTATTGTCACACTTGCTCTTGCGGGCTGTTATCGCCGCGAGTTATCTGACACCACAAACGTTACATGTTCACACCATCATTGGTACCACATGTGCTAGTTACAACGCCAGATTGCAACTCGCCGCACATGGCTGAGCAACCACTCTGCGAGGTTGCGTAACCCTAACCATCTCACAGACATGGTTGGTAGCACGTTCATCCCAAATTCGGTGTACCCATGGACAATCCAAGCCGCTACCAGATTCGAAACGACACCAAGCACAAATGGTCAGGCCCAAGTGACATGTTGCGCTATTTTGCAATAATACCGGGTCCAGCCACTTGTGTGAAAGTGGCGTCACCATTGTTCAGAAAAACCGCCACACCACCCAACGGGCTGCCTATGACAATGTCTGCGGCACCATCCAGATTTAGGTCTGGAGCACGAAGCGCATAAGGATTGTAACAAGGTGAAGCAAACGAGATGCTAGGACCATACTGGGCAGTCGGCCCACTTGCATCGCCCTGATAGAGACTCAGCACTGAATTTCCGGTCATCACAAGGTATCCCGGAGAGGTGTTGCCCGGGATCTTGAAGTTGCCAATCGCAATGCGCAGCGGCTGCGAGGCCGTCGCCAAGCTCGTTGGAGGGGACAATGTCCCTGTGGTGGCGTCAAACGTGAGCACATCAAGTGTGTTGGCAGCATTGGCTACAACCGCCAGGACGTTGTTGTCCGGCGACAGCACCAGGCCCCTCGGCGAGCTGCCAACGGCATACTGCGTCACGATGCCAAGGGCGCCGGTGGTTGCGTTGATCGAGTGCACGGCGATGGTGTTGCTGCTCGTCGATGACGCCAGCAGCCAGCGCCCCGTGGCGTCCACCACCAGCGCGCTGATGCCGCTGCCCGACGCCTGCGAGTTGATCAGGGTGGGGGCGCCACCGGCACCCAGGCTGAAGCCCGCCACCAGCTGCGGCGCGGCGACGTACACGTGGCTGGTGCCGGGCACGGCTGCGACAGGGCCTTGCCCATTTATTCCAGTCGACCTCACGCCCTCATCAAATGATCCATCACCGTGACCGAGCAGTGCCACAAACTTCACGTTGTTGGGGGCGGCGGGGGACGTGCCGATCACATCCTGCAAGTGCATCAACAATAATGTGGGGCCTGTCCATGAACTGCTTGAACGATGGCACACACCATGGTTGCATCAGGGTGCATCACCGTCCCAGTAACAGAAGCTGATTTAGGCCAGAATATACATGCATGGGCCGCTCATGCAGGCATCGCCTGTGTTGCCGGGCAGGTGATGGGCAAGCAAGGCAGACCGGTGCTTACCTGCTTCTGGTCACCATTGATGTCCAGCACGGCCAGACCCGCAAGTGACGCAGGTGCGTTGTTGAAGGAGCCAGTTGGAAACGTGCCGTTCCCATTGCCCAGGCAGACGGTGATCACTTCGGGGTCCTGCACGCAAAGGGCGCACACCATCGGTCTTGCAGAAGCGCAGAAGTCGGCCATCAGGTGCACCAGTGAGATGGAGCGTGCAAGGCACATTGCATGGACACCAGTGAGTGCATGGCTCACTCCGTATGCGACGGCAATGTCCGGCACACCATCGTTGTTCGCCTGCAAGTGGGGCAAGGTCGCAGGCAGGTACAGCACACAACTGCCCTTTTGAAGTGATGATGTCATGTCAAATGATGCAGCAATACTGGTCAACCAGCAACAGTCACGCCAGTACTCACATCAAGCATGACCAGGTCGGCGGGGCCGATGCCGGAATAGCATCCGCCCGCCACTGCGGATTCCACATACAACATGTCAGCTGCCGAGCCCCTGCTTTGCAGCATGCGTGAAGAGTGTGAGGGATAAAGGCTGCGCACCAACGGAGCAAGCACAGAAGGCTGGTGTTCACCGAATGGGGGCGGTGGCGGGGGGCTTGGTGGGGGGCTTGGTGGGGGAGATGGCGGCGGCGGGCTTGGCGGGGGAGATGGCGGTGGTGATGGCGGCGGCTGCGGCGGCGGGCTTGGCGGGGGAGATGGCGGCGGTGGCGGTGATGGAGGTGGATTTGGTGGAGGGGATGGGGGTGGCTTTGGCGGCGGGCCTGGTGGTGGTGATGGCGGCGGCGGGCTTGGCGGGGGAGATGGCGGCGGACTTGGGGGCGACGGCGGTGGCGGGTTCGGTGGCGGTTGTGGGGGCGGACTTGGTGGAGGTTTGGGTGGCGGTGATCGAGGTGGCTTCGGTGGTGGCGGCAGGCCTGCAGCCAGCAGACATCTACATGGTCAGCACAGCACAGTGTGAGCGCAACATAATGTTGCATGAGGCTCTGACCTGCCTGTTCTTTCGGAAGCACGGCTAGCAGGCATCCAGACATGTCAAGAGACGGCCTCTACAGGCGTATCTGCACTGTTGAAGGGATGGATCAGGGGAGGGCGAGCGACACGTACTGCAAGAGGTCCTGGCCGCGTTCACGATCGCGCCAGCTGGGCACACACTGCAGGCCAGAAATGGGTGCCACGTTCATTTCGCACTGATGCTGCAAGCTTCTGCTGATGGTGGATAGAATTGAGACTGATAAGGTGACCGTGTTGCAGGCAGGCAGGTGCCGCATGTATGTGCAGGGTGTGCAGCAGTGCGCGCCTGCAGGCCGTAGATCCGGTCTTGCTGGAGTACCGCTGGCCACCGTGCTGCGTGCCTACACATGCACTGCAGAGGAAGTCTCCACCTCCGGCCTTGGCTGTGCCTGCATTCCAACAGCACTGCAGATGAGCCGGCAAGCTGATCACAACCGACAGACCACACAGGTGCTACATGCCCGTGGTGTGTGCAGAACGTGTACCTTGCAGACACCTGGCGTGGATGGCTCGTGAATGTAAGTGAAGTGTATGAAACGACTGAAGCGGACCTGCTGGGCAGCGTGTGCGGCTTCCATCACGTCCTGGCTGTGTGCCAGGTGGGTAGGAGACGCAGGCCGTGTGTGCAGTGTTCACCCTATCACCTCGAGGGCATGATAGGCACACACGGGCGCGGGGTCTGGGCTGGTAAGTGCGCCCGGTGCACTTGGAGCACTTGCCGTTGCCAGCCGCAGGCTTGGCGCTGCCAGAGGCGCACGGCTGCGCCCTGCCGGACCTGTCCAGCTGGTAGCCCGGCGCAGACACTGCAGTGGGGGCAGACACGGTGTGTTCCTCTCGATCGGGCGTGGTAATCTCGTCAACAACACGAGGTTCTGATGAGTGCTCCCTGCTGACGGATAGCAGCAAGCAGGCAGCATGCAAGCGAGCGGGCTCACCGACTTCACAGCGCTGAATGGCGTACGCCTTGGCGTCGCGCACCGCCGTGCAGCAGGAGTCCTTGGCGCTGACCTTGCGCACGGTGGAGTAGGTGCACCGCAGGCACTGCGGCCCGTGCACCTGTAGTGCCCCGAGCGAGCAAGGGCCATTTCAGGGCATGAAACCTGCTTTGGATGTATGTGCGTTTGATGCATCTTACGACAAAAGGTATGACGAAGTACAGCGCCTCGCAGTCCGGGTATGCTGTCTAGATCAAACTGACCGAGGCCGATCCTCAGCCTAGCCTCGCACCTTGACGCAATTTGTCATGTAGCGATCCAGCTCGCTGCAGCGGCCCTTGCCAGCTGCCGATTGCGCCTCACACCGCTTGATGACAGCTTCAACCTGCAGCTCATCGTTGAAGAGCGTACGTTCTGGTTGCAGACTACGGATAAGCCGTGCAACGGTGCTGTGTAATTTGCACAAAACACGGTAATCAGCTAAAAGCCGTCTTACGAGCTCATCCGGCGCGGCGGCGTGTGTGCAGCATGGTACACATGGTGAGGCGACTCACGTCAGCAGAGGGCGGGCCGCCGATGCTGTGCAGCTGCCGCGATTGCCGTGCGATGGCGGCCACTGCTGACCATGACCTGGAGGGGCCACTGCCGATGACCCCACCGGCAGCGCTGTCGGATGCGGCAGCGCTGCTGCCGCCGACTACTAGCAGGCCAATCATCAGCACCAGTGCCATCATGCCCGAATCCGTCAGCCCCTGGGGCAAGGGAACCGACCTGCAGGAGGGCTCGCACGACGATCTTTTACTTCACAGGTAGGGTCTGTGCGTGTGAGCGGTGCGAACCATAGCAATGTTGAAGCAAGTTTGCACACCGCAATTAACGTCATGGCAGGCGGAATGGCTAGGCAAGAGCTCGGCGCATTGCAGCGGTCGATGCACCAACCCTGCGTGTTTGGACAGAGGCACCTACCGGGAAGGCACTCGGCTGCACCGGCCATGCATGCTCTTTCCTGGAGCGCCTTCGTGCCAAGTTTCGCAGGTGATGCGCGCTCCGAAGACTGATGAATGGCAAGTCGTGATCGATTTCGACCTTGTGCAGTACTTCGCATTGTTTTCACCACAGGGTGCAGGTCTGCAATGTCTGTCTTCAGCACTTCACATCTGCAGCCACACCTGCCTGCCTGTCATCAGGCTTGTTCCTGTTGGACATGAAACCCGCTTTCAGCGTGCGACGGATGTTCTGGCGCTGACGTAGGTACGCCAGCCAAGTTGGGAGACAGGCTGCGGCCCGTGCTTGTCACCGTGTGAACCTGGCCTCCTTGCACTGGTCCAAATGCGAGCTTGGCGGTGTCTACAGCGACAGGGTGCTGTTCAAACTGGACGACAGTCAGCTGCCGTAGCAGCGTCGTCCTTGATCAGCATGCCTGCAGCTGCGGCACCTGGATGCGTGTCACAGCCATGCTTCAGTGGGGACATCAACCGTGATGCCATGCAGCAAGCTGCTCAACGGTCAGGCTGCGGTGCAACAGCACCCTGCGTCCTGGCCGCAGCGTATGCCAGCAGCAGCTCCAGTCAGCAGCATGCTGTGTGGCGCCGTTGGCAGCTCAGCAACCGCCGGCAAATGTCATGGAGTACAGCGGCAGAGCTTGCAACACCCATAGCTTCCAGCACCTGCGGGTTGTCACCCATGTCAGCCACGGCAGGGATGGCATCACGCGTCGCAGCGAGGTGTGCCAGCTCGGGTCCGGCCGCAGCTGCTGGAGCACAGACGCAGGATGCAGAGGCATCCCAGCAGCCTCGGGAGCCGCCCTGGCGCCGCCCCTCGGAGCCGCAGCGCCGCTGGGACCAGCCGTCGGACAAGCGGAGGCTGCTGGTCTACTACTCGGACCACTACCACGTGGTGGGGATACAGACTCCACGGCCAAATTCATGGGCATCAGACAGGCACGGGACATCAGCTCCTAGTGGGCTGGCATACTGGATACTGGACATACCTGTGCTTTTCTTGGTATCACACGGTGACGTGCCTGCGTGGGATGTCTGCAGGAGCTGCCGGCAGAGCACCGCTACCCGATGCGCAAGTACGAGGCGGCGCACGAGCTGCTGCGGGGCGATGCCTCGTTGCACGACTCTATCAATTTTCAGCCAGTGAGGCCTGCAGTCCACAGTCTCTCTCTACGATAACAGTAGTAGATGGTGTACGCACAGAGTCCAAGGCCTCACTACACCACACTACTGGCCACATCTAACCCCATCCGCCTAAGCTGCCTTGGACGCTCAGTCGAGGGGCCGTCCAGGCTGCGCCGCAGATGGTCAGCGGGCGTGCTCCTGAGCACTGCGCATCGTGCGCAGGCGCCACTCGCGACGGAGGCGGAGCTCGGCAGCGCCCACGACGCGAGCTACGTGCGCCGCTGCCTGGCGGGGGAGCTGTCAGCGTCTGAGCAGCGGGCGATCGGGCTGCCGTGGACGCCCAGCCTCGCAACATACGCGCAGTGAGGTTTGCGGGCCAGCCCACGGGCGCTTTTGTTAATGTGCACTCAGCCTGCCAGGCTGTACAGCTGTGCAGCAGTCCTCATCTGTGCAGAGGGTGTCAGCCTTGGTATCAGCTCTGGCCCTGCAGCAGCACAGCAAGGCATGCAGGAGAAGAGGTGCTCACATGCAGAGGTGCGCAGGTGTTGGGGTCACCAAGCTGTGCAGTGCCATGTGCAGGGGCTCTGCAGGGGGCGGGCTCGCGGCCGCTCGCGCGGTGCTGCAGTTCGGCCTGCCGGCCGCCGCCAGCCTGGCGGGGGGCACGCACCACGCCTTTGCGGTGGGCACTGCTGCAAAGCTCCCTGCGCTACGCCCTCACTACGCCCGACTATTTGCACGGCACATGGGTCTGCTGCCTGTCAATGTTACCGTCAGCGACCAAGCAGCTGCAGGGCAGCACAGCTGCTGCACGTTGCACAGCGCTGGCATGGTTGGCCAGACCCGGCACCACATGTGCACTGGGCGTCTTTGCGCACCCTGCAGCCGGGGTGCACCGGCTGCTGGCACGCGATGCCAGCGACGGCCAGCTGGCCACTCATGGCATGTACAAGCCAGAGGCGCGGCTTCTTTTCAGGTTTCTGTTGTCGGGTAGATCAGCTCAAGCCCTGGTTGTTCGACCGCAGGACCGAGGTGAGGGCTTCTGCGTCTTCAACGACATCGCAGTGGCAGCGGCCGCGGCGATCGCGGAGCACGCCCTGGAGCGAATCCTGGTCCTCGACCTTGATGTCCACCAAGGCAATGGCACGGCTGCAATCTTCCGGGACGACCCCCGCATCACCACCTTTGACATGCACGGTGCCAACAACTACCCCTGGAAGACGCGGCAGTGGTGCACCCACGATGTGGCGCTGCCTGATGGCACCCGGGACGACGAATACATGAAGGTGCTGGAGGCCTGGCTGCCGCGGCTGTGGAGGGAGCACCAGCCGCAGCTCGTCATCTTCCAGGCTGGAGTGGATGCCCTGGAGCAGGACGCATTTGGCAGGCTGGCGCTGACGCGGCAGGGGCTGCTGCGGCGGAACAACGCGGTGTACAGCGCCGCCTTTGCCGCCGGCACGCCGCTCGTGATCGTGTTTGGCGGCGGCTACAGCCGACCGATCGACGCGTCGGTGGCGGCGCACGCGGACGTCTTCCGCACGGCGGCGCTGCGCCTGGCAGGACTGTGACTCATGAACAGCAGGGCGGGACATGTAGTGGGGTAACACAACCAGGCTACCTGGCTAGGGCAAGGTGTTGGGCAAGCTGGCGCCCAGCGCACACTGACAGGCATCGAAACTGCTAGGTTGGCCTTCACAACTGACACAAGTCTGGCAGACGTGTGCGCTGCACACCGCTGCCCAGTGGCGTATAGATCAGTCATCACACTAGTGGTTGCGTGAACGCTGATGCGGACATGACTGTTGGCCCAGCTGCCAACAGCTGGTCATGACTCAGCTGCCGCACAGCTGCCGGGTGATGTCTTGGATCACCCCTTCAAGTGCCAAAGCGGGCAACAGCGCTGCTCATTCTGCGTTCTCACTGCTCTCACTTGCTTCTGTCAACGCTACCAACATTGAAGGCTACAACTACCCCCCTGCTGACGTTGTCACCGCCTTCGAGTCGACGCGCCAGCACTCCGAAAGCCTCGAGCACATCATGAAGATCACTCTCTACAACATTCAGGTGGGGTGCGATCACAGAGTAGCATAGGGTTGCATATCATGCGTCTCGTCTGTGGACGACAGTCGTTGCAGGCGCAAGGCTGGATCATGCAGCAACGCCCGGGACCCATCTCGTACAGCTTCGCAACCGGTCATGCCGCCGCTCAGCATACCTGCCTGCAAGCTGACAGCACGTCTGCGCAGTGTCATCAGTATTGATGGCATCTGAGACATGTCTGCATGCCTCTGGTAGTGTCGGAGTTGCTCGAGATGTGATGTCAGACGCACAGCATATTTGACGTGCAACCCCGCCAATCATCTGTGGATCAAGATGCTGCGACAGCAGAAGCAAACTCATGAACGTGGCTCATATGCGCGACAGGCCTTTTGAGCCTTTGCGTGATGACGCACTAGATGCGCTGCTGATCTGCCTCAGATCAGGCATGAGCCATGTTCATCCCGGGCTCTGTTGTTATGATTCGGGGTCCGTTCATGCAGGCAAACTTCTACCAGGATGCGTCATCCATGGGCGAGATGTCGCCGTTCCTGCTGTTCGACGGCGATGATGACGCCAAGATGGACAAGCGCGGCATGCACTCCGGCAAGACCGATGTCGCCAAGAAGGTGTGCTCTGCAATGATGGACTGAGCAACGTGTAGGCTGCCTGCTGAGGAAGCTTTGGCATCATTCCGCCGACCTGCTGTGCCAGCTGCCAGATGGCGAGACCTGTATCAGGCATGCACACGGGTGCGCATGTGACACGGGCCTCGACCATCGTGCACACCTGATATGCTGGGGCATCTCTGAGTCCACTTCTCTGCATGTGCAGGCTGGCGCGGGACCCGTGAGCTGGGACGACAAAGTGGAGCTGCACCTGAAGGGCAACATGATCAAGTGCGTCCCATGACCGCTGCCCAGCATAGCGCCTCTGCACCTTAAATCCCAGTCACTCACAGAGCTCTGCTCACCAAGGTCACGAAGCCTCGCAGCAGCAGGTCTGGTTCGGCAGGTAGCTCTGGACGCCGCCTGCTCTCCGCACGCACTACAGTGCTGTCAGCCTGCGCCCAGTATGACGCCGCCTTTCTCTCTGCTGCAGGGTGCAGGGCAAGGCCAGCAAGCCGCTGATTCCCGACAAGGTCCTGGGCGAGGGCCAGGTGTGTATTTATTTATTGATTGATACCATCATCGACCCTGTGCATGGACCGCAGCATCGGCATCTTTGCTGCCCATGTCCCATGCTATGCTCAAGCAGGTGTCGCCGCCATCAGGTTGCTGCATGCGGAGCAGCATCAGAGCCGTGTGCCCGCGGCTGACTGCAGCAGTTGCAAGATCACAAGGCATGTGCAGGCATGCTGATGTGTGATGCTGCTGGCTGGCCTGCAGGTGTCGGTGGGCGGCGGCGGCCGGCAGCAGTGCCAGCTGACGGACCCCAAGACCGGCACCGTCGTTGGCGAGGTGTCCTTCGAGGTGTCCCAGGTGCGGGCGGCGAGACTGATCTGCTGGTGCTCTTGGCTCAGACATGAACCTTCAACCTGCCACTGTCGTTGGCGGTGCTATCACCTGACGTGAGCACCTGTGATTGGTGCTGCAGGGCGGCGGCATGATGGGCGGCACGGGCGGCGGCATGGCCGCTGGTGGCATGACCAGCGGCATGGGCGGCAACCAGGTGCGCTGGGGATGCATGCTGCCGCATGACTGCAGTCTGCTTACCACGCCTGCATCACAAGCGCCTGCCTGCTACCCACGAGCATGATTCCTTTGTGCAGAGGTTGCCTGAAGGTGGACAAACTCAAGGCCGTGCATGCTACTCACTTGCCAGCAACGTGTTGGAGGTTGTCTCTGCAGGGCTACAACACGACCGGCGGCCAGGGCATGAGCGGCCAGGGGTACAACCAGGGCGGCATGGGCGGCCAGGGCATGCAGAGCGGCCAGGGCTACAACAACGGCGGCCAGGTGAGGATCGCACCGCATCGGGCAGACCGCCCGCTTGCCCAGCTGCTGGTGCGAGGCACTGAGGTGCGCGGGCCTGATGTGTGAGCGTCCTGACAAGCGCTGCACGCCTGGCGTCATGTGGCTTCACGCTGATAAGTGGTGAGGAGCCTGGCCTGGTCTCATTGGTGTCATCCGAATATGGAGCTGCTGACTGCAGATGACGACCGGTGGCAACCAGGGCTACGGCAACCAGCAGGGCACCACTGGCGGCATGAGGTAACCACCTGAAGGGCACATCTGAGACTGCCTGCCGCAGGGTTCAGTCAGATGGCATTGGCGTATGTGTGGACCCATGCTGCCTCACTGCGCCCCTCGTACGAGCTGCTGCGCACAACTCGCCAGGGACAGGGCATCTCATGACATCATTCGTGCACGCCTAGAATTGTTGCTGACTGCGCAGCTGTCCCACTCTGTGCAGCGGCACAGGCGGCGGCGTGGGCGGCGCGATCGGCAACGCCATGGGCAAGGCGCAGGAGCAGTTCGAGAAGACGACGCACAGCAAGCACGACCACGACGAGTCGGAGTCCCACGAGCACCGCACCGTCCGCTGATCGGCTGCTCGTTTTTGATATGCTTGGTGCACCTGCAATCACTGCGATCGGATGGTAGCGTCACATTGACTGCGCACCCACGGTAGATTGCCGCATCAGCACTTCAGCATGCATTTTTGGTCAGTTCGGTGCTGTATGTGTCGCAAGGCATGTAAGCAATCAGAGCAACAGACCAGCGACAAACAACTTGGGGAGTATCAGACGCAATGCTGCTCCCTCTGTGCTCAGGAAACCCCTACTCGCACCGATTAGAGACTAACAGGTGCAGTAGGGTGGATGCAACAGTTTCGACAGAACACTTCATCGCGCACCCCCAGCTGCTCACCAGCTACTACCGGCAGCTGATTGCACGACTAGGGAAGCCAACGCGGTGCGCCTCACAACGCTGCTGTCCACAACTAAACTACACAGTAACAGTCTTGAAAGATCGCAGCTCTTCAACACAGCTTGCAACCCCTCGCCGTTTCCACGCAACCGAGCAACATGAGCTACCAGGTGAGGCTGCAACGATCTGCACATGCAGTGGACTGACGACTCAGATATGGCCGTTCGTTCTGAATGCTGGTTCATGCAGCAAAATTCGGGGCTTGGTGTATGTTTCTGGCATACCTGGAGCGGCGTAGCGCCGGATCGCCTGTGTCAGCCACCTGCAGATCATGATTCGGTCGGAGTCAGCCTCGGGTGCAGGCGTGCTTGTTGGACTGCAAGACACCCTTTGCACCCCAATAGACATCTGGTTCACGTCTAAGAGCATGCACGCGACCTGCACAGAGCCGCCGCACCTCATCAGCGTCCGACATGCCTGGGTCATAGTGTCGAGTCAGCTTCGAACGGATGTCGGTTTTCGTAAACATTTCTGCGCGGCGTCGCTGGTTACTAGACCTGATCAACGAGCTTTTGGAGCGGCAGGCCCACAGCGCGGCATCGTGCATGCGTGCTGCTGCCATGCATGTGCCACTGTTCAACCATTTTGCTCACCTATCGCATGTGCCACTGTGCTGCAGCAACAGGCGCAGAACACCGGCCAGTCCGGCTTGCCCGGCGGCGACAGGGGCCAGGGCATGGGCCAGCCGGGCCACCAGGGCATCGGCACCAAAATCAAGAACGCCATCACACGTGCGCCCGCGCTTCCTCCTGTACATCGTTGTGGATGGTTGTGTCCATCCAGCACATATGGAACCCCATAGTGCTCAGCAGCATGGCTCCTACTGCAGCAACAAGTCGATGGCTGCGCTACATACACACCAACCCTTCTTTGGCTTGTGCTGCTGCAGCCGGCCAGCAGCCTGGCGAGAAGCCGCACGGCCAGCACGTGCGTCTTTTCAGATCCTTGTGCATGTCACTCTTGCTCGTGATGCGTCTGTGATGCGCCAATCTTCTTGAGTGCAGTGTCTGTTGGCATGCGCAGCCACTGCTGTACCTCTCTGGCGACGCACCAGGTGGCTCCCCAGTCATCGCACCGACATGCTTGGTGTCCATGCAGGGTGGCATGATGGGCGGCCAGCAGACTGGCGGCATGATGGGCGGCCAGGTGAGCTGTAGCAACGTGCAGCATGTGCTTCCTGTGCCGCCTTCCACGGCTGTACTACTGCCGAACTGAAGCAAGCAGTACAGCTGTCACGGGGGCATGTGGACTTTTTAAGATCCTGTATGTTGAATGGTGCAGGGCCAGCAGATGCCAGGGCAGCAGATGCCGGGCCAGCAGATGCAGGGCCAGCAGATGGGCTCCAATCCGATGACGACTGGCGGCGGCATGGGCCAGCAGGTCGTGAAGTTGTTTCTCCTGAGGTCACCAAATGCATTCTTATGCTCAGCGTGCCACGTCCCACATGCAGAATGCATAGCATGAGCCACAAAGGCATTCGAACGGCATGTTTACCTCAGTGCTGAGTGGTCTACATGTCAAATACGAACATTCACGAACGTCCTCACACAGTACTGTAACACTAGACACTGCAACTGCCCCAGGGTATGACGACCGGCGGCGGCATGCCGGGCCGCACTGGCAACATGACGTCCGGACCCCAGACCGGCATGACGACCGGCGGTGGCATGGGCGGCGGTGCGCAAACTTGTCTTGCATAAAACCCTGTTCGGTTGCTGCTCTGGGCGCCCAGACATTTCGACAGCCGTGTCGTCTGTATCCGACACTTGCTGGTTTTGCTTGCATCCAAAGTGTGTTGTGCACACGTTCAGATACAGCTGCTTCATTGCTGCTGTCAGACGTCCCACTGCTGCGCGGCAGCGGACTGTTACCAGGGTGTCCTGCTCAGCGCAAGTTGCTGCTGCAGGCATGCGCACGCCCCAGGAGGAGTACGAGAAGAAGACCCACTCGACGCACGACCATGACGAGTCGGAGTCGCATGAGGTGTGTCTCTATTGCAGTGGGTGCTGCATGAGCTCTACTGCTGTGCGTCACCTGCATAGTGCATCTCCAGCAGGAGCCTGTCACCCAGTGACGCACCTCACCACCTGCACGTGGTGCTGCAGACGTCCACCAAACGCCTGTAGGCGAGGAGGCATGGCGGCAGCCGGGTTGTGCAGCCAGGAGGCTGTGCAAACTGAGCGCCGTGTGGCTTACATATATCCAGTCAGATCAGCTTTGCACACAGTCCATGAGAGCCAGCAGCCGATCCAGGCAATTGCAGGGATCGTTGACGGCCCCTGGGCAATCGTCATCAAGACTTCAGTCGTCATGATTCCTGACGCTGCTCATTGCTTGCCATTTGTTTTGCACACGGGGTGCAAATTTGCTCAAACTGTGCCTTGATGCCTGTGACGCTGCCTCCTGCTTTGCACAGTTTAAACGTGTTCAACAGAAGAACACTGGCACGCACATTCACATTCACCCCTGCTTGATGCATGCATGCATACTACTGTGTATCTCGGTCCCTGGGACATACTTCACACTTCACTGCAAGTTACCTCGTGCCATCGTGCTCGATGGATATCCCCCCCAAGAGCAGGCCGCCAGTTGACAGTGCGTCATAAACACCCACTCTACGGATCACACCCACTTCCCAATCACGACGCCACCTGGCTCTGCGGCCCTGACTCTGCGGCTATAGGGCGTGCAGTGCAAATGCAGTGGGTCATCCATGCACGATACATATGCACCGCCGCCCTGCAGCGCTACGTCAGCTGCTCCAGATCATGGCTCAGCTTCTCAGCTACGCGATCCATTGCATTCAAGAACTTCACATCGCTCGAGGGGCCCGTCACAATACAGTGCGAAGATCACAGTCGATCACTCTGAATTCGACAACAGTGGAACAAGCCGCGACTCAGCAGCGAAGCGTGTGCAAGCACACAGGATGTCAGACTCCAACAACCGCCAGGTCGACCAGGTGTGACACCAGAGCAAGACCAAATCGTTGTTTGAGATGTCATCAAATGTATCATCATAGATGGTTGCACCGCTGCAGAAGCGTTAGACTGAGCGCACCGTCAGCTGCTTGCCGACTTCTTTCTCAGCCCAGGCTTCCGCATTGCTGCCTGCTCACGTCGTATCGATACAGTGGGACACACTGTACAACGTCCTTGATCATGCCCGGTAAAATGGTCAAAGCAACATTGCGGACACGTTGGCATGCTGTGATCGTACACGCACACAGCAGATGCATTTGGCAGGCCCTCCAGCACGACACCGTTTCAAAGTAGCGGTAGCGCTGCTGACTCGAGTGAGATAGCTTTTCGCTTAGCTTTTCGCTTACGCGTGTGGTGCCACATGTGCAGGGAAGCCGCGACAACGCATCTGGCGGCGGCGATGGCTACACCGGGACGGACTCTGGGTATGGCGGCACCGGCACCGGCGGGTATGTCTGCTTGAGAAGCTGCTGTTGAGGTGTGCAAGTGCTGCTGGTCATCATCTGGCCATCCTGTCGTCTTTCAGACGATTCAACTGCGCCGGCGGACAATTGGTGGCGCGCCTGATGGTGGCTGCTCAGGCCATGCATGTGGAGCGTTACCGCACATGGTCTTTGATGCTCCTGATCATGTGCTCCCAGGTACGCTGGGTCGGGCGCCGACCGCAACACGGGCTACGGCCAGGACTCGGACTCCAAGTACGGCCAGAGCGCCGACAAGCAGGACGGCGGCGACAACCCGGCGTACGACGGCAGCGGCAGCGGCGGCCTTGGCGGCGGGTCCAGCGGCGGCGGCCAGGCCCCCCGCAACACCGACTTCAACTCTGGCGGCGGCGGCGGCGGCGGCGACAATGACACCTACAACCAGGTGAGCAGGCGGAAGAGCCCCTCGTTGACGCCCTGATGGCTTGGCAGCACACCCACACGTCTGTTGAGCAGTGCGCAGGCAAGGGTGCAAACTGAAACCAGCAGCTGTGGGCACTGCTGCCAGTCTGCACCAGCCGAACGCATCCCCGCTGTGGAACCTGCCATGTGCTTGCAGCCGACTCGAAGCTGTCGACCATGTGTGCAGGGTGGAAGCGACCGCAACCGCATGGGCGGCGGCAGCAGCAACGACGGCTCGGACAACTCGTATGGCAGCGGCTCCGGTATGAGCGGCCGCAGCAATGACGACAATGACGGCGGTCGCGAGGGCGGACGCGGGTATAACACACGCTCTGGGGGGTCCGGCGGCGGCTTCCAAGGCGGTGACAACGACAGCAATACCGGCGGGTTCGGCGGCAACCAGGGCGGCATGCAGAGCGGTGCGCTGTGCTCAGGGTGCTCAAGGACTTCTGTGGACGTGACGAGGATTTTGATTGGCAAGCTGCACCCAGTATCGTATGAACAGTGGCAGGCATGGAAGCAGCTGCGGCTGAGCTGTGGTGAGCCGACTACTATGGCAGTTCAGCTCTCATGCGCTGCTCCTGCATCGTTGGCAGGCCTTGCTTGGTAGCTCCGGGAAGCTGCGTCAGCTGGCTATCACCAATCTGACGAGGCCGTCGCTCGTGCTCCCAGCATGCACCGTCACTGCAAATTGCACCCTGCTGCAGGCGGCGGCATGGGTGGCATGGGCGACGGCGGCATGGGCGACGGCGGCATAGGCGGCGGCGGCATGAGCGACGGCGGCATGGGCGGCGGCGGCATGGGCGGCCAGCCGCGCGAGAACTACGAGAAGACGACGCACAGCACGTCGGACCACTCCTCGGAGGACAGCCACGAGGTCCGCACCTCCTGAAGACTCTGCTGGCAGCCCCGGGCCATGAGCTGAGGCGCAGCTTCAGGCACCACAGCAGGGCTTACCTGGCCGGCTGCTGGCACCAATTTTGATTGGGAATGAGGCGTGCTTCATTGGTTTCGATTCGGCAGCAAGGGGAACCCTGCCCCAACGCTTGAGGCTGGAGCAGTGACACGCACTCTGCTATTACATTCTGGATGTGATGCTCGAGGCCTTGCGCTGACAACCTGATGCTCACTTGTTCAGTGTGCGCTCTGCTTGGTCTTGCCAGCGTTTCAGTCAGTGTTTTTGACTCTGAGCTCTGTTTCCCTTGCTGGAATTTGTGTAACAGCAGAATGCGAATGCGCCATGGTTTCCTTCTCTACGGCAGCTCTATGATGCACATACCATACCTCCGATGCCAAGGGAAGGATGTTGGCACGAGCAGTGCTCGTGATACATGCACGCGCGCAAGACAGTACAGCAGAGCATGTTTGGTCCACTTGAGTTTACCAGGCTGGCAACGTCCAGGCAACAGTCTCAAGACCTTTTGCAAAACTGAAGCTGGCTGGCAGAGTGAGCAGTGAGCAATCTATCTCAGGGGGAGTAGCATATGCCCTGCAATGGCACAGTTTGCTGCCGGTGCAAAACTCTAGCAGAGAACACTCGATACAGCGAGCATGGCCCCGGCGCAAAACTGCAGACAGTCACGACCTGCACACCGCCACAATGCCACCCTTGTTACGCAACCGTCCTGGTGCCGACCACAGTGCCTCCCAGCGTTTCTCCGCTTCGTTTTCTAGTCCATCGGGGCCGGCAGCGCCGCGCTGCCTGGTGCCTCCTGCGCCGAGCGCTCACGCAGCCAGCAGCAGCAGCGTGGCGGCGGCGGCAGCGGACGCCAGCGGCAGCGCGAGCGCCGCGGCGAGGCCCCTCGCCGACTGGTTGCCGCCCAGATTGTCGATGGTCTGGCCGGTGGGCGACATGGCGGAGGCGGAGGCGGAATCGGATCCAGGGGCGGGGGCGGAGCCGCCGCCGCCGGCAGCAGCGCCGCCGCCTGTGCAGAAGGAAGGCACCCGAGTGACGGCCAGAGAGTCACAGCGCTTCTGCGTGGAAGGTGCCACGCAGCAGGGACTTGGCGGCATGTCAGAGAAATCAAGTGGCTGCCGAGTTGCACCAATGCGATGCACTGCGGCACCCGGCGCCGTGCCAGATGGGGCACTCACAGGCTGCTGCAAAGCGCTGCAACTGTGAGCAGCTGGGATGAAGAGACATGCAGCTGGCTGGGGCATGCCAGACGAGCTCCAAGTGTTGAGAGTTGTGGTCAAGTCAGGTTCAGCAACTCACCAGCCGCCCCGCTGGGGGCGCCGCCAGGGGCGCCGGCGGGGGAGCCCGAGGGGGATGTTGCGCCGGCACCAGCGGCTGCGCCCGCCGCGGCGGCCTGCAGCCGCACCGGGACGCCTGTCCCATTGAACGCCCTGCCCGACAGCGTCGCGCCTGCGGCACGAGCAGAGGCCGCCTCAGGTGTTTTTGGGTCAGCTGGGCGCATGACGCGCTGCAGCACGACGGTGCAGGAACGTCAGGCTGTGCCGTGCCCAGATCCGTCATGTGACGGAGCGCGAAGCGGCTGCTGACCCGTGATGTTGATCCCGTTGTCTCGGTTGACGACGATGGCGTTTGGCGTGATGGCCACCACCGGGTACGCGGTGCCGCTCACGCCTGCACATAGGGTGAGCGGTGGGGTCAGTCAACCAGGCTCTGTCACCCCGGTCAGGCGGAGCAAGCGGCTGCAACAGACATGACAGCCCCACGTGCGCCGCGGCTGGTGACTGGCATGGGATGAAGACCGAAAGCAGCCCACCTGTGCCGGAGTTGGTGGTGCCGTTGACGAGAATGGCCCCAGGGCCCAGGTTGCCCTGGGCGGCGGATCCGGTGGCGCCCGTCGCGTTGAGCGCCGTGCCGTTGGTCACACTGCCGTCCAGCAGCACCTGCAAAGCTCGAGGACACATGCCTCCGTCTGAGACCGGATGCTCTGTGCTTGTTGCCGTGGCTGTTCCTGCTGCGCATGAAGCCGCAAGTGTGACACGAGAATTTGATATCAGCTGTGAGCTGGCACGTCTCTACTGCTGAATACAGCGGGCCGCGCACCGGGCTGCCGGCGGTCGTGTTCAGCGTGCCGTCCGAGTTTGCCGCGATGGCCGAGCCGAAGCCGCCGGCGGCCACCACGGTGGACAGGATGCCGTTGGTGCCGTTGAGCTGCCGGGTGTCGTTGGCGCCCGCCGCGGCCGGCGCGACGGTCACGTTGCCGGCGTCGAACGCGGTGCCGTTCACGACGGCGCCTGCGGGGGGACGCAGGCTGCCACGCTCAGCGCGGGCTGATGCTGCTATGCCGTTGCTGGCAACATGTCCAACCTGGCAACGTGACAGGCATCACCACCACTGAAGGATGGGCAGCCACATGAAGTGCAACCACACGTGCAAAACTAAGTCTGCCCCACACAGGTGGCCCCTGACCTTCCAGGGGTGTGCTGGCGCGCGTGAGCTGCGCGCCGCTCGCGCCGAGGGAGCGCACCAGGGTGGCGGTGCCGTTCACGCCGCGCCCGTCCTGCATGTGGACTGGTGAGCACCTTCAGTGCAGGACATGTGACCGCCGGGTGCCACGGCGGTGGGGATGCGCCGGCGTGCGGGGGTGACCCTGGAAAGCGGGCGTGCACCCTGTGGCGAAGGGCATTTGGTGATGCTCACAGCAGGGTGCTGGAGCAGAGCGGTCGTGGAGCGAAGTGGTCGGTCACCTGCACCGTGCCGTTCAGGTAGATGAGGCCCGGGCCCAGCGCGGGCGCGGTCTCGTTGCTGGTGCTGCCGGACGTCGGCACCACGGTGCCTGCGGGTCAGCCACGTGTCTGCGGTCCGATAATGTCTTGTTTTGGGGGAGTCAATGGTTTGAACCGCAAGCGCAGCTCTTCAGGAGCCTGTACATGAGGAGCGCGGCGCCGCTGGCGGGCTCGGCACAGCAGTGCGGCGGGCGCATGGCCTTGACCTGTGTGGCCGCTGCTGTGCGCCGCTGAGCACAGCACAAAGCTGGGCGCATGCCACAGTACAGACGGGTCCAGATCCATCAATACATAGATAAATACAGGTGAATAGACAAGTGAATGATTGAAATCATACATGAATGTCACAAACCTGCCAGCAGGACGGGCCCGGAGGTGGACAGGGTGCCGTTGGTGCCATTGGCCGTCAGCGCTGCGCCAGCCACCCTGCAGCAGCCAGGATGCACGCGTGACCTCAGTCCTGACCGTCACAGCACCGCCAAAGCAGGGCTACTCACCCCGCAGGCTTTGAAACGGACTAGTTGATTGTATGAAAGCACAGTTGGCAGTTCCATAGTGGCAGGCCCTTAGGGCGGAACATGCAAGAAGCCCTCAACGTGTGCAGCATCTGACGTATGTACGTTACAGGCAACAGCCGTCGCGCCAGCCACAGGGCCGCAAGCACTCACGCAGCTGCCACCCCGGCTGCTGCGCCGGCCGCGCCGGCGGCGGCAGCGCCGCCAGCCCCACCCTGGAGCCGCGCAGGGATGCCGGTCGCGTTCAGGGGCGTGCCCGTCAGCATCGCGCCTGCGCAACACAGGACACATGCTTTGCAACGCCGATGGTCAGCAGCCATTGTCAACATGCGAGCACTGTGGGCGCAAGCGTGGCTGCTTCATGGGCTGGTGGTGCTATTGGCATCATAAGCAGCTGCAGAGCCGCGGGCGCATCACCTGTGATGTTGACGCCGTTGTTCCGGTTGGTGATGACGCCCCGCGGCGTCACAGCCACCACGGGGTAGGCTGTCCCGCTCTCCCCTGCAACCCACACAGTCGTGCGGTGTGTTGCACAAACGCGCACACAGGCATGGTGACAGCAGCCAGAGCTGCGCGATGTGATGCGCCCATCAGCCGACCTGCTCCGGAGTTGACGGTGCCGTTCACAAGCAGCAGCCCGGGGCCCAGGTTCCCGTTGGCGGCGGCGCCGGCGGCGGCGGTCGCGTTCAGCGCCGTCCCGTTGCTGACTGTGCCGTCCACCAGCAGCACCTGCAGTGACGGAGCCGCGGGTGTCAGCTGCGTGGTGTGTAGCTGCGGATGGCATGGCAAGGCATAGCAAGCCACTCCTTCTCAGTGTGGTGCCCCGCTGCACCCGGGCTGCCTTGCAACCATTGGTCACACCGCTCGAATCATACAGCTGCACCACATGAGCTCCCGACTGTCCCTTCAACCACTCATGTGCTTGCTGCTGGGGTACGGTATGGCGAGCTCTCCGCCTCGCACCGGGGTGCCGGCTGATGCGTTGAGGTCGCCGCCGGCGCTGGTGCCCAGAGCAGAGCCGAAGGCTCCGGCGGCCGCCGCCGTCGACGCATTGCCGTCGGTGCCGTTGAACTGCCGGGTGCCGTTCACGTTCGCGCCCGCCGCCGTGACCGTTAGATTCGACGCGTCGAAGCCGGTGCCATTGATGGTGGCGCCTGCGCAGCGGAATGATTGCTCAACTGTGGAGGCCCTGTGGACGAGTGGTGTCAGCTCCAGCAGTATTGACCTCTACATCAGGTGTCGACCACAATGTTGCCATTGTGAAATAGAGGCCTGTTGACCAGGATGGCATATAGCAGGTGCTGCGACTGAGGCAGCAGCAACGGGGAGACATTGCTGACATGCGCCCCAGAGACTCGAATGCTGCAGGCCATCGCAGGAATATCTTCGTTAAGCTGGATGCGAAGCCAACAGCCCATGCCGCCGCCACAAGCAGGGCTGTTGGCGAGTCACCTGCCAGGGGGGTGGTCACGTTGGTGAGCTGCGCGCCGCTGGAGCCCAGGGAGCGCACCAGGGTGGCCGTGCCGTTCACGCCGCGCCCACCCTGCACCCAAGTGACAGGCGCACACCGTCACACTATGGCAGTGTTCGCCTCTGAGGCGTGCAGCTGTGTGGTGTGCTGCGAGCGGGCCAGATGTGGTGTGGATGTTGCAAGGGAGCTGTGCAGGGCGTCAGATGCAGCCAGATGGGTGTCGGGCGGCCGCTGCAGGAGGCATGATCACAAGCTGAGCATCAGGGCCGGCTCTGAAACAGGCGCCTGATGGTGGGCTACCAGCAGAACAGAGAACCCTCCTGTCCCGCACCTGCACCGTGCCGTTCAGGTAGATGAGGCCCGGGCCCAGCGCAGGGTCGGTGCGGTTGCCGCCGCCGCTGGGGGTCACGGTGCCTGCAGCAGCCAGCAGGCGCAAAATGCAAAATGCTAAACTTCTGCAGAACTTCCTATCTTGCTTGTCAAGCTATGCAAAGCGTCTGCACATGCAGAGCATGCGGCCGCTGCGGTGGCCTGGGGCCTCGCGTGCGCAGCGATCAGCGAGCTGTGCATCATGGGCACACCTGCCAGCAGCACGGGGCCGGTGGAAGACAGCGAGGCCCCGGTGCCGAGCGCGCGGCCCGCGGTCCTGCACCATGTGCAGCGCTGGCTTTGATTCAAGTTGGAACAGCTCCTGAGCGCCCGGCCGAGTCATGTCAGCCAGGCAGCATGGGCGCAGCATGCAGAGCCTGTCCTGCACTGCTCGATGTGCTGCGTGCTGGACACTTGGCCCGCCACTCGTGCCGCCGAGCATTGCCGGACGCCAGTGCATGGTCATGCTGTCAATCGGCACACCCACCCTGCGGCGCCGGAGGTGCCGTTGCCGCCGGCGGTGCCGTTGTTGTACGACGGACCATTGTACGGGACATTGGCCACCTGCGTCAGAAGCGGCAGGGCGGATGAGGTACCCCCGGGGCGGCACAGACAGGCGCCTTCAGTGCGGCCAGTTTTGATGAAGCCTGCCACAGACAAATCCCATAAACACACAGAGCTGATGCCACGGTGTGCAGCTGAGCAGGTCGTCTCTTTACTGGATTTCTGTACCTGCACTGTGCCGGCTGCGACCGCAGCGGCCAGGCCGCCAGGGGATGTGGCGGTGGAGATGTTGGCCGGGATGCTGCCGCCGAAGACTGCACCGCAGAATAGGTCAAAATGTTACGCACTATACAACGGCTGTCTGTCTGCAGACAAGGTGCCAGCAGCGCAGCGGCCGCTGCGCTTCAGCACCACATGCGGCAGCCCAACAGCGTGGCGGCAAATTACAGCAGGGGGCGGCGCAAGGGCGCACAGTCGGCGGCGTCGGGCGTCAGGGGGAACGGCGCCGGGCGCAGCAGCACGTTGATCTGCGGACCCAGGGGATCAGCGGCCGTCAGTGCTGTCGCTGCTCTGATTGAATCCTCGATAATCAACAGATGCATGCTGACGCTGCAGTGAACGACGGCAACATCAGCCCTCAACCAGAGGTGGGCGCCTTCGGGCTCAAACCCAGTGGGAAGACGGGGCGATGTCACAACAGCACACCTCATACAGCGCCAGGCCGCAGACCCGCACCACATTGCCGACACGCCCCACATCCCGGGTGTACAGCCCCTGAGCGACCGTCTGCAGGGGGCACATCTAGCAGCATATTAAGCCGGCACCAAGTCAAATGACTTGGGTTGCTGGTTTGCTTGAGCATGCTGCGTGCGGAGAGCGAGCAGTTGCATTGTCGCCATCCCTGGCGTGCACTGAATGCACAACTGCCGCTGAGCATGCCCAGTGCTGCAGAGCAGCCAACATCTCCCACCTCTTCCTCCCCGGTCTGAACAGACTTTCCTCTCAAACTGTGATCTACAGCGCTGTGACCAGGGCGGGCACAGCAGACGGCCTTTTGCCACATGGTAGTGGCCACACAGCTTTGATATGCTTGGTTCGTGCCTATCTAACTGCTTTGCTTCTTTCCAATAATGGGCAACAAGGGGCCCAGCCGGGGCGCACCACGCCATTGGTGGTGTTGACGAACGCGGGCAGCGTGATGTTGGTGCCGTTGCCGGCGGACACCAGCGCCCCCAGGTCCGTCTGGATCGGCGACGCCGCCAGCAGCTGCGCCACCGAGAATGTCTTCCCCTGCAGGAGACGATGATAACTCACTGACATGTTTGAGTGGGAGATGATGCTGTGACCAGTAAGGCGAGCAATGCGCCTGCCGCTGGCTGCCGGCGGCTGCGGGCTGCGGACTGCGAGCTCGTGCTGGGGCGTGGCGCACCTGGTTGAGCAGCGAGTGGTACGCCAGGACGGACACCATGCGGGTGCCGTGCACGGCTACCAGCCGCTGCGGGGTGACGCCTGCAGCCGACAAAGCAGGCGCGCCCATCAGCGGCAGGGCGCACTCGGCAGCACAGCGGCTGAGGTGCCGTGCAGCGGCCGTGGCCAGGGGAGGCAGCTGCAGGCCTGCAGATAGCTGGTCCGGCAGAAACAGCAGCTGGCTCTGATGTGCCTGGAAAGCTGTGACAAGCGGAGGTTGGCAGGGTGATGGCGCGTATCAGTGGCTTACGCAGGTTCTGAAAGGCCTGGTTGGTGGGCAGCAGCAGGGTGCCCGGCCCGGTGGAGTCCGGCAGCAGGTAGGTGGCGTTGAGCAGCGTGACCAGCGCCACCGTGTCGGCCCAGTTGGCGTTGTCAGCGATGGCGGTCACGATGTCCGCCCGGGAGCAGTTGCTCGGCTGCATGCAGCGCACAGACAGTGTCAGGTGACAGAGGCAGAGCATCTGAAGTGATTGCAGTGGGTGCTCGCGTCTCCAAGCGGGCCTGGGGCAGCTGCCATGCATGCGAACCAGCTATGAAGCCGGGCCTCTGTAGCTGCGCCATTTTGCTAGCTGGCGGCACGCAACAGACCGGTGATTCATACAAAGTGGAGTAGGAGCTGCTGTGATCAGGACGCGTATGCTGCGTCTCGGATCAGAGGCATGCAGCGCCGAGGCCTGCGCTGCGTTCCGCGACACACAGACAGGAGATGCAGTTATGGTGCTCCGACCGAATGTGGCGAGGCATGGCCACAAACGGTCCTGCTGCGCACTTTACGGGCATAGCTGCTGGTTCAAGTGCGTAGACCCGTGCGCTTGACCAACCGGATCCAACATATCCCATGCATGCACCGTCAGCGGCCTCCGAAAGCGCAGTCTACTACTGTACGAAGCTGAGGCATATGCATGCCGCGGTGCAGTCTGTGAGAACTTCAGTCTCATCCTGTTGTCCTGTGGCTGACGTTGCCGAGTGCCATTGGGCAGATCACCGCTGGACTAATCACTTGGCTCGCAACTTCACCTGAAAACACTAATCTGACAGCCTCTGACCTGAGACACTGGTGCAGTCGGCTGCGACGTGACAGCTTGCACCAGCAGCAGGGCTCCGAGGGCGATCGGCCACCTGCTGCGCGCCATGGCGGCCCTCGCGAGACGGCCTGCGCCTGATGTCCTGGATAGTGAAGGTGCAGATGCGCTACAACAGGTCGGCACGTCTCCTTCGTCAGCGAATGCCGTGCAGTTTCTGAGAACACTCAGATGACGAAAATCCAGTAAAGGCAGGAGCAGAGGAGCAGCGCACCGCCTGGTCCGACCTCTGGAGCCTCACGTGTCATGACGTTAGCAGCTGCACCTACGCCGCAGCTGTGCACCACCACCGCCTCCTAACAACTGTAACCATCCGAATTTGCGGTTCCAACTGTGAACACCAGTATGAAACAGCTGTGCCGCCGCATCTTTCGTACCAATAATGTTTCCCCAATGGACCTGTACAGACATACAGCAAGCGCAACAACCTCAACTTCAAACAACAGTCCCGGCTAGCGTCCCTGCGCAACAACAATGCGGTGGCATGCCTCCGCCACTAGACTCTCGTGCCTCGCACTGCAATCGGCAGCCAACAATCATGTCGAGATTCCCGTTGCACCTACCTGCAACGCATACGGCACACATCTTCGATGACGCCATTGCTAGCGGAACACCTGGGTGCATAGCACATACTGAAGGCATGTAACCATGCATATACCAGGCATGCCACATACTAAGCCTGCACCTTCGCAAACGCAGCTTACAGAGCCAACGCCAGCCATGCCGCAATTAGGCTCATGCCCCTGCAGCAACCGCCCTCAAACAGGTCATCACACTGCTGTTGCTGGCGCCGCTGCGTGCCGTGAGTTCATGGCCCATAACACATCAGTTTGCTGTGCACTTGCACGCTTGCCGGTACACATGCCCGAGCGCTCACCCGTAGGGCGCCAGCCGACCGTAGCCCTTGTCCTCGTTGAGCGCCGCGGCATAGCAGCTGCCCGAAAACATCGCAATGCCGGCAACGGCCAGGCCGCCCACAATGACTGGCCGCCTGCAAAGAACCCAACGCTGATTGGTTTGCTGACTGAAGGTTGGTGCATGCCGTCCTGCTCGACAAAATTGCCACATGCGCACAGGCTGCCGTGACACATGACAGCGGCATGCCGCGGCGCTGCACCTGGTGTGCGGCGCCACAGCCAGCAGCAGCGAGTGGATCAGGTGGTACTTGTTGCCGCGGTCGAAGGTGTCCAGGAAGGCCGGGTCGGCCGGCTTGAAGGCATGGGCGCCGTAGGCGCCGAGGGCCACCGCGCTGGCGCCCGACAACGCCGCCAGGCGCAGCCACAGCGACGTCCCCGCGGCCGCTGCCATGGGCAGGGGCATGCCTGTGAGCGTGGACGTCGAGCTGCAAAGCTGCCGAGACCTGCGTGCTATTCGTGTGACCGCTGATGCTGCACCCGAAGCTCGGGGAGACAGCACTCAAGTGCGCAGGTGCCTGCGAAGTGTGCCCACACAGGCCCAAACGCTGGGAGAATTTTGGACCGCGGTGCTTGCAGCTGACAGTGCTGGTGAATGATCTGGCAGTGGTCCACGAAGAACAACGCAATTACTGCCTGCTGTGCATGTCAGCTGGTCCCCAATGTCAGAGTAAGGCCAGGGTGACGAGCAGTAGCTGGACAGGTTCGAGCGCAGTCAGAGCATAGTCTTCGACAGGCGCGAAGTGCTTCTCGTGTAAAGAATTGCCCAAATCAAATCATCTTCAGCAGCAGCGGCCGTTGCACCTCGGTCATCAGCATTCACATTGGGGTACCTCGTGTGACCTAAAAATTGTTGTTTCACCCCCACCTAGGTCTAGAACCGCAGTTTCACTGCCATCGCACGCTTACAGCATGCATGCATAATTCCAGAGCTGATCAACCCGTTTGTAGTACGTGGCTCTCACAGCTTGAAGGGGCCGGCAGGCGATCAGCTTTGCACATGCACACTCGCACCGTGATTGTGCGGGTTGCTCGCATGCATTGAAAGCACCGTTCAGCCATCCGATCAGATTCACTTCCCGGCATCATCTGCCTGCTCGTGTGTCGCAACCTGCACGGGCAAGGGGGCTGAGTACTGATTGTGAAGCTGATGGTGTGCCGGAGCGCATGGCTGGCCCTGCTGGCAGCCGGCCTGCTGCTGGCCGGCGGCCTGGCGGCCGCGACGGAGCTGGAGGGCTTTGACGAGGTGGAGGACGAGCCGCCGGCGGTGCCGCCGGCGGTGCAGGACCCCGTCAAAGCGGTGCGATTGCCCGCCGCCGGGCCCTGAGGAGCGCCAGACGCTTGCTGAGTGCATCACCGCCGTCATGTGTGAAGCCTTGCCACAAGCAGTCACGATATGCTTGTTGCGATTTCCTTCCTGCTGCTGTCGATAGGCCGTCCACGAGCAGTCGGTGGCGCCAGAGCCAGCGGTGCCCGAGGCGGCCCCGCAGCAGTCAGCGAAGCCGGCGGCAGCGGATGCACTGCTGAACGCGACCGCCGCGAAGCCGCGGCCGCGGGGCCTCTTCACGCTGCACGGCCGCAAGTTTCCCCGCGACTTCAAGGGGGAAATCGCCCTGGCCATCCTTGCGGTGGGTGCAACCGTGCCACACCGGCAGCACATCACGACCGGAAGCGTACACAGCTTGAGCGCAGCTTGGCATTTGAGACGAAGGTGACCCATCCCACATGGGTGCAGGTGCTGTACGCGATCAACATCTACATGGGGCGCAAGAACAACGATGCGATCGCGCTGGCGTGGGCGGCGCAGTTCTGCGACGACGGCGCGGTGCTCGACCGCAACTTCTCGCTCCTGGGCACCGGCAACAACAGCGGCGAGGTGCGCGCGGCTGTGTTTGGGCACCCCCAGGCCGCACTGAACATAACCAGAAAGGGAATAGCCTGCCGTGGCGGGCTACAAGCCCCCAGATGACGGGAACTGCAGCAGCATCAGTTGCTTTGCGACTACAGCTTCAAGCGTACCACCCAAGCAGAAGTCATCGCGGCACATGCTGAGCTGGTATTCTATGCACAATGTGAACACTGCCTTGCTGCATACACGCTGAAAGTGCCTTCGCCTCTGGGCGCGCAGGTGATCATGCGGCAGTCGAACAACAGCTTCCTGTTCTACGCCAGCGGCCGCCGCTTCTGCAGCGCGCTGCGCGCCGAGCTGGAGCTGCGGCGGCGGCAGGACATCTTCGCGCAGGTGGGTCAGCAGACTCCACTTCAGCACTGTCACACTCGCGCGCTGAACCTGCACACTATTGCAGCGTTATCATTGCTGGTCCAAGCACAGCTTTCAGCCTCCTGCCCCTGCACGCCATCCACCGGAACCTGTCCAGGGTGGACTGCCTGCAGGGTATCGTGCCCGCCTGTCCCTGGCCGTGACCGTGCTGTTGCGCCGCTGCGCAGCTCTGGTACCGCATCAGCCCGCGGCCGGACTTTGTGGACATCGAGGTCGCCATGAACGAGGCCGCGATGCCGCCCATGGTGCGCCCAGGGTTTAGCCCAAGGGTTTTAGTGCCGGCAGCAGCCTGTAGCGCTTCAATGCTGACTGAGGGATGTTCTGTGTTGAAGGCCGCCACGCTGTGCAGTTTCACTGCTGACGTGGAGCACAACAGCGACATGGGCTTGTAGGACATACGACACCCTGGCATATCTGCGCTGACAGGGCACACTCTGACCCTGAGCACACAGTGACGCAGGTGCTCTTCATCGGGCAGCCGCGGTATGCGAAGGAGCGCCTCGCCGAGGAGGAGGACCTCAAGAAGTTCGCCAAAAAGGTGGGCGGAGGCGCATACGTATGACATGCACGAAGGTATCGCCAGCGCCTGCACCTTTGTTTTGATGTCACAAGCTGACAACCTTCAAGACTACAGCACAAAGTCGGCATGCATGTGGTGTGCAACAACAGCGCATCATGACGCCACCAGCCGAGAGCATCACACGGCTTAAAAGGCCTGCCTGGGCGCCTGTGCCAGATCGAGGTGGGGCGCGACCGCATCGCGCAGTGGCCCGGCCCCCGGCAGCTCACCGTCCTCGCGGAGCAGGCGACCATGTTCTACGACGTCATGACGGAGGGCATGGTGAACCAGGCAAGTGCAAAGCAGGGAGGTTATGGGCTGTACCCCAGAATGATGCGTCACCTGTTCAGGAAGCGCAAGCTTGACTGGGTTATGAGCTCGTGACATGTGTGCTGGGCACCTGTTGTGGCGTGCCTTGTCAAGGCAGAGGACGAGATCAACGCATTACATTGTCACCGTGCACAGGTGTTTGGGCAGGCGGCATGGGAGGCCGGCGACATGCGCAGGTACTTCCGCTTCCTGCACTTCACCACGGAGGACGCGCGCGCCGCCAGCCCCCGCGTGCTGCGCTTCTCCTTCAACCTGCCACCCATGGGCAAGGTGGGGCCGCCCGCCGCTCGCCACAACAGCACAACTTGTCAGCAGGCACACCCAGCACCAGTGCTGCTGGGCGGCCAGTGCTCGTCCAGGGTGGAAGCCACTCGCACCACCGCAGCAGTTCTCTGGTGTCCCTGCCAGGTCCTCCCTCAGCAGCTTCCAATGCCAAGTGCTTTGTGGAGTCTGGCCTCTGTGCGTGTGCCGGTCGGCAGTCACCAAGGCACGACTCCAGCGCCCGCTCATGTGCCGTGTCAGCTCAACGGCCAAGGCTCTGCTTTCTGCACAATGCTGGGGGCTGGCAGTGAGGACACGACGTTTGCACCTCTGCAGATGGGCGAGCTGGACACGCTGATGGCGGTGGTGTGCCAGTTCATCGACATCGTGGGCTCCTACCAGCTGCCGCCCGAGGCGCGCAAGAAGGCCGAGAAGCGGCGGCAGGAGGTGAGGGTTGATCCCTGGACTGGACTGGCAGCCAAATGCGAACTATACAGGCAGGCTATCCTCGCTCCACTGGTTTCAGCGTAACGCTGCCCGAGCTGGCGGCCCAGTGTCCGTGCCCTCGTGGCTGTGCACTCACAGGCGGCCGGTCTCATTGTGTCACGTAAGGGCCATTCGTGCCTTCTGGTCATTCTTCGGCCAATAGTAGCGCCGCGCCTCGCAGATCGCGGCGGAGGACTACAAGGCGAAGGCGGAGGAGCGGGGGGACCGGGCGGCGGAGCTGCGGGAGAAGAAGTTCCTGGAGGAGCAGGTGATTTTCACTGTCCGCTGTACTCTGCCACCTCGTGGTGAAGCCGCCAGCCTCTGCACCCCGGCCGTCGGGGCGTCGCCGCGGGCTGCCGCAGGAGGAGTAGGGGTCTCGTGTCCAGAGGCGGCAGCGGCGCACGCGTGGCGCCTTTGCAACAGGACCGTGCGGCGGTGCATCCTGCAAGCGCAGGACGCAGCCTGAGCTGGCACCAGTGTCGTTTAGCCCCGGCGTGCATCCTTATTCGTCATTCAAGTTCGTCGGAAGCAGGCCGCCTGACCGCTCGAACGCAGAATCCAGACTGAGCTGTGTCCCCCTGCAAAACCCTGTAGGAGAAGATGCGGCGGATGACGCCAGTGCAGCGGGAGAAGTACCAGGAGAAGCGGAAGCAGCTGATGCAGAAGCGGCAGCTGAAGACGAAAATGATCAAGTGATCAGCGCAGCGCCACCGCTTCTGTGCACTTGCCTGTCGTCATGGGGATGCTCAGGCAGTGTTTGTTGCCGGGGCTGGCGGCAAAAGCAGGGTTTGTAACACCTGCACGACAGCACCTTCAGTATAGAATGTCTGTGCCTACTTGTTGGACCGTGGCCGCTGGAAATCTTCGGGTGTGACTCCAGAGTCATGCCAAGCTGGCAAGGCCTGCACGTGCCCCACAACGAATACATTGCACATGAGTGCATAACCCAGCGCCGTCTTGATTTTCAAACCTGAGCGGCCTCATCGTTCTTTCAGTCCCACTTTTGCGCAGCAGTGCGGTCGGACGGATCCTGGCAGACCCCATGCTGACTGCCTGGACAATTGTGCGGTCGATCCTAGGACATTCCTGAGCTTGTGGCAATGCGTTGATTGAGGCTCTGCCGCGGCAAGTGCCAAGACACTACGAGCCAAGAGAAAGAAGGCCACGGCATCCAAGAAGCTGCACTCGGGGGGTTCGACATCAGTTGGAGAAATGGAGCAACAAAGGCAGCGAGCTTGGCAGCTCGCTGTGTTGCTACTGCTGGCCTCTGTGTCAGGCGGAACAGCACAGGGTGAGACATCGAGCATCGGCAGCATCTGCCGCAGCGCTGTCCTGTGTGCAGTGGGAAGCGCGCGCAGGGGAACCGCTGCATGGCGTGGGTTGCAGTCTCGTGATCGGCTGTGCCAAGAACATACTGCGGCCAGTGACCTGCTGGAGACGTAGCGTCTAGAGCATCGCAAGAACGACAATACTGTTGCAGCAGCATGTGAGGACCTACATGTTGGACCGCAGGCGCGGGCTTCACAGCCGCCTCCGGTGCGGCGGCTGCAGCCGACACGCCGCAGCCGCCAGATCCGCCGCCGTCCACGCCGCCGCCCCCGCCCTTCGTGCCGACGGACTCCAGCGGGGACCCGGGTTACTTCGCGGGCGGCGGCACGCCTGAGCAGCTGCTGGACTGGCTGCGGGCCCACGGCGGCGAGGTGGGTTCACAGAACGCAGCATGCGCCGCACCTTACATTCAGCACTTGTCAAGCTGGTCCAGCGGACGACTGCACCTTCACCAAACAGCCTTGCATGCGGCAGCGGCACCTTGCCTGGTGCACGTGGCAGCCTGCTGCCGGTCCCGATGCGTCGCTGAGCCCCGCGCAGCAGCTAAAACCCTGGCCGCTCACCAGCTCCCGTGGACACAGGCAGCTGCCGCTGACAGTGCGGCGCCATTGCTGGTGTGCAGGCGCACCTGAAGGTGGGACCCATCTGCGAAGGCTGCATGCGCGGCACGCTGGCCACCAAAGACTTCCAGGTGGCTCCAGGCGGCAAGTGTGGAGCTACCTGGTTCCTTTCGTCCACCCCCAGCCGCCCCCGCTCCTGCACCTCCATGTGTGATCATCAGTTGCAATCCCTCTCCATTCATCGTTCTGGACTCGAGCCTGTGGCATGCAGCGGGGGGAGCTGGTGGCCAAGGTGCCGCCCGAGCTGGTGGTTGCTGTCGGCCCCCGTTCAATCGACATCTCGGTAAATCATTTAGGCCTTGCGCCGCAGCAGCGCACCTGCACGAAAACCAGCACACAGCTGCACGTGTCGTGCGCTGCGTCCACCAGTCCTGCACGCTGCCCTCTCCTTGACGGTGTTCTGGCGCCTGCGTCAAGGACCTCGTGGGGGTTGCACGCGCAGAAGGCGGCGGCGGCGTGGCTCAAGCGCGTGCACACGGACCCCGAGGTGAACGCGACGCTGGGGCCCTTCTTCGACACGCTGCCGGCGCTCGGGGCGGTGCTGTCGCCGGAGATGTGGCCGCCGGCGCTGATCCGCGAGCTGCAGGCGCCCCACACCCTGGTGAGCATGGGATCAACATGCCGTGCGCATTCCTGAGATGTCGCAACTTTAGGTGGTGGTAGTCATGGGGTGAGTATGTGCATGCGCCACAGGGCGGTGGCAAGTGCGTTCGGCAGCATCATTATTGTCAGGTGGTCCCTGCAACCTCGATGCTGCATTGATGCATGAGCAGCAGGGGGAGTTGCTGGCACTTGCATGGCAGTGCAGACTGCCCTGTGTGTCCGAGGATTGGGTACCCCGTCGCCCACGTGCACTGTGGCGCCCGCCCTGTGTCCATGCATAACGGCGCTGCTGGGCAACAGGTGGTGCAGAACGCATGTCCTGCAAAGGCTCCAAAGTTTGGCTTGACTCACCCGCAGGAGAACATCGTGACGGGGCGCATCTGGGCGGCGGAGGCCGCGTGGGGCGAGGCGGGGTTCAACGACGGCCGGCCGGACGAAAACGGCACGTCCATATGCATGCCCCTGGGCGCCTTCAAGCACGTCGTCGGCTGCGTGCGCTGTTCACTTCATACTGCTGTGTCTCGCCTGTCAGCAGAGCGTGCATGCACGTTGTCAGCCACTGTGTGTATCAGGTAGGGTAGCGCTCAGGCGAGTGGCTGCTCTGCGCTTGGCCATTGACTTGACACAGTGTGTGACGGCTTGTGCGGCTGAAGTTTGTGCTGGACGCTCACGGCGAGCTCGTGATGCCGCTGGTGCAGGCTTCACATCTTATCAGCAGCCAGGGGCCATAGCTGTGACCCTGTCAGAGACTTAGGGCATTGATGCTCTGTGTGCAGGTCGCGACGCGGATGTATGGCTACCCGTCGCGCCCGAACAACGACAAGGACTACATGCAGCTGCTGCCCATCTTCGACATGGCCAACTGCGCCGACAAGGGTGTGTGAACCGGATAGGCCTGTGCTGTAGGCCTATGCTGCTGCCCGAGCAGAGGCACTGCTGCAGAGCTCAGAGGCACAGCAGTAGCACCCGCCACCGCAGCCTGCATTTGCCTACACCCCCAAAGCAGTCGCCGCAGCGGTGCGCGTCGCGGATACTGCTCTGCTCAGCAGGACCGGCTCACTGTTTACCCTGAGCACTGTGGGCAGCACCTTCAAGCACTGACCGTTGCCGTGCGCTCCACCCTCTGCTGCAGGGCTGGCGGGGCCGGACGATCTGGGCAGCAATGCGGAGGTGCAGTACCCGGACGCAGGGGGCACCTTCACCATGCTGGCGAAGCGCCCCATCCGCAAGGGCGAGGAGGTGAATCTACGACAGTTTCAATGTGAACGTCCGTGTTGCGGAGGTGCAGCACCCTGACGCCAGCGGCGCCTCCACCAAGCTGGCCAACCACCACATCTGTGTTTGCGAGATCACAGCCATACGCGCACCACGAGACGGCTGTCAGCTGCCTCTGGTGCCCTTTGCAGCGAATTCTGACAGCATGTCCAAGCCACAAGCAAGCCGAGGAACTGATGCAAGTGCCTATTGCAAATTCTGGCATCCGGTGCATATTCGTGTACTTCGCTCTGTGTGTATGGGCACGCTGTATGGTTGTCGCGCCTGCCCGGCAGGTGACGAACAACTACGGCTCCGGTTACCTGCACCGCCCCGACATGGCGATGCTGGTGTACGGGTTCGTGCCGGGGCGGGAGCCGCCCATCATGTCCACCTGCGACCTGCCGGACGGCTTTGGTGAGGTGCAGCAGCCGCAGCACGCGTACCCCGTCACGCCCACCCTGGAGCCAGACTACGGTGCGGCCGCCGCACCGCGCGTGCTTTGCTGCGCCTGCACTGCAGCCGTGGCGCCACGTGACATTGACACAGTCCCTGTGCATCAGCGCCCAAAGCGCAGTGTGCACATGCCAAGCGTCAGCACTCATGGCAGGGACGTTGATGTGCTTGGGCACCGCAGCCAGCACCTGCCGCAGGCAGCTTGGCGGTGTGTAGAGGTTCATGATGCACCACTGCAAATGAACGTTCAGCCTCGTTCCTTCAACCGACAGGCAACCCGGAGGGCAACTGGACGACAGAGGCGGAGCTTCAGCGGCTGGCGGGTATCTACGCCGGGCTGCCGACGACGCTGGAGCAGGACCAGGAACTGCTGGCGGAGACAGGTGAAATTGTCCTCCATATGATGTGCAGTCGCGTTACTGCTCTTCATGCACTGCCATTGGTCCAGCACTGCTGAGGCGTGTTGGGTTGAAGCGGTGCGGTGACAGCAGCATGCTCCTGCGGGGAGGATCACATGCTGCTGACTGGCCGGCTTGTGGTGGAGCAATGACACACTGGCGGCAGACGCAGCGGTCCCTGCAGTGACTTAGCGCTTGCAATGCAGACGAGGCGGGCCAGTGCGGGCTGCACATGGTGCTGCGGTGGCGGGTGTCCCGCAAGCGCGCGCTGCTGGCCGCCATCGCGCAGCTGTCGGCCACGCTGGCGGCGCACCACGATGTGCGCCTGCTGCGGACATGGGTTTAGGGTTTAGGGTTTAAACCCATGACCTCAAAGCTGTCCACCTGGTTTCACGCGACGCGATCGGCGGTCTGTCATGCCACTGCTGGTCTGCTGCCCATGGCGGCGGCGTGGCACGCGTGCTCAAACAGAGGCCTGGCCCCGTCGTCGCGTGCAGGTGTGGCCGGTGAACCCCAACTACTGGCCGCCGGCGCCTGGCGGCCAGTCCCAGCAAGGCGCCTCGGAGTCTGGGGAGCCGTCTGGAGGCGGCGGCGACACAGCGGTCTCAGCGGCAGAGGTGGGTGCCCCGAGCGCAGGACGACCGCTGAGCGTCGTCATGGCAGGCCATTCCCAGACCACGTGCTTCCGGGAAGCAGGCCATACGTTTCAGGATGCTGGGAGGCCACTGGTGCTTGGCAGGCTACTGCGGTTGTCCAACAGTCACCCAGCAGACCTGCGTCCTGTCCTGTGCCTCGGGCGACGAGCAGTTGTGCTGCGCTGTCCCGGTTGCGATGCTGTGTGTGCTCTGCAGGCGCCACCCGATCTACCGGACGGCGGCGGAGCAGCAGACGGCGGCGTGGCAGCTCGCGGCAGCAGGGAGCAGCACGACGAGCTCTAGAGGTGTCCAGCTGGGCTGCGACGCAGCGGCTGCTGCTGTCTTTGCCGCCCGCTGCTCACCACCGCAGTACACACTGAGGAACCAGCGCCAGTCCTGCTGATGCAGCCTGCCTAGCTGGTGCAAGCAGGGGCGGGTCCAAGGGGTATAAAGAGACTCTTTATACCCCTTGGGTGGGTCCAGTGCAGCCGCGAGGTTTGTGCATCTGGCAGGATGCATGGGCAGCATAGAGCGGGTGCATCGCTTGGTGCAGTGCCGATGCAGCCTCTTAGATGCATCTCGTGTGTGCGATGTTCAGACAGCAGACCATGAAGCCATGACGGATGGCCAGAAGTGTAGCATTGTGCAGCAACACACTCATCTGAGATGCAAGGGTTGAATGTCGCAGCGTGCACAGCCATCCGGTACGTGGTGCTTGCAGAAGTGGTGCCGGCTGCTGATTACATTTGCATACACGCTAACAATACCTGCGTGGTACCTACACAGAAAGAGGCAGCCGGAGAAGCAGTGCTGCAGCAACGCTGCCAAAGCAAAAGGCTGACTGAAACCTGAACATGTAGGTGATGGAGACGAAACAAAGATGCGAGGACTGATCGAGGGTGCAACGCAGCTGCTTGTTGGGGTGAACTCGCCATACTGAAAGCCCAATGGCCATCAAAACCAAGAAAAGAATGATCAGTGTCAACAGGGAAACCAGTTTCAATGTTACCACACAACTCGAACGTTTCCGACCCACTCGGTGAGTGGATGACGAGGCGATGGCGCGTGCAGCGCAATGCTGCTCTGAATGCAAGCCGCAGGGCGCTGTAAAGCCTGCGGGCTTGTGGTAGTAGGGCAACGATAACCCGATGACGAGACGGCGGCGGTCTTGCTCAATGGAGAGACGCGCCCCTGGTCTGTCCATTGGGCAAAATTCGTGACAGCTGTCGCCGTGGCTGCAGTGCTGGCCGGCGGTGCTCTGACATGTGCGCCACCATGCTCTGGTTTGGGGCGGTGCAGCCATCTCTGCTTGCCCGCTGTGACGCAAGCTGTGGCATGCTGGCGCCGCTTCATGGCGGGCTGTGAAAGCTGCGGCGGTGGCATGCCTAGCCTGATGCCTCAGCAAATAGCACCTGATAAGGAACCCCCATGACACCGACAGCCCACGGCTCCCGCCCCAGGCGGCGCTGTTGCAGCTGGCAGCCGTGCTGCTGCAGGGTGCACGGCACAGCCTCTTTGATGAGGCGGCCACGCTGCTTCCTGCTGCTGCTAGATGTGCGCCCGTCAGCTGGGCCGCACGAGCGCCTTCTTGACAATCGCTGCGCAGGCAGAGAAGCAGCACATTCAGTTCGCAGCACGTTCAGTTCAGTTCGCCCAGACAGCATCGCCACTGCTGCAGCTGTCTGCGCTGCCTGCTGATGGTGTGCTGCAAGTGGTCACTACTCGTTGCAATTGCTGCTCCCCTGCCAGATGGTTTCATGCCAAGCTGTGCAACCAAGGCAGGCTGAACCCATGCTGACAGTGCACAGTGTATCACGCGCCTATAGCGTGCCGCGCAACTGTACAGTCTGCACTCTGCTCGGATCGAGGCTCTTGAACATGGCATCGGGACGTCACCACTACAGCAGTGGGATCCGCACCGGCAATGTCGCCCTCCGTTTGCGACTTGTCCCGGCGGAAGGCGCCAAACAGCCCGCCGCTGCCGCTTTGTGACGCCCGCACGCTGGCGGCCGGCGAATCCGGCACCTGTGGAGAAGAAGGAAAGCAAATGCAGGGTACGCCAACCAGGTGCTGGGCCTTTCCGCACTTGCACATTATCACCACTACTCTCTCGACGCTGCAACTCTGCACAGCACCGCTGGAAGTACACCCCAATGGATGGTACCCCATGTGCCTGAGTCAGAGATTAGCACCACATAGCTTCAGCAGTTGCTGGATACCTGGCCAAGGTCGGTGCTGGCGCCGCGGCCCAGGGGCGCGAGCAGCCCGCCCTGCCAGTCGACCGAGGGGCTCCGAAACTCCCGTGGCGTGCCTGCAGCGCATCATTCACAGGCCATTGGACGCTACCTCGTGTTGCTAGACACTGCTGTGCACATCCCGACACTCAATGCGGACAGAAGGCTAACAGCCCTTGAAAGCGACGCCTCATAGAGTATCAGCAGGCATGGGTCTGCTTGAATGGGGAACAGGCAGCTGCACAGCGGCAGGAAAACCAGCCCCACCTGCCGGCGTTTGCGTGGTGGCAATGGGCGGCAGCTCCCCGTCGGCAGTCACCCAAGGGTGGGCCGCCAGCTCGGCGAGGCCGATGCGCGCTTCCCGCGACTTCACAAACACCGCGCGCAGCAGCTCCTTCAGCTGCGGGCTGACCGGCACGCTGCTGGGGAAGCGGTAGTCCAGCTGCGCAGCACGGAAGCAGCAGGTGGGAGCAGCACTCGTGAGCAGACATCTTTGCAGAGCGTGCTCCCTGAAAGGCAAGCAATGACAGAAGATGCACAGCAGTGGGTTGGATGCCGCCCATGCAGACCAGCACTTTTTGTCAGGGCAAGCTGTGCGCTGCTTGCCATGTTGGCTGCAGTGAGCAGGGCACACAGGCAGGCCGGCGGCAGCAGTGACGATGGCAGACCGCCACAGTATGAGGTGACAGATCTAGGGATGCTACGCACAATGCGCACCCGCACGAGGCGCTTGATGATGTTGTGGTTGCGGCGCGGGGTGCTGCGGCTGGGCTCCTCGAAGGGGAAGCCGCCAAACACCATAACGTACAGGATGACGCCCGCCGCCCACACATCTGCGGCGCATGAGATATGGAGGTGTGACACAATCATTGCTCAATGCTCAATGATGACTGCGTCTGGGCAGCCTGCTGCGTCGGGGACTGCGGTGCGCTGCTGCAGCGCCACTGAGCCGGTGCAGTGCACAGCCAGGCATCGAGCTTGAGAATGATGCCGGGCGAAGCTGTTGCACTGTTGGCAACCAACCAACCTGTGTACAACAGGGCGAGGGCCATGTGGTACCACAGATGGGGCCAGCACAGCATATCACGTACACCAGCTGTGCGAGGCAACCTCCATTGAGATCCCTCGTGCAGATAGTACAGCTTGCCATGTAGTACACAATGCACTGGTAGTACCATTGAGATCTGCAGGAATAGGTTCGCTCGTGATGTTCCGCTTGGGCGTCCTGCTGCACAGTTTGAAGCCTCACCCAGCGACTCGCCGTCGTAGGAGGCGTTGACGATGCTATGGCCCAGCAGCACTTCAGGGGGGGTGAAGGCGGGCGTGGCCGACCGGTCCCGCACGTCCGCGTGCTCCCCGCTGCCCGACAGCTTGGCGGCCTCGTAGCCAAAGTCCGTCAGCACCACCCCGCCGCACGCGTCCAGCCGCACCGCGCTCAGCTGCAGGTCCCGGTGGTACACACCCTGCAGCAGCAACGGTCGGCAGTGCGTGCCTGGGAGCATGAGAGAGTGTGATGTGATGGAAACTGTTGCTGCCGCTGCTGCTGCCGCTGCCGCTGCTGCTGCCGCCGCCGCTGCTGGTGGTGCCTGGTCCGCCCTAGTTGCGAGGACACTGTTGGCACAGGCTCCCCCTTCTCAAGTCGGTGCACATGCAGGGCAGCAGCCATCCGACCAGGCCTGCCACTGTCAGGCCATCAACAGCACCGCCAGCTTCCTTGCCAGCAGCGAAGCCTAGGCGGGCCGTGTAGGGACTCTCACCTGGCCGTGGCAGTGCGCGAGGGCCGCCACCAGCTGCCGGAAGTAGGTGCGGGCCTCGTCCTCCCGCAGCCGCCCGACCTGCGCCACCCTGTGGTGCAGCGGCCCCCCTGGGGCGTGCTCCGTCACCACCGCCAGGTAGTTCTCCGTGATGAAGGTCTGCGGCAGCAGGCGCGCATGCGTGTCAAAGCACAGCAGAGGCACAGGGTCAGCATCATGGCAACGCCTGCAGACTACGAGGTTTGTGTCGGCTGGGCAGCAGCCAGCAGGGGTTAATCCAACACCTGAACACGGGTCGTGTGCACGACAGCGACAGGCAGATAGGTTCGCGATCTTATGCTGCAGTTGATGTCCGCAGCGCCTCATCGTGTGCGCCAGACCGCCAGTACAGCTGCCTTCACTGGTGGCAGGCTGCCCAGCCACTGAGCTGTGTCCAGAACAACACTAGCGTAGCAGAGTTGCGGTGATGAGGGGACACCAATTGCAACAGGAACTTGCTGCTGCAGCCCCACTGACCTCCTTCAGCCGGGCCACATGCGCGCAGTGCAGCCGCCGGTGGTTCAGCAGCTCCCCCTGCGTTGCGGCGTCGACGGCGCCCCGTCGCCGATCCAGGAACTTGACGCTGACCAGCTCCTCCGTCTTCCTGCGGGGTTTGCAACGGCTGTTTAGGTCACGTGAGGTTTGGGATGCTGCAGCTCAACAGGCCCGTCCAGCAACCGCGCAGGCCCGAATCAGCTGGTACACGGGTCACTCAGGCACTGTTGCGGGCGGTTCGTGGCGCTGCCCGCTGCGAGGGGGCCTGAGTCAGTGTAGGGTGTCAGTCACGAGCGGTAACGGCTGTGGCACTTGATCGGAATGCGACGCGTAACGGCCCGCCTCCTATCCTGGCCAGACCCGGCCCGCCTGCAGTGCCGCCACCGTGCACAGGCAGCAGCATGCACAGCTGCAGGTCTAGGTGAACTTTGAGCGGGGCGTCGTCAGCAGGCAGCCAAGATTTCGGCGCTCGTACAGGAACCCCCCCCCCCCCCCCCAACCCGTTGTTCTATCTGCGATAGAGCGGGGGACGCGGCGAGAGGATGGATACATAGGAGATCTTCCTCTCACCGATTGAGCATGAGCTTGGTGGTCGTCCCCGCCGCGGCGTTGCTGCAGATGTCGGACACGAAGGCGAAGCGCTTCAGCCGGTGCCAGTCCTCCAGCACCGCTCGATGGGCGCCGCCCGCCCGATCGCCGCTCCTGGGCCGGCTGCTGCGCTGCCTGCTGCAGGGCTCCTGCTCCGGGGCAGCTGCAGCAGTGCGGCGGTCCGGCCGCGGTACCTGAATGCTCGCCGAGCGCGTGCAGCTGGTGGGATGCGAGGAAGCAGGCTGGGCTGGGGGCTCCGACAGCGCCAGCCTCGCGCCGGGCCCATCGCTGCTGGCCTCCGAGGACGACTTGTCGCTGCTCTGCATGCCGCCGCTGCCGCCGTTGTGCTGCTCGTGCGCTGAGTCCTCCCGCTGCACCGCGGGCGGTGATGGCGCCGGGGGTGAAGCCACAGCCCTGTTGCCAAAACAGCCGAACAGCTGCTGCGGCCACGGCATGGTGGCGGCGGCCGCCATCAGCCGCGCCTCTGCCGCCGCTGCGCCCGCCCGGCGTCAGCGGCGGGGCGCGCCGCGCACCTGCACGATCAGCACCTCGGAACTTGGCACACGTGACATCTTAACGGCTGAAGTGCCCTATGCCGCAGGCTAACAAATCACACAACAGCCTGTCACACCCGCCTGTCACCTGAGCCAAAGTGAATTAACAACGGCAACACATCGGCGGAGGGGGGTCCACATGCCGCCCAGCCGATCAGGGCAAATGTCAAGAAGACATGCACGAACTGTGGGACGGCCTCGCACTGCACGGCATCGCACGGCAGGGACGGCCAGCCCACCGATGAGCCTTGTCAGGCAATCAACAGCCCATGAGTCCCCGCCGCAATGGCGGGGCGCCGGGCTTGGCCACCGCAGGCGTCCTGGGCTGGGTGCAAAATGCTGAGCTGATAGAATATGATGCGTAATGGTGCAGCAAAGAACTTTCCGCGGCGTACACGGGCCAGAGTGCGCTGACAGCAGCTGGTGAGCACACGCACTCGGCCGGTTGCGCTGCGCGAAGCAATCGCTGTTGTGTGCGAGGTGGCAAGCTTGAAGGTCGTCCTTCTGTGGATGTAGCAATGTTACTTCCGCTGCGTCCGTAAACTGCCTCGTAGGACGTCCCGGTCCCCATGAAAGGCAACTGTTCGAGTGGGAACCCCCAGCCAGTGCGCAGCCAGCCCAGCAGACACAGTCCCGGCGCGTACCAACGGCCTGAGAACGTTGTGGGTGGAGCACATCACAAGATTGATGCCCTGCAATTTGGGGCGACTTCGCACCTCAGGGTGGGGCGGCGGAGAGGCTGCATTACGGCGGCGCGCCCTGGTAGCGCGCTCCAGCCAGCGCCGTGGCTGCCGCCTGCACTGCAAGAAGCCATCCTTCACTCCCTGTTGCAGCTCCGGAATGCATCTGCTGACAAGGCCCTTGTTTCCTACTTGTGTGTCCCGCATGTTATGTTGTGGTCGGACATTGATCAACGTGTTGCCCAGCAGGTAGATGGCCTGCTGGCCATGCGGAAACGCGCTGTGGTCCGTACCATCTGACCATCAGTCAGACATTCAATCCGGCATCGGGCTCCGGGCACATGTGACAGCTGAGCACGCAACGCAGGAGGGCCAACTCTCAAGCATCGCAGTACTGAAAAGCAGGGTCCAGGGCCCCGGCCGTCTATCTATGAGCTCGTCTGAAAGATGTATCGCGGCTCAGACCGGGGGATGTGCGTCAGATACCGCTTGTGCGCCGGCTTTAACGGCACAGTTCATAAGTGCCACCTGTTCTCACATGTCTGCTACCGAGGTCTGATCACTGATGCAAGCAACATGCACCCCAATAACGTCCACGATGACGGTCGCGGGCGGCCAAGACCTCCTGGACGGCGTGCGATTGGGCTGTACGGATGCACTGGGTCGTGGCGGCGGCGGAAAGTGTAGTGCCATAAAGGTCGCCAGATGTCACGCTACCCGACGTGGCCCCCCGCACGGCCGCAGGGCTGGCCGCCTTGTTGAGCCTATTCGGAAGTCTTCAAAGTCGTCTAGCATCGAGCGGCGGCGGGCGCGCTTGCCGCGGACCAGAGGACCTAGCGACCGCGCCGATAACCCGTCAGATTCGCCCTGCAGGTATCGTCCCATCTCTGCCTGGCCCTAACGCTTTGCCCCGGCCTCCTGACCGCATCTTCACATAGATTGCACCAGGATCAAGCCGCTGTGGACGCCAAGAACCAGCGGGGCCAGGCCCACCGACGTTCCAGCTTGCTGTATGTGCACGGGCGATTCCCCCGACCGCCGCACGGCGTAAGCGCCCGCTGACTGGCCTAACCCACCTCTGAGACAGCTTAGCGCCGGTCCTGCACCCCTGCGCTCCGCCGCAGGATGGGTACTATGTGCAATGACCTTGCAGGCCCCGACGACACGCTACTGCTGATGACGTCTGCCGCCGCCTCAATCGCCAGCACTTTTGGCATGCGGCGTGGCCTTTGTGGTGCGCCGCAGGCAGATTGTGCTCCCAGATCGGGTACACCGTGCAATGCCGTGTCAAAAGCGCCTGTTTGGCGGCTGTCGGCAGCCCGACAGCATCCCCTGTTCCCGCCACTCTGTGGTACACTGCCAGTACACTGCTGCACGGCAGTGGGTGATGGGGCGAAAGACGGGACGGCCCCATCTTCGTTGCATCTGATGTCCTTTGGTACCACCATCCTGCAGCCGTATGTGTGGCTGTGCTGTGGTGCATGTCACGCCCACGGTCTGCAGATTTCCATCTGACGCTGCGCTTGTGGTGAACTGGACACCGCATATCTTCCCATAACAGCAGTCTCACCCATCATGTCGCGCAGAGTCTGGTCAGCACCTAATGCCTGCTGCAGCTCCTGGTATTTCTAAGCCCGACCGCATGCACTTATCTATGTGCCCGCCGCTGCCTGCCGCCACCCGCCTGCCGCTGCAGGCCTGCAGCTGGCGGAACATGCAGCCGCAGCACAGCCTCCCATTGCCGCCGGCGTGGTCAGTGGTCACATGAAGCTGCAGGTTGCCCCGCCACGCAGTGCTTCCAGCTGCCCCTGCAGCCTCGCGACGCGCTGCTGCGCTGCCGGCAGCGCAACCGCAGCCTGCACCCAACAGCATGGCAGGTGTGGATGAGCTACACAGCACAGACACCAGAGTCGACAGTTTGGAGCTGCGGGGGAGTTCCTTGCACGCAGGCCAACACGCATTGGCCGGCCTTGGCAGCATACCATCAGAGGAGAGCGACACACACCCGCTGGCAGCTCGGCAGAACATGCGTCATGCTCACATGCACGCCTGCACAACCCGCCAAGGCAGCAGCAGCAGCTGCTGCTGCAGTGCTGATGGATGCCAGAGCAGTGGTGCCGCACCCGCTGCCAAGGCGTGCAGCACTGTACGCGCCAGCAGACAGCAGGTCTGCCGCATGGGCGGTCCAGAGTGCCCCACCTCTGGGCTCTGCAGCTGCTGCGCCTCCAGCCGGGCCCACAGGTCGGCCACCTCCAGCTCCCTGCCTCGCAGCTCCCCCTGCAGCGACGCGCAGCACACCATCGTCAGGGGGCGCGATGCTGGCGGCTGTCGGGTCATGCGATGCCCGGCAGCGCTGGCAGCAGCTGCGACCGGAGGCAGCCCATCGGCGGCACGCAGCCTGCTGGCAGAACAGCTGCGCTGCGCTGCGCCACATGCCAGTGCAACCCTGTTGGCTGCATGTGTGCACCTGTCACAGCAGCCAGTGTGGCAAGGTGGCGGCACGCACATGCGTCACCATGCACTGCGCTGTACAGCTGCGGCAGTGCCACGTTTCCGAGAAGCGGTGGCCACAGCAGCAGCATCGTAGGACCATCATTCGAGCAGCACCCGGCGCCCTGCCGCTTGCCTTACTAAGGAGCTCGGTGCCACGTTTTCGGTGCACTGGTGGCGGTACTGCAGGCGGTACAGGCACAAGGCAAAAGTGCGGCGGGAGATCCGTACTGCTACACATGGCGCACCCAGCCGGGCGATGCCGACATGATGTATGCCTATGGTTACGCAACCCAGGCCTACAACTGCCGTGGCGGTTTGCTGATGCAGAACGTGGCAGCGGCTGCGTGGCAGCATGCCCGCCGGCATACCCTGACATCCTAGCCTTTGCATCAGCCCGCACAGATGTGCTGCAGCAACCGATCACGACAACAATGCAGACATTGTCAATGCACATGGCCCACAGATAGTGTGGCCCTGGGGCTGTACCGCCGTACAGCTGCTGGCACCGACTCAACCAGGGGCACAGCACAGCACGATCCCAGACCTCCGGGACGCCTCTCCAGCACACGGACACATGTCTGTCCAGTTCCCGGATCTTGAGTCAAAGGACATGCCATCCCGACCTGCAGCGCTGCGGAGTGGGCGCCCAGGCAGCCGAGCGCCGCGCGGGCCGCCGCCGCCGCGGCCGCGGCCGCCTGCGCCGCCGCCGCCGCCCCCACCGCCAGCGCCGTCGCCGCCGCCGCCGCCGCCTCCGGCCCCGCCGCCCCGGCGGCCAGCTCCAGCGCCCGCGCCGATGCCTGGAGACCAAAAGATGTTTTTATGGTTCATGAATAATGATGCTGCCACAAGCTGCCGCCTGATGCGGCCAGGTGTGCCAGCCTGCCACCGCGCGCAACAGCTCAGCCAGCAAGCCACCCTGTAGCTCGTTCTGTACAAGGCCTACATAAAATCCATTTCAAAGTAGAAAAATGCAGCGCACCTCGGCGCCGTCGATGAAGCCCCGCAGCCGGTCCGCCTCGGCAGGGTTTAGTCGAGCCGCAGCGCCCGGCGTCCCCAGCTGCAGCTGGTGCGCCGGCACCAGAACCTGCGTCTGTCACACCGACACTCAACAAAAGCGCCAGCGCCTGCGACCAGCCATGATCTTCACCCAGTGACACATCGGACCGGCAGATTTCAGGCCCAGCACGGCGCATGACACGCCGAAGCACACATGCGCAGGTTGTTCTGCAGCGCCATCCAGAGCGCTGTGTCATGCAGATACACGTGGCTGTTCAGGCCTCTGGCAGCAAGCTGGGCCGGCATGCCGCACGAACACGACCATGCTCTTGCAGTGGACATCCAGAGGCGGGCCCACCTGTGGGCGCTGCGGCGACTGGTCGTCCAGTCTGCACTCGGCCACCAGCTGCGACAGGATGCCGCCGCTGCCACCGCCGTCGACGCCGCCGTCGCCGCCGCTGCAGGCGGCTTTGCCCACAGGCGACGCGTCCAGCAGCAGGCCCTGCAGCATGTGGCGGGTGCCCTGCTGCGCCGGCGCCGTGGCTGGCGTCGACCATCCGTGCTCAGACTCGATCTACGACGTTCATAACAATAGATCACCGCACACAACATGATGCATCAACTCGTCGAGCTGGGCTGCTGCCTGTTGTGCGCAGATGAGCAGCAGCATCTGGCTGTTCAGCGCCAGGCAGCTCAGCAACAGATAGCAGGACCCACCCTGGGGTGCTGCGGGGTGGCTGGCACCCAGTCAGCCTGCTGTGCCGTCTGGCCGCCGTCCCTGCTGATGTTGTCTGTCCAGCTGAGAACCCCGCCGCTACTGTCAGCCTCTGCAGGTGCGCCGAACGCTGTGTCTGCTGCCTGCAGCAGGGTCAAGCGGTACTCAGAGCCGCCGCATGGCAAGTGCTGCCAACAGCATGAACAGGGCGGGCCGGGAGTCCAGTGCGATGGACGTGCATGCCGAGGGACCGGCATCACAGCACCGCATGCAATGTGGCAGCTCTCCAAGCGCCATCGCAGCCTGCCTGAGTTGCCAGGTGCATGAGCGCCGTCAGCTCCGACAGCAGGTCGGCCTCCAGGTCCGAGCGCAGCGCCAGCCCGCCGCCTGCACAATTCAGCCAGGATGTCTGGTACAAAGACCGAACATTATTGCTGTGTGGACATTGCAACACTAGATACCAGGGGACTGCCTGTCCTGCCTTCTGTGCCCAGTCAGGATTGGAGCTTGTGACGAGGGTTTGCGTACCGATGGTCTGCAACACTACATCGCTCACCTGCCAGCAGGATGGGCGAGGCCCCGCCGCCGCCGCCGCCGCCGCGGCTGCCGATCAGCAGCACCGCGGCAATGTCAGCGGCCGCCGCCGCCCGCACCCGCAGCGCAGCCGCCAGGTAGCCCAGCTGCGGGGCCGGGGGCCCACCCTGCAGTGGTCCTGCCGTCACCTCGGGTGACGCTGCGCCGTCTGCACCCGCTGCTGCCGCTTCCGCCGGCGACGACCGCTCTGCCGGCAGTGTATCTTCCGTCAGCGCCGGCGCAGTGGGCTGCATGTCTGCCGTGGTCACCAACACTGCGGAGTCCGCCGCAGCGCCCGCCACAGCGGCGCTGGCGGCCTCCGACGCCGCGCTGTCTGCGGTGGAGGTGCCGCTGCACGGGAAGGCTGGGCCGCAGGGCGCCAGCTCGGGCGTCGCCGGCGCGGGCATCGCCTCATCGACCCCGCCAGCACCCTCTTTGCTCGCAGCAGCCGGCACCGCAGTTGCAGTGGACAGCGCTGAAGGTGCAGCCGCTGAGCCGCCTGCATGTCCATCTGCATTCATGCCTGTGGCTGCAGCCACGGCTGTGCTCACGCCCGCACCCAGGGGGCTGACGCTGCTGTCGCTGAGGTCCAGGCGCCGCACGACGCCGGAAGCAGGGCTGTGGCTGCACATAAAACAGAGTTAGGTCAGCTCCCTTCACAGTGCCGCAAGCAGCATTGTAGGCCGCTGCAGGCTGGGCCGGACAGCGATGAGGAGTTGTCTGCAAGCGTGTTCCGGCTGGAGGGCAGTAGCCAAGCGAGAGGCCTGCACCGCGCCTGCTGCGCATGCAGAATTCAACAAAGTGGCGCACCCCATGCAGCCTCACACCCAGAGATGTTTGGTAGGCTACCAGAGGGCGGTTTACCTCGTTTGGTTCCACTTCCTGCTCACAGGGGAGCGCACCTGCGGCGCAGGTCCTTGAGCCACCGCGCGGCGGCCCCGGCTCCGTGGGGGGAGGCGGGGCTGCACGCGTGCGCCCAGGCCATGCGGGCCTGCGCCTGCTGCAGGGCCGCCCGCAGCTGCGCCACCCGCGCCTGGGGCGGCAGCACAACCTGGCCATCATGCGTCGGTGGAAACCGTTGGACATCCGGCGCGTGCTCATCCAAACAGTTGTTGAGCGGCATACTGACATGCGAACCATCGGCGGAGGCCCTCAGTGCAGGTCGTCGAGGTGCGCCATGCCCTCATCCAGCTCGTTTCTGAGCAGTAGGCTGAGGTATATGCGTGGCACTGCTGGAAGCCCTCGGTGCATGGCTCACCATGGCGATGCCAGCCAGCGGCTGCGGCGACGTGCTGTGGGGTCTGGCCTCTGGTGCCGCTTCCTGCTGCGCTGCCGCCGCCGCGTCTGCCCCGGCCGGGTGGGTGTGACCGCCAGCAGCAGGGGGCTGCCGAGGGGTGCGCCACCACGCCGCCGCCGACAGCAGCTGCCACGTCAGCAGCGCCCACAGCAGCACCGTCTGCAGCGCCGGGGAAGGTTCAGGACCTCCAGCACTGCCCCTCGCCTGCTGCTGCGTCGGGTGGGCGTGCTGCTGCGGACTGCGGCCGTCACCAGAAGGCTGTGGTTGCCTGGTCGGCTCTGGCGCCGGCGCTGTCTCAGACGGTGCTGCGCTGTGGCCTGCAGCCTGCCTTTGCTGCAGCGTCGCCTGCAGCTGCCGCTGCGCGTCGTGCCGCGCGGCGACAGCCCTCGCCGCCGCAAGCGCACCCTCTGCAAAGCGCGTGCAAGCAAAGGTTCAGAAGTCTGCGTCCAGATCGCATGCCGCGCGCCAGGAGCAATCAGCAGAAGTTTCGGACCAACTTTGCCCAATCACTCGCTGCCCATGTACTGCAGACACAGTCTGGTGTTACCGCTGACCTAAGCTGGTGTGCGCATACCTGCTTGGCGGCGTGCTGCCGCCTCCGCTGCCAGCTGCCCCTGGGTGTCCGCCAGGCGGGTCGCCAGCAGCTCGCAAGCACTGTTGCGGCTGGCCTCTGCCGGCAGGCCGACCCTATCAGCTGCTGCTGATCCCTGTGTGCCTGCTGTGCAGCGACAGCTGCCGGCTTTGTCCCAGTGCTCGCCGAGCAACCGGGTTGCGGGACTGTCGGGTCGGCTGCCAAGCGCGGCGTTGGCCCAGCCGGCTGAGGCTGCCAGCGCCACACAACATGCTAAAGTGAGCGCTGCCTGCAGCCGCCGCCGCAGCCGCCGCTGCGCACCGACCCAGGCAGGCAGCTCGGGGCTGCCGTGAAGGCGACCCAGCGCCCATGCCGTCGTTTCCTCCCGCCTGGGAGGAAAGGTACAAAGTGTCAATGCTAGGACGCATGGATGATGTCACTGCACAGCTGATCTGACACGTAGGTTGCTGGTCATATTCGTGTGCGGTACCAATATGGGACAGAGACACTCGACATGGTGCGCAGCAGTTCGAGGGATGCCTTCCAAACCTCGCTGTGAGCTGGCGCTGCGTGTACTGGCGCTGCGTCTCGGGGCTGTTATCAAACGCGCTTGGTTTGGCTGCTGCCGCCGGCATATAGCCCTCCAGAAGGCAGCCCAGAGTATGTGCTGAAATCACCGCGCACTGCACTATGCTGTAGTTCCTTTCACATCCTCCCAAAACACGCCAGCTCAGCGGCAACAGCGTCAGTCATGAAACGGCTGCTCCACACGTATGCCAGGCGAACTACTGCTGCATATGTCGAGCACGAACAGGACGCAGTCATCAAGTTCGTTGCACGCCAGCGACACCTTGCAAAAACAGTGGCTTTTTTGGTGACGCCTGAATTGATTGCTCAGATGGCACTGCGTCACGGAACGGGCGCAGGTACAACGCTGGATGACAAGGTTCAGCATCAAGAGAAGTGATCGCGCATCAAGTGATCACGAGCACGCCCTCACACACACCGCAGCCTGCACAGTGTGCCAAGGTCCCGATCAGTTCGCCACTTGAATGGTTTCTGACAAGGGGGCGGAACCACCCGCCTCGGCAGAGGGGAAGATTCCGATGCGGAAGCTAGGCAGCAGCTGTGGGCCGGCCGACTCAGCGAAGCTCTGCTGGGGCAGCAGGGGCTACAATAACAATCAGCATACTGACGAACGAACCAAAGACTCATTGTCAACTGCGATAAGCTTTCAACAAACAGCTGCGAACCGTCGTTGGAGAGCTCGAGGGTGAGATCGTCACCGAGTTTCGGACCGGCAAGCGCCAAGGTGCGAGTTTGCTGCTAAACCCCATCCTGAACGCTCCTCAGGCGCGTATAGAAGCCATTCGCTGCGCCACCTGCATGTCGGACTGTCACGGATCGCGGTGCTGTTGGACAAGGCGTCGGTACGGTTCGTGTGCATGCACGGCGAGGTAACGGCCCGCCATCAATAAATGGGGTGCTTTCAAACGCATTGAGCGCTGTTTCAGCATGGGCTAAGCACGTTTCCGATACGTTTGCGGCGAGATCTGGCTGGCGAGGGGACTTGACCTACAGCGTCCCCTGTGCATGCAGATGGCTTCCGGAGCCAACGAGCTGCGCATCAGCGACCTGCAGGGCGCGGTGCAGAAGGAGTCGCCGGACGTCTACGTCACGTTCCGCCTCGGCGACGAGCACGCCGAGACGCCGGTGCGTGCAGATGCCTACGCATACTGAACACCCCGTTTCAATCCCAGCAAGTCTGAACTGGCTTCAGCAATCGATAGTGCTGGTGCTTGCCGGCAATATCAGGAGGTATCAGCCACACTCTTCATTGACAACCCACCGCAGGTCATCCAGAATGCGGGTGAGACGCTGCGCTGGAGCGAGCCCATCTCCGTCCCCGCAACCGGCACCGGCAGGAACACCGACACCCTGATCGTGCGTCGCTTACTTACCCTGCTTGACTATGACAACCCTGACAACGTCGTATGGTTCACGGTGACAATTGAAGTCCAAAGCTCTGCAACACTGCCGGTGCATCCACTGCCTGGCCGGGGTGCAGTGACCCCATCCAACTTGATTTGGGATTCATACATGGCTTGGTGCACCAACCTGCACTATCTGACTGCGCTTGTGCCTGGGAAGCTGCTGACACATTGTGGCACCCTTCGTCCGTGCAGGTGCGCGCCTACGACAAGCAGTCCCTGATGCCGGACGTGCTGCTCGGAGAGGCGCGCGTGAACCTGTCCGAGCAGTCCCTGGGCGACAGCACCGTCGCGGGGTCCGGCGGCGGCGCCAATGTGCAGGTCCGCTTCAGGGGTGTTACACACAGCACGTCTGGTGGCCGTAGCCTTCCAGCACGCAGACCACGGGCCTCAGCTGCGCTGCACCATGCAGACCGATGGAACAGCATCACACGTGCTGTTCTGCTCCCGCCTGCAGGTGCAGCTGCTGGGCAAGCGGGACACATTTGGCGGCGAGCTGCGCTTCACGCTCACCAGCACCGAGGGCCTGTCAGGTGGAAAATCGCACACGCTGGTCGCCGGGGCATGGCTGCACCGCATCATGCTGTGTGGCTGCCGCCCTGCACAAACTGTTTCTGTTGTCGAGATGGTGTAGTACGGTCCCAGCCTCTGAGCTCACCCTGACCCTTGCCTGCAGTGCCCGGCGGCACGACCTGGGGTCCTCAGGAGGTGCACGATGGGAAGGTGAGGCGCTGTGGTGACTCAGACGAGTGGCTGCCGATGCTGAATAGTTTTCACTGCTGTCACGGCAGTTGCTGGACACAGCAGCACATCTGTACGGACTTCGTTTGGTGCTGGCATCACCACTGCGCTTTGCAGGCGCCAGGCTGTGCACCAGCTGCACTACTGTCAGCAGTGAATCAGAGTGATGGCAAGCGTAGGGTGTGCCACAGCTCAGCATCTGCCTGCTGGACTGCAGGGCGCCGGCCTGGCGGCAGGCGCGCTGGGCGCGGGCGCTGCAGGGGGGCTGGCCGCCGGCCACGCTGGAGACCATGGCACGACCGGCTTTCAGGTCTGTGACACGACCCGGCATCCTGCGAAACAAACGAAACGTAGAAGTAACATCAACAGACTCTAGCAACGCTGTAACAGGTCTATGCATGACATGGGAAAGCATGGCCATTTGTGGGCCCACTCTACAAGCCCAAATATGACATAGCAAAATTCTTTGAATAGGGATGCTGTGAGGGAGTTGTGTCTACAGACGGCAGCTGCAGTGACCATGTCAGGCCATGCTACAGGGCGGCGGCGCAACAGCATTCCCTGCACAGGATTCCGGCAAGCTGAAGGGCGAGCACATGTCCGACTTCAACAAGGTGCTGCCGTGTTGCCCGCCGCCGACGACCCTTCGGCCTATCATGGCTGTTCACTCTGGCAGCTTCGGTCCTCAGACGCCGCCGAGCCCTGTATTGTAGGACACTGCTGGCGAGCACGGCACGACCGGGTTTGGCGGCGGCGGCGCGACGGCGCGGCCCGCTGAGGAGTCCGGGCGCGACCTGAAGGGCGAGCGCCTTTCGGACTTTGAGGGGGGCAACCAGCAGGTGGTGCACCTCCCACCCTGAAGCACCCTGCCCTCAGTGCTTGGTTGACATCATGCATTTGAGCAGGGCACAGGTTGGTAGTGACAGGCAAGGCATGCGCCTCATGAGCATGCGTCCTTTTGCCTGCAGAGCTCCACGCCGAAATTCATGCAGATTGTTCAGTTCAGTCCACAACGTGTAGCCTAGGATGTGACTGTGTAGCCCAGCCGGGCTGCCTCCACATGCCTGGACCCTTGACGTCCTTCCACTTACTGATGATGACCCACATGACGTGGGTTTTGTGGGCTCATTCAGGGGCAGCAGGGCGGCGGCATCGTCGGCATGCTCAAGAGCGCCGTTGGCTATGGGCCTGGCGACACCACCACGACGAACAGGGTGTGCTGCAGGGTGTTTGGAAGACTGCCTGCAGCGCGGCGTGTGCATTTGACGCGCCTCCATGCAGTGCCATGTCATGGCCTGACGGCAGCAGAGAGGATACGCAGATGCAGGCATGGCATCTTGGGCAAGTATACAATTGAGGGGTGCGGTTGCGACATGCGCAGGACCAGCCAACCATGGTCGAGAAGCTGAAGGACACAGTCGGTCTGGGCGGCCCTGCGTCGACCACTGATCCGGTAATTGCCGAAGTTCCTCCCATTACGCCCATCCTGTCTGTTACATGTGCAGGCTGTGGCACCTCACAACAGATCTCAGACCTGAGGGCGCACTGTTGGCATGCACAGAACCAGCCAACCATGGTCGACAAACTGAAGGGCACAGTCGGTCTGGGCGGCCCTGCATCCACCACTAGCCAGGTAAACGCGCAAAATCATCCACATTGTGCGCCCATTGTTCCTGCAGACCTGCAGGCGTGGTAGCTTAGGGCGCATCTTTTAAATGGAGGGTGCAATCGTGATATGCGCAGGACCAGCCAACCGTGGTCGACAGGCTGAAGGGTGCAGTCGGCATGGGCGGCGCTGCAGCCAGCGCTGACCAGGTGGACACTGAGTCGTGTTTCCATTGCTCCCATCGCTCCTGCAGACCTGATGTATGGATGCATGGAGTGCTGCTGACCTGTCTGCTCACCTGGAACATGCCGCTTCGCCCACCATGTGCTAGCTTCAGGCTGTACTGTATTGCACGCCAGCTCATGGTTAACAAAGGGACATTGCGGGGAGAGTGGCAAGTGCAGTACATTGGTGGCTCGTGTATTGTGCAGCAGCAAATGACGAGATAGCTGTGCCGCCTGCAGGGTATGTCCACCAGGGGCGAGGAGCCTATGCAGGGGCGCGCGGGGTTCCCCGGCGAGCCGACCAGCGAGCCGATGGGCAGCACCGGGTACGACGCCCAGGCCGAGCGCGGCTCCGGCTACACCGGGCAGCCGGAGGGCACCCCCGCATACGGCGACGAGGGCGACACCAGCACCGGCTACACCGGGCAGTCAGAGGGCGCCACTGGGTACCGCACCCAGCCCGACATCGACACCATGGTGCGCTGATGCCATGTTCTGCGAGAATGTGTCTCCGTAGATGCCTGTGGCACTCGTTCTTTGCAGACACCTGGTGCCGGCACTGAATAGATGGCAGCACCTGTCGCCTGGTTGTGCTGCGATCGGCGGCCCAAGAGCCACTTGCGTATGCCATCTCCATCAGTCGCCCACTGCACTGTAACCTTGCGGTGCAGGGGGGTGAGGGCGAGACGGGAGCGCTGCGCAAGGGCCCGACCACCGGCTACACAGCGGGCGACACGGCCACGGAGCAGCCCGCAACTGGGTACCAGACCGAGCCGCGCTCGACTGACACAGAGGTACGGCCGCAACCCCACTGCACAGGTTTTTCTTGTTTTTTCTTGTTACCAGCAGCCCGACTCGAGCAGTTTAACACCTGGCCGTGCTTCTGACAAGCCGTCTGCTGTGCGCAGGGCCACAAGGGCGGCGGCATCACCGAGAAGCTGCAGAAGGCCATCGGCTATGGCCCCGGCGACAACATCGTGAAGGACAAGGTGGCCTCCTGCAAAGCGCAGCTCCATCGTGATGCGACCTTGTGTTTGCCCGCCCAACTCCTGCTGAGCACCTCACAGTCGGCGCGTGTGCTGTGCAGCTGCACAGTGTGCAGACTTTTCAGTCAGCGCACCCCATGCTGCGCAGTGACTGCACATTGTCGTGGCAGCATTGATGCGCAGCCCGGTCGCTGAGCGTGCATTAGAACGCTCGCTGCAGGGTGGCGAGGACACCGTGATGGCTGGCACCGCTGTGACGGAGCAGCCTGGGACCGGGTACGACACCGAGCAGCGCAGCACCGGCACGCAGGTTTGGCAGCGCCTCCACGTCGACTCGAGCTTGATGAAAGATTGTCAGCAGAGCACCACTTTTGCTTTGCTGGGCTGGCCTGAAACCCAAAGTTCTGGAGATGATGCAAGTGCTGCCACTGTGCGCGCCGCCTGCTGCAGGGCGAGGGTCTGGCGGACAAGTTCAAGAGCGCAGTGGGCCTCGGCCATGACCAGGTGGGTTGCAGTCCAGGGTCTGGCTGTTCCACAGCCACTGCCAATGGCTGTTCTGGCATGCTGTCGCTCACATTCAGCGCTGCATGCCCATGTGCGCCTCTGTGCACGTGTGTTGGTGCGTCTCAGACGTCACTGTGGTGGTTGCTGCAGCACGGCACTGGCACTGGCAGTACGGGGGAGCTGCGCAGCGAAGGCTACACGACCCCGACAGGCGGTTCTGAGGTGGGTCAGCTTGCACCGGCAAGTGCCGGTTGTGGCAGCTGAGGTCAGGCGCAAGGTTCCCTGCCCTTCCAACATGTCACCTAGGACACTTTGACCTGCAACAACCTGTCGGGACACTGGACCGTCCTCCAGCATCTGACGTCGGCACCTGACATGCCTTCTGCTGGCGCCTGTTGCAGACGAGGGGCGATGTCGCGACTGCGCCGGGCGCCGCCCCCGGAGCCGCCTACACCACGGCCGGCTCCACGGCTAACACCGGCGCGATTGCCGCCGGCAGCAGCGGCTACGGCACCGGAGCCACCGGGGGCCACGGCGACGACCAGACCGAGGAGCAGCGCAAGGTCTGTCCCTGTCATGCACGCATCGAATTCAGTCAGATATGTGACGCAGATCAGGTTCAAGCCTGCTTGGCCTGTAGCACCAGCGCTTGTGCTGCCCGGCAGCTGCCTGCCATCGTGGTTGTTGAGAGCAGCATGACCTATGTGTCTGGAGTTTGGAATGTGTCGGAGTCGGGGTGGCTACTGCTGCTGAGCGGTGTCAGAATCGTGGCCGCAGGGTGCGCTGTACCCGGCGGCGGGCGCGGCCGGCATCACCGGCGACGGCGGCCTGGACACCGCCAACGCCCCCAGCAGCGGCGGGCCGGGCATCACCACCACCGAGACCGCCACGGGCCCCAGCATCGCCGACCAGATGACGCCCGGCGCGACGGCGACCGACGCAGGTGGGCGCTGCCCGCTCACACATCGCACTCGTACCTGGCCAGGCTGACGCAATGGCACAACTTGCATGGGGGGCCCTGGGATCAGGCTCGCCATGTCGCTGAGCTGGCGCTGAGACACCTTGTTCGCATCCAGCTGGCCCCATGCAGCATGAGCCGCAGCACCATGGCAGTGCCTGGCAACAAGCTGCAGACTGGGTGTCCTGCTGGTGTTGTACTGGCCTCAGCCCCGATGAACGGCCAGGAGCGGCGCGCTGGCACACAGCGGTTGGCCAGCATCACCAGCTGCCATGACCGCGCCCTGGGTCCCGTGCAGGCATGACGCCCGACACCGGCATCACCACGAGCTACACGTCGGCCGGCGACATGGGGACCGGCGGCATGGGGCGCAGCGGCGCCAGCGGCGCAGGGTACACCGAGAGCGGCGTCGGCGGGGGCGTCGCCACGCTGCGCAAGGTGCACTCGCAGTTCTTACATGCCTATGTCCGCTGTAAACCTGGAGTCCTGTGTGCCAGTGTTCCCCAGTGCTGCGGCGCTGGCGTGCTGCTGGCCAGACGCAGCGCGCCTGCGCATTTGCCGCCGACACCCTGCCGCGGCGCTGAGCCTGCCTGGTGCCTGCTCCAGGGCGGCATCGACCACCAGCACGAGGGCGGCCAGCACGGCCCGACCGCCACGCTGCGCCACGGCGCGCCCGACCCCCTGGCCGTCGAGGGCCAGCGCGCCGACGTTGGGACCGGCGGCGCCGCCGGCATGGGCGCCGGCATGGGCGCTGGCTCAGCGTACGGCGTCGGCGCAGGTGACTGCAAGACATCATCTGCAGTGTAGCTGCACTAGGATCCTCCGGGAGTCATCCTGCTGCTGTGGCGTGCACTGCGCACAGTGCCGAGGTGCAGTCCAGGGATCTCAGCCTCCGAAGCAGGGCTGGCAGTTGTGAAGGCGTGTAGTTTCAGCGTTTCGGCTTGGGCTGCACGCAGGCGGCCCCGCCCCCGGGACCACCGTCTCCGCCAAGGACCTGGCCTCGGACTCGACCAAGCGCGAGTGGGCGGCCGCCGAGAACGCGCCGCTGGCCGGCGACACCGTGTCCGACGCGCGGCAGCCGGTGCCGTCCATGGCAAGCACCGTGGGTGCGCCGTCTGGCAGGAACACGCGGGCAGCAGTGCGCATGCGCAGTGTGTGTTCAGCAGCGTTGTCACGTCGTTGCAGCTTGGGCATGTTGTGGGGTTCCGAACTGAGCACTGCTGGCATGCAGACTGCTGTCTGCATCCAAGCAGCACCCGCTGCTCTGACACACCAGGTAGCTCTGCAGGGTGGGAGCTCGTGCATCTAGAGCCACCACAAAGCACAGCCGCCGCCTGCCGTGCAGGCACGAGCACCATGGGGCAGGCGGGCACCGCGGGCGATGAGGGCACGCTGTGCATCAGCAACATCCACGCCAAGATAGCACGCGAGGAGGACCTGCTGGGCACGATCACGCCCTACCTGGTGCGCCTGCTCAGACCTTAACATTTGTGCAACCATCCGCTCGTGAACACCTGCTCAAGATCGCAGACCTGCTTGTCTGTTGTGGTCGCCTGCAGAGCCCGTGCAGTCATTCAGCATCACATCGCAGCTGTGCAAAGGTGCCAGCTGAACAAAGCACATCTGCGGTCGCAGTGTTTGAACGCCACAAAAACAGCCCTGCTGCGTGGCCTGCGTAGCCTGCGTCCTGATCCGTCGAGCCCTGCGCCCAGGTGTTCGAGGTGGGACGCCACGCCGAGTCCACGCCCACGCAGAAGACGGGCACCCGCGGGGAGGAGCTGGCCTGGGACCAGGAGCTGCGGATCGACGTCGACAGCGCCGCCGACGCCGAGCTGCATGTGAGCGTGTCACGAGGCTTGGCCTGGGCCGGACAGCTGGCACGGTGTGCGCTACTGCCGCACACACTATGCTGAAGCGTTGCTGCAGCAACGGCCGGGCAAGCTGCGGAAAGCTGTTCCGCAGGCTGCAGCAAGGACCAGTCTGAGCACGTCCTCAGCATGACATGTCTGGCTGTGCCGTAATGGTTTCGATGCTGATGCTGATGCCCAGCGTGTGCCTGCCCCGCAGATCATCGCGTTCGACAAGAAGAAGATGATGCTGCCGGACTCGCGCATGGGCGAGGCGTCAGCGCGGCTGTCGCAGCTGCCCCGCGGCCGCCCCGCGCGCCTCAACCTCATCCACCGCCGCACCTTCGGCAACATCGCGGGCCACGTGGACTTCACGCTGTCCGGCGGCGGCCCCGGCGGGGAGGGCGCCGGCAACGACAGTGAGTTGGCTCTGCTAAACCCTGGAACATCGCAAGCTAGAAGTTGTGTCTGCCCGAGAGGTGGCCGCACACCTCAGGCGCTCGGGGAGCGCGGCTTGATGAGGGCGCTGGCAGCAAAAGTGGGTGGAAGCTGTAAAACGCATGGACTGAGTATTCCCTCCAGCTGAATACGCACACCTTAGGGTACCTGCTGAAGTCTCTCAGCTGGCAGCTCGGCAACAAATGCTTTGAGCTGCGGCCACACCCTGATTGCTTCCAGTCCTAGGGCTGTGCAAGGCCAGGTTCACACGATGTTTGGACGAAAGCATCCCTGCTGCTTCCTGCAGCCGGCATGGTGGAGGGCACCCGGGGCCTGGCGCCGATTGAGCACGAGAAGATGGCTGCGCGGGGTGACGGCAGCGGCCACGGAAAGGAAGGGGGCGTGGAGAGCTTCTGAGCTGCACGGGCTGGAAAGCAGGAAGCAGGGCGAGGCCGGCGGGGTCGCCAGGCTGGCACCTGCCAACGGGCGTTGTGTCGGTCGTGTGATCGGTTGTGATTGCAGGCGGCGTGGCAATACGCAAGCAGCTGGTACATGACCTACAGCGGCATGGCACTTAGGCACGATACATACCTAGACGATGTTCATTTGTTGAGGTCTTGTGTGTACCGGTACTGCCCAACGAGCGATGTTTTCATGACGAGCCTGTCGCAGGTTGCAGTGCATCATTGAAAGTAGTACAGACCTATTTTTGCATGAGGCTAAGCCTCTGCTGTTTTCACCTTCTTGTAATTCTCCTGTGTTACCGTGATGTCAGGCAGGAGGCGACCTGCCCTTGTCGCCAGCAGCCTTCAAAGTCTCATGCCACGCACAAAGCCCACCACAAGCTTGCGCTGCAAAGCACATCCTACCATGTCTGCAATGACAAATCCATGCCTACCAGGCTTGGTATAGTACAGCGCATATCACAGGGGTGTTCCTGACGATGCACGGTGTGCATAGACGCTCTGCTCTGCTCTCCATCCGTCCTGGTTGCATGGTGTCCCGCGTAATGCAAATACATAAGTGCATCTGTGGCGCGCGGAGCATGCAGGTTGGTGCTGACCACCGCTATTTGTCACTTGCTTGTTTCCCTGCTTGTCATGGGCGTAGACCAGGGACGCTGGCTGCAGCAGCATGAACACCTGAACTGTGCTGAGATGAGTCCAGCATTGCCAGCAGCACACAACACACTTCGCACCAGGACATTCTCACGACACCCCCGCCGATGACTCACCCACCGTGGCTGAGGTGGCACAGGGCTGCTGATCGTATGGTGGCTTCAGGCTTGGTGCGCTGTGTGTGAATGATGCAGTGCTGCGCAGTTTGCCTAGCACAAAGTGTCTCACACGCTAGCCTCGAAGCGAAGGTTGGAGGTCTTACCTGCACGAGCGCCCCAAACCTACCCTGCCCAGTGGGTGACCCTAGCAAGCTCACATGGGGTGCAGCCGCAGCCCCTGCAGCGCATCCTCCTGCGCCCAAAGCAGTCTTTAGCAAACTCAGTAAGCCTGGTCTGAGGCTAGGCCGCTGAACACGGCCGTGCAGCCGACGCTCCTTGGGCAGTGTAATCACTTGGCCTCTTGCCGCAGCCTTGTCTTGCGCCGTCAGCCGCTGGCCCTCGCTTGAGCAGCATGTCTTATGCTATATCATGCCAGTCACTGCTTCTCGCCTCCCTTTTGCTGTCGAGCGGCGCCGCAGCCGGCGACGCTGTTGGCGGGGACGCAGCTGTCGGCGGGTCTGCAACGACGCCCGTGCGGCGCCTGTTGGCGGCCGGCGGATCGCCTTCGTCTGAAGTAGGTCACAATACCTACACGTGTGTCTGTCTGCATACCTGAAGCCTGCTGGGACCGTGTGTTATTGTATTGTTACCAGTCATGATGAAGTGCCTCAAAATCCTGCACTCATCTCCAATTGCCAAGAGTGATTTGCGCGCCCGACAGGTAGAAGCCGTCATCAAACGGTGCGATGCGCAGACTGCGGCTGGAAAAGGCCGCTGCAGCGAGCTGGACCGCTACATGACCAACTGCATCAAGGTGGGCACTGCCCGTACCACAGTTACTTGCTTGCGGCGGCAGCGGCTTCTGTTGCAGCGCCTGCATGCGATCTACTGTGCGACAGACACATCATTCGATGTGCGGCCGCCTTCACCGGTTGCTGAGCGTTCTGACAGCAGGTAGATAGCACTCTGGAAGCGGCATGCAGTTTCGTATATGCAGGTGCACGGGCCGCAGTGCCTGCGGTGCACCTATTCCACCGTGAAGAAAGTCAGTGCCAAGGCCTCCTGCTGCACCGCGGTGCGCGACGCCAGGGCGTACGCCACCCAGAGCTGCCAAGTCGGTGAGGCGATGTGACAAGGTGCCACTGCCTGTGCAGCGCTCTGTGTGTGCACAACGCCAGCAGCAGCCAGAAGCACAACCTGAGGCCAACCAATCTGCACCTCGCATGTCAAGCAGATAGAGTACGGATCTAGGAGTCTCGTGATGTGCCTGGCTGCAGTTGCTGGCCCGGGGTACCAGCTGAACAAATCCGGCCAGGCGCAGCCATGCTCTGCCGGGAGCGCCAAGCCAGCGAAGGGCAACGGCAAGTGCGCCAAGTGCAGCGGCCGCACCTACCAGCCGCGGCCCCGCGCCGCCAGGTGCCTGGCGTGCCCCCAGGGTAGCAGAGTGAACGCCGCGCGCACGTCCTGCGTCTCCTACCCGCCCGGCACGCAGCCGGGGCGCGACGCCAGCCGTGTGCCCTGCCCGGCAGGTCAGCTGGGCTTCTCTGATACGTTCAGCTGCAAACCAGGCTCTTTCAGACTGGGCAGTTGTAGGGAGGAAGCTGCTCCTGCTGCGAGCCTGCACCACATGACCCAAATGCAGGCACCGCCAAGGCTGGGAGCGGGGACTTCCTCTGCGGCAAGTGCACCGGCACACAGCAGGGCGGCCAGCGGTACTCCGGCAGAGCAGGGGCCACCGCCTGCAGGTACGCAGTGTTTACAGCTGCATCTTCCAGTCGCAGACCAGCAGCACCGACCGCACTGAAGCTGGAGTTTGTAAAAGCGTCAGGCCGCAAATGAATGTGTCAACGCATGGCTGCAGCGTCTGCCCAGCCGGCGGGGCCGTCACTGCAGCCCGGACCTCATGCAGTGAGCGGTGCTGTATTACTAAGGCCTCCTCTGCACTGAGCTGCTATACGTTGCTGAGATGCAGCAGGCGCTTTCAGCAACCATGTTGTGCTCTGGCTGCTGGGATGGAGGCCGACTTTCATGCACCCGCCAAGAGCACTGAATGCAATCTGCTGTGCAGGGCCGCCGCCACCGCCACCACCACCATCCCCGTCGCCAGCGCCGCCCCCACCACTTAGTGAGCATTGGAGCTGAATGCTGTCCTGGTCAGCATTATAACTGGGCACTGCTGCAGGCACCAATCATCTACCGTGTTATGACCTATGTGCGGAGCGGCTGAAGCAAAGACTACGAGCAAGGTCTAATGTGCCCACATCATGTTTGCAGTGTGCCGGCAGGGCGGCAATGTATCTACTGTCGGCCTCACTGACGTAAGCTCCGACCCCTGGACCTACCCCTGGACCTGTGTATGCGATAGCAACTAGTGCAGATGGCAATCGCGTCGCGTCACTGGCTTGAAAGCTGCTGTGCACGTCATGCAGGCGAACCTTGACGGCGTCCCAGACCTTGTCATCGCATATGACGTGAGCACACTTGACTGCTTTCATCTTTTGGGTTACTAGTACTCACTCACACAGCAACATGAAAACGTGCTAGCCAATGTGCTGTCCGCTATGCGAAGGCAGGCCCTTGGCGAGGCGCTTCCTTTACACCCACTTGAGTGTCACTGACACATGGCATGCCAGTCCGCTGTGCACAGGTCACCTCCCAGCTTGGCGTCTGCCTCGGGAACGGCGACGGCACCTTCCGCGACGGCACCCTACGCAGCACGGACACCCCTCTGTCCAGCCTGGTGGGGATGTTCGTCAACAACGACAATGTACTGGTGAGCAGCAGCCTGCGGATACGGCGCAAATACTTGTGTTTTCGGTGTGTAGCTGGTTGCGGTCAGCCATCACTGCTGCAATGCTAGGACGCAACTGCGGCATGTGCACACTTCTCGTGGAATCCCAAGTAATGGCCGCGTCGTAATGACATCCACGCAGGATCTGGTCGGCGTCTCAGCAGATGCAACCGGCCTGCCGGTGTACCTCGGGGATGGCAACGGCAGCTTCGCGCCAGGCGTGCCAAACTCCGACGCCGCTGTAGCAGGAACGCTGGCGCGTGCGCCTGACGCAAACCGGGTGTATGCGGCCAAGTACTTCGCTGTGAGCGGGCAGGACGTCGCAGCTGACGGCACCGCCACGAGCACCAGCTTCTTGCTGGACTTTGGCGACCTGTACAACGACCTTATCGTCGACGCGACCGGGCGCTGGCTGCTGGCGGCGGTGGTGAGCAATGGGGCGGACTACTCCATCAAGGTGTTCCCGATCAGCCCGGTCAACGGCACTCTGAGCACGCCGGTGGCGACGCCGCTCGGCGGCACCCCCAGGGGCCTGGGGCTGAGCCCGGACAATCGGTACCTGCTGGTCGCGGTGGAGGGCACCGGCCAAGTCGGCGCGATGAAATTCAACGACACGACCGGGGTCTTGGACCCGGCGGTGCTGACCGATGTTGGCACGCCGCAGCGCATCAGCCCCATCCCAGCTGACCCGCCAGCCTACGCCGTCACAGACGCCGCCGCTGGGCAGGTGGTAATTCTAAACGTCCAGGGACAGCCGCCTTTCCCTGTCATAGCGACCATTGGTGTCCCGGGTTGCGTGTCACCCTACTCCATCATTTCTGCGGACCTGGATGCGGACGGCATCCCGGACCTGGTAGTGGGCTGTCGGGCCGGGGGAGGCGTTGCTATCTTGCTGGGCCGGGGCGGCGGTCAGTTCACGGTCAGTGCAACGTAGATGTGGGGATTAGCCGACGCGTACAGTGACACCAGCACTGAACGATTCATTGTCATGCTTCAACACAAACATATTTGCAAGTGTTCAACACTTATGTAGAGTTCAACGGAGGTACCTACCCCATCCGGGCACCAGGGTAGCATCCACACCACACCTCACACATCCACAGCCATCCAGCAATTGAAGCAGATGCATCAACGACTCCATCGTACAAGGATGTTGCTATGCTTGCAGGATCTGCGCAAAGCAACTACGTACTCAAAGCGGAGGCGGCTAGTTGCCTATGGAGCTGGCGGCGGACGCATTTTCTGCTGGACAGCAACCGTACATTGTGCAATGCGCAGAGCAGAGTGCCTCTGCTGTACACAGGGCTGGGACATCACCAATCGCAAATCAATGCAAGGATGGTCACTGCCCTCCCACGCTGCATCCCAGCTACACATAGGCCCCCTGGTGTCGACGACCTGCGCACCCTGCCTCCAGCTGGCAGACAAATTGACAAAGGTACGCCTGCACCAAGCTGCTGGCGCTGTGCCGCTGCGTGTGACATGAACGTCCTGGTATTTCGCTGAGGTGACTGTGACGGCCACTTCACGCGGCTGACGCCAGCATTGTGGTGTCCAGCACGCGACCCTTTGCACCTACCTAGGGGTGCAGCGTCTGTTGTCGCAGCATCTGGGGCCGTGTGTTCAGCCATTCGAGCACAAACTGCTACCTGCACCACCTCATGCCACGAACAGCAACGCGCTGGTGACAGCGTGCCAGGGACGCGGATCGTTCCACTGTATTGCTGCCAGCATAATCCTGCAACTGGCCGCTGCAGGCGCCTGCGCCCCACGGTTGCATTGTTGGGGATCTGCAACATGAGAGCCACTGTTATGTACCTGCTGCTGCTCGGCATCGGCTGCGGGCAGGCCAATGCCACCGCAGGCATCGGTGGTGCAGACGGCAGCTCAGCAACCGCAGCCCGCGCTGCACAGCGCTCTCGTCAGCTGACAAGCACCGGCGGCTCGCCCTCTCCAGAAGTAGGCAATCCCTAACTACTCCGTGTTGCTTGAAAGCGCAGTCGTCTCGCAAGTATCTGGGTCGCATTTGTCATGAGGCATGTAGATGCACAGATTTTGCCACAATGGTGGGGATGCTGCATCGCATGATTCGATCACTGCATGCCAGCAGGTGGAGGCCGTCGTCAGGCGGTGCGAGGCGCAGTCGGCGGCGGGCCGAGGACGCTGCAGCGAGCTCGACCGCTACATGGCAAACTGCATCAAGGTCAGGCGCTGCCGCTGACCTTTCATCAGCCCCCTGGCCCGCCCCGAAGCAATGGGCCTGACTGCAGCTCCTGCAAGCGAGGAATGCTGGACCCCCTTCAGCTGACACCGCCAGGCGTATTGAATGACGCAGGTGCACGGGCCACAGTGCCTGCGGTGCACCTACTCCACCGTGAGGAAAGTCAGCGCCAAGAACTCCTGCTGCACGGCAGCGCGCGATCCTAAGGCGTACGCCATCCGGCGCTGCCAAGTCGGTGAGGCGTCATCACTGCGCGCTGTTGTCTCAAGCTGGACAGCCGTACAGGCCATGCAGTCAACAAGCAGGCGGGCTGAGTTGCGTTGCGGGCGCCGCACCTTGCAGTGGACCAGCATGTGGGCCGAGTGCTGGTGCACCCCGTTGTGCAGTGGCTGGCCCGGGCTACCAGCTGGACAGGGGTGGCAGGGCGTGGCCGTGCCCTGCTGGAAGCGCCAAGGCCACAGCTGGCAACGGCAGGTGTGGCAGGTGCGGCAGCCACGCATACCAGCCGAGGCCCCGCGCCCGCTTCTGCCTGGCGTGCCCCCGGGGCAGCAGAGCGAACGCCGCGCACACGGCGTGCTTCTCCTACCCGCCCGGCACGCAGCCGGGGCGCAACGGCCGCCGCATGCCCTGCCCCGCAGGTCAGCTGCGCGGCGCCCATGGGTTCTGATGCCGGGGCAGCCGCCCCATCGTGGACTGCAGCACACACATGGTTGAGCTTCGCAGCCCCAGCCGATTCCTGCTGATGCTTGCTCACCCTGAGTGGATTAGTGGGGCGCAGGCACCGCTAAAGCGGGCAGCGGGGCCTACGCCTGCAGCGCGTGCACCGGCAGGCAGCAGGGCGGCCTGCGGTACTCCAGCCACCCCGGAGCCACGGCCTGCAGGTGAGCAGCGGTGCGCATGCGGTATGAACCTACTGCCAGCCTGTTGCAGCGTGTACCGAACGCCATCGGCACACCCTGCGTGGCCTCTGTGCTGACTGCCATGGGGCCGCACTGCAGCGTGTGCCCAGCTGGCGGGACCGTCAACGCAGCCAGGACCTTGTGCAGTGAGTTGCGCCTGGGCCCTTTGCTGTGACGCTTGTGACGTGCCAGCACCATGTGAGCGTCATATTGCAGCGAAACTGGATGCAGGCAAAGCCCCCACTGACTGCATGTACATGGTGTCCACAGGTCTGCCGCCGCCATCACCCCCACCCAGCTCCCCACCTCAGCCGCCGCCCTCGCCACCAACATCGCCACCCAGCCCATCGCCGCAGTTGCCGCCGTCCCCTCCGCCAGCACCGCCACCCAAGTTTCCGCCGCAGCCGCCACCGTCACCGCCGCCGTCACCTCCGCTCAGCCCCCCGCCGCAGCCGCCGCCATCGCCGCCACCATCACCCCCGCCCAGTCCCCCGCCAAGCCCACCGCCATCACCGCCACCTTCACCCCCACCTGCTCCCCCGCCGCAGCCGCCGCCGTCACCGCCACCTTCACCACCGCCCAGTCCTCCGCCTCAGCCGCCGCCGTCACCGCCACCTTCACCACCGCCCAGCCCCCCGCCAGAAGCACCGCCGTCGCCACCGCCACCCGCACCCCCACCTGCGCCGCCGCCACCAGGTGAGGAGGCCACCGGACTGCATGCAAGATGGCTTGTCATGGTAGGCGCCCAAACTGTATTGGCTTCTTGTGTCATTGAGGCGGCTTCAAGGTGCACGCTCGGCTTGCAGTCTGCCAACCGGGAGCTGGAACACCCTCGATCGTCATTCTGGACGTAAGTCGGGCAACATGTCGCAGTATCGGGTGCAAAGCACGTGTCTGCTGGTAGCACGAGTCCTGTGAACAGCCTCCTGCTAATGCGAATCGACCAACCCCTCCTGTGATGCGCATGCACCCCACGGAGCTTGCTCAATGCTGCAGGTCAACCGGGATAACAAGCCAGACATCAGCGTCGTGCAGCCTGTGAGGAACTGCACAACTATGGCGATGCTGCGCAATGCATGCATGGCAGCCCACGAGCTGAGACGCTGCTGAAGTGCGTCGTCGTGGGCAGGCGATAGCGTTCGACAGCTACATGTACAGACTTATGGCGATCTGCGTGCCTGTGCAGGGCTGCATGTTTGCCACCTACCTTGGAACTGGAGCTGGAAGCTTCACCGCCGGGCCCGTCCTGAATACAGCGCCCGCCGATTTTTCGAGCCTCGCGGTGTTAGATGTCAACAATGACGGAGTGCAGGTGAGTGGGTCACACCAAGACAGACACTGCTGAGGCGTGCCAAGCCACCCTGCGGAACTGCAGCTGTGGTGCTGCTTAGCCATTCAGCTGCACCATCTTGCTGATGAAGCTTGTTGAGAAGTCGGGTCCTCCAGGCAACCCAACATCCTATATCGCTGTGGCGCGACTGCAGGACGTGGTTGGCAGCTCCGCCGCGGCCGGCTTCGAGATCATGACGCTGCTGGGCGACGGCGACGGGGGCTTCGCGCCGGGCGTGCCCACCCCAGGGCTGCCGGGGCAGGGGCCCGTGGCGGCAGCGCGCACCGCCAGCCGCGTGTACGCTGGCAGCCCCGGCAGCCAGTCGCCGGTGGCCGGCTTCGACCTCGCAGCCAACGGCAGCGCCGCGCTCATCAACACCCAGTCTGCCGAGTACGGCGCCGGCTTTCTCCGCTTGGACGCCACAGGGCAGTGCCTTGTGGCGCTCTCGGCGGTGGGGACAACAGGGCTGGTCGAGGCGTATTACATTGACCAGGCCACCGGCGCCGTCGGCGACCTCGCAACGTATGCGTATGGGGGCAACACCCTCAAGGGCCTCGTGATCTCACCAGACAACCTCTTTGTCGCCTACGTGAACGACTACCAGTACAGTAATCCCGAAATTATCCTGAACTTACTCAGCACTGACGGCTGCTCTCTGAGTCTGAACCCATACGAGGTTGCGACCACCGGCGCGGGGCCGAAGCGCATCGCAATTGCCAACTTTGGCATCCCGGGTGCTGTGTTGGGATATGCGGTGACCAACATGAAAGACGGGACGCTGTCGCTCTTCAGCAGCAACCAGAGTGTAGATACGCTCAGGTTCAACCTGTACAGGACGATCCCGCTGACAGGCGTGTGTGGTGCGCCCTTTGATATCGCCGCCTCAGATTTAGACCAGGATGGAGACGTTGACATCGTTGTCAGCTGCATGGGGGGTTCTGGCAGTGGTTTGATTGTTCTACTGAATGACGGCACTGCCAGCTTCACGGTTGCCTTAAGAGTCTAGGCACATAGCTGCGCTGGCTGCGCACAACTGCGGCACTCTCACTGCTTCTTCACTTGTTTGGTATTGGATAGTGCATCTTGCGGTGCGTTGCTTGCTCTTGCTTGCTTGTCAACTTCCTTGGAGCCTGACACACGGACATGCTGTGAGGATTTGCATGATAACATGGTATGTTACTCAGTGCACAACAGATGTGACAACTGTGTAATAAAAACTTTCTGCTCAGATGAGTCTCAAGATTGTTTCGACTGGAATTTCAATCAGAATGACACAAGCTCACCACGACCATAGTGCATGGTACAGTGCTTCAAGTGGTGCTGGTTTATTTCGCAACATCCTGCATCGAAGGGACGGCAGGCCGCACCAGCTGCTGCTGTGCTCCTTCATCTAGGCGAACCAGGTACGATATATGCTGTGGCCATGGGACACCTGCCGGTGCGATTTCTCACGCATGCCTGCAACGCTGCGCTGGCAAGCAACAGACATCCTGTGCTTCCTGCATTGGGAAGTTGAGCGGTAGCCAAATGCCGCTCAAGCGTCGGGGTACGATCAGAGCAGTTGCACGCTTAAAATCGCTTCATAGGACAGCCTCTGTGATACCGAGCCGTCTGCCCGCCTACCGAGGCGGCCCAGGCGGAGTTCAAGGTGAGCTTGCTGTCGAACAGTTAGTCAGATCAAAGCATCGACATCCAAAACTATTCTGAGAGCTTGCCATGTGTCTGCTTTGACGTCTCCAGCGCCGCAGAAGCTGCAATAGATGCAGGTGTCCGCGCATCTACACGCTCAAAACCGCACCATTGCCTGTGCGCAGGGCAGACCAGCTGATCACGCAGTGCCTGACGGCGCAGAACTGCAGCCTGCCACTGCGATGAACCCAGCCTCTAGCACAGAGCCGACTCGCCGCGCGGCCTCCTGACAGTCAGCCCACTGCTGTGCACACCGGATCGCGGCCAAAACGTCTTGATCTCCTTGTGGAGCAGCTGTGCCACCTGCCGCCGCGCCGCAGCCCGGAACCATGGCCGCGGTGCTGCGCACGGTGGGCGGCCTGCCGTTCAGCGCGCTGCGGCTGGCGCTGCGGCTGCTGCGGCGCATCGAGCGGGGCCCGACGCCGCGGCACCTGCTGCCGGTGGCGGGGCTCGACCACGAGCGGGCCGCCCCCGTGCTGTTCGCGCTGCGGGAGGCCGCCCACGAGGCGGAGGTGGGTGCTTTCTCGGCTGCAGCTTGATTCAGCAAACTCCCTGTGCAGGAAGTACGTGTCGTGATGCTGGAGGTGTGATCCCGATCTGTGATGCTGGCCACTGGGAGGGCATGTGACCATGAGCAGGACAGAGGCTGCAGGTTTGCACGATCAGGTCAGCAGATGCTCAGCGCACAAGAAGGTTGTAGCAGCATGGCCTGATCCCTGGGACTGACAACGCTGCGCACCTTGGCCGGCGGCCGCGACAGCGCCTCCCACATGCAGCCTGCGGTGCCAGTGCACCCATGTCCTCGGTCCCCGACTGGCAGGAGGACGAGGCGGCGGTGGTGGGGCAGTGGCTGGCGGCGGCGCAGCTGGCGCAGGTGGGCATGGACCGCCTGGTGGGCACCCTGGAGCTCATCGCAGGTGGGCGCCAGCACGAGCGGAGCTGTGCTCAGACAGCGCGCTGTCGACCGCAGCTGCCGTCAGCCACACCGATGCCACTTGATGTAGTTGCGTCGTCATCCTCTGCTTCTGCTGGACAAGGCTTGCTGCAGGTGTGCCAGGGCTGCTGTGCGCCTGACGGCTCGGGAACGTATGTGCAGGTGACCTTGCATTCTGGCGAGACCGGCTGGAGGGCGGGTCACGCCACGGCCTGTTCTTGCTGCTTGCTCAGGTGTTCCCACCGCACATACTTGCTTGTGCCATGCTCAGAAAGCGATCTCATCCCTGTTGACATGCGGTCAGACCATCATGCTACCATGTAGCGGCAGGCTTTGACACTGTCTAAGCAGCCGCAGCGCTGACTCGAGCGGCCCCATTTCACCGCAGGGCCCCTCACGCTTTGCGCTGGACGTGCTGTCGTTCGTGAAGCGGGAGGAGCGGCGGCTGACGGGGCGGCGCTCGCGGCGCCGGCAGCTGACGGCGACGGAGAAGATCGAGGAGCGGGTGGGTGTTTGACGACGCCTACGCCCAGCTGCACAGCTTGGGCGCGCATGCACATGTGGCATGCAGCTGTGTTGAGGCCATTAACCCTGCGGCACTGCAACAGCACAGAAGAAGTGGCTGTCAGTACGTGCACAGCGTACTTGCTGGTGCTGCCCAGGCACAGTGGGGGCCAAGCAAAAGTTCCCTGTTGATAGCATCCTAAGAAGAATCTGCATCGTAACTGTCACCGGCGATGTACTCAACTATTCTAAAACCCAAACCCTAAACCCTAAACCCACAACAGGTGACAGTGCTGCGGGGGCTGCAAAGGAAGCTGGCCGCGGCGCTGCACAGCATCAACGACGGCGCGGGGCAGCTGCACCTGAAGCGCGCCATCGGCGGCGGCGCCAACGGCAGCGGCGGCAGCAGGTGGGCAGTCGTCACCGAGGCGATGCTGCAGCGTGCAGGCAGGAGTCGTCCTGACCTGCTGCGGCGATGCAGGAGTCGTTTCAGTCGTGCATGCAACGCCAAGTGGTCTTTCCGGTCAGGACAGCATACTCGGCACCGCCCCAACACAGCCTGCAAACACCTGCAAATGCAGCAGGGGCATGGCCGTCAGCAGCAGCTCGGCCAGTCTCGCGGCGGAGGGGCCAGCGGCGGTGCTGGCGGCGGCACGCAAGGCGGGACGTGCCAGCCTGGCAGCCACAGCCGAGGTGGGCGCACACGTCGAAGCGCATGCATACCCTGCTGCATGGCGGTACCAGCTGTAGATGCCCTCGGGCACGCTGCATGTCGGCCCGACGACGCGACGGCTACGCTCGCTGTGCACAGTGCTTGCCATCGATCGTTGACAATGCCAATGTGCAAGCGGGCAGCCCGCAGCACCTGCGGATGGGCTACTGTGCATCTCGTCGATCCACAGCGGGCTGCCTCTGGTGTTTCACACTGTTCGGGAAGACACCTGCACAGCTCCACCTGTTCAAAGCCGGCAGGTCTGTCTGAGCAACCGAGGGCCGAGCGCCGGCCCCGTGCAGCACTTGAGCGGTGACCCCGCCAGCGCACCCTGGAGCGCAGGCCTTCGAGGGGCTGCGGCCGGTGCAGCAGCAGCTGCGGGCGCGGCCCGAGGCGCTGGCGCTGCCGGGCCTGGTCCCCAGCTCGGGTAGGGCTCAGCATCTCAGGGGTGACTCCTGGCAAGCCTGCAATCGGGGAGGCTGAGTGTGGTTTGCTGATCCATGTGAGCAGGCCCCTGGCGGCACACGGCATGTTCCGCCACAGCGTATTCTCCATGCAAGCAGCACCAAGGTAGGCCGCCTGCTCACTCTGTGGAGCTGACGGCTGCAGGTGCCTCTGGCAGCCGGCAGGCCGCAGACGCGGCGGCAGCACATCGGCAGCCGGAAGGAGACACAGGAGGAGCTTCAGCAGCGCAAACAGGCGGCGCTGCTGCCGCTTCAAGCAGCGCAGCTGACGCAGGAACGTCACCAGCGGCTGACGACTACGCGGCGGCCCTGCAGCGGGCACGGCGGGCGCTGGGGGTCAGCGGCAGCCGCTGGGACGGACTCCTGGCGGTCTCGCCCGACATGACGGTCACCGAGGCGTTCCAGCACGCCAACAAGGTCGCCCACAGGTGAGCAGCTGTCTGGTGCCAGCATCCAGAGCATTTGCAGCCAGGCGCAGCATGGGTCGCGCCGTGCGGCTTGCTGCGCTGCATCACGACTTGGGCAGCTGCGGTGTCGAGCCTCCGCCGTCACCTCACACGCTGGGCAGCATGAGGTCAGCCGGCCAGGGCTGGCAGGCCACCCTTTGCACGGTACGGTGGCGCTCTGGCAGCAGTCGTCGTGCCAGATAGTGGTGCGCGACTCAGGCTGCACCGTCACGGCGGCTGATCATGCCGCAGGATGGGCCTGGTGGTGGACCTGCCCAAGCACGTGCGCGCGCCCTCGGCGTACGAGCAGCACTGGATCCGGTACGCGCTTGGCGGCGTGGCCGCCGGCTACGCCGCCATCTTCGTGTACAGGTGCGCGCAAACCGCTGCGCCATGCAGCTGCGGTCCCCAGGCAGGTGTACAACTTATTCACGTTCACCAGCTTCGCTGCAAGCATCCAGCGGCACTGCAGCAATCGATCAGACTGCCAGATATGGATCCGTGAATGCTCAAGCTGCTGGCAGTATGTGGCGTTGTCAGAGGTATCATGTCCTTGTTTCACGCAGGCACTCGCGGCTGTCGGGCAGCCGGGACATGGAGCGGTGGGCGGGCGCGGCCGCTACAGGGCTGCAGAAGACGTACCAGGAGAACGTGCTGGGGCCGCTCGCGCAGCTGCGGGACGAGCTGTTCAAGACCTTCAGGTCAACGCCAGTGTGTATCTTGTCACGCATGCAGCAGGGCACAGCAGGGCACAGCACTGCAAGTCGGCCGGGTGGCTGCCGTTCAGGGATCCAGAACTGGCGAGCTGCTGCTGCATGTGTTTGAAACGTTCGGCCTGCAAGCATCAGCAAATGGGCTGGTCCACCAGCATAGCTGGCGGCATCAGGGCGCTGCAACATGTTGCTGGGGTGCTGATGGCGACCTCACCTGGACAGCTCCATCTGAAAACCGCCTCGCTGGCAAAGCCAGTGGCAACACCGCGGGCTGTTGCGCGCCGCAGGCAGCGGCGCAGCATCGTGAGCGTGGCGGAGTATGAGACGGACCGGGAGAGCCTGCGGCGCATGCTGGCCGACTTCCAGGACGACTACCTGGCCAAGCACAAGGTAGGGTCCCACAAGTCTTGAAACTCTTGAAAGTGGCAGCAGTGGGGGGCTCAACGTTTCAGCTGCTGATGACAGCGTAGAGTGTGGGCGCATGACAAGGCCCCAGATCAGTACATGGCGCCTGCCCAACCATCATTTCCCCACAGGCGCTCGCATCAACCTGAGGCCGTACGTTGAGCATTGCGCAGGGCAAGAGCCCCGCCAACAGGGACGTTCGCGCTGGCACCAGTGCCGCAGCTGCTGCAGCCGGCACAAACACCTCCGTACAGGACGCTGCAGCTAGCGCTGCGGCGGATGCGCCGGTCGGCGGTGAGAACGTTGCTGCTGCCCAGGCGGCCGCTGCCGCTGGCAATGAGGTGAGCCCTTTGCTGGGGTCCTCCCTAGCTCCACGCCCTCCAGGGGCACATGCAGGGCGTCGGTGTCTCGGCAGCTACACTTGGTATGCCTGTGCGCTAGCAGGACTCTGTCTCTTTTTGGCAAAGCTGCGGTCTCCTGCGAGGCATGGCACATCAGGAGCGGCAGTCGTTCACTGCAAAGCCAACGGCAGTACATTGGTCGCTTGCGTGGATAGGTCAGCCATCATTGGGTCAGCTCGTTCCCACAGAACTTTGGCCGACGCTGCAGGGCATGCCGGGCATGGCGTTCATGATGGACGCGTACGAGCAGGAGCTCAAGCGCCCCATCCGCAACGTCGTTAACGGCCAGCTGCCCCGCACGCTGCTCATCCAGGTGTCGACACGCTCTCGTGTCTTCATGCGTGTCTGCTGCAGACGCAAATGTGTGGCCGCAGCGCGCCGCAGTCCAGCGGGCAGCAGTGCAGCAAGCGCCAGACTCCTGCTTTGGCGCAGCCGAGCTGCTCCAGGCCATCTGCAAGGGACAAGGTGGATGGCTTGCAGGTGCAGAAGCTGAAGCTGGACACCGAGTCCGCGATGCTGGAGATGGATCAGGTATGACAGCGCGTCCGTGGCTAGCCTGCACCGCTGTGTTGGCAGCTCGTTTACAGTGGTCGACTATCTGCCACAGTCGATGCTGAGGACCCAAGTTGGCACTGGTGGCTGTCTTTTGCGTTTGTCAGGCCTGTGCCCATGTAGAAGTCGCTGCTTTGCCTGGTGCTGCCAGCAGATCTGGACCTAAGTATGTCTGCCTGCATCCGCAGCTGCTGAAGGCCAACGAGCTCAACCTGGCGCTGATTGCTGCCATCCCTGCGTTTGTGGTACGCTGATGGACCCTAATATATGTGTGCTACGTGATGCTGCTGAATGACATTGGTAGCAGACTGTGCCCTGTACGTCGTCGTGCTGTCTTGTGCACAGTGCTGGCAGCATGTGGTGTCAAGGCTGAATTCTGGGTTGAGCATAGGCTTGCAGAGCGGCAGTTTTGCTAGATCTCAGACCAATGGATCTGCCATAATCTTGCACTGCAGCTCAAGCGCAGCTCAGGCTGACCGTGCGCATTGTTTGCCCAGGCTGCTGGCGGCGTGGTGTACCTGCTGTTCCGGTGGCTCAGGCCCGCGCCCGTGGACGCAAAGTACGAGGCGCTGCCCTGCAGGTGGGGCCGTGCTGCTGCAGGGTGTTGGTGCCTTATCCGTTGGGACTGCCGGCTCGGTCGTTGCAGCACAAAATGCACATGATGGTGTGACCAGGGTGCGGCTGTTCTTGGCGACGAAACATCAAGCATTGCCCTGCTCATCTGACTGTGCTCAGCCTGCATGTCATGCAGAATGGCCATGGTGGAGCTGGAGCGAGCCCTGCAGCTGGCGGATGCCGATGCAAGCGCATCAGCAAGCGGCCTGGTGGTGTTCGACACAGCAAAGGTGGGTTCGATCCTGCGCGTCGCTGGCTGGTGCATGCTGCACTGCCTCGTCAAGGAGTTCAGGCTGCCAGCGCCAGTGCTGTGCAGCTGGAGAGGGTCTAACTGCACAACAGGGGTGCTGGCCATGTCCTGCAGGTATACCGCAAAGCATGGGAGCTGTACGAGCAGCACTCCGGCAGCGCATCCTCTGACGAGTGGCCCAACCTGCGGTGGGACCTGACCGAGCTCGCCGCGCCGAGCAGCCTGCGGCAGAAGATGCGCGTGACGAAGCGCATGGCCCGCGTGTACACCATCTTCCAGCTGTAGCATGTTGTTGCTGAGTTCATGTGGAGGTGTTGTTTCACTGTATCCTCATATTCTGCGGTCCCCAGGCAGGAGCAACATTTGATGCAGTCTGTCGTTATGCAATCACTGGCGTGTTGAGACAGAGCAACCTGGGGCATTGCTCAAGACCGGCGATTAGAAGCAAGCATGTCACTAACTAGTACGTCACAAGTTAGCCACATATTGCATATGATACGGCCTTTGATAGCGAGAAGGTGCGTGACCGGTGTCAACAGGGTTTCACAGCGGGGAAAAGGCCATGGTCCCATGGGCTTTCGATCAGATATTGCAGCGAGCACTTCTATGTGATCCTTCCTCTCGGCCTCTGCGACACACCACTGCCGTATCGCACGACTGTAGGCCGGTAGCAAGCAGGCAGACCATGCAGCGGTGGCTTGGCTGCGAGCTGCTTGCTGCAAGTCGGTGATCAGACAGCAGCTTGCACAGGATGATATTCCGCCGTTGACGAGTCGGCTGCTGGTCTACTGACCTGCTGTGCTGCACCTTGCAGCGATTCACCGCCCTTCTCTGAAGGCTGGCTGTGTGTCTGCACAGCATGCGCATCTCACGTACACGTCCATTGCGCTGGCAGCCAACTAAGGTCAATCTGCATTCAGTATGCAGTCAACATTGACATCGAACTCAGGAGCAGTGATACTACCGGCAGCGCGTCACAGAATCAGCCAGCTTCACTCATTGCCAACTGGAACTGTCAGATTATCATGTATGTTGACGCGCAGCCAGTGTGCAACACCTTGATTTCCATACCTTGACATGACCAGTGTGTACATTCTCTTCTTTCTGCAGGTGACTGGCTTGGCAGCATGGATGACTTTGCACGGCACCCGCAGGCTCAGGCTGCTAGCAGCAGCAGGGCTGTACACACTGAAGGTGCTGACAAGCTGGCGCTGCAGCTCCAGATACGTCGCTGCAGCACGGCACAGACCCTGCAATCCTGCCTGCTGCACTGCTGCCGCTGCCCAGCTTTGCCTCGGTCAAACCAACGTCTTTTGCGACATGCCACATGGCGCCTGCGTGGCACCGCTGGATGCGGCAGCATGTTGCCTGCTACAGCAGCAATGTCTGCTGACGAGCTGCTGCTGTGGACTGTCGCCAGGCGTCTGCGTCAGCACTGCAGCAGCAGTGAGTCCAGCAGGCGACAGTAGACTAGTCATCCTCACAACAGCATCCGGCACAGCAGACAGCACTCGATTGTGCATCCTACTTTCACCTCACATCGATCGATCTACATGCAGCATATCTCTCATCGCTTACTCCCATGCTGAATTGCACTGTGCATGCTATACCACCATCGACCCTGTGTCTTGCCATGCAGGCAATGCATGCAGCGGGCGGCCACAGCAGCGCAGCAGCGCAGACTCATCGCCCAGGATGCAGCTAACCGCTTTTACCACCACCCCTTCTCCATCGACAGCCCCTTCAAGGAGCTGCAACAGCTTCCGTACGGTACTCGCCCACTGACCCCATGGAACCGGGCGGGACATCCAAGTCCAGGTGTCAAACGATATAGCATTCACACCATCGTCAGCTACAGACAGCCAGTTTGGGCTCTCAAAGTTGCCTTGTCCAGCATCCCGATGACACTGAGAAGACCACCACCTAATTCCAGCTTGCTGTGTTGCACTTCTTTCGCCACAAAGTCAGTGGCCTGCTGCATGCACAACTATCCACTGTGTTTGCTGCAGGAGCCGGCTGAGCCTCAGCAGGGAGCAGGAATGCAGCCATGCGCATGCTCCACTAGGACCAGTTGACGGAAAGCGTGGAGTGAAGGTGTGCTGCCTGAAGTGTTTCCGTGTTGATATCGCACACACTGAGCCCTGGCGCGCTGTGAGCCATCTTGGTGCTCTAGAGCTGGTGGTTCATCAGCCAAATACAACGAACGCCTTGCTCTCGGCGATGACACAGGCATACATACAGGGTGCTCTGTGCCATGGCATTGAAAGCATGCAGAGTGTGACTGGCATGTACATGTCACATAGGTTCTCATGCCCTGCAGTATCACTTGCAGGACGTACCCTTTCGTCCTGTGTCAGCACAAATCCATCAGCACTGCCAGGCGCTGATGAGCTGCAGTCACCCTATACAGCTGCACTGTTGGCCAGCAGCGCAACCACTGCAACAGCTGCCAGCACAGTGCCGATTCCGCATGCTGCTGTCAGCCCTGCGGAACGACCACTGCTGCGGCGTCAGCCACTGGGCGACATCAGCAACCTTGCACATCTGCACAAGGCTGAACCCGCAGCAAACGGGCGACTACCAAGCATGGCCCAGGCCGCAAGTCAGGCGGCGCTGCCCCGGCAGCCGCTGCAGCTGCTGTTGTGGCCCAGCAGCAGCGGCACATGCCAATAGGAACCATTGCCCCGCTCCGCACCACCTCACAGCACCCGCCACGCAGTGCAGCAATGCCAGCTGCCATGCCAGTTGGGTCGGCAGCTGCCAACTGGCATGGCCAGCGCTGCCTCTCCCATTGACGGCGGTGCCACAGCCAATCATGCGCAGCTACAGCCCTATCCTGATGCCGCCAGTACTACCAATCGAGCCCACAGTGCCAGAGGCTTTGGCGACTGCAGCGTTTAGTGGCACGGGCAGGGAGTCTGCCATCGGACCGATGCTGGCAGCACGCCAGCAGCACCCACAATGCGAACTGTACTGTGGGTTCATGGTATGCAGTGACTCGAGTGGGACAACCTTTTGTGACAAGTATGCTGCAGACCATGTAGCTTTTAGCGGTTTGTTTGCTGCCGAGTGCATAAGGATTGTAGGTCAGCTTGCTTTGCTTAGGATGGCGCGTTGATGTCCAGCAGCTGCAGAGCGTCCTGCAGAACCAATCACCCTTGCCTGAGCCGTACCTGCGGAGGTTGAGCCAGCCCGCCAATGGCAGATGCATGACACTGCACCAACTGCAGGGACGTACTCAGCAAGACAGGCTACGTACTGACAGCACTGGCAGCACAGCCAGCAGATACCACTACCTGCTGGCCTGCATCCTTTCAGCTGCCGCATTCCCGCTGCTCCGTATCCAGCACCTTTCAGCGGTTGGACCTACGACACCAGCAAGACCGGTCGATGGCGGCAGCAGCGGTGCGGCAGGATGAGGGAAGCAAATTGGGCCGGAGGATGCGCCTGCCTTGTGCTACAGTAGCTACACGTCGCCAGCTCGCAGGTGCACAAAAGCTATACATACACGGAGATATGCCTTACCTGCATGCAATGCACCAATAGCAGATCTGCGCGCTGCTGTGGCCGGCAACAGCGACTGCACTGCTGCAGCTGTTCACAATGATGAAAGCATCTATATAGCATCTTCGCCATTCATGGCACAGCACTGCAAAGGCTGCCCACTGTGCTGCAGTTGACAGTGAGGCAACGCGGTCTCCTGGTGTGCTGCTCCAGGGCATGAAGCATATAGAACTGCACCGTGATGACGTCATAGGCTGCTGCAGCACCAGCTGGAGGTGCGCAGCAGCCACACCGGCGTGTGCAGTTTGACACTGACACGACACTGTCAGTCTCACGGCTTCGTGCGCAACAGCTTCGGCTTGCACAGTCAGCAGGCGGATGCACCGCCTTGCTTGACACTTGGCAGACGAACATTATTTGTGTCGATATTTGTGGGTATGGTACACGCGGCAACATGGCCCTTACACTCCAGCGACATGCACATTGATATGAGTGCCATCTTCAGGCGGAGTTGTCATGTACAAGGCGCTCCTGCAAAGGCATGCAAGCAGCAACATCCAAGCGTATATATGCATACAGGGAGATGTAAGAGACAAGACGAGCCGAATAGGAATAGCCGTCGGGGTAATTTTAGGCTGTTTTACTCTTCAAGGTGTTGCAGGCAACCTGCAGCTGTGCAGGGGAGCCAGCAATGAGTTCCGAGAGTTCGGCAAGGGGAATAGGGCTTCTATTCCCCTTGAGTTCGGGACTTGCAGCTGCAACGAACGCGCTGATCCGCGGCCATTCGCCATCATCCCAGCCTGCGCACTGGCCATATACTCCGCCAGAGGGTTTCCACAGCAGCAGGTGAGAGCCAGGGTGTCCTGCAGCACTGAGCGTTGATGCACAATGCTCGGAGTCCACCGCGCTGCCGACTTTTAAGTACTCGCTTGAAGCGCAGCAACAGCGCGCGGCAGTACCGTTGTGTTCATGTGTTGTGGCTATCTGCGTCATGATGATGGCATTGTCGTCCGTGTCACCATCATGGCACGAGTCGTTTTGCTGCTGAACCAAGACACTCGGCCCGCGGGCCAGACAGATCTTGCATCTGATACCACAGGGGGTGATGTTGCTTCTGGAAGCAAGGATAAGCATTTGCATGATCAAGCCGACCCACTGCCACCTGCTGCCCAAGTCGGCATGTTCGTGATGGGCCCACATAACCGATCCTAGCGATATGCCGACTGCTTGTCAGCCAGTGACAACCTTGTGTACTGCAAGCTCATGATCACCTGATTCAACATGTGCTGCGCTTCGTTGCAGCTGGTACATGCAAGTCGTCAGCATGCATTTGTGCCGTCCCACGGCCATGCATGATGCGCTGCACCTAACATCTCTTCCATGGTGACAGCGCAGATTCACGATTAACTCAGCCTGCCATGTTCGTGCAGGCCATGAGGGGAGGCTTGAAGACCCTCGCGGCCTGGGCCGGCATAGCTGGCCTGGCCATCGTTCTGTTGCTGGCGTACCTGATGCTGCTCATGCACGTGGTAAGTGGCTGCTCTCCTGCCCCGCTGCAGCATATTCGTGGTAAATAGTGACAGGCTGCCAGCTGCACATGATCTCCAACACCACAGATGCGTGCACTGCGAAGCCGTGACTAAGCCGCCATACATTGTCATGCGCAGGTTGTTTGTCTTGTGATCGGCGTCAACACCACGACGTACTACGATGTCATGTTCAATCTGTGAGCATGCACACATCGCCTTGCCTGTATGTGTATGCTTGATATAGCGTGTGTAGCCTTGAGGTGCAGCAGCACCTGAGGGGTGCATAACAACCCAGGTCGCACACAACCAGCACAGCAAGCTTCAGCCTAAGGAGTAAGGTTGCTCATCTAGTCAACTTTCCTTTGCAGATCCACGGGGGTGGCTACCGGCTTGGCATTGCCCAAAATGTGGCAAGACGCACATGCCCGCAGGGACGTGCTCATGAAGATAACCACTGCAATGGTCAAGCAGGATGGCGGCATGATGGTCGCAGCACAGAAGGACGCAAGCCAGCTTGACCTTGCGATGTTTTATATCGCTGCAGTAGTCTTTGGCCTGCTGGTGCTCCCACGGTTCATGCCCAAGGCAGCCTTGCAGCGCCCGCTCGATCCGCTGGCCCGTTCCGCCATTGATGTCGCCCTGCTGAAGGGTTGCCCAGCCAAGCTGAAGCAGCTCATCACGAAGCTGTATTAGCAAAAGCCGTATGAGCACAGCCACTGTCCTCAGGATGGAGCAGGATGGATCTCGGTGATCAAAGTGCCAAATCCAGGATGCAATAGGATGGTCTTGGGTAGTCCTGGATGAAAGCATTCAGCATCATGAGCAACCGCCAGTGTCGTACCTGTCTGACAAGCCTGCTGTCTGGCAGCGGTAAATACAATTAAAACCCAATAGACATTATTCTGCTGCGACTCGGTCAGGTCATTTTCGAGCTCTCCGACTTGTGTGCCTCCTGACTATCTCAAGCGCTCGGCGTAGCAACTGCACTTTTCAACAACGCAGCACCCGAGCAGCTTGCAGGTCATACGTTGTGCTGAGGCTGCACTTGTGTCGGCGAAAAACGTGGCGATGTCCTTGCGATGCCGGAACAGGCAACCTTGTTCCAGCGCTTGCAAAGTCTGTTCCGCAAGGCGAATGGCAAAGTGACGCTTCGAGAGCTGCTGCGTTCTGTGCCAGACCCTGAAGACCGTACAAGCCTGCAGTTCGGGCTTGCACTCTGCGTTGTGGTGGGCGGGCAGGAGTTTGGCACTCCTGAATACAGACAAGGTCTCGACTGCTACTGGCATTACATAGCCTCTGGAAGGTATGCTCGGCACAATCCAGATGCAGTGCACCCTCTGCTGCATGTCACGAACAGCTGCATCCGCAGGCTGTCACATACTGGAGGTCGGCAAGGCACAGTGAGGTCTGCAAGGGCATGACTGTGAGGGTGCAGGACCGAGGTGGTGACATACCCTCACGTCAAAGAAAAGCAAGATTGAGTGTCAGCTATCAGCACGAGTGAGCAGTGTGGTCCCCTGTTGTGCATGTGCCAAGCTCGCGTGTTGATCGGCTGTCATGAACGATGCAAGTGTGCTGGCCTTCCGGGCGGTCGTCAGCACTTGATGAAACGTGTCACGCAGGCTGAGACAGCAACAGGTTGCCCACCCAGGAGCCCTTTGCAGGGTGAGCAACCCTGCAGCGAACTGCTGGGATTTTATGGCAGTGGTGGCAGCAACGTTTGCCTCCTCTGTTCCCAGGAAGCAGTTGACATAGCAGCACTTCTGTGTGGCGCTGGCGACTGTTGCCCCGACACAGCTCATTCAACTCCCTCCTCAGCAGCTCCCAAGGGGTCCGGCGTCCGGTGTGGACCCCTGAGCCTGTGCCCGCAGCTTCATGTGGCAGACCATGCCGAGAAGGGCTTGATCTAGTTGAGTGGGTGTGCCACTCAGCACTGCGCCGCAGCCGGAAGCATGGCGGCGGTGCAGCGCACGGTGGGCGGCCTGCCGTCCAGCGTGCTGCGGCTGGCGCTGCGGCTGCTGCGGCGCATCGAGCGCGGCCCGGTGCCCCGGCACCTGCTGCCGGCGGCGGGGCCCGGCCACGAGCGGGCCGCCCTTTGAGGTAGGGTCTCAGGAGTCTCAAAACCTTGAAAGTGGCAGCAGTGGGGTGCTCAAGGTCTCAGCTGCTGATGACAGCGTAGAGTGTCAGCGCATGACAAGCCCCAGACATCAGTACATGGCATCTGTCCAACCATCGTTTCCTTACACACGCTCGCATCAGCCTGAGGCCTTGCATTGAGCATCGTGCAGGGCAAAAGCCCCGCCAACAGGGACACTCGCGCTGGCACCAGTGCCGCAGCTGCTGCAGCCGGCGCACACAGCTCTGCTCCAGACGATGCGGCTACCGCTGCGGCGGATGCGCCGGTCAGCGGTGAGAATGTTGCTGCTGCCCAGGCGGCCGCTGCCGCTGGCAACGAGGTGAGCCCTTTTTCTGGGGTCCTCCCCAGGGCCACGCCCTCCAGGGGCACATGCAGGGCGTTGCTGTCTCGGCAGCTACACTTGGTATGCCTGTGGGCTAGCAGGACTCTGTCTCTCTTTGGCAAAGCTGCGGTCTCCTGCGAGGCATGGCACATCAGGAGCGGCAATTGTTCACTGCAAAGCCAACGGCAGTACATTGGCGGCTTGCGTGGATACGTCAGCCATCATTGGGTCAGCTCATTCCCACAGGACTTTGGCCGACGCTGCAGGGCATGCCGGGCATGGCATTCATGATGGACGCGTACGAGCAGGAGCTCAGGCGCCCCATCCGCAACGTCGTCAATGGCCAGCTGCCCCGCACGCTGCTCATCCAGGTGTTGACGCGCTCTCGTGTCTTTATCTGCTGCAGACCCAAATGTGTGACCGCAGCGCGCCGCAGCCCAGCGGTCAGCAGTGCAGCGAGCGCCGGACTGCCGCTTTGGCGCAGCTGAGCTGCTCCAGGCCATCTGCAAGGGACAAGGTGGATGGCTTGCAGGTGCAAAAGCTGAAGCTGGACACCGAGTCCGCGATGCTGGAGATGGATCAGGTAAGCCGTCACAATCGGATGGTTTATTGCATGGATGCGCCTGAGCTCCTCTGCAGTGCGCCCGTTGCTGCCACAGTCAGGTTCTCAGGGCGCCACATCGGCAACTGCTGGCTGTCTTGTCGCCTGCAAGGCCTCATGCACAGACAGTTTCTGCTGCGCCATCTGGTGTTGCCCGCAGGGTGGACTTACGTCCTGGCTTTCTGTTTTTTGTGCAGCTGCTGAAGGCCAACGAGCTCAACCTGGCGCTGAGTGCCGCCATCCCTGCCTTCGTGGTGCGTGCATGTACTCTGACACACATATACTGTAATCCTGCTGAGTGACGTCCGTACCAGAGCATGCATTGCCAGTTCGTCAGGAGGTGTGGTGGATAGTGCAAGCGCCATGTGGTGTCAAGGCTGAACCCTGGCCCAATGAGGCGGGCAAGCAGGCGGGTTGTGCTCTAATTTAGACCACTAGCTGATGCGCTCACGGTGCACCATTGCGACGATCGAGGTGTTGCGGTCGTGCGCAACACTCCATGTGGTGTACCTGCTGTTCCGGTGGCTCAGGCCCGCGCCCGTGGACGCAAAGTACGAGGCGCTGCCCTGCAGGTGAGATCGTGGCGCTGCAGGGTGGGCCGGCACGCCCGGATGCTCCCGACACTTGCAGGCCTGCAACTGGCCGGCTGACCGCTCTGATGCTGACAGAGCAAGGTTGCTGATGCCAGCAGGCTAGAGGTACCGCCTGCTGTTTTGACAAGAAGTGTTTCTGCGGGGCATGCAGGATGGCCATGGTGGAGCTGGAGCGAGCCCTGCAGCTGGCGGATGCCGATGCAAGCGCATCAGCAAGCGGCCTGGTGGTGTTCGACACAGCAAAGGTGGGTTCGATCCTGCGCGTCGCTGGCTGGTGCATGCTGCACTGCCTCGTCAAGGAGTTCAGGCTGCCAGCGCCAGTGCTGTGCAGCTGGAGAGGGTCTAACTGCACAACAGGGGTGCTGGCCATGTCCTGCAGGTATACCGCAAAGCATGGGAGCTGTACGAGCAGCACTCCGGCAGCGCATCCTCTGACGAGTGGCCTAACCTGCGGTGGGACCTGACCGAGCTCGCCGCGCCGAGCAGCCTGCGGCAGAAGATGCGCGTGACGAAGCGCATGGCCCGCGTGTACACCATCTTCCAGCTGTAGCATGTTGTTGCTGAGGTCATGTGGAGGTGCTGTTTCACTATGTTCTCATATTTTGCGGTCCTCCTTCATTAGGCAGGAGCAACATTTGATGCAGTTTATCGTTATGCAATCATTGGCGTATTGAGACAGAGCAACCTGGGGCAGTGCTTAAGACCGGCGATCAGAAGCAAGCATGTCACTAACTAGTCTGTCACAAGCTAGCCACATATACATATGGTACGGCCTCTGATAGCGAGAAGGTGCGCGACCTGTGTCAGCAGGGTTTCACAGCGGGGAAAAGGCCAGGGTCCGATAGCCTTTTGATCAGATACTGCAGCGAGGACTTTTATGTGGTCCTTCCTCTCGGCCTCTGCGACACACCACTGCCATATCGCACGACTGTAGGCCGGTAGCAAGCAGGCAGACCATGCAGCGGTCGCTTGGCTGCGAGCTGCTTGCTGCAAGTCGGTGATCAGACAGCCTTTTGCACACATAATGATATTCCGCCGCTAATGGCGGCTGCTGTTCAACCACCTGCTGTGCTGCAACTTGCAGCAATTGACCACCCTTCTCTGAACCTGACTGTGTGTCTGCATGCACAGCAAGCTGCATGCGCATCTCACTCACATGTCCGTCGCTGGGCGCAGGCAGCCAGCCAAGGTCAATCTGCACCCGGTATGCAGTCAACGTTGGCATCGATCGTGCAGGAGCAGTGATACTACCGGCTGTGCGCCACAGAATCAGCCAGCTTCACATCTCGAGAAGTGGTACTGTCAGATCACCATGCATGCATGTTGACGCGCAGCCAGTGTGCAAGACCTTTCCATACCCTGACATCACCCGTGCGTACATGCTCTTCTTTGTGCAGGTGACTGAGTTGACAGCATGGCTGACTTCGCACGGCAGCCGCATGCTCAGGCTGCCAGCAGCAGCAGGGCTGCATACAGTGAAGGTGCTGACGAGCTGGCGCTGCACCTTCAGATTGCATCGCTGCAGCACGGCACAGACCCTGCAATCCTGCCTGCCGCACTGCTGCCGCTGCCCAGCTTTGATTCAGTCCAACCATCGTCTTTTGCGGCATGCCACATGCCGCTTGGCGCCGCTGCATGCGGCAGCATGCAGCCTGCCCAAGCATCCGGCCTTGGTGACGAGCTGCTGCTGTGGGACTGCCGTCAGGCGTCTGCATCAGCAACAGCAGTGAGTCTCAGCAGAGGTTCATCATGATAGTAGTATGCGGCAGAGCGTACAGCACTCGAGCATGCACACCTCAGATTCTCACCTGCCACGATGTGCATGTCTTGCATTGCTGATTTGTGGGCTGAAGTGCACATGCAAGGCTGAACCACACTCGACAGTGTATCCTGCCCTGCAGGCAATGCATGCGATGGGTACCTGCAGCACCACAGGCTCACCGCCCAGGGCACAGGCGACCACTTTTTACCAACACCCCTTTGCCATCGGCAGCCCCTTCAAGGAGCTGCGGCAGCTCCCGCTCGGCACCGATCCGCACACTGCCGACGTCCAGCTGGACACGCATGTGCAGGTGTCAGTCGTGCAGCATGCATACAGTCCTCCAACCAACAGCTACTCTGCGCTTCTGCTGTTGCTTTGTGCAGCAACGTTCCACGCCCAGGAGACAAAGCACTTTTGTTTACATTACCAGCCTGCTGCATTGCGCTTCTGTTGCCCACAACCCAGTGGCGCGCTGCATGCACAGCCATGCACCTTTGTGTCTGCTGCAGGAGCCTGAGCAGTCCTATGGACATGGGCATGCTGCCCCAGGACCTGTCCGCGCCTCAGGGTGGCGTGGAGGTGGGCTGCCTGCCGTGCCCCCGTACTGACATGTGCACACTGCGCCTTGGCATGCTGTGAGACGTCTGATCGCTCTCGAACTGGTGGTCCAGCAACATGCAACGGCTGCTTGCGGCAGAAACATGAGCACACACGGTGCTGGGTGACATGGCATTGGCAGCATGCAAAGTGTCGTCAGCCTGTGCACGTCGAACGGCGTCTCATGCCCTGCAGTACCACTTGTGGGACATACCTCTGCGGCCTGTAACAGCACCAACCCATCAGCCCTGCCAGGCGCTGAGCTGCAGTCACCCTATAAAGCCGCGCTGCTGGCCGGCAGCGCGACCGCGGCACCAGCTGCCGACGCAGTGCCGACTCCGCATGCTGCAGTCAGCGCTGCAGAGCTGCCACTGCTGCCGCGCCAGCCACTGGGTGACATCAGCAACCGTGCAAGTCAGCACAGGGCTGACCCAGTGTCAAAGCCAGCCGCTCGCAAGCCACACCGCAGCCTGGGCGGCGCTGCAGCGGCAGCCGCTGCAGCTGCCAATGCGGCCCAGCAGCAGCGGCTGGTGCCGACAGGCGCCATTGCCCCACGCTGCACCACCTTCCAACACCCACCCTGCAGTGCAGCATTTGCAGCTGCCATGCCAATGGACTCGGCAGCTGCCAGCTGGCCGGCATTACCTCTCCCATTGACGACGCTGCCGCAGCCAGCGCTGCACAGGTACAGCCCTCGGATGATGCCGCCCGCACTGCAAGTCGAGCCCGCAGTGCCAGATGCTACAGCGGCTGCAGCATTAGGCTGGCAGTCAGCCATCGGACTGATGCCGGCACCGCGCCAACAGCACTCACAGCACGCACTGTACAGTAGCGTCATGGCTTGCAGTGTTTCCAGCGGCACGGCAACCAGCTGCGGACATGCTGCTGCTCCCGAGGATGCCAATGTTATGTCTGCTGATGATTTTAACACTTCCACAGGTTAAACAGCTTGTGCTGTGTTGTCCTGGGGTCAACAGCTGCAGCAACCCTGCCAACCACAACATGCATGAACTGCACTACATGCTGACACTCTGACTCATGACACTTGGCTGCACAGCTGCAGGAATAGACGCAGGGATACAGATGGCGCTTGACAGCGCTGGCAGTACAGCCAGCGGCGGGTACAACCACTTCGATGGCCAAAGTCTCTTCAGCGGCATGCCTGCGGCTCCATACCCTGCGGCTTCCAGCAGCTGGACATACAACACCAGTGCTGGCGGCGGCAGCAGCAGCAGCAACGGGGCTGGATGTGGGAAGCAGATCGCGCCAGAGGACGCGTCCGCCTGGTGCTACAAGCTGCACGTCGCCAGCTCTCAGGTGCGCTGCTGTCACTCCCGTCGACATGTATGGTCTGATGTGCCGTGTTGTGATCGTCGTCCACGCATCCTGCTGAACCCACTCACTGCGCCTGGTTGGATGCAGCGGTGGTGCAGCACACTGCAGCTGTCAGCCATGCATGTTGCACGCGACAGACCACAGCCATGACTCTGTACAACTGCCCTAGTAATTGTGTCGCTGCTGGCACACACGATACGACGTGGTGCACCATCTGCTGCAGGGCAAGAAGCACGAGGAGCTGGACCACAATGACGTCAAGACGCTGCTGCAGCACCAGCTGCAGGTAAAACTGCACATCTTGGCTCATCCATGTGCATGCAGCACCGCAGCCCAGAGAGTGACACGAGTGGGAGGCATCACAGCATGCATATGCGCGCTGCCTCAGAGAGTGGTGGGCGTGACTGGATGACACATGTGCAACGGTGTGGACGTGGCCAGGCATGCTCAGACGAAGCTGCGTTTTCCTCGCTATGCAGCACGGCAAGCCGATCCGTGCACCCTGGTACCGACATGGTCCGCACACTACTCATGCCTGCCCACGCATGTACCCGCAAAACCGCTATGCGTCCGCCGCCAATGCACTGGTCCATCGTCCGGTGAGGACAAGGACGTGGCTGCAACCATTATGCTGGCCCATCCTCTGCGTGCTTGCATTAGCGCAAGGATGGTGCACAGCTGCTTTTCTCGGTTGCAAGTCCTCGCCCTGAGCTGCACCAGGCAGGCCGACTGACTGGTGTAGGTGTTGTGCGTGGCAGGAGCACGAGGAACATCGCAGGCAGCCCGGGGCTGGCACAGGAGTATTCCTGCCAGACACCCGCTGAGACTGCGGGTTGCGCTCGCTGGCGACGCCGGCAGCATCACCACCAGCCATCCCATCCGGAGGCGAAACCAGCAATGCCGCCGTGCCACATATACACACCTCTGCCAGCAGAACAACGGGCAGCAGATCAGCGAGCATGGACCAGCATCGCCCGAGGCAGACAGGATATGGCTGCTAGGCTGATCCATCGCTGACAACATGCCCGAACAGATGCTGTGAACCGCTGTGGTGGCTGCCTGATGTATGGCAACTATATGGGCACGACGGGCTGCAGCCAGTTCATACTTGCTGGGGTCATACGTATACGTCAGCACAAATTGCTGTGAGCAATCCAAGCGCGTGTGTCTTTGCTTGAGAGTGCCTCTGAGAGTTCGGGAAGCCAACCTCGTGTCTGTGTGGCCGCCGGTCTCGTGAATGGTGGTGGAAGTAGTGAGACGCCTTCCACGACTGCCGTGCTGCAAATCAGACGCCCAAGTGCAGCAGGGCCAACTTGCGATTTGCCCGCGCTCGTTGAGTGTTTGTTGCTGGTCAGTCTACAGGTGTCGTGCTGAGCGCTGTCTTCAGCTTTGCAGCAACGGGCTGAAGCTTTGCCAATCAGAGCAGATACAAGACTGCAGCTTCGCGAAGGCAGCAAGGCGCAGCTTGCGGCCTCCACTCTCTCACACGCATGAGGTAGCCTCAGCGGCAGGCGGCGGACCCGCCCTGCGCGGCGGCAGCCATGGCGCAGTGGCAGGGGCGCGGCGGGCGCGGCGGCAGGGGCGGTGGCCCGCCCGGCGGCAGGGGCATGTCCCCGGGCGGCAGGGGCGGCCGCGGCTGGCGAGGCGGCAGGGGCAGGGGGCGTGGACGTGCCCGGGGCCCCAAGATCAAAGTGAATGAGGGCCCCAAGCCCGACAAGCTCGCGCCATCCTACCGCCCCATGGGCAGCCAGCTCACCGTCGAGGAGGCAAGCCTTACAGCGTCTTGCACGACGAGCTTCTGCTTTATTTTGCAAAGATGTGGCAGTTGGGCAAGGGCCATCTCGTGGATGACAGTCAGCACGCGCCCGTGGTGCACGCAGATCAATGCGGACCCCCTCAGCCAGATTGCGGCGGCCAACTGGTCGGCAGAGGCGCTGGGCTCCGAGGCACCGCCGGCCTTCCAGCCGGAGCTGGTGCAGCAGGTCTACAGCGAGCACCTGGGGGGCGCGTCGCGCCAGCCGCCCGGCCTGCGGAAGGTCATGCTGCTGGAGATCTCGCAGTACCTGGAGAGCTACCTGTGGCCCAACTTCGACGCCGAAACAGCCACCCCGCAGCACGTGCTCAGCATCCTGCTCATGATCAACGAGAAGTTCCGGGAGAATGTGCCCGCCTGGGACTGCTTCGAGTCTGCGCCGGTGGGTTCCGAACTTGTAAGGGCGCAGCACGGCCAAGCATAATGTTGCCTGATAGTTCCCTGCATCGCCTGCCTTCTCTGCTTGCTCATGCATGAGGGTGCTGCACTGCTCTGGTGCTGCTGACCACCTTTGGCACCGTGCACTGCTGCTGTAGGCGGTGGAGGCGGAGAAGGGGCAGCAGGAAGCGGCGGCGCAGCAGGCCCAGCGGGTTAAGGGCCTGTTCCAGCGGGTGTTCCAGCTGCGCACCGAGCCCGAGGCGTACGCGCTGCAGCCGCAGGTGCGCCCACCCTGCAGCACAGCTGACAGCTGTGCTATGCACTGCGGCGCGGCTGCGGACCGCCGTGCATCGTCTGGCAGCAAAGCCGCCCTCTGCAGAACTGCAGGATGCTTTGGCTATGGCCACCAGTGGCGGGCTCACAGGCACTGCGTGAGGCACAACACCCAAGCCAGCAGGGTGTGCCCAGCTGCATGCTTGTCGCTGAGCCCAAAATTGCTTCCGCAGGAGCGTGTGGCGCACCTGCTGTTCACGGTGCACGCGTTCCAGAGCCTAGAGAACGCGCACGTGCGGGAGCAGGTGGGCGGTCAGACCCTGGAGCTGCGTGTCTGTGCCTGCACACATGGCATGGCAAGAGTTGCTTCGCCATCTGTAGCGCACGTGCTCGCCGCTACGGCGTAGTTCAGCCTGCTGGTGGTGGCAGGGGCCAAGGAGGACCGGGTCGATGTTGTCGTGATCCTCACAATCTCGCTTCCTCCACTCAGATGCTGCCACTGGTGGGGCTGGGCCTGTGGCACGCGCTGTCGCCGGGGCGGCTGCGGCTGGAGCTGCGGGGCGCTGGCCTTGAGGATCGCTGGGCGAAGGCCCAAAAGAAGGCAGGCGTTGCTGTGCTGTCCAAGGATGTGCCGCCCACGTCGGAATGCTGTCAGAGTCTTGACCATGAACCTCACAGTGGGATTCGGGACCCAAGCTGTAGAAGTGCAACTCACGTGGGCAGCATAGCGTGTGTGCCAGCCTGTTGGCACGCTGTGCTCATCAGTACCAGGCCTCACCTCCTGCAGGAGGCAAAAGCAGCAAAGGCTGCCGCCGCGGCTGGCGAGGAGTATGTGCCGCCGGCGCAGCGGCCGCCGGCCACCTTCCTGCCCCGCCTGCTGGACGACTTCTCGGAGGCGCTGCTCAGCCTCGGCGTGCCCGCAGAAGCAGGTCAGAACAGACGTGCCTGTGAAGCTGTGGTCTTCATGTCTGGCGTCTGCTGTGCTACTGCACCGCATGACCGGCAGTGTCACCCGTAGTGGGAGCGCTCCCGTGTGTGCAGCTGGCTTTTGTGCCTGCTAGAAGTCCGACGTGGTGTCACATTCCAGTATCTGCCGCTTGGCCGCCCATCTTGTGGGTGGCTGCTCCCACTGCAAGAGCGGGGGCTGAGGCCGCTGATGCCTGCGCAGGCGAGGATGAGATGGCAGATGCGGAGGCGGCGGACATCCCGAAGCAGGAGCTGCTGTACTGCGAGCGCTTTGTGGAGCTGCTGACCGACATGTTGTCCCAGGTGCGAAGCGCTGATCCTTGGACACCGTGCCCAGTGTGTCGGAGCTTGCTGACGGTGTCTGGCTGCAAAGTGCAGCTGGTGTGTCTGTTTGCATGCACCCAGTCGCCCTGTCGCTGTGCTGAGTTTTGGAGGCCCTCACTCAAGTGCATGCCCTCTGCTCGAGTCGCGGTCTCCTCTGAATTGCAGCTGCCGACGCGGCGGCTGACGCATGCGGTGCTAGAGGACCGGGCGATCCTGGTCAAGTGCCGCCTGTCGCCCCTGATCCAGCACCCGCAGGGTGAGGATTCAAGCAGCTCGAAGCCCACGCAGCACGCTTGGAGCAGTCGGGCGCCGTGTGAGACACCTGCCAAGCTGGCCTATTGCAATCATGGGTTGTGATGGGTGCAAGGACTGATACAACTTGCTGCAGCCTGACCGCGGCCGGTGCCCGTGCACCCCCTGCAGGCCAGCTGTTCGGGCAGCTGGTGGACCTGCTCGCCTTCTACACCGCCTTCCCCATCGACAACAACACCGCGCAGGCGCTCAGTGAGCAGGACGTGCAGCAGCGGCACTACGACAAGGTACCCAACACGTGTCGCGGCGCACAACACATCTGCTGCACGGTTGCTCATGCAAAGGAGGGCATTGCATGACCGCTGCATGCGCCACAGGCAATGGAGCCTGTTCCCAGCGCACGAGCACGCAGCACGACGGCGCCTGATCGCGTGTGCTGCCGCCGACACCACGCTGACTTGGCCCCGCAGGTGCAGCGGCTGCAGCTGCTGCTGCACAAGCACTGGCCGGCGGAGCAGTTCCCCGACCTCGCTGAGCTGGCGCTGGCCAACTGCGGCACCGTGCAGAAGCGGGACGCGCTCGCAAAGGCCACCGCCTCGCTGGACATTGAGCAGCTGCGGCTGCTCGTGTGCCGGCAGCTCGGGTGAGTTGTTGCTGCTTTCGCTGCTGCTGGCGAAGATGGGTTCAACGAACACATCTGCATGGATGCACCATGCTGACGTGCCGGCTGGGTCAGTGGTGGGCATACCGCCGAAGTGCAAAAAGGGGTTCGTGTATTGGCGGACGGCTGTGTCCTTGCATGATCGACGTGCCATATGCACCAAGCCCCTGACGCGCAGGCTGGTGCGCGACGGCGACGCGTGGGCGGCCGACGAGGGCTTCCTGCGGGAGGTGCTGCTGACGGCCTTCGAGCGGCGGCGCTTCCAGACGGAGGTCATCAACGCGATGCCGCTGTACCCAACCGAGGCGGTGCTTTGGGATGAGAACCAGGTCCCCAGCACCCACTACACAGGTGGGAAACTGAGCCTTTCATGTAAAAAAAGCATGCAGTCCCCTATACTCCAGGTGGCTGTGTCGCAGGCATGCATGCGGATGCAGTGTACACCTTGCATCAGGCACAGTCCATCTCAGCAGCACTGCAGCACAGCAGCAGCAGCAGCCGTGAACATGGCTGCTGCGTCGCTACTGTGCTTCTCTGCTGACGAGCCAGCAGAACAAAGGAGAACCAAGCGTCCCTTGGTGTGCGCAACAGCGGCAAGCTGCATGCGAACCATGTGTTCACACCATCATGGCTGCAACACCACAGGGGAGGCGTGCCTGGCGCTGCCCAAGCTCAATCTGCAGTTCCTGACCTTCCACGACTACCTGCTGCGCAACTTCAACCTGTTCCGCCTGGAGGCCACCTACGAGGTGCCGTCCGAACGCAAGACCTTCCACATGAGCTCGCAGCTGGACACACTGCGTGCTCGCGCCTGTCTGCAGTATATGGGCTCCCGCATTTGCAGCCAATCTGCAGGGCTGCCGACGTTGAGGACTGTCAGCTCCTCCTGTACCTCTACTTGAGACATGCAAGAGGCGCTTGACGGCCGTCAGGGCGTCAGTGTGTCTGGTGAACAACGCCAGCGTCCTCCGTGGGTGTGGAACGCGAGGCGTGCTTCTCACAAGTTGTTGACCTGCATGCCAGGTGCGGGAGGACTTGGCGGATGTGCTGCAGCGGGTTGGGGCGTCGTGGGACGAGGAGCGGGAGGACCCCGTGGTGAAGTTCCGGGGCTGGGCGCGCATGGCGATGCCCCTCGCCGGCTTCGACATCATCGAGGTCAAGCCGCCCAAGGTGCGGCGCCGGCCTGCGCTGCAGGGCGTGGCGCCTGGACAGTGCGCCTGCAGATGTCGGCCCAGGCTGGCATGGGCGCCGGTCTGGGCATTTGTGCGGCGCAGCGGTGCTCCTGTTTCATGCGAGTCCTGCTTTCCCCGCGCCTGTGCACTGCTGCAGCGATGCTGAGCCAGGATGTCTTGAGGAGGCAGGTGCATGTGGCTCATGCGTGCGACTTCGCCTGCAGGTGGGCGAGGCCAAGCCGGCAGCGGTCACCGCGGACGTGGTCATCAACACCACAGGTGCGCTTTTGGTGCAGCCCTGTTTCTCGCTGCCTCAGCTGCCATATCGCTGTACATGAGCAGCAGCTGCTGCAGCACTGGAGTTGGGCAGCATGAGGCCTTGCCCCTAGTAAGCCCCCAAAACTCCTCCAGACCCCATCAGGGCCTATCTAAACCCTAAACTGGCTGCAGGGCTGCGGGGGGAGGTGCGCAGCGAGTGGGACGAGGTGAAGCAGCACGACGTGCTGTTCCTGCTGACGGTGCGGCCCCCCGACGCGGGGCAGGTCGCGGAGATGCGCTCGCGGCCCGGGGAGCCGGGCGTCATGGAGCTGCACGGCCTCGTCACCGTGCGGGGCTGCGAGGTCGTCGAGGTCAAGGACGAGGGTGGGTCGCCCCTGTTCTCCACCCCCCCTGCTGCTCCGCCACGCAGGCTCCTGCTGATGCGTCTGTGAGCTCACTGACATTGAGCTCAAGGGACGAGGCTGGGTCGCGCTTGCTCTCTTGCTTCCTGCCGCCGTGCACATGCTGTCCAACGCGCCCGCGCTGACTGGGCACGTGCGCCCTGGCTGCAGAGGGGCGCCTCATGAACGACTTCACGGGGCGCATCAAGCGGGACGAGTGGCGGCCGCCCGCGGGCTTCCGCCGCACGCTGACCTGCGCGCTGGACACCGCGCAGTACCAGCTGGACATGGACGCGCTCGCAGCGCGGCGGGCGACCGAGGATGTGTACGCCAGCTCCAACCTGCTCATGCGCCGCAAGCCCAAGGTGCCGGCTGCGTCAATGTGTGTCCTGGTTCGAGGTGGTGGCAGGACCTGGACTGTGACTTCTCAGTGCCTCCAGCCTGGTGTGGTGGCGCCCGGCTGGTGCGTTGGGTTCAGGCCCTGAGCTCCTGAGGGTGCGGTGCAGGTGTCAGCAGCATGTCTGCATGGCAGGCTGGCTCCTGTGCAGCACGTGAGGGGGATCGACACCGGTGTCGGCTGCCCGCCCTGCAGGAGAACAACTTCAAGGCGGTGCTGGAGAGCATGCGGGACCTGATGAACGAGCAGACGATCGTGCCGCCCTGGCTGCACGACACCTTCCTGGGCTACGGTGACCCGGCCGCCGCGCAGTACACCCGGCTGCCCGGCTTCCGCCGCAGCGTGGACTTCAAGGTACTGCAGGGTCTGGGAACTGTTGTGCTGCCAGTGGGACGATAACCATGTGCTGGAGGTGCGGGCTGCTGGCACACTGGCGAAGCCTGCCCCGCCAACACGCGCATGCAGCTGCTGAAGAGGCCGGCAGAGGAGCAGCACCGCAACACACCGGTTGGGCGCTACTGTGTCGCGATGCGGGTTGTCACCATACCTGCCGTGCAGGACACATTCCTGGATGCCGAGCACGTCCGGGAGAGCTTCCCCGGCACCGAGATCGAGTTCGTGAACAACAGCGGCCAGCCGGAGCCCGTGCGTCCCTTCCGCATCACCTTCCCGCCGCAGAAGCAGGTGAGCCACCTACCGTCAAGTATGATGCACATGCTGAAACAGCCGCGTTGCATGCTGCGTGTGCTTACACCGCGGCATGCCTGCGACCCCCGGGAAGGCGCCCCGTGCCCTGTGCAGTGCCCTCTGACGCATGCACCATGTTGGCTGCAGGCGGACGGCGGCAGCAGGAAGAAGCGGAAGGCGGATGCTGCTGAGGCGGCCGAGGAGCCGCAGAAGCTGCTGGTGGAGTCCTACGCCCCCTCGGACCCTGGGCCGTACCCCGAGGACCTGCCGCCGCAGAACCCCGTCCGCTTCACCCCCATGCAGGTGGTTGAGCGCATCTGCAGAAGTCTCCCAGCTGTGCGCAGGCTGCACATCGTTTTCTTCCTTGGTTAGATGCTCCAGGGTGGCACCCTTGCGTCGCGGTGCTGGGCTCGGCGGTTGACGATGCTGTGCCACGCCGCAGGTGGAGGCGATCAAGGCGGGCGTGCAGCACGGCCTCACGCTGGTCGTGGGCCCCCCAGGTGCCCGACGGCATGCTCAGTTTGTTCAGTCGTGTTCTTTCGGGCGCGTGTGCCTGACGGCGGCATGTCCTTCAGGTCCCCGCTGATGGGCGCTGTGCGACATGACTCCCTCACCGTATGCAGCTGCTGGTCAGTTGTTGCTACAGTTCGTGCTGTTGGTGTGCCTCAGGCACGGGCAAGACGGACACGGCGGTGCAGATCATGCACGTGCTGTACGCCAACAACCCCGGCCAGCGCGTGCTGCTCATCACCCACTCCAACCAGGCGCTGAACGACCTGTTCTCCAAGCTGCTGGAGCGGTGAGCTGCTGCTGTCCTCGTGGTCCTCGTGTCAAGGGCTTTGGTACAGTTCAGCAAGCTTGCGGACGTGGTGCAGCTGGACAGCGCTGTTGGCCTCCGAGCTGTTGAGCACCACCGCCCCTGACGCCCTCGGAGCAGGGATCTGCGGGGTCTGCGGTTGCGACGGTCGCTGGGCACGGCTGTGCTGGTGCCGGCACAGCCCACGTCTCGAGGCTGCTGCCTGCAGGGACGTGCCGGCGCGGTACCTGCTGCGGCTGGGCATGGGCGAGGCGGAGCTTGACACGGAGCAGGACTTCAGTCGCGTCGGCCGCGTGAACGCCATGCTGGCGCGCCGCCTGGAGCTGCTGGCTCAGGTGCGGCTTGAAGGGTTTAGAGTTTACCTGAGGGTGTAGGGACCAGCCGCACAGGCTGGGTGGACGGGCGGCGGAGGTGGCCGGGGGCTGCCGTGCCGGCTGGGCGCCGCCCCAGCGGCGCTCAGCGGTGGCATGCGTCATGTCTGCTCCTGCCTGCGTGATCGCCCGATTTCTGAACAGCCCTGGCAGCTGGCACAGGTACAGCAGCTCACGCACTGCGTGCATATGCTGGCTGTTGCAGCCCAACTTCCCCCGTATAGCAGCATGGCCAAGGGTACTGACAGCATGTCTACGCCGCTTTCCCTGCAGGTGGAGCGCATGGCGAAGCAGCTGGGCGTGGCGGAGGGGCAGGTGTACACGTGCGAGACGGCCGCCTACTTCTGGCTGCTACATGTGCTCAGCCGGTGGGAGAAGTTCAGCGCCGACGCCGCCGCCCGGAAAACGCCCGAATGCGTCCAGGAGCTGTTCCCCTTCAAGGTGCTGTTCTCATGCACGATTGAGCCTGGTCGCGACCTCAGTTGTTCTGCGTTGACTGCCCGTGGCAGGCATGGGTGCTGGCACCCGGTGAGCTCGGCGGTACGCCAAACTCATGACGAGGGTCTCGCCGCCAGATCCATGTGCAGCGGGGGCAGCGCCCACTCGTTGGCCCGCCAGCGTGAACTTCTGTCGCCACATACCATGCAGCTGCTCTGCTGCTGCCGCAAGCAGCTGCATCCGTGTGAGCAGCGGCGCGTCACCACGTGGGCTGTCCTGGTACAAACCCAGCAAACGCGCCGATCGTTGTGCAGGAGTACTTTGCGGACGCGCCCGGCCAGCTGTTCCGGGGGCGCGGCTACGAGGAGGACCTGGAGCGGGCGCGCGGCTGCTTCCGCCACCTGCGCACCATGTTCCAGGAGCTGGAGGAGTGCCGCGCCTTCGAGCTGCTCAAGGTGCCCACCCTGCGGCACAGCGGCGCGCCTGATGCACAGTACGCATAGGATGCACCAAACATGGTGGAGGGGCTTGATGCGGCAGGGCAGGGGCACATTCCCCAGAAGCCATGCACGTGGGCTGCCGTGCGGGGCTGGCATACCCAGCCTGCAGGAGCCGGGCAGCCTGCATGGTTGATGGACGCCGGGCAGGCGCTGGTGGCGCTGCAGCAGCCGACAGACCCTAGGGTTTAGGGTTTCTCATGCTTGTGCCCCCCTCCGCTGCAGGGCCAGGCGGACCGGGTGAACTACCTGATGACCAAGCAGGCCAAGGTGGTGGCGATGACGTGCACGCACGCGGCGCTCAAGCGCCGCGAGTTCCTGCAGCTGGCCTTCCAGTACGACAGCCTGGTCATGGAGGAGTCCGCGCAGATTCTGGAGATCGAGACCTTCATCCCCATGCTGCTGCAGGCGCGTGACTGTCCACCGGCTGATCCAGCAGCCGACATGCGGACCCACCAGGCTTTCGCCGCAGCTGTTGCGTGCTGCCTGCTGCAGACATGTGGAAGCTGCTGCTGCTGCTCCCGCACTGCCGGTCCTGCCGTCCTGCCCGCTGCAATGTGTACACCAGATCTGCAGCCGACCTGTGCTTGAACAACCCTATTGACATCGTCATGTTCACCTGCATCGCAACCTTCGTGCGCCGCTGCAAAACACCTGCTGACGAGCTGCCTGCTTCCTGCTGCCCGCAGAAGCCGGACCAGGGGCGCAGCCGCCTCAAGCGGGTGGTCATGATCGGGGACCACCACCAGCTGCCGCCCGTGGTCAAGAACATGGCGTTCCAGAAGTACGCGCACCTGGACCAGTCGCTGTTCACGCGCTTCGTGCGGCTGGGCATTCCGTACCTGGAGCTCAATGCGCAGGTTCGTTACCTGAGCTGGTTGGCCGCATGCCCGGCTGTACGCACAGCATGCCAGGATGTGGACATGCGTCCGGCCTGCCGGTGCTCAAGCGCGAGTCCTCACGACGGCAGTGATGCCGGGCGCAAAACCCCGCAAGCAGTGCCATGCAGTCGCTGCCGAGGCTGCGTTGCTCTGGGCGCCTGGTGCACGGGACATCTGGCAGGGCCACGGCTTCGCCTTCCCTCACCCAGTCCACCTTAGGCTTCTACTCCAGGACATGCACCCTGATATGGGTATCTAGCTAGCATTGCTGACGGCGCCTGCTGTGCTGTGGCAGGGGCGCGCGCGGCCAAGCCTGGCGCAGCTGTACAACTGGCGCTACCGCCAGCTGGGCAACCTGCCCAACGTGGAGACCGGCGCGGCCTTCACGCGCGCCAACCCGGGCTTCGTGTACGACTACCAGCTGATCGACGTCGGCGACGGCCCCGACGGCCGCGGCGAGTCGGTGCCCGTGCCCTACTTCTTCCAGAACCTTGCGGAGGCCGAGTACCTGGTGTCCCTGTACCAGTACATGCGGTGCGCCGAGGCCCATCATGACAGCTCAAACTTGTCCACTCCCCCCCTCCTGCAACGATGCCAATGCAGAGCCTGGTAGGGGTCGGAGCGTCCGACTTATCAGTGGCAGTGAAATGCGGTTTGGAAACACCTTGGGCTCTGGTTGTGCGCTCATCTGAGCCCTTGCAGCATGCATCGGAATGAGGTGCTGGGCTGGTTGCCAGGTGCTTCTGAGACGCTTCAGCCTGGAAGTCAGGGCTGCAATTCCATGCATTTTGCTGTTGCCCCTGCAGGCTCGCTGGGTATCCGGCAAACCAGATCAGCATCCTGACGACGTACAACGGGCAGAAGGCGCTGCTGCAGGATGTGATTGAGCGGCGGTGCGCCAACAACCCCGCCTTCGGCCGGCCGCACAAGGTGACGGCTGCTGCAGTCATGACGCACTCCTTGCTGCACACCCCCCGTACATGCAGCCCTGGCTGACAGCAGCCACCCTGTGCTTCTCGACTTCATGCGTATCGGCATGCCTGCCGCGAGTCCCATCGAGATCAGAGATTTGACGAGCTCGTGGCTGGAGGGCTGGCACAAGTGGCGGCTGGGAGCTGCAGCGCGCAGCGCTCGACCGACGGCGCCGAGAAAACTTCTGGCAGCATCCAACATCGGCCCCGCGCACCCCGCAGGTCGCGACGGTGGACAAGTACCAGGGGCAGCAGAACCAGTACGTGCTGCTGAGCCTGGTGCGCACGCGGGCGGTGGGGCACCTGCGGGATGTGCGCCGGCTGGTGGTCGCCATGTCGCGCGCGCGGCTGGGGCTGTACATCTTCGGCCGCGCCTCGCTGTTCGCCTCCTGCTACGAGCTGCAGCCCACCTTCAGGTGCGGGGCTGGCTGCGAGGGCCGCGAGCCTGTGGCAGCTCAGCACACGTGCGGTCGGTGCACGTCCCACAGCTTGTAGATCGCACATCGCGGACACTGTCACTGTCATGAGGTCAACATGAGCCAGGTGGCACTCTTCAGCCGAGTTTGTTGTTCATGACAGTCCAGGTTACAGCTGTCCAGCATGTGTGCTGCTTGTCGCAGCCTGATTCAGGGCGCTGCTGACGGTTGTGTGCATCTCATCACCCCAGGCACCTGCTGGCGCGCCCGACGCAGCTGGCGCTGCACCCCACCGGGGAGTCCTTCGACTCCTGCGACCGCCCGCTGGACAAGGTGCGCCGCCGGCAACGAACTGATGGTCCCAGCAATGGATGAATGTCATGAGCAACAGGCGCCAGAGGCACCCTGCTTCATCTGGCAGTCCTGCTGCCAGACCTCGGCTTCTGTCACTGCGGCTGTTGCCGCTGAACGATTGCGCGTCCAGAGCAAGCAAGTACCCGGTCGTGACAGCAACAGCAATGTTCTGTCCTGCCTCCTGCATGCTGCCATCGTCGAACCTGAGAACGTCCCCCTTCTGCAAGCAGGTGGAGGCGACGTACCTGGTGCCGGACGGCGGCGCGCTGGCGGCCATGATCGCGCAGGCGCTGATGGCGAAGCAGGTCGGCACGCAGCAGGGGCTGGGCCCGGACGCCGCCGCACCTGCAGCGGACGGCACGCCTGCGGCCAACGGCGGCCCCGCAGCAGACGGCGGGGTGGCGGAGGCCCCAGGGCAGAACGGCGTGGCCGGCGGCGCCGCAGCCGGCGCAGCTCCAGAAGCGGCTGCTGGCGCAGCAGGTGCAGCGGCGGCGGCGGCGGCAGATGGGGAAGGGGCAGACCCTGCGGCTGCTACAGGGCCGGCCGGCGTTGCAGCGATGGACGCCAGCGCACCGACTGAAGCGCCAGCGGATGATGAGGCCGAGCTGGCGCCTGGCGGTGCCTGAAAGGGGTTGCATCGGCACTTTGCTCCATGTTGGATTAACGAGGTCGATCAGGCAGCGGTGGCTGTTGTATCCGATACACTGCGCCCAACCGAGGTAACAGTGTCACAGTGCACAGCTTTGGTGTGGACGGTAAACCCTGTTGGTACCAGCGCAGTCAGCCACCTTTCGTCAGGCCAGCCGCACCACATCCGTATGTTGCAGTGGCATGGATCTGTGGCACTTCAACCACTCGACGCATACAATCGCACAGCTTGCGGACGGTTTGCCGGCTGCATCATCAGATTGACGCCGCACTTGTAGCGGTGCAGTTCGCCTGAAGTCACGTGTGCTTGAACGACGTGGCCCCGTCCAAGATGATGGCTGATGAGAAGTTTCGTGCAACGCCTGCTATTTCCCCACCTGCAAGTCCGAGCAAGCTACCAGTTTCAATCTATTGTGACTGGCGGTGTACTATGGCTCGGGGCAAGTATGCAGGGGGTGCAGCAGTCGTCACCGTGCTGCTCGTGATCCTGGCCTGTGCCGGCACAACAGCCGCACTCCGTATCCCCGGCTGCCCCCACAAGTTCAAGGCGAGTATGCAGTTTATATACAAGCAACATCAAAACGTCAGGCGATGGATGACATGCTGCTGGTCGGACGTTTGCTGGGTTGTGATGTTCAAGGCTGACGTCGCCACGTTGCTTGCTGCCTGCAGGACGATGGGGAGCACCCACAGATCGCAGCGATGGACGGCTACGTGACCCACGAGCAGATGTGAGGCTTGACCCCGGCGCTCCTGTTGAATTCTCGCTCCCCGCCTGCGTTGTGGCCTCCTCTGCAGCTCCGTGATGAGTATGCAGCGACAGGTGGACGCGCAGAGTGTGCTATTCGCTGCCCGCCATGTCTTGGTCGCACAGTAGACGCTTTGTGCGTGCATTGGGTGGTCCGATCGCGGGTGAGGTGCTCACAGCGTGTGCCGCGCGCGTGCCGACTGGTTAGTAAGCAGCGCACCAGGACCTGCATACGGCCGCAGTACCCCAATTTCGACGACAACGACAGCAAGTTACGCCGTCACTCTACATTGCGTCTGCTTCCTGTGTGATTCGTGCGGCGCGGAGGCCATGTTGAGCAAATGGGGCTGATCAATGATGCAGGTGGGCGCGCGCATTGCTACAGGAGGGTGGGGGCGGCGGCGAGGAGATGGCGCCGCCCTCCGGCATCGCGGGCTGGAACCCGCGGACGCACGGTTACACCGTCGGCATCTCCTTCGGCATCGTGATGCCGTTCGCCGCCCTCATCTCCCGCGGCTTCAGGGTGGGCGCGGCGCTAACTGAGTCCACCTTTGAACATGCTTCATCGCTTGTGCTGTGTGGAGCAGCTCCCTGTCTTGCTGCTCGACACCTGCTGTTTGCTGAGTGGTGTTGACAGGCCTGCGTACCGGCCGGCATGAACGTGGAGCGCTCAGTACTCTTGTGGCATTGTGCTCACAGTCCAGCCGGCGCATGCCAACTTCTCAAATCATCCGCACGGCTGTTGCAGGAGTACCCCGGCTGGTTCTGGCTGCACGCGCCGCTGGGCGTGGCGGCCTTCATCGGCGGCCTGCTGGGCGTGATCTGGGGCGCCAAGCTGCCGACGGACGATTTCATGGGCGGCCGCTACGACCTGTACAGGGCGCACAAGGTGACATGCGCTGAGCGCTGCACACATGTGCTGCACCTACCTCCCCATGTGCACTGCTGCCATCAAGCACAGTGCGGTGTGGGAGCCGAGTGCTGCGTCATCAGGCCTCGCCAGAGGTTCCTGCATGTGTGTGTTCCTGACATGGCACACCAGACGCATGCTGCGGCTAGCGTACAGTGTCCGATTGTTTGGTTCATGCCGGACGGCGCCTGTTTTACATGCAGACCGGTGCAGAACCACGAGTCTGCGAGGCTGAAAGCTGTTTTGATGTTGTTGCTCACATCTGCACAGGCCATCGGCAGCATCGTGCTGGCGCTGGCAGGGCTGAACGTGGTCGCGGCCCTGCTGCGCCCCAAGACGGTGTGCCGCGATCAGGAGCATGTTCCGTGTAGTGGCGGGCTCGCCCGCTGTGCATGTCAGCCCTCAAACTGCTGCGCGCACGCTGCGCTCGCAGATGCCAAGTGGCTCCCCTGCACGCCATAGCCAAGCCGCAATGGGCTCATGCGCTGCGCACTGGCTGCAACCTGCTGCTGCTGACCCTGCCCACTGCCCCCGCGTCACTGATGCTCAACCTGGACCGCAGACGCACCCGCGCCGGTACCTGTGGAACCACCTGCACCACTGGACGGGCCGCCTGGCGATCGTGCTGGCCATCGTCAACGTGTACCTGGGCCTGCACCTGTCCAACGTGAGCCTCCTGCAGCTGCGGTCTGACAGCAGATGGACGACGTCGTCCTAGAACCACATTCGGTTGTGGGCTGCTGCACTTGCCCACCGCCCAGTGCATGCGTCGAGCACCACGGCTGCACCTTTGCCCCCGTCAGCCGACCGGTGGCCTGCGCCGCTTCCGCACAGTTTCTGACACATCGTCCGTTGCGGACCGCAGGAGCTGGCCAAGTTCTTCTGGGGCTACGCCATCATTGTGGCCGCGCTGATCCTGGTGTGGCTGCTCAAGGAGGCCATCGACTTCGTGCGGGTGAAGGCTGACAACAAGCGCGTCGACCGCAGCGGCTTCGAGGTGAGAGGCAGGGCTGCTGGCACTAGGTGCAGGCTGCTGTTGCGCTCGCGTCGCATGGTTGATCCAAGTTGGTGGCCACGTTCAAGCAGACCAGCAGCACAGTCGGTGTGCCAGCAGTGCGGTGGCTCTTACGTCGCACAGGTCGCATCGCATTCTGGCAGCGCGCGACGGCATGCCATGCTGGGACACAGTGCATCTGCTGCCAACTGAGCGTCCTCACCCCCAACGCTGCAGGGTGCCTCACTGCCGAGTTTGCTGTGGCTGCAGGCGTCCAAGCTGCCGCGCGGCATCCCGATGAATGGCAACTTCGCGCCGGTGCTGCTGCAGCGGCGGCCCAAGGAGTCTGGGCTGCCGATCGCAGGCCACGGCATCCCGGGCCAGGGCGTGCGGTCCAAGGTGGCTGACGAGCAGGTGACCGCCATCTCTATGAGATCAGCACTGTGCATTCATTCGCCGGCCTGGCGGCCAGCCTGCTTGCTTGCCAGCTGCCCAGCCTGGACAACTATGTCGTGATGTGTTCTGCAGAGCCACAGCAGGCCTGCAGGTGTACTCGACGGTGTGGACGAACATGTCCATCAGACGTCAACTTTGCCGGCCGCGCTGCAGGCTGCAATGGAGGCGGCAAACGCGGCAAAGGGCCCGCCGCCGGTCGGCGACAGCTACAACGGCGGGGGCGCCACCACAGGGCTGCTACACCCCGGCGCCGCCGCAGCCGGCGTCGGCCCCACCAACGGCTACGGCGGAACGACTGGCCACCTGCACCAGGGTGGCGCGGCGCCAGGGGGAGTGGAGATGGCAAGGTACTAGGGACGGGGCGCTGAACCAATTCTTTGCAGAGCTGCGGGCGCGTCTCAGTGGGACAGAGACAAAGCGGCAGACGGGCGCATCATCGTGCGCCGCACCGGCTTCCTGGCACGAGCCACCAAGCAGGTGCTCGCTGCTGCATGCTGCTTGGGGCGGGCGGCGCAGCCTTAGAGGTGGCACACAATTGGAATCACTCACTCAATATGATAGGGTTTTGTCCTGCTGGCGCCTGGCCATCTGCCGCTGTGTGTGCTGTGCGCGCGCGCAGCCGTCATGCTCCTCACGCCATTGCTTGCCATGTGTCTATATTCTTTCCCTTGGTTACATGGGTGGCATGTTTGCTCTGGCCGTACTTCGACCATTGTTTCCCAGCATTCAGTGGGTTTGTGGAGGCTGGTGATGTTTATTTTGGCCACATTATTTGATACTGTGTTGCAGATCCAGATAAGGGGATCACATCGGGCTTGTAACTACCTGCTTGGTTATTTGAACTCATTGGCAGGATCGCACTTGGCAGGTATATTACTATGAATGCCATGGTGTCGTCATGCCTGTGGGGGCCAGTGCCAAACAACGTCAGGGATTATGACCCCTTGCCACAACGGGGCACAATGAGGCGAAATCTGGACCTGCACTTCAGTGCATGAACGCGAGCTTGCTCAGTCTCAGCAGGAAGTAAATGCGAACCGTGAACTCTGACAGTGCGCTGATGGGTCGAAGCCGGGGTGCAGCGTTTGCTATGTCGTTTGCTGCGCTGCTGCTCATCTGCCAACACGCCGGCTTGGCGGCTGGGTTCCGCATCCCTGGATGTCCGCACAGGTCCAAGGTGCGCAACGCACTCCTTGATAAGCTGCCTGCCAGGCGGGGCGGCTGGTAGAGTGCTGCTGCATGCATGTGTGGAGTCTGTGTGTGATAATGTTGTAAAACTCAGGTCACAAACATGCTGTCAACAGGCCGCCGGCGGCTACCCTGGGACGCTGTCAGCGCATGGCAACACAGCCGCCGAGCAAGGGTGCGTCGCTGTAGGACGCCCGCTTTTTCAGTTTGTCTCAATTACGTTGGCGTGTCACACCTGGGCAACTTCGTGGTCGTTAGGCAGTGACAGGTGGCATGGTGGGGTGCGCAGCGTGGTGCGCCCCGCTGCGCCGATTTGCGGGCAGTTTGAGAGCTGTTTGCATGCGTCGGACCGTCCGATTGTGCACTACGGTGCTCACAGCGTGTGCCGGGCGCGTGCCAAACGGATGACTGATCCTGCGTCAGCAGCTTCAGCTGCATGACCTTTTTAGTGCAGACTGGGGTAGCCTAAGTGGATCGTGGTCACATACCCTGCACCTGATGACGTCGACGAGCCTGTTTGCCTCAGTGGCACCTTGATGTTCGGAGCGCTCCACTGCTCCTACGGTAGGCTTGATCATGAGGTTGCAATCCTGCGCGCAGGTGGGGGCGTGCTCTGCTGCAGGATGCCGCCGGGCCGCCGCCGTCGGGCATCGCGGGCTGGAGCGAGCGCGTGCACGGCTACACTTCCAGCGTCTCCCTGGGCATCGTGATGCCGTTTGCCGCCATCGTGGCACGCAGTTTCCGGGTGCGGCAGCAGACCCACCCCTCTGGGCACGCTGCGCTTGTGTGGTCAAACGCTGCTGTGGACTCTGATCAGGGTCAGTATGTGTGTTGTCGGCAGTGGAGTTCAGGATCAATCACGACCCCCATCGTTGTTTGCAGGAATTCGCGCCGACGTGGTTCTGGGTGCACGCACCACTCAGCGTGGCAGCGTTTATTGGCGGCGTCGTGGGCGTGGTCTTCGGCGCCCAGCTGTCGACGGACGACTTTGAGAACAGCAGCCTGTACTCCGTGCACAAGGTGGGCCCATCTGTTTACATCACATGCTGCATAAACAGGTCGCTGCGCGTGAAGCGCGAGGAACACGACCGCAGCTGGTCAGCCACTGCCCAAAGCCCCCGCGTGTGGATGTGCTCTAGCTGACGAGCGCGCACGAGTGACAGCCAGCCGAAGCGGCCCTCACTGCAAAGGATGCCCATCGTTGAGGTGCTTGAGTGCCAAACCCTGCTGCTGTGCTGGTGCAGGCAATTGGCGGAGTGGCGCTGGGCCTGGCGGGCTTTCAGATCATTGTGGCGCTCGTGCGCCCAAAGCCGGTGCGCCACTGGTCAGCCGCGCCAACAGCCTCGTGCATGCACGCCCGGCGCATGTTGACTGCGTGAGCCGCGGTCGTGACCTGCGCTTTGGCCTTCGCCTGTCACCCTGCGCACAGCATCCAGCACTGCATTGGGCCCACTTTCCATGCCCATCACATACCGTAAGTTGCTGGCCCTGTGTTTCCTTGGCCCCTTATCGATGTGTCCTTGACTCTCGTGTCTCGGCCCGTTGTTGCAGACACACCGGCGCCGGTACCTGTTCAACCACATCCACCACTGGACGGGCCGCCTGGCAATCGTGCTCACCATCGTCGCCATCTACCTGGGCCTGCGCGTGTCAGTGGTGGGTGCACCCTGTAGCAGCCAGCAAGATGCAGGGGAGCCAGAGAGAGCATCTCCTTACATCAAGCATTCGTGCTACTCTCTTATACAGCACCTTTTAGTGCTGGGCGGGCGCCCGCTGCATGTGCCCCCCCGAAGCGCCTGGGTGCTGATCGCATGTTGTCCAGCTGGCCAAGTCGCGTTCTCGCATCCGCGCAGGAGTACTCGGAGGAGAGCACCAAGTTCTACTGGGGCTACGGCATCGTGCTTGGCGTGCTGGCGCTGCTGTGGCTGCTGAAGGAGGCCATTGACTTTGTGCGCGTCAAGGCCGACAACAAGCGCGTCGACCGCAGCGGCTTCGAGGTGAGCGCACGGAGTGCTGACCTGGGTCGAGAACTCGGCTGACCTGTCCGCTGCCCTGCGCCGAGGCCTTTTGCACGGCTCGGCAGGCGTGCAGCTTACGGTGCAGGGCAGTGGCTCTATAGCACGGTCTGCTGTGCTGACTTGGAGTATCAGGTGCCCGAGAGGCTCCTGATCGCCTGCACTCCATCAGTCTCAGTCACTCCAGGGATACTGAGTAATATCTTCAAGCTCGTCGGCTGCAGGCGTCCAAGCTGCCCGGCGGCGTGCCCATGAACGGCAACTTCGCGCCGGTGCTGCTGCAGCGGCGGCCCAAGGACGCCGGGCTGCCGGTCGCCGGCCACGGCGTGCCGTCAAAGGCTGCCGACGAGCAGGTGCGGCAGGGAAGTGCTGAGCCCGGCTGCCTGCTGAGCACATGCAGACGTGCTTGCTAGACCGCACTGCTGCGATCCGCCCAGTGTTACGATCAGCAGATGTTTTCCAGACACCGGTAGATTCGATTTCCTCTTCGTCCAGTACGTTGACCGGCATCTTGAGCTCGTCACTTCGGACATTGCCGCAGGCTGCAAACGCGGCGAACGGAAGCACATACAAGGGCGCTGCGCCGACGGACAATGGGTTCAGCAGCAACGGCACTACAGGGCTGCTGCATCCCGGGGCCACAACCAACGGCGCGGGCTACGCAAATGGCTACGGCAGCAACACTGGGCAGCTGCACCAGGGCGGCGCTGCCCCAGGGGGCGTGGAAATGGCTCGGTACTGAACAGCGGGGCATGTAAATCTATGGCGTGGCAGGGGCTTGTGCTGCAAAGCAGTATGTCCTTGCAGGCTGAACACTGCAAGCAGAAGCTGCAGTGTACGGTACCGCACGATTCAGGCACCGTGGGCATTGGGAATTTGTCAATGGGAAACGCCAACATTACAGCACCTGATTGGGTCTGCCCTGGCGACGTCAGCTGCCTGCTGGTGCTAAGAGGGACATGCAGCATGAGCTTTATGATAGCATTGCTCGCCATGCCGGCATTTCTGCTTGGTTCTGATCCGATTGACAGCATACCTTGCAACAAGACATAAACGTAAATGGTTGTGATTACAGTTGCGTTCCCTGCTTCCATGCTGAAGCATCACCAAAAGCGTCACAACAACGCTGCGCTCGGGGGTGTGCCCCACGCCTCACTCTCAAACCCATACTGACGAAGTCAGTCCGCCACCACACCGGCAACGTCACCGCCGGCTGCGCCCCGAACGTCGCAACCACACTCTCTGAATCAGAGCCCCAATGCTCCGCCACAGGATAACCCCCGCTGTCTGCATGCCCATCCGCGCTGCGGCAGCGCGCCGCCAGCCGCTGTCCCGCGCCCCTGCCGTGGGCCGCACAGCAGCGTCCGCTGCCGGCCCCCCTCCAGCAAAAGCGTCAAGTACGCCTGGTAAACCCTAGTACGCCAGCTGCGCGTCCTCCGGCACCAGGTCCACCGAGCCCTGGTCGATGGTCTTGCCGAAGTACAGCTGCAGGGGCAGGACGAACTCGGCATCAGCACATGCGCGCGTGAGGAGAGCGTCAACACACCTCGAACTTCCACAACAGCCACTGGTTACGCACTTCAACATGCACAACAGCTTTGTGATGTTGACAGTATGCCACACACTGCCAAAATCCAGGCCGCACCTGCAGCAGGTTCTTGGCGAAGCGCTCGTACACGGGCAGCTTCTGCAGCTGCTTGACGAAGGCGGGCGCGTCGGACCTGCCGATCGCCGCCAGCTTGTTGTTCCAGCTGATCAGCGCCTCCATGCGCTCCCTGAATAAAGAGACCAAAGCTCAGGGTACTGCACTGGTGTTTACGCTGTAGACCCAAAGGAACTGAAGCGACTGGCCGTCTGACATTGCTCGCAGCAGCTGCTGCATGCGCCGGGTGCCTAGCTTGCGCATGCACCCCAGTGCGGCGGCATCGGCCCCGGGTGTGCCGAGGGACATGGGCAGGCGCCAACACGCCGGTGCCACTGCCGTGCGCCAGCAGGCGCGTCAGCAAAAGGCCGCTCTGGCCGTCTCAAGGCCAGATCTCACCCTCATTTGGTTTGCATCGAGAGCATTGAGGACAGCACACTTGGCGGGCTCACCAGTACTCGGGCGTCTCGCAGTCCGGCACCGAGGGGAAGATGCGCGCTGTGGTGTTGTTGGTCTCGATGATGACGTGCCTGCAGCGGCGACCAGCTCCTGTTTCAGGCTCAGCATCTGGCAGCAGCTGCGCCATTGTTGGCAGCAGCGTGGAAGAGGGTTCTGCAACACACTGCTGCAATCAATCTCTGGTGCACCATCACAGGGTGCTGCAATTGTTGGCACAAGCTCGCACCTGTTGAACTGCGTGGTGTCCAGGCCCAGGGACTCGTAGAAGGACGACCGCGAGTGGTCGTTCAGGTACATCGTCACGTACACCGAGTGGCAGAAGAAGCGGCTCCACGCCTTTGCCTGCGGGAAGCAGTCATAAGTACGAGTTCAGCAGCGAGCACCACAGCGGTCAACAGGTACGTCATCTTGTCGATCCTACTCAACCTTGCTGACTGCCTCTGCATACTCTGAAGGGCATGGAGCTGCTTGACTGGCCGTGATGCGTCATGCTGGTGCGCCTTGGGGCAGGTGTGCCCGCCCGGCGCCCCACCTGCCAGTCGTTGCTGTCCACAAACTCGCTGCGCGCCTTCAGGATGGCTGTGAAGAGGTCGCCGTGGCGGTTCTCGTCCTGCAGATAGGAGCTGCCCATGTCAGATTGATGGGAGCTGCTCATGCCAGGTTGATAGGAGCTGCTCATGTCAGATTGAACATGCTACATGCCATGCATGACGGGAGGGGCTCCATGTCATACGCAGAAGACTGGTGGCCGCTGCCAGTTGGTGTCATGCAGCTGTTCCGACGAGCAGCCTGGCGCCTAGGCATGATGTGCAGGGCTGTTGACAGGCAGGCGCAAAGAGTGAGAGGATGCACCTGGCACCAGTTCTCGAAGTACTCGAAGAGCGGGTACAGCTGGTTGTCTGGGTTGCGCTGAAGGTGCCTAGATGTTCAAAGATACACACTGTACACATTTGAGCGTGCAGCAAGGCCAGCAGCCAAGACTAGCTGCAGCGTAACTGGACATGTATACTGAAGCGTGAGTGCGGTGTGCCGATGAAACTGGCTTCCCCCAAGCAGCACCTGTAGATGGAGATGTAGCGCCAGTAGCCGATCTTCTCAGACAGGTACGTCGCGTAGAAGATGAACTTGGGCTTGAAGAAGGTGTACTGCCGGTTCTTGGTCAGGAAGCCCAGGTCCAGCGCCAGGTTGAAGTCCGACATCGCCTTGTTCAGGAAGCCTGCGTGCCGCGCCTCGTCCCGCGACATCAGCGTGAAGATCTGCGGCGGGCGGCAGCAGGGTTCAGGGGCAAGGCGCGCCTGAGCACTTGGGGTGGCCGGCGAGTGGCATGAGGTGCGACATGGCAGCGACACCGAGGTCTGCAGGATCATCAGCATTGCCAAGGCGTGGCAGCGGCTGGAGGCTGTGCTGCCGCCTGCCAGCTTCGGGCCTCTCAGCAACGCCACCCAGCCGTGTCTCCATGCGCCGCAGCCGGCACACAGCTAGGCTCTAGATTGTCCAGGCAGCCTGGTGCTTGATTGGTCAGGCGCGACGCAGCAGCTGTGCACCTCTGCAACGACGGGGTTGGTCTTCTTCAGCCGCCGGCCCAGCTCCTTATACAGCAGGAAGCCGCTGAACTCCGCGGTGCACGACCGCTCCAGGAACTCCACGAAGATCTTGCGCGCCGGGCCCTGCACAGCGCGCACAGCACAGCAGATCGGTGACCCGGAGGCAGCCAAGGCTTGGGCTGCACACCGTGGTTGACTTGCTGCCCTGCAGCGGCATGTGTGCCTGCAACTGGGTGTAGGCGCCTGGCGCACGACAGCGCGTCAGTGCGGTCCTGCTTAACTACCGCCAGCAGCGACAGCCAATGGCAACTGCGGCGCCGGCTGCTGCAGGGTGGCGGCCTCACCTCGATGCCCTCGGCCGCCTTCTTGAAGGTCTCGTTGCGCACAAAGTGCCGCTGGTTGTAGTCCAGCCGGAACTCCGCCAGCATGGCCTGCAGCACAGCAGGAGCCACCACTGAGCCAACACAGGACGCTTCAGCACAGGCCGGCAGTGTCAAGCTGTTCAGCTGCAGAGCGGCGGGCTGGCGACAGCAGGGGCGGCGCTGGGATGCTGGCGCTTTGGCGCGCAGCGACGGCTTCTGGTTTCAGTGCTGCACGCCAGCTACAAACGGCAGCCCTGGCGGCAGCCCTGACCTGGGGCTGGGGCTGCGGCTGCTGCTGATGACGGGCCGCTGCTGCTGCCGCTGCTGCTGCCAGCCTGCATTGCTGCTGCCAGTCTGCGCCGCTGCGTGCCTGCTGTCTGCCCGGCATGACCGCCGTAACAAAGGGACCCGGGTATCAGATTGGAGAAAATGTGCGCACCTCCAGCTCTGCCATGTCCAGGTTGGGGTTCAGATCCTGACTGAACAGCTGTTCCATCTCGTCGAAGTCGGTGGTGTAGAAGCGCGGCGTGAGCAGGGTGTCGCTGCCGAACTGCAGCGCAGCAGCATGCAGCACACATCAGGCGAAACCATCTCCAGCTATATACACTATAAGACTGCCCGCCTCGGCGGGCGTGCGAACCCACATTCCGCTGCATAAGGCTGCAGGCATAGCCGCAGCGCCGCCAGGGCGGTCGGGGACCCTGACTGGCTGCATGCTGAAGGGAGAGCGCTGCGGTGCAGCGCTGTGCACCTAGCTGCCCATAGCTGCGACCCCAAAACAGCAGTGCACTGTGCACAACGGCTGCACCGACACACAGTGGGAGAGCACTTGGTCACGGTGCTCGTGCCCGCCGGCGACGTGGCCGTAAAGTGCATCAGCACAGTTCTGGAAGCCATCACCCAGGCAAGCCGAACAGAAGCCAGCCCTGCCACACCCAAAAGCCCCGCAGCTTGCACTGTGTCGAGAGGAAGACTGCTCTGGATGCGAGTGTCGGCCCTCCTGCTGTTTAAGCAAGAGCCCCACCTCCTTCACGCCCTTCCGCATCGTCTTCAGGCCGGTGACCTCATCAACGGCTGCCGCTGCCCGCACGACCATCGCAGATCGCCGCTGGCATGGTGTCCGCTGCGCTTCGACTCGCGGGCAGAACGCTGTGCGGCCCAGCAGGGCGGACTGCATGGCTGCTGCCTCTAGGTGCGAACGTAGACGAGTCCCAGCCGCCTGTTGCTGCCTACAGCGCAGCTCTGATGCCTCTGACAGCCGACAACTGCAGTCTATGCACTGGTGAGGGTTACATGCAGCTCTTAAATAGGCTAGATACGGTAGAACGTGGTGCAGGGGAGCGCAGGCCGCAGAACTGGGCGTGGATTGGATCACAGGGATGAGGAAGATTTTCTGCTCCACGTGCGCCAGGGGCGACGAAAACGAGGCAAAGACGGAATCTAATGCTCGCCCTGTAGCGAAAGTTGCTTCCGGAGTGGTTGAGGCCATGACAACAGCTCGCGGTTGCTCATCGAACTGTCACATCGGCGCAAACTCCGCTGTAACATAGGGTGGATGTGTGTTGTCTAAGGTTTTGGGCCGAAAAGTGCTGAGCCACATGGAAGCAGCTGAAATGGTAGCTGGAAGCAGTGCAGAATGGTCAGCAACAATCAAGTGCGCTGCAACGCTCCAGCCTGAAGCAGTCGCCGGTTTGCGCCGCTGCGACTCCGAGCAGCCTCTCGTAAACAGGCTTTGAAACAATTGGCACCCACTGAAGTGCCTGCCAAGAGGCACAGCCCAGCTCCAAATCACCGAACTGAGGACTTGGCCTCTGTCACCATCTGAGGGCTCTTGCCTCTGTCACGCTTGCGCGCAAGCCCCTTGCAACCAGCAAAGGAAGGGACGCAGGACAGCGACAACGCGTCAGAGTGTTTTGGAGGCACGTCCACAACCGCCATGGCGCAGTGACAGTGCATCGCGGCAGCCCTGCAGCTTGGGGGTGCGCCCTGAACCTGAGGCAGCAGCACAAGGAGCGCTGCAGTTCGCCGCGCCGGTGCTCACTGAGTCAAGGGCGCAACCGAACCCTGCTGCCGGCTGACGCCGCCTGACCATCCGGCGGCGTCAGCGCAGCACCATGGCATCCGCTGCGCAGCAGGCGGCTATCGTGACGCGCCACAAGTACGAGCAGCGGTGCCCCGACTGCGGCGGCAGCGACTTCGTGGACGACTTCTCGGCGGGGGACCTCATCTGCAGGGTGCGCCAGGCTCAAATGGTGCTGGCGCTAAACCCTGGACACCCCAAAACCCTGAGCCACATTGGCTGGGTGTGCTGCTCGGTGCACTGCACTGCATTGTACAGCCACATTTGCTCATGTCACCATGCACAACCTTATCATTTTCCATCTGTGTACACTTCGCAGGAATGCGGGCTGGTTGTTGAGGCGCATGCCATCGACGTGCGCTCCGAATGGCGCACCTTCAGCGACTCGGTAGGCAGCGCCTTTCAGACTTGCCTCCTTTGCTCAAATGCGCCACCCAGATGTACTGCTATCTGCGCGCAATGCTGTCAGCAGCCCCGCTGCAACCACAGCCTGGGTGGAGCCCCTCAAGTGCAGCTCGAATGCACAGTTCGGGTCGACACTAGGGCGGTGGTGCTTCCTGTCATCCTGGCCTGTTGTCCGGCCCTGCAGGACAAGCAGACGGTGGACCCAAACCGTGTCGGCGGGCCCACCAACGCGCTGCTGGGCGAGAACTCGCTCACCACCACCATCGGCGCCGCCGGCGGCCTCGCCAACGATGCAGCCTCCAACGCGCTGCGCCGGATGGCCGCTAGGTCGGCAGCACGAAGCTCCTCTGTGTCACGCCTAGAACTCTATGTTGCTGAAGTCGCATGTCAGCATATGTCTCGCACGGGTTGCAATTGTGCAGTGCATGCAGCGTGCTCCAAGCCAGATGTCTGCATCATCTGCTGTGCTGTCGCAGTCAGCGCAGGCTGCCTCAGTGTAAGCTTCACGCTGACTGCATGGTCCACGTCTTCAGGAGCGGCGGCGGCGGCGGCGGCGGCGTCAGCGAGAAGGGGCTTACAACGGGGTTCCGGGGCATCAACGCCATCTGCGACCGCCTGGCGCTGGTTAAGATCATCCGCGACCGCGCCTGCGAGATCCTGAAGAAGGTTTTCGTTGTTATTCACCCTGCGCTGTGCAGCATGTCTTGCTCCACACAGCTGCCTGCGCAGCGCCTGCAATGGGTCGGCAACATGCTGCAGATGCTGCGAGAACCAACGCAGCGCAGCGTGTCAGGGCCTCAGGGCAGGCCCCTGTGCTGTCACAACAGGCGCTGGAGTCGGGGGGCGTGAAGGGGCGGCAGGCGGTGGCGATGCACGCGGCGTGCGTGTACATGGCGTGCCGCCTGGAGCACAACCCGCGCACCTTCAAGGAGATCCTGGCGGGCGCGCCCGGCACCAGCAAGGTGTTGACTCAATTTGAATCAGGAAATGTAACCCCCGATCTGAACCCCCGCGCCCGGCACCAGCAAGGTGCCCCTGCCGCTGCGTGTCGGCAGCAGGCCGTCAAAAATCAGGCTCATTCACCCTGGCGATGCTGCCTGTACTTCTGGCGCCACCAGCCTGCACCACCCTCAAGCTTGACCAGCTTGCTGATGCGCTGTCAACTGGTCATCTGATGACACACGTCCGGCAGCAGACATGCTCCAGCTGCTGCTGCTCCTCCCGCTCGCAGGTGGACATCGGGCGGGCGTACACAGCCATCCAGCGGCAGCTGGACCAGTACGTGGATGCAATTCACCCGGCCGACTACGTGCGCCGCTTCTGCTCGCAGCTGGGCATGTCGGCGCAGGACATGAAGGTATCGTATGTCTGGGTCACGAAGTTCCTGAAACTGCACAGTGCTGGTGGCGTCGGCCAGCGACGAGATGCCATGTGCTGCAGCCCTGCCGGTGCTGCTCTCTGAGCCGGCACCATACCAAAGCTCCGCAGTTGCCGGGTCATGGTATGGTCCAACACTGATGCGGGTGCAGCGCCGTAGCGGTTCGGTCCCTGTGCCGTTGACTCCCCTTCCTCCTCTGCTCACAAATCACAGCTGCCGCGCCAGGTGGCGAATGAGGTGGCGGAGCGCGCCAGCCCCCGCGGCGGCGCGCAGCAGGGGGGCCAGCCCAAGCCCTGGGACGGGCGCACCCCCATCTCCGTCGCCGCCGGCCTCATCCTGCTGGTCGCGGTGCTGCCCAAGGTGAACCCAGCCCCTGGACCGCGCACGCTGCCCGATCGTGCGTCAGCATGAGCACTGTTGCATGACGCTCCAGCGCCGCACCCACCATGCGATGCATGCCCTAAGCTGAGCAGGATCTCCAGCATCCAGCAAGCGGTGGTCTCCACACGTGCAGGCGTCGCAGCACCCCAGCGTGCACGACATCAGCACGGTCAGCGGCGTGGCCGACGTCACCATCCGGGCGGCGTACGCGGACCTGCGGTCGGACGCGGCGGCGCTGGTGCCGGCCTGGTTCGCGGGGCCCGACGTGCTGGCGGCGCTGCCGCAGGCCGCCGGCTGACAGGCGGCTGACGACTGGCTCAGATGGTGGATGGAGGGGCTGCAGGGGCGGTGATGCGCTGCCCGCTTGTTCAGGACTTCAGGTTTCCAAGTTGGCGGCATGTGTGGCGCGCGCCACTGTTTGAGAGCATGAGAAGTGTGCAGACTGGCACGAAAACAGCGCGTTCATTAGGGCTAATGGGAGCCTGCTCGACATATGTGAACGGTGCCAGTTGCTCTGAGGCCGCCTCCCAAACCGCAATTGCTGGTGTACCGGAGCAACTTCCAACACGACCTAGCGCCGCCAGCTGGGCTGAAGTCACATGGTGGGACGGGAATCTTGCTGAGGTGGACTGACTTCAGAGGGAATGTTCAACGGCATGTCGTTCAAAGTCGAGCACATTTGTCCCCACTTTCCGGCGGCGCACACCGCCAAACTGTACGGACAGCCGGCAGACAAGCGCCGCGCCAGGACCTGGGCTCTTTTGTGCGGAAGCTTGACACAGGTGCGTCGGTTGCATGCACGGACTGGTGCAGTCGTGCGACCAGGCGCCGATTGACGAGCGGCCTCCTTCGTGCGGAGCAACGCAATGCCACGCAACCTGACCATTGCCGCGGCGCCATGTGTGTCGGCTCGGTTGCATGCTGCACAGAGCTGCATGCATGGCATATATTCTTTTTTGGCCCGCCCCATGGCGGCGGTTAAGCTTTCGGGCTTTCCGGAGAGCGTGGGCTGCGCTGGCTCGCTTGCGTGTGCAACCACCGCCTGCTTGAGCGCTTGAACGCTTGAGCGCTGTGCACAGCCGCTGTTTGCCAGTGCGCTGGCGTGAGTGCGCGTCGTGTCTCTGCGGATGGGTGCAAGATCTTTGGATAGTGTTGGTGCAGGGCAACCATCTGCAGCCAGCTGCCGTCAGCCCCTCAGCATGGCGCCCAACATGATCGCTGCGGCCCTCCTGCTGCTGAGCTGCGGCGTTGCGGCGGTGAGTGCTGCGGGAGCGTCGTTGCGTTGTCAGGCAGACTGTGATGCACGTGCCCACGCGGCGATCAGTGCAGGCCTGCGTGATGAGACTGCCTTCGCCTCGGGTGCTTGCCAAGCCAACACGCGTGCCTTGTTACATTCAGGCGCAGTTGACGCAGCAGATCAACCCGACAACCGGCCCCGTCAATCCCTTCCCCAGCAGCAGCGAGCGCATGTTGCTGACAGATCCCGCCCTCACCAAGAAGGTCACCGGCGACCAGCCCGAGCAGGTTAGTCAGCGCTGGCTCTCTGGCATCCTCAGCTTCTCGCGTCCTGTTCAGAGGTGTTGGCGTGCCTGTTGCAGGGTTATGAAGCAACTCACGGTGCTGACCATGCGCCTTGTGTGAAACTGCCTGCATTGGCATGAACCACTCAGCAGCACAGCCAGCAGTCAGTGAAGCTTATTCGAGCCGCATGTTGCCATTGGCCTCTGCCCACAGTAGCGTCACGTCTGCCGCTTCAAACCGCTGCAGAGCATATGATGTGGCGCCGCACTGCCTTGACTGCCCAGCGGGAGCATCCTGCACAGTCCTTTCCCTACAGCCAACCGCATCAGGCGGGCAACAACACATTAGTTTCCTTCACGGCGAAACCGCGCGTCTGTATGCTGTCCATGCTGAACCACCACTGATGCAGCTCCTCATCATTCCCCCTCGCAGATCAAGCTGTCCCAGGCGTCGCCAGAGGAGATGTGGGTGCAGTGGTCCAGCGGCGACTCGTTCATCGGCGCGCGCGACACCGCGTCCCTGGGGCAGGCGGCGGCCGACGCGCAGCCGGCGCCCCGCGTGTACTACTCGTCGCGCAGCGGCGGCCCGTACCACGTCAAGAAGGGGTGCGCCGCCGCTACAGGGCAGGGCAGCCTGTCCTCCTGACCAGCAGCGACTGGCCAGCCGTGGGAGCAGACGGCCGTGGGAAGCCTGCTCTGCCTCCCTCTGCCCAGTCTGCTCTGCAAGATAATAGCATCTGGCATGCTGTCAGTGTGCTTACATGCTGCTTGCTGCACTCACAGAAAGAAGAGCATCCACAGCGTGATCTACTACTACGATGCCGCCACCTTCCCCCAGGCCTCCAACTAGTGCGCAGCCAGACACAACCTCCCCCAACTGACATTACCGTTCCCCTCACCATGTGCGGCAGCCTGCTGCCTGCAGCAATCTGCCGGCCCAAAAGTGATGTGCTTGCCAACAGCAGCAGGCCAGGCGCAAAAGCCTGACGCCTGTGGTGCTCGTGCCCTGCAGCACCTCGCCGGTGCAGCACCTGGTGAAGATCGATGGCCTGCGGCCGAACACCCGGTACTACTACAAGGTCGGCGACGGCAGCAAGGAGAACATGTGAGGTCCCTCCTGCAGCCTGCTGGTGTTGTGCAGCTGGTGCCCTGCTGCTCTGTATGCCGCCTCGGCGGCCTGCAGCCTGGGCTGCGCGCCTTGCATTTGTTTGCGTCATTGACCGGGGCAGGCGCTCCAGATACATACCTCCCGAAGATTGGATGATGGGCAGTGACCTGGGTGTAGGTCCGATTAGTCTGACGGGCAAGTGCCCCTCTGGCAGGTCGCCCGAGAGCAGCTTTAAGACGCTGCCAGCCGTCGGCCATGTCAAGCCCATCGTCATCGGCATGTTCGGCGACCTGGTGCGCCTGACTGACCGAAGTCTCGACAAGCTGATGTGTCGGCGACAACCGCAACCAGCAAGTAGCTGGGCACAGCACCTACTGTGCACGCCCGCAGCGCGCCGCCGAGTGCTGCGACGGCTGCTGCATAAGTCACGCCGTGACGCGGTGCTGCTGCCCGCGCTGCAGGGTGACACCAGCAACTCCAGCTCCACCCTCGCGCACCTGGCCTCCAACAACCCCGACATCATCCTGAACATGGGCGACCTGGTGAGCTGGCACACCACCGCGCCAGCGCCCCAGTTTGCTGTCCTTCGGCACCCCAGCTGCAGCTGGCCACCTGCACACATGCATGCAGCCCGAGCCGCGCATGCCGGGCTGTGCTCCGCTGTCACGTCGGCTGCCGCTGGCGGCGGCGTATTTTGCACTGTGCGCTGACGGCTGGCTGGCTGCTTCCCGCAGAGCTACGCCGACCGCCACGGGCCGGCGCTCACTCCCGACCAGGACTACCTGGCCAGCAGTGAGTGGCAGTGTGACACAAAGACACGACCAACATGATGATTGCGCCGTCAGTCACATCCATGCTGCTGGCTCGTCCGCCTTGCGCTCAGCCTCAACATGTGTTGCTGCAGCTCTGAAGAACGCCAACGTCTTCAACGGCAAGTCCACCGTCACTGACGGTGCGCAAAGCTCCGGCATTTCGTGTGCATGAGAGTCCACTGGCCGCGATGGTGATCTGTTAGCCTGCCCCCGCTCTGCCTCAATTATGATACTTGTCGACCTGGCTGTGAGCTTTGAACACTTTGTGCAGGTCGCCGCTGGGATGGGTGCGTTCCCGCCTGTGCCCTTGTCGCATTGGCATGCCCGCCCACGAACAGCTGGCTCGCTGGCAGTTCCGTTGCAGCACGCCCGTGTGCCATTCGAGCAAACGAATTAGAGATGTCCAACAACAGTTCATTGCACTGATTGGCGCGGCGGTGCGCTGCAGGTGGGGCCGCCTGACCGAGTTCATCTTCAGCCGTGTGCCGCACCACTCCGCCAACGGCAACCACGAGGTGGCTCCTGAAACCCAAATTCTTACAACTGTTCCCTCACCATATTTTGGCGCCTGCACGTCCAGCCCAGCAACCTGGCTGCAACCGTGTCGGGTCCTGCACATGCTCATCTGGCGCAGGGTTCTGGCAGTTTTCCTCTGCTTGGGGCGTGAGCCGCGTGCCTGCGGTGCCCCGCAGATCGAGGCCGACTCGCAGAAGACCACCTTCGCCACATACAAGACCCGCTTCCCGGCGCCCGGCACCTACTCCCAGCCGCTCGCCAATGGCAGGGTGCATGCGCCGCAGCTGACCCGCCGATGTGCACCACAGCAGGGCTGCAGCATGAAGTATGCAACGCTGGCTGTTTAACGCCTGCCGGCAAGAGCGATGATGTAGCCAGCAGCTGCAACGGTGGCACCCCGCGCTCGCTCAGGTGACGAAGAACACGGAGCTGTGGTACAGCATCGAGTTTGCTGGTGCGCTCCCGCCAGATGCTTTCACGTTATGGGATCGGACTTGCACTTGCACCGTCGTTGCGCCGGAGGCATGCTGTGGCTGTGTGCCTTCCCTGGCCCTCCTGCGACGCCGCTGATTGAGGCGCTGGGGATGCACCCGTTCTCCAGCCAGATGCCTGATGTCCCGCTCAGCCCAAATGCAGTTGCAGCTGGGCTCAATGGTGCTCCTCTTCCCGCAGGTGTGCACGTGCTGTTCCTCACTCCGTACATCGACCACACCCCCGGCAGCCCGCAGTACAACTGGTGCGCCTTCCGGTGGTCCAGCATTTGCTGTGACATCACGCTTCCGCATGTCCACCGCTTGTCATGCGCCTCTAGCACAGGTCCCAGGCGTAAGCCGGATCACAACCATCCAAGAGACAGTCCCGGCGGCTCTGGCATGCAGGCTGATCAAGGACCTGAAGAACGTCGACCGCGAGAAGACGCCCTGGATCATCGCTGTGGAGCACCACCCCTGGTGCGGGCGCCCGCTGTCGCACCTGGCTGCTGCCGTTGCACCGCTGGGCGGTGCTCTGGCAGCCTCCTTGACGTGTTCACAGAGGGCCACCATCTGGGGGTCCTACCACTGTCACGGGAGGTCCCACATTCATGCCATGCACGCAGGTACACGACCCGGGCGGGCGGTGACTACCGGGGCAACGAGTGCATGCGCCAGGTGCGCGCCGTGCTCAAGTTGCGAGCAAGCCCGTGTGCCACCGAGACGAGCCTCGCCCTGCATGCGCCCACCGTCTGCGCACCTGCTTGCTGCCATGCTCCTGGCCCCTACCTGCTGCGGTGGGCACGCATCTCTTTCGTGCCTCTGGGGCGTTCACCTTACTGTTCTTCGTGCTGCAGTACTTTGAGCCCATCTTCTATAAGTACGGCGTGGACCTGATGGTCAACGGTGCGCTGCGTTTTAGGGTTTCGCGCCGCGTGCTCGCCTGGCGTTCTGGGCCTGTGTCGTACCCGTCGGCCGTAGGCCCAACGTGCTACAGGCTGCCTCACGGCTCTGAAGCCTGCCGCCTGCACCGCGCTGCAGGCCACGTGCACACCTACGAGCGGTCGTACCCCACCAAGAACTACAAGGTAGGCAGCTTGCCGAGGCTGGGGGCTTGTGGTGTTGATCCACACATCCATTGCTGTGCGCAGCAGCACACCATCCCCAGGCCGCGGCGCAGCCGGGCATGCAGGGGTGACCTCTCCTGCACCTTCCGATGCAGGTGGACCAGTGCGGCACGACCCACATCCTGATCGGCGACGGCGGCAACGCCGGCTCCGTGTCGGACGGCTACGTGGACGGCGCGCACGGCGGCAAGTGCCCGGGCGCCCTGGCCACGGTGAGCAGGGTTTAGGGGTCGAGCGCGGCTCATCGAGGGGGCTGGCGCCATGCGCTGGTGCCGCGCACCGAGACTGCTCTTGAAAGGAGTGGCCCGGCACTGCAGGGCAGCTCATGGCAGCAAGAGCCTGCGTCCAGTGACAGCGTGGCGCATGGGAAGTGGCATCAGTACACATACGTTACATGCATGCACTCTGATGGTGTCCCGCCTGGCATGCGCAGCCGCCGGGCATCGACCCCGGAAACAACGACACCCTGGGCGGCGGCGACTTCGTGAGTGCCCTGCATCTGACCAAGCCTTCTGCTGCTGCCGCTGCTGGTCTGTGGTGACTCCTTTCCGATCCAGTATACCATGGGATCCAGTTTGTACGCTGCAGACGCGGTACAACACGCTGGGCTACTGCAATGCAACAGCCACCGTCCCCGGTCTGCCCTGGTGAGCAGCCTGCCCTGTGGCGGCGCTGCTCCGCAACATCTGCACCCTTGCCTGTGCCTCGCAGTGGGCAGGACGAGCTGGGTTCAACGACAGATATTGCACGGTTCCTGACTATGCCAGTGATCCATTTTGCAGGTGCCCGTCTACGCAGCCGGAGTACTCTGCCTACCGGTGCGCCTGCAGCTGCAGACTGCTGGGCCTGTGCATCAAGCAGAGTGTCCGTGCGCACCTGTGATGCACATATGGCAGTCGTGCTGTTCTGCAGATGGGTGGAAATAGCGCACATGGTTGGCCTGCTGCTGAGACTGATCCGCGTCTGCGTGCAGTGAGCCGTCGTACGGCCACGCCATCCTGAACGTGAAGAACGCCACCTACGCCACCTGGGAGTGGTGCGCATCCGCTTTCGTGAACTTGCTGTGCATTCACTCTGCCAGGCTCCCAGCCGCCACCCCAAGAGTCCGCCAGCAGCGCCGCCAGAGCTTCCTCAGCCCTCGCGCCATGTCGTCAGGCATGCGTCGCGGTGCTGGCCGATGCAGCAGCTTGAACTGGGACGTTTGCGACTGTCGCCGCGCCGCTGCGCAGGCACCGCAACCAGGACGGCGAGAAGGTCGTGACCGACTCGGTGGTGCTGACCGCCGACACGAAGCTGTGCCCCAACAAGGCGCAGCAGGGGCGCAGGGTGCCGAAGCAGCGCCGCCACGAGGTGCCACGGGTTTAGGGTTTGTGACCACTAACCACCTCGCGCCTGCTGCTGGAGCACTTGAGCAGGGCTGCGTTGCGTGCGCTGCCGACCCCAGCGTCCGTCATGGTGGCGGTGGACCTGCGTCTGCCAGAGTCAAGTGTGCTGCCGCTGTTGGACGCCCGTTCTTGGGCTGTCAGCCGTCGTGACTTGTGTCGGCTACTGCCTGCAGCACGACTACGACGAGGATAACTACCACCGCAAGCACGGCTATCACGGCTGAGCACCCGGCTCGTCGCCTGGACCAATACTCTGCGCACACCCTAGAGCTGGCGTGGGGTGGTTAGGCAATGCTGCATCCAGTTTGCTGGTGCGAGCCGTAAGTGACAGATACACAGACAGTCTGCCAGCATCTCCATCCAACAGCTTAGCTCCTTTGGGATTGTTAGCCTCATGCACCGGCACCTGATTTCATTGGTATGCACTGCGAACTTGATGCAGCTGCGGAACGACAGCGTGTTGCTGCAGTTGCTGCGGACGCATTTAGCACAGCCCCTGCGACACAACTGTTCATGACACTGCTGTTTCAACTCTTCGGATTGCAACATACAAGTTGTTGGACGTCACGTCAGCGCAATAGCTTTGGGTGTAGGTGCCATGACTGCTGGGCTGGGGTGTGTCCTGCTAACTGCAAGTCGTTGCAGGGCGCTGTTGTTGTCGCCTGAAACACCCATAGCTTGGTCACGTGAGCTAGTATAAATTTGCCCTTGTTGATGGCAGGTGCAGCATTGGTCGATGTGATGCCTGCTGGCAAACAACAAAACTGAGCGACTTCATTCCAAACTAATCAATGAATACACAAGCTGAATGGCTAACAAGAGCCAACCGACCACGACAATCGCGCCCAATGTCCAGCCTCAAAGGGTTCACCCTACCCGATACTCACACAGTGACACTCATCACGAGTGTTGCAGCAGTTCAATCAGTGAACGCTGGCGAGTGGTTTGTCACGCAGCTGACGGCACACTCCCATTCCCGAAGTTCTCCACTTCCCGCTTCCGCGCACCTTCCTGCAGCCTCCGCTTCCTCTGTGCTGTGATTATTCGCCACTTCATGGAGCCTTCGCCCTGCGGCCGGCTCTACTGAAACGTCGGGATGGCGTCGTGCTGCAGCAGCATGCCGCCGTCGACCATGATGTTGGTGCCGGTGATGAAGCCGGCGCCCGCCGACGCCAGGAACACGATCACCGCCGCCTGGTCATGCAGGTAGCATGGTATGTCAGCAGAGCTTCTTCCGGCTGGTCGTTACAGCATGTATATGTGCGTGCTGATGGCGTCACGGTATGTCAGGTGACAGACTGCACAATAATGCTGTGCATAGTCAGGGTGTATGTGTGGTTGGTGCAGTCACGTCATGTAAGATACCAGACAGCATAAACAGTCTAGGTTGCCAGAGAAGGCAGCGTCACTGTACCTGCTCATCAGCAGTGGAGATGCGCCCCAGGGCATGCATCCTGCCAGCAGCCGCTACCACATCCTCAACTGGTTTCTGCGGTGGCAGCGAGATATTGAGGTAAACACCAGGTGTGATGTCGGCAGCAAGGATCGAAAGCGACCATGCTACACCCGCAGCAATGCAGTGTCCTACCAGCAGGCTACTGGTAGTATATGCTGTAGATGTTGCATCACAACCACAGGGCTGCGCTCGGAAGGTGCTCTGCAAAGTGCACGCATCAGGCAGGCAGCAGGTCACCGTGTGTGGGCCGCACCTGCAGCATGGTTGCCATCATGTCGGTGGCCTCGGTTTCAACCCAGGCGGGGTTGACTCCCAGGATGCGCACGCCACAGGGGGCGTACTGGCGGGCCAGGTTGCGGGTCAGCGCGTCCTGCATATGCATCATCTGAGCGTCATGCAACATGCTGCTGCTTCCCCTGAACGTTTCACAGCCTACAGGCTGGCACGCAAGCAGCATGGCAGAAGTTGGTCGATGTGAACCCAAACGCTCCGGCAACATGCCGTCTACACTCCGGCCGCACATGCTGCAGTACCGCACCTGCGCCGTCTTCGCGACGTAGTAGGGCATCATGTCGGGCGACTGCGAGCTCATGACGGCGACGCCGCTGGACACGTTGATGACGACGCCCTTGTTCTTGACCAGCTCCGCCTCTGCTGCCTGTGACAGCAGCCAACGGGTTAGCCACATCATATGGCTTATTAGCTGGCAGGGCACGGGCTACGTACCGACGCGTAAGTGCCATGCAGAAGCAGGTATGGGTGGTGACATCATGAAGCTGCTGTGCTGCCAGACATTGACAAAGACCACGGCTGCACAGTGTGGCACAGGCGGACCACAGCATCAGCTCGATGACGCTGGCTGTTCGCGCAGTTTGCCCTGCGCATGCAGTCCTGTCGTGCGGTGTGCATGTTGCTGCTATGCGACCGACCTTGATGGCGACCAGCGTGGCGGACACATGCAGCCGGAAGCCCGCCTCGAAGCCCTGGTACTTCTGCGCATTTTCGCCCACCATCTCGGGGACATTCACCCTGCGGCATCCCAGTGACGGAGACGGTCAGCCATGTCTGGCGCTTTGCAGTCAGGGGACAAAGCAGCCAGCTCATGACCATACTTTTGCCAGGAGCCGGCGGTCTGGCATCATCAGACTGGCCGCACTGCAGTCGAGGCAGCAGATGATCAGCAGCAACGACGTAGGGACACTGATGCAAGCCTCAACCACTCACGCGCCGTTGTTGACCAGGATGTCGAGGCCGCCCATCTTCTGGACCGCCTCCTGCACCGCGGCCTCAACCTCGTCGACCTTGAACAGATCGCCGATGACGCCGTAGCCCTGCGCGATCACACAGTAGCAGCTTAGTCGCAGCGTGCACCCCACGGCACGGTTCTGCCACGCAGTAGCTGGTAGTTGCGCTTGCGGGTGACCCGCGTGTCGTCATGGGAGCAGCACAGGCTGGCACGCGCGTTCCGCTGCAGATCAGCGGCCCGGCTCAGCTGCCCGCGCGCTGCTCACGGAGCTGCCAGCAGGCCGCGCATGCCTGCGGAGCCGTCAAATCCCTAGCCCCTACTGCGCATCGTGACCAGATGTGTCGGGGCGTCACCCCGTGCAGCTGCTGGACGACGGCGTCCAGGCGGTCCTTGCGGCGGGCGAGCACCGTGACCGTCACGCCGTTGTCGCTCAGCGCCTGCGCCACGGCGCGGCCGATGCCGGCGGAGCCGCCTGCAAACGGCAGGGAACGAGCTGCAGTCAGCACCTGGCAGCTCGTGCCAACCACCCAGACAGCATACCGTCTGGCACACGCGCGTGGAGTGCAGGGCAGACGAGCGCACCCTGGCGGCATGTAGCTGGTTGGTTGGATGTGGATGCCTAGGCTAACAGCGCACTCAACGTTCTGCATAGGTTGCAGGTGTGACCTTCTGACTTGAGAACGTTCCCTGACATATGATATCATGGTCTCGACCGCACCTGTGACCAGGGCACGCTTGCCGGCGAGGTCGGGGAAGCGGCCGATGATGGAGCGGGCCTGGCTGGCGACATCAGTCTTCTGGACCATCTTGCAGTCTGCAGCAACAGGACATACAACAACAGGCGCGCAGGCATGCATGCACGTGCTATTACGACATGTGCAAACTGCAGGTGCAGGCGCCGAGACGACGCTTGAACAACTGACTTCATGCCTGATGAATATCAAAGACTCATGAAACGCACTCTTTGACCACCCCTTTTGGGTAATACATGCCATTTGGGCATCCAAACATGCAGGCATCGCACATGTGGCCTTGCTGGCCAGCCAGATCAGTGGCGCCCACAGCAGACACATGCAGCTCACCAGTCTGGGATCAAAGCAAGGACTCGATCGCGTGGAGACGCGGCGTCTCGGTAGCTTGCGCGGCTTGTAACAGTGGCAGACAACACTTCAGGTGCGAAAGTGCGTGAAAGAGCAGAATGGCAAGTGTGGGCCGCTGCAGCGCTTATGAACGGTCGTGCCGGGCGCTTCGAGAACCTCAGATCGTAAGCAGGTTCGCCGGGGCGCTCGCGGCCCGGCGGTGATCACGCATGAGGCGGTGGCCCACCTGGAGCAACTTTACACAGTTCCTCACTGCTCCAGGGGTGGGTCACGCCCAGGTGGGGGCAGCAGTTGGAGCCAGGCGACCGTCTGCAAACATAATTCTGAAGCAAGATCCATTCTGTATGACAGCACGCCCTGGCGCCGGCGCGCTCATGCAGCCTGCATCACAACTGCCGCAGCCCTGCCGAGTGTGGACGGCATGCGTGGCGTGGGCATGGGCCGCATTGGCCGATGCCTGCCTGCCCACCGTTGCAGACTATCGCGACTTGTTTTCCAGGTGCTTGACACTCCTCGGCCTGGGCTTCGGCGCCAGCAGCCGGGTGTCATCTGCAGGTGTTGCAGGCAGTACCGCAATGCCGCAAAGTGCGGCTGTCCCGTCTTGTCAAACAGCAGCTGCAACAGAGCTGGCTTCAGGCTGTCACTGGGAGTCCATGTATGTGCTGCTTCACCTGCATGCAACACCGGCGCGACGGCGGCAGCTGCCGCTGTGCCACTGGCTGCAGCAGGCAGCTTGCAGTAGTGGTACCGGTCGCACTGTCACGCACAGGTGAACGGGGGCTGGCAGCGACTGCCGCCACCAGGACCACTGGGACTGCATTGTCAAACCAGGACCTCGCCATGCTTACTTACAAGTGGCCATGCGCTGGCAGCAATATGCCACTAGCAATGATGCTGGACTGTACAACAGGTGCAGCACCGGGAGCATGCCCAGTCAACCCTGGCAACAAGCACTCGCAGGCAGCTGGCGGCGTAGCAGTAACATACTGTACAAAGTTGCATCGGCACACCATGAGCACACGGCCTTGTCATCGCTCTGGTGGGACTCTGTTGTGACTTTTCTCAGTCGAACTTTGGGACAGCATCCAGCATCAGCAGCGCGCCGCCGTCGGTCACGATGTTGGTGCCGGTGATGAAGCCGGCGCCCGCCGACGCCAGGAACACGATGACCGCCGCCTGCATGAGTGCCGGCACACGCTGGAATCAGCACCGCCCTGTGGCAGCCAGCGGCGGCTGTGGGTGCTGCTGAAGTGGTGTCCACACGTTCCTGAGGTAGGCGCACTCGCCGCCTGGCGGACACCATTTGAAGCAATCATCAAGCATGCACAATCGTATACCTGCTCCTCGGCAGAGGCGATGCGGCCCAGCGCGTGCGTCTTGCCGGCAGCGGCGATCACCTCATCCAGCGGCTTCTGCAGCGGCAGTGGTTGCAAGCAGCAGTGAGACATACAGGCAGCAGGTGCCAGCAGACCCGAACAACAAGGAGCCACGCGCGGGAAGCAACTCATGCGACCCTGCTGTCATTTTTCAAGCACTCGACAAACCCCAGCCCAGGCAGTGCAGGCAGTGCTTGACATGCCCAATATATGAAGGGCGGACAGCGCACAAAATATGTGCTGGATGGCCTGGGTACAGGGGCCACACCTGCAGCATGTTTGCCATCATGTCGGTGGCCTCGGTCTTGGTCCACGCGGGGTTAATGCCCAGGACGCGCACGCCGTGGGGCGCGTACTGGCGGGCCAGGTTGCGGGTCAGCGCGTCCTGCACATCCCATGGTGCGCACGGCTCAGGGACCGTCGCCATGTCCGGCGACCGTCTCAGCGGCACGCGCCGTGTGGCGCAGCACAAAAGGACGGCCGGCAGCCTCCTGACGCTGTTGGGTTCAGGGCTGCGGAAGGCTGCCGGCCGCAGCCGCTGCACAGGGTTGTGCAGCACCACCACATGCACATTGCCGCGCATCGTATCGGCAGATAAGATATAATAATAATGATGCGCATGAGGCTGCAGGCACCTGCGCGGCCTTGGCGATGTAGTAGGGGACCAGGGCGGGCGCCTGCGCCGCGATCACCCCCGAGATGCTGGACACGTTGACGACGACGCCCCTGTTCTTGATGAGCTCCGCCTCCGCCGCCTGCGGGTCACCACGCAAGCTGCTGGTCAGCCAGCAGCAGCACAGGCTTCTGTGGGGACGAGCATGCTGGGCATGGATGCGCATCCAATGGATGAGCAGTGCACTTTCAGAGCATTGCATTCATTTGGGGCTGTGCCCAGGTGCCGGTGAGGGAGGCCAGCAAGGCTGCACAGCCGAACTGGCCCCGCACGCGGGCACACGCTTGAGGGTACTGCCAAGTCATCACAGCAGCTGGCACAGCGGTACTGCTGTACTGCGGGCTGCTGATGCGCCCAGCACCTTGATGGCGGTGAAGTTGGCGGACACGTGCAGGCGGAAGCCCGCCTCGAAGCCCTGGTGCGTCTCGGCGTTCTCGCCGCCCATCTCCGGCACAAGCGCCCTGCAGACCCGTCCAGCAGGCTGATTCAGCAGCCACACAAAAGCTGCCATCACAGGCTGGTTCAATAGGATCAATCGTGTGTACAAGTGCCCTTCGCTAACAGTTCAGGGAAGGCAGGCCACTGGCAGGCGTGCCGTGCGATGGCGAGCGTCATGCTAGGCGCAGCCGCAGCATGGCATGCAGCGTGGGGCGGAGCAGACGCAGCATGCATGACTCACGCGCCGTTGTTGACCAGGATGTCGAGGCCGCCCATCTTCTGGATAGCTTCCTTCACATAGCCATCAATCTCGTCCACCTTGAACAGGTCGCCGATGACGCCATAGCCCTGCGCAACGGCGCTTAACTAAATGCAATGGCTTGATGCCACATATGACCCACTATCACACACTGCGGTGCATCCCACGGTCATGCCTGCCCATGGGCCAGCGCACACCGGGTTTGTGGATGCCACGCATGAGCCTGGTACCATACTGCGCACCAGTGCGCATTGTACATCTGCATGTTGGGGGGGTGGGGGTGGGTCCGGAATTATAAGAGGCGCACCCCTTTCAGCTGCTGCACGACGGGGTCCAGGCGCTCCTTGCGGCGGGCGAGCACGGTGACGGTGACGCCGTTCTCGTTGAGCGCCAGCGCCACGGCGCGGCCGATGCCGGCGGAGCCGGCTGCAAATGCGCGCACAGCTCATGTTCGCAGGTCATCATGAGCAGCTTGACAGCACTTCCATTCACATGCAGAACGATTGCACGGCATCCCTGCGTGTGAGCGTAGGTGTGGTGGCAGACAACGGCACTGCAATGGTGTTGGCAGCTCCGGTTGCCGAGCCCTCTAGGTTCTGGAATGCTGAGGAAAAGGAAAGGGGTCTGCAACCTTCCCTTCACAGCGTCGAATGGGGGACGCACCTGTAACCAGGGCCCGCTTGCCGGCGAGGTCGGGGAAGCGCCCGACGATCGAGCGCGCCTGGCTTGTGATGTCTGTGTTCTGCACCATCTTGCGACCTGCAGCAGGCAACGAGCGCAGTCAGCGATGGCACGTGACACCATTACGACATGTGCAATTGTGCAGGTGCATCCGTCGAGGCGTCATCGAATTCAGTGTCTGACGGTCTGGGTTCCTTTCAACTGGCATTAAAGCATGGATGGCAGCAGTGCGCCGTGGACCCCTATGCGGTTTGGCCATGCAAACATGGTAGGAGGGCACCACTTCTGGCTTTCTCCTCGACCGCAGCCTGGCGCCAGAGCACCACAGTGGTGCAACTAACCTGTGTTAGGTACCGATGCAGGTCCCAGCTAATCAGACTCGGGCTGGCTGCGTCGCGCGAGTTGTCGAGACAGCGATCGCGGCCGAAGAGTGTGTGAAGCAGAATGGCAAGTATGAGGTGCTACAGCCGGTTCGAGGCTTTATGGCGGATCGAGGTCGCAGGTCGTAAGCAGGGTCACGCAGGCGTTCGTGTCCTGTAGGTAACCCTGCTCACAGCCGTAAATTGCTCCAGCTGGCTGGGCCATGCCTAATCATTGCGTGATCACAGCTGTCGCAAGCGCCCGGGCACGCCTGCTGCAATCTAGCAGGCTGAGAGCGTCCGGGACAGCCGTGTAACCCGAGGCTGATCGAGCGGGGCCAGTGCAGGCCCCAATGTCTCCAGTCAGGGCCTGCACCGGGTGAGGCATGCTGGGCACCGCAGCACGATCAGAGCGTTCGTAAACGGGTGCCAATCAAGGGATCAAAACATGTGACCGCGGGGAGCTGCAGATATATTAGCCCATTGCATCCTGCCCCAATGCGACATTTGCCAGATTCCGCTGCAGCGCCTCATCATAAGCCGCCCTGCTGGACGTCTGCATCCGTCGTCTGCCGGGCTCACGGGCGGCGCAGCTGTTGAAGACCACTGTCGGTCGCGACACCATTTCATCGTTGAACAGCCGAGCTGTAAGCTGCACGGTCTTGCTGCAAGCAGATGCGCAGCGATGTGGCCTGAAATCGCAGCGACGGTTGCATCACATGCATATGCTTGCCTGCACGCACATGCATCCTACTCAACGCCTGATCTGGTCACAACAAGGATCGTAAGAATGGTATAGATGTGCATTTCGGGGTCTTTTCGCCGCATGTGAGGCTGCGAAGGCCACGCATCGACGCCTGCACCTGCGACCTGTTGCTGCGATGCCACGTGCCATCGCTGATCTGTTCATGTGTTGCCCCTGCAGGTCCCACGATGGTGCAAAACGCAGATGCCACCAGCCAGGCTCGCTCCATCATCGGCCGCTTCCCGGATCTCGCCGGCAAGCGCGCCCTGGTCACAGGTACGGCTGCTGTCAGGGCCATGCGGTACTGCCAGAGGGTTGTTCTCGCTCAGGATCACGCGCCGTCAGGAATTGAGCTCACAGTGATGGTAAGGGCTATGCGATCGGTATGCCTCGCGTTCTGAGTCCGTAAGAGGGGTGCTGTCTGCGGCCGAGTTTTGTCCGCAAGCACCATGCGCCATGCGGACCTCCTGCGAGCATGGCTGTGCTGTAGGCTGCTCAGGTGAAGCGCTCGTTGCTGAAGAAATGTATGTTGCGCCTGCAGGCGGCTCTGCAGGCATCGGGCGCGCGGTGGCGCTGGCGCTGAACGACAATGGCGTGACGGTCACGGTGCTCGCCCGCCGCAAGGACCGCTTGGACGCTGTTGTCAAACAGCTGCGCGGGGTGAGCTTTCGATGAGGACTCACAGGCAGATCTGGACTGTGTTGAATGCGTGACGCGGTGTCCTCTGGGCAGCGGCCCGGGCAGCTGCGGTGGGGGATGTGCACCGGTGCGGCAGGAATGGATGTGATGCATGACAGAGACCAGCAGGATCTGCCACGTGATGCGGTCGCCTTCCCTGCTAGGGGCAGATGAAAACATCGGAAGCTTTTTAACTACCCCTGTCTCTGCACCTACGCAGGGCCACGGCGTGGTGGCCGACCTGTTCAAGGTGGATGAGATTGAGGCCGCAGTGAAGGAGGCCATCCAGAAGATGGGCGGCCTCGACATCCTGGTCAACAATGGCGCGTGAGTTGCGTTGAGGTGCATTGAGTTGCACCTCCCCCTGCTGCTGTGTATACAACTGCATGCTGCACATATCCCTACATATCTATGAACTCATGAACCCGCCAGAAGCGGGCATGGCTTTCCCTTTCAACAGCCCCACTGTGTGACTGTCCGTTGTCAAGAGACGTTCCAGATTTGCAAGAGGCGGAACATGTTGGAGGCTTTGACTGATGGCCTTATCTGGGATGCTGCAGTGTGAACGTCCCAGAGATGGGCGGCGAGGCCGCCGAGACGCACCTGGGCCTTGAGGCGGGCTTCCGGCTGCATGTGTCGGCAACCTTTGTCGCGATCAAGGTGTGGGACCCCTGCACCCCATTGTTGCAGAGGCAACGAGAACGCCAGCTGCCGCCGCTACAGTGGGCTGGCAGCACCTGCTGTGGAGATGGGCCCATCGCGCCGTCGCTCAGAATGCGCGCACCGTCTGACCCCTTTGGAGCTGGGCATGCTGACCCTAGCATGACAAACCCCACGAACTGTGCTGTTGCTGCATGATATTGAGATGTGCATATGGATACCACATGCAAATGTCACTGGTGGAGGCTGCGTGCTGATGTGCTGTGCCCGCAGGCGGCGGAGGCGGAGCTTGTCAAAAACAGGGGCGTCGTCGTCAACGTGTCCAGCGTCGCGGGCGTGATCGCGGCGCAGTCACCCGGCTTCGTGCCTTACTACGTCGCAAAGGCCTCGCAGGCGCGTGCAGCACGCAGCTGTGCAGTATGGTTGCTGACTGCACGAACCTGGTGAGCCAGCAGCGCTGTGCAGTGAACACCCCAGCGGCTGGCGGGTTGCCGTGCCGGGCCGTGCGCCCCGGCAGATGCCGTCCCTTGGAGACAGCTGCACATGGTGGAGACTCTGACTCATGCATGTATGCGCACGCAGGACGCGCTGACGCGCAACCTGGCACGCCAGTACGCGCCCCACGGCGTGCGGGTCCTCGGCGTCAACCCCGGCATGGTCGAAACCGAGGCCATCGAGGCATTCGCGACAAACATGTTCCAGGCGCGGCCCCCAAGCAGCTGTGTCACAGCATGCCGCCCGGCTTCTGTGTGTTGTGTGGTCAGACATTGTGTGCATCACACTGGGGGTGCGGTGGCTGTCACCCAGCGCACGCCAGCAGAGCTGTACACTCTTCTACGTATCAGCCAGCCGCCCACAGCATGCGCGCAGGCTAGCTCTGTCGTGGTTGGGTCTGCTCTGACCAGCGTGCCCGCATTGTCGCACGCATCTTCTCGAACCCTTGTCCCTGGCGCCGCAGAAGCCGGTGGGTGAGGTGATGGCTGCCGGGGGCGAGAAGCACGCACTTGGGCGCATCTCCTCTGCCGATGAGCAGGTATCGCGGCTCTGCTTGATTATCTCCGACTGCTTTGCAAGGCAGACGCCTTGATGTGTTCTGAAGATACACTTGCCAAGATGCGATGGAAACATGGCATGGTGCACTCGGTGCCTCGCTGTCCGTGGCGCTGGCCGCAGCGCGGAGCTGCTACCGTCATCATGCGCTGCTGTTTGCACACCCAGGCGGCGGTGATCGTGTTCCTGGCGTCGGCGGGCGCCGGCTTCATCACAGGCACCAACATCATGGTCGACGGCGGCCTGCTGCTGCAGCTCGACGCTGTGCCGAAGTTCGATTGAAGCATGTGTGTCAGAGACCCGGAACAGAGTGCTGCTCAATATGCGCCGTCTGTTACTGCCTGGTTGCTAGGTAGGGTGGGCTCGAAGTGCAATTCTGGTAGTAGTCCAGGTGAAGCGTGAGCCTATGGACCCAGTACTGCTATCGGGATCAACAGGATGTTGCTGCCACATGCAGCACATTGAATGTGAACAAGGTGTCTGGAAACGCCATGTGAAAGTGCAGGTTCTGGGCAGTGACGGTTGCTGCTAGACCATGCAGCAGCCACGTGCTGTCAGTCGCAAAACGATGTGACGGCGCATCGGGATTACAGTTGTGTTGCTGTGGCGACAGAGCGCCCTGAAAGATTGACAGCGGTTTTGCTGATGGTCTGTTGCTGACGAAAGGAAGGAACAGCTCGCTTGAACTCTGCGCATAGCAACACACTCCTACGGGCAACCACCAAAACCGAAAGCTGTTTCAGGGCTGCACAATTCAGCCCAATGGCCACCCATGCTGGCCCAATGGGCACTGATCTGAGCCAACCGTAGGTTGATACTTGCCACTTAGTCTGCCACTAGGAACGAACTGGCGGCACTCATGCAAATGTCGGGATGGCGTCATGCTCCAGTGACCAGCCGCCGTCGTTCAGAATGTTGGTGCCGGTGATGAAGCCGGCGCCCGCCGACGCCAGGAACACGATCAGTGCCGCCTGCAACACAATCAGCTTCATATCAGCACCAGCCTCCCTTGTTGCCACTCATATTCATACGATCATGACACATCTGCACTCAAGTCGCCAGTTGGCTACAACACGGGTGCATGCACGGCAGCTGACTGTCAGACGGGTGGACCTCGAGTTTGATTCAGAATACAGCAAGGGGTATGCTACACCTGCTCGTCGGGGGTGGAGATGCGCTTCAGGGCGTGCAGCTTGCTGGCAGCCGCCACCACATCCTCGACCGGCTTCTGCATGGATCCAACACGTGACAGCCGTCACACAGCATGCTGGCAGTGACATCTGGAGCTCCCAAGCAGCGCATCATGCTAAGTCGCTGCACAGGACATGGCTTGCAGGTACTGCTTGGGCAGCGCCGTTTTGTACCATCCGGCGCGCCGCACAACACATGCCAATGCCGGCTCAGGGCTCACCTGCAGCATGGCGGCGGTGGCAGCTGGGGCCTCGGTGTCGACCCAGGCAGGGTTGACGCCAACGACGCGCACGGCCTTGGACGCATACTGGCGGGCCAGGTTGCGGGTCAGCGCGTCCTGCAGGCATGTGCGCGCAGAGTCAGGGCTGAATGCTGCTTGCCTCAGCAGCAGGACGTACAGGCAGCAGCCGGCAAGCATTGCTCATTGACATTCGTTTCAGCGGCCACGATGGACCGCACATCCCTGCATCACACACCATGCTCCTCATCATGGACGCTCACCTGCGACGCCTTTGCGATGAAGTAGGGGCTCATGCCCGCCAGCGGCGCCGCTGCGATGGCCACGCCGCTGGACACGTTGATGACAACGCCCTTGTTCTTTACCAGCTCCTCCTCTGCTGCCTGCATCAACATGCCAGAGGTGTTTCATATGACAACGAGGCAAACTCCACCCACTAAACAAGGCTCCCGGCAGGTGGGCAGCAGAACCGACCCAGCTGTGAGCCCAGCCCAGCAGCCCAGCAGCGCAGCGGCTGCTGCAGCTGCGACAGCTCAAGAGGCGCTTTGCAGCGACGTCCGGCCCGCATCGTCATGCAGCACACAGCCGCTGTTGCTGTCGCTGCCGCTGCTGCTGGGGTGAGGCCCGTGCATACAGTGCAGAGCACGAGCAGCGGTGCGCACCTTGATGGCGACCAGGGTGGCAGAGACGTGCAGTCGGAAGCCCGCCTCGAGGCCCAGGTACGTCTCGGCGTTCTCGCCGGCCATCTCCGGGACGCTTACCCTGCAGCACCACAAGCCACATCAGCACTTCTGCCGCTCATATGCATGGCGTCTGGATCCTTGGTGACCACAGTGCGTGACAGCTGCCCGATGGAGTCGTGCAGGGTGCATGTGATGAGTAGTGCCAGTGCGGTGGCCCATCCATGGAGGAGGACGCGTGTTTTGTCGCACATCCTGGCTCAGACGTAGTTGAGCTGTAGGATGACTACTCACGCGCCGTTGTTGACCAGGATGTCGAGGCCGCCCATCTTCTGGATGGCCTCCTTCACGGCGGCCTCAATCTCGTCGATCTTGTACAGGTCAGCCACCACGCCATAGCCCTGCGCAGAGTCAACGTCCACTCGGGTTTGGCTCAGCCGGATGCCGCGTGCTCAGTAAGCGACAGGAGCAAGGCAGAGGGGCATGCCGTCTCCAGCCTTCTGTGACGTTTTCTGGTACCCAAGACAGACAGTTGCCCCCAGACCCTGAAACTCAGCACAAAGGTTTCACCTGGAAGTGCAGAAGAGATCCTTACCCCGTGCAGCTGCTCGACGACGGCGTCCAGGCGGTCCTTGCGGCGGGCGAGCACCGTGACTGTCACGCCATTCTCACTCAGCGCCAGCGCCGTTGCGCGCCCGATACCGGCGGAGCCGCCTGAATGTGATCGCACACATGATCAAAGAGCTTGAACAGCACATGGCAAGCTAATGGGGTGGTAGCATCTGTGTTCATGTGCGCATCAGACGGCAAGTTACGCAATGGCACAATACCACAGCTCCAAGTGATCAAGTCTGCATGCGGCCACAGGTCACTGCAAAAAGCCGCGTGCATTGTTCACAGCCGTGTGGACCAAGTGCACAGGCACACAGTAGGTTGCTTCTCCAGACTTCATCACTAGATCAAGCCTGGAGCCTCGAAGTTGAGCACCTGTCACCAGGGCGCGCTTGCCGGCGAGGTCGGGAAAGCGGCCGATGATGGAGCGGGCCTGGTTCGCGTCAGCGTTCTGCACCATGCTGCACTCTGCAGGTGCGAAAAACGCTGGTGAGCAGTTGCACGTGCATTACGACACCGGCAGCTGGCAGGTGCAGGCACCGGCCTGCAGCCGCCTGGACCCCGCAACCGTCTCAAAGACATATCACAATGATTTTGCAGAGCATACAGGCGACATAGCTCAAGGTATCATACATGTGGATCAACCTTGGCAATCAGCCATGCATGCGCCCTGAGCACATCTGTGTTGCCCCACGAGGGTCGCATCGCATATGCAATAAGGGCGCAGAGCTCACCTCGCTAGTTCTGGTAGTTGTTGGGGGCGATCGCCGTCTTCCTCAGTGGTTGTAGACTTCGTGCACTTCGTAAGCACAGGGAGCAGGAGACAAAGACAAGGGGGTGAGCACAGGGAATGGTACAACTGAGGCCCTGCAGCCCTCTTGAATGGTTGCGATGGAAGTTTCCGCAGCGCAGATCGTAAGCGGCATACCGAGAGCTTTTGCGCCCCGGCAGAGTCCAGATCTCCAGACCACACCAGGCGCGACCCACCCGGAGCGCGCTTTACTTATTGCTCCAGGGTGCCGTACTGCAGCCACACTGCGACGTGCAATGTCACACCAGCACCTGGACGTCCGGGGATAAAGCAGACTGTCAGGTGGGCTACAGCAGCCGGTATGGTGAACGCCATCTACACCTAGTGGCTTCGACAGCAGGGCGATGTTGTGTGCGCATCCCAACGGCAGGACCATACCGTCAAAGTGCAATGTGCTCAGACAATGTGGTCTGCCATGCTGCTCTGTTCGCCATTCGTCCAGCAATATCCCTTGAACCATGGCATGTACTGCCGATGTGCCCTAGTACGCTGAGATCGGTGATCCCATTGCCGCCGCCGCCGAGCAGGACACGCCCCTGCCGGTCCTGGCTGCCTTGGCCGCCGGCGAGCCAGCCAGCGGCGACGCGTCGGCCGCCTTCCGCTTCCTGCCGCTCGCGGGCGGCTGCCGCGGTGCGGCTGCTGGCGCTGTCTTGGCCGCAGCGGCTGGCGTGCCAGGTGTGGTAGCAATGGGCTTGGCCGCTGCCTTTCTGTCCGGCGTGGCAGCGGCCTTACCTGGTGTCACCTTTGCAGCAGGTTTTGGCGGTGGTGACGGCAGCGCGGCTGCCATGACGTCTGCCAAGCTGCGCTCGCGCTTGGCAGGAGGCAGGCCTGCACATCAGCAACTGAGGAGCTCTGCGACTTGCGTTCAGTATGCGCTCACGATGGCAAAAGAGCATCCGTGCATACCGCAAGGCAAGCACACACGCACCGGAACCACGCCCATGGGCAAGCGTTGGATCCGAGCATGATAATCAGCAGCTAGCACAGTCCAGCCGAGCTCCCAGATGGCACCTGTGAGGTGCCGTACGGGCGAGCCGTCATCAGCCGCCGCCGCCGCCGCCGCCACGCGCAACACCACGGGCGACTGCGCCTCGTTGGCGGCGCCGTCTGGGCCCCTGGCACCAGCACTGGCGCTGTCGCTGCCGGCCGGCAGCGGCGCGATCGGGATGCTGGTGTCGCCGCCGCTGCTGGGGACTGCCACGGGCGCCGTGGCGCCCGAGTCCCCTGAACCGGCGGCGGCCACGGGCGCCGCTGCATGGTCGACGCTCGCAGCAGGCTTTGCCGCGGCGGCTGCTGCAGATGCCGCACGTATTGCCGACACCGGCGGCGGGGGTGGCGACGGCAGCGCAGCAGCGCTGCAGGGCTGCTCGGGATCTGGCACCGGGAACTTGGCGGCTGCGAGGCGCTTCAGCAGGGGCGCCTCATTGCAGCCATTCGCGTGCAGCGCTCTGCATTGTCACGGGTCCGACACTTCTACATGCACCGTCGGCACGTCCTTCGCATGGCACATAGCACTACATGAAGGTAGACTCAAAGTTGCACGGCCGAAGCTTCCACTGGGCGATCAGCAATCCAGTCCATTGGCAGTTCTGGGCAAGTGTAGACACCAGCAGTGGAGCTTACCGGCTGACGGCCTCGGCGTCAGGCTGGCAGCCGAATTGGTGGGTTGAGGCGGGGCCTTCACGGTCCACAAGCAGCTGCCTCGAGCCTGCAGTCCAGTCCACCAGCTTGTGATCGGCTCAGAAAGTACACATGAGTCCACAGAAGGAGGATCTGATTGGAGGAGCTGTTGCAGGCATACGAGCGCACAACCAGCCCAGCATGCAGGCACGTCCTGGCAGGCCTGGAGCCGCGCGTCCTGGCTCCCACCTGCCAGCAGCGCCGCGCAGCCGATGTCGTAGTAGACTGCGCCGCTCCTGTCGCGGCCGAGGGGCCTGGCGCGCACGGTCGCCGCCGTCGCCGCCGCCGCAGCGTCGTCGCCGGCGCCGGCGCATGCAGCGGCGGCGGCGGCGTCCGCCTTTGTGGCGGCCGCGGCCGTCAGCTCCCTCTGCTGCTCGGCGCTCAGGCCGCCCTCGCCGCACCTGCAACATGGAAGCAGGATGCGAGATGGCAGCAGGGTCTGAAGCTGACCTGTGAGCTGCCAGGCTGAGGCAGCAGCTGCGCCCGTTGAAAGCTGGGACACAGACGGGTCTGACTGGCATTGGGTGCTCCTCGCATCTGCTTGAAGGCGTGCCAAATGACTCTCTGCCACAGCAGTCCCACCGGGCATAGCTTGCCCACCAGCAAGGTACGCCCGGTGGCAACTGAGCGTGCATGCTGTCGGCTGACATGAACAGACTGTCAGGGGGCACCAGGTAGCCAAGGCCTCACCCGGCCAGCAGCAACGCCAGCTCCCTGTCACGCGCCTCCCTCCACTCTGCCTTGGCGCCCTTCCGCGCGGCCGCCTTCGCCTCGCGCGCCGACCTGGCGGCAGCTGCCGCCGCCTCTGCCTCCGACTCCATGTGGCTCCTGTAGTGAACGTGCTCTGTGCTCAGCATGTCCAGATGGCGCCTCGTCACAATTCAGTTGATTGTGCCCGGCTGACCAGCTGCTGCGCAGCAGCTCCAGCGCACCACTGGATGCAGGGTGGTGAGTATGCAACCCTCGAGAAACCAGATGCCCGGGCTTGCCCTGTTCCCGGCACCTGAGCTGCCAGCAGTCCAGTGCGTCGCGGCACAGCTCCAGCAGGGCCCGCAGCCGGGCCGCCGGAATGTGCCCCCAGTAGCCGACTTGCACGGCCGCCTGCACTGCCGGGTTGCTGCTGGCGCCGGGCGAGATCAGCGCCTGCAGGCAAGCATATATGAGCACATCGGATTCAGTGGGCAATGCGTGGCAGTTGCGCCTTTTTGACAACAGCCAGCAATGTCGTTTGTCAGGGTGCATCTACAGTGGAGTGTACAACATTGCCACGGCATCGTTTCACAGCTGCGACAGGACCGTTCAGCGGTCGCAGCCGGAAGCGCACCTCAGCAAAGCTGGCGGCCTTGCCCTGCAGCACCATTATGCCATCCTCGCCATCAGCTGCGTCGCCGCGGCCGCGGCCACCCCCGGCAGCGGCAGCGGTGCGGGGCGTCAGCAGAGATGGCAGCGTATGGCTCGGCGCTGCCGTCAGCGCTGCCCCGGAAGCGCTGCCGGCGGCGATGCACGCGAGCCACGGCGCAAAGCGGCTCTGCCACTCGTCTGGCCCCTTGCCGCACCCCGGCTCCTCGTGTGCCTCCGCCACCTGCACACGGATGCCCTGGAGTGCTCAGCAGCACCTTGTGTACCGTGTGCCTCGGCTGTTTGTGCATTTTCAGGTTGCACGTCCGGCAGCGCTGGAGGGTTGTGGTTGTGTCAATGCACCGCACCATGTCGAGCAGTGCGGTGTGCAACGCAGCGAGGGGGGCGTCAGCCGATCGGCCGCGGGGCTTCACGCCACCAGTCGCTCCAGGGGGGCCGCTGCCCAGCAGTTGCGCAGCCAGATCCCCCGGCTGCACCCACTGCAGCTGCAGCGCCTTGCCAAAAGCCTGCGCCAGCACACTTGCATGGAAGTTTGCAGGATGAGGGCAGAACCAGCAGCAGGATCTGTTAATGCAGGCACACTTGCTCAGGCCAGCGCAGGGTGGTGCTGGGACCCTGTAACCCAGCTGGTCACCGCTGAGGCAGCCCTGCAGCCAACCTTGGTGCTCGAGCTGGGGGCTGCGACACACTGGTTCGTGTGAACAGTGCTGGAGGTCACCTGCAGGAACTCGAGGACCTCGGCCAAGTCACCAGGGCAGCAGCCTGCCGGCATCGGCATTGGCGCTGCGCTGTTGCCGCTGACATGCAGCGCGAGACACCGTAGCGCCTGCGATGCAGAGCATCAGCTGATGGGCTGCCTGCCATCCTGCTACAACACTCATGCCGACAGTGTGCAGACCAGGTTCCAGCAGCTCCTGGGCTCAGGGTTGAGAAGCTGAACACACCGGCATGGGCTGCGGTGGCGGCCCAAGCTCAGCCTCATCGACCAGCTCCTGTTGCGCGCGGTGCTTTTTCGCAGCCTGCAGGCCGCACACCGACCTCTTGTGAGCATGCGATCCTCACGGCCTACAAATGAGTTTCCACATGCACGGCGGCTTCGCAAGGCCGCAGGCAAGAATGATGAACCGCAAGCCACGTAGCTGACGCCAGTGCAACTGGGGCAGATGCTAGCTGCTGCTGGGCGCGCCTTCATCAGAGCGGGGTTGCTCATCTGCACGCCGTCGGCCGCCACGATGCCGACGCTCGCGCCCTGCCCCGCCGCTGCAGCCGCCGCCGCCGCAGCGCTTGGCGACACGTCAGCCAGCGCCCGTGCTTTCGGGTTGAGCAGCAGGGGCGGATCCGGCTTTCGAAAGCCGCCGCCGGCCACCGCACGCCCCGCCTTCTTGACTGCCTTTGGCTGCATGCCGCTGCCGTTCGCCGCTGTGTCCGCTGCGGGCGGCCGCAGGTTGCCGCCTGCAGGCTGCGCCGGCGACTGTGAGGCGTTGTCACTTTGCACCGCCTGCTTTGCCGGAGATGCAGAGCTGGCGGCCCGCGCCCTCTTGCCTGGCGAGACTGTCTCGCTGCGCTGGCGGCTGGCAGTGCCCTTGGCGCCGCAGTCCTGGGCGTCAGCCTTTGCACTGTTGCCAGATGCTGTCGCCCTCGGCCTCTTCTTTGCGGTGGCCGTTGGGCTGACGGCAGGCTGGCTGCCGTTGGCCTGGCTGCCCTGCAGCGGCATGCTGCCGGAGCTCGCCTGGCTGAGGCTGCTGCCCGCCCGCTGCTTGGGCCTGACTAGGCCCTTTGGCGAAGTGGGCGGTGTTGATGGCCGCTGCAGCATAGAGACAGTGAAGCGTTGCCTGAAGGAAGGTAGGCCGCGAAGAATGAGACGCTAGATGCTCATTCTCCTGATCATGGTGCAGCTCAATGGCTGCAGTGCAGAGCTGCTGGGTGCTTTGAGCTGCGTAGCCGGCTCGTAAGCATGGCAATGAAGCAGCCATGTACCTGTGCATGCGGGTTCTTCTCCAGGAGCGCGGAGACTGAGTCGAAGCCTGCCGCACGTGACAGGTTCGCCAGGATGCCGGTTGCGCCCAGCCCCTGCCTCTGCGCAGCGCCATGTGGATTCGTTAGCGTGCTGCAGCAAGATCGTCAGCAATGTGGATGCCGAGGAGCGTCATATCTTTTTTAGGGGGTCGCCTGACTGGCGGCGGCACTGCATGACAGCAAACTGAAGACACGGGTGACAGCATGAAGGAAAGCTGGTCGGCGGCGAACCTTGCGGCAGTTGCTGCAGTTGCACAGCTTGCGGCAGCGCGGGCAGGGCCAGTCCTCCAGCTTGGACACCTGCGAGCAGGCGCAGCTGCATGACCGGTCGGAGGCTACCTGATGCACTGCCAGCACTGCATGCAGTGCGAGGGTGTGTGCAGAGTGTCATGCTGCATGCATTCGCAAACATCGCTCGTGCGGTCTGCGCATGCATTGCAGGCGTGTGGTTGTGGCATCGACGGGCGCATGCATGCGGGACGGCGGGCACCTTGGCAACCTCCTCCCCGTAGCGGTTCAGCAGGCAGCGCGGGCACCAGTGCAGCGTGCACTTGGTGCACTTCGCCTTGACCTCGACCGTCTTCTGCCGGCACTGTGGCAGCATCAAGTGTTGGATCAACTCCCGAGTCACAACTAGTTTTACAGCGAGCAGGCGCAAACACCGCTGCATGCAAAGCGGGGTTTTGTGCAGTAACAGGCGGAGCGATGTGGATGAGGGACTGCATCCTGCATATGGCGTGATCGTGCAACGTTAGCATCACACCTGATGGCATGTTGTGCCATTCTCGCTATCATAGATGCGCCCACCCTGCGCCACAGGCGACCAACTGATTGGAACACAAAATTAGTCGCATATGAGCATTGTCCCGCGGTTGCGCCGTGATCAAGCTGTCTTGATCTGTGCCATGCAGGCTGCCACACACTGATCTGCCGCCTGACTCGTAGCCATGCATGGACTGCTTGAAGGTGAGTGGTATGATCGCACCTGCGTACGCACACCCGGATTCTTGTTCCGCGGCTTCTTGGGCTTCTTGGCATCCTGAGCGCCTGCACATGGACGCAGGCACCCTGCCGACATGCGTGAGCGGACAATGCGTCACAGGTGGATGGATCATAGCCTGTTCAGCCGCAAAAACACGCCAATCGGATCAAATTGAGGGCAACAGTGGATGTTGCGGGATCTGTCAGTTCCAGCAGTGATCAACGAACCGTTTGCAGCATCCGGCTGGCTGCCCTGCATGTTTGCCTGTGACGCCGGCGGATCGTCCGTCGTGGATGATGCTCGCAGCTGTCAGCCCTCGTCTTGCATCAAGCTGGCCAATGACCAGTGCCGATCAGTTCACGATGCTAGTACAACAACGATCGTCAGGTCTCGCACGCGCTGGATGGCGCCTTGCCGATTTCCAACGGGCGACATTGCCATCGTTCAAATTCTGTGATGCGTCCTGCTGCCTGATAGGTCAGGCACCGTGTCTGACAACTGCTTCCTGAACTTCATGGCCCAGTGCGCGCTGGCCATCAGCCTACTGTGCAGCATAGTCCGACTTCGCTATCACACCTGCAGCTGAGCATGCCGATCAAGGCAATGTATGAGCGCCGGTCGGTAAAGCAGTAACAGTGAAGTGCTGATCATTCCACAAGTAGCTCAGTTGCAGTGGTCACAACAGGAACAACATCTGCTGATCAGGGCACCCGCAGGTAGCTGATCTGGTTGAGCATTGTACAGCAGCATTGTCTGCTTCACGATGCGTGTCCTGCATGGTCAATCCAGCAGGGTGCAGCAGGCCCAACAGGCTGCACATTGCGCCGCTGGCCGGAAGCTGTATGCCCGCCGGTCGGGAGCTTTCACGGCCAGACGCCCCCGCCATACTGACGCTCAGCCGCTGAGGCACGGCGTCAAGCAAGTAGTGGCGGCCTCGCCGCTCAACGAGGGCAGCAGCGATGCAGATGTACGCGCCGTGGAAGCGGCAGGTACATGACATGATCGTGCAGGCATGGGCACAGTCGCTCTGCACATGCTCCTGCACATCTCAAGTGCATATCAGCCGTGCCGCTTTCGGATGTCCCAGCCTCCAGGCGACCGAACCATCAAATGCTGAGCCGGATGTTCACGGTGACCCACACTGATTCAGCCATTTACTGCAGGCAACAACGAGCCCGGCGTGCTGGACCAGCTCGCGGGCGCAGTGCGCGACGCCGCAGTTTCCGCCGTCGAGAGCCTGGCGGCTGGCGGCGATCCGGCCGCTGCAGCAAACCTGCAGCCTGACGGCATCGGCGAACTTGACAGCGACACTCCAACGCCAGACCAGCCGCCTGCCGCGCAGCCAGACGGCAACGATGCACGAGCGTCTAATGGCAGCGCTGCGCGGCCGTGTCAGGCAGAGGTTCACGCCGACAGCGGCACGGACGGCAATGGTGTCGGCGCTGTCGACCCGGCCGTCGCCGGCAGCCAGGAGTGGCTGGCGCCGCAGCAGCGGCTGCCGGACCAGACGCCTCCGGAGGCCGGGGCAGCCGCAGCAGCGGACAGCGCCGCCGCCTCCGCCGATCCGCAGGCCGGCAGCTCAGGTACCGTGCAGCAGCAGCAGCAGCAGCAGCCACAGCCGCCCACAGAACAGCAGCTGGACGCTGCTGTTGCAAAGCTTCCGGAGGCGCAGCGGGCGGCGGCCAAACGGAAGCTGCGCTCCAGCTGGGACGCCAAGGACGCGCGGGGTGGCGGCGGCGACTTCCTGTTTGAGCTGGGCAACGCAGACTACAACACCAACGTGGACGTCGGTAAGCTTGCGGCAGGATGACGCACACCCATGCTGTGCACAACCCAGCACAGATGCTGCAAGGCATTGAGCTCAGCACGTGGTACATTTCATGCTGAAGAAGGGACTGTTCTCAGCATCAGATGCACACGCCCACTGGGGTCTGGGCCATGCTGCAGGCGCGACATCCGCACTCGGGCTGGACTCGCTGTTCCACGGCAATGCGGCCTTTGGGCTGGGCTCGAAGTCTGACATCGCTGACGGCAGCCTGCGTGGCTTCGAATTCAGGAAGTGCGCCACCCAATCATCTTCACCACTTCCGTAGCCTACTGCGCCTGATCGTATCCTGCCCTCTTGCGCACGGGCATCGTATATAGTCCAGAGGGTGCCACAACACCGCAAGCCTAACACGTGGCGGCTGAGGTGACTTGCAGGTATGACAACTTGTACGGAGACTACTACATCTCGCCGCAGTTCCTGGAGGCCATCACGGTGAGTGGCTGAGTACTCGTACCTTTCATGGGACAGCACGTTCATCTGCAACAGCATGCTGGTTGAAAACGTGGCTGAGCTGTGCACCTGGTTGTCCTACATTTCTGTGTGTGTTGCCCTCGAGGGTGCTGCTACACAGCGGACACCAGGATGCTGCGCACCAAACAGCATGATGGACAGCGCACACTGGCAACTTGCACGACATGTAGCTCCACACTTGTGCTAACTTGGTGCCAGTTGTGAGCTGCTGTCTCCGTATGGCGCAGATGCACATCGTGAAGAACTTCATGGCGGACACGCTGATAGGGGTGCGGGTGCCGGTCATGCTGGGCGTCTGGGGCCCCAAGGGCTGCGGCAAGACTTTCATGACAGAACTGGCCTTCAAGAAGCTGGGGTGCGCGCCCAGCTGCACTTATTATACCTGTGCAAGTCCTGTGTGCCTGATGACCTGTCGTGCAGCAGGAGCAGCAGCAGCGCAAGCACGGCACTGATGATGGCAACCAGCTGGCCTTGGCACAGTTCAAGACATCAGCATGCCAGCCTTGGCGTCAAATCGTATGACCGGGTGCTGAGAGCCGACCATGAGCATGCTGAGCTGGCCACCGCGTCCCGCTGGCTGCAGGGTGGAGCCGATCATCATGAGCGCCGGCGAGCTGGAGCACGAGTGGGCCGGCACCCCCGGTCGCCTCATCAGGTGCTGCACCAGACGCTGGTACATCCCCACGCATGACAGCAGCTGTACAGCTGACAGCCCGCACAGCAAGTCGGCTCTATGCATCAGGCAGCTCTGAACCGGAGCGCCTCCTAGTTCGTGGCTGCTGTGCTTGTGGGTGTTGACTACTGGGTGGGTGACGACGGCGCAGGGAGCGGTACCGGAAGGCGGCCGAGCTGTCGCGGGTGCGCGGCAAGCTCAGCTGCCTGCTGATCAACGACCTGGACGCGGGGCTGGGCCACTTCAAGAACACGCAGGTCACCGTAAACAACCAGGTGTGCTTCGCAACGCACCCTGTAATGTAGTACACCGTTGGCGGTCATGCAGCCATGTGTATCGCCTGGTACCATTTGCTTTGACAAAACGAATGCGTGACATTTTATCTGCTGCAATGCAAGCACAAAAGCATGCTGATTTCCGTTGCGCTCGGCAGAATTCAGTGGGAACACTGATGAATATTGCGGACGACCCGACCCAAGTGTCTGGCGGCGGCAGCTGGCGGCAGGGAGACATCATTCGTCGCATCCCCATCATCCTGACAGGCACTGTCTTCTGGCTCAGTCCTGTCATGCAGCAGCCGCTTTGCCGACGTCGGAGACGGTGTCAACGATTGACCTGGCCAAGCTGACCTTCACATTTCACCACGGCTGTCGCAGCGCCGCCACAGTAGTGCTGACATGTCACTAGGCGTACGGAGCACCTGACACGTGCAGGATGCTGTAGGCCAGCTTTGACTGCCAGCTGGTCCTCTGGAACTCACCTCTGCAATTCATGCCTCCAATCATTGAGGCCAGACTCTGGACCCTGCAGGCAACGACTTCAGCACGCTGTACGCGCCGCTCATCCGCAACGGCCGCATGGAGCAGTTCTACTGGAAGCCAAGCCGCCAGGACCTGCTGGCCATCCTGCTGCAGATGTACAAGGTGCGCGCTGCCGCCCTCGTTGTGCGGCGTAGAAAGGCACGGTGTGGCAATGCTGCCTCGTTTGTAATGCTGTCGAAAGACGCAGCGTGGCCAGGAGCTGCCTGGCATGTCAGCTGCGCGGACTCTCTGTGCTGCTGCCCAAGAATGCGGTCGCGCGCCTGCGGCCGGGTGCGTTGCTCGCTGAGCCAGGGAACCCCGCATGAGGATTCTTGAGGATTTAGTCCTTCTTCCACAGGAGGATAGTGTGACGCAGTCGGACCTGGAGCAGCTGCTGGACGCCTTCCCGGATCAGCCCCTGGACTTTTACGGCGCAATCAGGTGCCAGCAGCTCCGCTGCAGCTTGCAAGGGTTCATTGCGACACGGGTACACATCGCGTGACACACTCGATTTGCAGGGCACACAGCGCACACTGTAGATCCGAGCTTGTGGAGTTCGCAAGTGCTGTGGTTGTGCTGCAGGGCCGGGACATACGACAACCAGATCCGGCGGTGGATCAAGGAGGACGTCATCGAGTCCGACATCACCGAGGATGCAGACCTGAGCCAGCTGGGCAGCCGCCTGCTTGCCAAGTGAGTACACAACGTCCAAATCCCTTCACAACAAGATTGCGGTTCAAGCGATGGCTGCCACACGGCGCATGCATCATCGTGGTGGAGGCTCGGCAGGAGACCTGCGGCAGCACCCAAGCTGCACACCGTGTCCAGCATTCATACATAGAATCCTCGCCTGCTACATGAGGATGCCTCATGCCCCTGATCTACGCCTGCTACACAGCGCAACGCCTGTCAGTCCTGCCATGCGCATTTCGTTTGCTGATCCGTGCAGGGACCGGCTGCCGGTGTGGAACACGGACCACGTCAACCTGGAGGCCCTGATGGCGGAGGGCCGCCGCCTCAGGGTGAGGGGTCCTAGGGTGTAGGCGGCACTGTCAGTGAGCAGCCGGCAGCTGCCTGCATCATCAGCCACGCGCGGTCAGCTAGGTGCAGGAGCTCGAATGTGGTTCCCGTGTGCAGACAGCACACACCGTACAGTTGACTGCACCAGTGCCTAAAGTGGACCCGGCGGCCGGCATGCTGCCTTCATGTCGTTCAACGCGCGTGCTGCTAGCCCTCCACGCCCTTGCTTCCTAGCTGCAGACGGGGCAGGAGGAGGTGTGACGCCAGCGCCTCAGCGAGATAAACATGACTGATATATGAAGCTTAAAGTCCCCCTTCTGATAACTACAGGCGGAGCAGGAGGAGGTGGGGCGGCAGCGCCTCAGCAAGGAGTACATGAAGTCCACCGGCAAGATCCGCCAGTCTATGATCGGGCTGTCGGGCTGAGCGGCGAGGTGGGCGCGGGTGCATCGCCCCGGCGGTGCTGAGATCACAGCTCACTGCTGGGCGTCACCGGGCCAAGAGCATGTGCTGGGGTGTGGCAACTCTTGCCAGGCAGGGCAGCTGACCCATCAGCCTGTGGCCGCTAGAGCTGAAGTTAGTTGGGAGGGCGTGGGCACGTGAGGTGCTTGGACCTGTTGCAACGGTGTTTGCGGATGTGTGGCTCACCATTTACGGTATTTGGGTTTCATGAATGTTATGCACTTTGTGGCCTTGACATCTATTGCATGCTGTGGCACACATCATTGAGCATAGCCGCGCTTTGAACCGCTGAGGCTTGTATGTCTTGCACAGTATGAAGGTCCCCAGCTCTCAGTCACTCAGTTTGCACTCTGATGCTACAAGTGGCTACACTAGCTACATGTCTACAGCGCCTTCAAACCACAGCGTACTATCAGGACAGCAGCTAAGCAGCATACCATGTGAACGTCAATTTTGCTTTGTTTCGGTTCGAGTTGCTGGTCACAACACTTCAGTGGCGCGCACCGGCCTTCTGCTCTGCAACGTGCATCGCACACCCGCCAATCGCTGCTGAAGCCCCTGCAACATACAACGCGCACCCGCCGATTGCTGCCGAAGCCTCCCACCGTGGCAGCCACAGCCCCGGCGCATGCCAGAAAGCGCCGCGCGCGCGTCCACTGCACCCTCATTCGTACGGCCCGTAGCTGAGCGCGTCGGTGCAGGTCCTGGTGCAGTTGGCGTCGATCTTGTGGAAGAACTCGTCGGAGCGGCCCCGCCCGCTGCCGCCGCCCCGCGTCTGCTTTTGCTGGAAGTCCTACAGGTTGTGGCACATGCAGAGCCGTTGAGAACACACATGCCAACACATGCCACTGACAACTGCAATCTTGTCGAGCTACGCTGTCAGCATGTCCCAGCATGCTGCTGCTGCGGTCTAGAAACTTGACCCAGGCCAGTGCGAACCAGCAGAGTGGCAAACTGTAATTTGAGCCGCAGCTCACGGTCTCAGGACATCGCCTCCATCCCTTTACGGTGCTGCAGAAGACTCAGCAGGGGGTTTGGAACCAGTAAGGGGCTTGAAAATCACGCACCTCCAGGGACTTGATCTGGTAGTGGTGGATGACGACCTTGCTCATCAGCGAGGGCCGCTTCATGGAGCCCGGCACCCGCACAAACTCCTCGTTCACCGTGAACTTGGAGCCGTTGTACAGGAAGTTGTGCCTGCAGCGGAGGTACAACCAGGTGTGCCGACGAGGCAGCAGGCACGGGGTGCAAGGAACAACATCACGCAAGCATTGATGCCGGCGTCGAAATGTGTGCACAGTCCCAGGCAGTCTGCATGCGCAGTTGCAGGCAAGGCAGACGCGGACAGCTGCCCTGTCGCTGTCAAGCACCTACGACCGTGCAGCCGTCGAACTGCACTTGAACCCCACCTGTTCGGCTGGTACGCGTAGTCAGTGTTCGCAAAAACCTTGACAAAACGGTTCACGTAGTTGGTGGGCGATGCGCACTTCGTGAACGCCTGCGGCACACCCATGAGCGTTGCAGTAGGGAACGAGCGCCAAAGTGCGGCGCGTGCCACAGCAAGACCCAGAGGCTGATCTGGCCAACGCTGCCACGGTGAGTACAACACAGCGGGCAGTCTGGGTTCGCACGTTGTACGAAATGGAGCTACAGATTAGGACTCTCCGCATGCACCAGTGTGGCGGGGGCGCCGCAAACCATTTTGCCACGGGGTCTGACCTGCAGCACCGGCTGGTTGGGGCGCTGCAGGTGGCCGGAGGACCCAAACAGCCGCCAGTGCACCGCGAGCCCCCCGATCTCCTGCGGCCAGCGGGGCTGTGCTCAGCGCTACTGCGCTGACAGCGCTCTTTTGCTGACGCAGGCACATGCTGATGACCAGGTGCTGAGCGATGGATGCGAGGACGCCCCACCTGCTGTGCCATCATGCTGCGCAGGAACTGTGGCATGCTGCGCGTGCCGGCGGCCTCCCGCAGGATCAGGAACTGCGTGCAGACAGTGGCACATGTCTCAGCAAGCGCCCAGGTGTGCACTGCACTGTACCTGCGCTGTGCTCAGGTGATGTTGCCACAGGGCATGCAGGATGCAGGCACCATGACGCCCGAGGTCCCACCTCGTCTGAATCCAGAAAGCCTGCGAGCCAGCACACACACTGTTGCACAAGCTGCAGCAACCTTTTGCTTGTGTTGGAATGCACGTGTCCCTGCTGTTGTGAGTGCAGCATGCCAGACGGACAGCCAGCGTGTGAGGGGCTCACCAAGGAACTGGTGTTGAGGCCCGTAGGACTGCAGGCAGTGCTCGTAGGAGTGCATCTGCGGGTTGTTGTAGTACTCTGGGGGCTTCCCATACTCGCCTGCGGCACGCAAAGATGCGAAGCAGATCAGCATGCTGATGAGACACGTCACGCCACATTCGCCATGCCCGCTTCTGATCTCCAGCTCCTTCATGCTGGGCATTGTGTCGTGCTATACAGCAGAGGCCATAGGTATGCGATGACCTGGTAGGGGACCGAGAGCCACTACAGGGGAGGCGCCCACCGCTCTCAAAGGTGTGGTTCCACCAGATGTACTGCACCGCGCCGGCCGCGATGTGGTCCGCCAGCAGCTCCGACAGCGGCGGGTCGCTGAGGTTGTCGTGCACGTAGATCGTGCTGGCGCCTGCACAGCGAGACAGTGGTTGCACAGCAGGTTCTCAGGCAGCCGCATGCGAGCGCCTGGGTTAGGGCACCACCACAGGCTAGCTCCTCGCAACTTGTGAAAGGCAGCTGACAGGGGCGCCCAGCGGCAACAGGAAAACCTGCATCTGCGGACATGCATCATGAAGGGCGCTGCTGCGCATCTCAATACACCATTGAGGCAGCAAGCAGCCTCACCTATCGCCAGGTGGTGGGCAACCCATTCCCGCACGTCTCGATGCTGGTCCTGTGTGCACATGTTGGCAGGAGTGAGGGTCACATGCAGCCAGAGCTAAGTGGCGGTGCAGGTTTGCCGTCGCCTGGAGCAGCTGCTACCTTGATGAAGAGGCACATGCCCAGGTAGTCCTTCCCATGGCGGTCCCACTGCCTCAAGGAACTCTTGAAACTCTGCAAACGCGCTGCCGACGGCGTTTAGACAGCGTTGACTCCGGCTGTCGTTGAGCAGTCGGCAATTTCAAGGCGGAGTCCTTACCGCTCTGGTTGTTTCAGACGCTGCAGACGTGATCCGCAAAGTTCTACCAGTAGCGTGGCCTGAGGCCACCCAGCACAGCAGCAGCACAGACGCGATGCACGCTGTTGTAACAGCAGCTCGGGAGATGGCTCTTTTGCGACTGATCGGCTGCGCGCCTCTGCTGGGTGTCCGCCCACTCATGTCATGACTGATGATGATATGATGCTTCGAGAACGCGAAACGGCAAAGTGGCAGCGCGAAGTGCTTCTGCACAACCGGCTTGATTCATGTTCAACCAGTACAATTTTGTACCGGCACAGTTCTACCTTGGCATCATCTGCCATCGTGCCGCAAGGTCCATATATCGCTTCTGCTGTCAAGCGTGCTCGCACTGAGTGGAATATCGACGGGCTGTCACGTGCTGCACACCAGCTTGCCAGACGTCTTCGCGATCTGGCACACAAGTGAAGTGTGCCAGCGTGCGCCTGATAGCTGCTGATCCAGCACTATCGTTTCGAAGCAGATAGCTGGCCGTGTCGCTCTCCACTCAGCTGATCGACCTGCAGACTGGTCAATGTACCGGGCTGGTGCGGCGCCGCTGCTCCTGATCCGCTGCTGCGGTGCATTCACGCTTCCACAGACCTCACAGCCATTCTTGTCAAGTAGCTTGCGCAGCAGCAGTCTGCGGCGGAGCCCTCGGTCGCAAAGCCGCCGAAACGCGCCCTCAGCTGCTTGGCAGTCCAGCACACAGCAGCCGCAGCAGAGGCGCTGTGGCCTCATGAGCACCACAGCGGCAGCTCCGGGCGCTGTGCCGGCAGCCGCTGCCGCGGAAAGTCCGCCGTCGACCGAGCAGGCAGACGGCGGTGCAGGTGGCGAGGGTTCAGACGATGTGATCCTGCAGTACGTGGTGTTGCGCCGGGACCTGTGGACGGAGCTCAGCTGGCCGCTCGGCAGCATTGTTGCGCAGGCAAGCAGACCTGCAGTTTTCTACTGGTGATGCTGACGTCTGGGCTGACACAGCGAGAGCTGTTTGGTGGTGCGCCGTGCTTCTGAGCCCGGCAGCTATCCATACAACCATGGGGCAGGCTGCCCACGTGTTGCGCCAGAGCATGCTGCCGAGCCATGGATGCGCACTGGCAGAGCGAGTGTGACGCTTGCTCTCCTGCAGGCATGTCACGCAGCGACGGCGGCGCTGTGGGAGAGCCGCAATGGGCCGGTGACCGCCGCATACTGCGCGTCTGACAAGCTGGACCACATGCACAAGGTGGTGCTGTGTGCAGGCTGTGCAACCGGCTGGGGTGTGCAGGCTTTTGACGATGGAGTGTGAGTGCAGTGATGCTGGGATGGTGCCAGACATGCATCTGCACCATAGCATCGCGCCGCTCGCTCCGGTCTTCGCACCAAGCAGCGATGCCAGGCGCTCGGCTCAACACCTTGGGCAGGGTGCCGAGGCAAGTCCACACGGTATCGGCGAAAGGTGCAGTCTGTACGCAGGTGGTGCTGGAGGTGAAGGGGGAGACCCAGCTGCGCAACCTCGCGGCGAAGCTCTCGGAGGCTGGGGTGCCGCACAAGCTGTGGGTCGAGCAGCCGGAAGACTTTGTCACCTGTCTTGCAACGCAGCCTGCGCCCAAGTCACAGGTTGCTGTGCACTTCAAGAAGCTGAAGCTATGCAAGGGCGCCTAAGGCGCTGCTGTTACTGTGTTTTGAGTGCTGGGCTGCAGCGCAGGACCTTGCGCGTAGATGTGTGCATCTGCATGGGGTGGTACAGTGGCTGGGCACCTGATTGGCTTGTCAGGGCACCACTTGCTGTTGTTACAGAGCCTATCACATCCTTCCGCTTGCACTGCTACACATGAACTCGAAGATCAACGGCGTCCTGATGAGACAAGGTGGTGGTATGAAACTACAGTATCCTCCTCTGGGTGCAAGCGTGCTCCTCCTGCCCAGCATCCTCATCGTCTGCTCACTTTGCCCTTCCCGTCACCTCTTTGATGAGGTTCTCTGCCCGCAGCGTGAGGTCCTCGCCGAAGCCCACCGCTGTCTCGAACGCTGATCGGAACATCTCGTTTCTGATCTTGTCAGTGTGGATGTCAAGGATGCCTTCCCTCTTCAGCGCCCCGATAGTGACGCTGGTAACCACCACATTGCCGAGGCCCCACAGAAACCATCCCATTGCAGCTGATGGCCGCCGCTGCAGGCGAGGGAAGTGCGAAGACAGCCGTGGACTTGCGTCTCAGATATGATGCAGTGGCCTCAACGTATCGCTTCACGTTCTCGGAAGCATGCACGTTCAAGAGTGGATGCTCTGCGAGATGGCCGACACAAAGCAGCAGGCGCGAGCGATTGAATGTGTCGCTCTGTGCACTAGCCACTGATGCTGTTGCATTTGCCTGGAATGCTCCGCTTGGTTGCGATCATGGACCCGACATGGACATGTGCGCGGAAGCAGTCCAGCACAGCATGCGACATGCTGTGCATCCTGGCACCACATGCTGAAGCAAGCCTGCAGTGCGGCAGCACTGGCCGGCCTCAAACCTTCGCCTTTGACCTCCGCATCAGTAGGATACTCACGCTGCATCTTCCGAGCGCTGGCATCGCGATATAGCACCATCTAATGGTGCTGCTGCTGGGTGTTCTGGCACGCTGTTGCGCCGCCGATAGCAGCAATGCAGTAGCCCGCAGCTGATCCTGAACTGCAGCCTTCACCAGATATCTAGGAAGTACTGGCTTGTACCACTTGCGCGCGAAAAGATAATTGACAGGGGTTGCGAGGCCATCAGTGGCAGCGGAACTGTTCTTGTGCCGGCATGGCATCAGGTGCCACGTACCTTACTGGGAAGAACCTGCTGCGACGGGCGAAGCGCGGACTGTACGCCGGACGCATGATCCTCTTTGGCAACAAGGTCTCAGAAGATGGCGGCAACAGGTCTGCTTACGGCTGCCCTTCAGGCCTTCTGCAGCGGCCCTTCACAGTGGTTTAGCTCTGGGAGGGGCTGCTTCAGCAGCATGCTGTGTCATGGTATGTCCTCAGCTGCCAGTTGAGGCAATACACAAACAGCCAGCTGCGGCATACATGTGTCACACATATGCAGGTCACGGCGGCGATGGCTGCCCAATGTGCACAAAACGACGCTGTACAGTGAGGTGCTGGACCGCCGGATACCCATGCGCTGTACAGCACACGCACTGAGGTAATGGGCGATGCTGGTGCACACATGCGCGAAGCGCTTCCTCCACCTGATAGGATGGCCGTGTGAGCTTGTGTCCCAGCGATTCCGGGCGACACTCGGCAGGGAGCAAATGTGTTGTGGCACGCGCAGGTGCATCGACAAGGCGGGTGGCCTGGACGCTTACATACTCAACACGCCAGACGAGAAGCTGGGGTCTGATGTTGGTGCTGAGCTGCGGAAGGAGATGCTGGCCGCCAAGATGGTGCCGCCTCCCCAGAGGAGACCCAGAGCAGCACAGCAGCCAGCGCAGCCAGGCAGCCAGGAGCACATAGGACAGCAACTGGCGGAAGCAGCGCCTGGCTGACGGCAGGAAGCGCCTGGCTGCTGTTATGTCGGCATCGTAGGTTATGTGCAAGTGCTGACATGGCCTATCTGGTCAGTTCAACTGGCAGCCAGGCACAAGCAGTCAGGGCGTGCTTCTCTTCGGCGGTGCAATGCCGGTAGCTGCAGAGCAGTCATCCTTGTGGTGCTGCTGTTGGCACGGTGGACATGTTTCTTCATGCTGGGTGACATGTAAACGACAGCGGCTCGCAGCGTTACACCAATGATGTGACAGTTCTGAGCACTGAGTAGGGTCATGCCATGAGCAACGAAGCTCCACACTATGGAAAAACTGCACGATCGTCTACTACTGTGATTTTTCATGAAAGCAGCGCCTGCCGACCTTTTGCATAAGGTTGCTTGTTCTCGTCATCCTGTTTCAGTTCAGACGCTGACCTACGTGATCTGCACCAACCGGGTCCCTATGAATAGTCTTTCCAGATGTCATGGTGTCTCAGACTGCGCCCGACAGCCAGCTGAGCACCGCGAGGAAGGAGATGCCGATAATGATGTACAGGAAGTAGTTGGGGATGGAGCTGCTGGCGCTGCCGCCGAGGCCCAGGTACTCGTCCCGAAGCTTCTTCTCTTGCTCCTTTGAGAGCTTCCTCTGGGGCGGCGGCGGCGCCTCATCTGCGTACAGCGGCTTCTTGCCATCAGAAACCTTTCCATCTCCCTCATTGTACTCACGGGTCACCTTGCCCTCTGCCCGCGCTGGCAGCCTCAGGACTCTGCCCCGCCCAGCTGCTGGTGCTGCTGTAAGGCGCTGGCCGCCGAGCTGTGCACGGAAAGGTGCGCGGACAGCAGTTGCAGGCTGGGCGAGCATGTTGCTTGCCATCTTTCACACACTCAGTCCTGCACGTGCAAAGCTCCGACAGCGCTGTGACGGAATGATCAGCACCTGCTTACTGAGAGTCAGTGGGAACAGCTGCAAGTGTGTGAATAGCCGATGAAACGATCGTGGCAAGTTCCCAGCAGATCTCGACACAGCCCATCTTTCTGCTCCCTGGCTAGGGCCGCCCTTGAGTGGTTCGGCATGCGTAATGGCGGACGCCTGCGGCGGTGCAGAACAGTGCCGTGCGTGCGTGAGCCGTGCATGATCATTTGTCGACTTGCTGCAGGACTTACTCAGACGTTGCAGGCGCACCGCGACTCATTGCAGGTGGTGCAACACCCGACATCATAACAGGGTGTTACTGGCCAGCGCGGTCTCTGCTGCAGTGTCTCTGCCGTTGATGGGGGCTGTCAAAGCATGGAACAGTGCCTGAAGACTGCGTAGCAAGCAGAGCTTGCACGGAGTCACCCGTTGCGGGGGGCTACTGCTGCTGTTGCTGCGCAGCTTGGACCTTCGGCCCGTTCCGTGTCGGCCAGCAGGCGCTTTCACTTCCAAGGTGACCTCTTGACAGCAGCTGTTGGTCGTCTAGTAGCACGCATGCATGTTCGTGGGACCTGTTGGCCGTGGGCCCCGCAAGAACAAGGTCACGTGCAGACACACTCGGCCTGCAGCCGAGTCATCCTGTCCTGCGCGGCGCATGACGCCGGATGTTTGCAAACGCTCGCCGTGTTCAGCGTGCCTGTCGTGCCTGTGCCTCATGTGCATCATGCCGCAACAGCTGGACGCTGTTAAATTGCACGCTGCTGCAAAACCGCCTACAGGCCGGTGTTGTGCCCTTGCAGCGGCTCTGTTGTCAGTGTACAGCGTGTCGAGGGCTTGCACATGCGCAGTCCTCTGAACTTGTCTGCCGGGGCTGCAGTGAAGGGCGGGAGGCGCTAGCTGAAGACATATGTGCTTGCATCCTCCCTGTCATTCCGTGTTTCCTGCATGCAGGCCAAAGGGCCAGAGAAGGCTGTGGTCTACACAGTCTCGCATGCGAGGAGATCAAGCGAATGCGGCACCAGCATGCACGCACAGGACATGCGCATGAGGCCCTGCCGCACAGGTCGGCGAGGCAGCCGCGGCAGATGACGGTTCCTGGCTGCCAGCTACGCTTTGCGGAACAGGAAGAGCAGCAAGTCCACAGCTGGCACGGAGCCGCCTGCTTTGTCAGCTGTCGGAGCAACGGTTGAGACGTCACAGCCGCACAGCTGCGGCGGATTGGAGCTGGTTCTGCTGTAACCTGCTTTACCTGGCAGCGGGCAGGCACACAGCATGGCGGGCATGCTCTACGCCTCATACGCTGCACGCAGCTTCACCAACGCACATCCCCAGCGGACCAGCCTGGATGAGGAGGGCTCGGAGTATGGTGCGTACAGCAGCAACCCAGACTTGTCCGGCCTATCGACATCCGGGTACCCGGGCGGGCGGCGCGACAGCTTCAGGTGGGACAGCATCCGATGTGCAGGAGAGGACAGACATGGCAAGGATGCTCCTGAGCACATCTTCATCCCGCTGCTGCTGCTGCTGCGTTGTCACGCAGCAGCCTGCAGGCTGCACGCGCAAGGCAGCGGCTGCTGCCAGTTGTGAGGGCTCATGCCTGCCCGACGTCTGCCCCCTGCTGCGCCCACCCTGTGCCGATTCTTGCACGAGCCCTCGGCCATGCTGCCACTGTGGTCCACTCCAGTACAGCCCCCGAACCCCACATGACGCTGCTGTGCCGCGTGCCCCGCAGCTCGATGCGGTCCATGAGCGGGCGCTGGCCGGCTAGGTTCCCCTGCGCCTCGGGGGACTACATGCTGCTCGCGGAGCTGGGGCTGGGCGTCACGGCGACGGTGTACCTGGCGCTGTGCAAGCCGCTGCGGCGCAAGGTGGCCGTCAAGCTGCTGGACCTGGAGGCCATCGAGCAGGCGGGCGGCCTGGTGAGCGCCTGTTCGGAGGAGAACTGGAGAAAGGGTAGCTGCTGCAGTCGTGGTCCCTCAGCAGTCCTGCTGCAAAGTGGTCGTGTCACCCGTCCGCTGGCGTGTGGTAGCATGTCGATCAGATCAGCCTGCGGCACGGTGAGATGAGCAGCCAGGTAAAGCGCAGGCGCCACCCGAGCTCAAGCAGTGACAACACCATGTTGCAGGACGTGGTCATCAAGGAGACGGCGGTGATGGCGGGCATGCGGCACCCCAACGTGCTGCCGCTGCTGGCAGCCTTCGTGGAGGGCGGCTCCCTGTGGATGGTGCTGCCCTTCTACGCCGCGGGCTCGCTGCTGTCCATCGTGCAGTACCGCCACCCAGAGGTGAGGCCTGAGACCCTCCCGCACGTGAGGGTCTTCGAGGACGCCTCACGGCAGCTGTGACGTTCCTGCTGCTTTCCTGGGTGTATGCTGCTCATAACCCACTGCGCACAGTGAAGGTCGTCGAGGCCACACCAAAACAAGTCACGGAGTGGTGTTGTGGACCAGTGCTCACATGGGCTTTGGGTAACAGGCTCTCCATAGCAGGCTTCAGGCATGCGGCTGAGATGTTATCTATGTCCGCTGCAGGGCGTGCAGGACTGGCATGCGGTGGCGACGGTCATGCGGGAGGTGGCGCGCGGCCTGGCGTACATGCACCAGTCGGGCCGCATCCACCGTGACCTCAAGGCCGCCAACATCCTGGTCGCCCCCGATGGCCGCGTGTGCCTGGCAGGTGTGTTTCCCTGCACATGTGCCCAACTTGACCCTCTCGACTCTGGAGGCACGCAGCCATCTCGAAACCCATTGTCCTTTCCTTTACCGTGGGTGTCGAAGTGTACCTCCAACCCGGTCAATTGGCTTTTCGAGGAGATAGCTGGCAGACTGGCCAGGCTTGAGGTTTCGTGTACTGCTGCGGTAGACTTCGGCGTGTCGGCGGCGCTGGAGGCCACCCCGGGGCATGACGGCGCCTCGCAGTCGCAGCACCAGCCGGGGGCGGCGGCGGCGTTCGACGCGGCGGCGCACATGCGGCGGGTGTCCGTCCAGCAGCAGGCCAACTCCAAGGTATCCGGCACAGCAGCGAGTGTTTCCTGGCGGCAAACAGCGCGCACAGCTTGCAGATGACCTCTGAATGCTTCTGCAAACCACGGTCAGTGTCCTGCGCCCGTGTCAATCTGACTTGGTAAAGCAAATCATGACACAGGATGCGCGAGTGGCAGAGCGTGCTTCAGCGGAGATTCAGAAGATGGGCATCGCCGGCAAGAAGATGTCAGCGGCCGACTACAGGGCAGCCCGCAGAGCCGGCACCATCGGCCCCTCTGCTGTGAGTTCCTTCCACTGTGCAACGAGTGCTGGTCGTGCGCTGACGCCAAACTTGCCGTCGTGCTCTGCAGATGCAATGTTGCTGACGTCAACCTTCAGCCCAAGCACAGCACTGGGCCTCTAGAGCTGGTGGTGTCGATGAGGCACACTACTGCTGAGCATGCACATCACTTGCAAACTCCTTGACTGGGCAGTAGGGATGTGTCAGTCACTGCATGGGGCACAGTGATCGCCACATCCCTCCAAGTCCAGTCAGAAAAGTGCCGTAGGCTGCGACTTTTCGAAACGTGGCCTCAAATATGCAGCAGACTTTCGCAACAGGAATATGTGCGCGGGGCTGGCTGCTTTGAGACACTAGGCTCCAACGCCCTGTCGAGCATCGTACCCTGGCACCTGACGCATTTGCTGTGCTGGCGCTTTGCAGCCGCCGCCGCTGCTGACGCAGTCACTTGGCGGCAAGAGCCAGCGGAGCAATGGCCAGGGCTCAGGCAGCAGCGATGGCGATGGCAGCAGCCACGGCGGCTCCCAGTCAGGTGGGCGCCAGTCGTACTGTGCAGGGTGCTCCTGATAAACATCAAATATCTACGCCTGACCGTGTGTCAACCTTGCAATGCTGCTCAAACGGTGCCCTGACCCAAGCCAGATTGGGGTGACATCCAGGGGATAGCAGGCAATTTAGTTTTTTTTAAAGGAGCGCTGGGAAGCTCAATGGTGCTGGGTGGGTGTTCAGTGCATCCCACAAGCTCGACACTTTCCCGCAGGCCGCTTCAAGTCGCAATTCAGCAACGCCGCGGCCGCCGCCAAGTACTTGGCGCGCAGCACCTTTGTTGGCACCCCCTGCTGGATGGCGCCCGAGGTGCGGGTCCACACCTGCTGGAGATTGTAGCTGGCTTCCTGCATCTTGCACTGCAGGCAAGGCAGCAGCGTCTGAGCACGATGCATGGTGCTGCGAGTGACCCCGGCTCCAGTACACGACGTGCCTCAGGCAGTGTGGTGGCCGGGCCCAAATACACTCTGACATATGCGTTTCCCGCGCAGGTGATGGCGCCCCAGGTGGAGGGCTACGGCCAGGCCGCCGACATCTGGTCCTTCGGCATCACCATGCTGGAGGTGGGTGCCCCCCGGCATGGCCATGTGACTGCGCCAGCCGTCCATTGCACCGCAGCCTGTCGTCTCCGAATGTCACCAGCTCCGCATCAGGCCAAGCCTCCCAGTGCTGCAGATGCCAGCTGGCGCTGAGCAACGTTGTCCGCACCCGCAGGTGGCCACCGGCAAGGCGCCCACGGCCCGCCGCAGCGTGGAGGAAATCCTGATCAGCGTGCTGTCCAGCCCGGAGGACGACCCCACCTCCATCGCCGGCGAGCTCAGCCACACGCCCGAGGTGGGGGTTCAATTTACCAAATGTGCTGAAGCCCCCTGGTCAGCGTGCTGCCTGGCCTGGAGGTTGCACATGCACCCCGAGGTCGCCTGCGCAGCAGGTCTTGCTCGGTCTGTGTTCCAGCAACAGTGGCAGGTGCTGGCTGCGTCGTGCGCCCGCGTCAGAGCTGTCGCAGTGACGGGGGCTGGCCGCCGCGACTGCAGGCATTCCAGGAGGTGGTGTACGCCTGCCTGGCCAAGAACCCGGCGGAGCGGCCCACCGCCGCGCAGCTGCTGCAGATGCGCTTCTTCAAGGTACCCAACGACCACATGCTGGACTGTCATATCCTGTCAACCTGCCGTTGGTGCCTGCCATCATGGTGTGGCCTGTCATGCCATCCGTTCCTGCACATGTGCTGCTGCCGAGCATGGCGGTTGCAGTCTGCCGGCGGCGCGCAACCTGGCATCTTGACAACATTTTGTGGACCAGAAACTGGAGGTTACCTGTTTTGGCACGGCCCCAGGTCATGGCGATGGACCCCGCGACGCTGGCGGTGACGCTGCTGGACGGCGTGCCGCCGGTCACGCACCGCGACGACGCCCACCCGCCGCCCTTTACGACCTCTCCCGGCAGCAGCGGCCGCTCCGTGGCGGGCTCCGTGTCCTCCCGCTCGGTGGTGCGCTAAACCCTGACTTCGCAAACCCTGTGAGCCCTGCAATCACATGTTGGGAGGGCTCCGTGTCCTGCCGCTCCGTGCTGCGCTGCGTGCTGGGTCGCAAGCCCCGCGTCCTGTGCAACCCTGAAACGACGCAATGCTGGACCGTCCGGCGGGGATGCCTGCTGGCCGTGGTCTGCTGGGTTTGCTGGCAAGGCTTTGCGTTGCATGCGGAGGTCAGGCGCCCAGGATGTGGCCAGATGCCGAGGGCTGGGCAGCTGAGCATGCAGGCTCCTTGCCAACCAGCTGCACCTCACTGCAGGGGACGGCGACGCAGTTCGGCGGGCCCGGCAAGTTTGGCGCCGCCGCCATCGCCGACGCCCTGGACATGACGATCGCTCTCATCCGGGTGCTGGGCCGCTCGCAGCTGCCGCCCAAGCTGCAGCGGCACACGTTGACGGCGGAGGACCTGCGCGGCGGGCAGGTGCGCTCTGGTTCGGGGTTTAGGGTTTCAATCAACAGGGGGCGTAGACAGCGGGAGCCAGCAATGCCCTGCTTGTGCGGCGAATGCTTGCGCTCTGGGCTTGTGCCAGGTGGCGATCCCAAACGTCGTCAGTCTTGCAGGATGGACTGCATCTGCAAGTATGTCCTGCTGACTTGGACGAGGCAGCCAGGCGGAACCGTGGACCGCGGTGCTCGATACCCCTGCTGATGATGGCCTCGCCCCGCCCGCAGGGCTTCGGCTTCGTCGTCATGAAGCGCGGGAAGTACATGCGGGCGGCGTCAAAGGGCCGCGGCTTCGTCGTGGCCCGGCTGCCGTCGGACGACAACACCGTCTGCTGGAGCGCGCCCTCCTGGTTCCACACCCGCGTCTCCGCCTCTGGCTTCACGACGGGTGCGAACGGCTGGCTGCCGCGTGACGTGGTCACCCCAGTACACGGATGCACAGGGGCACACCTGCTGTGAGAACCTGCAGCGCCCAGGCGCACAGTTGGACGTGGGTTGAACGAAATCTTGGGAGTGGATGCCGGGTGTTGACGCCTGCGCCATTGCCAGATGTATAGGCCCAAGCGCCCATCATGCTCGACATCGCCTTGCTCTGTGTGTCCCACAACCATCTGTGGCACAGACGCTTGTTGAACCTGCCTATCAAGACGCAAACAACATTCCGGTGCACATGCGCAGGCAACGACGAGGTGGCCGCGCTGTTCGTGGTGCGCTCCGAGGCGGAGCTGGCGGCGTACACGGCTGAGGCGCTGGTGCCCGGCCGGGAGGCGCCCCGGGCGCGCGTGCTGCCCTGCTGCCGCAGCCTCACCACCGCGGCGCTCACCGAGCTGTCCCTGTCCAAGGGTGCGTGTGTCGTGCGCAATAACATATTCCTGCCTGGGCGGTGGGCTGCCCGGGCGGTGGGCTGCTGGTCAGCGTGTCTGGTGTGGCTGCGCGGCATGTGGGTTTGCAGGCTGGTGTGTAGACGCGGCAGCAGCCAGCTGCTGCGCTTCCCATCAAATCGCGCTGCAAGCGCCACACCTCCCACATCTTTTTTTCCTATGCGTCTTGGGATTGTCGGCCCACTGGGTGTGGTCGGGTGCAACTGTGCCGTTGCAATGCTGCAGGCGGCTCTATCTGCGCCGACGCAGAGGCCAACGAGCAGCTGTACGGCGAGGGGGCGGAGCCGGGCGCCATCCTGGGGGGCCGGGTGCGCCCGCCGCAGGCCTTCCAGCCGCTGTACGAGGAGCTGGCGGCCGTGCTGGCGGGGGAGCCCATCGAGCCGCAGGGGCTGGACACCCCAGACGACGCGCGGGTGAGAGGATGATGTGATATCAGGCGTGCCAGGTTGTAGCCTCTGGACCAGAGTGGGGCTGCAGATGTTACATATGCCCTGCGACCCCCCTCCTCTGTGTCTAAACTCGGAATAAGGGTTTGTTGGTCGCTCACATGCCCTGGCTGTGCGCGTGCAGCACATCTCGGCGGGACTGGATGAGCGCATCACGGCGGCCAGGTTCCCGCAGCAGGCGGGCGGCAACGGCAGCGGGAACGGCAGCGGCAGCGGCCGCCGCCGAGCAGCTTCCTTCAGGTGGGCCGGGATCCCTAGCTGCTCGCCTGTGGGTCACCTGCAACTGCACTTGACTGCCTGCCAGCAGCGTATGCGCACAGTGTGCCGTCCCAGCTGAACCGCTGGCTGTGTGACCCCGCAGCAACCTCAGTGGATCCAGGTGGCTGGGTCCACGTGCACCAGTGATCCGTCCCTGAACAATGCCTACAACCTTTGCCACAACCTTCCTCTGCACACAGCCTGGCGGCCGGGGCGTCGCTGGTGGAGCACGCCCCGGAGCAGTCGGGCGCCAGCGAGTCGGCGTTCGCGTTTGCGCCCCCGCAGCGCGCCAAGTCGTGGAAGGTGCCGCGGGAACAGCGCTTCGTGGACATGACGCCCAAGCCGTACGGGGCGTCAAGGGCACGCGCCGCCACCCTGCAGGTGATCCAGCGCCCGAGGCGGCTGCAGGGCACCGGGTGCAGTGCCTGCAGCAGTTGCGTTTCTGATCCTGGTGTGCAGTCTGAAGCGGTGCACGGCTAGCGTCGTTCACCGGGCTGTCAGGACCCGGTGTAATTTATACAGGCTTGCATGTCAGACAGACCTGCTGGCGTGTCAGGGAGCGTGACAACACCAGAGTGCAATTTCGAAGTGCCTGCCGGCTGTTGAGGGCGCAGCTCCGCAGGCTGTGACACACGACCCTGCATCAGGACTGCAGCCTCATTAAGTGTTCGCACGCATCCAAGTTGCACAGAAGCGATGTGTGACACCTGATGAAAGCTTGACTGTGGGGAACTTGACCCTGGCGGCAAGGTTTTGGGCCCTCATGTTTCAGACTGCCCCTGCATCATATGCGGATGACATGCATTGGGGCCTACATGTCGGCCATGGCCTGGCTTGGCTTGGCTTTGCATGGCAACGACAACAAAGTTTGCTGCCGGCTGGCTTGCAGGAGGACGATCTGGTGGAAGCGCTCAAGGGTGTCCAGAGTGCGCCGCGCATGCGTGTGGCGCCCGGCCCTGCAGCAGCACCCGCAGGTGAGGCCGCATCCGCCGCCGCACGACCCTGCTTCGTGTTCGTTCTGTTACCAGTCGGCAGTGGCTGCTGCGCCACATCCGCACAACCCTCGATGCTCTGCTCAGTGCCACTCCCAAGTTGCAGTTCTCAAGCGGCCTCTGCTGCAGATGAGGCAGGCGCAGCGGGAGAAGACGGTTCCGGCAGCGGGGGCCGGCCCACCCTGGGGCGCCTGTCCACCAGCAGCAGCGCGCCCGACCTGCAGAAGCTGGCGGCGGATGCTGCGGCCGGGCAGGAGGGCGGCGCTGGCGGCGGCGACCCGCAGCCAGACATACAGCGCCTATCTGCAGGTGCTGCAAGTGTACAGCGCTTGGGTGGATCGAACATCCAACACATAACAGACTGTGCGCCTGTACAGCATCATACATATGGCTGTGTAAATGCCATGTCGAATCGAAGCGGAAATGGATAAGGGCTTACAAGCAAGAGGACATTGCTGAGCTTGCTGCACGATGAGATCTGTGACGTGGTATCAAGTCTTCAGACAGTTTCACATGGTTTCATCGTCCGCACAGGTGCTGCTACCACAGACGACATCGAGGACCCTGCCACCGGGATGTCGGCGGCGGCGATCGCTCCGCCGCCGCCCCCTGTGCGCATCGCGAGGCAGTCCCCGCGGCGGGGCCCGGGCGACGACACCGCCATGGTGCGGCGTGCGGTTCAGACTCTGGAGTCCCCAACCTGACCGTTGATGCCAGAATTCATCTGTGCTGGCTGCTGGCTGTCTGGGGGGCCGTACCAAGCGGGTTTTGCAGGCGCGCTGCCGGCCTAGTCCAGCCCGCACATCGCTGCAGCAGCCTGGCTGGGCGCAGCGCCCCAGCGGTCGCGCCGGCGGACCCGTGTTAAGAGTGAAGGCAGCAGAGAAGGGGGCTCTGTCGAAACAAGTGGCTGTGGCTGGTCGCAGGACCCGACGCTGTCGCCCAGCGCGCGGCGGAAGCTGGACGACGCGCGGCAGCAGCAGCAGCAGCAGCAGCCGGCGCCCCAGCCCGTGACGCCGCCCCGCGCCGCGGCAGCATCCGCCGGTGAGGGCCGACACTCTGGCCCCGTGAACTTTGGCTGCGCCAGGGGCAGCCGATGCCACTGTGTGCTGCACAGCGCTTGGCTGTGGTGCATTTGCAGCTGCAGCATCAGCTGCACTGTGCCCCAGCCTCAGCAGCTGCGCAGCTCGGAGCTGCAGCCTGCACAGATGGTCTATTGGCGCTGCAGAACACCCTGCACAGCCGCCGCATCAACCGTGCCGCTTGTCACGCACCCTGTGGAGTTCGCCAGTGAGGTGGATGTCGTCACTGTGCAGGTGACGACCGCCACCCGCTGCAGGGCAGCCCCCACAGCTCCGCCCACAGCCGCACCCACCGCACGCCCTCCCTGGAGCCGGTGCTGGAGGACAAAACCCTGATCGCGGCGCTGCCGGTGCGCCGCTTGTCATCGCTTCCAGGCTGCACCTCTCCGTTGCACCTCGCCTCTTGCTTGTGTGCCCTCTGCTGTGTGTAGATGCAGTAGTCCCAAAACATCTGCATCATGCACTGCTGACTGCTGACAGCAATGAGGGACAGTACACTCAGCAGACACCAAGCAGTGCCTGGTGCGCACGGTGACACGCCAAGTCCCATTGGAACCGAAGCGGGCGGCTGCGTGCTGCAGCTCTTGAGGTCTGTTGGTGACGCTGCAGAGCCGCTCGCTGGCCTCCTCGTCCGACGGCGGCCGCACCCCCGACGCCAGCATCTTCGACATCGGCGCCCTGGCCCTGCCCTCCGACCAGGTGCAGGTCGACCATGCGCACAGGTTGCGGACCAGACGGTGCACCGCGTAGTGGGCGTTGTGCAGGGTCTCGTTTGCGTGGTGGGAAGTGGCGGCTGCCTGATGCGTAGCGCTGCGCCGGCTCAACCCCTGCTTTGTTGCAGTACTGCGCAGAGGGGCACGGATCAACAGCATCGCACCATACCACGTGTCCTCCAAGCCCTGCCCCTCAACACTCGAACCCCGCATATGCAGGAGCACGCGAGGCAGGCGGCAATGCTGGCTGGTGAGGAGTCGGACTCCCCCAACGTTACGCCGCCTGGATCCCACACCTCAGGTGCGCTTCCCTTCAAGGAAAAGGATTTCTGCAGCTCTCAGATTCGGCCATCGCCAGCTGCTGGGTCATTGCGCACATTTGACTGACTTTGCATATGGTACGCCTGCATTGGCCTCTCAACATCTGAACAACATTCACTGCAGGCGCTGGCGGCATGGCTCCCATTGGCAACGTGGTCGCCAGCGGCTCGCCCCCGCAGCGGCCGAGCCTCGCAACCATCCGCCCCAACATGCGGGCCGCGCAAAATGCCACGGCGGCGACAGCGGAGGGCGCTTCCAATGGCGGCGGCGGCGGCGGCGGCGCCGAGGGCCGCCACTGGGCGGGCTACCATGGGGAGCTGCACACGCCCCGCACCCCAGGTATTGTCTGGGTCGTCAGTGGAATCCGGGTACAACCTGGGTCAGTTCGTGTTGCAACTTTTCCTGTTTGCATTTGTACAGCAGCACAAGACCGGAAGCACGTCCAGCTGAGCTGTCGTAGAGGAATGCCCTGCAATAGCAAGGGGCGGTGGGTCTCTTACCTGGCGTCACATGGTGGTGAGCAGTGCTGTGCAATGGCGCACTCACGGGTGGGACCGACCTGACTGCAGGCGGACATGAGGCGCTGCGGCGGCTGGCGCCAAACCCCACCAGCACAGCCGCGCAGCCGCGGGAGCACACCGGGGAGACCCCGACGGGCGGCGGCGCTGCAGAGTGAGCACCCGGAACCCTTGACAGCTGCCCGTCTACCTATCAACATGCTCTTGAGTCTTTACACGGGATGAGTCCCAGCTATGCGTGTGTGCGAGCCAGCGAGTGCCATCCGCCATGCAACCATCGGTTTGCGGCACAACGAGATGGCGCCATATGCGGCGTACACTGCGCACATACCAACGGCACACATAGTGACAGGGCTGTGTGCACAGCAGGGCCGATGAGGGGGAGGACCCGTACGAGTGGAGTTTCGAGCGGCTAGAGTCCTGGCGGTCCCCCGGCAGCGCCGCGCGCCGCTCCAAGCCCAACGTCGCGCTGCCGCCCAAGGACACGCTGAGCCACGCCGACCTCTCGGTGAGCCACCCGCCGTTGGCTCCAGCGCTGCGGGCCCAGCTGTGTTCCCGTCATCCCCGGCAGCGTGCTCTGGCGACGGGCAGCGGTGCAGGCCGCACCCCTCTGTTGCGAGATGACATGCTGCCACTGGCACAACCCTGCAGTCAAGCAGGCCCGTCAAACCCGCGCCCATGCCGCATGATCCCCCTGCTGACCGCTTTCTCTGTAGGTCCCGTCAGCCGGAGCTGGGGGGCTGGCTTGATATGCTTCCATTGCCACGCTGCATGGCATGCAGTGCAAATTGTGCATGGCGTTGTGCAGGAGCTGATGGAGGACATCGTGGAGGCTGAGGAGGAGGTGCCGCTGGACCCAGCGGATGCGTCGACGGCGGCGGAGCAGCGAGCCAAGGGCGGCAAGGGCCGGGGCGGCAAGCTGGGCAAGCTGCTGTACGGCGCGGACAACCCCTCCTGGAGCTATGTGCCCACGTGCTGAGGCGGCGGCGGCGTGACAAACTGGCAGCAGTCACAGCGACGCTGGTCGCGGTTACCACGGCGGCGCAAGTGGCAGCTGCACCCGCGCTGCAAGGGCGGACGAATGGACGGGCTGCTGCACGGCGCCAGCAGCCCTTGTACAGCTACGTCCCCGCATGCTGAGGCAACAGCGGCGGCGGCGGCGGCAGCATGACGCGGGCGGCTGCAGCTGGGCCGGCAGCACGGCTCTTGGCGGCTTGGCGCCGGCGGCCGCGGGTCAGCGGTCACGGCTGCAGCGGCGCCACTGATTTTTTCAGATGTGGCGTCCGCGTGCTGCCGCATTGGCGCGGGCTTGGTCACACAGCACAGGCGGCGGCGCAGGATGAGCCAGCTGCCGCTCAGCACAGCGGGATGGATTAGGAACTTAATGGTGGGCATCATCGAGGGGTCTGTCCTGCGTAGCGGGCAGCGGGCACGGCGCAAACGAAACTTGGTTGTGCCTTGAAGATCTCGGTGGTTGCGTGGAGTGGATTTACGCTGGCAATGGAGTTGTCAGTACAACAACGTTCTGATGTTGTGCACGCTTTGTCATGTTGCTGTTGTTACAGGGTGACCGATGCATTCAGGCTGACAGCCGCCTGCTCTGTGCGGGCTGCCTGTTTCGTTTTGACCCGTGTTCCGTGTTGGGCAGCGTTCCCAGATTGCAATGCATGCATGTCATGCCATTGTAAACATTGTTGTCACAGCTGGTGGACTCCTCTCGACACGTGCCCGGGCATTTGCACGTGCCATGCACACGGTGTGGTGCAAGGAAGATTACCAACCTATCAGTCCCGCAACGCTACTCACATGCACTGTAGATTCGCTGTGCAAGCTTCCGCTATGTGTTGGGAAGACACCCTGCAAATCCGCATGTGTCTCCCAGATCATGCTGCGGCAGCGGTGGCCACCCTGATTGTAGGGCTCGGTAGCGCTGCAAACAGCCGCTGCATGTCTGCGTGAGCTGACCAGAGGCCTTCGTTGATAGCGCACATGCTTGTGGGCGCCAGGCTCCTGCAGCGCATCGTGTCGGCCCAGCGCTGCTCAAGCGCCCCCAGGTGCAGGGCTCGATCCAGCTCAAACTTGACAAGAACGGCGCAAAGCCTGCTCTCAGAGGCCATGGCCAGCCTTTCGTGCTGCGACGCCAGCGACACCGGCTGCTGCGCCGCCAGCCTCACCACCGCGGCGGCGCTGGTCGCGCAGCTGGACGCGGCGTCGGCCACGGCCGCAGCCGGGACGGCCCCTGCGGCGGACGCGGCTGCTCAGGCGCGGACGCTGGTGCTGCAGGCCTCTGTGCGTGCGCACGAGCCGCTGCAGTGTGCGGCTGTCTGCCATCCAGAGCCAGTGGCTGAGGTCGTGACAACCGCGTCACCGCACGACTCATGTTCAACCGCACCGGTACGGGCAGTCCATCTCGACGCCTCAAAGACAGGCACGTGAACGGCTGCAGGGCGCCGCCGCTGCTCCGGCACCGAAGCCGCCGTCGGCGGCCCGGACCTTCTACAAGCGCACGCTGCCATCGCCGCCAGCCATCGCCTTTTCGTCCACTGAGGGCAAGTCGTTCCTCGTGTCCACCGTCATATTCCTCAGAAGGATGTGTCTGTGTCCTGCTGGCAAAATGGTGCTCAGCGACCCCGGTCGTGAAAGCGGGGCCTGCTCGGAAGGCCTCGTGAGGCTAACGCCCGTGCGCAGGGAAGCGGCTGTTCGGCGAGGCGCTGGCGGCGGGGCACATGGAGGGCTTCTTTCCCCTCATCGAGCAGTTCAGGTGCTGCTGTTGGCAGCGCGGCGCAGCAAGCGCAGCTGGTGACCTGCACATACACGACCTCTGTGGCAGCATGGAAGGCTGGCGGGCTGCCTGCAGCACAGCGCTCAGGCTGCTCATGCTGGACGTTGCGCGAGAACCTGATGCTTGGTTGTGGTCGTGGCGTGCAGGACGCAGGACGAGCCGGCCTTCTGCGGCCTCGCCTCGCTGGCAATGGTGCTGAACGCGCTGGCCATAGGTGGGGTTTCCTGTGTGCTGACCTTTTGACCTGTTGGAAAATTTCGTGCGGCATGAGCGCAGCGCTCCTCCCCAGCGGCAGCAGCGGCCGGGCGCAGCAGGCAGCAGAGAATCCCACGTGGTGCAGACCCGCAGCCCCTGCCGACCCGCACCAGCGGCCACGGCACGCTGGACCCTGGACCCTGAAAACCTTTCGTGTCGTGGCGCCGCAGACCCGCGGCGCGCGTGGAAGGGCCCCTGGCGCTGGTTCCACGAGGCGCTGCTGGACTGCTGCGCCCCCCTGCAGCGGGTGGAGCGCGACGGCGTCACCCTCACCCAGGTCCGCACCCAAATCCGAATCCGAGTCCGGATCCGAGGCCACGGCGTTGGACAGCACCGCCCCTGGCCCTGCGGTGTGCGGCCCCTGGGAGCTGCAGCACGTCAGAGGAGCAGCCACTCGCTCAACTTAGATGTGGCACCGCTATGAAGGAGCAAGGTGTGCCAAAGCAAGGTGTGTCGCAGGCAAAGCAGCAAGCAACCTCGCGCCAGGGTGTCAGCGGCTGCCGCTGCCGCAGCACACTGCAGGGGCACCGTCGGCGGGGTGCCTGAGAAGCCCGGCATGCTGCGCAGGCGGCGTGCCTGGCCCGCTGCAACGGCGCGACAGTGGAGGCGGTGAGTAGTGCGCCCGCGGTCGACGTGGACACCTTCCGCGAGCACGTCAGGACGGCCACGTCGGCGGCAGACCGCCACATCGTCGTCTCCTACTCCCGCAAGCAGTTCCTGCAGACCGGTAGGGTTTTCGTTTGGGGTTTCGAGCCTGCAGCAGCGGCGGCAAATCCCTCAGCCTGCAGTTTCGATCTGCAGATGGCATGCCGCTGCTGCTGAGGGGAGCACACTCGAGCCTCGAGTCTTGACCCCTGCTGCTTGACATTTTAAGTGTTTGCAGCGGCATGTAAGGTAGCCTGACGGTGCAATCCTTGGTGCCGGCACAGGCGACGGCCACTTCAGCCCCATCGGCGGCTACCATGCGGCGCGCGACCTGGTGCTGATCCTGGTGCGTAGCGTGCTGCCGCCTGCAGTCGTCACTGCGAATGACTAGCACACCGACTGTAGCGCTGTTGCGCTGCTTCCGGCAACGTGCTGGAAGCCGCTGCAGCTGGGGGCCTGCCTGCTGCGCTGAGTGCGCGTCGTGCGCGCTGGCGACTGGGATGGCATCAGAGCATCTGCGGCGGCAGCGCTGCCACCACGCTGCTGCTTGCACCACAAAGCAGCTGTACTCCAGGACATTGCGGCGGCGCCCCCGGCCCCTCCCATGCGCTGACGTCGCGCCCGCCGCCCCACAGGACACCGCGCGCTTCAAGTACCCGCCGCACTGGGTGCCGCTGCGGGAGCTGCACGCCGCCATGTTCGGCCGCGCCGACCCGGTGCGTGCGACGCGGCCCGGCGCGCCCTGCCGAAGCCCTGCCGCCTGTAAAGCAATAGTCGGTTGGTAAAAGTCTGGACATTCTGGGACCCGTGGGCTGGTTGTTGCCAGGTCACCGGCGCGCCGCGGGGCTACCTGCTGCTGGGGGCGCGGCCGCTGGCCGACAGCGTGCTGCTCACGCTGGGCCGCCGCAGCAGGTGGGGCTCTGAGGTCGAGTGTTTGATGCTGTGCGGCCTCGCCTGTGCGCCGCACACGCTGCCGGCTTCGTGTGCGTGCCGCAGCAGTGGTCGTTGGTGGAGCAGCCGCCGTGTGCACGCCACTGCTGCCAGACCATCTGCAAAGCACAGCAGAGCGTGTCGCTGTCACGGCGCCTGCTGTGATAGGCGGCCGCCCGCGCACACGCCCGGCGCACGTGCTGCAGGGGGTGGCGGGGGGTGCAGCGGTACATCGAGGAGGGCCCGGCGCACCTGATCGCACGGCACGGCCGCGACTTTGCCACCGGGGCGGCGCTGCTGGCGGCGGTGGTCGCGGGCGCGCCCATCGGGGACGTGCCGGCGTTCATCGCCGCCAGAACGGACAGCGGCGGCGGCGGCGCCGGCGGCGAAGGTGGTGGCCGGGTGGTCGATGCAGCAGCGGGGCCCTGCGTCAGCCCGGGCGCCGTGCAGCTGCTGCTCCGGGAGGTGGCGGCGCTGCCCCTCAACCAGGTGCCTGCTGTCCTGCTGTTCCACGCTCGTCAGGCGGCTCCGGCATCAGGCATGCTGTCGGGAGAGCGTAGCTAGCCTGGTCCGTCTGCCCGTTTGCTGCGATCCGTGCGTACATGTTTGGCTGCCCGCTGAAACCGCGTTCAGGCGCCTGCGCAACGAGACGCAGCCGGTGAGCGTTCATGTGCGGCGAGCTGCCTCGCACCACAACCCTCGACACGTGGTCCGGGCAGATGCGGCCTTACAACCTAAACCCTGTCGGTGACACGTTGCAGGTGGTCAGCGGCGCGGCGCCGGCGCAGGGCAGCGGCCTGCCGCTGCTGGCGGCGCGCCTGTGCTTCCTGCTGCTGCTGGTGCCGCCGGCCGCGTGGGACGCCATCCCGGATGAGCAGGTGCTGCGGCTTCAATGCACGGCCGCAACGCCGCCAGCATCGTCACTCTGCGAGGCCCAAGCACTGACAAAGTCGCCCATGCCCTGGCCTCCTTTTGTACGGCGGGGCTGCCGCCAAGTGCTCAACCAATGCGTGTCCACAGTGACGCTTGTGCGAAATTCACGTTCAGTTATCCATTGTGCAGGTCCGGGGCGAGGCGCGGCAGCTGCTGGATGTGTCAGGAGCTGCGATTGTCGCGGCGGAGGCAGCGTACCTGCGGCGGCAGGTGACACTCGAGTCTCGCCAGGCATGACACCATTGCCGTTCCTCATGCCCGGCAGTCAACCGCATCAGTTCCTGCCCTGCTGCCGCTGCTGTGCCTGTGGCCATGGTTACACGCTGTGCTGGAGCGCGGGCCCGCTTGACATGCTGCAACGGCCGGGGCCACGCCTTCTGGGCATCCTACAGAGCCACGCGGGCCTCAGGTTCACAGCCCGATCCTTTGCAGGCGGAGCAGATCCCGGTGCTTGAGGCGGAGTCGGCGGCGCTGACGGCCTGCCGCCACTGCGCAGCCGGCGGCGACGCAGGTTCGGGAGCTGCGGCGGCGCTTGCAGAGCCGGCGGCCACCGCCGCAGCCGCCAGCTGTTAGTGGCGCCCAGGCGGGGATGCTGCGGTGGCCGCGTGTCTTGACAGCTCCTGTCGCGGCGCATCATTCACCACGGTCATTGGCGTGCGCAGCAAGCTTGGACGGCGAGGGGCGGGCTCGGTTGCACTGTGCTAATCACAATGCGCATGCGAGCATGTGGATGACCTGTGTTAAAGTCAACATGCATGCAGTTTGTGCGGCTCCCTCTGGCAGACCATCCCTTTGCCGATGTAACCTGGACATACAACCCTGGCATGTGCGCCAGCCAGCAAGGCTGCAGCTGCGGCGTGTTCTTCGGCAATGGCTTTTCGTGGCAACCCTCCAGCAGTCAGCGGGACACACCCTGCACTTGCAAAGCACGCTTCGCGACACGCTTGTCTGAAACTGGCGTTGATTTGGAGTCCCTACAACTGCTTACAAAATAAGGCACAACACTCCCACATGCATGTCGAACAGCCGCCAGAGACCCTTGCAATATACCTAAGCATCTATCGTGAAACCCAGTGCCCATGGCGACATACGTCTTTACACGATGCAATCGAAAGCCTGAAGCTGCAGCATCGCCAGCGCATCAACCGCGCTGAGGTCTGATGAGGTAATAAGGACGACTGATCAGCATCTACCCCGCACACGTCCTGGATGTGCTGACAGCAAGCAGTGCAGAGGGGCCTGCAAAAGAGATGCGTGCTGATCGTCATCAGAGTGCACAGATGGCGGCGAATGCTGCTCGGAGCAAGCAATACCCAAAGGGCATTCTTTATTCCTTCGCTGCCCCCGCCGCCATCCCCCAAAACTTCCATGCAGGCCCCTGCAGGCCGCAGGCCCCTGCGGCCTGACACGCTACCAACGGTCTGCTGACCAAGTCTTGCTACTTGTCCTGACCCCCCAGGCTGACACCACCAGCTGCTGCCACCTGCCACCGGCTGCAGGTGCCAAACGCCGCCGTGCCATCCAGCTGCGCCGTGCCGCGTGTTGTTGAGTTCCGTTGCTGCAGTTTCACCGCCACTATTTGGTAAGCCGCGTGGCGTCCGCGGCCTCCTTCACCGTCACCAGTTCTGCTGGGCGGCAATAGAGAATGGCGAGACCCTGTAGTGGCCGCCCCCGTTGGCGCCCGGGCTGCCGTGGTCGCTGCCTGCCGGGCTGCCCTGCAGCAGAAGTGAAGGCCGTGCGCATTTCAGCCCAGAGTGGGCTGGGCCCCAAGCATGCCCATGCAGTGCATTTGGAAGAGGGAACAAAGGACACAGGCCAACCAACGCGATCGGCTTGCCGCGAAAGCTGACCCAAATGGAGAGCACGCACCCACAGCACGAGCTCACAGCGCAAATTCAGAGCTCAGAGCTCACCCGAGCGCTGTCATCGTTGGCGGAGTCTGACCGCATGTGCAGGCTGCCCTGCTGCCGCAGCCCGGCCGTGAAGGAGCCCCCCCTGGAGCCAGCCCCGCGCTCCGCCGCCGCCAGCAGCTTTGACGCCTCCCGGCTGAACACGCCGTCTTCATCGTTTTCGGCTGCCGCACCTGCTGCAGGGCCGCTTGACGCCTTGCCCTTGCTGACAGCAGGGCTTGGGAGCGCATATTCTGCCCCATTGCCCGGCTGCGACACCGGCAGCAGGCTGTACTGGCAGCGGCCCAGGCGCTTCACCGCCAAGTACAGCACCACATAGCCTGCAGCGCAATTGTGACAATCTCAGCAGCTGGGACAGTTGAGGAGACAGCGGCGGCACGTCGCCAGACAGCAACGTACGCAACCAGTGCCAAGCCACACAGATTTCAACATGCCTGCAACACCGCAGAGTACAGCTGGACATTGGCACACTGTCGCACTCACTGCCGCAGATGCAGGCAGCGATGGCGACGGCGATCCACACGAAGTACACCGGCGGCATCATGGCGCTGCCGGGATACTCCAGCCCCCACCGCGGGTCCTCTGCACAAGGCCAAGAGGTCTAAGTATACGGCAGCGAAGAGTTATGTATTTGTCCAGGCCAGTCGAGCCAACCGTAGAGGGCCCTCTCATGCTTGTCAGCTGGTTCTTCACGGTATCAGGGCGGGGATCGATCGACTGGCAGCAGCTCTGGGGAGGCGCACCGCCCCACATGATGCGCGCGATCTGCACCAGCCAGGCGCCCTGCAGCAGGGTGAAGAACGCGCGCCCCAGGGCCGGCAGCACGCTGCGGGGCCGCCACAGCTCCGCGGCGATGGACGCCGCGGAGCCGTAGATGGCAAACACCTGCGGGCGCGATATGTGCAGCGCTCGCCACGTCTCAGGCAGGCCGCCTCGGTCTGGCATGCTTTGAGGTGTTCAGCCGCATGCAGGCCATGCTGCCACGCCAGTCACACATCAGCACATGTGTACGGAAACGTGCAGCATCCGACCCGGCCGCGTGCCCATGTGCTCAGCATCCGCCGACCGGGAAGGTTCGTGAGCAGGCCGAGTCTGCAAGCCTGGTCGACAGCAGGACTGGGGACCAGCACCTGCCGTGAGCGGCAGGACCACGCACCAGCAGCGAGTGCACGGTCTGGTCCAGCGGCTCGTGCTTCTTGTGGTTGGCCATGAGGAAGCCCTCGATGAAGAAGGCGAAGGACAGCGCCGCCTGCAGCACGCCGCCCTGACGAGCTCACTCACGGCTGGCAGTCATGGCAGGGGCCCCGGCGCCTCAAGCTGTGCACTGCAGGGTGCGTCCAGGTGCTGCGGGCGCTGCGGGCACCTCCAAAGCTGCGCCGCCACCGCCTGCGCTGTGCCCACCGTCGGCAGGGGTCTCCTCAACAAAGCATGCGCAGCAGCGCACAGCGCCGCACCTGCTGCGTGCCGGGCGGCAGGGGTATGACCATGGCCACCCAGTCCAGCGCCCCCGCCAGCAGGAAGCCCGGGTACACCGACGCGTGCTGCCAGTTGTTCATGTGCGTCATCGCGAAGCGCCCCTGCTGCGGGCCCTTGCCACAAATGAGCGTCCTGCACGCCATGGCGCCAACTGCCTTGCTGTGCCGCTGTGTGACAGCCTGCATCGGCTGCTAAGCACTGCTGCTTGCTACTACGCATGGCGTTCGTAACAGCGACGCCCAGGTTGCGCGTGCACACGGAGATATACCGTAGCCCAGGCAGCCCCGACAGAGGCGGCATGGGGTCTGATCATGACTCACGCATGAGTGACAATGGGAAGAATCATTGAAAGGTTCACCTGAACTCGGCGTGGTCGCCGTACAGCTCGATGTAGGCGATGAGCGCGGGGCCGAACACCTTCAAGAACGGCTCCAGTGGCAGGCGCCTGCCCCGCAGCGCTGGACCGTACCACGAGGTCGACTGAAAGCGGGCCGGGCCCCGCCGCAGGTACGTCCACAGCGCCCACACCGTCCACCAGGCCCCCCTGCAGCATCATGCAAAAGCGGCCTCGTCCCAGCGCATGCATGCCCTGTTGTGGCTGCCTCACGGGTGCCGGACGTTCGCAGACTGGCGGCACAGGACGAGGCCCCGCGGCCCTGCGCACCAGCAGACCTACTCACCACACCAGGAAGGTCGCGCCCGGCCCCACGTGGCCCTTCCAAGTGCCGTAGGTGCGCCTGCAAGGTCAGCGGGACAGACACATGAAGCAGTTGCCTGTGGCAGCAGACTTTTGCGCCGCACCACCGTGCGCAAATGCCCTTGAGCGATTATCTGCGGCTGTGCTGCACTTCATTATCTGCACAGACAGGACCAGATCGTCGTCTAGCAGGCTGCAAGCACAGGCAGCCTGCAGGGAAGCCGGTGATATCGCCCAGAAAGAGCTGCAGGACGCTGCACGACGGGGGGTACAACATGCAATCGAACGCAGTTTCCAGCTTGGCCAGGGCGGCAGCGGCTGCACTACTGGTCCTCGCAGACCAGGCAGGCAGCATGCAAGCTCAGCAGCAGGGCACCGTCCTGTGATGAAGGTCAAAGCGCGCCAGCTGCACCCCACATTTTCAGCCAGCGTTTCGGGATGGGAACCAGAGGTTGCAGGTGCAGCCCAGCCATAGTGGGTGTGACGCAGCACGAAGGTGCAATTTGAGGGCTCAAACACATTATAGAGCATCACAGGCGATCAGACACACGCCCAGCAGCAACATAACAGCGGCCACGCCAATCGTCTGTTAACCTTACGAAACTGTGACAAACACCTCACACCGCAGCAAGGATGCAGCCTGTAGCCCTCACTATGCTGTTGGATGTTATTTTCAGAACCGACAGTGCCTGGTGAGACTGCTGGGCAAATGCTGGGACCAGCCTCCGACACACAACTAGCTGGCTGCCGATGACAAGCGGAACTTTTGCCACCCACCAGATCTCCGTGCCGTCGCAGTCGATGACCCCGTGCGCGCCAGGCGCATGGTCAGTCGCGTTGTCGGCGTATATGTGGTGGTGCAGCATGCTGACTCGCCCAGCACGGCCCCAAGTCACGCCCAGGCCGTGCTGTGCTGCGCTCCAGGCTGTGCGAGCTGCTTGTTACTGTTTTCACACGTTTGGGGAGGAGCTGACATGTAGCAGTGAATGTCGAATGTCGCAGCAGATGCTCAAGGTGACACCGCAAGGAATCCGAGGTTTGATCATCTGTGGCTGCCGGACTTGGCCTCGCCTCGTATGGGCAGCATTACGAACTGTTGACACATCGAGTCGTCACCTGCAAGTCTTCAAAGCAGACACCTTGACTTCCACGCCTTTCGGGACCGCAACATGGACGGCAGCTTAGCAAGGCCGCAGCCCGAGACCTCGGCCCCAAATCATGTCCACAACCTGAGCAGTCCAGCATGCAGCAGCGAGAGCCGCTGTCACAAGCACGCCGAAGTCTGACGGAGACCAGCAAGCCAATTCATGAATCGCAGCGTCATTGCATCTGCTGCAGCAGCGCCCAGCGGCATGTCCGGCTGCAACCGCAGACGCTGTGCTACAGCAGCCATCCCAGTCTTGCTGCCTCACATCGCAGTCGCTGCAGGGCTGGTGTGGCAGGAGCCACACTGAGGCAGGGCATCCGTCAGTTCACCCGCTCAGCTTCCTGCAGGGTGCCACAGCATGCTCAGCCCCGGCCCTGTGTCGCCATGGACAGCACTGCGCCACAGCAGGTAGTCAAGCACGCACCGCATGCATGCCAAAGCAGGGACGCTGCATGCATGGTCAGCAAAGCAGCGTGCAGCGAGGAGCCTGGCGCACCAGCAGGCGTGAGAAGTAGAAGGATGTTGCGGTCATCTCCCGCTTCGTCACCTGTGCCGGGGAGCAGACTCATGTGGACTGAGGTGCCCGCCTTGAAATTGTTTCCATGCAGGGCTTTTGCTGCAGGGGGGCGGCACCGCCCCAGACGCCGATGCATCCTGCCCGCTGCCACGCAGCGACCTCCTGTTGACCGCCTCACGCCATTCTTGCAGTCAGGACGGCCCACCTTGAAGCCGGCCTGCTGCAGGGCTGCCTCCACGTCCGCCTCCGCGTGCAGGTACGCACGCGTGGCCTGCACTTATTGAAATTTTGTGTTTATTTTATTTTTATTTTATTTGTTTGCCAGCAGTGCCATCAGTATGGTGAGGGTGGACGGTCCGCCTTCCAGCATGCCTGCTGGACTGTGCAGCCTGGATCAGCCAGCTCGTGGGCTTGCAGCATGGCGCGGCCGATAGCCCGGTCTGTTGCACGTGAGCACACGCCAGCAGCAACAGCAGCAGGGTGGCGCTGACGTGCAACCTGTCAGCAGGCTGGACAGCAGCGCACCTTTGATGGCCCCGGAAACAGCTCGCCGATGCGCTTGAGCACCGAGTAGTACAGCGTGTAGGGCGCGAAGCTGATGATGAGCCGCTTCTCTGCGAGGCCCGCCAGGTGCGTGATCATGGCGTCCGCCTTGCTCTGCACAGGCGCGGACCGGCAGGCTTTGTGACGAGGCACAGCTGCACATCATGATCCCTTCGGCGGCCATCACGCATGGGGACACCCTGCTGGGTTCGATGGAGGCTGTGACCACATGTGCAGGCCTGAGACAGGGCTGCAGCCGTCACTGCCGGTGCATCGGCCACAGCTCAAGGACCCTGCACCTGCGGGTAGTGGATCATGACGTCCAGGCACGTCACGGTGTGGAAGGAGCCGCCCTGGCTCTCCAGGTCCGACGCTGCAAACTTCGGCTCCACCTGCACACAGTTGACAGGGCGTCGCTTGGAAAACAGCTGTTGGCAGCACACCCGTGGACAGACGAAGGAACTTTCGCCTGTCTGTAGGCAGCTTGGCCCAGGTGACACGGAAGATGCTATCAGGTGGGGGCGCTGCAGCTGGAGCTGGCACCTTGGGGCGCTGCTGGGGGCTGGCTGCCACTGCTGCCTCGTACCGCCGCCGCGCCTCGTCCGCCATGGCCGACGAGATGTCGGACGCTGTCACCTCCGCACCCTGCACTCAGCAACATGCTGACATCAGCAACCACGCCGTTACCCGCGGTTGCTCGCACACTCTGACAGACACGCATCAGGACGGCCAGAAGGCCAGAAGGCCGTCGCACGCCCCCAGCACACAGCGCCGAGAAGCGTGGCAGACATGATAGAAAAGGCCTTCAGCCACCCCGAGGACACGCGCGGCCGCAGCCGGCAGCCGCTGCAACACACGTACGGTCATCTGCTTGTGAGCTTGGGGCAGGGAGCGGCGAGATGCAACCGCGGCGTGCTGGTGCGCACCCTGAGCGCGAGCGGCACCGCGAGCGACCCCGTCCCGCAGCCGCAGTCGCACACGCTGGTGCCCGCCACGCCGCCGTCGCCGTCCAGCCACCCCAGCACCTTGTCCACCGTCTGCGCGTGCCCCGTCCGGATGTCCAGCTGCACCTGCGGGCGCGGCAGCGCGCTGCCGGTCAGCCCTGGAGCGACTGGCCGGCCGAGCCGCGCAGGCTGGTGTTTACTCCGTCACCGAGGCTCGCAGTTGCACTGCCGAGGCAGTTCCTGCCGCGATGGCATGGCGGCTGAGGGGCAGAGCTTGCATCAGGAGCGTGCACCTTGTTGACGTCATCCGTCTCGCCGTAGATCTTGTTCCACCGCTCGAAGCCGGTGCCGTTGAAGTACGACTTCACGGACTCCATCTCGTCGCCGCCGGCTGCTGCTGCTTGCTCCTGCCGCCTGTTGGTACACACCCTACTGTGAGACAGGGTCAGGTGACAGGCGCCGGCTCATGCCGCCAAGCTGGATAATGACACGGGTGTCAATAAGACACCACTGCGGGGACACACCCAGGCGAAAGGCCTCTTGTACTATTGACGTCCACTATGTCGTTCCGGTGCCCTTCATGAATCAGGCAACGATGATCTCACCGCTTCTCGGGGTCTGTGTTCACCAGCACCGCCCCCAGACTGGCGATGGCCGCGGCGCCGCCCAGCGCCAGCGGCAGGCTGCCTGAGTCTGCCACATCACCTGCGCAGGTTCAGCGCCGCGGGCTCAGGGTGGCAGGGACCTCGGATCGACACCATGCATGGCGCTGGCAGCGGTGGGGCAGTGGCCTTGGTACTGCGCCGCGGCGATGCGCGGGACCGAGCTTACAGCAGGGCCTGGATAGTTTCAGGTGTGACGGGGATCGCTTCAAGCAGTGCCACATGCACATGCCGCTGTGCAGCACGGAGCCCCAGCTACACACTGTGCAATGCCACAAAACCTCCGCTCGATCCCGGGCATGCACAGCAGCAGCCGGGGCAGCATGCTGCTGGGCCTCACCGATAGCCTGCTGAGCCGCGCCTGCGGAGGCTGGGGAGAACAGTGCGGAGACGGCTGAGGCGCCGACGACAGCGCCAGCCAGTCCGGCTGCTGCAAAGGCTGCCTGGTGGGCGAGGGGCGTCGCGCCGCGCTGCCTGCTGGCTGAAGGACGGCTAGCCGCTGGGCTGGCGCCGCCGCGGGACTCGCTGCTGGCTGTTGCCCGGCACTGCAGGCTCTGGGACCTCTGGGTCGCGTGGCATTGGGGCCGCTGGCTGGGGCGCCACCGGCGCGCAGCCGGAGGCAGGCTGCCACAGTTGGCGAAGGCTGCCATTGCAGCTGTGTGTGGCAGGTTGTAGGCTGTGAAATTGCGTGCTGTGGCTGTTCAGGCGCGCGCGCGATCAGATCGCAATCGTCTGCTATCGAGTGTTCATTACGACGCCCAAGTACTGCGACTGCATCAGAAAGAAGCACCCGAGGACAGTGCACTGCACAAACGAAGTGCACGCCGCGGTCTGCGTGCAGTCTGGCGATCTACTACCTCCTTCGTTGGTCGAAACACATCACCGGATGCTCGGCACCGGATCGACATGATCGTTGCACGTCAACGACAGCATGGTCCTTGGAAACATGCACCCACATGACAGTTCATCTGCAGCGCTATCTGCTTGCGATGACCTTCAGCCCTTGGTCTCGCAACTATTCCGAGTCTAGAGTGCAACTTGGTGCGATGCGAGTCCTGCTGATCAGCCAGCGACGCCATGTTGGCCCCGTTGACCAGCAGCAGAATCATGGCTTCCCTGCGGCGGCATACAGGTCACACCTCAAACGAGCAGGGCTGTGCTTCGTGCAGCATGCCAAGTCGCCGGGCCACAAGACACATGCGCAGCGCCAGAGGACGCTTCGGTTCGGCGCCGCAGCCGAGCATGCAGCGGGCCCAAGCGGCGCTCCTCCTCCCGGGCAGCGCACGGCGGTGGTCACGGGCGCCAGCAGCGGCATCGGCGCCGCCACGGCCCTGCTGCTCGCGACCGAGGTGCGCGTGGTTTGGGTCATGCCTGTCGCTCATTGCCTTCTGTGATGATTCAGGTGCACCTCCCAGCAAGGCGTGCATGCTCATCGTCAAATGTCATCATGTGCGGACGTCATGATCACGCAGGGCTGGCGCGTGTTTGCCGGGGTGCGGCGGTCTGCCGACGCCGACACGGCAGCCGCATCGCACGCCAACATCACGCCGCTCATGCTGGACGTCACGCGCGAGGACAGCGTTATTGCGGCCGCCCAGCAGGTGGCTGCTGTGCATGGAGCAAAATCATCCGAACAAGCGAGTGTCGGAGGCCACACGCCGCTGCCATGATGGTCTTACAGCCCTGCAGCGTTGCATCAGAATGAAAAGCGTATGGCAAAGGCTGAGCGCACACCTGCTTGCTTCCAGCGCAGTGTGGGCACCTGCTGGCAGCACCGTTCATGATCCTCGCCGCTGCATGTGCTCTCGCCGAGGCCGTCCCATCGACCTGCTGACACTTCGCGCCGCTGACGTGGCTGCCGCTGCGCCTGCGAGCAGGTGGGCTTGGCGGTTGCGGGGGCCGGGGTCGATGCGCTCGTCAACAACGCCGGGCGTGCGGTGACGGCGCCCGTGGAGCACCTGCCGCTGGACGTGTTTCGCGGCCAGATTGAGGTCAACCTGACAGGCACGGGTCTGGTGCCTGCCCCTGCGCACCAGATGGACTTGTGCACTCTGTATACTGTTTTTGCCTGACGATCTTGTCATCTCGATGTCACAGATAACACTGTTGCCCCACGCTTGACTTGTGGTTTTGCAGGCATGATTGCTGTGACCCAGCGCTTCCTGCCGCTGCTGCGGGCTGGCCGCCCCGGACGCATCATCAACATTGGTGTGCTGTTGCCCTAGATTGGCGTGCTGTGCCACCATTGCCGCCCAGCACTGCCATGTAGCGCAGCAGCTCGAGAGAGGTACTTGAGCCCTGCAGCTGCTGCGTGCCGATGTTACGCCGGCTGATGATGGCTGCTCCTGCTACAGGGTCGCAGAGCGGCACCGTGGCGCTGCCCATGTTCGCGCCCTACGCCTGCAGCAAGTTTGGCGTGGAGGCGCTGTCGGACTGCCTGCGCCTGGAGCTGGCCGGCCAGGTTGGTGTGTTTGGGTGCAGGGTCACAATATATCTCAGTAATGCATCGATGGCCGTACTGCCTTCACCTCCAGCAGGTGACTCTGCCACATCCAGCCCCCACATCGGCGGTTCTGGAGGTGCCCAGCCTGACCCTCAAAGGGACTGTATTGTGCACCCCTGTGCATGAACTGCTGCAGGGCATCGAGGTGTGCCTGATCAGCCCTGGAGCGGTGCGCACGCCGATCTGGGCAAAGTCCGGGGCCGAGGCGGCGGCGCTGCTGGCAGCGGCGCCCACAGACGCCGCCACACTGTATGGCGACCTCATCCGTCAGGTACATCACTCTACTGCTTGGGGAATAATGGAAGTTGGAAGGTATGAGTGGGCAGGGGTCTACAGTGTTCGGCAGGCAGGCAGCTCAATGCCTGCTGGTTGAGGACCTGGTGAAGTGTCAGCGACCGCAGCAACATGGACATCAGGGTGCGCAAGCAACATGCTGACATGGTGTATGAGCGCCCCACCCAGCAGGTGCTGTGTCCTAGTCTGCAGCCGGGTTCCTGCCCTTGTGTACGCCTCGGGCAGGCTTTCCCCGAGCCCGGCCGCATCGCGAGCTGGTCATCTGTCAAGCCTTCGCGAGCCCTGCCTGCCTCCGCGTTGCCAGGGCAGCAATGGAGAGATTCCCGCTTAGAGCTCTGATTGGCCTGCAGGTGCAGGCTGGCGCTGCGCATGCTGAGGCGCAGGGCGTCAGTGCAGAAGACGTGGCGGCGGTCATCTCACGGACGCTGGCGGCGGGCAGGCCGCGCACGCGGCAGGTCGTCGGCACCGCCGCCGCCGTGCAGATGGCGGTCCGCAGGTGGGAAGGTATCTTCCAGAAGCAAGTAGTTAGACTAGGCGACAGCCTGACGTCCGTGGCATGCCGAAGTGGCGGTGTGTTGCCTGGAATGGGCTTGTGCAGTCAAGAGAAGTCTGCTTGCAACCGTCGGCATCTGGGCGCGGCTCAGTGGTTTGCTAGCGCTGAGTCTGGTGTCGGGCTCCAGTCTGCGATCTTGGCGCCGACCTCTGCCTGCCTCCGTTGCAGGCTGGTCCCGGACAGGCTGTGGGACCGGCTGCTGAGCAGCAGCCTGGCGAAGCGCGGCCGCGTCGCCGAGGCCGCGCCCGCCGACCCTCCCATCGGCTGATGGGCTCAGAAAGCAGAGGCGCTGTGGGCCTGGCTGAGGCCAGCCTGCTGACAATTGCCTGGAGGGCACTTCTTTACCGTCCAACTGCGTAGTCCAACCCAAAATTGCCAGTGAGCAGGTATGGATGCGATCACGCCATGCATGCCGTCCATGTGCAGTTGCAGCCTCAGGGCTTGTTTGGCATCAGTCGCAAACATCTGGTCAGCCACGTTCCGGCTGCCAGTCTCGATACAACAAGCTTTCAGCAGCACACCCTTTGTTTCTGTATGTGCAATGCGCTGTGGTGTTGTCAACCTGCAGGTGGCCTACGAATGTGTCCGGGGCCTGCAACGGCGCTGTATCATTTGTACAGGATTGTGGGGGACACCCTGTGTTGCTTGGTTTGGGTACCAAATCATAGCACTTTGACTTGCTGTCGCATCGCCATCCGCTGCACATTGACCCCAGCAGAGCTTCAAGGTTGCTGCTTCTTGACGCGGACATGCCAACCTATAACCACTGCCTACCGTACTTCTACTGCTGATCACTGCATGAACTTCAGTGCTGATCCAGATCCCATGTGCGGGCATGCTCAGTGGCCTGCGCGATAGACGCCTTTACGCCAAGTTCTGAGCGCAGCTGTGACCAGCCATAGCTCCAAACCGTCACGATGCATTGCCTGCTAGCTGCGTCCCCAGATTAACTACTCGGCTGCACGGACTATCCCCGCCTTGGGGAGTTTTCTGAGGGTATGCTGCTGCCTCAGCTGGTGGATGACATCACCCGCGGCCGCAGCGTGTACTCCCCCTCGTACGTGGCCCACTGCACGTTGGCGTAGCGCCGGAAGCCTCGCACCCGGTGGAACGACACCGCGTTGCTGTTGTGGTTGTTGTACCTGCAGCAGCGGACACCGCACTGAATCACGATATGACTCTCGCAAGTGTCCAGCACGCCTCCAGCTGTGTACAACGGAGGGCTTCACATACCTGAGGTGACTGGAAAGCAAGGCAGGACATACGCAGATGGGAAGCGCACCACTTGCTCGTGGCCGTGATGTTGGTGACGGGCGCGGTGGCGCGCATGACGACCAGCAGGTCGTCACCCACAGTCGTCATGTGGGGGTATGTGAAGTGCGCTGCAAAGTCCTGCAGAGTGTAGTTCGCAAGGTTAACGTGCCACACTTATGCCCAGAACGTGTGATGCGCCCGTAATTCTGGATGTGCTGCAGCAGCAGACTCACCAAATGGTAGTCCAGCACCCCTGCCGGCCACCAGTCGATCGCGTTGCCGCTGTAGTACAGCCCCATGGTCGTGCGGTCCACCTGCGGAGGACACTGACCCCGTTGCCAGAAGCTTGTGTTCTCATGATGTGAAGGCTCTGCCAGACAATGTGTGTGAGTGTGCAGCTAGCACGACATGATAGGCTATAGCGCTGTCTAGCATGCGACGGGCGCACGTTCAGTGCGAGCCCCATTTTCGGCGCGTGTGCCCTGTCGCTGCCGTGGTGTGATGGCGGGTCATTGGTGGCCCCACCTCGCACTTGGAGAAGGGGGTGATGTGCAGCTTGGGCAGCGTCGGCTGCCAGGGCTGGCGCCACCGCCGCGTGGAGTCCCGGTTCATGTTGCTGGCCATCCAGTACAGGTCGGTCACGTTGTCGTAGATGATTGCGGGGTGTCCGATGGCTAAGCCTGCACACACCAACAGCAGCCCATGGATCTTCCTGCATTCTTGCAGCGGGTGCTCGACGCCAAAAGACGTGGTCCGATCCTTGCCAGCATGCCAGCGCACAGCCTTCAGCGCCAGCAGCTGGCCAGGTGGTGAGTTTGAGGGGCACGTAAGCAGCTGTCGACCTGGGACGTTTTTGAAGCGCAGGAACTCGCGCTCCAGGCGGGGCGCCGCCGGCTGAGCCGGCAGCGCGTCAGCATGGTCCGTCAGCGGGTGCTTCTTGTCCGCCTCCTCCGCCGCCGCATCCTCCACTGCACCTGTGTTGATGGTTAGCGACAGTGCCCAAACAAGTGCCAAACAAGTGCCACCTGCAGCACCTCTAAGCACAAAGTACCATGCGGTGGCATACCAGAAACCCAAGCAGGTGGCCTTTGCAATGTTGTTAAATGCAGCAGGAACAGTTCATTGCTCCTCGCGCACCCGACAAGACCGGCAGGCCGCTGTCCTCCGCCTGCTGCGCGGCGTCCTCTGCGGGCGGCCGCTGCAGGGGCTCCGCAGCCTCCTGCTGCTGCTGCCGCTGGCCCGCCTGCTGCTGTGCCTGCAGCAGGCTGCGCGCTGTCTCCCGCCGCCGCGGCCGCTGCTGCGGCCCACGACCCGACACATCGCCACGCCTGCCGATCTGCAAACCCTGCTGGCTGCTGCCGAGTCCACCCGCTGACCCATCGGCCCTGCTCCGGGCCGGCTGTCCAAAACCTGATTCGCCTTCCGCTGAGTCTGCCTGGTCACCCTGCAAAACATTGCGCAGCAGGCGCCGCCCCGCGGCCGCCGCGCCGTCCGCCGCCTTGGCGATGACGCCCGCCAGGGCGCCGGCGGCGGTCTCGTTGTCGGCCGCCCGCAGCGAGGCGTCGTCCAGCGCCACGAGCGCGGCCAGGTCGCAGAACAGGTCGTTGTTGACGCGCAGCGTGGTCAGCAGCTGCCCGCTGGCGCCGCGCCGGTCCTGCGCAGGGTGCCGGCACACACCGTTTTGGCAGGACGCAAGCGGTGCAGGCCAGCAGCTGTACTGCGAAGGGCGTGTGACGAGCGCTGGAGCTCTGCCCAGCACTTCTGCACATCGCAAACGGTCAGCAGGATGCACAGTGGGATCGCAGGCCCCCTACGGACAGCCAGCTCAGGAATGGAAAAGCAGGTCATGCCACACCCAGCTGGGGGCTGCCGCCCCTGCTGTGTCCGTGAATGGACATCATCTCACCTGCCGCCATTGAGCTCTTGCCATCGCCAGGCTGCTTCTCAACAACACCAAGCCCTGAGCACAGCGCCCAGCACAGGGGCGCGCAGCCGCCGGCCCCACCTGCAGCCGCACGGTGACGCCCTCCATCCAGTACAGGCTGCCGAAGCCGGCCTCCAGCGCGGCCGCGGTGTCGTGGATGTAGTCGTGGTCGAAGCCGATGATGGACTTGCGCACGGTGTAGTCGGGGCGGAAGGCCGCGTCGAACAGCGCCGCCATGTCCTGCACCCGCGTGCTCGCCGGGTTGCCCAGCGGCTCCGTGAGAGTCCACGCCTGCAACGGGGCGGCAGCTTGATGCTAAACACATTCCTGGGGGAGCGCATAACATCGTCAGCCTCAGCAGATGCCGACGCCAGCCTGCAGCTTGAGCGCTGGAGCATGTGTCCAGAAAGCTCCTTTGAGAACACGGACAGGACCCTCAGGCGTGGTGGGCGCTGCGGACCTGGGGCGTGGTGAGGTCGGCGGCCTCGTCGGCGGACATGGCCATGGACACCCAGTCCACGCCGCCGTAGATGTGCGCGCCGCTGCCCACCGCCAGCAGCGCGCCCGCCGGTATCGTCACATCCGCGTCGACCCAGTACAGCGTGAAGCGCTCCATGCGCAGCTGCGCAGGCAGGCGCCCAGCCTCCCCGTCACGCTTGTGTGGCGCAGCGTCAGCGCCACGATCAGGCGGACATGGTCCAGGTGGGAACTGCATGTGCACACATACACGCACCCACGCAGAGCACTCTCAAGCCTGGACTGCTCAGGTCCGTGGCTGTGAGGATGCGGCCGACGCGGCACCTGCAGCTGGTTGCGGGCGTGGTCCAGGGCCAGGATGCGGAAGAACAGGGGGTGCGGCTCGAAGTCCACCTTCACCAGCGTGTTGACCGCAAAGCCCTGCGAGTCCTGCATGCAGTCGAAGGGTGTGCGGTGGTGACCCTGGCCTTGGCGCAGACAACCTCGCTGAGCTCTGTCCTCTGCAGGGACAGCAGGCACTGGCAACGCGCGCCGCGGGGGTCTGCAGCATGGCCAGCAACCCAGCAAGGGAGCGGGGACTGCACACCAGCACTGTCACGGTGACGCGGGGCGGCGCGTGCCACGACATCTGGTCCGCCCCCATGTCCACGCGCAGCGTCGCGCTGTGGGTGATGTTGGACGCCTGCAGCGGCGAGCCGGCTGTACTTTCACGACCTCACTGACCACATTGTGAAGACAAGGTAGCGCAGATTGATGCCAGGTTCAGCGGCAAATGGGAGATGTGCCATGCGCGCGGCACTGCTGCCCACCTTCACGGGTCTGCCCTTGACGGGGATGATCTCGAAGGCCTTGGTGACGCGGCCCCACGAGACGTCCACCCCCGTGTTGGCCATCACCACGCTGAGGCCCTGCAGGTGCTGGTGGCGGGCATCAGCTACATCACACATCCACACTGTGGGAAGCCAGCTGGTCGGCTTGTTGCTGAGTGTGTGAGCCGTCCACCAAAACTGCGGGGAGCCCAACAATGTGATGGCCTCGACTGCGGATGGTTCACCGAGGTGACGCGCGCGGGGGCGCTCCACTCGGCGCCGCCCTGGTCCAGCATGCGCGCCACCATGACGTTGTTGTTGTCCGAGAAGTGCCGCTGCACGCCGATGATGTACACGCCTGCGCGCCCGGCAGAATGGCGCAGCTCGTGCCTCAGGCGCTGTGAGCTTCTCAGGGGTTGTACGATGAGGTTCAGCATGCCAGGGAGCATCAAGGAGTCCACGCCCGGCTGGTGTGCGGCTTGAAGATGACCCCCGGATGGCCCTCCCCACCTGACGCGCACTGGAAGATGGTGGGCCAGTGCATGGGGCCGGGCGAGCCGACGTGCTGCCAGCTGGCGCCGCCGTCGTCCGACGCCATCACCACCTTCGTGGACGTCTCCGGCGCCTTGACGCCCCACGCCGCCTGCCTGCGCAGGGGCCCAGCCTCGGCCGTCACGCAGGCGCAGCCCGGGGAGGCAGGCTGCTCGTGGCCGGCACAGCACGTCGACTGGTTGCTCAGGAGCACCGTCCCCGCGCAGCCGCCTGCATGCAGGCGTGCCATGCCGGGCTGCTGGATGTGCAGCTGCGCACTTCTCGTACAGCACCAGCAGGCGGCCCGAGGGCAGCGCCAGGATGGAGGGCGACGCGATGAAGCGCGCCGGCTGGTCCAGCTGCGCCAGGTAGGTGCGCTCGGCGAGGGTGTCGCCTGGCAGCCTGAACCCCGTCTCCAGGCCGTCCGCCTGCTTGATCGAACGGACCAATGTATGATCTCCGAGGAACCATGTAGTCTCAGGTGCATGCCCGCCAGTGGTGCCCCAGCCACGCTGCCATGGCATCCAAGTCGCAAGTGCCCATGCAGCTGCCATATGCAAGTGCGTGCAGGGTGCTGAAGGTTGCCACAGTCATGCGCAGAGTTGCTGGTGTGGCTCGCGACGATGTTACGCACCTGGTCCGGCTTCTGCGGCCGCCCGGGCGTCAGCGCCGCCGTGGCATTTGCCAGCTGCTCCGCACACCTGGGCGGGGGCGGCGCCGCCGCAGCCGCTTCCCGGGTGCTGCGCCGCAGCTGGCTGTGCGTGCCCAGCTTGAACGACAGGTATGCGGTGGCCGCCAGCAGCAGGGCGGCGGCCAGGGCCTGCCGCATGCCGCCGCGCAGTGGCTGCCCCTGCCGGCGGCCGGTGCCACTCGGCCGCAGCGCTGTCATCACCAGGCCCGCTGCTCACTGGGTGCAGCTGACCTCATTACGTAGCCGCAGATGCCTGCTGGTGCCCAGGCAGCATGGCCGTGGTTCCTCCACCAGAGGGCTCAACCGCTGCAGATCACAGCGACTGCTGGCTTGCTGCTGCGATGGCCATGCTGCAGCAAGTACAATGGCTGCTGTCGATGGCGAAGCAGCAGCACGGCGATCTTGCTTGGACGTCCAGCAGCCCGGCGACAGGACAGCTGCACTGCCGGCTCTGCAGCCACTCTATCTTGCAGTGGCTTGGATATCTGGGCACCAGCCACCTCTCCTCTCCCCGATCCCCTCTCCCTACACTGAAGATCATGTGTGCTCCAGCTGCAACTCGGAATCAGATATACGGCATGAAGGCATCAAACAGCAAAGCTGCAGTTTAGGTGATCTGCCCGTGCATAGAAGGTATGAGCGGGAGATGTGTGCATCCGACTTGCAATGTGCAGCGCATGTGAGTGCAGCAGAGGCCTGGCGAACCTCTTCGCTTGCTGCGTTGCCGCCTCGAATGTAGAACTCAGGTTGATGGCCAACTCTGGTTTTCAAAGCAGTGTGCCTGCTACAGCCCGTGTGTTCACGGCGAGTGTCAATGGTAGCACCACACCAACCAGTGTCTCAGATGCATTGAACTCGATGCGGGCAGTGTGCACCCGGCTGGTACAGTGACTGCAGCATGTTCATCCCCTGCTGCCCTCTTCTCTTCGCCTCTTCATGGCAGGATCTCTGTCAAGCTAGCCAGCTGTCACCGCAGTGTGGTCCTCCTGGTCTGTCCTTCTGTGCTGCAGATTGCATCTCCCTAAGCTTGCACATGAATATGATTAACCTTTGAGGCAGTTGGACGCCAGCACAGCGCGACGAGGCCGCCGATGCTGTCATGCAGTCATAGTATACATGGATCGAATATAGGCCCCTCGTGCATTGTGTGGACAGGACCTGCTGCAGGCGTCAGCGCTGTATTATCAGATGCCCGACGTTCAGCCCTGGGCGGTGTTCGCCGGTTGCACTTGCATGTACACAGTGGTGGGCGCCGGCTCTGCTGACAGCAGCCAGCGCCGTTGACATGAAACTCTGAAGGTACGCGCCCGAAGGAGCCATGTTTGTGCTCTGCACGGCTGCTGAGGGTCAGCCATATTCTCCGTACAGCAGCAGCTGACGCGCTGCTGTAAGGTGCAAGTCAGGTGGTGGGCCTCGGGCGCCTGATGCCGGAGGCGGCGCGGCAGCGCAGGCTGCTGCGCGTGGCCTGGGCGCTGCCGGCGGTGCTGCTGCTGTGCGGGCTGCAGCTGGGGTGGCTCGACCGCCTGTGGCTGGAGCGAGGGGCGCCAGACGGCGGCCTGCAGGCCGCCGCGCCGGTGTCAGCGTTGGCGGCCCGCCGTGACCTGACATCTCGCAGCTCCAGGCCAGCAGCAGGCAGCGGCGCCGATGCAGAGCGCAGCCGTCGCTGCGATGGGCCTTTCAGCGTGTCCAAGGTACATCGAGGGTGGCTGAACGGAATGCAGTGGCATTGGTGTTGTGGCTCCTGGCATTGGGCCCATCCCGAAAATCTGACCTGCAAATGCCAACCCGCAGGTCGCGCTGATGTTCCTCGTCAGAGGCCCCATCCATCACGAGCGCACCTGGGCAGCCTGGCTGGCCGACGCAGCTGAGTATGTGCCGACACCAGCAGTGGTGGAGGCCTGCTGCAGTGGCGGGAGCGACGGCAGCAGCGGTCGCGGCGACGACAGGACGGCCCCAGCAGCTGACGGCTATGGCCAGAGGGACGCAGGCAGCGCCGTCAACGAGCACAGCACCGCGCCAGCTTCGAATGAACAGCCAGATGATCTAGGCAGCAGCTTCGCAGCTGAGGCAGCCAGGCGCCGGCTGCGCCATGACGCTGCGCAGCAAAGCAGGCCCGCACGGCGCTCCCTGCAGTGGCTGCGCATGCGGAGCAGACCCCAGCAACCGCCGCTGCGCAACGAGGGGGTTGTCGCGACGCAGCGCCTGTACAGCGTGTATGTGCACCCTGCGCCGCGGTTTGCCGCGTACCCCCGCGGCCACCTGTTCCATGGGCTGGAGGTGTCAGACCGTGTCAAGGTGAGCCTTCATCCGGGTCATCATTGAGTTGCTAGGACAGCAGCCCTGCGCACGCCAACCAAGCCTCACTTCTGGTGCCCCTGATGTTCTGCTGCATGTGACACCGCGGTGGCAAGGTGTGCTGCGGCTTGCATCTCTGTGACAAACAGCGGAACGGTTGCTGAGCAGGCTTCCTTGGATCATGCAGGTGGAGTGGGGCCACCACAGCGTGACGGCTGCGATGCGGCTGCTGCTGGCGGCGGCGGTGGCGGACCCCGCAAACCAGCGGTTCCAGTTCCTGGACGAGACCAGCATCCCGCTGTACCCGCCACACCTGGTCTGGGCGCAGTTCATGCACGAGACCAAGACGCGCATGTCCGCCTGCGAGGTGATCTCCGCATTGAGCCCCCAGTGTCGACCCTCTGCATGGCTGATTACCCGTTCCCCTGTTGATTGGGCAGCCTCTTTCGCATCGCAACGTGCTGTTGCTGTCAGCGGGGCCTTCCTGAGTCTGACAATCTGGCATCTGCAGTCGCAAGTGTCGAGGGTCCAGTGGGTGCCGCAGCTGCAAGGGCCGCACCTGAAGCCCAGCATGTGGCGCAAGACCAGCCAGTGGTCCATGATCCTGCGACATCATGCCGAGGTGCTGCCACCTGTTGCACGCACCGACGCAGGCCTGCCTAACCCGAGTGCATCTCGAGATTGTTTGCACATGCAGCAAAATCTTTCAGTGAACTCTGTCGTGGCCTGGCCTCACGTGAAGACTGCCTCTGCCCACAGCTGCTGGTGGCGGACACCCGCATCTGGAATGCGATCACGCCGCTGTGCGAGGCACGCGCATGGGTCGACTCCGCCACCAACATCAGGTGACAGCCGCACTCGCATCTGGCTGTGTCGATGTGCATACTACCTACTGAGCGCGGCTGTGTCTTCAGCTGTGCTCAGCAAAGACCCATCCTGTCAGGCTGCTGAGACGCAGACAGTGTGCAAGCCTGAGAATGCCAAAGTGTCATGTTGGCTGCCCTGCAGCAAGCCGTACCCGTGCGTGAGCGACGAGCACTACTACCCGACGGTGCTGGCGGCGGCGGGGCTCAGCAACGAGACCACCTGCGCCGGCAACGCGATGCACGTGGACTGGGCACGCGCGCCCGGCAACGGCAGCCCCTTCACCTACTGGATGAAGGTGGGCACGCACAGCATTTTCTCTGGCAAACCTGGAGGTGGCAAGGACGACACCTGCTGACGCTGTTGTTTGAGCACCATCTCAAGCACATTGCGCTGTACACGCATGGAAAGCCTTGCTGCACACCCTACTTGACACTTCCTGATGCAGGATGCCAGCCTGGATACGATCAACATGGTGCGTGGCCAGAAGGGCAAGTGCCAGTATATGGACGCCATCAGGTGGGCACTGCATGATTGCATTCGAGTGAATCAGGAGCTAACAGAGTACAAGCTGACGAGCGGTTCGTTGTCTGGCGCGTGCACACAAGCAGTTCATCGTCTGCCAGCCTCAAGAACGCTTGCCATGGCAATACTGACTGCATTGGCCTTGCGCAGGGCCATCAACCAGCCCGGCAATTTTGAGACCGCAGCCGGCCTGCAGCGCTATGCCTGCCCAGCCAGCGCAGCAGCAGCATACCGCATGCCATACGCCTCAGGCGTCCAGGACATGGTGAGGCGAGGTGCCTGGACTGTGGGCTGTCGTGACCTGGTGCAGCAACGCTGCGCATCAGGCCACTCTGCTGACCGCTACAGGGCTGGTGACACTCACTCCTGCCGCAGGTCAAGTGCTCCATGTTCTCCCGCAAGTGGGCGCCCTCAACACGCGAGCTGGTGTACCAGGCGCTGACCAATGCCAGCGAGCCTGCCGGCGTGCTGCTGCCGCGGCACGCGGAGCTGCGGATGCGGGAAGAAGCGCAGGCGGCCAGGCGGAAGCGAGCGCTGCTGCCACGGTGGCTGCGGCGGCGCCGGCGGTCCGAAGGGTGACACGAATGCTCAATATGCCGCACACCGGGCTGTAGGATACATAGAAGCTGTTTTGCGGTCGAGCAGCACCATAGCAGCTGCAGCTTCATTTGGCTCGGAACCGACACTTACATATAGAAGTGGCCAACTCGGGAAGTTGTGCAGCGGGCATTCGGGGAATAAGATCCTGTTTCTGCAGGCAGGGCTACAAGGCCATGTTTGCCATGGCTTACGAACTTTAGTGCTTGGTTTCTGTGACGATCTGATAGGCGAAGCGTGCAGTGCAGGCTGTGCATGAAGTTGTGCGGGGAATGCTGTGACCTGAATCGCATGAAGGTTGTGTCATATATAGGAGTGGGTAGATTTGAGCACAATACATCCGGTAGCAGTTGAACGAGTTCCGTCTGTCTGGCTAGAGTAGGCCCTAAAGTGAGGAAGATGTAACGGTGCATACGGTATGCTCCGAAGTCTATACTTACTGTCATCAGGGCTTTGTTCTGGCATACGGCGCATCCAGGCAACACTGCAAATTCGAAGTCCCCCGTGTACTGCCAGCTTACCCATGTGTCTGCCAAGTTCTGAGCCACTACAGCCGACCTGGCGACAATGATGCCAGCCGATAAGGCCAGCTGCTCCATATGCGTGGGCTGCAGTGGTGCTGAGAGCCAATGGCGTCACCTGCAGCGAGCTGCTGCACAAGAGCTGCCCGTATTGAGGATAGCATCGTCGCCCTGCGTCAGCAAGGTCACAATTGGGAACCCTTGCGGTTGCAGAAGCACCTTTTGCTGCAGCACAGGACCGCTGCTTAGGCTGATGCGCTTGTGTGGTGGGTCCGCCCGCACTGCGTGTGAATAGGGGTCAAGTCTGGCTGCCTAGTGACCTACCAGCAGCTCAGTTCTGTACTGGCAGCTGCACTTGCAGCTGCTGCCTGTGCATGCGCCCATTGCATGACGGACTCATTCGATGCGCATGCATGTGAGGCGCGCAGGGATGCCACGTGGCCCATCCACCGGGGCGTCCTATGAAGTTTATGATCGTGGCTGTCATGCTGTATGTATGCCTGAGCACTAGGCTGAAACCAACCGCTGGACTGCTGCACTCGAGATGGAATGTGACATGCGTCACGTGTAGCAGAGGTGGGGAAAGAGAACAGCCGCCCATTCCAGGTAAAGATAACCAAATCACATCATCGATAAGGTGCCGCAGCAAGTAAGGCCTGTGGGTGGTGCGCCCTCAGCTCCAATCCGGCTGCAGCCCAGACCTGATGCCCCAAACCCATGACCAGCATGCAAGTGCATCTGGTGACGTGACCACAATGCGGCACATCTGAGCACATCACAGCCGTAACAGCATGCTGCAAGATATCAGGCAACTTGTTGAGGTTGGAGTGGAAGACTGGCCATTGGCCAGCACCCCAGCAGAGCAAATGACAATCACGTGTGACGTCAGCATCTCCTTGGACCGGCAGCCTGGGCTGTTTTGACCCTGGAAGGGATCACTCCACAGCGTCGATGGCACATATGCTCAAACAATCATACGACGCATCATTGTGAACAGTCCGCCCCAGCGGCGTGGTCTAGCATGCCACTGCACCGACATGGCCCCAAGGTCCTTTTGTGCAATGTGTTGTAGGCGTCAAGTCGTGACAAGTCGTGGAAACGGCCTCAAACCAGACATTGGAAGGCGGTGACGCCACAGCTGCTGTTTGCCACGCGTGCAGTTGCGCCTTGGGCAGTATTGTCACCCGTGACCACCATGCATGCGACAGACAGCAGCCACGCTTGGGTAGATACTCGGGGAACCGTGGCAACTACTGTCTGAAAGCAGCTCGCTAACGCTTCATATGCTTTCAGGGAAAATGCGCCGATAGCGGCCGCCCTACTGCGACAGAACAGGCCGTACCGCACCAGGCTTCCCAAAATGCCTGAGGCAAGGTGGCAGCAGAAACTGCTGCACGTCGCATGGGCAGCACCTGCGCTTCTGGTGTTACTCTATGGGCTGCAACTGGCGTGGCAGGACCGTTTGCGGCTGAGTTCGCGGGCTTCAGGTGGCAGCCTGCAGCCGGCGCCGGCACTTTCAATGACAGCTCTCGTCCGCAGCGGGCTGATCCACCGCACCAGCAATGCCTCAGCAGGCAGTGACGGACATGCAGAGCATATCACGCGCTGCAACGGCGCCCTCAAGGTGTCAAAGGTGGGCACTCCTGGGTAGGCAGCCTCCTGTGTCAGGATGACATGTGATGTTGTCTTGGTGCATTTGGTCATGCTCAGGTGACAGCATGCCATGCCGACCTGCAGGTGGCGCTGCTGTTCCTTGTGAGGGGGGCCCTTCCCCACGAGCGCACCTGGGCGGCCTGGCTGGGCGACGCGGCAGAGTATGTGCCGACGCCGGCGGTGGTACAGGCCTGCTGCGGCAATGTGCACGGCAGCGGCCGTCCAGCTGGTAGCCGGACAGCGGCAACACCTTCTGCAGCCGACAGCCGTGAGTGGGGCAACGCAGCAGGTGCCGCCGGAGGCAGGAGCAGCATAGCAGCCGGTCCAGGTGCCCAGCCAGACGGCACTGCAGGTAGCAGCTTTGCGGCTGAGGCGGCGGAGCGGAGGCTGCAGGGCACCGCTGCGTGGCGTCAAAGAGACCGCCGCCGCTCGCTGCAGTGGCTGCGTAGGGGACAGAAGCCAGTCAGGAGCAAGGGCGTCGTCGCGGCACAGCGGCTGTTCAGCGTGTATGCGCACCCGGCGCCAGACTTTGCCGGGTACCCGCGGGGCCACCTGTTCCATAGGCGGGAGCTGCCTCACCGAGTCCAGGCAAGACGCGCTATGGGCACATACAGATAATGTGGTGTGGCCGCAAGTGCTCGCCTTGTAAACTTGTGAAGCTGCAGTACATCCTGACCTGGTGTCACTACACCCTTGGCACCCAAACTCTCTTGATTGGGTATCAACGTTGTCACTCACATCGGCTTGGAACAGCGACCTGGCTAGTGAAAGCGCAGAGGGGCGGAATCCGGGGCTTTGTACGGTGCAGGTGAGGTGGGGCCAGCACAGCATGACGGCCGCGATGCGGCTGCTGCTGGCTGCAGCGGTGGCGGACCCAGCAAACCAGCGCTTCATGTTCTTGGATGAGACCACCATCCCGCTGTACCCGCCGCACCTGGTCTGGGCGCAGTTCATGCACGAGACCAAGACGCGCATGTCGGCCTGCGAGGTGGTATATGTGCTGCCTCTGACGGCATGAGGCACACCTGAGAACTCTCCTCTCGTCGAAGTTGTGTGCTCTTGCATGTGCTGAGCGCCCACTGACAGTGCGAATGGTGGCCAAACAAACTTTCTGTCACCATCGATGCTGCACTACGCAGTCTCAGCGCTCCCGGGAGCAGTGGCTCCCGGAGTTCGACGGGCCTGTCCTGAACGTCAGCATGTGGCGCAAGAGCAGCCAGTGGTCGATGATCATCCGACGCCATGCCCAGGTGCCTCTCCTGCTGCTTTGTGCAGCCAGCGAGCTGATCGCAGCATGTTTTGGCTGAGCGGGCTGCCAAGGCATCACAGCTGCTGGAGTACCAACGTACAAGGCCTACCAGCTGCACAGAGCTAGTTGCATGTGATTGCAGCTGCTGGTGGAGGATACACGAGTGTGGGACACGATCACGCCGCTGTGCGAGGCGCGCATGGTCTACAGGCCTGCGACCAACACCAGGTCAGGACAGCACCGATTGTTTCGCAAGTTGTGGTTCCGCGCCATCTGATGACGCTTCACATTGGCGTGCAGTGTGGAAGGAGTTGTGGGTATGACCGGCGTTGGTGATCTGGCTCCGGCAATGACAACGACAAGTGGCAGTGCACCGCTGCCCTGCAGCACGACGTACGCTTGCATCAGCGATGAGCACTACTACCCCGTGGTGCTGGCGGCGGCGGGGCTCAGCAACGAGACCACCTGCGCCGGCAACGCCGTGCACGTTGACTGGGGGCGCCACACCAGGGACTGGTGCCACCCCTTTACCTACTGGATGGCGGTGCGTGGGCACCTGTCTACAACTTTGTATGCAGTGGCGGTGTCGCTGCCTCGCTGCAACAGTCATGGTTCATGGCATGCCTACTGCAAACCATCAACGTCCGTGTGACCGCCGCATCACCCTTCCCACCCTTTTCCTGATGTCATTTACCTCGTGGGAGCTCAGGCATTTGCACGATGCATCCCCTCTCACTGTCGCAGGACGTCAACCTGACGGAGTTCAACAGCGTGCGCAGCCAGAAGGGCGAGTGCCCATACATGGACCTCATCAGGTGGGCCAATGCCTACCAACAGCTGCTCGGATGACATGTTACTGCCGGCAACGCTGGGGTGCTACGCTGCAGACCTGGAACATGCCTTGCACTTCGGTGCCGAGTGCTGAGTGCTGTGTCCTGCCGTGGCGCTGCGCAGGGACGTCAATCAGCCGGGCAACTTCGAGACTTCGGCCAGCCTGCAGGGCTTCACGTGCCCAGCTGAGCCGGCGGCAGCATACCGCATGGCCTACGCCACGGTTGTTGCAGACACAGTCAGTCTGCGAGGGACTGCCCCTGCTGCTGCCGCTGCCCATGTTGCTGCAGAGTGCCACATACACACTCACATCGTGACAAGACTGCAGGCCTTTGAACGCGCTCAGGACTGCTAGCACCGCTATTTGTCAATGCTGCTGCAGGTGAAGTGTCCCATGTTCTCCCGCAAGTGGGCATTCTCTACGAACGAGTTGGTGTTCAAGGTGCTCACGGATGCCAGCGAGACAGCTGGTGTGCTTCTGCCCCGGCACATGGAGCTGCGCATCCAGGCGGCGGCGGCAGCAGCAGCGGCGGCACAACCTGGCCAGAAAGCGGCACAGGGCAGCCGGAAGGCAGCGCTGCTGTCGCGCTGGCTGCAGCAGCGAAAGTGGCTGCCTTCTGGGTAATGGCACTGGTGTGCTCGCCAGTTGCAGGTTTTGGGTGAACTATTGCCCTTTAGCAGCAGTCATTTGGGAGTGTTGGTGCCACCTGCAGTTGTCCCAAACGGTTTTGGGAGGGGGACGCTTGTGCGCTTTGGACATCAGTGCAGCACTTCGAAACTGCTTCGGGTACCAGCTTCGTCATTGAGTGCATTGCTGTCCGTGTGGTCAGGAACCCCGACAATGCTCTTTTGGCATTGTGCAGTCACATTTGTAGCATTGTTGGACCTTGCTTTCATCATTTGTTGAATCGTCTGGAGTGTGTAACAAACCTTGCCGCAACAGCAGCTGAAACACATGCAGTGCGCAGCGCTGCAACACCCACAAGCCCCAGCAACGCTGCACCCTACTCAGTTTTGGGCAATGGAGCTACGGCGACAGCCGGCACCCTTGTGCCGAGCAACATGCCATCAGGGCTGGGGGCAGCAGGCATCGCCGCCGCCAGCCTTGCCGGACCGCATGTCCGCGCACAAGTAGTGGCCAATGCCGTAGCCGGCCACGATCGCCACGAAGAAGCCCACATTGTACGTCATCACCGCCTGCGATGTGCAGAAGCTCGGTTACTCGGCCTGAACGCTGCAGCTGGGCGGGCAAGAACATCCATGGAGTGTCAGTAATGCGGGAGGCTGGAGGGCTGCAACTGTCAGCCAGCCTTCAGCTGGGACGCACCAGCATCAGCAGGTATGCAACTGCCACGTTGACGGCGTACAGTGCTGCCAGCAGCGCGCGCATCCGCACAGGTGTGGACGCCCTGCCAGGCAGCACAGCACGGTCGGTGCACAGCGGGCTGCTCCACCTGCTCGTTGTGCCTCATGCAAGCTGGGTTCCCGACCACAGCAGAGGTCTGTTACATCAAGCCCAACGGCATGTTCCTGATGCTGCGGGGGCAGGGCACCTGGCAGTGAGGAAGCCCAGGAGCGGCTCGGTGGCGCCGGCTGTGCCGACCCCCGCATCGTCCGCCCACACCGCATTGCCGCTGACCGCGCCGCCGGCGCTGGCGGTGGACCGCCCCAGCCTGAAGCGTGGCATGTGCACCGGCATCGTGGCCCGGCCACCAGACTGCCCCTTGCGGCCGCGTCACCACAGCAGGCAGCCCAGCGCAGCTGGCACCGGCACGGGGGGTCACAAAAGCTGGCTGGTGCAGGCAGTGCAGCTGCACAGCAGGTCTCGTCAGCGACAGCCAGCACAGGGCACACACTTTGCCCGCATCGCGCTCAGCGCCTCAACGGCGACCCCCAGCGCTGCCAGCAGCAGGAAGCTGAGCGCGTACTGCACCCGGGTGTGCGTGTGCCAGGAGCGCAGCCACAGGGTGACGTGCGTGCCGGCCTGCAGTCCGTGATGCGGAGGGTCACGCACTGCCGTGCCAATCTGGGAAGCGCCGCGCTCATAAAAAGACACTTCAGCGGACGCACAGAAGCACAACTCTCCGAAGGTGGCACACAGGTTCGCTGACAGCAAGGATTGTCCTGCACCTCGAAGTACATCTGCATCATCATGTGCATGGCGGCAGGCGACGGCGCTGCGTCAGCGCTGCTGTGACTGTCCCTGTGCTGCTGCTGGTGGTGATGGGAGCGCTGATGGCTTGCAGCGCCTGAAGTTGGGCTTGAAGAGGTGAGCAGCAGGTACGCCACCAGCAGCAGGCCACTTATGGCACAGGCCTGCGGCGCTGAGCCGAGGGATGAACAGGTGGACCAGCCCCTTGGCTGCTGCACGCCTCGCCGGCTGCCTGCCAGGGTGCCAGCAAGCAAGGAAGGGTGCCTGAGTCCTTTGGTAGCATGCAAGTCAGAAGTCGACCCCGAGTTGCGTTACGTGGAAATGTGTGCCTGCACGTACAGAGGGCGTAACCAGATCCAAGAGGTGCACACGCTCTGACATGCTTTCGACTGTCAATCGGGAGCACCCTGCGGTTCAGCGTGCTCACAGTTGCCAGTCACATGCGCTTGCAGGTCCCACAAGGTTGAGGCTTCGTGCAACCCCCAGCACATGCTTTGTGTGACGGCAGAACCGTCTCAGATCACTGCAACGTTCGCCCGCAATGACGTTCGAGCTGGACTCCCGATGTCTTGAGCCGTAACTGGGAAGCATAGGGCATCGGCTAGCGACCGGCAAGTAGCCAATAGGCAGCATGGCGCTGCAGCCATGGTTTGCACCACCGCTGCTGCTGATGCCATTGGACGCTGGCCGCGTGCAGCACAGCTCAGGCAGGAGCAGCTCGTCAGAGCATGTTAACACTGGTCTACTCTGCCATTGGATCTGGCATCTGCTCTGCGTGGGCAGTGTGCATGCCGTTACAACGGGCGGCCACCTCCGTCCGGTCATTGTGTTGATGAGAGCAGAACTGCACCAAGCAACCTCCAGCGGTGTCTGAACCAACGCTACATCGAGTGCCTGCACCTTAACGCTGGGTCAGCTGCGCAGGCTTGAAGCATGGCAGTCCAGGCCTCTCGGATCCATACCACTGCTTGCCCCACAGCCGTATCCTGGCGAGTGTTCACGAAGGACATGGCTGCAGTCGTACAGGTGATCTTTCTCAGGCGTGCTTCGCGGCCAGGATGGCCCCTGGTCTCTATGGGATAGCGCGGGCTGCTGCGCCGCGCGTAGCGGGCGCTTAGTCTTGTCCGCATACGCCGTTCCCTGGATCCTTCAAGCTTTGACACCCTTGCAAGCCTGAAACCCCGTTGCAGTTGATGCCGGAAAAAACGCTGCCTCCCTGGCCTGTTGCAACCTTCCTCGCAGCTTCGCCATGGTACAAGGATGACTATCTGGCTTGGTCTGCACCTGCGCTGGCTTGCATCGAGCAAACAACACAATGGTTCCGCAGCGACCCGGTGCACGCCTGCCAAACCGTGTGCCGGCTATCTCGATAGCTTGAAGAAGGTCCTTAATTTCCATTCTTCCTCATCTCGGTGCTTTGGCATCTCGCATGACCATCTGCACCCGTGCTTCGTCGTGTGCCAGCGAGCACATTTCCGTGGTGCAAAGCTTTCATGCATCGCACAGGTCATGAAGATGCACCTGCGAAACCATCCTGCTGAAAGGGCACTGTCGCGATGTTTAGAACGGCAACGCTTGGTGTCGAGTGTGGCTTGTTGCCGTCATACCGTCAAGGATGCCCCGCGTCCTGCACCGCGTTCATGCCCCGCGGCTGTAAAAGCCTCCTGTGGGAATCATATCGACCAAGACAGATGCATGCATCACATAGTTCCCACACGGAGTTGAAGTTTTACGCGTGGTGACACGGCTTGTCCAACTTCACTGTTGTGCGGGTGCAGCAGCGCATGTGCCCCGCGATCCTGGCAGCCGCGGCGGCATCACGGCGAACAATCGCAGCCGATTGCTGTAGCAGGCTGCTCGGGATGCTGAACCTCACCTCAATCGGCCGCAGCAGTAGCAGAGCGGAGGAGGCAATGCTCCTGGGCTGCCCAGCCAATGCAGAGGTGCGTGCAGCAACGGGTCACTCCTGCCCGTCAGGCTAGGCCTGGATGCACACTGCTGCTGCATGGCTGTTGGCGAAGTTCGCTCTCAATGCAGGAAGCTTGGCACTTTGGCAGCATGCTGGCAATGCAGGAAGCCGATGAGCTTGGGGAGACGCTTGGTGGCATGTCCAAATATGAAACCATGGACCTTGAGCTGCGCAACTCCCCGCTGGCGCAGGTGCTGTTGGGCGCAGCTGGTGGCAGACTGCACTGCCTAAACCCATTAGGCGCATCACAGCGATGTGTCACGGTTCCCGACCTCAGATGCCGATACTGCAGCATGTTTGCAAGGCGCCTACGGACATGCGCTGCTGAAACTGGCGCTTGTCGTGCTGCAGGCGATCCGCAGCCGGCAGTCACGGCGCATGTACATGCAGGCGCTCATCGCGCGCTGGCTCATCGTGCTGGCTACTGGCGTCGCCATTGGGATCGTCGCCTTTTTCTTCAACTGGGCGAGTGGTTGTCAACTCAAGTCTTGCAGTTCTGGTATCTGGAGCATTCTCACACAGGTGCTGTGGCTGAGCGTGTCCCCACATTCTGTACCTAGCACATGTGCGCAGACCATCCGCGGGCTGTGGCTGGCAATGTACCACACAACAGAGCGGGTGATCCGCAACCACCGCGGTGGGTGCAGCCTTGCGCACTTCAGTCTCCGGATCTCAATCCTGAGCCAGCCTACAGCTGCGTGTGATCTGCAGCAGCCATGTTCACCAGGCGTGCATTTAGCTTCTGCCGTGCTGCAGGCAGCTTTGGCCCGGCGTACGGCGCCTACATGGCTTTCACGCTGGTGTACGCGACGCTGGCCACGGTGCCCGTCACCTGCATCGCGGAGGGCGGCCTGGCTGACGGCGGTGGCATCTCCGAGCTGAAGGTCTGCTCTGCTGCTGGTGCTCATGCTGATGCTGTCACTGTTGCCGCTGCTGCTGGCGCTGCTGCTGTTGCTGTCTACGCTGGAGCTACCGCTGCTTGGGCTGAACCCAGTTGCAGTACCAGCCTGCAAATCATAATGTGTACAATCCTGGTTTCAGGCAGCACAGACAGCATTAGTGCCCGATCATGCATCTGTAGGCGCACTTCAACGGCATCTACACGAAGGGCATGCTGGGCTTCAACCCCGCCCTGGCGCAGACAGTGTCTGGCGTGTTTGTCAACGGGGCCAATCTCATCGGCGTAGGTGAGCACCGCGTCCTGTGCAGAGTGTCGCCTCGTTGCCATCCATGGCAGTGATGCGGTGCAACTGTGCGGCAGCATCTAGATGTCACACGGTGTCAGGCTGCCTGCAGGTGAGGCGCCGCTGGTGCATGCGGCGGCAGCCATCGCAGGGCAGCTCAGCCAGCCGCTGAAGATGCCCTGGGTCGGGGAGCGCCTGCGGCGGTGCCGGGCGCTTGTGCGCTTCTCAGCGCTATACGACAACGAACAGGTGAGCTGCTGCTGATGCGTTTTTAGAGGGAGTAGGCAGCTGCACTGCAAATTGTTTTGGACAGCCTGCAGCCAGTGAGTGCGGATAGACGCAGGACGTCAGCTGACGCCAGGGCATGGACATAAGATGTGCACTAGGGATAGCTGAGAGTGACGGACTGCCTGCCCACTGCAGAGCCACCGTGAGTTCGTGAGCGAGGGTGCCTCGGCGGGCTTCACGATGGCCTTCATCACGCCCGTCGCCGGCACGCTGTTCCCGGCGGAGGAGGGCGGCCTCGCCTTTGCGCCCAGCCGCCTGTTCGTGGCGCTCGTGAGCAGGTTGGTGCTGGAACATGTGCACACCCAAGTGCAGGTAGACGTGGCTGCGACGCCGGCGCTGCCTGACAGCACTCTACTGCTCGATCTTCTTGTGGCTGTTTGTGCTGCTGCTGATGGCGCTCCTGCCACGTGACTTGATTTTACATGTCTGTACGCACTGTGAGCTCTGACCTCAGAAGCAGATGCACGATGCGGGCTGCTGTGTATCCAATATACCCGGTACCTGCAGCTTGCCACTGTGGTATTGATTGCCCGTCCCCTGCTTTCCTGCAGCTGCGCCGCGATGCTGACGCTGATGGCGGCGGTGATGCTGTACAAGCAGCCGGGCAGCTTCTGGGAGTACCGCATGTTCGATCTGCTTTATGCTGCTAGGCACGTTGGAGTCATTGCTGCCGGCATGGCAATCCATCCCAGGGTGCCCAAGGAAATGCTTCAAACACAGCATGCACACATCCTGGTCATTATAGAACGCGCTGTGTTGGCAGGTGCTGTGCACAGCATCGGCGCATCATTCTGACGTGATGTCCTCATCTGCTGCGTGTGCTGCGCAGGACCAACATCATAGGCCGGTCGTTCTACATGTACATCTGGGAGCTGCCGGTCTTTGCGGCAATGGCAGTCATCAGCGGCATGGCTGGCGCGCTGTTCGTGGCGCTGAACATCCGGCTGCGGCGGCTGCGGCGGCGCCTGATGCCCTGGGACACGCGCAAGCAGTGGTGGCGCAGCGCAGAGGTGCGGCCGCAGCAGCGTGCGCCAGCGTGGCAGATGTTTCGAGCGGCAGGCTTGAGAGGCGCACATGGCTGCCTGAATGCGGAACTTGGAGGACGTGCTGGGTTTGTTGACATGCTGCGGGTGCCAGCGGCTGCCAGCAGCTTGGCTGAGCACGTTGCACAGATGGGATGGTTGCTCAGGTCGTGTGCACAGGTGCTGCTGATTGCTGTGGTCACGGGCACCGTGTGGTTCGGCATCTGCTGGGCGTCGCCCTGCGGCGCGGCGCCCCCGCAGCGGCTGGTGCCCGCGCTGCAGAGCCAGTACATCCCCAACTCCCTGCTGCAGCTGGCGTCGCGCGTCACAGGTGGGCTGAGCGGGTCGCACCGTGCTGCTGGCCTGGATTGCTGGGACCTCTTGTTGGCCCTGCTGGCTCAGACGCTGCCTTATAATTGCTGTGTGCACATTCCAGCATTGTAAGACGGATCCCGCACCGTCCTGCAGACACATACCCACAGCTGTGGTGCCCAGAGGGCCAGTACAACGTGTGGGGCACGATCTTTTGGAACCCCGTCCAGGTGTGTCAGATGCGGTGTCAGCTGCGTCAGCAGCTGTCTGTAATTGTTTGCTGTGCGTGCCGCCGCGGCCCGTGCTGTCGCCATGGTGTCCAGAAGGGAGGAGCCGAGCAAAGCACAGCGCTTTAGAACGCAGGCGCTGACCCGGATCCTGATCGGCCTGACGGAGGCAGACTCCGGCGCCGAACTGCCGGCCGGTGTCGCGGGGCACTACCTGAACAACCAGGCGCTCGGCATGTTCATGCTCATCCAGTACGTGCTGGTCACATGGACCTACGGCGCTGCCATTGTGAGTACCTGTTGATGGTATGCGCCGTAAATGTACACCATGTTGACTTTTTGCCCTGCGGGACTACCTGGACAAACAGACAGCACATGTTAGACGGGCTTCTTCGGTGCGCAGGCGTTTGGTGCCTTCACACCGTCCATCACAATCGGGGCGGCCTTCGGCCAGCTGACTGGGCACCTGGTGCACGGCAGACCCACCACATCAGCTTTGCAGCGCGCATTGCCATCAGCAGTGCTGCATCGAGTGCTGCATTGTTCACACACTTCTGTGTCATGGCGATTGACGTCTGAGCCGAGTGCATGGCATGTCCGTTTATATGCTGCAGGTGCGACATCTTGCAACAGGCCTGAACCCGAACATCCAGATCGCGCTGCCCACCTATGCAGTGATTGGCGGTGCTGCAATGTTGTCAGGCTTTGTGCGCTACAGGTGCGCTGTGTCCTTGCCAGCTGTTCTGGTCACTGCCAGGGTCGTGGCGATGGTGCTGACAGTTTGCCATATCACATCCGCATGCGATGCTCATGTGCTCCTGTGTTCATGCCAGCTGTCCTGGTCACTGCCAGGGTCGTGGCGGTGGTGCTAATAGCTGAGCTGAGCGGCTCAATGACGCTTGTCCCAGTCATCGCATTTGCGTGCGCCATTGCCACGTTCGTCGGCAACCTCTTTGGCATGGGTGAGCAGTCACCAACAGTATAGTAGCAGGAGCAGCGCCTGAGCATCCTGGGGTTTGGTCATGTGTAGTCAGGCAGGCTTTAGGGTTTGTCCTTGTTGCAGGCATCTATGACACGTACAATCAGGATGACAACAGGCCCATGCTGTCAGATCCCACGACAGACGTTGACACGGCAGTCGTCGCAGACAGGCAAGCACCACAAGCAGCGCATTGTGCAGCAGCGAAATCGACGGCCGGCTGCCTGGTGTCCAGCACATGCTACTGCGCACTTCGTAATGCACCACCCCACTGCCGTTGGTTGTGCCGCGCAGGCTGCAGGTGCAGGACATCATGGCGACTGGACTGGTGACGCTGCCGCCAGTTGCGCAGGTCAGGGACATCATCGAGTGCCTGCAACAGTCGCCCCACCAGGTACCTGGCGCAGTTGGCACAGGGCAGGGTAATGGCAAGTGTTGCAGTCGCCTCGAGCTGTTGCACAACGCCAGTGCATGCCTCCCCTGCATCTGGTCGTGTGCTCGTCCGCAGCAGTGAAACCTGGACAGCGCAACTGGCCATCAGGGCCGTCAGGCTGTGCATGCTCATGCTGCAGTCGTACCCGCTGGCGCCGCGGGACGCCCCCAAGGACGCTCCCGACTCCATCGAGATGCACGGCGTCATCAGCCGCAAGGCGCTGCTGTCCCTGCTGGACCGCCGTAGCGCGTTCCTGGCCAGCCAGACGGTGGGTGCCTGCTGCCTGCTGGGCCGCGGCTGTGCCTGCAATTTCGGAGGGCTTCTGCAAAAAATGCAGGAGCAGCAGCCGATGATCTGCTTGGTGGGCAGTGGCTTGTACAAAACAGCCAGGTGGAGCTGCGGTCAATGATGCACAGCTGAAGCGCATTGGTGTGAGCAAGCACCAATACTGGAGGGGCGGGCGGCACGGCCGACAGCAAGCCTCCTCCTGTTTGATGCTGATTGTCCATACAGTTTCAATCCTTTTGCAGGATGCAGGTGCGGGCGACAGCCTCGCTGGCGCCCTGCGGTCTGGGAGCGCAGTCCTGCCGCACTGGTCGGAGGACCGTCAGATCGGCATCATGTCGCGGGTGAGCATGTGCTGACATGGATGCAGCCGGCGTGCTACCTGCCACGAGCCTGCTTGGGTACGGCGTGGCTCTGCGGCAGTGTTCGGGGTCAGGTGCATGTTGCTGTTTCACAGGTGCGGCCATTTGCGTCTTCGGCATACACCGACGAGACCCCGATACTCAAGTGCGGCTGGCGGATGTGCTCTGATGCCTGTTCACTTGACATGTCAGACATGCAGAGCCCATTAGAGAACCCTGGCATGAGCGGTGGTGTCGTTTCGTGTTGCAGCGCTGTACCAAAGGGCGACTACTCGATCGAGCTGGATCTCAGGTGCTGATACATGCAAGTCTGTAGCTGACTGCATGGCTCACATGGCTGCTTCGCGCCAAGTTCAACACTGCCGCTGACACATCGCTGTCGTGCAGACCATTTGCGCATGTGGCGCCCATCGTGCTGCCGCGGCACGCTTCAGCGCTGCAGGCGTATCACATCTTCCGCCACCTGGGGTCCCATGAGGTGCTGCTCTGATGCCATGTTCAGGGGCGATGACTTGCAGGACTCATGTCACCTGGGTTGCACATGTAGCAGAGCGCAACAATGACATCTGGTCTGTTGCTGTGCAGATCTTCGTCACCCCGCACGTGCACCAGGCGTACGGCATCATCTCACGCAAGGTGTGCAGCCCTGACGCCAGATCCGGGAACAGCCCTCACACTGTGACCTATGCAGGTGGCTGCCGCTGTTGCGCTGCCCTTATCTTGAGCGCTGAGTACACCATGTGCAGGACATCACTGTCCAGAACGGGCAGCTGGTGCTGTGGCGCAAGGCGCAGCGGCGGGGGGCCGGCGACGGAGAGGAGCTGCCCCGTTTCAGCAGCTGCTGCCTGGACCATGCTGGGGTGGGACCAGACCTGCCCGGCAGTCCCAGGCTGGACGCTGATGGCAGCGGCTCTGGCCCGAGCCGGCGACGCTTTGGGTTGGCCAGGCCTGGCGTCCGCCCAGCGGGCAGCAGCCGCACGGCGCCGCGGCCCTGCGATGCGGTCTGACAGGCGGCCATCAAACAGGTGACTGCGCACTTGTTATGATCTGTCTCTACAGAGTTACACGCACCATCCCGGCCACTGCACGCCTGATGAAGGGCGGCAGGCAGACCAAACATGTGCATCACCAACACCCACGTCATCGCCTGATCTGCAGGCCGAACGCCTCAACCGGGTGGAGGCGAAGATCAAGAGCCTCAACAAGGACCTGGCCGCGCATTGCGCCACGCCGCCGCCGCCGTCTACACAGTCGCTGCAGCAGGCCCCGGCCGCGCAACTGCAAGCGCCCGTGCAGACGCTGGGCTATGCACAACCTGCACACCCCGCCACGGCGCCGGAGCGGCAGTCGCCACAACAGCGGCCGCGAACTCAGCAGCAGCAGCAACAGCGGCAGTGGGCGCAGGCGGTCCTGTAGAGTCAGCAGTGCCATGCAGCTTCAACCCCAACTGCTGGGGATTATGCAACCGCCACACGCAGCTTTCAACAGCAAGCGCAGGCGATGCGGCCACAGCACCTTGCCCAGCAGCAGATGACGCAGCAACAGACTCCACCGCAGCAGCAGCAGCAGCAGCAGCACCATCGGCAGGCGAATACACCTCAAGTGGCTGTGCATGCACAGCCGCAACAGCACCGGCCCTCGCAGCAGCAGATGTATCAGCAGCCTGCGGCGCAGCGTCCAATGGCGTATGCCCCGGCACAATCGCAGGCGCAAGGGCAGCCAGTGTAGCCAGTTGCAGCAGCAGCCTCGCAGCCGCCTCAACAGCAACTGCAGCAGATTCAAAGCACAGCAGCAGCAGGCGCTGCTGCCGCAGGTCCAGGCTGTGACGCTGCCGCCCAAAGCCATTTGGCGGCGTGGACCATTCGGCGGCGAGGATGCAACCATGTTTTCTGACTTGGCGTCCTTTTCCCTGAGACGGGGTGCGACCTGCAGCCTGACAGCTGGCAGTTCTGAGCTTGCTGATTTGGCCTTTACCGAACCTGAGGGATGCCTTGGCTGCCCTGATGCAGGGTTTCACCTTTGCTGCCAACTGTCAAGCAGCAGGGCGTCGCACGTCCAAGGCTCCCGCTACTTCCGGGGCGGTTCAGACGGGGTGCGACCTGCTGCCTGACAGCTGGCAGTTCTGAGGTTGCTGTACATGCACCTGCCGAGCCTGAGGGATGGTCCGATTGCTCCGATGCATGGTTTCAGCGTTGCTGCCAGCTAACAGGCAGCAGGGCCGTCGCACGTCCTGGGCACCCGCTACACCCGGGGCGGTCCAGACGGGGTGCGACCTGCAGCCTGTTCGCTGACGATTCTGAGCTTGCTGATTGTGCATCTGCCGAGCCTGAGGGATGGTTTGACTGCCCCGGTGCAAGGCTTCAGCTTTGCTGCCAGCTAACAAGCAGCACAGCGACGCAAGTGCTGCGCACCCGCTACTTCCGGGGCGGTTCAGACAGGGTGCGACCTGCAGCCTGTTAGGTGACGATTCTGATATTAGCAGATGTAGATCTGCCGAGCCTGAGGGATGCTTTGACGGCTCCGATGCATGGTTTCAGCGTTGCTGCCAGCTAACAGGCAGCAGGGCGTCGCACGTCCTGGGCACCCGCTGCTTCCGGGCCGGTCCAGACGGGGTGCGACCTGCTGCCTGACAGCTGGCAGTTCTGAGGTTGCTGTAAATGCATCTGCCGAGCCTGAGGGATGCTTTGATGGCTCTGATGCAGGGTTTCACCTTTGCTGCCAACTGTCAGGCTGGGCGGTGGCGCTTAGCCGGGCACCCGCTACTTCCGGGACGGCCCAGACGGGGTGCGACCCGCAGCCTGACAGCTGGCAGCTTTGGAGCTTCCATGGGTGCATCTGCCGAGCCTGAGGGATGCTTTGGCTGCCCTGATGCAGGGTTTCACCTTTGCTACCAGCCATCAGGTAGCAGGGCATCGCAAGTCCGGGCACCCGCTGTTTCCGGGCCGGTTCCAAAATGGTGTGATCTGCAGCCTGTTTGCTGGCAGTTCTGATGCTGGCAGATGTGCATCTGCCGAGCCTGAGGGATGCCTTGATGGCTCCGATGCAGGGTTTCACTTCTACTGCATGCTGTCAGGCAGTAGGGTGCCGCAAACCCTGGTATATGCCATTGTCGGGGCGGTTCGGACGGGGTGCGACCTGCTGCCTGTTTGCTGGCAGCTTTAGAGCTTCCATGGTTGCATCTGCCGAGCCTGAGGGATGCTTTGGTCGCTCTGATGCAGGGTGTCAGCTTTGCACGTAGCTATCAGGCTGGGCGGTGGCGCTTAGCTGTGTACTTGCTACTTCCGGGGCGGTTCAGACCAAGTGTGCTCTGCAGCCTGACAGCTGTCAATTCTGGGGCTGGCAGATGCACACCTGCCGAGCCTGAGGGATGGTCTGATGGCTCAGATGCAGGGTTACAGCTTTCCAAACAGCTGTCAGGCTGGGCGGTGGCGCTTAGCTTGGTACCTGCTACTTCCAGGGCGGTTCTGACATGGTGCGACCCGCAGCCTGACAGCTGGCAGTTCTGAGGCTGTTGAATGTGCACCTGCCGAGCCTGATGGATGCTTTGGTTGCCCCGATGCAGGGTTTCAGCTTTGCGAATAGCTATCAGGTAGCAGGGCGACGCAAGCGCTGGTCACCCGCTACTTCCGGGCGGTTCGGACGGGGTGCGACCTACAGCTTGACAGCTGGCACTTCTGAGCTTGCTGATTTGGCCTTTACCGAACCTGAGGGATGCCTTGGCTGCCCTGATGCAGGGTTTCACCTTTGCTGCCAACTGTCAAGCAGCAGGGCGTCGCACGTCCAAGGCTCCCGCTACTTCCGGGGCGGTTCAGACGGGGTGCGACCTGCAGCCTGTTTACTAGCAAATTTGGAGCTGCAAACTGTGCACCTGCCGAGCCTAAGGAATGCTTTGGCTGCCCCAATGCAGGATTTCACCTTTGCTACAAGCTGTCAGGTAGCAGGGCGCCGCGCGTCCTGGGCACCCGCTACTTCCGGGGCGGTTCTGACATGGTGCGATCTGCTGCCTGACAGCTGGCAGTTCTGAGGTTGCTGTACATGCACCTGCCGAGCCTGAGAGATGCTTTGGCTGCCCTTATGCAGGTTTTCACTTCTACTACGACCTATCAGGCTGGGCGGTGGCGCTTAGCTATATACCTACTACTTCCAGGGCGACTCGGACCGGGTTCGATCTCCTGCCTGTTTGCTGGCAGTTCTGGGGTTGGCAAATGTGCCTCTGGCGAGCCTGAGGGATGGACTGAATACTCCGATGCTGGGTTTTACCTTTGCTGCCAGCTGTCAGGTAGCATGGCATCGCAAATCCTGGTATGTGCCATTGTCAGGGCGGTTCGGACAGGGTGCGACCCGCAGCCTGACGGCTGCCAGTTCTGAGGTTGCTGACTGTGCTTCCGCCGAGCCTGAGGGATGCTTTGATGGCTCCGATGCAGGGTTTCAGCTTTGCGAATAGCTATCAGGTAGCAGGGCGACGCAAGCGCTGGTCACCCGCTACTTCCGGGCGGTTCGGACGGGGTGCGACCTACAGCTTGACAGCTGGCACTTCTGAGCTTGCTGATTGTGCTTGTGATCAGCCTGAGGGATGATTTGGCTGCTCTGATGCAGGGTTTCACCTTTGCTGCCAGCTATCAGGCTGGGCGGTGGCGCTTAGCTTGGAACCTGCTACTTCCGGGCGGTTCGGACGGGGTGCGACCTGCAGCCTGACAGCTGCCAGTTCTGAGGCTGTTGAATGTGCATCTGTCGAGCCTGAGGGATGGTTCAACTGCCCCGATGCAGGGTTTCACTTCTACTGCCAGCTGTCAGGTAGCAGGGCGACGCAAGTCCTGGGCTCCTGATACTTCCGGGGCGGTCCTGATGTGGTGTGCTCTGCTGCCTGTTTGCTGGCAGTTCTGATGCTGGCAGATGTGCGTCTGCCGAGCCTGATGGATGCTTTGGCTGCCCCGATGCAGGGTTTCACCTTTGCTGCCAGCTGTCAGGCTGGGCGGTGGCGCAAGCGCTGGGCTCCCGCTACTTCCGGGACGGCCCAGACGGGGTGCGACCTGCAGCCTGTTTGCTGGCAGCTTCGGAGCTTCCATGGGTGCATCTGGCGAGCCTGAGGGATGCTTTGGCTGCCCTGATGCAGGGTTTCACTTCTACTGCAAGCTATCAGGCTGCAGGGCGTCGCAAGTGCTTGGCAGCCGCTACTTCCGGGGCGGCCGAGACAGGGTGCGATCTCCTGCCTGTTTACTGGCAGTTCTGAGGCTGGTGAATGTGCACCTGCCGAGCCTGAGGGATGCTTTGGTCGCTCTGACGCAGGGCTTTGAGTTTGCCGGCAACTGTTAGGCTGGGCGGGCGGCTCCTGCCAACCCCTGTAGTGCGGACTCCGGGGCGGTTCAGCAGAGGTGGGGCCTGCAGCTTGCATGTACTCGACGATCATCCTCAGCAGCTCTTGCCCTTCACTCTGCTCAGCATGCAGACTGCAGCCGCATTGTCCCATAGCCAGCAAAACTGTTGTACAGCGGTGTGCACATGGACGCTTACGCTCTGTGCGTAGCACCCATTGGCGGATCTCACTTGCAGGCATATCTGCATAGCATCATGCGGTGCTGTGTCATAAGCAGCCACCCTTACTTCTCTTCTTCTGAGCGCCGCAGGTGGGCGTGCTCAGCAGGTGCAGATAAGGGTGTTGGCGTCAAGAGGCACAGCAGCTGGCGGCTTCCTGCAGCCAGAGGAGCGAGAGCAGAAGTAGTAGCAGCTGCATTCGCAGCGTCAGCAGTCACTTGGGGCGCAGCAACCGTGGCAGCCAGCGGCGGGTGCAAGAGCAGCAGCAGTGGCAGGGCGTTGAGCAGATACCGGCGCAGCAGACCCCACGCAGTTGCCTCCCACGGCTGCCGTGGTGCCCGCTGTTTAGCGACATTGAGGCACTGAGGTGTGCCGTGCTTGACGGACTGCCGCCTGCACGGGCTGAACATTTGCAGCTGACTTCTCCCGTTTGAGCGTCGGGGATGTGCTCTGTGTTCGTGGCAATCAATGACTGGTGATGCATGCCATTTCAGGTGGTGGGGCAGCCGGTGACCGAGGCTGTGCCATGCTGGGCGGCGGTGGAGTGTGAGGCGGGGTCGGCCGCTCAGCCGCCGGCGGAAGTGTGTCCAGCGCGGAGCAGGTGTGTGTCACAGATCTGCAACGCTCAATGGCAGCAGCGCCCTGAACTTCACAAACACCCTGCAGCTGTCACCGGGCGCAGCCCCCCAGCTTACATGGCCTTGCGTCTTAAGATTTGCTAGTCACCCACAGTCACTCTGAACCAGCATCAGGCAGTCCCAAGACAAGCATCTGCCGGCTGCCATGCACGCAGCGGGTGGCACATCATGCTTGACGACTCAGAGCGCTGCTGCTGTCACTTCTGTGCACCCTCCGCTGCTCAGCAACCTGACAGGTTCAAACCCCCGGTTCGCTGTAGGCGGACTTCGGCGTGCCGCTGCCGCCGCTGGGAGCCTGGCTGGCGTCAGCCTTTCTACACGTGGCGTCTATGGGTGCGAGGCATTCCAGCCGCGGTTCGATGCTGGAAGCCGCCGCTCCTAGGTGATTCACATGTACATGAGCTGCTTCGTCACTACTGACCCACAGCTGGCGCGGTCTGGGGCAGGTGCTGTACACATAACTCGACTCTTTGACGTACTGTTCAACCATTAGGCTGCTGTTTTGGCACATATGTAGATCGGTCACTTCATGCATCATGAATAAATGCGCTGCCGCCGTCCCTGCTGACGCCGCTCTCTGGCACGCAGGTTTCTGGCGGCAGCAGCAGCAGCAGGGATGGCAGCAGGCGGCGTCGGCAGCCCTGATGCAGCACATCGCTGACAAAAGTAGGCAGCCAGTGGCGCAGTCAGCGGGCTTGCAGCTGGAGGTACTGCTGGCAGATGTGGGACGGCAGCGATGCACTGGCGGGCGCCACCCACCTTGCTGGCGGCAGCGATGGCGGCTGCAGCTGCTGCGTCTGACGCTGTCAGCATCGTGGCGGCCATGTAGTTGGGCTGTTGAAGCGCTCAGCGCCGATGCAGCTGCTGGCCAGGGGGACGCAGCGGGAGGTCAGCCTTACCTGTGCGGCAGGCGTCGCTATGTACATTCCAACAATCTATTTTGGAAGCGGCGCCACACTTATGTGGAAGTCCGTAGCTTGGCACAGAGCATTGGTCGGATGATGTGACAGTCTGCAGTGGTGGCAGCTGACTAGCTGGACATGTGACATATGCCTGATGCACCACGCATGCCAGTCTACGAAACTTGGCATCGTCAAGTGCGGTGGTGTTGCATCCTCAGCAGCCCTCTGGCATGATATCAGATCGGATGGCATGTGCAGTGTACATCATGTGACGTGTGCCAGGCCTGACTCGCAGTCAATCGGATCATGCCTGCAACCGATCTGATTTGATACTGTCGTGCACCTCCCCCTTGATGGGCAAGATCCACCGATGTGCAATCTGGCGGTGGGTCGACATGCATATTTTCACCTGCTGGGATGGCCCGAATGGTGGGCGCCTGCACATGTGCAATGTGCAGCGAGGGAAAGCAACGTCTTGACAACACATGAGCCATCAGGCACGCTCTGTTTTCCACCAGCAGTCGTGAACACTGCATTGATCAGCAGCGGTCTTTGGGCAGACTGCTGCAGGCTCTGGCCAGCAGTGCCAATGTTGCACAGGGTTGCAGGATCTGATTGATACACATCTTGATGAGTCAGATATCGATCCAGACCTCTCGCGCAGCAGCCCTATGACGGATTGGCAAGCTGCAGCTGGTGTGCCGCACCGCTGCTGCGCATACTGCCACGCCATGTGCGCACAGTTATATATCATGCAGCGCCCAGATTACTGCATACAGTGGACTGCCACTGTATATGCGAGTGTTCTGGCAGCTGGATCATCATGCCATGCTGACTTGAAGCCCCGCTGTGCGCGTGCAGGCTGCTAGTGGCGCTAAGCGCTCTCCTGCTGCAGGTTTTATCAGGCTGACATGCAGTGCATTCGTCTGATGATGCACTTGCCCTGGGTGAGTCTAGCTGTGCACGCTTGGTCTGGAGCGGATGCATCGTGCTCTGGGCGTCACGCACGGAGACCATTGCTGACTCGACATGCATGACTCCATGCAGAGCAACAATTGCAATAAAGACTCGAGTGGAGCACACCGCATCGGTTGCCGCCGCCAAGACCATCGCCAAGCTTGCCTCCCCCGCCAGCGCGCCCCCGCGTCGCTCGTCATCACCTGCCACCATCGCTGCCGCCCAGCAGCTTGCAGACTTCCGCCGCCATCCCAGCCCTCACCGCCGACCCAGCCCGCAGCCGCTCGCTCACCGAGCCTACCACCCCCTGCGCTGCCCGGATCATCGCCCGCTGCTGCCCCCCATCACATCCCCGCAGCTCAGCCCAGCCCGCCGCGCGCACGGCCTGCTGCCATCGTGGCCATCACCCTCGCATCACAGGCAAGCCCTCATCCCGGCCTGCCCTTGTTGCCACCGGCCAGCCCACCTCCAGCGCCGCTGCCCAGCTGCCCTGGCACTCTTGGCATCAGCCAGCCGGGCTGCCGTCGCCCCGAACAGCCAGACTGTGAGCCTCTCAATCCTGATGCTCATGCATGGCGGATGCCCGGCGCTGGCAGTCCTGCTCGCTGCCGCCTGTTTGCCTATAGACTACATACATGTAGCACCATGCTTCGGATGTAGCAGCTTGTGATAAGTCACGCACTCGTTGTGCAGATCTGGAGTCGCAGAACGGGCTGACCCCGACGCCGCCGCCCCGTCCAATGCCTGGTCCGACGCTGCCACGCAACCCCGCCACCGCCGCAGCCTCCTCCCAGCCCGCAATCATTGCCGCCGCCCAGCTAGCCGCCTCCGATGACCTCGGCATTGCACAGCAGCAGCGGGCGGCGCACCCTGTTTTTCCTCCGTGCCAGGCTGTGCCTGCACTTGGTAGGTGCATTCCAAACGTTGCAGATCAGCCCAGATACATCATGTTCAAGCAGCTCTGAGCTGCGTATATATATAGCAGTTACTGTCCTTCAGCAGCCAAGCACGCTGTTGTTTCACCGTCGTGCTTGTCTTTCATCATCCGCACAGCTGGTCCATGTACATAGCAGCGGCACATGGAGTGGATGGGGCTGACAGACACCTCTTCTACTTTACCCTGCAGCGCAGTGCTACCGCCCGCAGACCGCGGCACCCTCACGACGAGGACCCGGGACGCCCCCAGCAGCCTACCGTCGGCTCAGCGGCACGGACGCTGCGATCACCAGCTGCGACGCCAGCAGCACACACGCACCGCTGATACCCCCCGCTGCTGCGAATGCAGCCCGCACCGCAGCAGCTCCGAGAGCTGGTAATAGCGCCTGCTAGGCATGTTGATGGCCAGAACCCCTGCGGCGCCCAGAGCAGCTGCAGGTCGCTCAGAGCAGCGCATCACCGTCCGCCGCCCCAACACCGCATCGCAGGCAGCGGCGGAGCCCAGTGCAGCTGCGACTTCTGAGTGCAGCGGGCGGCTGACCCTACAGCAGGCAGCCGGCAGCCCTGCGGACTACGCCCAGCTGCTGCTGGCATCCGTCCAGCCTCGCTTCCATCTAATGAACAGACGGGCTGCCACGGCCGTTGCTCAGCAGTCTGTGCCAAGAGCAGAAGATCAGCCGTGGCGCCAACGCCATCAACAAGCGTCGTCCGCCGGTGAGTGCCACCGACTCCTTGACCTTACCTGGCTGTGTGTATGTGCCTGTTGACGGATAGCGCGGGACACTACTTGGAACTGCAGCTGCAACAGTGCTTTCTGTGCTCTAGCTAGACGTCGTCAAATCTGACGAGATGCAACCTTGACAAAGAGTACCCGGCATCAAATCGTTGATGTCCGCCACTGACTCGGCACGCCCAGAGGTCGTTGATATCTCACTACACTCGATGCGTGTTGCCTGGCAGGTCTGGGAGGGCCGTCGCAGCCGCCACCGCCACTGCCGTTGTTTGTGACCCAAGTCTGGCGGCACCATTCCAGCCACAGCATGTGAGCACTTCTGCTTGTTGCCCTCGGCAGCTGCTGAGGCCATTGGTACTGGATTCGCCCGTAAGCGTTGCGCTGTACGCCCTTGAGGCGTTCTTGCATGCAAGACATCCTGATATTGCTGGGTCTTGGCAGCATTGTACGCACCTGAGCGTGAGCGGACTGCAAGCCCAGCAGCGTGTTTCGCATTGTCCCTGGTAAAGGCCCTCAACACCGAGCAAAGCCTACTTTATTTCATGCTACTGTTTCCCACGTTTGCAGGCGGCGCAGGTGGCTGTGCGTGTGCACCTGCTGGCACTGCGTCCCGGTAGCCGGCGGTCGCACCTGCAATGCCGCCGAGAGAGCCGGAGAACTGCTCGATGCATGGCGCCAGCAGCCGTACGCTGTGCAACAGGTGCAGGTTCCTCTTCCATTGCGTGCATGCTTCCAGGCAGTGCGCATGAGCATGTTAGCACAGCATGGTCATATCGATCTGGCGACGCAGTGCGCAACCTGCGGCGCTTTGAAATGACACCAGGCTGCAGCACTGCGCTGAACGCGTATGATGCAGTTCTTTTTGTACCTCACAATCGACGTTGCTGATGGGTGAGCTACTGCGTGCAGGCTGTTGCGGAGGCTCAACAGCAACGGCGGCAGGGCGCTGACATCCCAGTGCAGCGCAGCAGCACAGCAAGACGGGCATGTCCAGCCCCGGCAGGGTGCCAGCTCGTCACACATCGTTTGTGAGGTACCGTATAGCTCACCCAATCGCATTCTACTCAGGGCCATTATCATGGTCACGGCTGGCTGCACTTGCACTGTACATACAGTCATGCGCACGCCTACGCTACCTGCTGACCTGTGAAACTCGATGGTATGTAGGGCTGTTGACGTCTGACCTGGCGGGGGAGCCGGCATCGCAGGCTACGGCGCCGGCTGCAGCTGCCCAGGCGGCGTCTGCCTCGGCGGGGCGCCCAGCGAAGGAAGCGGTGGCGCAGCAGCGCGCTGACGCAGCGCTGGCGCGCGCAACGGCCGCTCGCAGCTCGCCAGCTCGCCGCGCGACGCTGCTCAGGTGCCTATGCTGTTCGTCAAGCTCCAGTCGTCGTTCTAGAAGCTGCTGGTTTGGCCAGGAGGCTGTTGCGCACGCGCGGCTGCCGCACGTACCGATTTGAGCACGGAATGATGGCTGGCGGGACTGCCAAAGCCGCCTGAGCCATATGATAGATGCACATAGTCGATCGCTGGCCGCTGCCAGTGTGCTAGTACCTTTTGCAGCACAATAGTGTGCACTTGTGATGCGATCCCGGGCAGTGGCACACCCAAATCCGCTGCGGTGGCCCGCAGCCGCTCGCGGCGTCGCCACACACTTTAAAATAGCAAATCAAACGATATGAAGCCCCGCGGCACGCGTTGCGCCGCGTGAAACGGCGCTGCACCTCGTGCTGGCGTCATGCCACGTCACTGCAGCGCTGGATGCCGGTAGGGTGCAGTTTACATGGCTGCTGTGCTCCGCAGCCATGCGCGGCGCCGCCAAACACTTTCAATTGTAACACTGAACTATTTAAGGCACCGCGGCACGCTGTATGTTGCGCGAGAAGCCACTGCACTTTCATGCTGGCGTCACGACACGTAATCAAAGCACAGGATGCCGGTACGGCGCAGTCTGCAAGGCTCCCAAGCCCGTGGCCTTGCGCGTGCGGCACCCAAAAGCATGATTCTGCAGCTTGGGTTTTAGGTTTTAGGGTTTAGGGGTTTAGTTCTTTAGGGTTTGGGGTTTAGGGGTTAAGAGTTTAGGTTTTAGGGTTTAGGGTTTAGTTTTTAGTTTTCAGGTTTTAGGGTTTAGGGTTTAGGGTTTAGGTTTTAGGGTTTAGGGTTTAGGGTTTAGGGTTTAGGGTTTAGGGTTCAGGGTTCAGGGTTCAGGGTTTAGGGTTTAGGGTTTAGGGTTTAGGGTTTAGGGTTTAGGGTTTAGGGTTTAGGGTTTAGGGTTTAGGGTTTAGGGTTAGGGTTTAGGGTTTAGGGTTTAGGGTTTAGGGTTTAGGGTTTAGGGTTTAGGGTT